>CM069552.1:6080000-7317500 GCA_035773235.1 Eospalax fontanierii | reverse complement strand
ATTCATTATCTGATTTATACGGCTAGTTCTTCCCCCAAAGAGTTCCAAACATCCTTTAACAATTACCATATTCCTTAATACTATAGTCTGAATATCTGTTTTCCCTACCCCTCAAATTCATATGTTGAAATTGGAGTTGGGGGCACCTGAAGCAAAGAGAAACCCACTCCACCCCCATCTTAGAGCCTTCTCTTTCCACCACAGCTACACTGGCTTTCCCTAGGTATCTCCAGTTTCTATCTATAACTTTCCCTTATGTTGTCTATCTTATAGTATCCATCAGTTCCAGAAAATATATTACATCACTTTATAAGTGTTATTCAGCCAGCAGAAAGCAACTTCCTGAGAGCAAGGACCTCAAGTGACCTTGTAAGAAACATTAAATATCAGTCTTTTCTGTCAAACACTATAAAACTTTGGTTTAGAACAAGGAATTCGGATCTTTTACCCCACCCCCATACCGTGTAAAACTTTTGCTTATGCAAAAGCCCTCCTGTATTCCTGGAAGCTGGTGGCTGCACGCTGCCCTTTTGTCCAACTCCTTTTCCCTTTCTTCTTCATTTCCTTTGCTAGTTCTTAAAAACTAGCCAATCATGACAGACTGTAAGGTCAGACCCCTGCCAATGGGGGAAAAGACAGTACTCTTGCATAAGGGAAAAAAAAAATCTATTCAACTTCTGGGTTAAGCAGGCTTGCTAGATCTGAGTGACACAATGCATTCTTTTGCAAAAGTAAAACCTGCCTCGTCAAGTTACTTTGACGTTGTCCATGTTCTTTGTGTGGTGCTGGTGGAGGCCTTGGACCTCAGATTTTATTTTAAATGCCTGTTTACTGCTCTGTCTCCATTGTCATTACTATTTGACCAATGACAACCCAGGCAAGCCTCTTGATTTTGTGTTTATCTGTAAAACGGGAATAATAATATTAGATCTATCACACATGGAGAAGATCAAAGTAAAAAGGAGGGCAAGTAAAATATTTACAAACTTTGATTTATATGCAAATGACATTTATTCTATTATTTCTTGTGGACTCCTGATGCAACCTTTTATTTCAACCAGCCTTAGTTCACACATCTATAAACTAAAAATAGTTTTGTTTTTTTTTAAAGTTTACTTCAGGATTGTATCTGTTAAATAAATGAAGAGTAGAATGATGGTTAAAGAACAGATATTTCTATGTAAAACTGAGGACTCCAACACCAGTTTCCCAAATAAAGCTAAACCTTTAAATGGTCCTTTATACCTTAGAAGCAACTTATTCCTCCCTGTTGGTCTGTATTAGAATACTTTTCTAGAAATCACAGGCCACTCATGTCCATCTTAAGTTTCTGCCCACTGCCCTCCATGTTAGGAGTGCACCTTCTGTTCTCTGTCTATTTGGGTCCTGTGTCCTCCAAACATTAGGGTACTCACGCATATTCTGTATCTAATAAGAGCAGGTCTTTCCTTCACAAGCTACTGAGCACCAGTCATAGATTATCTTAGGCCCCCCTTTTGGAAAAGCTTCTGGAACGTTTATGAGTGGTCTATGTAATGAGAGGGAAGGACCTCTCATGCTTGCCTTTTACACAATATTGAAAATTAATTTGGTGGTCAGGAAGAAGGACATGTTTTAAATAGTGCTGATTACAATTCAGAAATCCTAAGAATACACAGCAAATGTTTGCAAATATAAACAATTTTTAAGAAAGAGAAATAATCATAACTAAATGTATACACATTTATATAAGCCATGCTTAACAAGCCATGCAGGTCATGTAATTATTGATCAACAACCAGTAGTTGAAATATTCTAGTTCAAGATGTTCATTTCTATAAATAGAATCAGGTTTTATTCTTTTTTTTTATATTTTTCCATTGTAATGACAAACCATGTAACATAACTTTGTAACATTATTATAACATTATTCATATTTAAGTGGATAGAAGAACTTATAGAAAACCCTGCCCAACAGCTGGGCACTACCCACATTACAAATGCAACTCATCCTTCTCAAAACTTAAAATGATGATAATTAAGACACTGCATGTACATCTGTCTAGATTCAAGTGTTTAAATTACTCAAATCAGGTCAAAGTAGTGGCAGCAGATTTGCACCTGGGAACTATAAATGAAGCAGTGTACTAAACTTTCAGAAGGTACCAGAGAAGCCTCACTGTGAATGTGCCCGCAGACTCCCTCCTCCTTCTTTCATTTCATCTCATTTTTTCAGTACACAATTCATTCATAAGTTCAAAATTTTTAAATTATAAAGTTTTCAGTGAATGTCTTCCAACTGCACCCTTATTCAACTAGTTCCCCATCAACTCAAAAGAAGGTAACTGCTATGATTACTATTTATACCTCTTTCTAGAATTACCCCATGCCTAGGAATGCAAACAAAAATATATGCTTCCTCACTTGTCACATTTCTATGGAAAAGAACATACTCTTAGCATTTTCTCACTCAATGATCACCTGGCATTACGAGTACATAGAATGTCTTCATATTCATTTTGTTAGTATTCCATCTAACAGCTATCCCATACAGATTAATGTCATAGTCTCACATTTTGAAGCATTTAAGAGAAGTCATGTTACTGCACTGAAATCTCTGGAAATGACTGTGCTTACAGGAAGGTACCATTAAACACCAGATTTTAAGCATGTTTTTAAGAGTTAGGTAAATACCCAACCTAACTCATTCAAGGTATTACTGGATTGTGTGAATCAAGAGAAGATCAATAGGCTTGAGTTTGAAGAGAGGGGAATGGGAGGAGAGTGAATATTTTCTCTAAGATGATGGCTCAGAAAGATACACAGCTGTTTACTTGCAATTCATTCACAGAAATAACAGTTTACTGATAAGACTGGTCCCATTATTTTATTGCTTATCTTTGTTTTGTGGTCTGAACTAGAATATTAAGAATGTTTAGAATGTCTTGAGAGCCTGCTACCTGCCATTACTCAGCACTCTGTTCTGTACTTTCATAAGAATGTTCATTTTTAAAATTAGGATACTTACATTGATAGAGGTTAAGGAATTTTTCCAAGGTTATATATTTCAGTGGTAGAACTGAATTTGGCTGCAGTTATATCGAATCAAGATGGTATCTGTCACAATATATAGTTCACAGATTATCTACCTGTTACTATGTCTTATATTAAACAAGTTCTCTCTCCAGAGAATCAGAAAGCACACACATATGGAGTGTGATGATGAGTGAGAGATGAGATGATGAGTGATGAGAGCAAGATGAGTGAGAGAAAGACAGAGGCGTGGGGAAAGATATTCATTATAAGGAATTAGTTCCCATAATTATAGAATCTGATAAATTCCAAGATTTACAGGGTTGATGGTAAGATCAGGCCTTAGGAGACAGGATTCACAGTTGCAGTTTGAGGCTAAAGACCTGAAACAAGAAGTGAGATGTAGCTCCAAACCAAAGCCTAGAATACCCCATGCCCAGGAAGAGCTGATTGCTTCTATTTAAGTCTAGAGACAAGAAAAAAGCTGAATGTACCAGTAGTCACAATGGGAAAAAACTTCTTTTAATCTAAGAGATTGTCAAGCAGTTGTCAATAGATTGGATGGGGCCCCTGTGCACTAGCAAACAACATCAAGGTTTACTCTGGGTTTGGCTCTAAATATCAATTTTACTCAGATACACCTCATAAAAACACCCAGAATAAATTTTTGTCCAAATATCTGGGCAGCCTGAGGTTCTGTTACATGGACACATAAAATTAACTATCATATGGTTCCAGGGAAGTGAGACACTAGTGAGGAGGGATAGAACAGTGTAAAGGCCCACCAACAGTTCATCCTTCATCCACTAGGGATAAGACACACGTTTTCTTACATGCTTTTGATAGAAAAAAAAATTTTGGTGCTTGGAAATTAAATAAAAAAATAATTCTATTAAATAATCTATGGTGTTTATTATTACACCAGCATCATAACCACCAGAACAAATAGACTGACTCTTCAATGAAGTTTGGGCCTGGTCTACTTAGAGGACACTATTTCCCCTAGCTATCTAATAGAAGAATCTGTCTCCCAGAACGGTATGATGGATCTCTCTTGTTCCTCAATCTGTGCAGATGGAGCCCTAGTTGTCCTCACCCTGTGTTTGTAGCACTTTGATATGTTAATTCTCAAGCATACCCGCATTCATTCATTACCTTTTTGAGTGGAATAACAAACTGAGGTTGCCAAGGAGATGCCCTCTTATCAGACCCACAAGGATGGTTTTGCTGGGGTTAATTAAAAGTCATTAGTCAAGAATATGTCTATTAATAAAAGTAATCCCTATAATAATCTATAAAGTACGGGAAACTCACAATTCTTATTTCTGCAACATTATCCTGAGCTTTGGTCTAACTAACGTTATTTTTAATATGCCCTGTGCTGCATAAAATAATCTATTGTGGTTCGCCTTTTGTTAAAAGAAAGACAGGAGAGGAGGGAGAGAAGGAAAAATAGAGGCCAACAAATTAAAAGGGCCACACCTCACTCAAGACTGGTTTGGCCTCAAGGGCAGAGCATCTGAAGCGTCTGTGCCTGGCTTTGGTCTGGGATCCAGAGACACGCACTTAACGCTCATTAGCCTTCATCAGTAGGTCTTGCCAGCATTCAGCATTTTTCCATTACACTAATTTTTCAGCAAAACCTCATTAGCTGAAGAAACCAAGCAGATGCTTTGTACATCTCAATTCCAAATGGAGACACTGCACCCACAGTGTTTCTCCCTAGGAGCTAAGTAACAGGCTATGCAGCTTGAACACAGGCACATCCTAACACAGGGCTCTTGCTCTGACATTCCAAACCAGGTCAAAGAAGCCACATGGAAAAGCCTAGTAGGGAAGCAGAGGAAAGCTAAACAGAAATATCAGAGGAAGGAGAACACAGCACATTTCAAAAGCTAAACCTAGCTTAAGAGTGAATACAGCTGGCTGGGGAGAAGGAGTCCTTCAGGATCTGTATATATATAGATGTGCTTTTATATGGTTTCATTTAAAAGGAAAAATAATTTAATGTAATCTTAGAGCTCAGATGCAGTTTCAAATGCTCAAATGAATAAATCAGACTGTCTTTTTGATAGTAGTTCATTCAATGACTGTAATTATCTTACAAGAGAATACTAAGTGCTATGATACAACAAATGATTTTTAATGCAGTTTTTACCCCTTTCTAAAGCACTTACTATAGTGTGATGCTTCTACTTATGTATCTTTAAGAAATGACTGTTCAATTTTATCTCCTTCCAGGAAATCACAAAATAGAGGTGGCAGGAACTACAGAGCCAGGACCCAGGTATTCAGGGTGTTCAGAACTTTGATTACAACCAACAGGGAGGGGCAAATAATGAGACCAACAGGCTGCAACAGCCAAGAGCCACCTCAGAAAGAGGCCAGACATAAGGTGGAGGCGGACAGGAGAAGTGCAGTTTCCAAAAACATAGTCACGTTACTTTCAGGATTTCTGGGTCATTTTAAAGGACTTCACACTGTGGGTTATGACCAAGGAAAGATCCCTAATGACAGAGGAAACTGTAGTTTAGAAGCATAGATAAAAACAAAAAGCATGGACAGCAAGCAGTCTAGTTTGGGGGATTTCTCCTTTGGGTACTTGTACTGACTAGATCAGTTCTCTAGTGTCTGAGCCGAAAATGCTGAATTTTCAGGCTGGCAATGGAAGAGAGAGGTATGTGCGACATACTGAGTGGCAGGCCTCAGCCAGAGTTCCAACTCTGAAGTATAACGTGGTAAAAGTCTGACTGAAATTTTGTCTGAAAAATGGGGCTCCATCGTAGAATCAGCAATCTACTTGATGGATAAGAACTCTGTGTCCTACAGACGGGAAATGGCTAAATGGCTCAGGCACCATCAACACTGAAGGGAGGACCAGAGGCAGGATCGGGCTCTGGACTGACCTGTCCCACAGTTTTCTCCAGTGAGTTACACTGCTTCTTGGTCAGAACATTACTCCCTCCCTCCCTGTGTGTGCGTGTGTGTGTGTGTGTGTGTGTGTGTGTGTGTGTGTGTGTGTGTGTTTAAATCAGAGGCTTTGATGACAAAAGGACTGTTCCAAACAAAGTTCTAGTCACAAATACCTTTTAGACAAAACAACCTAGAAAAGGCACTGGGACAGAAAAAGCTTAAAGTGTTTGAGGACATGAGAGACACTGTAGTATGTCTATAGAACAACAGGCAACAAATAGTGACACAGTTAAGGCCCAGCAGGTCCAAAGAGATAGCAAAGCATTTATCTTTCATGTAAGTGGAGAAAAAAGTTAGTAAAGGGGTTTCAGACAAGAAAAAACAAAAAAGACGATGTAATTTATGTTTAAAAATTAAGGTGGGGCATGATAGCCCCACCTTTAATATCCCTTTAATCCCAGCACTCAAGAGTCAGAGGGAAGGCCAAACTGTGCCTGTGAAATCAAGGCTAGCCTGGTCTACATAGGGACTTCCAGACCCTGTCTCAAAAAACAAAAGATTTATATTTATAATTATTGTGTGTGCAAAATGTGGAGAGGGAGGCACACACACCACAGTACACGTGTGGCGGTCAGAGGGCAACTTCTGTGCAGTTGGTTCTTTCCTTCCACTCTATGTGCGTTCTGGGAGTTGAACTCATTTAGGTTAGCAGGCTTTCATCAAAGGCAAAGGGCCTTTGCCTGTTGAGCCATCTTGCTAGCCCTCAATGTAATTTAGTTTTTAAAGAACAAAACTAACAAACACATATACAATATCTATCTAAACACTATGTATGGTGGCCCTTCCTGCTACCATGTTTGTAGGGGTAGAGCAGACACATGGAGATTAGCTGGATGCTGAAGCTGATTTTTGTTTTTCCCCAGCTAGCCTCATTCATTCCTGAGCTACAGATCTGGTGGGAAATAATCTACAACCTTAACCACTCTGCCTTTGTCAAATGCCAGATTGTAGGATTTCCTTTGATGGTGCTCCTATCTGAACTGGAGGCATTAACTTACCCAAGCCTGTTTAGTACTATTTGAAGAAATGCCCTGCTGTATATAGCTGACTGCCTGTATGGCTGGCCACTTTAACATTTATCAATCCTATGTCATTTGCCATTTCTTCCCAACCTGTACTCCTTTCTTCACACCATATTCAAAAATTAAAGTCAGCATTTAAGAGCTATGACAACGAAATTTTTAGAAGAAAAGGTAGGCATAAATCACAAGCTTGTACCACGGATGGTGGTGCAATCAGGAGGAGGATGCTGGAAGATCTCTGTGGGATTGAGGCCAACCTGGTCTACACAGAGAGTCGAAGGCCAGCTAGGGATACAGGGAGACCCTATCTCAAAACAAACAACCAAAAAATGACAAGCTTGTGACTTTGGACTAAACAATGATTTTTAGACAACATTAAAAATAAAAGCAAAGAAAAATGTCACTTCATTACATTTAAAACTTCTGTGCCTCAAATGACACCAAGAAAATGAGATGATAGTTCAATGAATGGGAGAAAATGTTTTTCGATCACATAAAGGAATTATATCTAGGATACACAAAGAATTCTCATAATTCAATAATAAAGACAAACCAATTAAAAATAGTTACAGTATCTGAACAAACATTTCTTCAAAGAATATATGCACATATAAATTGCCAATAAACACATGAAAATATGCTTAACTCAATAACTAGGGAAATGCAAATCAAACCACAATAAGATACCACTTTAATCAGGTAAAAAATAAATAAATAAAAAAGAAAGAAAAAGTTCAGGAAATAAGTATTGGCAAGGAGGCAGAAAAATCAGAACCTTCATACACTGGTAGAAAGGCAAAACAGTATAGCCACTTGGAAAGCAGCCTAGCAGTTCCTCAGAATGGTCACCTGGAGCTTAGCATCAGATCCAGCAATGTAATTCCTAGGTATATATTCAGGAAAAATAAAAGAATGTATAACATAGTTACTTGTTCAGATAACTGTTCTTGGCAGCAGCATTAACTCAAAATGGTCAAAGCTCAGAAACAACCCACATGTTCATAAATAAATGTCATCCAGTAATATCTAAAATGCCATGTTGTTCTACCATAAAAGGAACAAAGTGCTATTAAATGCTGCTACATGTATGAGTCTTGAAAACATGCTAAGAGAAAATGCTAGTCACAAAATACTATATATTATACAAATAGGCAAAATTGTATAGACTGAGTTGTTTAGGGCTGGGATGGGGAGAAGACTGAAAGGAAGGGAAAGTGACTAGAAGCTATAAAATTTTGGGGGAGAGTAATAAAAATGTAAAATTGATTGTAACAAATGGAGTAAAAACTGTTGAATTATGCACTTTAAATTAGTGAACTTATGGGATGCAAATTCTATCTTAAGGTGTTACAAACAATACTAAAAATTACAGTCATTGTAATTTTGTAATTGTAATTACAGTCAAAATAATTTTGAAGAAAAGTCAAGGAATACAAAGACTCTTTTTGCTCATAAAACCTTGTAAAGATAAATTATCCATTACCTCAGAGTCTGAATAATGGCAGCAAAAATAGACATTGCGATCCTGCACAGCTGGGCTGGACACTAGAGAGGCCTGCAACCTGCAACAACAGATATCAAACCAAGAGAACGAAACTGCTCTCTCTGGCTGCAGGACCAGGGTATAGCAGCAGAGACCTCCATGAGCAACACCAACCCCAGTTCCCAGCTGAGGCATGAGCTGGCCAACCTGCCTTTAGCAGCAGTTTCAAAGTGCAGTGAGCCAGCTTCTGCTACACAACCAGAGTGTAATTGTTGCATCAGCGAGGAAGCCCCAGCGCACTGTTGTGATCCTACAGTTTTGTACAATTTATCATCTAAGGGCAGTTCAATGCACCTACAGTGGCTTCAAGGAGTGACAAGTGCACCCCTGCTCCACGAAGTGGAGGGCAACAAAGTGGGTGGATTTACCTATCAGCTGGGCCACATATCTCTTGGACCTCTACCAAGTGGCATAAAGAGACTCAGGACTGAGAGAAAGTGTACACACCTATAGTGGAACATAGATTTGAAATGACAGAGAATCCTCATCAGAAACTATAAAGGTCATCAGCAACAGCACAATTCCCAGTGCTGGGAGATGGGTCAGGGAAGGGGGCTTTCAACCAGGAATCTTATATCCCAAAAAACCAACCTTCAGGAATGAAAGCAACATAAAGACATTCTCTGAGAAAGGAAAACTACGAGATTCATTGCTGGTAGACCTAACTATAAATAATGTGTAAAAGAAGCTCTTGAAAATAACATCAGAAGAAAGGGACATTCAGAAAGGAAAGGACAACAAGATGGCAGAAACAAGGTGGGCACAAAATTCCGTCTTTCACTGCAATGAATTTCTTTAATCAAACTTTTAGCTGAAATACAAATGATCACACTCTGACTTGTTGCTCAGTGAACACTGGGAAACAGTCATATGACCCACGGGATGTCCTTTGCAAGTTAAATGGTTAAACAGACTGTGGTACCACCATTCAATGGACTAAAATCAGCAATGAAAAGGAGTGAACAACAGCTGGATGATCTTAAAGATGATGTAAATTATATATTGAGTGACAAAAGCCAGTACCCAAATGGTAGGTATATTTAATTATGTAATATTTGTGAAGTAAAACAATTAAAATGGATGATAGCACTACCCACATGTAAACAAATATGTGCAAATGGAATCAGTAAAATGTAAATTCTGTGGCCTGCACCAAAGCTAGGTTTTTGATCTTTAAACTGTACAATAACAATTATATAAAACGTTATCACTATGGGAAGGTTCCTGGGTACTCTACAGATATTTCTTTGCAATTTCCTGTAGATCTTTACTTCTTTGACACCTCACATTTAAAAAATGTGACAACATATTCTTTTTTAAATCTAAGGAAATTGCCAGGCATGGTGGCACATGCTGTTAATTCCACAACTAGAGAGGCAGAGGCAGGAGAATCTCTGTGAATTCAAGGCCAGTCTGGTCTACATAGTGAGTTCCAGGTCTGCTGGGGCTACAGGAAGACCCTTTCTCAAAACAGACCAAAAATATTAAGGAAGCTATGTCAATAATCATAACAATAATAATAATCTAAAAGAAATTAAAATATGGTTAGAAAAAAATCAACAGAAGACTCAGAGCAAATATTATTTAAAATAGCAATGTATATTATAGCAAAAAAATACTCTATAACAATATAATTAAAATTCTAATTTTAATTCAATGGAATTAGACATAAAAATGAACTAAAGGAAAAAGCAAAGAAATAGAAGACATTTGAGAAAGCAGAAGTGACCTGCAGGATAAGAGTGTTTTCCTGCTCTGAGCTGCAGCTCACCAGTTTGCACAGGAAGCCTATGATTTATCGCTCACACTTGGTTTCTTCCTAGGGACTGGTACATGCTCACATGATTGATATCAGTAAGTGCAATGGACAGACAAGCTTGAGTACCCTTCTTTCTTGGTACTGCTTCACACTGCTGTGTTACAAAGCACATCTCAGGCTCCACTGGAAGAGATGTTCAGAAGCTTAGTTTCCATAGGATTTGCCCTGTGTGCCTTCTTACTTACTGGTCTTACTCTGTATGCTTTCCTGCAATGAACTCTACATGTAGGTGTAGCAAGTTTCTGAGTCTAGAGACTTATGAAGGCCAGAGGTAGATGGAGACCTCCTGACCTGAGAGCTCCTTTGAGGGTAAAATTTTTTTCCTTTTTAAGGCATCATCAGTATTTCATTACTCTTTATTTACTTTTCAAACATATAGCAGAGTTTAAAGTACCTGGTCAAATAATAGAGACCCAAATAATAGAGTTCAGCATGGCTAGTCATAACCCAACAGCCACAAAAATCAATACACTGTTTTCAGCCCTAGAAATGGCCATAGGCATATCAGGAACTGCCAACTGCTTAATATCGTTGAGAAAGTGGCAGGAGAACCTCATCATTTTCTGTGTCACTTCAGGTTGCCAATAGAGAAGGGCAATCTAAGCTCCCAGCAGCTTTCTGTTGTGAAGCCTCATTACCACCTCCTCTCAGAAACTATATATGGTGCTCCACAGATATAATCTGTTCATGCGGGAGAGGAACCTTGATCTTCACCCTGGAGCACTTTTCTTAGCTAGGAAGTGGCTGCATCTGGAAGGCTTGTCATGGACAGTTCAATAGCAATAGTAGAAAATAATCCTAATATAAAAACACATAGGCAGTGAATTTTTTATACAGTTCACTCTTACTGTCTTGTACTGTGAATAAGCTTTCTTGAGTAGGAAAGAGCTACGTCTCATACGTAGACAATCTACAACCTGCCTGATGTACGCCAAGCACAAAATAATGAATAATTTTGCTAGTCAGATACTTAAGAAATGCTACCGAGTAGTTCTCTGTTTCCTGCCCCTACAGCTCAAATCTAAGAAAAGGCTTTGAGGTTTTATCACCCTAGAGAACCAGGTCAAGCATGTGAAATGCTGTATAAATGATACATGGGAGTCTAAAATTGGCTCAGAGTCACAGCACTGGGTGATTATAAATTAGATGTATTCTCCATTTTACCAATTCTTCAAGTAAAAATGAGTACCTCACACTGAGACAGGCTATATATCTGTACTGTACTGTATAGTACATTGGCCTAACATAAAGGCCAAATCCTTACCTTAGGGAGGCCAAATAGACCAGGGAAAAATTTTCTACCACATATTAGCACAAATGTTCTTGAGAAAAAAATCTTAACATTTTATTTTCAAGTTTCTCCAACAGCTCAGAGAAATTACATGTTTTATTGAAGATCAGCAAGAGTCAGAGAAATAGCAGGATAGAACCTAATAGAACTGCTGGCTTTCACTTTCTCTCATTAAAACAACCATTTACTGCATATTGGGGAGGAGGGAGAAATGTGCATTTTCAAAAATAAAAAGAGTATTTCAATTTGTCAGCATATCTACTGCAAGTGCTGATGCCATTTTTATTAAATGCATGCTAACTGCTTGGAATCTGGGCACATACTCAGGTTCATTTCCTTTCTCCTCAGGCAGTTTCTACGTTCTACACTTTCATTTTAACAGTCCTCATTACTGGTATCATTTAATAGTTGAGGTTTGCTCTAGTCAACATCAATCTTGCTGATACTGCAAACACTTATTTTGTTGACACAACATAGTCTAAATCCATAGCTAGCAAACATAAGAATTTAAAAACGAGTCCTTCCCACAACATGTCAGGGACTGCTAAGAACAACTTTATCTCGTACACAGTCCTGTCAGGAAGACACAGCAAGAAACATCAAGCACAGAGCCCTTCCATAGGATTCTATTTCCTTCTATAACATGTCATCTCTCCCTGGAAATCTAATACACTGCACCTTCACAAATGAACTTGACACCTGAAACCCAACCATCTGAATCTGGAAATGTTTACCTGGAAGATACCTTGTTCTACTTCCTCATGAACAAATACCCTTTACAACTAAATCTTAAGTAAAAAGGGACAAGTCTTTCCCTTAAAAGGAACTCATGCCCTACCCCTAAAATATCACATTCAGAATAAAATTTCCACCTGTATAATTTAGCTTTAATTATTTTTGGATGAATCTAAATTAAGAATTAAAATATCTCTTTAGCCAGATGTGGTAGCACACCCCTCTAATCCCAGGACTCAGAAGGCAAAGGACTCTCCATGAGTTCAAAGCCAGAATAGTCTACATAGACAGTTCCAGTCCAGCCAGGGATACAAAGTGAGACCATACACAGTTTTCTCCAAGGACAAGCTCTCTGATAGATTATCCAGTCCCAAGTGGTCAGCCCTAAACACATGCATATGCAGGAAACAGTAAATATTGCCCAATTCAGCAGGTTGCTTATAGCTTATACGTGTGTGTGTGTGTGTGTGTGTGTGTGTGCATGTATGTATATATACATGTAACAATAAGAAAAGGTCAAGAAATTGAAGGGAGCAGAGAGGGATAAATGGGAGGAGTGGGATGGAGAGGTGGAGGTTATGTAAATACAGTCTTAAGTATAAAATTCTTAAAAACCTCTTTACCTGATTGGAGTATCTCATGCTCACATTACGCTGATTCTGTAGTGGGACAAAGCGCTGGACAGGATCAATGTCTTTAGGACTGATTAACTCATCAGCTGAAAAAAAGAAGGCAAATGATGTTATAAACAAACAAACACCATTAACACAACACTGAAAGGCCCCACCTTAGTACATTTAACTCAACAAGAGCAGCATTATCTTTCTCTCTCTCAGAGCACACGGAACATGCTTTGGGATAGAAGCTGTGCCAGATCATAAAATAAAGTCCAAAGACAGAAGGACTGAAATAGCAGAAAGTATATTCTCTCACTGCAATGTAATAAAATGAGAAACTAGTAACAAAGATGTCTCAGAAATTCACAAATACACGGAATTCATTAACACTCTCCTAAATAACCAGTGGGTCAAATAAGAAATCAAAAGGAAATCAGAAAATACTTTTCAGAGCTAGAGAAACTGGCCACTCCCTAAACAATCAGGAGAAGGAAGAAAAGAAGGAGAAAACCTTTCATTGTACTTTTGATGGAAACATAAAACATCAAAACTTACAGGATGTAGATAAAGCAATGCCCGTAGGGAAACTTATCACTACTTATGCTCATATTAAGTAGAGTTAAAATCCAAATATCAATAATCTATCTTTCTACCTTCAGATGGTAGGTGGAAAAGAGTAACTTAAATCAAAAGCCAAAGGATGGAAAATATCAAGACTGAAATTAATTAAATAAAATGTAGGAAAAATAATAAGAATACAAAATCAAAAATATGTTCTTGAAAAGCTCAAAAAACCCCAAGAAACCACTAAATTGACAAAACAACAACAAATCAGAGAGCGACAAAGAAATAATACTCAAAATTACATATCAAGAACAAAAGTGGGGAGACTGGCCACGTGTGGTGACAAACATCTTTAGTCCCAGCACTCAGGAGGCAGAGGTAAGAGGATGGCTTTGAGTCTGAGGTCAGCAGGGTCTATATAGTGAGGTCCAGACCAGCTAAGGCTATATGGTGAGACCCCGTCTAAAAAAAGTAAGTGGGAATACTTAAGGGTTGCAGAATGATATAAAGAAATGCTGCATGGAGACAAGTTCCAGAAGAGCTACAAATTACCGAAACTGACTGAAGAAGGTACAAAATATTTGACCAAATTTATAAAAAGTAAAGTGACTGGGACAGAAATGTACCCACACCCACCTTCATACATATACCAAACGACCAGCATATGATGGTTTCACTGATGACTTCATCCAAGGGGTTAAGAAAAAGTAAAACTAAGCTTTGACCAACCTTATGAACAAATAAAAGAAGAAACACTTTCTAGCTTGTTAGAGGTCAGTATCTCCCTAATAGCAAAATAAACATATCACAGGGAAACACAACCCAAAATCCCTATGAATATAGGCACAAAAAAAATCTTAACAAAATACTAGCAAACTAAATCTATTACCAAATATAAAGCATTATACACAAAGACCATGTAGGCTTTACCATAAAGTACAAGGACAGTTTGATACCCATAAACCAATTATTATAATAAAACGCATCAATAGAACAAAGCACAAAAATCTGTGCAATCATCTCAATAAATAGAGAAAAGGCATTATACAAGAATCAGCATCCTTTCCTGATATAAACTGTTCAACATAATTAGAGGTAGAAGGGACAGACGATGAAAACCTATAGATTTTTCGATGGTGAAAGAATGAATGTCTTTCTCCTAAAAGATCAAGAACAAAACGGAGGTGTCCCCTGTTACCACTTCTATTCTGCACTGTGCTAGGGATTCAGGTTGGGGGCACTGGGGAAGGACACTGCTACAGGCATTCACATGGGGAGAAAGAAGCTACAGTAATCGAGTCAGTGTGTTACAGACATGAGCATGGACAACATAACAGAACTGTGGCCTAGAAAAAAACAGACATATTTACAGCTAATGATTCCAATAAGGGCGCCGAAAGAATAAAAACGATGAAAAGGTTGTTTTTGAAAATTAGTTCCGGGACAACTGGATAGTCACAAGAAGAACTGTTACCAGTCAATAATAAAAAACGAATACCCAATTTCAAAGTAGCCACAAAACTGAATAGACATTTCTCAAAAGAAGCTATCAATAAGCACATGAAAAGTTGTTTAACATCATTAACAATTTGAGGGACTGCTAATTAATAGCAAAATGAGATACCAACTCATACCCACTAAGATAGCAATAACAACAATAATAATAATTAATAATTTAAACCAAAATAGATAAGATCAAAATTTAGCAAGGAAATGGAGAATCTAGAACCCCTAGATGCCGGTGGGAAAGCAAAATAATACAGCTGTACTGGAAAAAAGTCTGAAAGCTGCCCACAATGCTAAATATAAAAAGTAGCATATGATCCAGCAATTCATTTACTAGGTATATATCTCACAAAAATGAAAATGTCAAATAATTTGTATTTGAGAGATCATAGCAGCATTGTTTATAAAAGTCCCCAAATAGAAACTAACCAAATGTCCCTGTTGGTGGGCAAATGAAATGGGGTAGAGCAGCATGTGGTGGGTGATGGTCTCAGGCCCATAATTTCAGTATTTGGCTGAAGGTGCTGAGGAAGGAGGCCAGCCTGGGATACAGAGTAAGATTCTGTTTCAAAATACCATATAAACAACAAATAGTATATACAATAAGTACATAAGTAAAATACAGTATATCTATATTATAATATAGAATGTTATTCTGCATAAAAAATGAATGAGGTGCTGACACAAGATTCATCTATTTAGATGAACCTTGAAAGCATTATGCTAAGTGAGAAAAGTCAGACACAAAGGACACACATTATATGGTTCTGAGTATATGAAATGTCCATAATAGGCAATAGAATGGAGATCACTGATCTGGAGAGCACCATGGAAATGATTATAGGAAAATGGAGGGGATCTGCTAAAAGACAGGAGGCTCTGTGGGGATGAACATGTTTCAAAATTTAATATGATGATGATCGCACAACTCTGCAAATGTACTAAAAATAACTATAAACTTGAAATAGGTAAAATGTATAGCATAAGAATTATGTCCCAATAAAAGTGTTTTAAAAGGTGCTTATACTGCCAAGAAAAGAAGTCAGCCAGTCACAATAAGGAAATGCTCTTATGATACTAAATTCTAAAACATTTTGAAGAGAGAACATTTTCACAGGGCACTGAGCAGCATCAGTGCAATGTCACCAAATGTGTCACAGGATACACGAAACCCTTTTCAATGTGGTAGTCCCTTGTGGCAACTTTCAGTAAAAATCCAAGGATATAAAAAATAAATCAGTACTTGGGGTGGAATGGGATGGGGGTGGGGGGAAAAGGTCCTAAGTCAGTATTTCTCTGCTGTCTTCTAGACCACATCTGAGTGAGAGTCACCAGCCTATGAGGCTCAGTGTACGTGAGTTTCTGCATGGGCCTTGAGAGCACTGTGCTGGGGAGAGGAGGCATGAAATACAATTCAGCATAACTTCCATGGAACTGAGGCTGGCACAGTCATGGGCATAGTCTTAAACCTACAAGTTAACATTTGTCAGCTATCTTAGTTATGTTCACACATGTACATTAGTGGAATGACTCTTAAAAAGTGAAATTAACTTCTACTAAAGTGAGTCGGTCACCTCTGCGCTTTTCTTAGACAACCTGTCTGTCATGCCCACTCATTCTTTACCTTCCATTCCACAATGACTATAGAATGATACAAGCTAATTTTGTTCAAATGCATCAATGCAAGGGATCCTTCCTTTAAAAAGTATAGTTCATTTTTTTTTACAATTTTTAGGTACTGCTTTTAGAATAGATAATTCTGAAAAATGGACTATAGAGGCAATAATTATAAAGTTCTCTGAAGCTTTGGAAATATTTCTCTATTATATTTCTACTTTGGGGTAATATCCAAGCACATATATAATTTATCCAAGAAACAAAATCTCCAAAGTATATTTTAGTAGCTCTTGGAAGTTTTCCTCAATATCAATAAAATTATTACTAACAGTAGAGAAAAGAGCAAGGGCTGGAACACTTAGAAGGTGCTGAGTTCTTAGTGCTGTTTGAGCATTTCATGTGTATTGATTCTTACAATAACCTGATCATTTTACACATTACGAAACAACACACAAAATGTTAAAGCAATTTGTTCAGGACAAGCATACAGCATATATCTTTTTATTTTTTATCTTTTTGAGACAGGGTCTCCCTGTAGCCCCAGCTCAGTCAGTAAAGTGCTTGCCACGTAGGTATGAGGACCTAGGTTTGATCCCTAGAATCAAGGCAAAAGGAGGCAGGCATAGTGGCATGTGTTGGTGAGGCAAAGACAGGTGGATCCAGAGTTCACTGGCGAGCTACTCTAGCCTAATCTGTATGCACTAGGTCAATGGGAAATGCAGTCTCAAAACAAGCAGCCCACCCAAGTGGAAGGCTCCTTTGAAACACACCTGAGGTTGACCTCTGGCCTCCACAAGAAGGCACACACATGTGCAAATGCTTATGCACAGACACATGCACCTAGATGCACCCCGTCCCCACATTGTAAGAAGTTAAACAACATGCAGTGTGTACTTGAATCAACACAGCCCACATCAACATGGATAATTTGTGCCAATTATCTTTTCTGACTTTAAAAAGAAAATATTTTTAAAAACTTTGAATTGGAGGGTGGATTGATATAGGGTCTTACTCTATAGACCAGGCTAGCCTCAAACTTGAGAAATTTCCCTCCCTCCCCGATGTTAGGCACCCTGTCAGGCTAGGCTTCATTTACTATAAAATGACAATTTAAAGGCTAGTTAACAAAGAAAGTGACTTTAAAAATTCTGGACATCAAAATTAATGGAACATACTAAGTAAAATGGGGTTAGCAACTATTCACCAAGTAAAATTTATGTATTTCAAAGTTTGATTCTCAGCTGTGGTGACAGACAATTTAGTAACACATTATGAAATGGCTATTTGGAAAAAAAATACAAATTTTTAACCTCACATACTGATGAGGACAAGAGAGGAATTGGCTAGGCAGTTTAGGGACAGTAGGAGTTTCACTGGAGTTCAGCAATGCCAGAAGGAAGCTCTCATCTCTTTTTCTTTTCTCTTCAATTAATTAATTAATTATTGGACATTATGAGACAGGCTCTCCTGTAGCCCCAGCTGGCACAGAACTTGCTACATGCGACAGTCTGGACTCAGTCTTCCAGTCCTCTTCCCTGAGTGCTGAGATTAAAGGTGTGGGCCACTAGGCCACCAAGCCACCACACTGTTAAATGAGCAGCATCCCTGCCAGGAGGTTGTACACATGGATGTGACTGAAGCCAGTTCAGACACTAATCCCATCAAGTGAACAGCTTTGGAACTAGATTTTCATGGGGAAACCCTTACAGTAGTGTTGGAGAACATTAGAGCTTTGTTGAGGCCAACAAAGGGAAAACTATTTCTCTTGGTCAAAAGAACAGAATCTGCCTCTGGCCTAGGTGGAGGTATGACCTAACATGGACTCCTCCCTTAAGAGTAAATTCAGTTTACCCTGTCAATCACCTGGTCAGTTATGAAGAATTATTCACTTAAAGTCACATTAAAGAGACAGAAGGAATAATTATCCTCTTAATCAGATAATGTACTTTTCCTTCCCAGAATCCCTGCATTCACTATAGGGAGAGGCCCTGGTCCTCTAGCCCTGTTAAGTTAGTTCCCTTATCTGAGTCCTAACTTCAGCATTGTGTCATTTTCCTTTTCTTTCTGTCTCTTCTTTTAGATGCTGGTCAAAGCCTAGGCACGCTTTCCCAAACACTTTGGGATTCTCTCATTCTCTGACTTGTCCCACTTTCTTATCATATAGTGCTTTCTTGAACCTCCATTCCTGAACAGGCTGGTCTAACTCAATCATGCCATCTCTCTTCCTTTCCTCCTGCAGATGCCCTGTTGTTTTTCTTTTACATTCTAAGTGTTCCTGAGTTTCCTTCTGAATTAGTCTTAAATTTTTTTTTTTTTATTAATAAGACTAAGAATCCAAGGAGGGGACCCAAGTTTCCCTAGTAAGAGTATTATAGCAAAAAGAATCAAAGTTTCATATAGTTTTAACTAAACCAATCAATTAACAAATTTTGGAAAGATGGCTCAGTGGATAGGAATGAGGACTTTTCTAACAGAAGAAGTTTGTTTCTCAGCACCCAGGTCAGGTGGCTTGAAGTTGCTAACTCCAGCTCCAGAAGATCCACCACCTTGTTCTGTGTCCAAGGCCTATATGTATACACACACAAACACACACAAATTAATAATAATAATAATAATAGTAAAGTATACTGATTAACAGAATTGGATTTTCTTTTTTTTGAGACAAGGACTAACTTGTAGGCACAGCCGGCCTGGCCTGGAACTCAATATATAGACCAGGTTAGTCTTGACCTCACAGAGATCCAGCTGCCTCTACCTCTTCAGTGCTAGGATTAAAAGCATGTGCCACCATACCTGGTCAGAATTGGATATTTTTAAACTTTCATGACAAAAATCATATAGTAAAGCACTAATAGATTTAAGTATATAAAGATTTTTAATTTTATCAGAAATCAGTACCAGAAAAACCAAGAAGTAAAACTAGGAACATATCAGAGGTTTAATATACTTTAACATACTATTTATGTGGAGACTGATAATAAAAATCTTAAAACAGGGTTAAATGGCAAAACAAATTACTAGACATTTACAGAACAAAAAGACACAGGTAAAGTGTTTTTTGATGAAAACAAGATGCAAATTAGCCTTACTAGGTCAACAAAACTTTAAAAAAATTATTTATTTTACTTGATGTATATGAGTGTTTTGCCAGCATGCAAGTGTACCACATGTATGCAATACCCAAGGAGGCCAGAAGAGGGCATCAGATCCTCTGGAACTGGAGTCACAGATAGTTGTTAGCTGCCATATGTGTGTAACAAACTGAACCCAGGTCCTTTGTAAGAGTAGACAGTGCTCTTAACTGCTTAGCTCTCTCTCCAGCCCCACAAACTTTGTTTTTAAGAATAATCCCCCAAAGGTTATAGATCACAGAAGCAAAATGTAGATTCCTGTATACACTGTCATGAGTTCTATGACTTTGGAAAAACTGCTAAACTTTAGTGTCCTCACCTATGTCACACAGTCCTTATTGAGAAGTTAGGATTAATTTAGGATAATAATTGTAAAATTCCAAGCACAAACAGAATCTGACATATTTTAAGGCAGGGATCACACTAGCATTTGAGACAATATGTTGCAATACTTATAAAGCACCTAACCATACTTGAGGCAGTGTGGCTTTTACATTAGAATTTACTGATAGTCTTGTGAGCTATAATAGTTAATTTTGATTGTCAACTTGATAAAAAAAATGCCCGGGCACTAAGGCACACTTCTGCTGGAAGGGTCTTCCCAGAGAGCGTTAACTACAGTGGAAGACCTACCCCAAATGTGGACAGCACTATCCCATAAGCTAAGGTCCTGGATTGAATAAAAAGGGGGAACAAAAGAGAATAAGCATGCTTCTGGTCCATCAAGATATAAGCAAGTAGACTCTTGCTCCTGCTGCCAGAGCATAAAGCCAATTCTGCTGCTAGGCCATCCCTATCATGATGGATTGAACTAGAAGCCAAAATAAAGTCTTCCTCCCACATGAAAGAAAATCTTGGGGACAAAAAACTGGCTTGGCAGTTAAGAGCATTGGTTGTTCTTGCAGAGAATTCGAGTTTGATTCCTAGCACCCACATGTGAGTTAACAACCATCCTAGCTAACTCTAGTTTCAGGGAATCTGATGCTCTCTTCTGACCTGTCAGAATTTCACAATACAGGTACACTTATATACATGTAGGCAATACACTTATGCACATTAAATAAAATATACATAAAATAAAATAAATAATTTTGTAAAAGAAAGAAAATCTTCATAAGCTAGACCTGTAAAGTGTTCTCAAGATGTTTACAATACCTGCATTATACTTTAGGTTACAAGCAAACACATGAATACCATGAAAATGATGATAATGGAAGTGCTCAGAAATCAGGGACTTTATACTTGAAGTTCCCTGAAGCATAACAGCTGGGACGTTTTTCCAAACACAATATAGAAATCCATCTGTATAGACTTATTTACCCACTTTACCTCTAACTGACCAATACCCAAACCATGCAAACCGAGAAAGAGTTGTCTTTGTTCTTTGTTTCCTTCCTGCTTCAGTGAT
Source organism: Eospalax fontanierii (assembly GCA_035773235.1). Taxonomy (NCBI): domain Eukaryota; kingdom Metazoa; phylum Chordata; class Mammalia; order Rodentia; family Spalacidae; genus Eospalax; species Eospalax fontanierii. Next base: position 7,296,262 of record CM069552.1, on the reverse strand, counting down.
AAAATGTTCTGACAAAAAGCAACTTAAGGGAGCATTTACTCTCGCTCACAGTTTTGGTCACAGTCCATCATGGTGGGGAAGTCAAGGGTGAGGAGTCTGAAGCAGCCGGTCAAAATCAGGTCCAGGGTCAGAAGGAGAGACCAAGGAATGACAGCACTCAGCTGGCTCAGTGGCAACTTGATTACAATCTAAGATCCCCTGCCTAGGGAATGGTCCACCCAGTTAAAAGGTGATCTTCCCATGCCAAATGAAGGCAATGAAGACGCTCTCCCACAGGCAGGCCCAGGGGTCCTTCTGGGTAATTCTAGATTGTGTCAATTTGACAACAATAACCATCACACGATTCAATTGAATTTGTAGTAGAAAGATCAATGAACATGAAGACCTAAGTTTCCTTGACTTCATACACAGTATTATTGATCAATTAATTTAACTGAAAAGCATTTCTGGGCTTAATCAGCAGCTTTTATATTTACGATCAATTAGGTCAAAACAGAAAAATCACAAATCAATCCAATTCAATGAACTTACCTTTGCTGCAAACACTAGCACTAGGAGGCAATACAGCAGAAAGCTTAGGGGCCCTAAGAAGATGCATGTATGCTTAGCTTTTTCTATAACTAGTGGATATTACCACTGCAATAGAAAGATGAGGCATCTACAGACAGAAATGAAGAATGAAGAAGCAGCAGATGGGGAGGACTTTCATGTTGTAACGAACTTTGTGGTTTTAGGGGAACCTGTAAGGATCATTCATTAGTATCCTGTATTGACTGCCTGAAAAAGTTGTAATACACTCATATATATTCCTAAAAGAGAGGGAAGATGGAAAGAGAGAGAGGAAATAGGAGAACCGTTTCAGCTTGCATTTACCCTAAAGTAAATGCTTCACATGTATTTCCTCACCAGTTAACCTTTGTAACATAAAAATAAGGAAACTAATTTTAAATCACTGAAGTTCAATAGGTAGTTGAATTTTTAACTATCTGATTCCTAAGTTCATGAACCCCAAACCACTGACTTTTCCACTGTAGTATAGAAATAAAAGAAAACAGGAAGAGAAACCAGGAGAGAAGTGGAAGAAAAAGCATGACACTGCCTGTGCAGTGTGGGAACTCAGGTGGCAAAACCGACCCCATTTCATTCTAGTCGAGCTCTGCCCACCCTGTGTTTCTGTCCAGCTGCCCACTGAGCTAGGTGGGCTGGCCTCATGCAGGCAGGACATTATTTCTACAACACTGGAAAACTTAAGTGTAGGATGTTCTACCTGGCTAGTTTTAAGTTACAGCACAAACTACTTAAACATTTATACATAAATATGAGAAACAATGTATACAACAGTATTTCGTATAGTGAACAGAGTTGCTTTTTAATGTAGGTACAGTATGTACCATTAGCTTATTTTATAAGGTGTCATAAATGAATTCTGACTTTAAAAAAGTAGTCTTTTTGCTAGTAATATTTGAAATTTCACAAAAAATGATATAGGAAGATATAGGAAGTTTTAGTTGATGTTGTTTCTGTCAAATTTGCCTAAAGGAATTCTGATTCACTTGTAACTAAAGAAGCAGCTTAAAAAATTCTTCAAAGAATTATAAATATAATTATCATTAAACTGCTAGTTAAGAAAGAAAACTATCAACATGCATTTACTGGAAAAAAAGACAACTTCCAAAGATAATCAAGTCCTTGCTACCTCAAAAATGCCTATTACAGTAAATCAGAAACTTTCCTGTATCACATGAAAATAACAAAGTTTTCAGTTTTCTGCCAGAAACGCCCCCAAACTCAATGCAGACCCTACAACATAATGGCAAACAGTGTATCTTATTTGCAGAAACTTCATCATCATCATCCAAAAAAATAGAATATCAAGATACCATTACACACTAAGAAACACTCCTAACAAAGTAACATCATGTAACATCTAAACCCAAGGAAAAATGTCACCAAAACATACTTACTTCTAATGACTTGATAACAGGGAAAGAAAACTAGGTTCCAAGTCTTCTCCACTTACCCAAGAGTTTTGCAATGATATAAAGGGCTTGTCCCCAAAGAAACAGCTTCCCATCTCGGCCACAATTGCTAGGAAATCGCTTTTGACTGCCAGGGTTTCTTTTTTCATATTCTACAAAGTCTGCTGGCACATAATAGTACTTTGGTACGACAGGATATCCTACAGAGTTCAAAGCAGCATATTAAAATATAATGAAACATTGCTCTTTCCCAAATTTCCCTTTAAGAACCTGCAACTATAAGGAATTGGGAAGAGAGGAAGGTTATTCAGGAGCTTGCAAACCTGAAATGTTACAGAAAAATGTGGCCTTCTTGTTCCTTTTGGATATTACCAATGAGATATATGGGAAAAAAGCTTTGTGATTTTAGAACTAATTCAATAGTGTGTTGTTACGCTTTGGACAACAATGTATACACATCACCTTTAACACTGAACACCTTTAAATGAATCAACAAATACATATATATTATGCAAATATTTAAAGCAGTAAAAGACATAACTTTTAATAGGATTAGTCTATAAAAACCTCAAAAATGAAATATTACATAGTTTTTAATGAAGACTTATAATTTATTAACTAGAACAAATAAATTCCTTTAAATATTAAGCTTGCCATCACCATTCAGTATCACTGAAAGAAAAACAACCTACCTTTCCTTGTAAGCAACCCATTTAAAAGTATATCTTGCAGAAAAGAAAATAACTAAAGAATATGATCTTTGTAGAATGTTACAGAAGACTTTTTAAAATATAATCAGAATACAATTAATTTTTGTAAAAAAACTATACAATATCCTCCTTCATGAATCAATTAGTAGTGGGATGTGTTTCTGATATCAGTGAATGATCTACTACCACAAACAATAAAAAACCTGATTCCAGAAAATGAAAATACAGAATTTGGACTGTTTCTCAAAGTAGACAAGTGAATACTGAGAACATAAAGATACAAACAACTACTTTGAAAATTAATGGGTTTTTTTTGGTTTAAATAAACATTTCAGAACTTTTAATATTTTAAGCATTTAAATGGTAAAGGCAAAATATTAAGTATTTTACTTGGGTACTTCTGGAACCCCACCCCAAAATGCCACAAACTTCATTTGCAACAGGAATGGGGCCAGGTGTTCTGAATGACACTTCATGCATTATGTCCATAAGACCATGCATTTGCTGCCACTAGCACATCATAATTTTTAACTTACATATAAGTATTTTCAAAGCTATTCTCATGAGAATATAATACTATTCTAGCAATACTTCCAAATCTCAAAGATTGGTAGAATACTGTCTTTGAATTTCTTCAGGAAGTATCTGGTAACCCAGAAAAGTAAATTATGCTCTTTTATGGTCCTTGCTGGTGTTTGACTGAAACCAATAGATTCCTTCTCATTAAACTGGTCATTTTGACCATTTCTAAACTATTAAACCCATCTTCAAAGAGACATTTTAGCACAATGACAAACATTAAAAATAAAAGCCCTAGAAGAATTTCTAATGAGGAGTCTAGAATGCACCTTTAGAAAGGGCAGGCTTTCCAGGAATATTCACACACCCATATAATTTTGATGACATGGATAAAAACTAGCTACTTTATATTACTGTAACACTACACAAAGGGACGGAGTTATACTGCCAACAGGACCATATAAAAACTCTCTGTCCATGTGCAGACTACCTCAGCACTGCTAGAGTCATGACCTCCTAAATTCATCTCTATCCTTGTGTTGCCTAATGAACTGCCTTTATTACTAAAATAAACTCACAGAGATTATTCTAATTTCATATGAGGTCTCATTTACAATTTAATACAGATTATTGTGTTTTATAAAAGACTCATTTGTACATTTGAAATAAACATTTAGAAAAGTTGACAGGAAGAATTCTTTGAAAAAGAACTGTACCTTCTGTGGTTTGATGGAGTAAAGGAGTCAAAAGGTCCTGATATTCCTTGACTTGTTTGGGATTGCCTCTAAAAACTCCTAAAATGTAAAATAGAATATCCAACAGTGGCAGAGTTCAATAGGCATCATAAAAATTTTGCCTTAGAAAAAATCTTAGCCCTTTTAAAAGTATTGTGACAACTTTTTGTATAAGTGAAAACATAAAACTGAAAATAGTAATGCAAACATGTGCTTTTTTCCAAAAAACTGATTTTAGAAAGTCATGTCAGCATTTAGAATTTCATATTGAATTAACTGAAATTTCACTTTGCTTAAGCACAAATGTTATAGTCAATATCATGATTAGAGTATTCATGATTCCTATAATAAACTTTTCTTTGAAAATATGGACAATTACTGGCATCCATATTAAATACTTTGAAGCAGTTTAAAAAATTGTTTAAGAATGTGGAGGGCAAGGACAACACCTGAAGAAATTCTGTCACCTCCATATGAGTCATGGCACAAGTGCACCTGTATTCACAAGATAAATGCACAAACTCACACATGTCTTAAAAGATTCGTTCAATGATTTAGCATTCACTCAGAAAGCAGGATAGCATATAAAAAAAATACAGAGCTGCTCTCATCACTGAAGTTCAGTCTATGCTAGATTAAAGGAATCATTCATTTCAGCTATGCTTTTCTAAATTTTGTTATTTTTATTGTGTGTGCAGTATATGCATGATTAGTATGGGTGTGTACATGTGTGCATGCAAATGAACATGTGCATACATGTAGAAAAGCCAGAGGTTGATGTTGGGTATCTTCCTCAATTATTCTCATCTTATTTGGTGAGACAGGATCTCCTAATAAAACCTGGAGTTCACTGATTTGGCTCACTTGACTGGCCAGTGTACTCCAGCAATAGGATTACAGACACAATCCACTGTGCCTGGTAATTTACATGGCACTGGAGATCAAACTCAAGTTCTCATGCTATCGTGGCAAGCACTTTACCAATTGTGCCACTTCCCTAGCCCCTGAACTAGTCTTTAAAATCATTTACATTCTATATCTTAAATTTCAGGAAAAAGTTCACTTACCATCAATCATCATGTAAAGGAAAAATATAGGAAATTCACATTCAATGCCATCAAATAGCTAAAACAAAAGACAAATATTAAATTTTTCATTGCCAATCTAAAGCGACTATATTTGGGCTATATGTAAGGGATTTGCTTATAGTAATAACAAGCTTGAGGCTGATTTTATACGTAGTTTCATTGTTTCTTGAAAACATTTTCTCAGAATTCTTAAACAACAGCTCTCACTCAATTCATTAAATATCAGTCACTAATAAATGTGTACTAAGTACTTACACCAAGTACTAACTGATAGAGCCCTGAAGGCAAAAGTTAGACATTCTGCCCTCAGAGGCTCCTACCACAGTGGGAAGACCAGCATACAGATAAATAACTACACTACAGCACAAACTGTTCATATCAGGAACACAGGTAATAAAACATTTGAGTCTGCCTTAAGGATCAGTGGAGGATTGTATGGAAAGAAATGTTTCAGCTAATATTTGATGGGCTTCACTGGAGTGATAAGCCAAGGGGAGCTACACAGAGGAATGGCAGAAGCTGTAGACACACGGAAGGACAAAGCATGTTAAAGGAACTATTAACAATTCAATAAATCTAGAATAGACAGCAAGAAGCAGTAAAAACCGAAGCCAGGTGTGTGGGTCTGGCAAGGTTAAATGAGGGCTCAGACTTTAAGGACAAAGTCTAATTTGGAAGTAACCAGTGGTGGAACCAGTGGTGAATACTGAAAAGGATTAGAGTTCTAATTACATTTACTTACCAGGCTGGGAAGCTGGCAGTACTGAGGAGTTATAGAGCAAGAAATAAGGAAACCAACCAAAAGGCTGGCTGAGCAATTCAGAGAGAGACAGTGGCCTAACCTGCCTGTCTCACCTTTAGTACTAAGGGCATTTAAGGCAAAATAACTTATGCTGAATAACTAACTCAAGGGTATTCTGTACAACACAGGCTGTTTAGTAGCATCCTGGCCTGCTAATCTGATGCCCACAGGACAACACAAATACTGTCCGGTGTCCCTTGTGTGACAAAACTGTCCAAGGTTATGAACTACTGGCTTAAGTTAAGGAGTAAAACAGAAAAAGATACAAAAATTTAGAATTTTAAAAGAGGTTAAATTTGTCATTTTTTGTGAATGATAAAAAATGGTTAAGTGGTTGGGGCTGGTGAGATAGTTTGGCAGGAAAGGGCTCTTGATGCCAAGTCTGACAACCTGAGTTCAATCTCCAGGATCCATATGGTAGAAGGAGAGAACCAACTCCCACAGGTTGTCCTCTGACGGCCTTATGTACACTGGGGCACATATGTACTCTCTAAATAAATAAATACATAAATACCACAAAGTGGAAAGGAGAAGCCTAGAATGACTCAAATTTCGGGGTTGGGTAGAGAGCCAAGCACAGGAGGCTGTAGGGCACCTAAGTGAAGATATATGCCACACATTGGGTAGAGCACTTGAGGGAGCAGAGTTATGGGAGGAAGTCATTATTAGCAGTGACAGCTGTGAGAGCTTGAAAAGAATAAAAAGCAAACAGGGCTGAGGACAAAAGTCATCATGGGAAATGGAGAACAGCCCAAGAAAGAGGACTGAGTTAATACATGCAAACACCAAGAGTTCGGACAAATAGGGTCAAAAAAGTTTTTACTCTGACTTAGCAACTGAAACAGACTAAAGTCAGCCCAGGGTGAGCAGGAGGCGATCAAGGTGTCCTCAGTTCGAGTGGCTGTTTCAAGACCTTTTAAAGGTAAGGCTGGGCTGGAAGCTGGCAGAAGTAGGTCACTACAAGGGGGCTTTGAGGGGCTTTATAACCCAGATGGGCTCCACTTCCAGCTTGACTGTCTATGGAATATCTCCAGTCACCTCGAACTCATGCTGCTAGAGCTCTGAGCTCATCTCAAAGCCATGCCTTCCCTCTGTCCCTGAACTGTGAACCGGAATTCTCTTTCTTTCTCTAAATTGTTTCTGTCAGACATTCTGACACAGAGGCATGAAAGATGACTGCTATACAAGGTCTGTACGCTAAGTCAGACCATGCTTTTCAGAACCAAATCTAAGAGGTCAAGTTAGTCTCCTGGCTCTGTGCTTTTGACCACTTTCATGCACTACTACATGGAATATTTTTTTGTACCTTAATTTCAGCTGGCTTGTAATATCGTCTGTTGGGATCTTCTAGTGATGTTCTATACCCATCTCTCAAGAAACGTTTAAATCCATATTTTCCCTTTAATTTCCTGATCACTTTATCAAGTGTCTGGTTGAATAGAACTTCATCATCCAAGGCAAATGCAGGATAACTGATGCATGGGAGCAGGGCAGCATCTGTGTTCTGGTGTCAAGATAGAGACTATAAGTACCCGCTGTGACATGACTAACACAGCCCCAAAAGAATCATGTAGAGGAAAAGTCAAAAGACTCATCCAATGAATAAAAAGCTTGTTATGCTCCAAAGAACAAATACTTCTATGGCATGTTTTAGTAAACTTGATAGAGGAGATAAACCTTTATTCATTAATAAAAAGTATTTTCAAAGTTCAATATTTGGTTGGAGTTTTAAAATACTAACTAAATCAGAATGCAGAAGTTTAATAGTTCTTACCACAACTTAGTAAACGTAACAATTTGCCTATAACAGAGATAAAAAGAAAATGAACTAAAAGTCCAACAAGTAATTAAATAAAGTAGCACCCATTAAAATTTATATTACAGAGCCAGGGGTGGTGGCACACACCTTTAATCCCAGCACTGGGTAGGCAGATCTCTGTGAGATGAGATCAAGGTCAGCCTGGGCTACATAATGAGTTCTCCTATAAGGAGAACCTATCTCAAAATAAATTTATATATATATGTATATATAATCAGAAGCAATTACAATTTATATAACAGAAATTTGTTTATTGACTAATGATTCAGAAGCATGTTTGTTCACAAAACATGACTATTCTAGTTTCATAAAATAAAAAGTAACATTAATAAAATATATGAAACATATGTCCAAATATTGTCAACCTAAGACTATTTAAATTGTATAATAAATGGACAGCACTTTATTAATAAGCAGATAATGCCTACTTATTGGATTTGTTTTCATTATAGTGTTGTATTACTCATATAAAATAGTTAACTATATTCTACTTGCACTTTTAAAAGATAAACTCATGAATAATCCCTAGAAAAATGTGTAGTTAGGTACAGTAAACATACAGAAGTTCATCACAGGAAAAGTAAGTCAAATGAGAGAAAAATAAAAAAGAAAACTGTATTTAAAAGAAATACACAAAGATTAAATTAAAAAATAATAAAAAAAAGACATAAGCGATGAATTCTTCTTGCTTTCCCTTTCTCCTCCCCTAGCCTATCTCCTTTCCTCCCTTCTCACTATGCTGCATGGGTTGTTCTTAGATTCTTGGATCAAGTGAGCCACTTGAGCCCTCAACTAGCTGAGACAACAGACATGTGTCAACACTGTGCCTAGCTGAAATGTAATTCTCTAACCCATTAAACATTTATATATATAATTTTATATATTATATATTATTTATATATTATATATTATTTATATATAATATATAAATAATCATTATGGGGCTGGAGAAATGGCTCAGTGATCAAGAGCATGGGCTGCTCTTTCAGAGGACTCGGGTTGGATTCTCAGCACCCATATGACAGGTAACAACCATCAATAACTCCAGTTCCAAATGCCCAATTCTGACATCCGCAAGCATTTTACAACATGGGTGCACTTATATATATGCAGGCAATACACTCATACACACGGCAAAATGCTACTACTCCAAAAGAAAAATAATATCTATTTTTCTCTTGTCTTGTAAAAGACCCAAATGACAGGGCAGCTCCATCTACAGCTGTTAACTTTCTCACTGAGACCTCAGGACCCAGAGGAAGGAGGGTCATTTGCATGATGTCTCATCTTGGATGAACTCTTAACAGTTCATTTTAGTTTGTTGTAAATGTTTCTCACATGTGATCTGGACTCCCTGGGTAACAATGAGCACAAAGTCTGTCTGTTCCGATTGTGAGCATCGAGATCCACAAATATAACTGACCAAGAACAGCCCTGTAAACAGAAAGAGAAGAACAGTTCATGAACTGCAAACCTTCTGGCATTCTTCCCCTGAGGTCATTCACAGAAGTTCCACCACTGACTGCATCTGTGTACGGCATTATTAGAGACTTTAGTCTTCCTTGCTATGCTTTCCATGTTCTCTGAATTTCTTGAGACAAATATATAATCATAGACTATTACTTCCATACTTTTCCTATTTTCCTTGGTTTGCTTATAAATCACAATGTATTGATTTCATAAAATAGCTAATAAACTGCATTAATTTTAACAAAGATAAAAACAGTCTCATTAATGTGATATGGAATAAAGCAAGAAATAACTTGGATCTATAAAATTTGATAATAAATACCTCTTAAATAATTTTGATTATATGATCAAACTAAGCAAATTTAGGTAATACTCGAGAATCATAGATAATAAATATTTGAAGGGGCTGGAGAGATGGCTCAGTGGTTAAGAACACTTGCTGTTCTTCCAGAGAACCTGCATTAAATTCCCAACACCCATGTGGTATCTAACAACCATATGTAACTTCAGTTCCAGGGGATCAACACCACCCTCTGGTCTCTTCAGGCATTGGACGCATGTGGTACACTTACATACATGTAGGCAAAACAGATACATAGAATAAAATAAAAAATAATTTTTTAAATACTTTAAGAAGTGAAGATGAAAGAATTTCAGTTAGCAATAATGATAACTTTTCTTTATTTCACATGGCTTACCTAATTAAATTACCACATATAGAAATTATTAAGCTGATTTCACTGAAAATGACACCAAGCCTTAATAGTGAAAAGGTATAAAATTATGTCTGCTATAGAAATTCATTTAATAAGCCATTAGGTTATATCATTTCCTACACTAAAAAATGTCTCTTAAGAACAAAAATTTTGAATATAAAGATAGATATAACAGAAAATGTCAATGGGTCTGCAATACCATTAACAAATTTTCCATTAGTCCATTTTTCATATTCAACAGCATGGTTGTAATTAAACAAGACTTTAATGGGGAAACACTTGTGAAAAAAAAATCCTATCATGTATCTTGTGTTGTTTTAAAATCACTTTGTAAATCTCATCCCAATTCTTACCAACATCAAAGACACACTCATCTACCTGGAATTAAGTAATCACCTAGGCTGAGATTTCAAGCCTAGTAGCACTAGACATGGGATCCAAATATTAGACTCACTAGATATATATCCTTTCTGTTTCCTCATGTTTATTCATGAATATTACCTCGTGAAATAGAATGATTCCTTATTTGTGACACCACTGAAAATCTTTTACCTCTGGCAAGTGAACTGGTAACAGGGAATGAGTACGGCTTTCTTAACAGCCAGACTGAAGCTGAATAGTCTTTCTTGTTTGAGAGTCCCAGGTTCCTTATCATTGCTACTGTCTTTCTGTCTTTGGAAAGCAGCTTGGAGTAGGTCTGCTGTCAGAGTACTATGTATTCTTTACTGAGTAAAACAAACAAGGATAAATCCCCATAACTGACATAGAAAATAAGCAATCCTGAACAAGACCAGCATTAAACAAAAAGAATGCACATTGTAATACATACAGGCCTCACAGCTGCCTTAGATGGAACACTGGTAACAATAAATCACCAGGGAAATTGGGAATTTTGGTGGAAGCAGAAATGAGTAGACAGAACAGAACAAAACCGCAAGAGGAGGAATGACTTTTACAACATGAACCTAATCTGGATTAATGACTTTTACCTAATCTTACAAGCCAAAAGTTATTCTTTATAATATAAACAAGTTCATGAGCCATGATGTCCTCTCCTGACCTGGGCACCTTATCTTAATCCCTCAGGACCCCTCCTTTCCCTCTACCCAAGATAGTGAATGAATGTGGGTGTGTACACACCCAATTAAAATTACTTTTAAGTTTTTCTCATTGTTGAGTGTGTGATATTTAAGGCAAGATTTTCTGATGGTAAGTGTAGATCCTAGCTTCTACTTCCCCAGTTCATGTTGGAGATCCTGTTTCAATAAAAGAACAACTGAAGGGGCTCAAGAGCACAGTTCTGTCAGACAGCTGAAGGAACTAGTTCTCAGTTTTCAGGTCCACCTTTGGTCTTAAAATGAATGTTAAAAGTCAGGGTGTTTCTTTATTCATGTATAAGGGTTATGTGGCTTAGAAAAGCCACAGGGAAGAAAATAAGTAGGTATCATATTAGAGGTCCATGAATACACAGAATAATAGGAACTATAGTTTATCTATAGGCCAATAATTAGTAAATGTAATTGCATGCCAGACTATCTGCATGCAATTTAATTTTTAAACTATATAGTTTCTAAAAGGATAACATAATGAAACAAAATTGCAAATTGGGCTAATCTCTTTATTGTTTGATAATGTAAAGAGTAAATTATGTTTTGGCCACAAATAAATAATTTTTAACTTTAAACTCATCAAGTATTTGCTGAGGTCCTAATTCTCATCTACCAGCCTTTAAGATATATGTCAAATAGAAAAATGGGCTTACAGTGTGACTAAATGTTTAATACTGAGTGAAAAAGTATATATTTTAATATGTGAACTCTATTTTTTGGAAGGTCTCATATATACCATGTTTTAGGCTTTATGGCCCAGATTTCCAGGAAGGTTAAAAAAAAAAAAAGCACACAAGGTCATGGACAGCTATTTCCCATTTAGAAGCAAGCTTTTAAAGAAGTTATCCAGGAGAGCCCAGATAAAATTATTATCTACTTTAAGTCATCAGACACATTACTTTCAGGCCTACAAATTTCAAAGGAAGCTAGATATTCGCATCGCTTGTAACACTCTGCAGAACAAGAGCAATCTCATCACCACCTCTCACATTCTGGTCTCAGTGCACTTGTCAGTCTCTGGACTTCCTCAATTAAAGGCAAGAATATGGAAGAATGTTTTATAGGTAAATGTCACTTGAGAAGCCACATGTTAATACATTTTATAGATTTCTTAAAGATAAGCATATTAATAAACAAGAAGAGAAGAGAATTGAAAAGGGTAAAAGAGAGACAGTAAAATATGAGTAAGAGGGAAAACGTCTGGGTTAGAAATCATGAGTACAGAGATAAGGAAAGCCAGCTCAGCACCTCTTTAGCTGAGATGTGAGCCAACACAGAGCAGCTCACTGTGTGAAATATCAGAATGTAGATGAAAACATAAGAGTAAAAATGAAACGAAATAGAAAATACAGGATCCTAACTGGAATGTTCTCTTGATTGTCTTTTTTTGCAGCTTTTGCATTTGCCATGAGGTAGGGAGGAATCCAGTCTCATTAATCCAAGCAAGTTAATGAATGGGATCCTCTTCCTGAAGAATATGTAGAACTCCACTTTTTCTAATACTTCCCTCATTTAACTTCTCCCCTACCTCACTCAACCCTGTCTCTGGTTTTCTAGGACTGGCACTTTCTGTGCTGGCCTTCTACGACCCAGGCTATGAGAGAATATGGAAGGCCTATTGGTGCTTGGGTTCTGCTACTGGGTGCTCTCTTCCTGGCTAGATCTCTCCTGGTTGGTTTTTGTTCCTTTCAGCATAGTTGTTATTGTTTCCTTCATACCCCATACATCTTGGCAGGAAGGCTGCAGCTGCTGGCAAGACTGCATGTACCAGGTTCAGTTTGTTTCTTATTCCCATGCTGTGGCTCACCCAGGCAATGACAAAGCCAGCACTTTCCTCAGACTAGTTATTTATTCTTGGAGAATCTCAGTGTCACAGTTTCTGTGGCCAATACTGTCGTGTCTGTTGTCCTGCCTATCTTGCTACCCTTCGTGCACCCTCAATAAAATGACTATGCTTATTTTTCTGTATTCTGTTCAGCCTTTCCTCACATCACCATACCTGTATACAGCCCAGTGTTCAAGAGATCAGTACCTCTGTGGCAGCTACTACTGACCCTAGCCCGTAGGAGCAGCAAGCCAGTGTGGTGAAGCTGGGCACCACTTGGTGACTGCTACTGACTCCTTCTCTCCAGGGGGCTTTATAGATCTCACTTGGCCTTATTTGCTTTCTCACACTTTTCAGCTGTCCTTTAAATTGTTTTGCTATTCTTTAACTCTTTCTCTTTTAGGAATAAAACCTATTCATTTTTTAAATCCTCATTCTTTCCTTTAACGACAAAGACAGTAGGTTCTTCTCCCATCTTTCCTGGAAGCCCTCTATTTTCCCAAGATACAATTAGCCCAGGACTAGCAAGGTAAATTTCAACACTTACCACAGTGAAGGTGACTAGCTTTCTAAGAACACCTTTCAAAACCATGCATGGCATAAGAGACTGCCTGATGGCATCTATGAAATCAGAAGACTCTTGACAGTGCCCACTCACTCCAGAGGCATGGAGCATGCCCAAGAGATAATGGCAATAATAGCAGTCATACCAGCATTGGTCCTGCACTTGCCTCATTTTAGTTCATTGAGACTCTTGGTATTAGCAGTATCTAAGGGTCATGGCTAGTACCTTTGGCCTTGGAAACCATTTAAAAAGTGTTTGTTCTGATCATGAGATTTAAGGGGGGATGTCAGTTCTTGTCTTAATTAGTTTCAGGCATCTTTTGCATTTGTTAGAATAAAACAATTATAGAAACTCAATTGGAGAGTAAAAACTTTGAGTTGTTAGTTGTAAAAGAGGACTCTTCAGGTGGAACCAGCATATTAGGGAAGAGTTGTGATGATTTTAGGAAGCAGAACATGAAAATCGAATAACACACACACACACACACACACACACACACACACACACAAATAAGTAAGACCAAACAGAAGAAAGACTAAGAAGAGAGGGAAGAAAGATCAACAAAGAATATGCATATAGGCATATAAAAAGAAAAGAATAGAAGAGAATGATCACAACTTCCAAAAACTGACAGGTAAGTTCAGCATACCAGCTTAACAGTCCTATGCTAGAAGTGACTCATATAGCACTAAGGTATAGAGAATCTATTTAATCAACTTAAATGGAAAATTTTACAAACCTAGAGAAACAGATGGACATACAAACACAAAGGCATTCAGAGTCCCACTTAGACACCACTGGAGAAGAGTCTCTTGATTTTGTAATGTCAAAATCAAGATACCAAAAAAAAAAACAACAACAACAAAACAACAACAACAACAACAAAAAAAAACAAAGACAAAAAACAATATTAAAAGCTGGAAGGGAAAAACAGCACTTCACACATAAAGGCAAACATACCAGAAAAAGAAAAGAACTCCTAGCAGTAATCCTAATGGAAAGAAATCATAGACTAATATATTTTAGGCCCTGGAAGTAAATAACTATCAAATATGATCACTATATTCATAAAAGATATCTTTTTAACATCAATGGATAAATAAGAACATCATTTCAAGACAAGAACAGACAAAGGCAATTCAGGATAAATGAAGCCAGCACTGCAAATAACATTTAAAGGAATATTATACAGAGAAGAAGACAGATATATTCATGGAGGGTACAGGAAAGAATATATTCAATGAGAGGAATAAATAAAAAAAGGAGAGAGAAGGAGGTTTCTATTATGTCCAATACAGTAGCCCAGCAAAGCTCTGACATTCAGGAGGTAGGAATAAAATACCGACCAATAATACAACCAATCAGAACAAAGACAAAGCAAACTAGCAACAAACAAACAATAACAACAACATGGAATCAACAAAACCTCTTAATAAAACCTTAAACACAAAGGTTCCCAACTAACCATGTGAAAGACTCAAACTAGCTGACTGGATTAAAAACAAGTAAGATCCAACTATCTGGATCTTCAAGAAAGAGGCCACATTGGCAAAGCTACCCACAAACTGAGAATCAAAGAATGGAGGTCAACCTATCAAACAAACAGAAGGTGAAAATAAGCAAGCTTTAAATGAAGTCTCAAAAGAAGAGATGAAGAAAAGTCAGCACATATTAATGCAGGGAGCAATCCATAAAGAACGTGTAACAAATGGACATGTGTGCACTGATTGGTACATTAACTGTTGGATGCCCAGTTTCACAAAACAAACACAAATGGACATAAATGGTCAGACAATTTCTGATTCAATAATTAAGTGAGTGTCTTCAGTATTCCACATTCATCTTTAGAAAGGCCATCCAAAGTAAAATTTTAAAAAATTTAAAATTCTTTAAAATTTAAAGAATCCTCGTGGATAGGCTACAACACAGAATAAATATAATTATTATATATACATAGACTAGTCCATGAAATAATCCAGAATACACATTCTTCTCAACAGTCTATGTGACTTTCTCTAACATAAACTACATTCTATGCAGCCAAACAAGATTTACCAAATGCAAAAGGGGTTGAAATGCTCTCTTGTCTCTTATCAGATCATAATGTAATGAAACCCTACTTTACACATAAAACTACATACATTACACAAATATATGGACATGAAATAAATTCCTTCAGTGGGTCACTGAATAAAGTAAAATATCCTTAGAAACAAATGAAAGCATGTGTTACAAGAATCTTTGGTACACAGGTTAAGATAGTTCTAAAAGGAAAGTATATAGCTATGCATGATTATATAAAAATACCCACAAAATCCACAGTGCTCTCGAACAAACAATGCAGAAATGCACCTCAATGTCATAAAAAAAAAAGAACTATCCAAAACTCTAAGAAGAAAACCAGAAGAAATAATAAAGATTGGGGGGGGGCGATTAATGAAATAGAGAGCAACAGACATAGAGTGAATCAATCAGAATTGCTTCTTGAAAAAAATAAGACTGTATCCTTTCTGACCTCAATTCAAGAAAAGCTTGAACTGAACAGGGAAAAAAAACAAACTTCTAGAAATTACATGAATTCAAGGAGATTAAGCAATACAGTATTGAATTATGGATGGATGAAAGAAGAAAGTAAGAAGGAAATAAAAAAGTCCCTGGAAAAAAACCTGAACCAAAACCAAAACCCACTCAAACCTGTGGGGCACACTGAAAACAGCATTAGGAGGTACGCCTCTATAGGCCTACATTTAAAAAAATCAGCTCAAATAAATCACTTAATGATGCAACTAAAGAGTTTAGGAAAACAACAAATCAAACCCAAATCAGTAGAGGGGAAGAATTAATAAAATCCAGGGCAGAAATTAATGAAATAAAAACAAACAATAAAACCCCAACAATACAAAGAATCAATCTTAGAGCTTGTTCTTTGAAAAGAAAAACAAGACTGAAAAAATTTCACCCAAATTAGCTAAAACAAAAAAGAAACCAACATTTTAAAAATTAGAAATGAACAGGAGAAAATTTAAACACCAAAGAAACTCAGAATATTATAAGGGAATACTTTGAAAACCTATACTGCATTAAGTTGGAAAACCTGAAAAAAAAAAAGGAAAAGGTTCTATATATACCTAAACCAACAAAAAGAGATCAACAACTCCAAGAGACCCAAAACAAATAAGGATATTGCAACAGTGATAAAAAGTCTTCTGGCTACAAAAAGCTCAGGGATTCACAGCAGAATTCTACCAGACTTTCAAAGAATGGCTACAACCAATACTTCTCAACTTATTTTTAAAAACACAGAAACAGAAGGAGCACTTCCAAACTCCTTCTGTGAGGCAAGTGGCAAATATTACTGTAAGACCAAAGCCAAGTAAGGACACAGAAAAAAAGAACTACAGGCCAATGTCCCTGATGAACACAGATGTAAAAATTCTCAATAAAATACAGGTGTATAGAAAAAAAGTCATACACCATGATCAAGTGCACTTCATCCTGGAGATCCAAGGATGGTTCAATATATATGTCAATAAATGTAATAAATCATATAAATGTAATAAAGTTAAAAAAATCACATGATCATCTCAATAGATATAGAAAAGCCTTTGATGAAATCCAACTCAGTAACAAAATAAAACCTGTTTATGGCAAATTCACAGTCAAGATCATTCTAAGTGTAGAAAAGTTTGAAGCTAAAGAACGAAACAGGCCCTTCCACTGTATACATTCACTTTAATTCTTTCCAAAAATAAAAAATTTAAATATAATTATATAACATTATAACAAAAATATTTTATGATGCTTAAAGTACTAGCTAGAACAATAGGACAAGAGAAAGAAATTAAATGGATACTAATGGGGAAAGAAGGCAAACTATCCCCATTCGCAGATGATATGATATACGTAAGAGATCTCAAAAATTCCACCAGAAAACTTCAAGAACTGATCAACACTTGCAGAAAGGTGGAAGGACACAAAATCAACTTACAAAAATCAATCGCATTATTATATACCAGTAACAAAAATGCTAAGAAAAGAGGTTGTGAAAACACTCCCATAAAAAGCAGAATCAAAAAATACAAACAAAATATATAGATCTCTTATTCTCATGAATTAGCAGAATTATTAGTGTGACAATGACCATCCTTCCAAAAGCTACTATAGATTCAATGAAATCCCAACCAATATCCCTATAACAATCTTAACAGACAAAGAAAAAAAAATCTTAAAGTTCACCTGGAACTACAAAAGACCCCGAGTAGTCAAAGCAAAAGCAATCATGAGCAAAAAGAATAGTGCTGGAGCTGGAGGAATTACCATACCAGATTTCAAGTTATATTACAAAACTACAGTAATAAAAACAGTATGGTATTGACAGAAAAACAGGCTACAGATCAATGGAACAAAATGGAAGACCCAAGTGTGAATGCATGTAATTACAACGACCTTGTATTTGACAAAGATGCCAAAAAATATACACTGGGAGAAAGACAGCATCTTCAACAAATGGTGCTCAGAAAACAGGATGTTGACATGTAGAAGAATGAAGTTATCTTTCATCCTGCATATAAAAATCAACTTCTAATGGATCAATGATTTCAATGTAAAACTTGAAACAATAAAATTTTAGGAGAAAACATAAATAGTATTCTACAAGATATAGGTGCAGGAAAGGATTTTCAGAATATGACTCCATTCACTCAAAATTTAAGGCCATCAATTGACAAATGGGAACTCATTAATCTAAAAAGCTTGTGCACAGCAAAGGAAATGATCAAGAGTGAAGAGGAAGCCAAAGAGTGAAAGTGAATTTTTGCCAGCAATATATCTCACAGAGGATTAATATCCAGAATATATAAAGAACTAAAAAAAATCAAGAAAACAAATGCCCTAATCATAAAATGGGCTATGGATATGAACAGAGAGTTGTAAGATAAAAATGCTTTTTATCAAATTAAAACTACTTTGAGATTTCATGTTACCAGAGAAAGAATGACTAAGATCAAGGAAACAACTGACAAGCTGGCGAGGATGTACAGAAAGGGGGACACTCATTCACTGTTGGTGGGATTGCAAACTGGTGCAGCCACCATGGAAATCAGTGTGGGGAATGAAAAAAATAGTTCTATCATATGCCTCAACTAGACTATTCCTGGAAATATACCCAAAGGACTCCCTGAGTCGTGAAGTTGGGGAGATACTTGCTTGCCCACGTCCATTGCTGTTCTATTGGACAGTAGCCTAGATGTCCTTCAACTGATGAATGGATAATAGAAGTGTGGTACATATACACAATGCAATTATAATCAGTTGTCAAAAAATGCAGTCATGAAATCTACAGGTAAATGGATGGAAGTGGAAAATATACAGAGTGAGATGACTCAGATACAGAAAGATAACTGCTGAATGTTCTCTTTGATCTGTGGGTCCTAGCTCCAGTCTTTGATTTGAGTATACAACCTGGAGTAACTAAAGAAGCCAAGGCAGTATAGAGACCAAGGAGGAAGGAAGGGAGAAGGAGCTGTCGAGGGAGATAGGAAGATGCAAGTGCTCTGTCTGGTACTGCAAACCTAATCACAAGTTCATGACTGGGGAGATCACGGGCTAGGTCCTAGGTGGGCACCTACTGGTGTTGTTGTTTCACTAAATGGGCATGTTATCAAGCTGTCTTCTAAATATTTATATACATGTGCTGTTCTGAACTTGGTCAGAGAAGCTTCTATTTGCAGTGGGTAGTGGTCAATGCAGAGACTCGTTATCTGTTCAAAGTGCTGAGAATAAATGACTCTTAGTGTTCAGCCACAGATGGTCATTGACATCAATCTCCCCCACTTCACAATTCAGAGAGCATGCAGAAAGAGGGAGCAAAGAGAATGTACAAGCCAGGAGATGAGAAGAGAGCTTGAAATGCTGTCTTCTGGACATGATATGGCTGTTACACAACTCAAAGTAGCTCTGGTTGGTTGCCTATAAAAGCTGCTCATGACATCAAGCCAAAATTCTAGCACAGATCCAGGGAGGGGATCCCAAGTCCCTACCCCGAGTGGAAGAGCTGTGACAGCAGCTGCTGCTGATGCCTGATGAGAGAGGGAAAGTCGTTTTCCTTTAGGGATGTGGCCACTAATAGGTTGCCCAGGTCTGATTGATAGCCTCATGCTCTTTTGCATCATGGGTAAGCACTACTTGGACTCAGGGTTATTAATAACAACTGCAATAATAAAAGAAAGGGCATGAAGTTTGGAGGGAGATGGCTCAACGGTCCCAGGCAAATTGGAGGGAGGTAACAGGGTGGATACAATCAAAATCAATGTGTAAATGTATGAAATTTTCAAAGAATAAAAAATTCTTTTAAAAAGAAGTTACTGCTTTCACACTGTTAAAAGAAATTCTCCCAGTACAGAGGAAGAAAAATATTAGTTCTTCTGGTCCCAGAGCAGAGCAAAGAGCAAAACATCAGAACTATCCAGTATTGCTTACTATGTCCTTGACATCTGATAATGCAAATTATGATTTATTCCTATCTAAACACTGTTGAGTATTACCTAATATGATTTATATGTATTTATATTTATATAGAATAAAATTGAGACTTCAATGAATCCCTAAGTTTCCTGTGAAAGAAGATATTTATGCACTTCTCATCTCCCCTTCTCTCTCTTGATCTTCTTTTTCCTTCTTTCTTTCTTTCCATTTCCTTCTTTTACTTCTTCCTTCTCCGCGCCACCCCCACCTCCGTCTCCTTCTCCTTCTTCTTTGGGTAAACACAGTCTCAGGCTTTGTCCAGGTCTAATACAGTCCTTTTTTTGTCATTGTGGCTATGGACCTAGGAAGCACTGAGGAACATATGCCCACCTAAAACACAAGGTGATGAGTATGTTTCACCAGGAATACAGTGTTCTCAATGAATGCTAACAGAAGCCCTACTCACAGCCTTCTATGAGTACATTTTTAAATGTGACCTACTCCAAATTCCTTTTCATTCTAAATCAAGCACCAAATTACTAGGTCACTCTGTTGCATTTTATTCTTAGAAAGGGTCCCAAGAAAAATAACTTCAGAAAATGTTTCATAACATTCATGGAAATGACTAAAGAAAAGCATTGAAACACAAAGTCAGAACCAAAGGAAAAAGCCTTATCAACCAACAACTACCCATAAAAACAAATTAAACATCTCTTTTATGTAAAATACTTCAGTAAAAAAGGCAGAAGGCAAGACCTCCACATTATTTATAAGGGTGACAACCTCCTTTTGAAGCTCAAATACTTATTAAAGCAGAAAATAAGAGTTTTCAAAGAAAACATACAGGTCCCAAGTATTAAAAAAACAAAACAAAAGAACAATAAAAAAATGACCAGGGCCTGGCAAAATGGCTTATAGGCCTGGTGACCTGATGATCCCTGGATCCCACAAAGTGGCAGGAGAGAATCCGCTTCCAGAGCTGTGTTCCAACCTCCACAGGAGTACTATAGTTCATACTATAGCATGTGCAGGCCCACCACGTGTGCATTAATTTAAAACAAACAACAAGAAATCCTACAGTCAAGAACTGAGATTTCCTGCACTAATAGCTGATCTTGTAGATTTGTTATTAAGTGGCTTTGATTTAATGCTCAGTTCTGTTCTTTGAGTGTGATGTGAGAAAAGCTGCCCTGGCTCTCTGGCCAGTCATTTTAGGAGGGACCTTTAACCCTAACCCTAACCCTAACCCTAACCCTAATCTATAAACACCTTTGACTCGAGTTGATACCAAGAGAGGATGCTTTAAAAAATAATAAATTAATCTGAAGATAGATCAGTATATCTTCTAAAATATACCAACAGTCTTTAGATATAACTATGAATACCCATACAATCTGAAATCTCAAAAGTCTTGAGGTTCTTCAGTTAAATTAAAATATTTCTTGATGTGAGTACTTTCTCCAGTAATTGATTTTAATAAGATCAAAAAGAAAAAAAAAGGATGGGTCATTCTTAAAAAAAGATCTATTTATTGGTGTTTTGCCTACAAGTATGTAATTGTACCACATGCATACATGGTATTCACAGAGGCCAGAAGAGGGCATGGATTCCCTAAGATAGGAATTATAAATAGCTGTGAGCCACAATGGAACTGAACTCAAGTCCTCTGAAAGAACAGCAAATAATCTTACCCACTGAGCCATTGCTCCAGCTATATGTCCAAAGCTCTTTTAGAAACATGGAGTAACCAGAGAGCAAACACTCCAAGAGTCATACACAGTTTTAAATGTGGCATTGATAAGCATACATGTTTTTATTTTTATTGTTGTAGGAGAAAGAATAAAAACATTGCTCACTAGAAGAAAAGATGGAAGAGAACTTATAAAAGTAGGACACTATATTATCCTGTAACAATGGAAGAGGAAGAGGAAGAGGAAGAGGATGAGGAAGAGGAATAAGTTCTTGTCCCAGGTACTACTGGTGTGGCTAAAGGAGCAGTTCCTAATTTGTTTCTGTTCCTAATTGAAATAATAAGTAGATAGTCCATTTAGTAAACATTTGGTGCATGTTATGTTAGAAACAGACATGTTCTTGTTCTTTGCAGTTTAGAATTCCTGAGCAGTTTTGAAAACTCTAAGGGGATATGGGCTCAAGTATATCATTAAGTAAAAAGAGCTTGGGGAAAAGCCCAGGAAGCAGTATTGCTTTTTGGATTTCTCAAATGATTTCAATGTGCACTCAAGATTGAAAAACTTTCTAAGGAACAAGACTGTCAGAACATTTATAACAGAATCAAAAGCCTTGAAAATCAGGTACTCATAGCAAGGTTACAGTGCCAATAGGTATATGCTGGGATTTATGTGAAGGTAGAAGAGGGTATGGGCATACGATGTGTAAGCAGCATGCAGTGAGACACAGAACTTCAAAGGAAATTACATGGCAGCCAAAACTAGAACCAGCTCACAGTCAACTTGGGCACACAGCTCTACTCAGCTTGGTACTTGGGTGTCATGGAAGGCAGCCTAGCAAGACCTGGATTATCCACACTCTATTCCATAACTCTGATTGAATCCAGGATGCTTGTCAGTCTCTTGAGGAATTCCAGAGGACTTTCAGTCCAGCCCAGTGTTAATATTCTTAACACTCTTCATTTTCTTGTCATTCCTGCAGATCTGCAGAACTTCCTAAAATGGTCCTCCCTAAGAACTTTAATAGCTTGCTGCTAATGATCACATCACTTCAAATTGTTTTGCATTTCAGGAATCTACAAAGACTACAAAAGAAAATTAGTCTATATCTTGATCTAAAATAGTAACCTTTATTTACCTTTACATTTTATTTTCTTCCATTAATAACTCGATCTATGGTCAGTGATTAGATACTGTTGGTGGGAAATTGGTTAAAGAACTCATGAAAATGTAAGGTGACCTTTTGGATTTGGCTTTATCCATAGAGAAAATGAGATATCAGACATGAGTACAGGTGCTGAGGCTTCACGAGGCCCCAAATTTCTTATATCTAGTTGTACACAGTGCACACACTCTCCCTCTGCATAAAATATATATTAATATGCATTAATCTAAAACCAGTGTGAGGGCTGCCATGGAAAATACATGGCACATAATGCCAGGAACAGTTAAAAACATGAAATTCCTCAGAGATGAGAAAGAAGCTAGAAAGAAGTTACCCAACTATAAAATCAGTGATTTTTTCATAAATAAGTGGTAATCTATAATGTGAAAGCTAAAACTTAACTGGCAAATCATTTTTTTTAAATTGTTCAAGCACGAGCTGCTACCTAAATTTCAAACAATTACAGATCATAAGGAAATAACTTTAATCGTGGACAGCAAAATAAATTAATTAAACATGCAAATAATTACTTTTTTTTTTACCTGGTTGCCAAAAAGGTTGAATCCATTAATTGCTTCTAGAGCTGCTTTAGCTAGACCAACAGAGCTAAAAGAGAAAGGAAATACATTATTACTCTGATCTATCTAGTAACCAAGTAAGAACCATTGTCTGATGAACATTCATGTGCAAATTTCTTTACTAACGCATAACAACTTCCACAGGGGAACAATGTCATTCTGATACTTCATTATCTTTATTTATTATTTATTTATTTATTTTTACTTTATATGTTTGAGTCTTTTGCCTGTATGTGTATCCCCATGTGCAATGCCTGCAGTGGACAGAAGAGGGTGTCAGATTCCCTGGAACTGGAGTTACAGATGGTTGTTAGCCATCTTGGGTGCTGGAACCAAACTTGGGTTCTCTGCAAGAGCATCCAGTGCTGTTAACCACTGAACCATCGCTCCAGTCCCTCATTATTTTAATTTTTATTTTTTATAGTGATCTGTGGAAACTGTTTCTAGGTTCACCTTGATCTCAACTCTACTACTGAATGGAGTTGTTTTAGTTCTAGTTTTACTGCTGTTAACTAACTCAAGAAAAAAAGATGAGGTCTAAGGGAAGGTGGACTGTATGTGCAGTAACTGCCAGGCTGGGCACCATCACTTCAGTCACTGTGACAGAGTTCTCCTGATGTCAATCCTGAGCCAGAAAAAGATTTTATGTCATGAACATGTCACAAAAATGTGGTGGTTTAATGTATCCATTGAAATATTCTTTTTCTAGGATAGGCATTACTTTGTTTACCAAATTACTGAACAGTATACTTCTCATTTTTTGCTATATTTCTCTGTAATAAAAAGAGCAATACTTCTCTCACTGTCCTGATCCTTTGGCCTTTAGGCACCGTTATAGTGGTGCCTAAAAATGGGGAGACTTGTTTCATTAAAAAAAAATTCTGTACAAGTGCTAGAAGTACAGCTAATTTTTGTCCTTATTTAGATCATGTCTGTTTCCAACACAACTATGCCAAACAAATAACAGGTCTAAAGTCCAGTTTCCTTTACTTATCATAAATTTTGAGTTGTTTGACTCAAAGCAATCGCACATGTAGTTAATATCATCAACCATTCATAAGTTTTCATTAGTATTCCTCTAATGCAGTGATTATTGAAGGACAGTTCTAAAAGAGCCACACCATACCACCACCACCACCACCTGGGAACTTGTTAGATAAGCTAGTTTTCACTCCTCTCTGGGAGTAGGTCCCAATAAACAATGTTTTTTAAAAGCCCTCTAAGTATTTGAATGAATGTTAAATCTCAGAACCAGTGGCTGAGACTGTGTAGTTCTGTTCCTGAACAGTCTTCAGGGAACAGCATTGGTGTTACTATCTTAAGCAGGAGGCACGACTACCCACCAGAGATGCTCAAGATGGGACCTGCTTTTCCCTCAAAGAAGGTGGAGTGGAGAGGGCTATTACACCCTCACCTGAAATTCCAGTCACTCACCTGCTTCTGTGCCTCCCTCCCTGCACTGTATAATTCTGTTCTAGCTTCAGATGGCTTGGGGAAGTACTACGGTGTGTGTGGAAGGTGAGGCTTCTCTGTGATGCAGGTATTTTGCTCACTACCTTCCTGGAAATTTATTATAGAAGAGGAGATACCCAAACACTTTCTTTAAACATATGTGGATGGGAAAGTGGAATAGGAATAGGCTTTCATATTCTCACTACATACAACTAAAATTTGTGGATATTATATACAAAACAAACATAAGAAGGCTCAAAAAGATGAAGAGAAGGCCAATAGGCATCAACTTCAGAATTCTAGGAACAACAATGGGGAAAATTCCCAGGGTTTCCTTTTAAAAAAAAAAAAAGCCTCATAACCTGAGAGCTACAGATTAACTGAAAATGCCAGCAGAACACAGTAAAAGAAGACAATAAACGTCTACTGTGTGTATTCATGAGAATCACCTCAAAGCTCATGGGTCACCTAGCTTGGGGTACAAAGTGCAGCAGCAGAAACAAGAGAGAGCCTGCCTCAAAGAAGGTTAATGGAGAGAACCAAACCCGGAATGTTGTCCTTTGACCTTTACATGTGCTTACCATGGAAGGGCATGCAAACACACACACACAATCAATCAATCAATCTACAAATATGAAGATCTGCTTTATTCAGTATAGGGACCAGAAATTGGCAGCCTAGCAAAACAAATTTTTTAGACAATAGCCTCTCAGAAAGAACTGACCCTACTCTGATCCATTCCAGCAAAAGCTAAGTAGGAAACTAGATTTCGATACACATTGGTCTCTCATGGGCTTCCATGCTCAACCTCAACATTCTCAGCTGCTGGTGCCAAAGTAGTAAAAGGAAGAAGCCAAGGCTTTCATTCTAGATGGATAGTCAGAAATACATGCCCCCCACATCATATTGTCAGTGCTAAAATATGACTTGACTATGTACTATATGAATCTTACTTCAAATATAACAATATAGTTATGAAGGAAGTGAAAAAACTGGACAAGGTATATGACATACAAACACTAATCGAAAGAAAGCAGAAATGATATAGTAATAATACAGTGGACTTCAGAGCAAAGAAATTATATGATAAAAGGGTCAGTGAGCTGGAGTGGTGGTACACACCTTTAATCTCAGCACTCTAAAGGCAGAGGCAGATGGATCTCTGGGAGTTAGAGGCCAGCCTGGTCTACGTAGTGAGTTCCAGACAAGCCAGAGCTAAATAATAATGAGGAAGAGGAGGAAGAAGAGGAGAAGAAGGAGGAAGAGGGAGGGAGAGAGGGAGGGAGGGAGGGAGGGCAGGGGGAAGAGGAGGAAGAAGACAAAGTGGAAGAGGAGGAGGAGGAGGAGGAGAAAGAGGAAGAGGAGGAAGAGGAGGAGGAGAAGAGAGGAGTGGGAAGGAAGAGAGTGGCTCATGAAACAAGGGGTTGCAATGGTAAGCTACATAAACCAAACAATAGAGCTACAAGGTACGTGAAGTAAAACTGACAGAACTGAAATGAGAGCCAACAGACAGCCAGAGCTGGCAACTACACCAGGCTTCCCTAGACAGCTGGGAGAACAAGTGGAAAAGCAGCAGTGATCTGAACATCAACAGGATCCAGATTCTATAGTGGCTGCATAGCAGGGGCAAATACACATTAAAAGTTTTATTCTGTTTGTTTGTTTATTATTATGTGTATGTGTGTGCTGGTGGGTGTGCATGTGCCTTTAATCTCAGCACTCTAGAGGCAGAGGCAGACGTATCATTGGGAGTTAGAGGCCAGCGTGGTCTACATAGCAAGTTTCAGGGAAGCCAGAGCTACATAATAATAACCTACCTATGGCTTGTGGGTATTAGTGCATGTACCATGGTACATGTGTGGAGTCCAGAGAAACATTTTTGTTTTTTCTTCTTTTGAGAGACTGGGTCTCCCTGTAGCCCCAGTTGGCCTGAAACTCGCTATGTAGACCAGGGTGGCCTCAATCTCACACGATCTGCCTGCCTCTGCCTCCTGAGTGCCAGGATTAAAGGTGTGCCCCAACATGCCCAGCCAGAGGCCAACTTTTTGCAGTCATTTCCTTCCATCTAACTCTATATGGTGCTTGAATTAAAGCTATCAGACTTAACGCAGCAAAACTTTTACCTGTTGAGCCTTCTCACTGGTCCCAAATATACATTTTAAAAAGTGAAAGTCAATATATATCAACACGGACCATCCCCTAGACATAAAAAAAAACGTAGTGGGTCTGTGGGGAAGGACAATCATTCAGGGGGATAAAGTTAAAAATGGTCTTACAAAAGAAACAAACATTCTACTCTGACTACAATACACATTTACTGAATTATTTGTATTTTAACCTTCTTCCTAAATACAACTGGTTAGATAATTAGACTTGCTATCAATTCACAAATATGTTAATTTATTATTCACTACTTATTTAAATCTCTGGCAACAGCAACTTATTCAGAAACCCTAGTGTAATCTTACATTCTACTGGCAAGAAAAATTAAGAAACAGTTTAATGGCACAGGAATTCATTATTCTATTATTAGTTGTTGAATGTATTAAGAGACTGCTCAAAAGAACATGTGATGCTAAAAGTTTTACACAATGTCTTTGTTCTAGCATTTACTTAAGAGAGTTAAATACAGCCATAACTGCTGCATCTTAAACTGCTATGATTATTAATTATCTAATATTTTATTTTTTCTTTAATGGAAAAAAAAGAATGACATAAAACTGTTTAAAAATTAAAATCAGACTTCCTTTTACTTATAACATCAACTTTAATGTAAAACTTAAGAAGTACTATAGAAAAAAGAAAATTACATTGTTGAATATAAAGGTCTACTTAGGATTTAATGCCTGAAAAACTTTTCCTTGGGGTTCAATGGACATTTTATAGAAAAACCTCACTCTTTAATAAAACAAAGAAGTTACAGGTTTAAATTGCCACAGGAGTAACTTAAAGATTAAAATATTTAAACATGGAGAGGTTCAGAAGATCAGTTGGATATGTAACAGGGAGCTGAGGATTATTGCTATAATAAATAGATACCAAACTGATATATGGACATTTATTAAAAGACAGAGAATGACTTGGCAAACGGCAGAACATTATCTAATACAATTCCAGATGTCCTCAGAGAAACTGAAAGATACACAATGCTTAGAAAACAGGAGAAGTGAAATGAAGATAAACTTAAACCAGTTTTGTGAGTTTCGGTTTAAGTTTTACCCTCTGCTATTCCATACTATTCTAGATTTGGAATCTAGTTCTGTTCTACTGTTCATTGAGCTATATAATTTAAAAGGGAAAAATCATAAAATCCTCTGGGTTTTAGTTTCTTCCTCCAAAAAAAGGGGGCTGGAATTCTCTGCAAGGTTTAAATACATATTCTATAACTCCAGTGCCACAAATGGCAATTATTAAAGGACTGATAAGCACAGGTACCACAGATCTGGGCTCAAAACACCAGAAGTGTGTGTTTTAGTGACTCAAGGACAGAAGTCTTCTTGGATATAAAATATAATTTAGAAGAGTTTTAGCTAGTGTGCCAAGGGAAAGAGGAGCTAGTCACTTTGGCAAATGCTTCAGTGATATTAAGGTAATTGTTTATTCCCTTCTCTCTCCTTCTCTTCCTCCCCACGTCCTGTTAAGAAGAACTGGACAACAAAAAGACGTACAGAGGGAATGGTAATGATGGTCAAAAGGCAAAGAAAAATAAATGCTACAAGCATTAGTACACATAGATCCCTGACTTCAGGAGAATCTCAATGCGTTTGGAGCAATGTTTTTTTAAAAAAAATTATTATTATTTTTTGTTTGAGACAAGTCTCTTACTGGTCTGGAATTTGCCAAGTAGTCTAAGCTGGCTGATTAGTGAGTTCCAGGGATATGCCTATCTCTGCATGCCAATGCTGTGATTATAAATATGCACCACCATGTCTGTCTTTGTTACGTGAGAGCTGATGATTGAACTCAGGTTTCTGTGACTACAAGGCAAGAGCTTTACCAACTGAGTCATCTTGCTAGCCCCAGCAATAGATCCTTTTCCTGAAGCCCTGAGAAAGGTAAGGATGCTCCTGTAATGGGGCCAGATAAAGGGCTGAAGAGTCCTGTTAGACATCACTGATTTTAGTTTAGTTTTTTTTTTTTTTTTTTTTTTTTACAGTGGTACAAAAGTAATAGCCACGTAGTAGAAAATATACTTCAAATGTTGATCTTGTCTCAGGCTAGAAGTATATGGTACAATACTCTAATGATGCTGGATAGCTCCCAGCCTTGTCAAAACAAGAGTAAACAGTTGATGATCCACAGTGCGTGTGCTATGCTGCAAAGCTATGCTATTCAGTGGGTTAAGTACATTAAACACATTTTCTATTTATGGTCTCTTCAATCTACAATGGATATATCAAGAAGTTCCTCCCACTTAAGTGGATGAGCACCTGCACAGATTAATTCAAAACAAATGGCTAAAGTTCCTCCCACTTAAGTGGATGAGCACCTGCGCAGATTAATTCAAAACAAATGGCTAAAGACACAGCAAGTTTAGTGCATTCAGTGGTAGTGAACAGTTCAAACTAGGCCCAGATAATTTGGAAGTATCCTATAATAGAAAGAGACTAAGGGTTATGACTTGGTCCCAAGTTGGAGCTAGCTCTGTATTCTATTTTACTACAGAGCACAGAAAGACACTTCCACCACTAAGAACATCACTGTGTCCATGAAAACCATGGAGCACAACTGACCTACTGTTTCAAAACACATACATTTGCACCAGCAGTGACAAATCTAAAACAGGCTTATGGAGACAAGAGTTCATAACCATTGGGTAGTAGAGGGGAACAAAAAATGTTCAAAGTTCTTTGAGGGGAGGCATCAAATTCTTATACAATGAACAATAAGATCAACACAAAATGTATGAAACCCATCATCCAAATCTAAACACTAAACTTCATTACCCATTCAATTGAGAAAAATTGGCCTGCTAGAGTTAAAGTGAATTTTGTATGTAAAAGGTAGCAAGGAACATCAAATGACAGCTTTCTAAACCTTGAATTAAAATTCCACCTGATTACAAGAATATCAGTTGAAGCCTGTTTTAATTAGCGACCACTCAAGATGCTTGCTTTCTAGGGTTAACAGAAGTTTTTACTTGGGAGTTCTTCCTGAGTTTACCATCAATTTTGTAAACAGAAACACTGTAGCTCTAGTTCTCGCAATGGTAATAACAGTAGTGGAATGAAACTGGCATGTTACCATGTGGTTGCTAAAGAACAAGGTATGGACATAATAAACACTGAAAAGAAAGAAAATAAAAACAATACTATCTAATTAAATCCACTTCCTTCCTTGTTATTTTAGCTAGTGTCTGAACTTTGAGGACTTAATTTGGAGGATGGCTGGGACATAAATTATCTTAGAAGTTTTAGCATTTGCTAGAATTTAATATCCAAACTGAGTCTTCCCACAAACGTTTTCTTTACTTCACTAAATTCTTCAATGACTGCTACTATTCTATTCTAGAATAGGTAAAAAGGACTTCATATGAATCAAAATCTATAGAAAATGGTTGCTGCTGCTCTTTTCACAATAGCTAAGAAATGAAAACAACTGGTGTTCCTCAACTTATGAATGGATAATGAAAATGGGGTACATTTACACAACAGAGTTCTACTCAGTAGTAAATAAAGACAAAATCATGAAAATTTCAGGTAAATGGATGGAACTAGAAACTGTCACTCAGTGAAATAGCTCAGACTCAGAAAGACAAGCATTGTTTGTTTTCCCTCATTTGTGGATCCATCACCAATCCTTGTATGTGAGTAGACATACTGATGTAACTGCAGGAACTAGGAAAAGGGAAAGGAACCAGGGAGGGAAAGGGAAAGAAAGCACCTGAGGGAAACTGATAGTGGGAAGCAGGTGTTACCAGAAGGGAAACTGGGAAAAGAGGAACAAAGGGAGAAGGAAGAGAGAAGGACAGACAAAGAAGCATAGGGATGAAGTGGAAGGAGTTCAGGGGTGGTATAGGAGACAGGTATTATCAAGGGGAAAATGAGAGTATTTTAACTGGAGAGGGAAGAGAGAGGGCTAGATGTGGGGAGAGAAAGGGATGAGAGATAAAGAATGTTTAGATGGTGTGAAAAACTAGAGGTAAATGTGTTAGTTCAAAAGCCTATTGAAAAATACACATAAAAAATCTGTACATGAGTATATAGCTAAAGGCTAGGTAATAGGAAACACAGTGCCAGACAAGAAACCTCCCTTCAAGTTGTTGGTGAGAGTAGCAAAAGAGAGTCCGAAAATAACACAGGGTATGAAGATAGCCCTTGATTATCTCCCAGAACTTGAAGATAAGACCATATTGATTGAAGACAGGACAAATTTCAAACATAGGACTTGGAGCAATGAAGCTGGAACTGACCTGGAAGCCTCCTTCCTGAAGACTAGTTCTCATAGTTTGGGAGGACAGCATGTAAGTTGCTAAGGGAGAAAATCAATCAATAGCCCAACTCCAGATTAAAGCCCAATAACCACAATGACTAGCATAGCAAATTATATTGGTGTAGTACTAGCACTTTTATCTTGTGGGTAAACAACAGCTATTTAATCACTCAGTGGGAGGAAACTCATTTGTGGCATGCATTATCATGGCAGATTTTTCTTTCTCCTCAACCACAACTGACAGTTTTGCTATAAATAGTAGTCTGGCTGCAACCTAGCTTGGTCTAAGCTGTTTTTGCTTTCATAGTTTCCATTGAGACATCAGCTGTTATTCTGATGAGCTTGTATGTGATTTGATGCTTCTCTCTCACAGCTTTCAATATATTTTCTTTGCTTTGTACATTTAGTGTTTTGAGTATTATATGAATTGGGGATTTTCTTGTCTGGTTCTGTCTGCTTAGTGCTCTGTTCTGTATACTTTTTGTACTATGACAAATATCTTTTTCCTTAAATTTTAGAAGTTTCCTCCTATGATTTTATTGGTGTTTCCTGTGCTTTTGACCCAAGTTTCTTCTCCTTCCTGTACATTCATGATCATAGGTTTGGTCTTTTTATAATGTCTCAGAGGTCCTGACTGTTCCACTCCTAGGTTATTTTAGATTTAACTTTTTCTTTGGCTGAGTGATCCACTTCTACAACCTCATCTTCAAATCTGATACTCTCTCTTCTACTTGATCTAATCTACTGGTGAGGCTTTCCTTTGATCTTTCTGTCTTAGCTTTATATTCCAAATTTTGTTTCAGTTTGTTTTTGCTTCAGAGAATCCATCTTTTCATTAAATTCTACCTTCAGATCTTGAATTGTTTTACTTATTTTGTTTAGCTGTTTCCCTTTTGTTTTCATGGTCTTCAGCCTTTTATTCTTTTCTTCATTGAGTTCCTTGAAAATATTTATACTTGCTATTTGAAAATCATTGTCTTATGGCTCAGCTAGGTTGCCTTCCTCAGGAAACATTGTAAAGGGGGTGCTAATTTCTGGGGAAGACAAGCTGTCTTGGTCATTCATGCTATTTGTGTTTCTGTAATGGCACGTAGGTATCAGGCATGATATCAGTAGTGGTGTTTCCTGTTATAAGTATCAGATCTCACCTTTGTTGAGTGGTATCTGGACCTTTGTTTGCTGTATTCTTACCTTGTTGAGTTGTGGCCCAGATAAGTGTTGTGTGGTGTTCAGTTTTGAGACCATTCTGTTG
The DNA here is from genome assembly GCA_035773235.1 of Eospalax fontanierii. Classification (NCBI taxonomy): domain Eukaryota; kingdom Metazoa; phylum Chordata; class Mammalia; order Rodentia; family Spalacidae; genus Eospalax; species Eospalax fontanierii. The sequence goes on along the minus strand of CM069552.1, from coordinate 7,263,897 downwards.
ATGAATGGCACAAATGGCCCTCACAGTGTCAAGTCTCAGCTGCTCTTCCTGACACCTTTATGGATTCAAAACCAGTACCATATAGTAGACTTTTATACATCATCATGGTCACCTTCCAGCTTGAGATGCTGATCCTGAGGAAATTCTTCTCAGTTTTACCTCAGTCATGCTGGTCTCTTATTAATCGCAGTTGATTTTTCAGCCCCAGCCAGCTAGATTCCATTGTCCCAGTAAAGCACAAAAGGTTTCATTTCCACAAATTATTTGGTTCTCCCAATACGTATTTTTCCTTAATTTTTGTGCATTTCATAAAATATATCTTAACCATATTTGATTCTCCATCTGCACCCCTGGCAGCCCCTCCCACTGAACTTCATGCATTCTGTCATATATTGTAAGGCCTGTTAAGTCAAGTTTATGTCCTCAGATAGTTTGAGTTCATTCACTGGAGCCTGGTAAGCCTATATAGCATCACTCTGTTAAAGAAAAGCAACGCTCCCTTACCCAGCAGTGATCAGCTGACAAGATATTCTTGGATAAGGTTTCATTTCCACAATTCTTAATTCTTAATTCAAATATATCACACAAACATTCCCGACAGAGCCTTTGCTTCTCTCCGAAACTTCACAAATCAGGCCTCCACCCTTTGCATTGCTCTCAGGATTATCTTTCATGTTCCCACAATAGCTCATGAGCACTCGATGGCTTTTGTAGTCAAAACTCAAACACCCTCCACAATTGTCCCAAAACAACATAAGTCCGTCACAGCAATAACCCCACAATTTTGGTACCCATTTTTGTCCTAGTTTGTTTTATGCTGCTGTGATAGACACCACGACCAAAACCAACCTGGGAAGAAAAGGATTGCTTCGCTCATAATGCTCAGGTCATAGCTGATCACTAAGAAAAGTGAGGGCAGGAATTCATGACAGGAATCTGGAGCCAGGAACTGAAGCAAGGACTACAGAGGAACACTGCTTATTGGTTTGCTTCCCCTGGGTTACTCATCTACCTTTCTTATATAGCTGAGGTTCACCTGCCTAGACATTGGCACAGCCCACCATGGGTTGGACCCTCTTAGGTCAATCAGCAATCAAGATAATGTCCCACGGATATGCTCACAGACCAATCTGATGGAGATAATTCAGCAGCTGAGGTTTCCTCATCCCAGAAGATGCTAGTTTCTCTCAAGTAGACAAGCTAACCAGCACAATATTTAAATTCACAAATTTAAAGAACACACAAAAAAAATATCCTCAGAAATGGGCAAATTACCTGGAATGTAGTTCTGTGCTGCCACTATTATATTTACTTCCTCTTTCCCAAACACCAAAGTCAGGAACACGGTAAACTCTTTCTACACAAAATACAAGGTTTTGAATAAAAGTGACCTAAAAGAAAAGAAATGAAACATAAAATAGAATCTTTACATGCTCAAAAGAATAATTACATACCATCTGAATTCTATGTATGTACCTATCCACCAAACTATATTGGTTTCCCCTCTCTCTCCTGATCTTTTACAGACAAACTGACCACAAACTTTCTTTCTGGGTAACCAAGGATGACTGTGAATTTCTGATCCTCCTTCCTCCATGTCTTGACTGCTACGATTATAGGCATGTATCACCACAACCAGTCTGGGGATCGTTGAAGACTAAACTCAGGATTTTGTGCATGCTAGGCAATCATTCTATCAACTTAGCTGCATCTCTAGACTCCATAGTATTTTTTAACATGCTGAAATCATTGCAATTATTACATCACTATGAGTCCTCTGCTGCATATGGCTTTTTAAATATAAAGCTTTCTTTTCATGAGAACCTAACTAGTATTAGACAGTACTGAAATAAATTATAAATGCTTTCAATTTTCCAACTATAATTCAATGATGGACCTATTACTGTTTATGCTGACTGAGCATCAAAAGAACTAAGAAAAACATAAAGCAATATTTTTATACTAGATAATTTTGAAATCAAAATGCCTACATGATTTTTGAGGAAAATTTAAAACGTTGAAGAGTTAAAAAAGGGGGGTGGTGGTCCTTAAAAAAATAAGCATACAGGTCTACCTTCTCTTGTTTGCAGTTATAAAATACCACAAGCTCTGAAGTCAGTTTTATTCTTAACTGTCATCAGCAAAATCACAAACCAAGATTTCTGTTTTATACATTCTATTTTATGTGACTATGAATATGTTTAATTTCAAAAAGTAATGTGATAATTATGGAGTTTCTCCTTAAATCTTGCTAGAGTGTGCTAATGTAGGTCAGAGGATGATTTATGGAAGGTTGTTCTCTACTTTCATTACATAGCACCCAACTCAAGTTGTTAGGCTTGAGTTTACACACTAAGTAACCTTCTCAACCTACTCCCCAACTTTGTAAATTTTGGGAGGTCTTTTTGAGAAGGGTCTCCCTGTAGCCCCAGTTGGCTTGGACTCTCTATGGAGACCAGGCTGGCTTTGATCTCACAGAGATCAGCCGCCTCTGTCTCTAGAGTGCTGGGATCAAAGTCATACACCACCATGCCAGGCTCCTTTTAAAAATTTTTAATTTATTTTTATTTTACGTGTATTAGTGTTTTGCCTACATGTATGTAGGTCGGGCCTCTGCAAAAGTAGCCAGTGCTCTTAATCACTGAGCCATCTCTCCAGCTACATTGCTTCATCCTTTGTTTTAAAAAAACTTCTAAAAATTGCCATACTGTCTAGATTGGCTCAGAGCTCTTGGACTGAAGCATTCTTCTACCTTAGCCTTGCAAGTAACCAGGACTACAGGCACAGATCACAACACCATTTATATTATCTTTCCTAAATTAAAAAAAAATTTTTTTTGAGACCTGAAACATATCCAATTGCAAAGGTTTCTACAAATAAAGAACTGTAGACCTGTAGAATGTCTCCGAACTCAGAAATAAAAATTTCTTATAGTTTCCACACAAATAATGCCTCAACAGATGAGTGGGAAAGAACTGAGCACCTCAAGTTATAGAATCAGATGAAAGAATAAAGAAAATATTGTCTATACATAAACAACAGAGAACTTACTATTCAACAATTAAGAAAAACAAAACTATGCCATTTTTAGGAAAATGGATGAAACTGGAGATCATCAAACATATTAAGTGAAATTTCAAGGTAAGTCCAGAGAGACAAAAAATATATATATAGTATGTACATATATCAGAGAGAATATTCAGGAAGAAGAGAGGATGCTCAGTGAGAGAGGGAGGGGAGGGAGAAAGGAGAGGGTAAAAAGGGTAAGATACAAATGCATGGTATGAAATATGAGAACATCATAATGTACAGAATGTATTTTTTTAAGGAGGACTGTGTATCTGTAGACAGAAGGGTTACAAGAATGTGGGAATACATATCACAATCATTTCCTAGGTATTTTTGGTACTAACTTCAATCCTTACTCTATGAACCCGGTCTAGTTTCCATCTACTATTTTGATAAAACACTCTGACCAAAAGCAACTGGGGAAGGAAAGGGTTTATTTGGTTTGCACTTCCAAGTTACCATCAATCTTTGGGGGAAGTCAAGGCAAGAACTCAAGATAGGAACCTTGAGTCAGAGACCAGCACTTGCTGGCTCCTTCTCTGGCTAGTTCACAGGATCATGCTTAGCTACCTTTTAAAAAAAAATACAGCCTATCTATACCTGTTTGAGAATTAGTGCCACGCATAGTGGGCAGGGTCCTCCTACATCAATTAATAATCAGGATCAACCTGATCCAGGTAATTCCTTAATTGAGGTTTGTCCTCCCAGATGCCTGTAGGCTATCTTTAGCTGATAATTAAGGTTAAATGGGACAGTACCCAAAGTTATTTTCCCCTTCATTCCCCTTCATCTTCACACCAATTTCTATTCTGTGTTAACTTGCTTTGAAGGCATTTATCTTTGGAATTCACTTTTGAGAAAAATCCAAAAGAGACATATTTCTAATAAAAAACAGCTTGAGCAGTCACCTCCAAGACTTATTTTGATATTTTCTGAATATCTTTAAAAAATAAGTCAAACATGTGAAATGCTTGGACAACTGAGTGCAAAAGAAGTATTTACATCTTGGGACACAATGAATTTAACTTCTACTGTGCTAAAAAGCAAAGCCTTAGACGGACTTTTAAATTCTGGGTATGAGATGAGAAAACTGAGAAATTAGATATTAAGAGGACCTCAGGGGCTGGAGAGCTGGCTCAATGGTTACAAGCAATGACTGCTCCTGTAGAGGACTGGGGTTTGGTTTCCAGCACCCATATGGTGACTAACAACCAGACAGCAGTTTCAAGGAATTCGACGCTTTCTTCTGGCCTTGTCTGCATTGCACATGTTTGCACTTATATACATGAAGGCAAAACACTCATACACATAAAAAAAACTTTAATTTTCTTAATCCTTTAAAATAAAGATTTTAGCTAAAATTCACTGAAATATAACAATTCAATGGCTGGGGGAATGACTCAGTAGTGAGAGAACTTCCTAGCAAACACGAGGGCCTAATTCAAATCTCCAGATTCCATGTAAAAATCCAGTATTAGAGACAGGTGGCAGAGGCAGGAGGCTAACTGGGGCTTACTGCCCACCAGTCTGGCTCTAGATTTAGTGAGAGACTCTTTTTCAAGGGAATAAGGCCGAATGCCACAGAGACACCTGACATCTTTCTCTGGCCTCCACACACATCAGCATGTGCACCTGCGCCACACACAGCTGTGTAACAATTTCCTCTGAGAGAAAGCCTTCCATCTTGGAGGGAAACTCCTAAAAACACAGGATGTTCTAAAAGGAGTTGAAAGCCCAAACTGCATGCCAAGATAAGCTCAGAAGTAAATAATTCAAGCTTTTCAGGGAGTTCTTGAAACTGACCCTCCCTCTTCAGGCTTGCAGAGGCAGTAAGGACTGCTCAGAGACACTCTCCAGATAAGCTGAGCTGCTTGAATGACATCAGGCCGTGCTACCTGGTAGAGACACTCTCCAACCTGTTGAGCTGCCTGTTGAGGAACTTTCGAGTTTTCAGCTTTGTGTGTTGTCAATCCAGCTAGGATTCAGCTGTTTGTGGGTCATTTCTACTACTATAATCCCTCACTTATACATAAGTAACCCCAATAAGCTTACTGGTTCACAGAGTTGGGCTTCGGTGCTATCCTTATTTTGGTCTGTCATTGGTTTCCTATCTGGGCTGACTAAACGTGTGTTCAGTTTTCTGTGTGTGTGTGTGTGTGTGTGTGTGTGTGTGTGTCTGTGTGTCTGTGTGTGTATGTGTATAAATAAACTGATGCAATGAATATTTTAAGTATATCTGTAAAAGAGAACTTTCCAAACATTTTGCTATACCGAGAAATAGTATTTGTATAGCACTCTGAGATATATACAAAGGCTCTTGGCAGCCAGAGTTGCTAGCTTAAGAGCTATGGCTACCTACCTTCAGAGTGAAGGACTCAGACTCTTATATGCACTATGTTTCTGGTAGAGAAAACTCTAATTTAGAGTATATCATAAAATCTGAAGTATAAATTATGTGCCTCTTTAGCTTCGTCACATCTTGTCAAATAACTCTCCAAGGTAGATCTAAGAACTATCCTGCCATATGCAGCATGCGAATGGAGTTCTCACAGTTCTGCAGCATTTGCAGATGCTTAGAACCAACACTACTACACCAAACTGATGGATGTGAAGTGGGGTCTAAATACCTAAGCTTTACGTGAATTTTAGAGAGGATTTCCTTTGAATAATAGTAGATCTTTAGAATTCCAGATAAGTATCTTGTGCCAAATAAATTTGCTACAAATATGCTGTTAGGACATAAGGTCACATTTTCACAGTCATGGTTTGTTTTCTGATGAATAGTTACCTCAGTGGATCAAGATCATCTTTGGTATGCACATGGTTTATATTTAAGCACCTTGCTGAAGAAAACCTTCCTGCCCTGTGGGTTCTCTATACCAGTTATTCCCACATTTCACAGTAAGGTGTCCTCTATACTCATCATTTTCAAAGTGTTCTACAGGAGATTTGAATACTCATCAATTTGAAATTATTTTCATTATCAAAACTGTAAAAATTAGTTTTGTATAGTTTATATGGTAATTGATACTGCAACAAACTGAAGGCAAAATCAGGCCGAAAGAATGTGTATGTCAGGCTGGGGAGAGAGCTCAGTGATGAAGTAATTGCCATGCAAGAATGAGGACCTGAGTTCGATCTCTAGAACCCACATAAAGCATTGGGTATCGTACATGTGCTTGTAATCTTAGTGTTAGAGAAGTAGCAACAGACTGATTGCTGGTATTGACTAGAAAGCCACCCTAGCCCAATTGTAGAACACCAGGACAAATGGCACACCTCACCTCAAAAAACCAGGTCAATGATACCTGAGTTGACCTCTGGCCTCTACACACATATGCACACATGCATTTGCACTGTCCCAACCCCACATGAAGAATCTGCATGTTTACACTGAAGTCAGAAATTAGACATTTTTGGCCGGAGAGATGCCTTAGCAGGTGATGACACTTGTTGCTTAGCCTGACAACTTGCGTGTGATCCCCAGAATTCACATGGGAGAAGAAGAGCAACTACTTTCACAAGTTTGTCCTTTGACATCTAAAGCTAGCTATGGTGTACCACCTCCCCAACCCTAAAAAACACACATGCAAAGTAAATGTTACAACAAATTTTTCCTTTAAAGAAATAAGTTTCCAGAGCAGAAGAAATGGCTCAGCAGTTAAGAGCACTGACCACTCTTGCAGAGGACCTGGGCTTGATTCCCAGTACCCACATGGCAGCTGACTGACAACCATCTGTAACTCCAGTTCCAGGAAATCTGACACCCTCTTCTGACCTCCAAGGGCAATGCACATTGCATTACAGATGCACTCACATACATATATAGGCAATACTTTCATACATATTATATTTTAAAATATAAATAAATTTTTAATTGGGAATTTTCAAAAATGTAGGGCAATGTCACTCTTTTGTTTTGAAAACAACCATTTTCATTACAATATATCATTTATGCTCCATGCAATAGATTAATCTTGATGCAATTAAATAATCTTGATGTGTCCTTCAATTTCTGACTAAGTAATTATCAATAGATATAATGCATATAAGACAAATACAAAGAAAAAAATCCTGGGGTTCTCAAAATGATAAGCTACAAAGAGATCAAATCTAAGACGGGGGATGAGACTCAAGTATGATCAACCAGAGGCTCCAGGGAAAAAGCTGGGGAAAGCTGAAAATCAGCTTTCAGAAGAGCAACAGGCATGCCAAAGACCTGGGGGAAGGCCACAACTAAGGTAACAACATCAATGGTAGGCGGAGAAGCCCGGAAAATCTCCCTTTGGCACTGGGTGCTAAGCACTAGCAACCAACAGAGCAGAAGCAAGAGGCTATTTCAAAATTGTTTCCATTGCCACTGTGCTCAGCAGCATTTGGAGGGCTGGAAACTAGTGGGAACTAAAATATACTGGGGTGTCGGGGGAACTTTCAAAGACTCTGAGTGCCCAGCTTGACAATGCAAGAGCTGTACTAGAGAAAGTACAACCTTCCAACTAGAGCTCTGAAGGAATTCAAAGACAAGAGTATGTCAGCCTAATAAGATCTGAATGGTGAAAAAAGTAGCTGACATGCCAACTTGGATGGGGAAAATTATACAGGGTCCTACCTCAAGATGTACAACTAAAGGAAATCGATGGATACTGAGGGAGGTAGAATCAACCTTCTCCAGTAACTAGCTTCATGAGGAGTTATCTAATCCAAAGGGGTAGCCCTAAACACAAGTACCACTAAATGGACTCAGTGCATTTTAGATAGATAGATAGATAGATAGATAGATAGATAGATAGATAGATAGAGATAGATACATGTGTGTATGCATATTTATAAATATATATATGTAACAATACTAAAGAAGACAAGAAATTGGGATAGAGGGGGGTTGTGCAAGGTGTTGGAGGGGGACTGGAAGAAGTGGAAATAATACAAATCAAACTCACGTAAAAATTTCTAAAGAAATAAAAAATTAAACAACAAAGCAAAGTCAACCAAACAAACCAAAAAAAAAAAAATACCTTTAGAATAAACTTAATCAAGGAAGTGAAAGATCTCTGCAATGAAGTATGTAATACAATGAAATTGAGGAAGATACCAGAAGATAGAAAGATCATGTATGATCATTAATTTGAAGAACTAATATTGCAAAAGGGTAATTCTTACAAATGCAATCTATAGATTCAATGCAATCCCCATAAAATTCTACACTATTCTTCACAGAACTTCAAAAAACAATCTTCAAATTCAGGTGAAAGCAAAATATATCCCAATAGCCCAAGCAATCCTAAGCAAAAAGTACAATGTTGGCAGAATTACCACACATGATCTCAGCTTATACTACAGAGCCATGGTAATAAAAACTGTGGTACTGGTACAAAAACATAGATGCAAATTAATGTTATAGACGACTAGGTTTAGGCACACACAGCTACAACCACCTGTTTTTGATGAAGATGCCAAAACACACACTGGAGAAGAGACAGCTTATTCAAAAAGTGATGCTGTGAAAACTTTATCTTCATGTTAACTAAGCTCTTATCTTTCACCCTGCATAAAAAGAAACAAACAAAACCCCCAACGAAACCATTCTAAATTGATCAAAGACTTGAAATTGCTAGAGGAAATCACTTCAAAATACAGAGGAGGACTTTATAGATAACACTTCAATTGCTTTGGAATATGGACAACTGACAAATGGGAATGAAATTAAAGAGCTTCCCTATAGCAAAGGAAACAGTTAATTAAGTGAAGAGAGCCCAGAGACAAGAGAAAGAAATATTTGCCAGTTACACATCTAAAAGAGGATTAACATCCACACAAACTAACCAAAGGAAAAATATTTTAAAAAAATGGGGAAATCTTAACTGAGTATTCTCAAAAGAAGATACCCAAATGTCCAGTAAGTGTTGTAAAAGGTGCTCATCATTCTTAGCCATTAGGAAATGCCAATTAAAACCACTTTGAGCTTTTATCTCATGCCAGAAATCAAGAAAACAAATGGTAATAAATTTATGCGGAAAAAAGGGAGCCCGGTTCACTCTTGGAGTGTAAGCTGGTGCAACCACTGTGTAAATCAGTGTGATCATTTCCTAAAAATTAAAAATAAAACTATTGTATAAATCGGCTCTTCAACTCCTGGGAGATAAACCCAAAGGACTATCTGTGACACATTTGCACATCTATGTTCATTGCTGCTCTATCTCAACTGCAAAGAAGTAGAATCAGCCATTTGTCTATCAACAGAGGAATAGATAACAAAAATGTTCTATACATACACAATGGAATTTTATTCAGCTACAAAGACAAAAGAAATCATGAAATTTAAAGAAAAATGGATGGGATTAGAAATACATTAACCAAAGCAATGATGGCTCAGAAAGACAAACACTTCGTATACTCTTTCACAAGCAGATCTTAGCTTCAAGCTTTTTTATAAGTGCATTTATGTGGTAGTCAGTGTGTGCAGAACCAAGGAAACCAGAAAGGGGCCCATGAGAGGGGATAAAAGATTCCCTAAGGTAGGCAGGGGAGTGGACATTAGAATACATGTGATCTGAACCTGAAAGTAGCGATGCTGGAACTGAAAAGCAGCTTTAAGTAGAGAGTCGTGGCAGGGGGATGAGGGATTGGAGAGGTTGAGGGAAATAGTCAATCAGAGCTGATGATGTATGAAAAACTCATAAGGAAATCTGCTGCTTGATAAACTAATAAAAAATAAAAGAGTTTGAACAGAGGTATGCTGTGTAGACAGACAAAACTGCTCTGAGAAACCCTAGGTTATTAAATGACAATCCTAAATGCTACCTCCTTTGTGAGTTATTGGTCAGGGAGGCCCCCGAGGCTCTCAAAACAGTACAGGCAATTGCAGCTCCTGTTGGCTGCCCATGAAAACTAGATGGTAAGACCCTATTACTGATGATGCTACACGAGAGGCAGAGCTAGAAGTGGGCTGAAAACTTCTTCCCTGCTGGCCAGCCTGCACAGTGCTGGAAGGTTAAACATGGGCTGAAGGAGAATTTTCAACAACTGCAAGGAGCCCACTGGTACAATCATAGCAAGTCTGTTTTCAACCATCTTCAAAAACTCGATTTGATGCCCATTCCACAGGATGGAATGTATGTCTGCTACTGTAAGTCTGGCAAAAAATCCCATGATATTTGGGAATTTTTCTTATGGCACACAATGCTAGTAGATCACAGTATATATTCTCTTAACAAAACTCTGGTTTTAATTTCACATGGCTCCAGAGCAACAGTAGTAGTTATATAATCAAGTGCATGCCAATGAGAAGCCAGTGGCTCACAATTCTAGAAATTGTTTTTAAAATCATGTGTGTGTGTGTATGTGTGTGTGTGTGTGTGTGTTTGTATACCCACAGACAAGCACATGCCATGGTGCACATGTGAAGAGTCAGAGAATGACATTTGGGAAGTTGGTTCTCTCCTTCTAAAGTGGGTTCTAGGGATGGAATTCAGGCTGTCACGCTTGTGAGGCAAGAACACTGAGTCATCTCAATGGCCTGAAAATTTTTTCTAAACCGTTTTTCTCGATTCTTATTTATAAGTGCAGATATGATATCCAGAAGATGTGCAACTATATATTTGGGCAAATTGTCACATGTTTAACGAAAGTACCAAATCAGAACAAGAAAAAAGTATTTAGATTTTCAAAAATGCTTATCAGCTGAAGGTGATTGTGCCTTCAGAGTTGGTGGTGTGTGAAATAAAACATCCACTTATTGAAAGCACTGTTTCTGGGTGGTCCCTGCAACTGATAATTATTCCTCAGTCATTCCTACTCTCACCATCCCCCTCCTCTTACCACTCTCTTTGCTCACCTGCAAGTACTTTGCACATAATTTAGAATCCCAATTTTTGTATACAATCACAGCAATATATTTTTTCACTCTGTCTATCATACCATGTTATTTGAACTTGCCTGACTGAATCTTTTGTCTATTTAGGAAAATGGCTCATTGCTAACCTCCAAAAGTAAAATATAATTCCCAAAAGTTAGGGATTTCAGCTTTCACTGCTATTTTCTAGAACAGCAACTTCCTCACGGCAGATTCAGTATGTCTGTTAAATAATGGTTAAATGTTCAAAGGAATACATGAAAAATGGAAGATGGAATATAAATGGTATTTTGGCCTAAAATTTGATGTTTTTCATGCTAGCTATAACTGTACTTTCTTTTTGAAAAGATAAAATGAAAAAGGAGGATTTTTGAGTAGTGATTATAGTTTTACTAAAGGCTAATAATCATGCATTTCTAAGGGGATAAAACTAGTCCTTGGACTAGTTGGAGGGAGCTTTTTGATATAACAACCTTCTAAAGCATAACTTGACAAGATCTTATCCATTAGTATCTAATTTTAGACATGAAAGAGATTTTATACACTTCTCTTTGGGGACTATAACATCAATTTAGGAACACTATTAAAAGTCATTATATTTACTTATTTTTAAATTTTACTTAGGTTTTAACAATTACTTAGGTAATTAACTTAGGTATTACTAATCTTGTGCTGTCCTGCAAAATACCACAGACCCAGCAGCTTACACAGGACAATCCTGTCAGGACAAAGCAGCACAACAGCATGAGGCAGAAGGAAGACACTTAACCTACTCACACCTTGCTAACTGATTCCCGACTCTGTAACTGTGAGAAAGTACTGATTCCATTTTAATGTCAATTCTATAGTACTTCTCAATTTCCAGTTTTACTCCTTCAAACCACACACACACACACACACACACACACACACACACGCACAGTAGATTTTTGTTTTTCTAAGAACAGAGCCTTTAGTAGGCCTGTACTAGCTAATGAGTTCTAAATTCAATATGGTCAGGGAACATAGCCACCATGTTTGTGATACCAATTTAGTCTTTATGAGATGTGCTGAGACTGTCATTCCTATATCATATCTTTATTCATCTCCTTGGTTTACCGGTTTCTGTTCTTAGAAATCTACTACCTATTTATGATAATATAGTACACAGAAAGAAATATTTGTTCCTAGTTTTAAAGAACGTGTTACTAAAATCCTTGTAAAGATAAGTGGAAGGAAAATCTTTTGTTTTAGTGTTTGTTCTCTGATCCTGTTTCCTCGCACAAAGTTCCTAAGATCCCAGTAATTTCTAGAATGATAGTATCTCATAGAAACTCCTATGTGCTTTGACATTTCCTGGTCAGTAGGAGCAGTTTTATTCTAGTGAAATGGCTAAGTGGGTTTCTAGACAGCATCAGGATGGGAGTTGGTTGCAGGGAATCAGTTGTGTGATAATAATGTTAAAAATTTTAGTTCCAATTCCCAAACTGTAGGAGGAAGAGGGGCCTAATGTCAAGATCATCACCAGTGGTAAATGACTTCATCATTCATGCATATTTAATGAAGTCTCCATAAAAATCAAAACAGACTCTGTTTTCAGATTATCTGTACTGTGAGCATGTGGAGGTGTTCAGATGGGAGTAAGCCCAAGAGTCTCTGCCCCCTTTCTCCTCTTCCTTATTCTTATGCTATGCTTTCATGGCAAGTTCACTTGGACTCATGATAAACTGTGTTGTTGCCTTGAGTTCTGTGAGTCACGCTAGCCAATTAATCAAACACTCTACGGAAATAGGGGGAACCCTAATTTATAGACAATTTACAATTGATTGATCAGAAGTAGAACTACTAACTTGAAGCCCAAGATTGGCACTTGAAATAAGGGACAGTTCCATTAAACTAAAATTTTAGCATTCCCTACAGCAAACGGGATTATGATACATGACTAGCACACACACACACACACACACACACACACACACACACACACACATTTGTTTAACTTGCTTACAACAACAAAGGGCACATTTCTTGCTTACTAGATGTAAATAAGTTTACAAAACAAATTATGGGTGCATAATGAATAACTATAATATTCCTTCCCTATAGCATGCCACACAGAGAAGTGAATTCATGCTAAGCAATGGCCATTTTATACATCTTGAGTAACTATATTTATTTCAGTCAGGAGAAAAGTAGTCATTCTGGTTTATTATATCTCATGGAAAGTATCAGTTTTCTGATCTGGGTTTTATTTTGGTGATAACATTTTAGAATATATCTGATGGTAGCACTATCCTTAAATCTACAACCAATGTACTATACATAGGATTAATTATTTTAGTTCACCAAGTTGTAGCAGCACCCTAAATTCACACACCAGTATGATAATGACAAGAAGTAGGAATACTTGTTATTGTCGTGAGACAGAGTCTCACTGTGTCCCCTAGCTGACCTGGAGTTCTCTATGCAGACCAGGCTAGCCTAGAAATAATAGATCTGTCTACTTTTACCTCCCAAGTGCTGAGATTAAAGTCATGTGCCACCACACCCAGCATGGCTCATGTTAGTATGACCATTTTTTTTTGTTTGTTTTTAGAAGCTTTGGGGTAATATACTTAAAAAGGAACCAATAAATTAAGTATATTGGGGCATCTTATGATATAACAAAAATAAATACTTGTTTATTTAAGACACTAAATAGGAAAGAGAACAAATTAATCTAGTATTTCAAGATAAAGCATGATTCTACAACAGTCAGGTTTTTAAAATATAATAAACCTAAAAACTTGTTAACAATCATATATCTAACAAGAATTACAAAAAAGCATTTCTACATTAATACTTGAAAATTTATAGTAAAAAATGATACTGATTTGGACATAGGCATAAATTTACATATATATACACACACATATATATTAGTACCATCACAGGAAGCTCAAGTGTCACAGCAAAGGGCTGGCACACAGTCATTAAATTCTTGAGGATTGATATACAGTACACATTTGATTGTAAAGTTCTGACACTTTGTACAGTCTCAGACAGCCTTTAAATGTGATATGTGCACTTAGTGAAAGCTATAATGGAGTCATGTGTGAGTTTTCAAATTATACCCCCAAAACACACAGAGCACTTCTGCGAAGGCCAGGAGATTTACTGGGTTTTGAAACAGTAACTGAGGCAGGACAGGAAAACAGGGAAAGAATGGTGACACAAGAGGGAAATGAGTCAGTCATCAAACAATAATTCCACTACAATTAGTAACAACTGGAATGGTGAGAGGACTCAGCAAGTAAAGATGCTTGCTGCCCAAGCCTGACAACCTGAGTTTGATTCTTGTATCCCACAATGGAGGAAGAGAACCAAATCCTCTGTCCTCTGACCTCCACAGGTACATCAAAGCAAACACACACACACACACACACACACACACACACACACACACACACACACAAATAAACTTGCTGTTAAGGCTTCCAACATAGAATTAGTATTGCTTTCATACATAGACATTTTATGGTAAAACAGGAGAGACCCACGCTTAAGGCCTGAATGTATAAGACCTTGGGCACAATCTCATTCTTTTTCCTAGACACAACCTGAGAATTTCAAACAAAATTGTTTATATTAAAGATATCCTACCTTCCAGTATTCCTTCGGGGTAGGCTTTTACTTTAGCAATTTCAATCCTACGAATTATCCCTCAGGAATCACCCAATGATAAGACAGTAACTTCAAACTCCATCAAAATTCTCTATATGGCCATTATAAAAAGCAAACTGTATCACTCTCTTTAGGAGCTGTACCCACACTTAGGCATCTCTTAGTTTGTTCTGAGGACCTCATTTTCTCCTAACCCTCATGATTAGACCTATATTAAAATATCTTTAATAAAATCTCTAACTCTGCTTCATAAACTGGAGAGTTCTGAAAAAGTTTTTCAGCATCGAGGCCATGAATCCTGTTCTGGCCTAAGTTGAAGTCTAAAACTCTAGGGAAATTCTGCAGGCTGCTGAGGGTAACAGTGAAGAGGTATGCCCTGGTCCTATACCCCCAAATGCTGACAAAATATTTAACTAAATCTGAGTTCAATCATTAGGAAAGCATAAGCTAACAGCAAAAACATCGATGGCAACATACACAAACAACATAGAATGCAAAGAAAAACTTCATGGAAGACTCAAACAAACATCACCACACACAAACATCGACACCAAACCTCAGGGGAGGAGGGTCTGATTCCTGGAGGCCAAGCAATGCATTAATTAACATGTCCACTTTATTTTTCTTTTGTCACTTCACAAAGATCCAGTCTAGCCAGGGCTACGTAATGAGACTGTCTCAAAAAGCAAAACATGAAAACCAACAAAACAGCCAAAAAGTCCTAAGGAAGAGCTGCCACAAACAAAACAAAGATTCTAGAAATTACCAGATTCAGGAATCAAAAGGAGGAAGATATTACAGGATATGTATAAGTGTAAGATGACAAAAGAATATTACAGTGGATTTTATTGTGAATATCTGAGGATTTAGAATGAAGGCGAAAATTTTCTTGTAAGATATAACACCCCAAATCTAACAACTACAAACCTATAATGAGTCAATATAGTAATGAGCGATTGAAATTAGTAAAATAGACCCATACTCATATCTGGAAGTTTCTATTTTTTTCAGCATTCATAAAAACTGTAAGCTGTGACAGAAAAAACAAAGCTATATGTGATGAATTACTAGTATTTTAATTTTCAAATGCATAGGGTTAAATGATATCATATCACTGCAATTTGATTAAAACCCTTGAAGATATTAAGCTACCAAGATAACTCAGATGTAGTAAATAACTAAAGAAAGAAACATAAAAGGCTCTGAGAAACTATGTGGTTTCACAGTAAAAATGACACAGCTACTTCTGACTCAAGAACCCCGTTGAGTTCAAACACTTCTACTACTCTCATACACAGGGGTTATTGGTTTAATGGTCACATGTAATTTTCCTCTTGTGGTTAGAAGAAAAAATGATAATATATTCTGAGTCATAGGAGAAACTCTTCTATCTTCTGATTAGCCTATCTCGGATGATATTGTTTAAAGCACATTTTATCTTTTATATACATAGGCTACAAAATCCTGTAATTAAGATAAATTACATATGATAAAATATTCTTTCAGAAACAGGACTAAGGTGTAATTTCTTAAGTTGTAGCTGTGCTTAGTGTACCTACACTGCTTACACAAGCAGTATTTTTGCATATAGAGGTGCTAAGATAAAAAATTACCTTCCTTCAGGGAGTTTGAAATTAGGAATTAATTACACAAAGGAATTGTATGTGATCTGCACCAAATAAAAACTTTGGATCTGTAAGCAGTCAACATGATAGACAACATTCCACATACATCTTCATGATAGCATGCTGGAGAAGTAAGCATGTTCTGCATGAAATCAGGAGGAGACCACTGACAGCTTCCATGGGGATTTTTCTGGATCCTGTTCCACATCTATTCCTCTTCATGACTTTTCCTTATATCATTTCCCTGTAAACTGCAGCTATGACTGACTGTATTGAGTCCTCTGAGTTCTCTTGGACAACCACTGAAACTAGGGCTTGTGGCGGAGACTCCCCACACAGTACTACTCATTCATTTTATAGTACACTGAAGTAAAATTATAAATAATGACATACAGAGTTAAGAATCATCCATAGGGACATAATGGATCTGGCTCAAAGACAACATGTGCTGACTCCTTTTAAATAACAGATCAGATGTATATAATTTGGGGTGATTATTTCTAGACAATAAAGCATTCCAAACAATTAGTTTGGGATAAATGTTTTTTTTTTCTGTCAAAATATTCAAGTTAGTAATTCAAGCCAAATCATCATAGAAAGTCATATAATGAAAATTAGTTATCAAAAATGGTTCCTGGAAAAGACCTCCGATGCTCATAGGTCAGTAGGACTAATACTTTGAAAATGGCCATCCTACCAAAAGCAAGCTACAAATTCAATGTAATACCATTAATATTCCAACACAATTCCTCAAAGAAATTGGAAAAAAAAAGAATCTCAAATTTCATATGGAAACAAAAATAACCTAGGATAGCTAAAATAATCCCGAACAATAAAAGAACTGCTGAAGGCATTACCATGTCTGGTATCAAATTATACTACAGAGTTATAGTAATAAAAACAGCATGGTACTGGCATAAAAACAGAAACCTTGATCACTGGAATAGAATTGAGGACCCAGACTTAAATCTACACATTTACAGCCACCTGATTTTTGAGGAAGGAGCTAAAAATGCACACTGGAGAAAAGACAGGATGTTCAATAAACAGTGTTAGTCAAACTAGATAAGGACATGTAGAATAATGAAGCTAGATCTTTATCTCTCACCCTGCACAAAACTCAACCCCAAATGGATCAAGGACCT
The DNA here is from genome assembly GCA_035773235.1 of Eospalax fontanierii. Lineage (NCBI taxonomy): Eukaryota > Metazoa > Chordata > Mammalia > Rodentia > Spalacidae > Eospalax > Eospalax fontanierii. The sequence continues at coordinate 7,246,564 of CM069552.1, read as the reverse complement.
CAGCATAAGACTCAATACTCTCAATCAGATAAAGAAGAAAGTAGAGAACAAATTGGAACTTCTAGGAACAGGAAAAGACTTTCTGAATAGAACTTATAGAGCAAAAGCATTAGGTCTAACAATAGACAAACAGGACTACATGAAAATATAAAGCTTCTGTACATCAAAGGATATCATCATCTGAGTGAAGAGGCAACCTACAAACTGCAAAAAAAATTATACCTCTGACAGACAGGATCCAGAATACACACGTGAGAACTCAGAAAAATCAAGCATAAAAAAAAAATTTTAAAGTGGGGCAAGGATCTAAACAGGGAGTTCTCTAAAGATGATAAACATGGCTGAGAAATACTTCTAAAATGTTCAACATCTTTAGTCATCAAGGAAATGCAAATTAAAAACTTATTTTGAGATTCATTTTATGCCACTCAGAATGGTAAAAATACAAAAGACAAAGAAAGACAAACACTGGCAAGAATATGGAGAAAGGGGAACTCTTATCTACTGCTGGTGGGAATGCAAAGTGGCGTAGCCACTACGGAAATCAGTGTGGATAGTTCTCAAAAAGGTAAAAACTGACCACCATACAACTCAGTCATACCACTCTTTGGCATATACCCAAAAGGCCCTACACCCTATTTCAGAAATACTTGCTTATCTATTTTCATTGATGCCCTTTTCATAATAGCCAGAAACTGAAAGCAGCCTAGATGTCCACCAACTGTTAACTAGATATGGAAGGTTGGAACATATACAGAATGGAACATTATTCAGCCCTTTAAAAAGATAAAATTATGAAATTTGCTGGTAAATGGATGAAACTAGAGATAATCATCCTGAGTGAGATAATCCAGACTCAAAAAGACAACATCACATGTTTAGTAGAAATGTTAATTTTCTACTAAATAGTTATTGCTTCAAATTGATTTCTAATGACTATTGTTATTCCCAAAGATTGAAACAACTCTCAACTCTGAACAGAAAAGTTCCTTATGCAGCAAATGGTGATTAAAACAGAAACCTACAATGGCCAATGTATAGAGAACAAGAGGCTGAGGACTGTTTATCAATGAACAGGATACTTATATCAAATTTCTGCCTTTGTATGGCTCCAGGATCATTGCAGAAGATGGGGCGGAAAGACTGTAAGAGTCAGAGGTGGTGGATGACCACAAGGAAACAGAGTTTTCCAGACAGCTGGTTTGTTTACCCATATGAACAAACAGCAATGGTAAAAGTATACACAAGCCTAATACAAGTTTAAACCAAATAAAAATCCCAGCAGACATGAGGAAGTAGATAAGAAACCCCAAACCAGAGCATTGTGGCAACTGATGGCTTCTGGAAAAGGCAGAGGCAGTCTCTTTCAAGCATGGGACTCTGGTTAGGTTAACCAGGCTCCAGTGGATGAACTCACACTGAAGGACATGTGGGGATACCAATACATAATAAATAAAGTATCTTCCTCCACTCTCAAATTAACCTGAGCTACAGCTGTTCTTCCTCTTGACTATTAAGTTAACTGATTCTTCTTACTCCACCCCTTTTCTCCTACAATTAATTCTTCACACCAAATTTTCTCTTTAAAACATATTTCTATCCCTCTGTTCTGCCCAGAGAACAGCTCCTCAAGAACCACCATGGAATCCGGAGTGTATGCAAGAACAAAGAGCCTTTATTCCAGCTTAAGCCAGGACTCTCAGACTTCACCAACACAATGGATCCATACTGAGAGCCCGAAAGGAGGGAGTAAGAGCTTATTATAGGTTAAGGACAAAGGGAGGTGGAGATTTACCATGTTACCTCTGGATTGGTTTAAGAAAGCCCGCGTGTGCCAATCAGATTTTAAAATAATTGGGTATGAACTAGATACTATGGGTTATATACCAAAATTGGTTAAAAAGAGCTATAAGGCTCCTCATTGGAGGGTTCCATCTCTGGGGCAAAAGAATGGAATGCATTACTCAAGCTTATTGAAATGTGCTGACCATTGTCCAAGTCCAGCCCTGACCTCTGTTTTTCTAAGCTTATCAGAATGTGCCGGTCACTCCCTGGCTATACTGGCTTAGATTTGTTTCTTTGTTCTTCTAGGCTTGTGGCCAGGGGCTTATTGGAAGGACAAAATGAAGTCATCTCTTGGCTTCATGAGATATCTATCCCTAAACCAAGCATTTTACAGAAGGGAAAAGAGCAGTTAATCTAAGGACACTGGGAACAGAGACGGGATCTCTAAGGGCTCCACACCTCCACGCATTTTTGCAGCTTGTTAATGTCACTCAAATTTCTCTTCAGATGTCACTTCACTGATAGCCTTGTCCTATTAAATCTTCTGTTTGCTTTGCTTTATTTCATGTTGAGATGGGCTTTGTGTAGCTGGAACTTGCTATGTGTACCAGGCTGCACTTGAACTCATGGAGATCTGCCTGCTTTTGTCGTCCAAGTGCTGGGATTAAAGGAATGTGCCTCCACACCTTGCATATTAAATCTTACCAATAACAATTATTGTGACTTATATTTTTCTGTTCTTAAAAAATTACCTAGCACTGAATTTACACTGAGATATATTTCATTAGCTATATTTCTTATTTTTGCTGTTCTCCCTATAATAATGAGGACTTTGTAACATTAAAGAGTGATCCTTTGTTCTCAATTCTATATTTTCAGTACTAAGTCCAATACACAATCTCAACAAATATTTGGCGTAACTGCATGATTCATACAAGGATGTATGACGCATTTATACATAAATAAATCTGTATATGCTGGGTCCCACTAGCTGTCTTCAGGGCCTGAACAACACTTTCTCACATGACACATGTGTCTTTTATATCTGAACAAGCAAAACAAAGACATAATATTGACAATGTAGCAGATCTTGAGCCAGACTGCTCGGTTTAAAACTAGCATTACTATCCTTTGTGAAACCTTGAGGAAGCCACAAAGAGGATTTCTGTGCTACTTTGGTCACTTGTAAAATAAAAACACCTGTACTTACCTCAGTGTGTTACCATATGTCTCATGAAATTTATTTTCCATGTCTTAGCGGTTGGGGTCTGGTTAATAAAGCTGGATAAAACAGAAACTGATCTCCATTTAGAGAGTGATTTATTTGGGATGATTCACAAAGTTATTGTTCACCCGCCGCCAGCTGCCCTTTCCTTGGCAAGGTCCGGCACAGCCACTTCCATTCCCCGCCTGAATTTCGTTTCCACTCACACGATTCTTAGGATTGTGGGGTCTTGGAATGCTGCCTCCTGAGTCTTGGCCTTCCGCGCAGGCCTGGGCACTTTTCTTTCCGTGTGGCTTTGAGTATTCTCCATGCTCTTTTGTCAGGACTCACAGCCATGTTTCCTCCCTCCTCTCCCCGCCTTCCTGTCCCCCTTATTGGTCAGAGGGCAGGACTTGCCACTGAATGAACCAATAGTAAACCAATAGTAAAAAAACAAACAAACAAACAAACAAAAAACTCAGAGAAACATGTATCTACAATACATCATAAATATTCATATTTGCGATATTTATGTTTCTATGGCTACTGACAATAAACAGAACCTAAGAATAGCTTATGTGTCCTCCAAAATCACTTGGAAGAAATCTGTTGAAACTTCAAAGCACAAATTCCTCAATCTCAGCCTGATAACCCTTTATTCCAAAAGGTTGAATCTATAGTATCTATACAATAAACAGAAGCCAGAAAAAAAAGTTGTAATATTTTAAAGACCAAAGATGTGCACAAATAAACAGTCCAAACAGTGGGTAATAGAATACCTAATTTTAAATGCCCCAGTGTATAGTGAGAGAAAAAAAATCACATCTTAAAACATTTTACAAATAAACTGGAAACTATTGCTAAAGGAAGTGGGCTGGGTTCCAGTCATATGTAGCCTCTGGCATTTACATCATGTGTAGTCTTCTCCTACACTGCAGAAAGGAGGGGTTGCATAATAAGGAGAATAAGGTAAAATAATGGTGTCCAGATTCTGTGGCTATATAACAACAGTATTGCACTCTCATCTTTGCCCTCTTGGATTATTTGCTCCAGGGAACTCACCCATCTGCCATGGAATGAGGACACTACAGCTGTTCTATGAAGCCTCTTCCTAAAAGCTTCCTCATAATAGCCACAAATCTGATGTTTGAAAAGTGAGTCTTCAAACCTGAGTAAAGCCTTCAAATGACTATGGACCCAAGAGCCATCTTCAGTGAAACTTGAGGACAAATTTCAACTCAGCACCACTCAACTTAGCTGCTCCCAAATTCCTGACCCACAGATTTTAAGATATTGTTTATTCTTTTTATGAATAATCTGATACACAGTGACAGGTGACAGGTATATTAATGAATTTCCTATGTCATTCAACCTAAAAGAGAGTACACTTGAAAAGAGCTTCTAAGGTCAGAAGGTAGAACATACCTTAACAAAACGAAAAAGAAATATTTGATACATTAGACACAGTAAAGGGGATTTCTCCAAGACTAATGTTGAACAAGCACCTGTGCAGTGTTTATATTTGCAAGTTGGGACATCAAGAGATGGTTTAGCAGTTAAGAGCACTTACTGCTCTTCAGAGGACTCAGGTTTGGTTTCCAGCACCCACAGAGCAGCTTTTACCCATTTATAACTGCAGTTCCAATGGATCCAATGCCCTCTTCTAGCCTCCATAGGTACCAGAAACACACACGGTACACTTATATACATGCAGGGAAAACACTCATACACATAAAATAAAAATAAATACAACTTAAAAAATATTTACAAGTAAGCCAGACTTGCTCTAAGGAGTATAACAAGAAGTTGTTCAACTATCCCTCAATTAAGCAAACTTTTATCCATGAAAGCAATGAGTAAGGAATATTTACCTAAGGGAACTGAAGATGCAAGATCAGCTGACAGACTTTTGTCAATACAAATGACTCTACTAAGTATTACCTTTGCTTAATGTTTGTTGCCACGTAAACTGTGTGTGTGCTTTTTAAATATTCATTTATTTTTACTTTAAGTGTATGAGTGTATTGCTTGCATGTATATAAGTGCACTCGTGTTGTGCAATGCCAGTGGAGATCAGAAGAGGGCATTAGATCCCCTGGAACTGGAGTTATGGATGGTTGTTAGCCACCATGTGGGTGCTAGGATTCAAACCTGGGTCTTCTGCAAGAGGAGCCAGTGATCTTAACTGCTGAGTCATCTCTCCAGACCAAATGTGCTTTTTGTTTTTTTTTAAAGTTAGGGTCTTCCTATGTAGACCAGGCATGTCTGAGAATCATATTGCCTCTTGTTTCAGCCTCCCAAGTTCTGGAAATTCTGTCATCTATCATCACAATACCTCTTGAAGTGGACTTTTTCTAAACCAACATGACACTGACTTGTGCCTGATCATTAAAAGGTATCAAAATTCAGTTCATGTAATGGTGTGACCCGAACAAAGAGCACTGAATAAAAATAGGTAACAAATCCAAATTAAAAAGACTTAGCTCAACATACTGAGCACAGAGACATATGGGTAACAGATTTTAATACCTTACTTAAAACAAAATCAAAAACCTAGGAAGAAAAGATAGCATTTTAACACTGCGTATCGTTAAAGTATTATTTAAAACATATATTCGAGTTCAGGCCAGCAAGATGACTCAGTAGGTAAAGGCACTAGGCACAAACCCTGAAGATTTGGAACTCACAGGGTAAAAGGAGAACGGACACCTGCAAGGTGTCCTCAGACCTCCAGAGTTGTGGACATATACACATACATGTGTACAGATATATGCACAAATGTATAAATAAATGTAAGAAAAATAAAAATAATGTAGGATCAACTACAGTCTAAAAATTATTTCTTTATGAAAAAATTGTCTTTCCATGTAATGAGACTTTTCTATAAAAAATGAGAGAAAATACTGCTATTCATTTCTAAGACTAAGTCTCATTTAATATCTGAGGATAGTCATTAGCTTGCCACACAGCCCAGACTAGACACAAACCCATGATCTTCCTACCTCTGCCTCCCAAAAGCAAGGATTAAGGCAAAAAAAAAAAAATTTACCTCAAGTTTAGAACAAAATCTCAGTGTATAAATTGGTGTATCTTTGACTCTGCATAAAGTAATTCCTAGAAACCCATTCTAAATGATATTTATTTATGGAGAATCCTGTGATATGAGACCAAGGGGGCTAAAAATACATCTAAAGTCACATCCAACAATGTAACTCCAGATGTCCAGGTCCCACTGCATAAAAGCACAAGCACTAAGGAAAACCAAGACATCTCACCAGAGAAGCTTTTTCTTATGCAGCAGATGGCGATTAACACAGAGACCCACATGTGATCCATGTGTAGAGAATAAAAGACTGAGGAGGACTCAGCTCTAAATGGGACACAACAAACATAGGTGAACACAATTTCATAAAACAAACACTAAAAGATCTAAAGTCACAGTGAACTCCAACATAGTTATACCGGGAAACTTCCATACCCCACACTCATGAATCAATAGGTCACTCACACAAAAAATAAATAATGTAACAAAATAACACTAGAAATCAAATGGACAGCTACAGAATACTCTAAAAAATTGTTGGAGAATGGACATTTTAGTCACTAGTACATAGAACTTCCTCCAAAACAGATCACCTGTTAGCACACAAGGCAAGCCTTAAGAATGTCAGAAAACTGAGATAAGATGCTATAGTCTCTCTGACAACAATGGAATAAAGCTAGAGATCAACATGGGATACACAAACTCATGGAGATTAAACAACACTCGATTGAATGATAAATGAGTCACTAACAAAATCAAGATGGAAATTTAAAAATTACTAGGTTGAATAAAAAATGAAAACATAGCTTACAGAAAGCTATGGGACACAATAAAAGCAGTCTGAAGAGGAAAGTATATAGCACTAAGTACCACAAAAAAAATTAGAGAGAACTCAAATAAAATAATGTAACAATGCACCTCCAGCATTGGAAAGATGAGAAAAATAAATTCAAAAACAGGAAACAGGAAGAAATAATTAAGAATAAGGCAGAAACTAATGAAATACAAACAACACAAGAGTTGGTTCTTTGAAAGATAAACAAGATTGATAACCCCTGAGCAAGTTAATCCCAAGAGAGTTGTGACACAACTCAAAAAAATTAGGGAACTATTACTAGAGATATCAATGAAATTTAAAAAATAATGACCTAATTGAAAAATCCATTTTTTATTTGTATTAGTTACTTTTCTGTGGCTGTGATAAGATATCATGATGAAAGCAGCTTAGAGAGGGAAGTTTATTTGAGCTTCAGTTCAGGGTTAAGGGTCCACAGTGACAGGGAAGGAAGGATGACGGTGGCAACTTGAACAAAGCATTAACATACCTTATTTCCAGTTATACTACATAGCAATAAAAACAGAATGACCCAGGTCATTCACTCATTGTCTTTCACTCTGCATAAAAGTCACCTCCAAATGGGTCAAGGACTTCAACATAAGACTTGAAAATCTGAAAATGCTTAAGGAAAAAAACTCCAGAGTTCACATGAACATATAAGTATAGGTAAGAGCTTTTTAAATAAGATTTTCATAGCACAGACAATAAAACCAATAATCACCAAATGATATCTCATGCAATTAAAAAGCTAGATAGGCTGACCAGGCTCCAGTGGATGAACTTACACTGAGGAATATCTGGGGACACAAACTTGACTTGTTAGGCCCTAACATATATGACAGAATGCATGAACTCTAGACAGGGAGCTATGGGGGACTGCAGATAGGGGACTGGGACTAAATATGATTAAGATGTATTGTATGACATGCACACTGTATTATATATACATATATATAATGACACACACAAACACACACTATAACCCTAGAACATTGCACCTTATTCTTTTTTAAGGTAAAGTGCCTTTAGCTCTCAATTTAGTCTTTTAGGGTCCTGTGCCAGAGAATAGGTATGGGTGGAATTTAAAGACAGATAAAGATTAAAAAGGAGGAACTTTGCAAGATGTTAAGAGAAATTTGTTGGAACATATCTTAATCTGTTTTCTGTTGCTAAATTTTAAAAAATGCCTGAAGCCAGGTGCTGTATCCACAGCAAAAGCCGCTGTGTGGCCATGTTGGTTCGGTGGTGGAAGCAGTGGAAAGAGGGACATGTGCTTCTCGGAGCTTGGCCCCCCGGCAGTTCCTTGGTAATCAGCTCATCTCCTGTTACCTGGAACGGATACGATATCACGATGTACCCTGCCATGGATCACTTCCCTCATCTCTTTGCTTATGTTCTTTGTTATCTTCCTTTTTTGTAAATCTTTAGCAATCACTAAAGCAGAAAATGAATCCAATGAATCAACCATTTCCATAGAAGAGACTTAGGGCTCGCCCCCAGTAATTCAGGCCTTTACACAAGTCTTACAAGATCATAGGAAAGCCCCGGAAAAGGAGTGGGGGCTTTTATGGATCAGCTTGAGATGAAACTGTACTTTCACACGGGTATTATAATATTATTTAGCCACCGCAAGGTTGAGGTTAAAGGTGCCAGACTAATTTCTTTGAAACTTTGTATTAAGAGCTTTGCCATAAGTTCAATAAGTTCACTTGGCTGTAACCACAAAACGGATACTGAGAAACCTCAGAATATAACATGATGACCCAAGTTTGTAATGATTAAACTTGTTGCCCCCTTTTGCTTGAACTTGTAACCCTGCCAATTTCCTTCTGTAACCCTATAAAACCTCAGATGAAATTTTAGTAAATTGCAGCAGATTCAAGCCTCAACCTGAGCTGTGTCTGTCTGTCATTCGCCGAATCCTGAGTTCTCCTAGAGCCTTCACCCCTGTTTTCCCTCGGTATTCAGTCTCCTTGAGGGATGGTCCGCGGCAGCCAGGCATGGTGGCACATGCCTTTACTCATGGCACTTAGGAGGCAGAGTCAGGCAGATCTCTGTGAGACTGAACACAGCTTGATCAATAGCCCCACCTGGGGCTACCTGGAGACCCTGGCTCAAAGTGAAATTAAAAAGACAAAAACAAAAACTTCTGCAGAGCAAGGGAAATTGAGAAGTAAATGATTGGCAAATAAATGAAAAGGAAGCCTCCAGAATGGGAGAAAACCTTACTCAGCTACACTTCTGATAGAAGATCAGTATCTAGAATATACAAGAAACTCTAAAAAGTAAATATCCAAAAAACAACTGAAGAAAATGTGGGTTATGGACCAGCAGAGAGTTCTCAAAAGAAAAGATACAAATAGCTAGTAAAAATTTACAATTTTATTTTGTGGGTATGAATGTACTGCCTGCAGGTATGAAGTGTATCCATGCAGTATGATGCCCACAGAGGCCAGAGGCGGGCATCAGATCCCCTGGAATTAGAGTTACAGATGGTTGCTGCTGCCACATAGGTGCTGGGAACTCAACTCCAGTCCTTTGTAAGAGCAACCAGTGCATTTAACTGTTGAGCCACCTCTCCAGCCAGCTCCTAATGGACATTTTAAAATAGGTTCAATATCTTCAGCCATCAGGAAAATTCAGATTAAGTTACCTTAAGATTCCATCTCACCTCAGTCCCAAATGGTCATTATCAAGAATATAAATAACAAATGCCATTACAGCTGTAGGTAAAGGGATAGGTACCTTTTTAGACTGATGGAGAGGTGATATGAACTAGTGAATTCACTTTGGGAATAAATCTGAAGAGTCCTAAAAAAAACAGAAATAAAACTACCATACAACCCAACTATACCACTAATGGAAGCTATATGTTACTATGGAGCTACTTGTACATCCATACTCTATTCACAATAGATAGGAAATGAAATCTGCCTAAATGTCTATTAATTGATTCATGGATAATAAAAATGTGGTATATATGCACAATGGAATTTTATTCAGCTGTAAAGAAGAGTGTAATTATGAAATTTTAAGGAAAATGGATGAAACTTGAAAAAACTGTACTGAGTAAGGAAACTCAGGTCCAAAGACAAATGCTGCATGTTCTTTCATGTAGATCCTAGTTTTAATGCTTTAGTTTTGTGTGCTTAACTTGGAGTACTAGTGGAAATCATAAAACTAGAAAGGAGTCAATGTGTTCAGTAGGATATATATAAAATGAAAATAAAAATGGGAAGTATCAGGAATGGAAAGGATTAAACAGGAAGAGACACTAGAGAGATAGAGAAAATGAAGGGACAAGAGGAGAGGGTTAACCAAAATGAAGGGAGTATAAAAAAACTCATAGAAAACAAACTATCTTTTAATGTAATTTTAAAAATATATAAAAGACTTTGAAGGGAGATGCCCTATTTTGTTAGGTAATTCTGCTCTTAGAAGTAGTGAGATACTAAACAAAAATCCCCATTCCAGGTATGGTACAACTCTGCAGGTGTTGACCAGGGAGGCCCCGGAAGTCCCCAATACAGTACAAGTTCTTGCTTTTCTTTTGGGTCACCACAAGATACAGATAAGACTCTATTGCTGAAGACTAGAAGGTGCTATGCAGGCTGCAGGAAGGAGGAGCCATCAAGGTCTTACCCAACCATGAACTCTACAAACTATAACACCAACATGCTGGCATGATGCCTCCACATGTGTCTAACAGCAGCACAACTGTTATGGAGATAATTATTCTTTGAGTAGATTTGAGGCTTGCTCCATAAATGAGAACATACCTGATACTAGAAGTCTGGTCAAAAGCCTATTCCTCAGGTCATGGGCTCTATAGTAGAAAGTACTTATGATGTGTAGCTAAACAGACAAAAACACCCACCTGCCTTATAACATCTTAATTTATACCCTAAGACAAAGGCCACTATCAACCCTAATCATAGAGGCTTCTCTGCAGTGAATGGCAGTGAATTCAGGCTCATGCCTGCCAAAGATGCTGAGAATAAGGGACATCTGAGGGCTCAGCCATAAACAAACCATTTACATTATTCCCCTTTAAGGCTCAGGGAGCATGAAGGAAGACGGGGCAGAAAGAGTGTAAGAATGAAAATTAGGGAGAATGATAGAGACATCTCATTCTCTAGTCACAAAACATCCAACATAATCATGAACTCAGAGCAGCTTTGGTTACTTGCATGGGACCTGCACAAGAGAGGCTATCTCAACAGTCGGTCATGGAGGGGGAGGAGCTTATGGGAACCTGTCTCTTAACTATTAGCTACTGAAAGACTCTGAAAGAGGAGGAGCCCTTGTCCTTAGTTGTGTATCTATTACTGAACCCACCAGGCTCCAATAGATATTTTCAATCCTACTGAACCCACCAGGCTCCAATAGATATTTTCAATCCCATGGCCATATAGACAGCCCTGGTCAAATCCAAAATGACACAAAGTGAAAAGCCATAACAGAGACTATTACAGAAGAGGAGAGATAGACAGGGAAAGGAAGGAAGGGGGTGAGGGTGAGAGCACATCTCTAAAAGCGTCAACATGTGTGTCTTTCTGTTCAAGTATTAATCTCTTTCAAACAAAAGTTTCATAGCTCTGAGAGATAAATTTTTTTATACTTTTTCCTAATGAGAATAAGAACATGGTAATTGTACTTTGGAAAACAAGAAGAACCTTACCTAAGTAGTACAGATAGGAATTAAGATAAATAAAAAAAGATTTTTTTATTTGCTTTTGTTGTTTGGCTTTTAAATGGATGACATAAAAAACAATGGTGTGACAAGAGCCATGGTAACAGTGAGAAAATCTGTAAATGCTATTTCATTTTCAGTGCCACTAAAGTTTTCTGCAAAGCTATTCCTTCAATTCTGTTACCTAAGATAAAACATTAACTGAAGTTTTATACCTGTTTTATATTATGCTAATTTTTAAATTGCACAGGTCATGTATAGGAAAGTGAATGGAACTGGAGATCATCATATCAAACTGAATAAGCCAGAATCAGAAAGACAAAAATCACATGTTTCTTTCATATGTGGAAGTTAGTTATGTGTGCATATGTATGTATCAGGTCATAAGAGAAGATGGACTCTGGAGAAAAGGAAGGTATCTAAAAGGAGGGAAGAGAAACAGAGAGTACTGGGAAGAAGGAGGAATAGCTTTGCTCTTATACGGAAATCAGTATCACTACACATATACATACATGTATATATACGCATATATGACACAAAAGCAGAAGGGTGAATATGCAGGGTAAAGAGGAAGATAAGCAAGGGCAGAGAGGAAGAATGGAGGGGATAATGTGAGGGAAGTAGAAGATGTGTACACATAAAGTGCTATAATGAAGTCCGGGATTTCATATACTCACTAAAAATATTAACAAGAAAGCAAGTTTAACGAAAACATTTGGGGCATAATACAAAATCTAATATCTGAGTCTATCAATTAAGATTATAGCATTTTTATAAAACTAAGGTTTCAAAACTGGAAAACACAGATATCTTCTAGATGGAAGTTCAGTAACAGAGAACTTGGGGAGATGATACCTCATACCTCATCAGTGTTATAGATAATCTGGAGTCCTGAGGAAATCATCTCCACCAGGTACAGGAGATAGAGTGACACTGCATTTATCTGCAAACAAAAGCAAGGAACAATAACAAAAGGCTAAATGAAGAACAAAACTATTTTATTACAGAAATAAACTCAAAGGCTCATTTTCTTTAATAGTGCTATATATAAGGATTCTCTTTCTCATTGTGAAATAAAGGAGATGTGAACCTAATCCATTAAAAAACAAAAAGTGAAGTTTGTATATAAAAATTTTAAATCTCTAAATTCCCTGTTCTGGGTTAACATATGACTAAGGAGAGGCTGCAAAGAGAATTGTTAGCATTGTTTCTGTAACAGTTGTTTCCTAAAGTTTTCAAATTCTAAGTCTATAATACTTCTATTCTTTAACACTTTTATCCCAGAAGAAGTGATGTAATACTACTTACTTGAAATATATGTAACTGAAAGCTTTGTTTGAAAAGCAAGACATGACAACTACACCAATGCTTATTTTCAGACAATACAGAATTTATACAAACTAAAAAATATTACCTTTAATCAGTGCTATAATGCATATTTTAAAGCTAGTTATGAAAAAATTTTATGAACTCCTAAGACTATTAATAGTATGTCAAATACAGGTTTCATAATATCTAAACAAAAAAGACAACAATTTCTACTTTAACAGGATTGTCAATAGAATCTTGAATGTATAAACTCTCTCATATAAAGAAGCAGGAAAGACAGAGACTCCATTATGGACAAATCTTGAGTAATGATTAATTTTTGCTGTCAGCTTGACCAGATACAAAAATGCCTATCTGGCTAGTAAAATGCTCTTGCGAACATGAAACAAAAAGGAGAGTAAGTGCTAATTCTTGTTCTCTTTGCCAAAACTTGGACATATCCTTCCTATGCTAAAGCTCTAAACTCTAAGTTCTCCAGTTTTGGTGTCCCTGGATTCACATTATGCCCCCTTTCCAAGCTTCTGGTCCTTCAGCCTCCATTTGAGAATTATACCTTCAGGTTGTTAGTAGTAAGACTTTTTTCAGATTTGGACTGAGCTTGGATACTGGTGTCCTCATTATTACAGCTTTCAGATAACCTATTGTGGGACTTGGCCTCATAATCATGTGAACAGTGAGGTGTGGCTTGTGCCCTTAATTCTACCACTTGGGAGGCTGAGGCATGAGGACTACTGTGAAGTGAAGGTCAGCATCAGTTGTTGAGGTGTAGTCAATGTGACCAATAATGAGATCTTGTCATAGAAAAATAAAATTATCACATGATCCACTTCACCTAATAAATCCCTCCTGAAATATTAATATGAACTTAGAACTATGAGCATACCTGATCTTACCTGATCTAAAGTATGCCTGTAAGTCTATTTGCCTCCCTTCTTCCCTCTCTCCCTATTGATTCCATATTCCTGGAGAATCCTTGGCAATACAACTTGAATGAAAGAAGCCAGTACAAAAGACTCTCCAATATCATATATCATATGATTGCATTTAAATGAAATGTGAGGAACACAGATAAAAAGTCAACTTGAGGTTATAAAGAGCACTTTGAGGAAAAAAAATGTGGAGTAGCTGCCTTTATTTATAGAGATTCTTCTGAAGATGATGAAAATGTTTTAAAATTGAATGTCATAATGGGTGTACAACTTGGAATATATGAATAACATTGAATTATATACTTCAAATAGGTAAATTATAAGGTATGTGAATTACATGTCAGTAATGCTGCAGGGTGTTGTTTTGCTTTTTCAACAAGGTCTCCTTGTAGTCCCAGCTGGTCTGAAACTCACTATATAAATCAGGCTGGACTTGAACTCACAGAGATCCACCAACCTCTGCCTTTTGAATGCTGGGATTAAAGGTGTATACCACCACTCCCAGAGATGAAGCTGTCTTAAATAAATAAAGACTAAAAAATGATTTGCCAGGAAATTACCAATCTGAGTTAAGGAATAAACAGGGTATAATTCTGTGTGTACAACTTTAATATAAAAGATTATTATTATTGTCTAAAAGCTTTCATGGCCTGTTCCTCTTGACTTTCCTCTAATTTGTACTGAGTAACAAACAGAAAGCTGGGGCAGAAAATTACTGGTGCCCTTAAGATCCTTAGGCAGAGTAGCTCAGTGCCACTAGGGCACTGCTGTGGGCCCTCTCAGGAACCAGGTCTATTCTGGAGTCTCTCATTTCCTAGAGCTTGCAATCAAATCTTTCAAGGTGCAAGTGGGCCATGCAGGAAAACAGAGTATGTGGGTTTGATGTCTTTTAGAGCAGCATAAATTGTGTAGTATCTTTTCTCAGAACATGCCAGAGAAAAGCTTTCTCCCACTGGGAAGAAACTAAAACTAGCCTGTCAGAATAAACTTAGGAATTTTCACTCCTGAGGACATAAGAATGCTGGGAAAAAGCAGAGAAGTGCTCCCTCTCTCTTAGGATACTTCTATGAGAAAAGGTCAGTAATTTGGAAATTATGAAGGAATTTATTTAATGCCTACGATATAAACAGGAACTGAGTTAAAATTCTGAGATCCAAATCAAAGAGCTGAAGCTGAGTTCCAGTTTCTCAGGAGGCTGAGGTCCCTCTAGCCTACACTAGAATGGTGGGCACCATGCCAATGAGAGGTCTGATTTCAAAATACATCCAATGAGTAACACCCTGAGCCTGAGCTCCTTAAGGCTGTCCTGGAGCTTCCATGCATGCACAAATGCATGCACACCGTATCTCTTCTACATATACATGTAGAGCATCTGCACACAAACATACACATAGGAGAAACTTTTATTTTTAGCATTTAATTTATGATTAATAAGTACTTTATATCAAAATAGAAGAACACAATGTTGAAAAGGAATAAAATACATTAAAGAAAAATAATATATATAATACTTATATTTTGCAAATAAGCCACTGGATGCCCAGCTTAAAACAACAAATAAATTGTGTGTGGAGTGAAAACAAAACACAAAATCCTACTGTATATTCTTAACATAGGTATAAAATTTAATAGAACACAAAATGTATAGATCTCAAGAATGGCTTGTGACATTCTGAGAAACTTCACTTTTACTGGAGGCTGATATTAAAAAATGATCTACTATTTAACAAAATCTTCTCATTAATATAACATGACTGTCAAATGTCTTTTATTACTTAGTTTTGCAATTCTTATAAATATATAAATGAGTCCATTACTGAAAGAGAAGAAGGCTTCCATCTTCTAAATGAAATTAAGAATATAATCCTCTTGGTCCATGAACTCATTCAGATTCAATATTCAATCACAGCAATTACTTCAGCACTGTTGATTACCAACGCACTTTCTTTTCCATTTGAGCCTTCATTTTGCACTACAATGTTAAAGTAATTCATGAAATTTACTAGAAAAAAGTGTAAGCAGCCATGTGAATAGTGAAGAAGTGAAATTGTAATGTCTCTCTGTACCTGAAGATGGCCATATTCCTCATAGGACAGCAGCTCATCTCCTGTCTGCACATTGAAAACAGAGTGAAGGCATGTTGTTGGGCGTGGGTCCTGCTTAAACTGCTGGACCTAGAAGCAAATATAACATTTGAATTGATGCTCATTTGCATATTCATCTAAAACCAAGATTGTCGGTTCTTTTTCATGCAACTTTCTCAAAAGGAAAGCTAAAGCTTATAGGTAGCAGAATGAATAAAGCAGAAATGCTAACTTCTCTAAAGAAATATGCCAGACAAAACTCATATTGATTGGATTATTTGAGTGGACACAACTGTCAAGTGATAATTCACAAGTACTGCCACCCAAGTATAATATGGAGCATGTAAAATAGTAGCAACAGCTTTTGTAATGGTCTGCATCTTATTTGATTTTAAAGTTTACTTCATGACTCAGGGGCCCAGTGGCTGTACTCTATTATACAGAAATGCTTCTATGACACTCAAAATGATTCTTTCTCTAAAGATAACACATTTTAACTAATGGTATGGGTATTATCTTTCTCCTCCACAAATAGATAGCAAGGTACCAAGTCTATGAAGACACAGGGCACATGTTTATTTACTAATTACACATAATATTTTTTAAATATTTTCAGTGAGGTCTCTTACTAAGTTGGCCAATCTAGTCTCAATTCAACTTGGTAAACATATGCTGCTGTCAGTGATGTATTAAATACTGTTTCTAATTCCAGGATGCATGAGATAATAGAAACAATTAAAAATAAACAGAATGATATATAGCAATGGTTTTCTTCTCTTTCAAGAGATGTGAGGACAGTACAAAGGTAGTTGTGCTCCTATCTTGTTTCATGGGGTTAAGAATCATACACAACCATATTCTCATCTCTTTCAAAATCTTTATTCTTATAATTTTATCTGAAAAAGGCATTTTTAATTAAATCCTTTCCTAATCCCAATCAAAACTACTCCTCTAGGCATCCACATCTCCCTGTTTCTTCAGGCTTAGACTTTTTAGCTGTCTGAATCAACCTGCCACACTGTGAAATAGACATCCTGTTTCCATTACAGTTCCTGACAGAGTGCTTCTCAGATATTTCCTGTATCAGAAGTGAGAGGAACATGTTTTGTTGTCCCTAGTAAGTCCCTTTCATCACCATGCCTATGCTTCCTGATATGTCCAATAGCTTTAGGATGGAGGGATGGTTGTCAGAAGAAGCAAGCACAGGACTGACACTTGGACTTCAATTCCATACCACCTCAACCTATTTCTTCACTTGGGGGATAGGGAGAGCAACTGGAGATGGAGTTAACACCAATGTCCAATGATTAAATTAACCATACCTATATAATGAAACCTCCATACAAATCCTAAATGATGGTAATTTGGAGAACTTTCAGATCCCAGAACACAACCACATGCCGAGAGGTAGTACAAACACACAAGCTCCAGGGAGGGTAGTGCCTATGCTCAGGACTCTTTAGGATCATGCCCTATGCATACTTATTTGGCTATTCATTTGTATCCTTTATGCCATCTTTTATAGAAGATAGTAGTAAGGCTGTGCATGGTGATATACACCTTTAATCCCAGCACTTGGGAGGCAGAGGCAGGTGGACCTCTGTGGGATCCAGGCCAGCTAGGGCTATGGAGACCCTGTCTCAAAAAAACCTACAATAGTAAGTAAAGTGCTTCCTTGTATTCTGTAGCTATTATAACAAATTATTGAACCTAAGGAAGGCTCCAGAGAACTTGAATTTATAGTCAAGACAAACATGTGGGTAACCTGAGGGCCCATTACTTGAAAGTGGTCTCTGAAGTCAGAGGCAGTATTATAACATCGAGCCTTTGCCTTTGGGAGCTACACAATGTCCAGGTAGTTGCTGGTAGAACTGACTTAGATAGCAGAATGCTCGATGACTCAAAATGAAAATCTGCTTGGTATGGATTCACACAGTATCAGAAGCAATGGGAATAAAGAAGAGATCTCCAGAGTGTCTCTGGTATGACTCTAAAGAGCTACACTGTCCAGAAATGGGACTAATTAAATTACAATGAATTAAAACTAAAGAGCTTATAAATTCAGTTAAAAATCATTTTCTAGCTGGGCATGGTGGCACCCACCTTAACCTCAGCACTTGGGAGGCAGAGACAGGCAGATCTCTATAAGATCAAGGCCAGTCTGATCCATGTAGCAAGTACCAGACCAGCTTGGGGCTACAAGGAAACCCTGTCGCAACCCCCCACAAAAAAAACATTTTCTGCCCACATTCTAAGCACTCCAGAGTTGTATTTGCTCAAAATGGTGACACAGAGCATATCCATCATGAAAGAAAGTTCTATTCTAGGAATGATAAACCTCGTGCTGCCCCCAGGACTTTCACAAACAGTCCTCCCTATGACTGAAGTCAACAAAACCAAAGTCAAGTCCTACCAGTAGAGTATTAAGACCAAGAAATGAGAGGATATGCTGTGAAAGCTAGGTCCTGCCATACATAGCCTCTGCACTCATGAGCTCACTGCAGCTATGGTTACCTGCACAAGTCCACACTAACATGATCAGTCAACATCCCAGCAGACATCACTAACTGGACTCAATGGGATACAAAAAGGGGTGGAGAGAGAAAGAAGGACATGTTTGGGATAACTGGGGTCAACTGGGGACAGACATAATCAAGATGCATTATTTACACATATAAATTTGTCAGAGAACAAATAGATGATAATCTATTTAAAATTGAAAGGGACAATTTGGGATGCATATTTTCCATTTCTGAAATGACCAAGGTATCAAGCGCTGACTCAGAGAAGGTGGTTATCCTGTAGCAGTATCAGAATGTGAAACTGCACAAGCAGAAATGAGCATGTTAGTCCTTTTTCACTGCCGTGATAATCATCTAAGGAAATGAACATTGCTCTGGACTTCTATACAAAAACATGGCTGAACCGCAACAAATCCATGTCCCCCATTTAATAGGGATCCAACAGGATGAGGATTTGTCAGGTTAATGAAGTCACTGCTGCAGATGACAAGATGATACTTGTCATTTGTCTTCAACACATGCAAGAACCCAGCAGGAGAGTTTATTTCTAACTGCTGTGTCAGGGGAAAACTAACTGCTAAATGATTAAAGACATTCACATGGGGGAGCTATACATCTATGCCTTGAATGTTAAAGCTGTTAAAAGACAAGTAATTTAAAATTTCAGGAAAAGATTCAAATTCTGTAAGCTCTGAAAATTAATGGGGTATGTTGCATGTCAGCTATAAACAAAAAACCCCCCTGAAAGCAATCAACAAGCAAGAATACATTAATTAGTATTCTATAGGAGATCTAGCATCTGCCAAGTAAAGATCAAGAAAATGATTAGAACAAAAATTTCCAAACTAAATCTATCAAAATGTATTTTTACTTGTCTTTTATTTAAATTTTCCTGAAAACATTTTGCACTGTGAGTAAATAACTTATTTCAGAAGTTATTTTGTCATCCTCTCTTAATTTAGTCTTAAAATGTGCACTTAAAGAGAGATAATCATCTGATCCTTATGAGTGTTCTGGAAGAACAAATTTTACAAAAGTTTAAAAATCTATCATTGATTAAGAACTACTTAGCAGCATTTATATATCTAATTAGACAAAGTCACTATATAGCCCATTGTAGAGTAAACCTCTGCCCTTCAAACTACTAACGGCAGATTGTATCAACTTTGAAATACTTTGAATGTAGGCCTATAAGGAGTACCAGGAAAAAGAACAGACAGAATACTAGTAAACAAGACATACCTGATATTAATAAGTAGACCTTAAGACAAGAACTGAGACAACAAATCATAAAAAAGATATTATTTCACATACTACAAAGCAAGGACAATTCGATTCACTAATTTCAACTTCCTACTAAACTTAAAACATCTCTTTTAGCAAATGTTTTTACAAAAATGCTAGGAAGCATGGTTCATACACACACACAAAATTAATGAAAGTATAAAAACTTAGTTTTCTAGGTTATGATTTTATTTCAGAAGACAAAGAAGATGAAGCTTGAGGTCAAACAGCAAATGAACACCATGAAAGGGCTTTGCTTGAATTTTAAGGAAAAGTGAAAAGATAATGATTTCATACTTTAAAAGTATATCCATAGGCCTAGAGATGGCTCAGCAGGTAGAGGAGCTTGCCACCATGCCTCAGCACCCAGAACGACATGGGAGAAGGAGAGAATTTACTCCTACAAGCTGTCCCCTGACTGACACATGTGCTGTGACATGCTTACCCACATACGAGCAATAAATATGATAAAAGATGAAAGTTCATATTCCCCACTGTCATAGAATCATGAACAAAATGGCCCACACTGGAGGAAGAAAAATAATAGACGGTATGATGCTAAAGAATGCTTTCTTCCTAGTATAACAGTCACTACTATTTCCAAGTGTCAACTTGACAAAATCTAAAACCACCCAGAAAGATTCTTAGTGAAGAATTACCTAGATCAAGCTAGCCTGTGGGCATATCTGTGGGAAACTGCCTTGACTGTTAATTGAAGTAGGATGACACAGTACACGTGACGGCACTATTCCCTTGGTGGGGACTCCTAAACAGTGTAAGGGTGAAGAAAAAGTAGCTAGCTGAGAGGGAGCAAGCAAGCAAGGAGGTATCTATTCTCTTTGCTCCTGACTGTGCATGTGATGTGGCTTGCTGTTTGAATTCCTGTCTGGACTTCCATGAGATACTGTGACTTGGAATTCTAAGCCAAATAAACCCTTTTCTTCCAACTGGCTGTTTGTCAGGATATTTTGTCACAAATGAAACTAAAACAACCATCTTCATCAGAGCAGCTATGACTACTTGCAAAAGACCCACAAGATTAAGCCTGTTGACCTTTTCTCATAGTCATATGAGAGTCTCCAGACCCTCAACTGAGATCTCTGTCACTCATTCCTGTCTCTCCTTCCAAGCTGTATGTAATTCTGCTCAAGCTACATGCAATCCTGTGGTGTCTACAGATGACAGAGTGGGTAGAGTATGGAAGGCTAACTGAAGGGAAACTGGATCTATGCAACTATGAGGAAATTGTCATCCAAGCTGGGGTGAGATTTTTTGGAAGTAAGGCTGGTTTGGAGTCACCATGCTCCCTTAAGTAACTCTTCACACATGAGGTAAGCCTAATAAACTCAATGGTTTGACAAGTTGGTGGAACTATACTTTGGTCTGTAATTGATGCCCTATCTCAGGGGAGTAGACGTTTGTTTACAGTGCTCTAGGAAAAGCTCACACATATGGTAAGAGACTTCAAGTTAGGTATACCATTCATTCTCTGAATTAGTCCCTCCCACATGTGGATTATAGTAATAGATGCTCCTGACCTACACTAAAAACATATGAGGATCAAGAGTGATTATATCAAGAAAAATAATTAAACATTGGCATTTGTGATATAAACAAATATTCAAAATTATTCAATCCACAGTTTGATGGTCTACACTCATAACTACACATAGAAAACAATGTTAATCCTTTATAAATTTGAGTGATTGCAAATAGCCTAAATCATACTCAGGCTCTATTTAAAATGTAAGTGTGATAGCTGTTTAGAAAATTGAATATTTAGAAAAGAACACATAAATCATGCCATAAAATGGGGTTTAGGGTTAAGCTATTACATCACTGTCTTCCAATTGATAAATAATTCCAATTTCTGGTAGCTTGTTTAGCAAACACATGAAGTTGATGATTCGTACAATGTTTCCTAAAGAAAAAAGTTGAATTTATAAAGACCCAAAGCATTCATGAGATGATACTTGGGAAATAAACTGTACTATCAATCTCACTGAGGAAAAACTTTACACATAATTACATCAATTTAATGTATGACATACTAGCTTAATTACAGAATATCAATCTACAACATACTACTTTATTTTAAGCATCTGAAAAATCTTTGCAACACTGATCTGCAAAGGTAAATCTCAGTAGACAAATGGCAGATTTGTTGTCTATTCAGCTCTGTTTTCAGCTAGTGAATAACTATACTTTTTCTGCCAACCAATGTTGCCGTATTCTGTTAGCAAAATATCAAATTTTTTAAGTTATGACTTCAAAGATAGATCTTAAAAAGATTTGTTATCACATTTGAAAATTATTTTCAAGTATAAATTAAAACAATATATCCATATAATCAAAATGTACAGAATACTAAATGAACAAATTGCTTATACTGTTACTGGTGGGCAAGTCTGCTTAAATAAAAACATTGGAAACATACCTGAAGGACACAGTCTAAACAGAAAAGGGAAAATATCAAGAATAGTACCAATACTCCAGATGTTTTCTGTATACTATTGCATTATCGTTACAAGACCGTACAAGGCAGGATTACTTGGACTTATATTTTACAGATGAAAAGCACATGGAAGTTAACTTGTCTAAAGTGACACACCTAGGAGGATGAGAAGCAAAGCCGATGCATTAGTTTGAACTGACTGTCCTGAAGAATTAGCACAGTAGACCTGTGACCAATAACCTTAGAAAAGAGTGTTTACAAGTACAACCTTGACTATTATGTGGTAACTTGTATTTTAGAAGAATTTCCATTAAACTAAAAATGATGTGGTTTAGCTTACCTAGTTTCTCCTGGCAGTCTGGAATTTGGGTAAGTGCTATATCATCAGTCGTTAATAAAAATCTTGAGCAAGAAAGACAGCTCTAAATAGCTTTTTTGGTATATAACACTTAACAACTATTGTTAAAATAAAGTGGAAAATTAAATGCCATCTGTATGATTCCAAAAGGGCTCTGGGAATCTGCTACCTTGTTTCCACCAGACTGTGCCCAAATCCTCTTTACCCAATCAGACTTCACCTCCTTTTGCTATAATAAATCACAGACATGACTATGATTATCTGCTGAGTCATACAAGTCTCATAGAGTGCCACTACACCTGATGTAGTCTCAGGGACTCATAACACATTCAAGTACCTATGTGGACACTTAATATGTTGAATTAGGGACTCAATGAAGTAGTAAGTAAAGAAAACAATGCATTATATTTGTATAGATCTTTACAGTTAAAAAAAATGATGTTAGGTACATTATTATCCTTAATTTTCACATGACATTGTAAAGATCCTTTTTCTAAACCCATAATTCCCAGCCTCTTTGCATGTAAATTAATGAAGTATTACATTTTGAAAATTCCCTTCTGCTAAAGCAATTCACATATCCCAAAGTAATACCGACAAGGATTTTCTTCAAATAATATACTGTTCAGAACCATGGATATTTTTTAGGTTTCTGAGAAACTAGGTCTTTATCATGGAAACAACAAATCTATAACACAATTTCAAGTTTAAATAACAATTTTCAATCACTTATCACTGAAGGTGCTACTTCCATTTCAGGAGTTCAAAGCCCAGGGAGGGAGAAGCTGACTTAAACTATATGGATTGTGCTAGGATGTGGCTTTACTTTTTAAAAGTACGTTCTTCAGAAGATGCTACTGTAATACTGGTTAAATTAATCCTCTAGAATGATGTGAGAAATTCAGTTCACATGTTTTACCTTATCAGCTTGACGCATATAGCAGTAAAGAATTCCTCTCATACATTTTATAGCAGAGTGCTCCAGCTCATGGGTCCTTCCTTTGTCATCATCAATGCGCCTGGGTGAGAGAGATAACTCATGAAACAAATTGGAATTGCATTTGAAAAGGGAGCAGAGCTTTTGATAATTAAGTATTTAACTAACTGGCTAATCCTGTGTTCTGGTGACATCTACTAATTCTGCCACAGTGAAATTCCATCTTCCCAGCAGATGGAGAAATGTTGCAATTAAAAAAAAAAAAAAAAAAAAACTTATGGTGAAACTTGTGCAGCTTTTTCCTATTTTAAAGAAATAAGCCAATACTTTTTAAAGGGGAAAATAGCATTTTCTACAATGATCTGGGTGAAACATTAAAGGGCATTTCTATATTAGAAACAAGCCACCAATGGGTATTTTCTAATTTACTGTTATAAACTACAAATAACTTATCCCTTTTTGTTATGTGATAGCCAGCTAGATTTAAGGAGGCATTCTTGGCTCTGCCATGTATTTCAATACTGCCTTGGTAACAACTCAGTCCCAGTTAAAGATTTCCTCCACTAAGTACAAATCCAGTGACACATGCTATATTCTGGCAGAAACTTTCACATTCTTAGGTTTCAACTTAAAATCAATTGACCATATTTTATAAATCTTGATTTTAAGAATAATAGTTAAAATCTAATTAAAGAAGATGGAGATATTCTTCCTGTGCAAAATATGCTTTTTAATCATAGATGAAAAATAACTATTCATTGCTTCACTTAACTGAAATATTTGATGATCACTGTGTCTTGATAAAAACAATCTCATGCCTCTCACTTAATATATTTAATACATTTATTTATAAATACTTAAGGTATACTATAATTCATTCCTATATATCTCATATACAATCATATTGTATTAGCTTGTCCTAGATTCTACTCCCCTCACTGATATTAGACATAAATCGGGAAGGGGAGAAAAAGTTTATATAAAGAATATCCTTTCAATCGTCTATGAAATGTCTGCAGTCTTTTGGGAAGGTTAATGTCTGACTCTGACTTTGGTTCCTGTGTTTCAGGTACTCTTTGAAAACAATTTTCTGTGCAAAAAAAGTTAAAAGAATGCTGTAATGACCAGAACACTGATTTCTCATCTGGATTCATCAGCTGTTAACATTTTCTTGTCTTGTGTTCTATAGCTAACTGTATGTACTTCTTCCTCACTATATGAAAACTACAAACATCATGATTATTCACACTGCAGAAGTACTTCTAGAAAGCCATTCTCTTACATATCCATAATACCATTAATTAGATTTAAGAAATTAAAAATTGATACTATATTATGTAATATACAGTCTAGACTCAAATTTACCAAATGATTTCCAAAGTACACTTCATACTGCTCCTTTAAAGCTCAGTGAAATCAAGGATCATGTACTGCTTTTGACTGTCTTGGTCTTCATTTTCAGTCTGGCATGCTCACAGGACCAGGGGCACCTATTTCCTGTGAAGGTTAATCTTAGCTGCTGACTTAACTAGAAATCTAGTAAAAGCACACTTGTAGGTGTATCTGTGGGATTATTTCTAGACAGAATAAGCATGTGGGCCAATGACGGAGGGGGACAGGGAGTCCATCTCTCAATGTGAGTGGCACCATCTAATAGGCTAGAATAAAACCAAAAAATGGAAGAAGGCGAATGCACACCTGAATGTGCAAGTGCAGTTCATGCTGAGTGGATGGACTTTTTGCTGTTGTCTTCACCGTGACCTTCACACTCTAGCTTCTTCAGCCTTTGAACGTGGACTCACATAAGAGACTCTTCAGGGAGCTTTCAGTGCCCATCACACAGTTCTCTTGTTCAAAGGTGTTCAGCTTTTTGGGCCTAGCAGCTACTGGGTTCTCTCTGTCTCTCTTAGCTTGTAGAAAACCACTGTGGGACTATTCAGCCTCTAATCATGTAATCAATCTAACAAATCCCTTTTTATAATTAAATACTCATTCTATTCATGTTCCTCTTGAAAACACTGATGAGGATGTCTGTGATAAAGTCCAGGGAAGTCACCTTTCAACAATCAACATATAGCTGTGAGCATGCAGACCTAACAAAAAGCGTGGGTCTTTTCGCTCCTCTTTTCCAAGTCCTTGTTCCTGGCAGCTGGCGAGATTTACAGCTTAACTACCTGTGTTTTCTTCCAAAATCTAAGAAAACGGCCCTGAGTTTCCTACTGAAAATCAACCAAAGAAACAATCCAGCTCAACTGATTACTTATTCATATGTAGAATCATGTGAGACACTTGGTAAGAGGGGTGGCTCTGTGCTTCAGGTTGGGTCAAATCGGGAGCCACTTAGCTCAACATCAGTCTGTCTCAGTATTGGTTTATCCACTGGGTTAAGAGCCTAGTGTTGCTCTGCTATAACACTAAGACCAGTAGAAGCCTTGCATTTAATCAAGCTGATTATATGAGCATATCTAGGATGGGAAGAAAGGAGGTCTGCCAGGTCAGCCTGGCACTATCATTAACTAGTTATGTAACATGAACAAGTCTGATAACCATTCCGGACTCTAATATTCCCATTTATAAAATTCAATTACCATTTTTTTCTTTCTATAATTAAAATCACCTAACTCAATGAGAATTGGTAGGCAGTTTATTCTGCTAAGAATAACATGGATGAGAAATCTAGAAACAAAAATTTTTGTCATCAAATCATAAAATGTTGGAATCAGTCTCTTGGAAACCCTAATAATAAGAGACTTAAAAATTAGAGACTTAAAAGCAGACATAAACAGCCACAAGTTACATGGAGAGTCAGCAAAGATAAGTCATATAGCTGCGCAATTTGTCTTAGTTCTACAAAACTTGCTGACTTAGTCTGAGAGTTCTGAGGACAGCAAACACCAGCTCACCTGTAGGCTAGAGCCAAAGCCCAGGTTCCTGCAGCACAGTAGAGACTCTCGTGGACCTTGGACTTCTGATCTCCACCGCATGTTTTAGTAGGAAAGAGACCTGTGGCTGGGCTTTGATACACCAGCATTGTTGACTTGACTACAATGAAGAAAAGATGATGCATGGACAACCCCCATTTCTTGGTTTCCATATCCCACTTTTGACAGTGTTGTTTCTAAATTTAGCTCTAGCATAAAATTTTTGAAGATGTTCATGTCACTCTGGCCTAGGTAGGAATGCATGAAGGTGAAGAAATTTGTATAGTTTTGGGGAAAGCACCCAGTTAACTAGAGCTTTAAAAGTTTAGTGTGAGTTTGTTAATGTTAACACAACGATACAAATATTACTAAGATAACATCTGGTATAGGGGAAGAAAAAGATTAATCAAAAAGGATGACAATAATATTTGTGTAACACTTTAAGAAATTTAAATATCAAGCATCTGCTAATTTATAAAGCTAATTCAAAATGCATTAAGCAAAGTAAATTATCTACAATTTAGGAAGGATGAAGAAAGACTACAGAACATGCCAGAATCCTGTATTCCACTAACATCTAGTACCTAGTGTTCACCAACAGTGTTAATCTTACTTACTGTCCTGTATAAGTTACAGATACATTTAAGTTTCAAAAATAAAATTCTATTTTTATATGGCAAGTAAACAACTGTTTATGAACCTAATAAAGAAAACAGGTCTGAGATCCATGCTTTATTCTTTTTGACAAAGTCCCACTCTATGAAAACAAATGCACTAAATTACATTTTTCTATTTCCCAAAAGAAATTTCATTTCTGTCTAACTATAAAAGGATGAATACTGCTTTTCCCAAGATAATTACAACTTTATTCTTCTTTTTCTATTTTTTTCACTTTTAAAATGTTTTATAAGTATATATTAATTATACCTAATGGGCTCATTATGACATTTTCACACATGTATGTAAAGTATTTTGATCATATTTACCATCCCCCCATTACCCTTTCTCAACAAGCCCCTCTTCTACTTTTATGCCTCCCTCAACCTCTTTGGTGGACCAAATATGTTTCATTAGAGTACCCTTGAGGGTTTGCTTACAGGAGCACTGGCACCTTACAAGTAGATACACCACTAAAGAAAATGTCTCACCCTCTCTCATCAAAGAAGTATACATCCTCCTGCAGAGGTTTAAAGTCCCTTGAGTCTCCCCCTCTTCCATGACAGGTTGCTAATGGGCCAAATCTTATGCAGATCTTGTGAGTTAAGAGTGCACTACTCTTATTATACCTAGAAGGAATCTTTCCACTCCACTTCCCTATCTAGCTTTTACATATTTTGTTGTCTTTTGCTTCTTTCTTAAAACAAGGTCATGCTATCTAGATAGACTAGTCTGGACCTCACAATCTTCTTCCTATCTTCAGCTCCTGGGTATTGAGATTCAGGAATGTGCTATCACATTCAGCATGTTTTTCTCAGACTAAACAGAGCTTTAACAGTTCTTTCAGAATATTAGTTGCCTCTATTATTTTTCCCAAGCTACATAATCAATCCCCACAATACAAAAGTAAATAGTTGGTATTTCTTCAAAAAGTATAATCAGTCCTCCATAAACTGTTATCACTAGAAAGATAACAGAAAGCAATATAAGAATACTGTCAGAATACTGATGAAAAATGAATTGAATAAGGCTTATGTAAGGTTGAAAGAGAGCCTCATAAAACCATGTGTGGGAAGACAAAAATCCTTGTCATAATAGGACAATAAATGGTATAAGAAGCAAGTTTTCAAAAAGAAAATCAATAGAAATTCCAATTTATGGTCTGATTAAGAGGAGCCCCATTCAGTATCTCGAAGTTACCTACTCATATTGAAAAATATTTTTTCAAATTCATCATGGAAAAACAAAATGAAACAAACTACATCTCCAGGAACTGAAATTATACTAATAAACTGAGATTACATCTTTCATCTCAGTGAATTAGAAATGGTAACAAAAGATTCATGACTCCCTGGGAACTACGTTTAGATAAATGATTAATACTCATAGGAAATATTTATTTATTAATTAAGAAACCACCTCAAGTTCTGAAATCTATTGATATCAGGGAAGGTTAAAACAGCACAGATGTTGGTAACAAAATTATTCATGAGTCAGACATGATCTGTGAATTCCCTTTTATAATTCTAATATAGATATGTAATTGGAATACACAGCTGTCTAAACACTGAAACTACCCCATCTCCAAATGACAGAATAACAACATCAATGTAATAGACTCAATATAACTAAGTGAAATCTCATCATAGCTACGATAGTTTCCTCTGGCTGTGCTTACCAATTCTGTAATAATGATCCAATTTATCCCATAGAGTTTCATTATCAGATCGTGGAAGATTAATGCTCTTAAGAGGTTCATAAACTGAGCCTAAAAGAGAAGCGAAAATTCATCAAATTAAGTTCTTTTCACCCAAATAAAGAAATATTCTAAACAAATGAAGAAGCACTATTTAACAATATAAGTCTCAGTCTTGTTTCTGAACTAATTTTGCTACTGGTAAAACTTTTGCTAAGAGGAGAACACCCCTGACAAGAACAGAACTCTGAATGCCACCCCACCCTCAGAGCGAGCATTTGATCCAGTTATCTGATGTGCATACAGCTCCTAAGAATACAAATCCCATGGACACTTGTGTGATACTCAGAAACTAAATGATTTCTCATCATTGAGAAATATATCTAATCATGGTTTCTTAAACTTAACCAGAATCCTTATAATAACACTTCACGTGAAATTATCTATCAAATGATTATACCTTAAAAAACTCAAACAAAAAAGGCAATGACTACATGTTACAGTCACCTACTCTACACATATTTAGCTACATTTTATACTGAAAATTGTTAGCCTCCAGTTTCTCTCACCTTATTACCTTGATTATATGCAAAGGTAACTTCTATTACTTGTCATGGAAAATGCTAAAAGTCACTAACAGAGATACTGCTCAAAAGCTATAGAATAGACAATAATCATGATCATTAGCCACAAAAGAGGTACAGAAAATTGTATACATAACCATGCATATTCTCAACTACTGGTGAAAGACATATGAAATTTCAGTCATCAGTCTAAGTACTGTTTTCATTCTTGCTTTTAAAAGGCACTCAGAAATCAACATCTCAAGGTATTAAGTGACCCACCCTTAGATTCAGGTAATACATACAACATAGTTTAAAACAGAAAAAACAAAAACAAAAACGAAAAAAAACCAGCATGGTGGCGAAAGCACTTAGTCCCAGTAATAGGGAGGCAGAAACAGGGGATCTCTGTGAGTTAGTTCCAGGCCAGCCTGGTCTACATAGTAAGTTCCAGGTTAACTAGGGCTACATAGAAAGACTCTATCTTATAGAACCTATAATTTATCTGGTGTTAGATAAATCATATTGAAATACACTGAGTCTGTTTTTAAAGAAAATTAAATAATTTATGATCATAAAATTTCTATGTCCAGTATGCTAATTTAAAGCCAGACCAGGACTGGAGAGATGGCTCAGCAGGTGCCTGCTACAAGCCCGATGACCTGAGTTCAATTCCAAGAACCCACATGGTTGAAGGAGAGAACCAGCTCTTGCAATCTGTGTTTTGACCTCAACAAACATGTGGCATATGGCATGAAGAACCTTCCCTCCCAAAGACAGACAAACAAACAAATAAGGAATTAGAATTAATAGGCTCTGAGGTAAAATATTTTCTAAAGGGTCTCCCTCTGGGACGGCTCCACAGCAGAAAATGGAGAGCTTTGCAAACCGACAAACCTGCTGCACAGGAATCAAAAGTTCAGTTCTGTCTTTTGCCATAACTGAGGGCAAGAAAAAATTCAGGAAGCCTAGCAATTGGGAAGAACAATGGGGCTACTACTAGTTAGTAAGGCACTATGCTTTGGGAAAATATTCATTTCCAGTGAATTTTATCTACTGAGAAAGAAACATCAGATGCAAATGATTACCATTTGCAAATATAAATGTTTACTTAAAAATAGCTCATCTAAAGGAGGATTATGAACAAATGATATTTTTGTTTTTAATTACATCTCTATTAGTAAAGGCACTGTTTTATGTATATGTAAAACATTATAAATATAAAAATACCATCATTAAAAGTTTAATATATAGAGCGCTAGAGAGAAGTCTCAATTGGAAAAGTGCTTGGACCTGACTTTGGATCGTCAACACCCAGGTAAAATGATAGTAGGGCAGCACATTCCTCTAATCTCAGTACTGGGAAGGTAGAGACAGGCAGAGCCCTACAGCTGTTTAGTCAGCCAATCTATACAAACCAGTGAGCTCAATGTTCAGTGAAGACCCTCTCTTAAAGGCGGAGAGCAAGTAAGTAAGACATATGATCTCAACCTCTGGCCTATAGGCATATGTATATACCTGCATTCACAGTGTACACACATAAACACATATACACACACAACATGCTCATACACAAAGCTATTACAAACCCCTTGTTTCAATTCCTAGGAAAGTTAAAAAAAAACTGAAAGAGAAGGGATAGAAGGAGGGAGAAAGGACAGAGAGGGGAGAAAAAGAGGAAGAAGGAAGGAGGAAGAAAAGGAAAACGGAATGGAGAGAGTGCAAGAGGAAACAATGTTCCAAAGCAAAGCAAAAAAGTAGCAAAGTAAAATCATCTAGCTCAAAAAGAATCAAGGCCTTCCTTTTCCTCCCAATCAGCCAAGAGAGTTCATGGTTACTTTATAAACATCTTGGTGAGGTATACAAGCTTTTAGTGATCACCATCATGTTGCTTTACCAGAACTTTGAAGTCAACGGAAAAGTAATCAATAGTAACACTTCATTTTATTTTTGAGATAGGCTTCACAATGTAACTGAGGCTGGACTAGAACTCAGATCCTTCCTGCCTTTGCCTACAGAGTGCAACCTATGCAGCACCACCTCTCCTGGGACAAGCTAGCATGTGAACTATAAAAGACTTCTGAAGAGCATCTGTACAAATAAGAACATGGAGAAGAAAACAGGGATGGAAAATAAATCTCCAAATGAATTTAGAGAGATGGAAAATCTATTTGTTCCAGTTCAAACAAACAAATTTTTAATGTAAATTTTTTCTTTCTATGCCTTTCCCATTTGTTTATATCCATGCCCAAACATCACAAAGTAAAATAAAGTATTATTAAGTTTGCAAAATGCATTTAAGGCATGCAAATTTAAGTTTTTAAAAACCTCCTAATTCTCTTTGAATCAGAATAATGTAATTAACATCTTAATTTGGAATATACCACTGTCAAAGTGACATACTGACAGAGACACAAGAGAACAAGAAGCAAAGTTGTTACTGGAAGGAAAACATTACAGCTTTATTATGGCAGAGAAAAATGCTACTTACTAACAAGAAGAATAAAAAATGTTTATCGAGAAATTTCCAAGAACCCAAAGGAATATTAAAAAACAGAAATAAATTTAACAAAGGTGTGGAACTTTCTGAGTATTGTACTATCAAACACCAAGAACTGGGCTCAGAGTTATAACTCTTAAGAAAACACAAATAACAATGATAATCTGAGTAAGATATCATTAACATAATAAAAATGTCTAGGGGTTTCTTTGGAATTACTTTGGGATAGAATTTTCTATTTTATGATGCTGCATTTTTGTGTGTGTCTTTTTTGAGACAGGGTCTCCCTGTAGCCCCAGCTGGCCTGGAACTCACTATGTACCCGAGGCTGGCCTTGAACTCATAGACATCTACCTGCCTCTGCCTCCCAAGTGCTGGGATTAAAGGCATGCACCACCACCCCTACCTAGCTTTTTAATATATACAAAATATTGTTCATCAAAGATTTGACAGTGCTTGAGGCAGTGCTTTCTCATTTTGACATGCACAGTGACACAACAAGATATATAATATTCATTTAAATAATATATATGGTATATGCATAAAACACTAATACTAAAGGCTTACAGATTAGGAGTAAAGTCAAGACAAAATTTTGAGTGAAAATAATACACAGAGTGGCAGAGTAACTTAAAATACAGCTTCCCTATGTTCCCAAAGAACATTTGCCTTGCGAACTATTCAACTTCAAACCAACAACTTCAAGAAATAAATTACCTATAAATACAAATACAAGATCAAAATCCAGAAGAGCATGAAATCACAGACATATGCATATACATGCACCCATGTATAATATTCATTTATAGTTAAGAGACTTAGAAAAATGAACACCTTAAGTGGATGATTTTAAGTACGACAATATTTTAAAGACAAAGGTTAGTAACAAGAGATGTATACCACTAAAAGAAAGCTAACACACAAATTTTACTTTAAAAATGACCCAAGTACATCTTTTCATAAGATAACTTTTTAAACTAAGTAGGGGCTAGAAGGAAGGCTCAGTGGTTATGAGGCTACTGCTCTTGCAAAGGACCTGGGCTCACTTCCCAGTTTCTTAGTGAGGCAGCTCACAACCTCCTGCAACTGCCATCCTGGGGTATGACATACTTTACTGGCTTGCACAGGTATCCGCATGCACACACACACACATACATGCACACACACACACACACACACACAATTAAAAATTAAAATAAATCTAAGAAACAAATTTAAGTCTTTATGCCTACAGCTTCAGATTCTCAAAACTCTATCTCCTTTCAGGTTTTTTAAAAAGCAATTTCTATCATCTCAAAACAGTTTTCTTTAGAATTTTGGTGCTTTCAGGCATTTCTGTAAGCAATAACTGCATCATACATCAAATATGCCACATCACATCATGATACATATGTCATTTTTAAACATTTTTTTTGAGACAGGGTCTCCCTATAGCCTCAGTTGACCTGGAAATCTCTATGCAGACCAGGCAGGCCTTGACCTCACAGAAATCCACCTGCCTCTGCTTCTCAAGCGCTAAAATTAAAGGCCTGTGCTAACATACCCAGCCCACACATGGCACTTTTTATCATGGACAATGACCCTTCAGTCCCTTTATCACTAGCCCTCTTTTGTCCTTTTTCTCAGGCAATCACACTTTTTTCAATGTCTATAGCATCACAGTCAAGCACACAGCATATTATGTGGGATCTGTTGAGTATTTTATGAAGGTTGACTGCATCATGTTTCAGAACCATTCCCGCACTTTACTCCATGTATTTAACAATACATGAACATCACTCAAAAGTAACATTCATATATATATATATATATATATATATATATATATATATATATATATATATATTCATTCATTCCATGGACAGGACACTACATTCAACTATTCATTGGTGGAATTTAACTTGTTTGCTGTTCTTGCCACCATAAATAATACTACAAAATAACCTTATGCCTAGGCATAGTCAATTGAGTGCTGGAGCCATCTGGGACCATTGAGAGAGACTAATTGTTAAATTTCCACAAATTTGGGGCTCTTATGTACAGCACTGCTATTATTGAAAATTAAAATTTATAAACCTACATTCAATAAAAACAAAAGTAACAAACACATGAAAATCATCAGTTCCTAGTTATTTTACATTTTAGTTTAATCTTTGAATTCATTTCCATCCATATTTCTATGCATTGGCAACACTATGTAGTAGCTCATTTTAACTCTGCATTTAGTGATATCAAATAGAATTGAGTGACTGTAACAAAGAAAGTTTTGGTCAGCAAAGCTTAAAATATTTACTATTTGGTTCTTTATTATTACTGGTATGTGTGAGTGCGTGTGTGTGTGTGTGTGTGTGTGTGTGAATGCATGCTACAGGTGGAGGTCACAGGACAACACTGTGGAGTTGATTCCCTCCTTCAATCTTTACATGAGTTCCAAAGACTGAACTCAGGTGTCCAGGTTTGTGAGCCAAGCACCTTTACTTGCTGGGCCATCTCAAAATACCCCCATTTGGTTGTTTATCTTGTTGTGTTTTGAGACTGGCTCTCACTATGTAGCTTTGGCTGGCCTGGAAATGGCTATATAGACCAGGGTGACCTCTGACTTATCGAGATCCACCAGCCTCTGCCTCTAGAGTGCTAGGATTAAAGGCGTGCACCGACAGCAAATTTGGTTCTTTAAAGTTTGCACTTCTAAATTCCAAGGAGAAATACTGAATTTTGTGTTATTTTTATAAAACAATGGCTAATTACAGTTTTTCAAGGCTAAAACAATGCATATTACTATTAGAAATGTTAAGTATTTAATCTTTTAAAAGTTTTTCCATTTGGGGGAAAACCTTAGTGGAAGAGTACATGCCTGACAGGAGTGAGGTCCTCACTTCAATTGTAACAATGGCAAAAAAGCTTTTACTGATTTTTCACTTCCCATACTATTAGTGAGTTTAAGAATTTTTCCAAATCGACTGCCTCGATTTGGTTTTCCGCAAACTGCCTACATTCTTTATTGTTATTGTAGTCTTTCGCTATCAGTTTCTAAGAGCTCTTTGAATATTATGTGTACTGTTTACCAAACATCCATTGAACAAATATTTTCCTGTAAGCATTCATTACTATATCAATGTTACAATATAAAATAATTCAAGCTAGGCTTGGCAGCCCTCCCTGTAAGTACAGCATGGACAGCATCGCCTCTGTCTTTCACCTCACCACTAGCCCACTTCAGTCCTCATTCCCAAGCAATGGAATTCATCAGACTCACAAAGTAGAGAGGCAGGAGGACTGCTCAAAGTTCAAGGTCAAACTGATCTATATAGAAAATTCTAGGTCAACTACGGTTACATGGTAATAATACCCTATTGCTTAAAAAGGAAAGAAAGAAAACACCACAGGAGGTAGGGATGTGGAAGAGATGGCTCAGAGGTTAAGAGCACTGGTTGCTCCTGCAGAGGTCCTGGGTTTGGTTCACAGCACCCACATGGTGAATAACAACCATACATAACTCCAATTCCAGGGGATCTGATGCCCTCATCTGCCTCTGTGGACACTGCACAACACAGATGCACTTACATACATGCAAGCAAAACACTCAGACATGAAATAAAAATAAAATTTAAAAATTAAAAATCACATTTCAATAATTAAATACATCTATTTTTTCTGATTAAATTCTAGCTTTGCTGACTATTTAATGTGATATTTGATAACTTCTAGGCTGTAGATAGCCACTTCAATCTTCTGTTAAGATTTTTGTGTTAAAACAAAAACCCTCTTCCTGGCACTTAATCTATTAGAAATTTGTTTTCTGCTTTATAAGACATGTATATTCATAACTTTCTCAAACTTTATAATTATCCAGTATTATTTAGTTTGTAAATACTGAATATAACAATCAATGTATTCTAAGTCATAAGCAGAGAACACCCAAAGCTATGGGATTCAAATAGCCCACTTCTTCCTGAAATAAAACTTGACCCTCAGAGTCTTTAGTAACTAAATAACATAGCATTTCTCACAGATGTTAACTATTTTAAGTAGGATTTCAAACATATCACAGACATGATATTTACAAACAACTTTAATAATAGTCAATGGTTTATGTTAAGTCACATAAATGTTTGCAAAAATCCTTATTGCCCAAGACAAAATGCACTGATTAAAGATTTTACTTAGCTTGCAATGCCGGCTAGTGATACTTGAAATTAAAATAAAAACAGTGAACTTTCATATTCATTTGGGTCTTAGTTATAATAGTAACAAAGTTTGTGAACATATAATCTTAATCAAGAAAGGAATCAGTATGTGCACTTATTAATGATTACATAGCTTTAGGAACTGAGCAAGTTGTAGTTCATTAGTTCTAATGAGTCTAACTTTAGATGTTTCTCCCCTATCTAATAGTGAACAATTAATTTTACAGCTAAGAGACAGGTTCAGTGTTGATTTTTCAGTCATGAATGTAACTCTCTGGATGTAGTTTTTGGTGCTCTAAAGCATGGAGGGTAACAAACTAAGAGATATGCACAAAATCCATAGACAATAACAGAGATAATCAATAACTAAGCATAATCTGAAGATCATTTATTGTCAGGATCAAAGAGTCCTTTACATGCAGGTGTAAAAGGGATGGGGAATAGTTCAAATACACATGGAAAGGCACAGGAAAAAGTTTTACATATTAACATACAAAAACCATGCCTGAGACAAATCAGAAAAAATTAAAATCTTAATTTTTGACGTAGTAAAATAGCAAGTATTCTCAAAGAACAATATCTGTCCTGGTGTCACCTAAATATTTTCAAGCAATTTTGACATTCAAATTACTTCACTAATTTCAGATGCCAATGTCTTCCTTATAAAATTCCCTTTCGCACTTCCACTAATATAAACGAAAACTGCTACAGAAGATACAAATTACTCTGATATATCCTCAACTCTGAAGCCCTTCTCAAAAAGCATTTACTGAAATGGGTGATCTACAAATTCTTAGAAGCCACCCTGTGTCGTGTCCTGCATTGCCCCATTAATTTCCCTTAATTAAGTCCCATTGTGTGTGGCACTTCAAGGTTAACACATGGGGGAAGGGACCCTAGAGAGATGGCTCAGTGGCTAAGAGCAATTACTGCTTTGCTCTTACAGAGAACCTGAGTTCAGTTCCCAGCACCCACAACCAGTGGCTTACAGCTGCCT
The DNA here is from genome assembly GCA_035773235.1 of Eospalax fontanierii. Lineage (NCBI taxonomy): Eukaryota > Metazoa > Chordata > Mammalia > Rodentia > Spalacidae > Eospalax > Eospalax fontanierii. The sequence continues at coordinate 7,209,582 of CM069552.1, read as the reverse complement.
ATAACTCCAACTCCAAGGGGATCTGAGGCCTCTGACAAGCACCCCCCCCCCCGACACACACACAGACAGAGACAGAGACATAGAGAGACAAGAGAAAACTTAAAAAAAATTTTTAAGATTAACATAAGAAAGAAGGCAGTTGGAGGACCTGAAACACTTCTCCATTTGGGTTCCATGCAAGGAACAGAGTATATACAAGAAAAGCCCAGAACACACAAACGTGAGAGAGGCAGGTGCTACATAAATGACCTGCATGGTCCATGAGCCCTTAGCATAGTGTTTTTCAGCATATACATTTCCCCAGTTTAACCATTCCCATTTTTGAGGAATATCTTTTTATTTGTAATAAATTTTCTCTATTTCTGTTACCTTAGCATGTGTCCCAAGTGTAACATTTGTCCTTGAACACAAGAACCTGGAAACTCCAAACTCTGATATTTGCCTGTCAGAGATAATGGAGCCAGACAAGAGGTAAGTACAAAATTCTTCTGAACATTTCTGTCTTCCTTAAAAGGAGAATCCAATGAACAACTTCCTTCCTTCCTGTAGCACTTGGAAACAGGGGGAGCCTCCTGTGTAGAGGGTGAATCATAGCTTGAGGGCACCTCTCCCCTTCCAATCCTGTTTTATGCAGCTTATGTAGCTGGATATGAGAGTGTGCATGGACCCTCTGCCTGCACTACAGAGCATCAGACAGTTTGCACTGGGGCACAGAAGTATGTGTAAACTACCAAGAGTTGCCAGGCCCTGAACTTGAGATTACAAGAGATAGCTGCCAGTTATGATCAAGCCATATTTAGTCACCCGGGACTTATGCCCAGGTCGTAACTGGGCTAAAATTCTAATAAGGCTGTCCACCAAACACACACAGAGACATGCCAAGATGGTGTGTTCACTTGATTGCTAGCCATTGCTGTTGGGTCATCAAAGCACCACATTTCTGAAATTTCCCTGATCACTGGTATTTGTGCTGCACCCCCAACATCCTTCCATTTCCCAAATGCCTTCCAGGTGGGATAATGGCAGAATCAGATGCAACTCCAATGTTAGCTGCCACTTCAAGTACTGACTATTAATAACTTGTGGGGTCCTTGCTCCCCTTTTTATTATCTCTATGACTTTTGCTTTATACCCTAACTGCTCTCAAATGCTTCCTGTACATTTACTGTAGGTAAGGCTATTCACAAGAGTATGGAGATAAGTCAGCAGGTAAAAAGCTGTTCCCTTGAACATTAAGTCCAAAGAAATAAGCCTTACTCTTGTGTACCTTTAACCTGAATGGCAACTTCATACAACAAAAGGAAAGCCATTGATACAAAGAAGTCTCTTCTGTGAACAAGTGCAGTAAATTAATTAATTAGTTAATTAATTAACTTGTTTACAGTAGAGCTCCTAAGGAGACAGACCTTATTCCACAAAAGCAAAGGAAATAACTCCTGTGAAGCTCATAGCAGAAAACACAGTCCTAGGAGAGAGACAATGAAGGCAACTAACTTAAACCTCAGGAGGGGAAAGGAAGAGCCTAGAATAATTTGGGACACAAATTAGACTTTCTGGTCTCCATGGGGTCACATTCAGATGTGTTCAAGGACACCTGGAGATCCTAATATGGGAAAGAAGGCATTCAACCCCACTGGTCTTCTTGAGGACAACCAAGACCCGATGGCAGGAACGGAGCCCTGGCACGTTCACTGTACAAGACTGTGGGTACCCAACAAAACAGACTTGACAGGAAAAAAGGAAGCCTTAAAGATCGCCCAAGAGTTGACCTTGTTCCCTTAGAAGATAGACACAAATGTTATCTTGTTAATATAACTGTTATGTCTGTTCTTATTGTTTCCTGTGACTTTCTGTATGTCATTCTCTGTGAAGACAGAATGAAACAAAATTCAACCTGCCCTAGAACTCCCCCAAGTAACCATGTAATGAAACATTAAGCCACACTGTTAATTAATTACTTCATTAATTAAATGATTTTAATTAATTTTTTCTTTGTGCTGATTTTTGTGGGTTTTTTTTTTTAATCTCTTCGCATGCCTACCTTAAAAATGCATGTGTTCATATATATGAATGCTTGACTTTGGGGATATGTTAAATGGCCTGATTAAGTACATATTAAAAATCTTAGTGCTCTTAATTGCTAAAAAATTAGAAATTGGGGTCTACTAAATGTTTCAAAAATCTAAAAAAAAAAATGCTACTTATTTATATAAATCAACATGCAGAGGAGTCATAAAAGTATTGTTAAACTATGAAATATTACACTTATATCAGATACATGGTAATGATTTCTTTCCAAAATAGATTCTTAAAGAATTCTATATACTTTTTTTAGTCAAAGTTAACAGAAAAATGATATAAACATGCTTTATGTTCATCAAAATCATTCTAAGTGGGGTGGGGAAGATGGCTCAGGGGGTAATGCACTTGGCATGAGAGAATGAGAAGCTGGGTTTGGAACCCAGAATCTGTGTCAAGCCACACACACTAGTGCATGTCTGAAATCCCAGCAATTCTGTGCCAAAACAAGGAGGCAAAGACGGGAAAATTCAGAAGCTCATGGGCAGATACACCCTTGTACACACAAAGGAAAATACATGTAAGTAACGTAAATTTAAAAACTTCCTTCATTACTGTGAACTACTTATTAATCATTTTTTACTGAAATATTCTAAATATACAAATGTTTACTATAAGATACTTATTAAGGCTATAATATATGTTAAATGATAGATATATATGTTTGCCAAAAACTTTTGTGTTAAGCTTTCTATTCATAATGAAAATTAAGGGAAATACCATCAGACAATCACGATTTTAAATCTGTGCTATTTACTGTATGTGTAATAAAAGTGGCTATATTATTGTTTTAAAATATTAATAGCTAATTTTAATATTAATTAAAATATTAATAGCTAATTCTCATTCACACGCATCATGCATACACACATTGATGGAATATTAAAAAATTTAACTTAGAATAACAAAAGAACTGAAAACTTTACTGTTACAGAGGCAGATATGTATATCATGGTCTTATATGCTGTAAAATTAAGCAATACAAAATAAATTTGTGGGCTGGACAGATGGCTCAGCAGTTAAGAGCACTGGCTGCTCTTGCAGAGGACCTAGGTTTGATTCCAGAACCCACAGGATGCCTAACAACCATCTGTAACTCCAGTTCCAGGGGAATCAGACTCCCTCTTCTGACCTCCATGGGCACTGTACAACACAGGTGCACTCACACACAAATAGGCAATATACTCATACACATAAAATAAAAATAATAAATTTTTTTAAAAACTAAATATGCAATGTCTTTGTATTAGTTACTCTTCTGTTGCTGTGAAAAAATACCATGACCAAACACAACTTATGGCTTACAGTTCCAGGTGGGTAAGAGTTCATCTTGGCAGGAAGGCAACGAAGCAAAAAGCAGACATGGTAGCAGGAGCAGTAAGCTGAGAGTTTCATCTTCAACCACAAACATGAAGCAGAGGGCGTGAGGTAGAAGTGGGACAAGCCCAGTGATATATATCTTCCAGCAAGGCCGTACCTCCTAAAGATTCCATGACCCTCCCAAACAGTGCTACCAATGGGAGACCAAGTGTTCAAATACTTCAGTGTAACCACCACATTCCACTCCCTGCCCCTACAGGATCATGGCAATCTCATAATGCAAAATGTAACAGTCGAACTTTAAAAGTCCCCATAGTCTTTAATAATCTCAACACTGTTCAGAAGTCCAACATTCAAAGTATCTTATGAGTAGGCTCAAGACAATCTACTAACTGTGACCCTTGTAAAATCAAAAGCAAATTACCTATTTCCAAGTTACAATGGCATAGAATATACATTCCCATTCCAAAGGGAGAAAGAGGCGCAGAGTGAGAAAATGGACCAAGTCCTGTAGCTCCATGTCTGATGTCTGAAATTTTAGTTCCAAGGGACTTACATGGTTTGGACCTTTCAGCCTGAAAGATATAACTCACTTTTGGGCTGGATCCACTCCTTGTATGTAGCTGTCCTCCTTAGCAGATATGGCTATGGCATCTCCAACATCTTAGAGGCACCAAGCCTGCAACCAGGCTTCACTTTCACAGCTTCTCACAGTGGCCTCTCAGGGTCTTTCACCTCTTAGGGCCTTTCTGCAAGGACTCCCCTGCTAGACATTGCCTGGCTTAAGCAGCTCTCTGAAAACATGAGGAAAAATTCACAACCCTCTCATTCTTGCATCTCATGTATTCTTGCATTTCTCTAAAACCAGTACCACATGGATGACATTACCAAGTTCAGCTGCCAGTTTGGGATGGACCCTCACCCCCATGAATCACATTTTCATCAGCTTTAGTATGCTGTTTTCTAGAAGAAAACTCATAGGCCTTTACCTTTCACAAGTGAGAGCTTAGGCAGTTGTAGTCTTGCCCTGAAGGCAACTATCCCTGAGACAGGGTAGATATAAAAGGCCCCTCCTTAATGGTGCTAATCTCTTTAACAACTATAGTCTCTCAGCACATGCCCTGACTGCATTATTAATCTTCATAATGTTCTTTTTCTCTCCAGACTATAATTTTGCATTTCTTTCTGCTTCACTTGCTCTCTTTCTTTTTATACATAAGAAATACAATAGACAAGCCACAGATTCAACTTTATGTTGTCTTGAAATTTCCTCTGCCAAATAAATTAACCCAATACCTTTTAATTTGGATTCAGGCAAGTTTTCAGGACATGGACTGAAGTGAGCCAATTCTTTGCCAAATCATCAGAGGAATGGCCTCTAGCCCAGTTGCTAATATTGTTCCCCTCTGAAACTGCTTGTGCCAGGCCTCTACAGTCTGTATTCTCAGCACTACTGTCTTCCCAGCTTTTGCTAAAATAGTCTACAAGGCTCTGTTTACAGCACTCGACTGCTTTTCTAGTCCAAAGTGTCAGAGTCTTCCACATTCCTCCCCCAAACAACATGGTCGGTTTCTTTAAAGCAACAGCCATTCTCTGGTACCAACTTGGTATCAGTTACTTTTCTGTTGCTGTGCTAAAACACCATAACCAAAAGCAACTTGTGGAAGAAAGAGTTTATTTAGGCTGATGGTTCCAATGGAATAAGAGTCCATCATGGCGGGGAGCAGCAGGCACAGCAGTAAGAGGAGGAAGCTGAGAGCTCACAACTTCAACCACAAATGGAAGCGGAGAGAAGAAACTCAAGTGGAGTGAAGCTATGAGTGCCCAGCCCCAGAGGGACACTTCCTCCAGCAAGGCCACACCTCCTAAAGATTTCATGACCTCCCCATATAGGGACGCCAACTGGGGACCATGTGTTCAAATACACCAGCCTATCAGGGACATTTCCCATTCAAATCACCACAGTCCTCAAATACATATTCAGACAGAGATACCGGAATACTTCCAAAAGCCTAGACAGATACAACAAATGTTAAAAATGACCACCATTGCTTTTGATTTTACAAGGGTCACAGTTAGTAGATTGTCTTGAGTCTACTCATAAGGTACTTTGGATGTTGGAGATGAGTATGATTTTTATTCTGTAAAAATTGTCTAAGTACCTGTAATAAGTTATTTACCACTTGTAAAATTTTGTAAATGTAAAAGGAAATGTGAATGCCTAACCAATATATACAAGTATATACAAGATAGTTTACACACATCATCCAGTTTCAAAGTCCTGACAGAGCTATGAGGTTGATACTAAATTGAGGCTCAAAGAATTTATTAAAGTGCAGTCTAAATCCAAACACAGGAATATCTGAAAAGAAACTAGAGGTATACTCTTGTCTTTATAATATGTCTCATTAAACAACATCTTGTTGAGAGGTTTACTCTTTAACACTTGCTTTTATATTCTGCTTTAAACAGTAATGTGTCCCAAAATTGTGTGTAGTTTTATTTTTTTATGTACTTTTACTTAATGATGCTCATTATTGGAGTTCACTTGAATTTCCAAGTTGGATTTTGGTTTCAGTTTTTGATTTTTTGAGACAAGGCCTCCTTACAAGGAGCGTTTACAAGCCCCAGCTGGCCTGGAACTTGCTGTATAGACCAGGCTGACCTCCATCTCAAAGACATTAATCTGCCTCTGCCTCCACCTCCAAGTGGTAGGATTAAAGGTGTGTGCTACCACACCTAAATTTCCAAGTTTTTAAGTTATGTTTTACCATAGTGGAAAGCAAGCTGGATAAGAAACATTTTAAACACAAAATACAAACTGGCTAATACAAATAACATAATTTTATAAGAAGGAAGTCAAATTTGCTTATTCACCTTATCCAAATAAGATGTGAAAAGGCCACATACCATTCCTATTTCATTTTTCATAAAAAGGTATTAAGTTCATCCAGTGCCCTTTACAGAAGGCACATGGTCCATAAAATCCATTTAAGAGTATTAAATCCAGCTGACGTTTCATGTGTTGACCTTATGAATACCAATCAGTCAATTAGCTATTTCGTTTTTCCTTTTTATTTATTGTCCACTATTAGAGTTCCTTGTCATAATGGATTATGATTTTGTGTGATTTCTGTGAGGCCAGAGCTGATTTCAAACAAGTTTAATATTTCTAAAAAAGGTTTCAGAACTGTTTTTCATGGGGAAAAAAGTGAATTTATAAGTATAACAAGTTATTTAATGTTCTCATGAGGAATTTATTTGGTGCAGTAATTCTGGTGCTATTATAGTCTGTTATTAAGTAAATGAAATTGTTATCGTCTAATGTCTTAACTTTGCCAAAAACTACCAGAAATCGGCTAAAATGAATAAGATTATTCAAGGCAGATGAAGGTAAGTGTGACTCACCTGTAATATAAGGTAGTCTACCTTGTATAACCACCTGTGAGCATAATGTAATTAAACTTGTTCAGTTCTATTCTATATATTCTCTTCTTCTGTTTATAAATATGGATATGAAAGAAATCACAAAGGTAATTTAAAAATTAGCTAAGCAATGGTTTACCACTAGACTATATGCATTTAGAGTTTCAGTAGATCACTTTATAAAGGTAATACTAAACTTGTACATAGATGATTTCTCTAGAAAAAAATCCAGGATTGTTATTTTATACTTAGAGGTACACATGGAAAATTTAAATTACAAATTTCTGATACCTGAAGTATGCTATTAACTCAGCATTAATTAAACTACATACAAGGGAAAATAACTTCATTCTATGGCATTCTTAATCTTCACCAATAATATTTATTGTTATATATCTCTTGTTATAGTGATAAGACACATGATATTGGACATGTCTGCTGTACCATATGTTATTCTACAGAAAAGTACTTTTCAAGTCATTTAGCACTTGGAAAAAATGACCTTAAGCACTTCCATCAATCAAGTACATATTAATGAAGACTTCCAAATTCTAGTCTCAGCAATATTAAAGAATATACTTAATACAAATGTTATTATCACTAATTAAACATTTTCCTGTTTTGACTCTGACATATGAATAAAGTCTTAGAAATTAAAAACTTACAATATGAATTAGTAAAAGAGATTCATTTGCATATCATTCACTGACCATAAAGAGAAATACTTACAATCAAACCAGGACTAGAAATACTTCTGAAAGATTTTTTTTTTTGTAGATGTTATTGTGAGAGTTGTTGTGACAAAATATCTTAAATAATAGCTACAATGATGATAATAAATAAAAATGTAGGAAAGGTTTCTTTTGGCTCAAAGTTTAAGTGCATGGTCACTTAGCCCATTACTTTGATCCTGCAACAGCACAAAGTAACATGATAGAACACACAGCAGAGGAGATCTGTCCATATCATGGTGGTGAGGAAGCAAAGGAAGACGCCAGCATCCTAATATCCCTTTCAAGTGCACATTCACTCAACTTCTTCCCAGTAGCACCTCCTTCAAGACTCTACATGTTCTCAATATCACCACAGGCTAATGACCAAGCCTTTAACACATAGGTCTTTAGAGATAGTTAAGATCCAAACTAGAGCACTAGGTAATGAAAGCTAGTTGACTTTCTTCTCATCAAACTACAGTGAATGTTAGAATTTAGAATTATTAGCTACATCAAGGCAGAGATGGCATTAATCCTTCCTAAATTGTTTGAATTCAACCTTACACTACTTGCTGGAGATTTGTGATGAGGAACTGATTTTTGCAAAGAATAGCCACATCTTTCACAAGGAATTTTCACTCTGAAGGGAATGAGATTAAACCTAATATTCAGTGAAGTAAAGGACAGTTTGCCTGACTCACTCCCCACCTCATCCCCCAGAGAATGAGAAAATTGCTGGAGAACAATTGCTTTAATACCTAAGATAATAAAATGTGTTTTAAAACAGAGCTATAATCACAGCTAAATCATTTTTTAACTTTCAGGAACTATGATCTCGCCAAGCTAGACCTTCTCATCTGAACAGTGGGGAAAATCATTTATGTTAATGACATGAAAGTTAAATGAAATATTTTAAGTAAAGCTACTAGCATAGACAATATTAAAAACTAATTGTACTCATTTTCCTACCTTAAACTTTGTCATTTTCTCAGAGGTTTAGAACAAATTAGGCATAAAATAGGAAATAAAAGTACTGCTGATTAAGTAGCTTTGTTGGCTAATGAATTCTTTTGTTTAGTACAAGGATGAATGTTTCATATAGTGATTTTTTCATTTGTTTTTGTAGATTTTATATTGATTTTTTGTGTATTTCATACATAACATCTTAATCATTTTTATACCCACTTCCACTCTGGCATCCTTCCAAAGACCACATACCCAACACTGGATTTCATGTATTCTGTCATTTGTGTTAAGGCCTATCAAGTCAAGTTAGTGTCCCACAGTGATTTTTAAATCAGAAAATTAAATCATTCAAAGTTTTTTTTTTTTAAAACAGAAAAGATTGTTGAGTGGAACAAATTTTACATTAAAGCTGCCTTATGTTGTTACAGGGAGTATATGATCTAAGGACATGATTGCAGAAAACCATAAAGATTACTTTCCATGACCAGGATATCTGAATAGAAGAGGAAACAAGGTGCGCTAAAATAGGATCCTGGCTACATAGAAGGATGCTAACAAGTCTTCAAGCAAAATCTTATAACCAAAATTATTCTAAAGTATGACCCTGCAGAAAACTTAATTTTATGAACATGTCACTAATTTCCTGCATAACCAGCTATAGCCAATTGCCAAACACTCCAGTAAAGTATACTGTCTCTGTGAGAAACAAGTCAAATTCAAGGCCTTTGGGAGACAAAACAATTCTCTCTTTAAGAAGTACAGATGAGACCAGAGGGATGGCTCAGCAGGTTGAGGCACTTGCTGCCAAGCCTGACAACCTGAGTTCAATCCCTGACCTACCTCAACCCTCAAGACCAAGCTCATGGAAGGAAAGAAGGTGACTCTAATGGGTAGACCCCTCTGTCTGTCTGTCTGTCTGTCTCTCCCTCTTCCATAAACTTTATTCTGTTTATTAAGTATTCCCTTGTGCCAGGTCCTGGAAAACAAGATCCTGTCCTGACCTCATACTTCAGTGTCTGGTATAGTTTCCCCAAAGCTTTTTCTTAGAACCCTGATCATTTGAGAAGCTTTAAGAATCAAGGGCTCTCAACCAAAGACAGATGCCCATATATACACATAATTTAAGTAAATCAAAAAATAATAAAAAACACTGGACTATAGTTCTAATAGTCTCAATACACATTTGCTTTTTAGAGTGATCAGCGGCCAAAAGTTCCTTGGCTAGGGTTTGGGCTTCTTGTCCATTTCCCCAGCTCTATGCTGGGTTTTAGACTGATTGAGTTTGCATGGATCTTGTGCATACTGTCACCACTGATGTAAGTTCATATGAGCAAGTTCCCAGAAGCCTGGAAAACTCTTGTTTCCTTGTGGTCATCCACTATACTTGGCTCCTAAAATCTTTCTACCCCCTCTCCCACAGTGGTCTCGGAGCCCTGGGTGGGTGAGGTTTATATAGGAGTTCTATCAGGGACAAGCACTCTGCAGTCTCTTATTCTCTAAATTTTGCTCAGTTGTGGCTTTTCGTGTTGGATCTCATGAATAGACTTCTGACCTCCACATGCCTATGTGAAATGTGTACACATACACACACACACACACACACACACACACACACACAGTCACAATAAATAAACAAACAAATAAATGTAATTTTAAAAAATTTAAGTGTAGAATGACATACTGAGTATAAGGCTGGCCAGGACTATAAATGACAGCCTGTCTCAAGAAATCAAAACCAAACCAAGTAAGACAAAATGAACAAAAGTGTAGAATGATTAAAACATCACATGGTACACACCACAAACACATGCAAATTTTATGTTCTTATATAGCAATTAAAAATTAATTTAAAGATTTAACAATTAGGGCCAGCAAAACACCTTAGCAAATAAAGGCGTGTGTCACCATGTCTAATGCAATCTGAATTCAATTCCTGGACCCACATGGAAGGAAAGAACAAACTCTAGTAAGGTATGTTCTAACCTCTACACATGCACTGTGGCACACATGCATGCATGCTTGCACCCACATACACACACAATATATGAGTAAATAACTAATAATTTTTAAGAGTATTCAATAAAAATCAAAAGATGAAGCTGTTACTCCAATCATTACACAATGTGTACATATACAATTATCATATTGTATGCCATTAAATATATACAATTAAGAGTATTTTAAAGGAAGGTATAAAAACATAAATTAATGTATTTTTAAAATATAAATTTATAATTACAGAACTAGGATGCTAAACTAGGGATTCTTCAAATTCTAATTCATTATAAAACATATTCAAATTATCTACTTTGACTTATAGTTCAGCTTTACTATAAATATATCTTTTACAGGCTATTGTTTTTTTTAAAATAATATAAAACTGAAAGGATATTATTATGTGTCAACAGTAAGGCTATTAAAATTTTGCTGTACTTTAATTTGCATTACAATTTAAGTATAAGAATTTCATCTTGTCCAAAAACTGTAATGAAAACAAAAGTCGAGACAATGAGTATTTAAGGTATGCAGCTTCTATTACCACAAAAAGAAACTAAGCTATTTCTGTAACATGAAACTTTAATGGAAATCAGTCTTTAACTTATAAGTCATCCATGCCCCTGTAAATCACCCCATTAAATGCACTGGTTCATTGAGTTGGACTTGAGTGGAACTGTTACTTTGGTCAGCCATTGGTTCTCTAGCAAGGGTAACAGACGTGCCATGTTGCCTCAAGAAAAGTCACACAGTAGTGAGCCAATATGAAGTTGGAGATTATGAAGAGGACATTTATAATCCAGATCTTAAGCACAAGGGTTGGCAGAGGGATGCTCACAGTAAGAATAAGACCCAAGCATGATATCATGTATAAATGATTTAGGTGGTTCTACAACTCTAAAGGTTGCTAAGAACACCATGGTCCCTCTTTAAAAACACTGCTCAAAGAGTGTCACTGATAATGTTAAAGAATTGTCTTTTGTAAACAAACCTGGATTTATGAGGGGCATTGTTGAGACTTGGGAATAAGAAGGTAATGACAGAAATTTAGGGCTATATATCATTTGGGCTACAAAACAAGTACAATTTTGTAATTATGTTTTCTTTGACAAGATGTCTTTTGGAAAATATATACATAGGCAATTTGGGCTGAGATTTCCCACCTCTATCTACAGAGAAGGCAGAGCATACTCCAGAATGAAGGGACCCACTCTTTTCACAAGTTTTGCCTTCCATGTCACCATAATTTCCCTTGTTTTTCTATTTTCCCTCAGATTCAGGCCAGATAAATTCAGGGCAGAAACTGGGACCTACAGTAGACCAAAAAACCAACAGAAGCAGTGAAAAGTGGCTGCAGAAATAGCCAATTGGACCTATTAGCTGTAGGGTTGTGTCCAGGGGAGAAGATGATAGCAGATCATGATATCATAGAGTAATTCAAGACTGGAAGCATGAGGATGCATACTTGAGAGTCCAAGGCTCTACACTCCAAATCATAAGACAGAGATGAGATGAGGCTGTTACATAGGACTTCTGCTCAACAAATACAGAACACAGATTGATTTTTGCTCCTCAAAGTACAGGCCACCCACTGTAACAGACCTGCCAAGCAAGAATGAGAATATTCTAGAGACATTTGTACCTATCACACTATTGAAACAATGCATCCCAAGAACCTGGGACTTTCTTCCAGGAATCTTGTGATAAGGGAAGGAAAGGGAGATATCCCCAGTCAGAGGGATATCTGTCTCCCAGAAAAGAGATGTTACATAGTGCTGAGAACTTTTCAGAGCACCTAATAGAGGAGACTAGAGCCTAGATAAGGATAGGCTAGACCACACTTTGACCATAACCGCTCAGCTATTAGCCTCTTCTTAAACTTAAATCTTGTGTCAGGAATCAGAAAATAGACTTGGAAGGTGGGAGAAGAGAGAGGGGACCACTTGATCTTTGTCCCTCTTCCCATGTGCCCAGATTAAATATATCATTTTCTGCGTTTTGCTATTTATTTGGCTCTTTTAACTGAATTATTGAGGAAGGGTGGTCAAGCTTGGCTTCTTAGGTCACCCAGAATGCAGGCTCTGCCCTAATAACTCTGGTAACATTAACAAAGGCTTAGCCTGAGGGTTTGGTAGAATTTGCAGAATCTCAAGTCTTAGTCTGGACCTGTTTTAACACAATCTGCATTTTAAGAAGACCCAGAGTTCTACAAAGGTAGTGTTTCATCTTACAAGAAAAATAAAAGAAAAGGGGTTGGGAAGAAAAGAGAAAGAATGTAAGCTAGCAAAGAAGCCAAAACTCAAAATCAAATAGCAGCTTGGTTTTCTTGGGAAAATCCAACTTAACAACCATTAATCAACCAAAACTGCTCACACATCAAAACTACATCCATTATGAAAGTTTGCTTCAAACAATTTGTATACTTATAAGAAAACATTCACTCATATCATCTTGTCAGTTCAACTCCAAACAATTCCAGCCTTTCTCCACCTTGCAAGAGTTACCTTAAAAATCACCCAGCCTAGGCTCTAAAACCTTAATCAATATTCTTCCCTGACTCTCTTCACAGTCAAAAACTGAATACCATGCTTTAAAGCCCTTTGTTTTAAGGAAGAAATTCACAATTTGCTTAAAAATGCAGAGCTAGTTAAGGTTGGAACTAAGACCAGAAACAAGATCTCCTTCAGATAGATTTCCTATCCATGAGTTTGATACAGTGTATTAAATTTACATTTATTACTTTAGACTTTGTCGTAGGCAAGAACATTACTTTACACTACTCTAATTCATCAATTTACCCAGAACACCATGCTTAGAGGGCGCTATCAACATGAAACCTCTAGACTGTACACAAACACAATTTCAAATTTAACCAAAAACTCAAAAGAGTAAAAGAGTAAATAATAATATAATAACAGTATTATTTCTCAGTGGCTACAGAGACAAAGATAACAGCAACATGTGACCACTCACAGCCTGCGGAATTCCCTTGCCCTTTAGAGATGTCCTCCTTGGCAAAACTGTGGCTTCACCACAGAAAAGGAATTTCAGGACAAGTCAGGGTGAAGCAGTGTTGTGGAGCTTATTAAAAGAAATTTTCACATACTTCTTTAGCATAGAAGTTAAGAGAGACACTCAGGGAAAGATTAAGACACACTCCAGTGTGTATATAGGCTTCTAAAAGGAGAGTTTCTCTTTTTACAACAGACACATATAGAGAGAATATTGGTGGCTCTCAAGTTACAAATTAAAAGTTTTAAGAACTCCCCTTATCCTGCTTTTTTATACATTGTTCAAAGCGTATAGTTTACAACAAGAAACTTTAATAGTTAAAAGGTTGCCAGGCTGTTGTAAAAATTAATAGATGAAAGAGCAGTGTCAAAATGTGTCATTGTGGGGCTAAGGAGGAACAGATGGCTTTAGGAATCTGAGAAGAGCATTACAAACAAAAAGTCATAAGTCATTCTAGTCCTAAGTGGCACAGACGGCTTTAGGAATCTGAGAGGAGTGCTAAAACTTAAAGGTCCTAAGTCATTCTGGCCCTCATGAGCACAGTTAGCTTTATGAAGACACATCAGTTCTGCAGGTCATTTTCCTGATCAGTAGAGTCAGAAGCTTCCAGCCTCTGTGACTGTTAAGAAAGGCATAGTGAATCCCAGAGTGAAGTGTTCCTTTTTCCTCCCATGTCCCCGTAATTCTCCATCCTTTGATCCTATCTTATTGCTATCAGTATCATAATAAAAATAACATTATTTGACCATTTACTATATGCAAAAAACTGTAGTAAGAGCTGTATAATCTTGATTTCATTTAACCTATAATAATCCTTGTAAGTAGATACTATTGTTACTATTTCCATTTCAAAGACTAAAAATAGAAGGTTTAGTTAATTATCCATAGTTACACCGCTAACAACTGGAATAACTAAGTATTAACAATTAAAACATGGTTTATTTCTTTGCTTCAAAGAAAGAAAAAAAAGGGAGATAAAGTCTTTTAAGTCTTGTGAAAATATTTTTCTTATTATAAGGATTCATAACAATGAATTTTAACCACAAACATTGTTTTAATGACAATTTTCCTGAAAATACTCAGGTATTTTCTAAACAACTCTGGTATTTACTATTGTACTTTCGGCCCTGCAAACAATGTACGTTGCTCACTTGGCACATGACCTGGCCAGCCTGCTCCTTTCCTAGATTTCGGTTCCTCTTATTTCCATTTCAGAAATTTATTATGATGACTGCAAAGCACAAGAATAAATGGATCTCTCTTTCATAAGCTAAATATACAATAATATCAACATCTAATTTGAAGACCAACATGAAAACAGTCTCTTGCTAGGGCATTATTTAGTTCTGTGTTTAAGATTTTTCCAGAAATAGATTTCATGTAAAACCTACTCTGAAAAAAAAAAAAAAGATTGAACCTCTCTAGATTCTAAGATTCACTACTTCACTTAGAAGTACCATATCATGCTTTTTCATTAAGAGAGTCCTGATATTTAAATGCTTTGTTCAAATTATTTGTCATTTTTGTTGAAGTCTATGCTGTGATATACAAATTACCAAATAGTATTGGTCTTCACTTTATGAAATAAAAATGCTACTACTGTCTTAAGTTTTGATAACAATCTAGATAGCTAATCTGAGTTATTCTGTTTTCCCAAGAGGAAAAACAAAATAAAATACATATGATTGTTCAATGTAAACATTGAAGGAAGGGGTCAAAGTCATGAGAACCATATATAGTTGACCTAAGAGACAATGTCACTACATTTCCTTTTGATTTTTCTATTTTGGGGAAACATTTATGTGTGTGTAGTCTATGTATGTGTTTATATGAGTATATACAGAAGTTTGTCAGACACTCAGTGTGTGTGTGTGTGTGTGTGTGTGTGTGTGTGTGTGTGTGTGTGTGTCTGTCTGTCTGTCTGTCTCTTTGTGTGTATACAGGCCAGAGATTGCATTGATGTTTTCCTCTGTTGCTCTCTGTCTCATTTTTTGAGACAGGGTCTCTCACATGGAGTTCATGGATTCGGTTGGGATGGCTGGCTAATGACCAGAGCTAGGGATACAAAGGCATACCACTGCAGCTAGCTTTTACATAAAAGTTGAGGATCCAAACTCAAGTCCTCATGTCTGTAAGGCAGGCCCTTTACCAACTGACCCATCTTATCAGCCCTTTACATTTCTTTTTTTAACTTGAACTTTGAGCCTTTTTGAAAACTGCTAGTGGAGGAAATAAATTTTTACTTAGAAGACATTTTCTTAACCAAGAACTGGAAGAAAATAAATTCAACAAGTAAAAATGTTAACTGACTAGGCAACATAGCAAGAAAGCTCAGTCTGTGAAAAAAAGTCATATTTTATTACAATTTATTAACTGAGTTCATTTTCATTCCTAGCCAACTTGACAATCCTCTGCACCAAACTCTATATCAAGTACTAATGATCACATCTTGTGCTGAAGGATATCATGGCCTAGGAAAGGAAATAAGTAGTTGTCTAAAAGCTATGCAGTGACAACAAATCTAAAAGAAGAATAAAAACTAACCTGAGAACAAGTGGAACAACGGACTGAAAACTGGAATGCAGAGAAGGGTTATTGGGAAGCAAGAGGACAGAAATGCCTGGAGCAGAATAAAAAGTCATGGAATGTACCAGACTTACAGAAAGAGGCTACTTGACATAAAGAACCTCACAAGAAGGTGTAGACACCAGAAGAGTGACCTATACTTTCACAAAAGAGAAAACAGGCAGAGAAACTGGACATGTATCCAGAAGAAAGGAAAAAGATTACAAGTTTACACCTTGTTCTATAGGTAATGGAGAGTCCCTGGAGTGCCAAATAACCCACACTTCATCAAGAAAATCCTGTGCACAGTGATGGATGGTAAAAAAGAATGAGTCTTTAGCTTAAAAGTTCATTTTTGGTCAAAACAATCATAGGCTCTTGAATTAAGACAGTGATATCAGAGATGAAAAATTCAAAGGTAAAATTTTTAAAAAGAAAGTCTTTAATTTGGCCTAGATGTTAGGTACAAAACTTATTAGTATCTTACACTGAGATAGGTCAGAACAGTTCACTTATAAAATTCTAACCCTTCAATAGTTTTTTATTCCTCTAAGTTATAATAATTTACCTTACATTTTGCTAAGATTTTTTTATTCAATTGGTAACCATTATCAAAGTTTAAAGTCTACTGAAAATAAGAATAAGTGGGTAAAACAAATTAACTGGGTTTCACTGTATAATTTTTATGAAGATCATATAACCAAAGAATGTTACCTCTGAACTGATAAATAGAATAAAAACTGAATTAAAAGGAATTCACAAAGAAAGCATAGTATCCTCAAAAATGTAAACTAGGAAATTAGGTTTTTATTTTAAATAACTCTATATTAAAATATTTTATATTGAAACATCTTAACTATTGGTGAATCACTTAAAAGCTATTTAGAAAAGGTGAAAGATAAAAGTCTTAACATTCTAAAATCAGCATAGTTATAAAAGTCATATTTAAAAGAGGCTAAATTTGAATTAAAAATTAAACCTGTGAATGCAGAAAAGATTAATGAAATCTATCAATGCTTACCATAGTAACAAATAAGCATATATTTAAGTTCATGAGGACCAATGCTTATCAAGGAGCCACAGACTGACAAATAAAAAGCCTAGAGCCAGTTGTGTGACAATTCCCTGGTCAGAGGTGTCCTGGAGACTCCCAAAACAACACAGGCTATTGCCACTGCTCTTAGAGATCCAGCAGAACTTGATGGTAAGATCTATTGCTAAATACACTGCACACACTGATAACAGCACTGACCAAAAAGCTTCTTCCTTTCTGACAGGAGACAGAGAAGCCAGCCTCTCCTTGGACAAAGGGTCTTGAAGGAGACTTTGAGACAAACATGCTTGAGTCTAAAATACAGGGGAAGTGCAACATCACTTCCAGAGTCAGCTTTTTTAGTGAGAAACTGCACTTGACAATTTCCCAATATAATGTACAGTTCATTCTTCAGAACTTACAATGTTAATCTAACTGTCTGAAAAAATACATTGAAACTCATATAAAATTTTTCACTGACTCAAATGCTACAAGAACAAAAAAAATGTAGCAAGAATCAAAGGTAAACCACTTGACAGAAATATGTCTTCAAAAACATATCAGGAAGCTCAGATAGCTACAACGAAGTTCAGCAGCCCAACCTAGAGGCTGTGCTTCTGCCACCTAGTCTCAGCTTCTCAGATTCAGCGAAATGTCTGGATTACAGTGCAAATGTTCATCTCTACAACAAAGATCTATGTACTTCCAAAATTCAGTTCTGAGCTAAAACCTAAGCTGTTAGTAGCCAAAAGGAGGGCCACTGAAAACAAGGAAAAACAAAAGCTTAAAAATTTTTTTAAATAAATTAAAAACTAATGTGCATTTTTTTTAAAGATTGAAAAGGAGACTAAAATCTGTTAAAATGCTAAGTTTTAATTGTATACCTAAAAAGATACCATGATTTGGAGAAATAATTAAGTTTTAGTTACTATAGTTATTCATCTAAAGAAATACCTTACTCAATACTATTTGTGAAATATAAACTAAAAGAAAAGAACACCATGAAAGTAAGAAATGAAAAATAATCCTTTTTCTAAATAATTCCAAGAAGTAGTTAATTGTTGACAAAAAGAAAATGGTAAAATCTGTAAGAAATAAAAGAGCAAATAGTAATTTTAAAAGAGCAACTTTTTAATTTTTAAGAAAATCATTTGTAATTGGGCTAGAGAGATGGCTCACTATCTCACTGGCAGTACTTACCAAGGTCCTAGTTCATTCCTAGCACCTACATAGCAGCTAACAAGCTTCCATAACTACAGTTCCAGGGAGATCTGATGCTTCTGGCTTCTGTAAACCAGAAGTGCACACAGGTGCACTTACATGCTGGCAAAACACTCATATACATAAAATAAAAATAAATAAATTTTAAAAATCATTTGTAATAAAGGTAGCTAAGGATTTTAAAAAGTAAAAGGAGAACAAGTGTGAATTTATTAAAACATAAAAACCAGGGCTGGAGAAATGGCTCTGTGATTAAGAGCACTTAGGCTCTTGTAAAAGACTCAGGTTTGGATACCAGCACCTAACATGGTGGCTCACAACTATCTGTAACTCCAGTTACAAAATATCCAATGGCCCCTTCTGGCTTAAAAGGCCTGCATGCATGTGATCCACATTAACGTATGCAAGCACACTCAGATACAATGAAACTTTTAAAAATATGTAAAAACATAGAAAGCCACAATTAACCACAAGAAAGCATTCACCAAAGGGTTATAAATGTAGTTCAGTACTAGAGCATTTGCCTAGCACACACAAGGCCCTAGATTTGATCTCTAACATGCAATAAGGGGAGGGGACAGGCACAATAGAAGAAAATGAAACAAAAAACAACAGAAAGCATTTATCAAATTTTCAAGAACAAGCTTTATAATACATGAAGTCAGAATTTTCTGTTACTCATTTTGAAGTAGAAATTTGAAAATAGATCTTTCCCAGGAGTAGGAGAGAGCTCAGTGGGTAAGGGTGCATGGTGCTGAGGGTTCAAAGAAGCCTGAGGACCTGGGAGGAGAGAACTGATTCTACAAAGAGGTCCTCTGACACCAGGTATCATAAAAATAATAATAATAATTTTTAAAGCCGGGACACAACATTTTGTGCCTGTAACTCAAGGCCAAAAGCAGAAAGCAGAGACAGGCAGATCCCTAAAGCTCAGCAGTCATCCCACTAGCCCAGGAGAATCAGTGAGCTTCAGGCAGCCATTTAATTGACGGCACAAAAGAAAATAAAATATGTAAGAAATAAAGGAAAAAAACAGTAATATAAAAATACCAATTTTTATATTTTTAAAAATATCAAGAGGGGCTAGAGAGATGGCTCAGCAGTTAAGAGCAGTGGCTGTTCTTGCAGAGGACCCAGGTTTAGCTCCCAGCACCCACATGGCTGCTAACATCCATCCATAGCTACAGTTCCAGGGTGTCTGGCACCCTCTTCTGACCTCCTCCGGCATTTCACAACCTGGGTGCACTTATATACGTGCAGGCAATATACTCATACACATAAAATAAAAATGTCTTAAATAATATAATATATATGTATCAATTGAAGAAATACACAACATTGACCCCTGGCCTTCATACACAGAAATAAGCACAAGTACATGAACATGCGCACACACATACACCCCACACAGAACACATTTAATACACTAACAAAAAATTTTTTTTTAAAAAAAGCAGACAGCATCTATTGTCCCATCTCCACAGTTGGGATCAATCAAAAATCAAAAGGGAATTCACACACTGTACAAGAGTAAGCAGGAAGCTTCCAGCAACTTCCACTAACATCATGGAAACAAAAAACACTTGCTGCCAGAGAAGCCTACAATCCTGGGATCCCCAGGCTAGGAGACTGGTGGGAATCAAGAGTATGCCTTTACATTGTTCCAGAGAAGGAGCTCAGTTCACAGTATGCCCTTATTTAACCCTTCCCATAGCCAGACTCTGCTACACAGCACCATCTCCTGCTACACAGCACAATGCTGAGATCAAACTCAAGAGGTCAGCGAAGTGCTGGCCCCAAGCACTAGACTTTTTTGCTCCTCTTAGTCTTGAAAACCATCCCAGTGGTTGTGTACACTCCCCTGACTCATGGCTTCAACAGTGTGATAATGCACTGCCCACACTCACATGTACATGGGGATCTGCATGGCTATCTCACCCACCATCCAGCAACCCTGAGAACAACCCAGGTAGCCCCACAAAACAGCCATGTGCCTCTATTTATTAACACTTAGAAGCAGGAAGAAAGCAGCCAGTCATCACACCGTGAGTGACTCCACCTAGCAAGGCAACCAGGAAGTAGTCAGGGAAACCACACACACTCATATAAAGATAAGCATCTAGAAAAATACACCCACAATCCCGCTGTGTCCAAAGCACCCAGGCAGCCTGCCTTGAGTCATCAAGCCTGCTGATACCAATGAAAGTAGCTTTTCAGTCTCCAAAAGCTGTCAAGCAGTCCTACAGACCATACTACAAAGCATATTGGCCTCCCAAGGCTCCAAGAAGCAATTAAGTACCTCTCTCCATGCACTGCCCTGCCTAATACCCAAAGGACCAGAAACAAGTTGGACAGTCCTTCCTGAGAGGCTTGGTCATGAGGTCTTGCAAAGGTACTCAGAGTTCTTAAATATTGATGGGACTTCCACAAGGTCCACCAGTGCAGTGCCTATCCTTCAAACAATGAAAAGAACGCTGTCACCACTACTGGCCTGCCCAGTACTGCTGTTGTAACCTAACCCCTATACAGTCATCAGAAAATGACAAAAATTCTATCTCCAATGCCAAACAGAAGAGCCTTGTTGCTTGAGCTCTGCCATAATGTAATGTGTACAAACCAATGAGATGTCCCACAGCCAGGCAAGCTTCACTAAGAGACTTCAATGAACCTACTTCACCTAAGAGACATCCTAGCTGGCAAGGTAATCCCATAAGCCTCTACAGCCTAGGCAGACATCTGAGGGGCACAACCAACTTTGATAACAGCTGAAGAAACTACATACACACTTACTTGGAATTAAAGCTACTTCTAACACCCTAAGACTTCTTCAAGAAAAGGAAAAGCCATCCTATAAAACTGATGAAGGCAACACACTGGCCATAAACACAACATGGGGACATTAAAAAACAAAGGAGCAGAAGGCTTCTAAGGAATACTTAACTCTCTAACCACATACTGCAAAGAAAGCAGAGGTTTTCTGAAAAAGAATTTAAAGTAACAATTTCAAGGAAATTAAATGAGATCAAATAGAATTTTCAAAAAAGAATTCAAAGAAATCAAGAAAATAATTTAAGAATGAAAAGAATAATTGACCAGGGAGAGATCATTTTAAAAAAAAAAAGAGAGAGATAGAAGTCTTGAAGTTGAAAATCCCATTAAGTTTTAAAAATACATTTGAGAAACTCAACCACAAAGATTGTCATTTAAAGGAATCCAGTTAGACCAAAAAGAAAAGAGAAAAAAACAAAAGGAAAAGGAAATTTTAAAAAGGAAAGGCAAGGCAAACCAAGGCAAGCTACAAGATTGTTGGGGAATGATTATGAAAACATATTTTTACATTATAGGTATTCCAGAAGGAAAAGAGATGAGAGAAGACCATGAAAACCTGTTTGATAAAATAATACATGCCCACTTCCCAAACCTTGAGAAAGACACATTTCCAGATCTATGAAGTTCAAGGATCCCAAACACTCAAACAAAATGGTTTTCTCTGAGGCATATTATAGTCAAAGAGAAATATACAACAAAGAATAAATTCAATTAACAGAAAATCAACTAGTCACATATGTGAGAGGAATAACTAGATAAACAGCACATTTCTTAACAGAAAATATACAGGTTAGGAGAGAATGACATATTCAACATTCTAAAAGAAAAATATTTGCCAGTAAAGAACACTGCACCCAGAAAAGCTATCTTTCAGACATGACAGGAAAACAGAATGAATGAGAGGAGAATGGAATATGATTCTTTAGGAATCATATTTTAAAACAAAACCGTAAGAAAGACAAAAATTCATTGCATTATGATAAAAGCTCAATTCAGGAAAAGAAGTAATTATTAGAACTATTTATGTACCCATGCTTGAACATTCAACTATATAGCAAAGGAAGCATCATTAGATCTAAAGGAAGAGATCAACTCAACACAGTAAACTCAGGACTTCAACACTTTACTTTCAGCAATGGACATATAACCTAGGTAAATATTCAACAAAGAACACCAGTGTTTGATTACAATACAGACAAAAAAAAAATCTACAGATTTTTACAGGACATTTCATCCAAGAGCTGAGGAATATACATTCAGCATATGGAACACACTCCAGGAAAGAACACGGTGACAATGAAATAAGACTACATGAATTAAGACCAAAAAAATCAAATAAACAAAACATCACATCATGTCAGTTCTCTAGAATTCTCTTCCTCAATGGAAAAAGTCAAAACCAGTATGAAAAAAAAAAATCTTGAGTAACAATAGGTCAATGAAGAAGTCCAAGGGGGAAATTTTTAATGTCTTGACACAAGTAAAATGAAACATAGACAGAAAATCCAAAGGCTACAGCAATCACAGCACTAGGAGAAAGGCTACAGCAATAGGCATCTACTTGGGGAGAAGGTTTCAAACCAACAACTCACTAACATATCTCAAAATTAGAAAAGCAAGAATGACCTAAACCCAAATTTACAAGAAAGAATCATGGAATGATTAGTGCAGAAAAGAAGAAAACAGATTAAATAATAAGAAATCAATTTTAAAAACCCATAGCTGGTTTGGGTCTTTTTTAAAAACAGATGTACAAACTGACAAATCTCAAGCTTGACTGAGAAGGGAAAGCAGAAAAGAGCCCTGGATGCTCATAACTAACCCAAGTGACCTGGAGACAAACTGGGGACAGTGATCCCAGGTCGACAGTCTCCCAACACAGAAAATCCGGGCAGAGATGGCCTCACTGCTGGATTCTGGTAAAGTTTTAAGGAAGAACTAATACCAAGTTTTCTCAAACCACTACAAAACAAACTGAGGGAGCATACCCTTCCATATTCATTCCATAAGGGCATCTCCACACTGACACAGAAACTAGATGAGAACAAAACAAAACCCTCAGCAACCTAACAAACAGGATTCTATCAAACTGACATGCTTCTGCACTACAAAAGGAAACAGATTAGGGCTGGAAGTCACTCAGCAAATAAAGAACATGACTGACAACCCTGATAGCCAGAGCTCAATGCCTGGAACTCACATGCTGAAAGAAGAGAACCAACTTCCACAAGATGTCTTCTAGTCTCCAAACCCATACGATGGCATGCGAACATACATGCACGCATACAAAAAATAAATAAATAAACAGAAACAAAAATATATATAAGACTGTTTATCCTACCTATTGAAATAGAAATATTTCCAAACTGTTGTTCCATAAGAAATTAGTTGCAGTGTATAGAAGAAACTGAACTCAACAGCAACACAACAAAAAAGCCGATTAAACAAACAAAATAGTAGGAATGCAGGGTGGTGTGCAAGCCTGTAATTCCAGCACTTGAGCAATAAAGGCAGGTGTCTAAGGCCAACCTCAACTACATAGTAAATTCAAGGTCAGCCTCAATTACATGAGACCCTGTATCAAAACCAAACCAACGCAAACAAAAAGCCCAAATAGACAAAACATTTGACTAGACATTGCACCAAAGAATGTATATAAATGGCCAATAAGTGTGTTTTTAAATGTTCAACATCACTTATCATCAGGGAAATGCATATAAATCAACACAAGAATGAGATATGATCACTCCAATTACAAAGCTACAATCAAAAAGACCATAAATAATACATGTTGGGGAAAAAGAGGAACTTTTTGGAGGGAGGGGTTGGAAAAGGTCTCATTTTGTTCCCTAGGCTACACTGGAACTTACTGTGTGGTTAGGTTGGGTTTGAATTCAAAATAATCCTCCTACCTCAGCCTTCAGAGTACTGTGAGGTCACAGGTTTCATCACCATGTTTGGTGGGGGAAGTCATTTAATATTGATAGAAGACAAATTAGTGCAGCCAAATAAATACAGCCAAACAACTAAAAACAGAACTATCATAAAATCCAGAAATTCAACTACTGGCTATAGAGCCAAAAGAAAAGAAATCAGTGTCACAGAGATAGCCGTACTACCACGTTTGCTGCACTACTCCAAGTGGCTCAAATTAGGAATTAACTGTGGTATTCAACAGATAAATGGATCAAAATGGAAGATACAGAGAAGAAAGGGGTGGGAGGAAAGAAGTCACAATTCAGTCCTAAATAGGGTGAAAATGTCTTCCTTCCAGCAACATAGGTGGACCTAGAAGGCATGTTTAGTGACATATGTCAGACATAGAAACATTATGTTCTCATATGTAGAGGCTGAAAGAGTAGAATTCATAGAAGTAAAGAGTCTTTAGAGGCTAGGAAGATAGGAGAAGAAAAGATACAGGAAGTTGGAGAATGGTTACTGTGATGGTTAATAATAATTGTCAACTTGACGGGATCTAGAATCACATTGGAGACAAGTTTCTAGGTATAACTGTGACGGGTTATCTAGATTAGGTTAAATGAGGTAGGATGACCCACCTCAACTGTAGTTGGTACCATTCCATAAGCTAGAGTTCTTGACTTAATAAAAAGGAGAATGCAAGCTAAGCACGAGCACTCATCTCTCTGCTTCCCAACTTCTTGTGTAATGTGACCATCAACCTAAAACTTGAATTTTGAAATTGTGAGCCACAATAAACTCTTTCTTACTTAAGTTGCTTTTGTCAAGTATTTCTTCATAGCAATGCAAATTAGTCTGTAAAATAGCCAGTACTGAAGTTTGGTGTTTTTTGACTTTGTAACTTGATGCATTTGATTTTTATCTAATAAAATTTTATCATCTTCAAACACTTATGTCGTATTAAAGCATAATTCTTGGGTTTGGAAATTTTCAGGACTATTTACACATAAAGGTACATCTTCAGTGTTGTGTTTTCTTTCCATGAACAAATGAATAATTAGAAAGTTGGAAATTTTTACTCTTTAGTAGGAAAGTGAAAACAAAAAACAGAGGCTGTTCCTTAAAAATTAAAAGTAAAAACAAGACCAACCAACCAATAAGCAGAAAACAGGGTGGTGAGATGGTTCAATGAGGAAAGGCCCTTGCTGTACAATCAATAACAAAACCCATGTAAAGGTATCAGGAAAAAAAAGGACTCCACAAGCTTGTCCCCTGACCTCCACACCTCCACAGGAGCACCATGCCAAATCTTGAGAATGAGATGCTTTTACAATCACAAGAGGCCTTATAGGAAAACACATACACACACACACACACACACAGAAAAGAAACTTCCTATGCCATATTATAGCTAAAACACTGAATACACAAAATGAAGATAAGATATTGAAAGCTACAAGAGAAAGGACAAAGTCACATGTAAAGGTAGGCCCAGTGGACTAACAGCTGCTTACTTAATAAAAGCTTTTAAATTCAAGAGAAAGGGGCTTGGAAAGATTTATTCCAAATTCTGAAACATTCCAACTGCAAAACCAGAATATTATACCTAGCAAAGCTATCTTTTATAAGTCAAGTTCCTATGATAAAAACAAAGTAAAGGAATTTATAATCACTGAGTCCGTTCTAGAGAGGCTATTGAAAGGACTGTATTGAACAAAAGAGAAGGACTAACACACCCAAGAGGCCACAGGAAAAAATAAACACTGTCAGAGAAGTTAATCAAGAGAACCAAGAAAATATCACAAAACCATCAACACAACAGGAATACATACCTTTCAATATCAACTCTGAATATTAGCAGGCTCAACTCCCCCCAAGATCGGAATAAAAAGCAAGATCTATATTTTTGTTGTATCTAAGAAACACACCTTCACTATCAATAATAGAGACCACCTTGGAGTAAAAGGATGGGGAAAAATAGTGTCCCAAAAAATGGAACTAGGAAGGAAGCAGGTGTAACTATTCTAATTTAGCAAAATAGACTTCAAATAAAAAACAGTTCTGAAGGCTAGCTCCAACTCATTAAGGAAATAATCAAGAGATTATTGTGATTCTAATATGTACACCAGAGATACACACAATTTCATAAGAAAAATATATTTATAAATATATATAAATTAATATATATTTTTTAATTTAAATCCACAAATGAACCCCAGTACAGTAATTATGTAGGACTTCAATACTCCATGCTGAACATTAGATAAGTCATCCACATAAAAATTAAAACAATAAACATTACAGTTAAATGACAGCATAAAGTATACCTAATAGACATCTACAAAGTATTCTACTCAAACACTAAACTATGCACATTTTTCTCAGCAAAACATGGAATATTTAGGACACAAATATAGGAAAATTGAAATGATATCCTTATTCAATATGACAACAATAGATTTGAGCTACATAGTAAGAGAAACTGCACAGAGTACACAAACAAGACTAAAATGAAGTGGGACACTGCTGAACAAAAAATGTGTCACTGAAGAAATCAAGACAGAAATAAAAAATTCCTGGAAATGAATGAAAAATGAAAACGTGACATACCAAAATCTATGAGACATAATGAAGATAGTTGTAAGAGGAAAGTTTATAGCACTAAGTGTCTACGTCAAAAAGTCTGAGAGGGGTGGGAGAAATGGCTCAGCAGTTAAGAGCACTTGTTGCTCTTGCAGAAGATCTGGGTATGGCTCCTAGTACCCACATGGTGACTAACAACCACCTGCAACTCCACGTTAGGGGATCTAATGCCCTCTTTTTTGCCTTCTCTGGCTCTACAGGCATCAGGCATACAAGTAGTATATACATGGAGACAAAACATTCATACACATGAAAAAAAAAACAAAAATTTTGAGACATCTCAAAGAAATAACTTAAAGATATACTCTCAGGCCATGGAAAAATGAGAATAAAAACAACAAACAAAAAAAAAAAACCCAAAAGTAGTATATGGGAAGAAATAAGATCTAGGCAGAAATTATTAAATACAAACAAAAAAAAAAACAATACATATAATCAATGAAAGGAAGATTTGGTTCTTTCAAAGGTAAATAAGACTGCCAAACACTTTGCTTCACCAAAAGAAAGAAAAAGACCCAAATTAATAAAACTGGAGAAAAAACGGGAGCCATAACAACAAATAACAATGAAATTCAGAAAACCATAAGGACATACCTTAAAAACTGGAAATCAAAAAATACATGATTTTCTAGATTCATATGATGCACCAAAATTAAAGCAAGATGAAATAATTTAGATAGACCTATAATGAACAATGAGACTGAAGCAGTACAAAGTCTCCCAACCAAAAAACTCTCAGAATCAGATAGATTCATCTCAGAATTTATCAAAAGATTAACAGCAAATTCATCCACAAAATATAAAAGTTCATATTACTGATACCAAAACTAAAGAAAGACACAACAAAAAAGTTACAGACAGCAATCCCTGATGGACATAGATGAAATAATTCTCAATAAAATATTTGCAAACCAAATTTAAAATCACATCAAAATAATCATTCATTATGACAAGTCAATTTCATTTCACAGATGTAGGGATGGTTCAACATATGTAAATCAATAATTATAATCTACTACATAAACTCAAGGACACAAACTATATAATTATCTCATTAGATGCAGCCTTAGACAAAATCTAACATCACTTCATAGAAAAAGTCCCAGAGAATTTGGGGATACAGAGAACATATCTCAACAAAATTAGTCACATAAGCAAACTCAAACATAGAAATTACATGTTCATCTCAAAGGACACAAAACAGGATTTGAGAAAAATCCATCATCTCTTCATAATAAAAGTCATGGCAAAGATAAAGATTGAGACAGTATATCTTATAATAAAGGCTATATTCCACAAATCTACAGCTAGCATCTTCGTAAACAGAGAAAAACTCAAGGTATTCCCACTAAGATGAGGAACAAGACAAGGATGTCTACTGTCTCTTCTATTCAATACAGTGCTTGAAGTCTTAGCTAGAGCAGTAAGGAGGAAATAAAAGGGAACCAAAGTATCAGTCTTCGCCAATGATATGATCCTATACATAAGAGACCTTAAGAACTCTACCAAAAAACTCTTAGAGTCGATAAACACTTTCAGCAAAGTGAAAGGTTACAAAATTAATACACAAAATTCACAGCCTTCAACAACAAACATATTAAAAAAAGCAACAGTGAAATAATCCCATTCACAGTAACCAACAAAAAAGTGAAATACTTGAGACTAATCCTAATCAAGGGAAGGAAACACCTCTCTCTGCAATGTAAACTTAAAGAAAATGAAGGGGCTGGAGAGATGGCTCCTTGGTACTCTTGCAGAGGACCCAAGTTCAGTTCCCAGCACCCAAGTATTGGCTCACAATAATCTGTAATTCCAGTTCTAATAGATCTGATACCTTCTTCTAGCCTCTGCCAGCACTAGGTATGCAGATGGCATACATACATGCAGGCAAATATTCATACACATAAAATAAAAATAGGTCTTCTTGAAAACGACACCAAAGAAGGAAAGTGAGAAAGACACTATAGCATGGAAAGACGGCCTATGCTTATCGACTGAAAAATCAAACTGAGCAAATGGCCATCCTACCAAAGTCAATCTACAGATTCAATGCAATCTCAATCAAAACCTTTATGCCATTCTTCACAGAAATAGAAAAAAAAATCTTAAAATTCATATGGAAACACAGAAGACCAAGGATAGCCAAAGCAATCATGAACAAAAGGAATAATATGGAAGATGTCATCATATATGGTTTCATTTCAAGTTATACTACAGAGCCTCTAATAAAAACAGAATGATATTGACACAAAAAGAGACACACAGATCACTAAAAACAGACATACAGATCACTGGGATGACATGGAGGTCCCAGATAATATGAATCCTCACAACTAAAGCTACCTCATTGTGGGGGGAGGACACCAAAAACATATTCTGGACAACAGACAAGACAACATCCTCAGAAAATGGTTGTCGGAAACCTAGACATCACCATGTAGAAGAATGGAAGAAGATCCCTATATCTCACCGTGCACAAAACTAAGCTCCAACTTAATCAAAGACCTCAGCATAATATCCTGAGACTGCTAAAGGAGAGAAGAGTGTGTGATTCAACCCAGGGAGATATTTTCTGAATAGGACACTGGTAGCAGGGGAAATACAACCAACAGTAACAAAGAAGAGCTGATGAAACTAAAATGCTTTTGGATAGCAAAGGAAACTGCTAATTGAGTGAAGAGAATTAGTACCTAGAATATACAAGGAACTTAAAAGACTAAATTGCAAGAAAACAATTTTTTAAATGGGCTAAGAAACTAAAAAGAGAATAGAATTCCCATAAGAAGAATTATAAGTGTGTAGGTAATATCTGAAAAAGTGTTCTACATCCTTAGCCATCAAGCAAATGTAAAGTCTAACTACTTTGAAATTCTATCATCTCACCCTAGTCAGAATGATCATTGCCAAGAATAAAATGACAGAAAAAGAACCCCTACACACTGCTGGAAGGAGCGTAAACTACATACAGACACTTTGAAAATCAGTTTGGAGGATTCTGACAAACCTAGAAAGAACTCTACCACATGACCCTACCATAACACTCCTAGACATGTACCCAAGGTAATTTTATATCTTATTACAGAGACACTTGCACAGCCATATTCACTGCTGTTCTACTCACAATACAAGGAAATGGGTAAAAATCATTTAACAGTTAATAATGGATGCTGATTTGACAACAGAGGCTCCCAGGCACTAAGAAATCACACTGGTTCAAATAGCTTGCAATTGTCAGGACAGGGCCTCCACTGTCTGCCTTCCTTGTGAACCATAAAACACATTCAAAATACAATGGAAACATAAGTCCAACACTAACAGAAACTGTGCTGAGACTTGGGTCCACCAAACTGAAATAAAACCAAAAGATATCATATGGTAACATCAACCTTTAGAAACAAAGATATAAAATTACCAATTGACCCTTTGGGGGTCTATACACTTACCAGACCTTAAGAAAGCAGGTGAAGAGAAGGCTGCATCAGGTGAGTTGGCCATTTCAAACTGTTGACTCTTATCATAAGGCGTTGCAGGCTAAACTACACCAATTTTAAAACTGTTTAGTGAATGTTAGAAGCAATCAGCATTAGATTAATTGAAAGCAGTGTGAGCAGTTATTAACATGATGCAGTGTGCAACAAAAGATAATTAAATGTAATTAAATAATTTTAGTTTCTCTTTCATGACCTCAAAATTTGATTAATTATATTTGCTTATATGAACACACAGGAAATATCATATCCCCTTATTAATAAACATTTCATGAATCATCTTTCATTTTACAGTAAAGTTGTTATGCTACTATGTAACAATTCTTAGAACTCCAAAGAGAAGTCTATCCCCAAAAGGTTACTTCATGTTTCCAACAAAACTGTTTATATATTGATCTAAGAGTTGTAAATAGAACTAAGTTAATTCTTTTAATGAGCAAGAAATATCACTCAAGAAACTTTATCATCTATACTTTTCAGAGTTAGAAAGTCAGAAACTTCAAACATAACTACTAATTTGAAAGTTGGCCTCTACTGGTTATCTCTTTTTATTTTTACGGCATAAACATACAGTAATATTGGACATTGACAATATTCAGGTAACTACTTTGCATATGACACTGGATTTAAATAACTACATTCAACAGCAGTTAAATACAACAAACTTATTCCCATTAAGAAAAGTAAGGCTTTTCAAAGTTTACTGATATTCATTTAAGTAAAAACAAAGACGAAGAGAAATGAATTCTATACACTTATTTTTAAGAGTATTATTTCAAAAAGATATGTTGGGGGGCTTTGTTCAGTTCCCTGCAAGAAAACTAGTTATCCTCTTTGCCAAGAAATATTAAACCTAGTAACACTTTTTATATTCTTACAGCCACAATGGTAGTGACCAATCAATATTGCTATATGACACCAAAAAATAGAGAAAGTAAGAAACAAAAGTACATGTGACTATTTCAAGTAATTGTGCTGACTCTAAATTATAATCACTTTTTGAAAAAGGTCTCTCATAATTTCTGTTTGATTAGTTTCACTATAACCCTAAGTAATGAATAAACAATAATTTTTAGAGCTGTAAAAAAGAATGAAATTGGCAATAATTTACCAAATATGGTTCTTTCTACCTTTAAATCCTTTAAAAGTCATCTAACACAACAGATAGTTAAAAATGTTATAAATGAAGAAGTCTTAAACAAAACAGTATAGCAGCATATTAATGCGGGGGGGGGGATCTCAATATCTTTGCAAGTGCAGTTAACTTCCTAGGTATCATCTTTCACAATCTCCAACAAGGACATATTTTGGCAATCTTTTACAAACGAAAAGTCCTTGTGTCATTCCGTCACCTCCCCTGTTTAAGGGCATTTTTTTTTTTTTTCTCAACATCATATCCATTCTGACTGAAATACGAACAGTTTCATTCCTGGCTCTCTGAGGAATTTTCAACCAGGACTACTAACTTTAAGGAGCTCGTGACTTTGCAATTTGAACAAGTCAGCTCAGGACACTTGAACTGTTGGCATCTTCTGAGCACCACTGCCTTGAGCCTGCGAATCACAACTGAAAATTACAGGTCCTGGGACCACTCGAGGGAAGAGGCTAATATCACTCTGAACCCTAACTGCTCAACTTGACCTAATTAGTGGCCCAGAACCTGTCATCCTCAATTTCTGCCCGCACACCAAACAGGCTGAGTCTCAGAATTACTGAAGAATGTAAAACGGTCATATGAAATAAGAGTAGTCCCAGCTCCTTGGGGCTGGATCCTGGTCCTCATTATGAAGACTTTTTGAGAGCAGCACAGGGACTGGCCACCCTCCCTTTCCCAAGAATTTGTCCCTGACATCTAGGAGCAAGTTTCAGAGAGAAGCCAACTTGCAAATTTTGGATAACTGGGGAGAGAGACTTTTCAAGAGGCCGAAGCCAGAGTTGGGGGTGGGGGCGCGCCAGGAGCACAGCCCAGGACGCCTCTGGCTTAGGGAAGAGAATTTAGGGGCGCAGGTTGATCCCCGTGACCCCACCTGCCTCCACCCAAGGGACTTCAAAGGGGAGCACCACCCACTCTGCGGGGCAGGGGTGTTGTCCCAGGCAGCCAAACCTGAGCGCTTGGCCCGGGCTCGTCGCTCCAAGACCTTCCAGCTCACTTCAGCCATGAGCCCCTCCACCCCCGCCGTCTCGCTCAGGGCACTTTGCCCATCGCCGACTGTCAGTCACCACCGGCCGGCCGGCCACGCCCCCACGCGCGACACTGTCGAGAGGCGCGCCTGCCGGAAGTGAACTCCAAGGCCGACGTCGCCCTAGCGCCCCAGCTTCCCTGACGTCTGAGGGACAGCCGGAGGGGAGCGTGAGAGTGCAGCGAGCGGGAACGGAGAGTCTTCACCACGAACCCTTTCTCGGTCGGCCGGGCGTTCGGTGCTTTGCGGCTGCCGTCAAGCGCGGCGGAGGCCGGCTGGGCCGACGGCGCCATGGCGGCGATCCTGCTGCCCAGCGCCTGGTTGCTGCTGGCGCAGCTTCTCCTGGGGCTCGCGCTGCTGGGCGTTGGGCCTGTCCCGGCGCGGGCGCTGCACAACGTCACGGCCGAGCTCTTCGGGGCGGAGGCCTGGGGCACCCTGGCGGCCTTCGGGGACCTCAACTCCGACAAGCAGACGGACCTCTTCGTGCTGCGGGAAAGTCAGTGCTTCGGGCCCTTCCTCCGCCTGCCCCTCCTGGTGTACCCACACCCCGTTGTCCCTGTCACCCGCCCTTTTGCCCTCTTGTGGCTCCCTCTTTATCTCCATCCAAGTCCCCTTCCATCCACCCACCCACCCACGTCCTGACCTATTCACCCTGAGGTTTGACCATTCGCCCCATGAAATAATCACCTGCTTCCCTCAATCCTTCATGATGCCTAAGAATCTTGGTAGCTAGCCTCGTTTGCTCATAAGTCTCCTTCCATCCCCCTTTTCCCTCCAGTGTTCTTTACCCTTTGCTGAGCAAGAAAGGATGCAGTCTGACAGTTTCTTCTTATGGAAGACTTAAGACTGCCTCCACCATTTACTCAGTTTTTCCGCCCCGCCTTTTGTTAAGGTCCCAGGTATCTTTGAAGGTCCTGTGTCCTCCCAAGGCACCGGACACTCCACAGCTCTCATAAGCATATTTTGTTGACCTCTGATAAACCCGATGCCTCCGTGCTACATTCTCAGACCAGGCTTCTTCCTTACGAAGCTGGTCTTTAGAATACACCTGACCCTCCCTCATCTTGTTGACTGCTGAAGTCTTCCATATCTCTTTTGCCATCTTCTAAGTCAAGGAAGTTCTTTAACGATAGTTATGACTTTTAAATGATGAAAGGCATTAGTAGGCACGTTGCAGGCCTTGAAGGAAGAAGGTTAAAAGCAGGTACAGAGCTGAGTGGTAGCAGGCTCTTTCTGGAACCCCAGAACCTCTTATGGATGTTTGTTTTTCCTTTCTTTGAATGATTACCCATATTGCAAGAAGAATGCATACTGACAAGCCTGTAGACATTCTATCAAAAATGGACACAAAGACTCTCCTTGACTTTAAAGATGACCAGGAAAGTTTGGAGGACTCTGCTTTTCTGCTTAGATGTTTAAAAAAAAAAGTATCCATATTACTTTTGAGAACCTGTAGTAGGAATTCGTGCCTCCTTCATTTGATGAATCCATGTAATGAAATAAACAGTCCCATATTAAGGAGACGTGATTAGGTTTGGAGACCACTTGACTTAACAAAAGGACAGTAGAGTTTAAGGGTGTTTTGTTTCTGCAACTGTCAAAGTCAGGGCCCCACCCTTGATACAATATAGTATAAAGGTGTGTTCTTTACATGGATGGCTCATTCATGTTAACCCTCTTGGAAGAACCCCTTGGCTTCACTTTGCCTTAACAAGTGTACATTCTACAGCTGTCTTTACTTTCCTGTGTTAAACATTGTACTTCATCCCCCATTCTGTTTGGTTAGCATCATTACCCTTGAGGGTTCTGATAGGCTACAGAAGAATAAAAGTTTTCTTGCTGAAAACAATATCCAGAAAGCTTTTAACTCCTGACTGGATGGTTTGCCAAAACATTTTTTTTTCCTAATATCATACATTTGCTTTCTTTAGGAAATGAATTAATCGTCTTTTTGGCAGACCAGAGTGCACCCTATTTTAAACCCAAGGTGAAGATATCCTTGAGGTAAGTACAGATATTTATTTTGGTGGAATGCTAGTCTTTAGTGTAATATGAATATGCAGTAGTTTGGATTGTATTTAAAAAGAGTCCTGTTCACCTGTGGCATTATAATGCAAAACTTCTAGTTCTGAGGTAGAAAGCAGTTTGTTAGAAAATACAGTGAGAGTTGTTGTGATGGCTCAGCATGTAAAGACACTTGCTACCAAGTCTGAGGACTTGATTTCAGTCCCCAGGACCCACGTGGTAGAAGGAGAGAACTGAGTCCTGCAAGTTGCCCTCTGACCTCCATGTGTGCGCTTTGGTGCCAGTAGCTTCCCCAATCTCCTGTGCCTCCCCACCCCAACACAGATACATAAATAAATAAATGGAAAATTTTTTTTAATTTTGATTTTATGTATATGAGTATTAGGCCTGCATGTATGTAAGTGCACCTGTGTCGTGCAGTGCCCATGGGAGGACAAAAGAGGGTATTGGATCCCCTGGAACTGGTGTTATAGACAGTTGTTACCTGCCATGTGGGTGCTGAAATTGGAACCTGAGTCTTCTGCAAGAGCATCCAGTGCTCTTAACTGCTGAGCCATCCCTCCAGCCCCTAAATAAATTTTTTTTTCAAAAGAAAATTGAAAATAAAGAAGTTTAAAAATAATTTTCTTTTACAGAAATAAACTTCAGTGGATTCAGCTCTGTCCTATATAAACAAATACTCTTCATTCCCTTGTAGTCTAATATGCTTTCTTGAATATGTTAGGAATTGTGTCTAATTCTGGGTGCTCTTGGAAGTAGATGTCCCCCTCACAAAAATCACATATAAAACATGTTTTGCATATGGGGGGGCAGGGAAGATCAGTTACCTTCTATTTTTTTTTCTTTTGGTATAATAGGTGATGAGTGTTTAAGATTCATTTTGATGAATTGAAATCAAGCTCTTGAAATTATCTTCATTTTTAAAAAAAAATTTCAATATAGCCCTTATTTTACTTTTTTGACAGTTGGCATTGTGTAAAACATTGACCTCAAATGATAGTGAACCAGTATGAGTTTGAAACTACAGGAAGCAAGGGTAGAATGCTGTCTGTCAGAGAAGGAAGAGATGACACAATACAGACCAAAATCACAGCTTGCAGTCATGAAAGTTGAACTTAACCGTAGCATGGATAAATATTAGATAAGAGTGTACATAAATTGGTTACTTGATATCATATACAATATGATTTGGAATCAGAAACTACTTAGTAAATATTCTTAATCATGGAGTTGAGGAAGGGCTAGGAAAATGGCTTAGTCAGTAAAGTGCCTCCCTCACAAGCAAGAGGACCTGAGTTTGCATTCCCATCTGGAAGAAAGTAGGGAAGAATGGACACACAGATCCCTTCATGTTCAGTGAGAGACCGTGTTTCAAAAGATAAGATAGAGAAACTAAGTAATAAGTAATACGATTCCTAATGTCAGCCTCTAACCTCCACAGACACACACAAATCTCCATGGGTGAATTAGTGTTCAGAATTAACAGCATTTAAACACAAAACACTCATAAAATTTTGGCCTTGGATTTTGAGAAGAAAGTTATTAAAAAGTTGAAAAGTATTCTCCTCAGAAATATTTTTGGAATAATTTTCTGGAATATTTGAAATATGTGAGAAACAGGAGATTAAATAGAAGAAATGAACTAACTGCCTTCTACAAGGGAATTTTTTGCCTTGAGAATTATAAGTAAAGGAAATAATATATAATATATTAAGAACTTGGGTTTTACTTTAAAACAAAATCTCAAGTTCATGTTTCAATTTGTATTTGGTCAATACAAATGCGATATTATTTTATATACTCTAAAATTTAGACATTACTGTTTTAATTTTTTTAAAGATTTAATTTGAACTGTGTGTATGTCTGTATGTATGTGCACATGCATGCAGGCATCTGCAGAAGCCAGAAGAGATCAGATGATTCCTTGGAGCTGAAGTTGAAAGTAGTTGTGAGTTGGCTGATGTGGGTGCTGAGAACCCAACTGTAAACCACTGAGCCATCTCTCCAGCACCTCAAATAAATTTTTGAACTCTAATTTTGGTTTTCTTTTTTGATGATACTGGATATCAAACCCAGGACCTCACCTGTACTACATACATTCTACCACTAAGTCACTGTTAAATATAAATGGGTTTTCTCCCTGATATATTTGAGATGTATAGTGTTTTATAAAACTGATCTATATTCATTATGAACTCTTTTATAGACCATAGATATGTGTATGTGTATGTTAATTGTTTCTATGAAATTTTGAATTTTCCATTGGAATGTAATATAAGTGGTAAGAATAGACAGGTCCTTTTCTGCTATAACTTTTCAAGCAGTTTTAAATATTTCTTTCCTTTAGGAACCGTAGTGCATTGATAACAAGTGTCGTCCCTGGTGATTATGACGGAGACTCGCAAATGGATGTCCTGCTCACATACTTTCCCCAAAATCACACCAATGGTGAATTGGGAGCGGTGATCTTCTGGGGACAAAATCAAACATTAGGTCAGTTTTCAAATTTTTGGTATTTATTATTGACTGGGAAACATAAATTGTGAAAACATGTTCCTGATATTCTTATGGAAATGTAACAGTTACTTTTCTGAAATCAGTTTTGTCAGTAATTGTAAAAACTTCTTCAAAGTTCATTTTCTGATTCTTCTTTTTCAAGCCAGAACTAATCCATTCCAGAGAACAGAATCCCTCTTAATAGCTTAATGAAGAGATACTGTATAGTTTTTACGATTATTGGGATCTCTAAAGAACAAACTTCAGGCCATACATGGTGGCATACAACTTTAATCCCAGCACTCAGGAGACAGAGGCAAGGGTATCTCCGAGAGTTCCAGGCTAGCCAGACTATATAATGAGACTCTGTCTCTAAAGAGAGGGAGAGAGGGAGAGAGAGAAAGAGAGAGAGAACTTCAGGTAGAACTTTTCAGGAAGAATCCTCAATGCTATTAAGGGAATTGCTGTCTAGCTTAATTGTGAGGAATGGCCAGTTGCACCACAGCTGTGCCAGCAATGCCATATCTGCTGTGACTCTCATCAACAAAGTTTGTACACCTGGCCTCAGAATACTGCCCTTTCAATGAGCAGGAACAGAGATGGTTATGATAGAAGCAGACGTACTATACATGCCTTTAAAACTCTGAATGTTTCTGATAAGCCAGGTTTCATTTTGATTTAACACCCCAAATGCAAAGATGTCTGGGAAATTCTCCTTTTTTGTTTCTAGTCTTCCCAGTAAGGAAAAGCACAAAAAGTAATGGTTGTGAATCAGTTTTCTTACATCCATTCATAATCCTTGAGAAATCTTGTCTGAAAAGCCAGCTAACAATTCCTAAATAGCTTTGTTCGAGAAAGGCAAACACAGGTGTGTTTTCTGTCAAATTTTGGTAATGTAAGCAGTCACACACCCATTCTTCCTTTAAAATAGTACTGTATGCAAGTGCTGCTTATAAATAAACATGGATATGGCAGAATACGATAGTTTTGCACATGTTGGTTTCTTTGTGTTCAACAGAATCTTGATAATTGTCAAATGTATTTTATAGAAAGCAAATTCAGCTAAAAGAGATTTAAGTGGGACCCTCAACCAGAACATGTCACTGAAGTCTTAACCATAGAGTAGACTCTGTCAGTGTCTAATCTTTAAATTAACCCTTTGGTGTGTCATTAATAATAACTGTTGCAGGGAATTAGCAATAAATTTTGTAAAAAATAAAAATAAAAGAATATCCTTCTTTTGTAGATAGGAGAAATATTAAATGACTACTAATTCATATCCATATGCATATATATGCACATTTCTTTTTTTATAGATCATAAAAACATGACTGTACTCAATAGGACTTTTCAAGACCAACCACTAATTATGGAGTAAGTATGTGCTCGATTCACTTGCAAAAATTTAAAACTTACAAATGTAAAATAAAATCTTGTGTTTAGGATGCTATTTGCTAAGTGATATTGAAACTGAATCCAATCCTTAAAGCTGGTAGGTACATATATATTTGGTTACATGATGTGTGTTTGTTATGTTGAGTGAACTAAAGACAGAAATAATTTTTTATTTTAAAGGAAGATTTGGTTTTTTATTTCAGTATTTTCAAATACATTCATTATGGATCTATAGTAATCTTAGGTCATTATCAAAGAATAGGAAAGCAACTTTTGTTTTATTTATTTTTCTTAATTTTATGCACATAAGTGTTTTGCCTGCATGTTTACAAGTGCACCACATGCATGCAGTGCTAACAGAAACCAGAAGAGGCATAGGATTCCATGGAAATGGGACTAGGGAAATTTATTAGCTGCCTGCATGGGTGGGACCCAAAACTGGGTCTTCTGTAAGAGTAACAAGTGCTCTTAGCTGCTAAGCCACATCTCCAGCCCCAGGAAAGCAATTTTTTAATAGAAGTGTTAATGTTGATTCAATGATATTAAAGAATACAGAGTTTCTTTCATAAATATAGAAAGATTCCTATGTTAAGAAATTTGGTCATTTTAAATAAATCTTGTTATTTTTTTTTCCTCAAAATAAGCCAAGATAATTTAATCTAAATTTCTAACAATATATTTTGGTACTGAGATAAAGATCAATCTTGGAACAAGAAATATGCTCACACTCTTATTTTCAGTAAGGTCACTCTTACAGTAACTGAAATCATTCATATGTACATTAGTAGGTCATTTGAGCCATTAGAGTACTCAGCTTGATTTATTTTATAGGTGTGTGTTTTTCCATTGTTCTTACAATAGTCAATAACCACTATGGGATTGATATATATATTGATTGACTATTTCTAAATCCAGTTAAATTAGGTCATGATTCCGACAAGCTTCTGGGAATTAGTGCTGTCTCCTTTACTGTCCAAGATAGCCCAGAGAGTGCATCTTAACTATTCTGCACTCATGACCCCTTTCCAGCCAATAAATTTCTCTATCACTCTGGTATACAGATTTATAATAGAGGTATACAAGTCAAATAGTTACTGATAATAACCCTTGAAGAAATTTATTTTTAAACAATTCTTTGTTGTACATGTATAATTTTACTGGTTAAGAGGAGATCAAATTTGCATGTAATGAGGTGGATGCTCTTGTTTATCTTGAAATAACTAAATCTTGTTTGAATATTTGCTAGTGCAGGATATAGAACATCTTAAAATATTAAAAACACTAATGTTTTTAAAAGATGATTAATTTTTTTTCTAAAAAATCAATGCTGAGAATCTCTCTTGACATAAATACATAATTTTTAAAAAAAGACAGATAGATGTTTGTTCAAAGTCATTTCAGAAATTGTTGGAAATTCTAATCCCCTAGATAAAATACTTAATGATTTTTTAATAAAATTCAAATTAGCAACTTAATTTTAAAAGTCAAACATTCCAACATAATAGAGTCCAAATATTTATTAATTTGTGTTATTTACAAGCCAAGGAATGACATGAAAATACTTTTTCTCCATAATTAAACTATTATGTTTACATAACAACAAAGACACTGTTCCATTAAAACACTACAGTTCATAGCACACAGTGGTGTTGCATCTGAACCAGAGTGTATCAGGCAGCGTTCACTGGTGTAGATGGAGGGATGGCGTGTACAATGTATGGTCCTTATATTTTGTGTTCAGATCCAGGGCATGCTGTGAAGTTGCAGATACATTATTTGTTTTATTTTAAAGTAATTTTTGTTTGTTAGGAATTCAGAAATATTTCAGTGTGTCAAATAGTTTGCAACCCCCACATTTAGCTATGGAATCCTCTATGAGGTCAGAACCTAAGGTAGGGGCTAGTCAAAGCTCACAGAGAAACCCAAACAATGCCAACAGAGGTATTGTTTCCTGTTCTCCATTGTGTCCAGGGTAGGCCAGCAAGAGGCTGTACTATATGCCATTGCTTGGAAAGTCAGACTGTCTTTAAAGGTGGACCATTACAAATACATGTTCTTGTAGTTGCTGTGACAAGTTTACTGAGGCTGGCACATCCAGTAACAGAGTAGAAGACTTGATCTGAAAGTGACAAATGTCACTTCTGCTTCATTGCCTGCAACTAGACACTGTTGAGTATTGAAATGTTACCATGCTGCTAGAAAGCTAAGTTAAAAGTCACACTTGCATAAAACATCTACCTAAGTTTTTAAATGTTTTCCTTTCAGTTTCAATGGTGATCTGATTCCTGATGTATTTGGTATCACCAATGAGTCCAGCCAGCCACAGATACTGTTAGGAGGGTAAGTAAGCAGGTGTATAGCCATGTATGATTATAGTATTGCTGCTGCTGCCAAAATGGTGTGTGAGCTATTTGCTTTAATCTTTGAAGAAAAACCAACTTATTGGAAATTTTTGTTTTCAAAAAGAGCATTTGGTTACTATTAAAACTTTCTGAGATTTTTAGATTTTATATATATATATATTTTTTTTCTATATAAAGCTAGCTTAATCCTTTTATTCCTCTGAAATTTATAGATACCAGCTTTACAGATCTTCATGTAAACACTGGTTCATTAGCTATTCTGGAATTTAAATGGGATAGATAGCTACAGTTTTGATAAAGCCCACCATTATCATGGTAGCTCCTACACTTTAACCCATAAGCTTTGTTGCTTCTTTATTTGATTTGGAAAATAAAATTAAATCAATAATTGCCTAAAAATGTAAACTCTTTAGCTCTGGAAACTTTTCACTATAAACTTTATCATTGACCAGTGTATGTACTGAGTCTTTTTTATCACCCAAGCATGCCATCTTTAGGGAAATCTGCATGTAATTTTGTAATTCAAAGGTCTATACTGTATGTAGTTCCTCTGGAATTCAGTAGGATTTTACTCCTGACTCAAGAACAAATGGCAGCAAGGTACTTTCTGTGAGAGACCTCCAATCTATTTTCTGGGGATTGGATATTTTTCTGCATTTGATAAGGCAAAATTTAGTTTATATATAACGAGCATATTTGGAATTTGTACTTATAGGAGATAGGGAGAATCGCCCTTATCAGTCTGTCTGCCAGCAGTCACAAGGAGAGCTCATGGATTTTCTTTGAGACATGTGTTGTTAGAATTATGTTTTCAAATGAGGTATGCAGGGAGTAAATCATCAATGTGTAGTATATCTGGTGGAGAAACTCTCCCATTTCCTGTTATGTTTTCTGAAGGATTTTCATAAAGAATATGAATGTGTAGAGAAATTTTAAACAGTTGTCGCCAGTCTTCAGTAGAAGCCTGTTTTCCCTTCCCAAAACTTTACAAAATAGCTGAAACCAGGTCAAACTTTAGAGAGGAATTAAAAGCAGATCCATGTCTGGTGCAAGGCTGTTTCTAGGAGAGACTGTGTGAGTGACAAGAGAAGAGACCACAGCCACCAAAGTGCTATCACAGCAGGTGAGCCTCCTCAGGAAAACCTGCCTTTTCAAGGTCAAGGCTGGTGATTGTGAATGTAATGGTGGCCTCCAGCCTGGCTGTTTCATGGCAATCTCCATTTTATAGTCCAGGACCCCATTGGAATATCAGCACTCTGTTTCCTGTTTCACTGATTTTTTTTTGCAGCATTTCTGTTCATTTTCCTTGCTGAACTTTTCCTCCATGCTATACAGTTGAAGTTGTTTTCATGTCACTAAGCTGAGCACTTTGTTACTTCCTTATCCAGGTCCTGAATTGATTTTCTTGTAGATCTTCTGTGATTTTACATCCTCTATTGAGCAGTCCTTCTTTTTAGCAGCAGGCCTCTGAAATCTTTCTGGCATTCCCGCTATTTGCTTTGCTTTATTTTCCAATATGGCAGTCATGAGCACCTTAGCAACTGCTTTCCTTGTATTTTGTTTCTTTGTTGTGTTTCACGCATTTTGGGGGATAGATGTGTCTTGCAGTTTGGGGGTTTTATTTGCTCTTCTTGTCTTGTTGTTGTAGGTATCTTCTGGTAAGCTGTATTTGGGGAATTTGTGTTCCCTACTGCTAGTTAGTGGAGACGCCAACTGTGGGAACAGAAAGGGGTTCGATAACAGTCCCAGTGTTAACATGCAGTGAAGGACTGTTTCATACTCCACTTAGATCACTGAGAAGATTCAGAGACAGATGCACTAGCACTATTAGGAAAAAATGCAATTTGTACTTGTTAAATTTATTCACATTTATTTTATGTGTATGAGTGTTATTCCTGCATGTGTGTAAGTGCACCTGTGTCGTGCAGTGCCCAAGGAAGACAGAAGAAAATGTTGGGTCCACTGAAACTGGAGCTATTGACTGTTGTTAGCCATCATGTGGGTGCTGGGATTCAAACCTGGGTCCTCTGCAAGAACAGCTAGTGCTCTTAATTGCTGAGCCATCTCTCCAGCCCAGTTTGTACTTCTTTAGACCTAAGTGTATTAATAGTTAAATAAGAAGAGGAGGAAGCAAGGGAAGCTGGGAAAGTAAATTACGAATGGAAAGGAAAAGGAATTTGAAGGAAAAGAAGTCTGAGAATAATAGAGAAAATATGGCAGAGAAATTGCAGAAAAACAAAGGAGCACCATGATGGCTCAGAGGGTAGGTCAAGTCTGACAGCCTCACTTTGGTCCCTAGGATCCCTGTGTTGGGAAGAGAGAACCAACTCCCTCATGTATCCTCTGATTCCACACACATTCAGTGGCATATACCCCTCCCCAAATCCATCAGTCAATAAATATAAAAATTAAAAATCTATTCAAGTGAAATATAAGTTAATACAAAACAATGAGACAAAGTACAGAAGAATAAATTAAAAAGCAAATTGAAAAATAAAAATTAGACGTGAAATAGAAACTATGATAATATTGGTCAGTATTACTTCCTAGTTGGGATGATTTCCCCCCAGCTCTTTTTCACTTTTTGTAGCTGGCTATGCAGGAGGAAAAAAGTCTAATCTCAGTAATTCAAGCAAACTAGAATGATACTTCCTCAGTGCTGAAAGAAGTTTCTGTGTGAACCTCAGGTGGGGGTTTCTTCATCTAAGACCCTTACCCCTCTCCTCTGTCAGTTACATTCTTCATTCTATTGTATTGGGGAATCACAGTTTGCTTTGTGGGGTTTTTAAGTAACCCAGGCACTGGGGTGGTATGAAAGGCATGCCCACACCTGCTTCTTCCTGTACTTTCTTCCTACTCAGGCCCCACCGGCTTTTTTCACCAATGCCCCCAGTTGAGGTCTAAGGATACTTATGTTCACTGGGGAGACTATTCCCAGTTCAGCACATTGTTCATGTTCAGGTGTTAGGACTCACCTAGGCAGTAGTGGGATGGTGCCCTCAGCATCCATTGATTGATTGCCTGTGGTTTCATCTTGTGATGGGACCCAATGAAATTTCCCCTAACTACCTTGGCATGTCAACTGGTTTTGTCATGATGGAGATCTCCCTAGACTACCATAATGTAGAGATTTCATTGACATAGCTTCCATATCATATCTAGAATATGTTAACCAGTAGCAGCTTTCTTAGCCCTCTGGCTCTTAAAATCTTTCCATCCCCAC
Organism: Eospalax fontanierii; assembly: GCA_035773235.1. Classification (NCBI taxonomy): domain Eukaryota; kingdom Metazoa; phylum Chordata; class Mammalia; order Rodentia; family Spalacidae; genus Eospalax; species Eospalax fontanierii. The sequence continues at coordinate 7,165,691 of CM069552.1, read as the reverse complement.
TTGTGTAATGTTCCCTGAACTGTAGGTGTAGAGGTTGCACTGTAGATGTATCACTTAAGGCTGGGCACCTCATAATCGCTTATTTTCTGCATTTTGACCAATTGGGGAACCTTGTTATAGTCTCTATCTATTGCAAAAAGAAGCTTCTTAGTTGAATGGTGAGAGATACACTTGTCTTTAAGTATATACATTTAGAATGCAATAAGAAATTACATTGGTCTAGGAAAGTGGCAGTAGTACATTCTTCTCTGGGCTCTATGATCTCCCCATTTGGTTATGTTTATATTACCTTGCATGGATTCCCTCCTGCTGTGTGGGCTTTAAGTATAATTAAACAGCTGTTGATTATCCTTAAAATAAAATGCCACAGTTACACCAATAGAGATAAATTGTTGAACCGGTCATTGTTGTGGTTCATAGAATTTACATCTGACTAACATCATTAGTTGGTTTTCTCCCTTGGCAGTGTGCATAGTTTCTTCTGAGTCTTCTGGGAGGAGACTTCTAGATCAGTTCTACCTCAATTGTTTCAAGTCTTTTGTTCAAAGTGTGTCTCAACTTCAGCAACAGAGTTTTACCTTCAAGTTCTGGGAGGCAATTAAAGGCTGTGGCAATAACCTATATTATTTGGGGGAGGCAATTTATGACTATGGCAATAGCCTATATTATTTTGGGAGTCTCTTGTAGTGCCCTAACCAGCAACTCAAAGAGTGCTGTGATTTTTGTTAGATAGCCTTCATGGATATACAAGCACTTACATATATGTATTTTTCAGCAGGCCCATGAAATAATGTGTTTGCCTTTGTTTTTTCATACCACTTAAATATTATTTATTTCTTCCTCTCTCTTCCTCATATATCCATGCCTCCTTCCTCCCTAGTTAAAGTACCCTCTGTTTTTCCCCATTTCCCCTTTGACACTGCCAGCATCCTACTAACCCCCTCTCCCAAGCTCCTTCCTTTCCATTTTCTTGACTTGTGAGGTTACATCAGGATATATACTTACAACTAAAGATTAGGAGCTAGGATCCACAAATGAGAGCATATGTTGCTTGTTTTCTTGTCTGTGTTACCTTACTCAACAGTTTCTAGTTTCATCTATTTACCTCCAAATTTTATGATTTTATTTTTCTTTGAAACCTAATAAAAAGTACTTCATTGTGTAAATGTATCGCATTCTCACTATCCATTCATCCATTTAGGGACCTTTAAGTTGTTCTCATTTCCTAGCTATTGTGAAAATAGCAGCAATAAACATGGCTGAGCAAGTATCTCTATAGTAGGATATTGAGTCCTTTGGATATATGCCAAGGAGAAGACTAGCTAGGTCATATGATAGATCTATTTTTAGCTTTGTAAGAATGCTCTACACTGATTTCCATAGTGGCTACACCAATTTGCAGTCCCTCCAGGACTTCAGTTAAGTGTTCCCCTTTCCCCTCATCATCATCAGCATTTATTGTCAGTTTTCTTGATCTTAGTCATTCTGAAAGGGGTAAGATGAAATCTTGATATGGCTTTAAATTGCATTTCATTAATTACTAAGGATGTAGAATGCTTTTTTGGGTGTTTCTTAGACATTTTTATTTCTTCTTTTGAGAACACTCTACTCAGAAAGGTGTCCCATTTTTTAACTGGGTCATTGGTTTTCTTAATTCTTTGCTTTTTGAGTTCTTTGTGTATTCTGGAAATTAATCCTCTATCGGATGTATAGCTGGCAAAGATTCTCAGTCTATAGGCCTCCCCTCCATCCCATTGATGGTTGCCTTTGCTGTACAGAAACCTTTTAGTTTAATGAGGTCCTGTTTCTCAATTGCTGTTCTTAATGGTTTAATATCTTTGTCAAATGTCAGGTGACTGTAATTGCATATACTCTTATTTGGTCTTCTATTTCGTTCCACTGATCTACATGTCTGTTTTTGTGCTAATATTGTGCTATCTTTTATTACAGTAGCTCTGTAATTAGTTTGAAGTCTAGTATGGTAATCCCTCCATCATTATTCTTTTGATTTAGAATTACCTTGGCTTTCAATGGTTTTGTGTGTTTCCATATTAATTTTACGACTTTTTTTTCTGTGAAGAATACCATGGGGATTTTGATTGGGATTGCATTTAATCTATAAATTGCTTTTGGTAGGATGGTCATTTTCCCAATGTTAGTTCTACCAATCCATGAGCACAAGAGGTCGTTCCATTTTTCTAGTGCCTTCCTTAGTCTCTTTCTTCAAAGATTTAAAGTTTTCATTGTAGAAAACTTTCACATCTTTGTTTAGGTCTATTCCTAGTTTTTTGTTTTGTTTTTTTTCTGTAGCTCTTGTGACTGGGAGTGTTCCATAATCTCTTTCTCTAGCTACATATATTGATATATAAAAAGGGTACTAGATGCTGGAGAGATGCCTCAGCAGTGAAGAGCACTGGTAGCTCTTCAGAGAACCCATGTTCAGTTCCCAGCACCCACATGTGGCTAATAACCATCTGTAACTCAAGTTCCAGGGGATCTTATGCCCTCTTCTGACCTCTGTTGGCATTTGCACAACATGGGTGCACTTACATTCATGCAGGCAATACATAATACACTCATACTCTCTCTCGTGGTGGAGCACAGCACCCAGAAGGCACACCCCCTCACCAGGTCCTCTGTCTCCTGGCTGGCAGGAGGGAACTGCGAGGCGGATCCGGTACCAAGCTCGTGTCCCACTTCCCATGGATTGCCCCAGCTCCCTCCCCGCAGGAGGAGGGGGCCTTTCAGGGGATCAATGGGACATCGGGTTGCTGCGGCCAGCCCGTTCTCAGCCTCCTGCCCACTCCAGAAGACAATCAGGCCCGACCGGGGTCCCTGTCTTGACCAAAGAAGCGTGCAGTTAGTCAGCTCTTTTGATGATACAGCTTTAATGATGTGACTTCTTCAATGGTACTGCAGGAAGCCATTTACTGAACTTATCAGACACATTATAAAGGTTTAGAGTTACAGATATTAGCATACAGCAGGAAGTTTCTACCAGTCATTTTACTGATCACTCTGATCATGCTTTTACTTTACATAGAGGCTACTACTGTCCATGCACTGTTCATGAGGGAGGAGGAAATTTTCCTCCAATGGCATTTAAGTTCCTAGTTCACCTAATTATCATAGTATGTGTGATATGTGCCTATCTCTTCTGGCTAGTCTTTGTTTTAGCTCCTCTCAGTGCCATCTTGCCCAGGCCACAAGGTGCCAGCTGGACAATTAGGATTTCTTAAGGCCCAACACATACACAAAAAATAAATAATATAAATTTTTTTAAAAGGTGGGGGGGTGGGAGGCTGGAGAGATGATTCCATGTGTAAGAGCTGTGGCTGCTCTTACAGAAGACCTGGATTTTATTCCCAGCACCCACATGGTTTCTAGTAACTGTATGTAACTCCAGTTCCATAGTTATTTATCCTCTTCTGATCTCTGTGGGCATTTGCATGACACAGGTACACTTATATGTAGGCAATACACTCGTACACATAAAATATTTTATAAAAATATAATTTAAAAGCTAATGATTTTTTTGTAAGCTGATTTTTTTTACCCTTCCACTTTGCTGAAAGTGTTGATCATTTCTAGAAGTTTCCTGGCAGAATTTTTGGGATTATTACATATCTCATCTACAAATAGTAATAATTTGACTTCTTTTTCAACTAGTATCCTTTAATTTCCTTCTCTTGCCTTATTGCTCTAATTAGGGTTTCAAGCACTATACTGAAATGAGTGGGGTTAGTGTACAACCCTGTCATTGGCTTTGAGTTTGTCATATGTAACCATAATTATGGTGAGGTATGTTCTCCCTAGTCCAGTTCCCTCTAGGACTTCTGTCAGGAAAGTGTATTCGATTTTGTCAAAGGCCTTTTCTGCATCTATTGAGATGATCATGTCATTTTTATCTTTAAATCCATTTATAGAATATATTACATTTATTGATTTACACATGTTGAAGCATCCCTGCATTTCTGGAATAAAGCCAACTTGGTCATAGTGAATGATCTTTTATGTTAAGCTCATTTTTATCCTTCCATTTTGCTGAAAGTGTTAATCATTTCTAAAAGTTTTCTGGCAGAATTATATCCCTCAATGCTGCTTGCATTTTATTGAGAATTTTTACATCTATGTTCATTAGGAATATTGGACTGTAGTTTTTTTTTCTATTTGTTGTTTATTTATTTGCTTATTTATCTGATTTTGGTATGAGAGTAATACTGGCATCATAGGTATTTTGGAGTTATCCCTGTGTTTCTATCTTTTTTAATAATTTAAGCAGTATTGGTTGTAGATCTTTGAAGTTCTGGTAAAATTCCCCTTTGAATCCATCCAGACCTGGATTCTTTTTAGTGAGAATAAATAAAAAAATAAAAATAAAAATAAATAAATAAATCTCTTTATTTCTTATGGATCTTTTTAAATTGTTGATCCTTTCTTGATTTAATTTTGGTGACTCAGTTGAAACTAGAAATTCATCCATTTCTTTTAAATTTCCTAATGTAACAGAGAATAGGTTTTCAAAGTATTCCCTTATAATGTTCTGGATCCTTTTGGTGTCTGTTGTGATGTTTCCCTTTCCATCTCTGATTTTGTTGATTTGGATTTGTTCTTCTTTTTTAAGTTAAGTGTCTATCTTGTTTATTCTTACAAAGAATCAGCTGTTAGATTCATTGTATTGTTTTCTTCTTATTTCATTGATTTCTACTCTCATTGTATTATTTCTTCTGATCTGCTGGGTTGGAGTTTGGTTTGTTCTTGTTTTTCCAGGTTCTTGAGTTGTACCCTTAAGTCATTAATTTGTGATTTTTGTGATTTTTTATTGTATGTGGTTAGCTATACAGTTTCCTCTTAGAGCTGCTTTTAGTGTGTCCCAGAGGTTTTGTGTGTGTGTGTGTCTGTCTGTCTGTCTGTGTCTGCGTCTGTGTCTGTGTTTGCCTGTGTGTGGTATTCTTATTTCATTTAGTTCCAAGAATATTTTTATTTCTTTCTTATTTCCTATTTGATCCATTTGTCATTCAGTTAGTGTGATCTTTAATCTCCATGAATTTGTGCAATTCCCATAACTTCTTTTGCTGTTGATTTTAAGTTTTATTCCATTATGATCAGATAATATACATGTAATTATTTCAGTTTTTCTATATTTGTTGAGATTTGTTTTGTGCCCCAACATGTAGTCCATTTTAAAGAAACTTCTGTTGGTTGCCAATGAGAATGCGTATTCTTTGATGATTATGTGAGATATTCTGTAGATGTGTATTTAGGTTTCTTTGATATTATTTAATTCAGAAATTTCACTTATTATTTTTTGTACAGATGGCCTGTCTAGTGGAGAAAGTGGGATATTGAAGTCACCTACTATTACTGAGGTTACTGTGGTTAATTTGTCTTGAAATCCTGAAACTGATTACACCAGAGTTTGGTACATATGTGTTTATGATTATAATACCTTCTTGGTTAATTGTTTCTTTGATCAGAATGAAATTACCTTCTTTATCTCTTCATGTTAATTTCAAGTTGAAGTCTATTTTGTAATATATTAGGATAGCAGCACCGGCTTATTTCTTGGTCCCATTTGCTTAGAATATTTTTCCATCCTTTTACTCTGAAGTGGTGCCTGTCCTTGAATGGAAAATGAGCTTCTTAGAGACAACTAAAAGGTGGATTTTGTTTCTTAATCATTTGAGTAAGCTGTGACTTTTGATTAGGGAAGTAATGCCAGTGATGTTTTTAAGTTATTATTGAAAGATGTGTTTAAGTTTCTGTCATTTTATTTTCTACTTGTGGTCTTAGTCCAATTTTGTGTCTATAATTATAGCTTCATTTATTTTCTTTGCATGGCCTTTTGTGTTTGGTCATTCCTTTTTTGAACATTGCTTTCAGTGTTCTCTGTAGGACTGGTTTGATGGACATGAATTCTTTTAGCCTGTTTGTATCAAGGAAGATTTTTCTATTTCAACTGTGCCATATTGTTTTGCTGGGTAAAGTATTCTGGGTTGGCATCTCTAGTCATTTAGAACTTGTAATACTTTGCTCTAGGGTCTTTTGGCTTTAAAAGTTTGTACTGAAGTCAGCTGTTACTCTGGTGGGTTTTCCTTTTTATGTAACTTGTTGCTTTTCTCTTGCAGCTTTGGATATCCTCTTTGTTCAGTATATTTAGTTATTTTACTATGATATTTCATGGAAAGTTTCTTTGATTGTCCTTTCTATTTGATGTCCTGCATGCTTCTTGTATCTGTATGTGGTATCTGTCCTTAGTTTAGGGAAGTTTTCTTTTGTAATCCTATTGATGATCTGGTCAGTGTCCTTGATGTGAGATTCATTTCCTTCTATGCCTATAATTCATAGATGTGATCTTTTCATGGTGAAAAGTTGCTGTGTATTCCATTCCTGTGGGTTTTTTTTTTTTAATTTTCGTATTCTTTGCTTGAGTGGTCCAGTTCTCTTACTTTATGTTTAACTCATGATGTTCTGTTTTCTACTTGATTCCTTCTAATGGCAAGATTTTTCCCTGTCTTTTCTAATTAGGTTATTGAGTTTTTCAATTCCTGAATTCACTTTTCAGGTCCTGAACTGTCTTTGTCTTTTCATTGTATTTTCTTGAACTTCGCTCAAGAGTTTGTTCCTATCTATCGTCTTTGAGTTCATTGAGATATTTATGTGTTCTTTAAACTTTTTGAATTCTTTGATCATGTTTATGATTTTCTTTTAAGTTCTGTGTCCTGGGTTCCTTTGGGTTGTTCTCATTGCAAAACATTTCTTTAGGAGTAGTGGAATTTTGTGGGAACCCATCTTGATTTTTCACATTGTTCATCTTTTTATGATGTAACCTGAGTATCTGGACATCTTTTGGTGGTTGTGTCTTATATGAAATACTAGCCAGAGCTTTTTGAGTGGAAGAGAGTTCAGTTCTGTTTTGCTGTTCTGATAGCTTGATTGAGTTCACATCAGGCCTTAATAGTTAGCTGGTCTGTGCTTCAAATTCTCACTGTTGTTTTTTTATTGGAGGGACAGGGGTGAATCCAGGCTGTTCTGGTGTGTGGGGTGGGCAGTCACAGCTAGGACTATGAGTGTGAGTGTGGAGATGACAGCAGGGTAGACCAATTCTGTGTAGCTCACCAGGCTGGTCTAGAGCAAGAGTAGTGCGTTCCAGACTTAGCTCTGAAGGTGGCACAGTGGGGCCATGGAATCAAAGTGGACAGGGTTATTGCTAACTCACCAGCCTTGTCTAAAGCTGGACCAGAGCCAACCAGGCCTACTTCTGGAGGTAGAGAAATGGCAAGGAAGTAGGCAGAGTTTTGGCTAACTCACCAGGCTGATCCGGAGCAGGAATGCTGTGTTCTGGACTTAATCCTGGATATGGAGAAATGGTGGTGGATTGGGACAGGATTCTAGCCAGCTCACCAGGCTGGTCTGTAGTGGGCTCACTGTATTCTGGGCTTAGTCCTTGATGTGAAGAGATAGTGATGGATTGGGTAGGATTCTGGCTAACTCATCAGGCTGGGCCAGAGTGTGAGCAGAGCAATCCAGACCTAGTCCTGGAGATGGGGGATCAAAACAGCTCTTTCAGTAGTTCAAAAAGTCAAATTCTATTATCTTTATAGACTTTGTACTTAAATCTTCCAAAAAACTCTATAGAATGCTATATAAATATCATAACATATTTGTTTTGACTTCTGTATTAGGTTTTTCTCTAATACGTCTTTAAATAGTATAGCTTTTTAAATAAACTTATTCTGCTTAAACATGTTTCTTTGGGCTTGTTATTTATTATATTCTGATGTCCTCCAACAAACTAGACTAACAGTGTGTTATTATATGGTATCTCTCACTTAAATCTCAGTCACATATTAAACAATAGTAGCTCACCTAACTAAGTGATTTATCCCGATGCCAATTTGAAGAATAAATTTTTTTAGTTCAAAGAAAAAAATTTCTCTTGGGGTTGGAGGTATAGTTTAATGCTAAGACATGTAGTTGGCATGCACAAGTACCTGGGACAATCCCCTGCAGGAGGATGCATACACACCACACACACTCTGTTTCTGCCAGTAGCGTTTTAGGATGGCTGTAACCTAACTGTATCATGATTTAAACAATAAAAAGCTGAGTGCTTTTTTTTTAATGTGGGAGCCAACATTAATGTGTCACTAAGGTTTTGTTCAACTTTCTGTCCCTCTGACAAAATACCTGTGCTATTTTGAGGAAATGATTATTTTGTCTCACAGGTTTAGAGGCTTCATTCAGTCCATGGTTCTGTTCTTTTGTAATGAGGCAGAACATCATAACAATAGCTGATTGACTGTAGCCTGGCAATACCAAGAAGAGGAGAGGAAGGCTGTTTGCCCCATACTGGCTAAGAAGCAGAAAGAGATAAATAAGGGGCCAGGATCACTGCCCTTTAAGGGCATGTCCTCAGTGACCTGCACCCCACCTCCTGAAGATTCTACCACTTCCCTGTAGTGCCACAAGCTAGCAGCTAAGTCTGTAACACATGTCTTTTGGAGATATGTAAGATACATAGCTTGACAGGCCATATAGTATAAAAATGACAAATCTCTATATAGGTGTATAAGAGAAGAGGGCATCAGTATAGGCATTTTGCACTATTCAGGTGATTTTGGTTAGCAGAGTGCAGTGTAGTTTACAACCCAATCTTATTCATCAAAAAGTCTGAAGAAGCCTAATTTAGCAAGAAATCTAACCTACATTTTGCAACTTAACTATTATGCATATGGATATGATACTTCTGAGATTATCTCAGTTTAATTTGGGGAACAACTTAAACTTTTATAGAAAACTTGCAGTGATTTTTAATTAATATTTTCATAGGAAACAGGGCTATAACCCTGGTCAGGGACATACATGGAAATATGAGATTGCTCACAGTAAAATGTTGCAAAACTACTGTTACTGGAGTTATAGTGAATGTGGTCAATTTAAGCAGGCAGTGAGTCATGTGTTTGGTCTAGTGGGGGTTATCAGAGTGATTAAAGCTACTGAAATGGAGGAGGTAATTATGTCAAATAATTAAAAGTGAAGCTTTAGTTTGTGCCTCAAAATCACTTTATAATGGCTTAAAACCATGTAATCATATATCACATTACTTAGAAATAACACCTAGCTATTAAATGTTAGAGCAACTTCTGCAGTTATGTGAGCTCATCATTAACGAGCATTTTCTATAAAAGAATATTTGAAACTAATGTTACCTAAGCTTTCAGAACAGTTTTAATATTGAAGCGAAAACATTTGTGTCTGTAATTTTAATCAAAGGTAAATATAATGTTTCCTGTTCAGATTTTCTTTAAATTACAGACTGAGTTTAGACACATTTTTGAGTCAGACCTGAGTTGTATACTTGATAAATATTAATGTAGGTACATTGTAGTTACACTCTTTACCTTGTTTCCTTTGTTTCATATGTATTGCTTCACATGTATGTGCATGTGTATATATGTATAATTTTTAATTAAGATTTTAGTTTATATGTAACGTACATATTAATGTTATACTATGACACTTCAGTGATTATATGAGAATAATTGGTATATCCACCACCCCAAATAATTTCTTTTTTAAAAAATTTATTACGTTTGTGTGTATGTGTGTGTGTGTGTGTGTGTGTGTGTGTGTACGTACGTACATTGTTACACTGTATATGAGGTCAGAGGACAATTGGCAAGAGTCAGTTCTCTCCACCATATTGGTCTTAGGAATTGAACTCAGGTGATCACACTTGTACCTGCCAAGCCATCTTGATGACTCTCAGACATTTATAATTTCTTTTTGCTGTGACTATTCAAAATCCTGTCTAGTTATTAAGATTAATTTTATTTTTAATTATGTGTATATGTCTGTATGCAGGTATGTGCACTTCAGTGCGGGTACCTAAAGAAGCCAGAAAAGGACCTAGATTTCCCTGGAGCTGGAGTTACAGATGGTTGTGAACCACCCAGCATAGGTGCTAGAAACTATACTGCTCTCTACAGGAGGGCACAGTCTCAACTGCTGAGCCATCTCTCCATCCCTCCTTTCTAGTTATTTTTTGCCATTTTACTGATCATTGTGTATGTGAGATTTTCCCTCCTCTAATCTCCATTTAAATTACTGTTTCTATTATTAGTTCAGAACCAATACATCTCTAATTTTCCATTTTACTTTTCATGTTCTCCATATTATAACCTGTGACTGTCTTAGTAAATCATCCTTCATTTTTTATTGGTTTTATGTGCTGACATAGTTCAGAAACTATTACATATATTTTTAGTAAAATGGTATATCATGCCACTTCAATCTATTTTTTTAAAGAATATGAAAACTATGGGATTTAAAGCTTTAAGGTAAAACCAGATAATAACCCTTATGGCACTTCTAACTTTACAATCAGCTTTAGTATGCAGCATCTTTAAAAAAAAAAAAAAAAAAAAAAAAGTAGCTGCAAGAGGGTATTTATTTTCTTAGGATTCCATCCTGTATACATGTGTGTTTTACAACATTGTTATTAAAAGCAACCTATTAGAATTGAGAAGTAGGATTTTTGTCACTGTTTCCATGAGAACATTATACCAGTTGTCTGACTTTTCTTTTCCTAAAGAAACTTTGCTATTGAAGATAAATTATTTTTCCAAAATCTTTTCTTTGCAGAGTTGAGCCACAGAAAAAAATGAAAGGCGTTAGTACTTAGAATCTTTAGCCTGCATTTCAAGATGTATGTTACAGTTATATAAGGATCTTAATTTTATTTCCTAGAGTCCTGCTAGGAAGATCTAGAGGGGTCAACTGAATTGACTTCAGATTCTCTAGTGATGTTTTTCATATTGCTTTGTTTTAGATTCTCCTTAAAACTTAATTGAAATCCATTTGATTCTAAGTGAATGGTTTAAGATGCTTTCATGGTTCTTCACCTTGCTTTTATTCATGTCTTAATTTTAAATGTATGTTTGTAGTACTCATTTAGAAAGACTCGGCTTCTTTTCAGCAAAACATAGTTTTATGGGTTTTGTGCAATGAAGTTTGATACTAACATTTCATCATGAAGTTAGTAACTGATTATCTTGCAAGGTGTCTTACGGTGAGCTTGGTGGCTCATGCCTTTAATACTAGCACTTGGGCAGTGGAGGTAGGAGAGTGATCAAGAATATAAGAACAGCCTGTGCCACATAGTGAGTTCCCAGCCAGCCTGGGGTACAGAGTGAGACTCTGTCTCAAACAAACAACCTAAGGAGGCTATGATATGGCTCATTGGGTAAGAGGGCTAGCTGCCAAGTCTGAAAACCTGAGTTCAACCCCAGAACCCACATAGTGGAGAGAACTGACTCCCTCAACCTGTCCTCTAACCTCCACATGACACAGCATTCAGGTGTACCTCTCCAAAATATAATTAAAATTTTAAGAATGTAAAAAAAATTTTTTAACTTTGAAATTCATGTCAATATTAGCATATATTAAAATTTTGTGTCCTCCTTTCAGGGGAAAGCATTTGTTGTTATCTCTTTCATTATGCTTTATGTATATACTGGAAAAGTTTCATTTTCAACCTAGCATACCAGCCATGTATGGTGGTACACACCTCAGCATTTGGGAGGCTAAGGAAGGATTGCAAGTATGAGATCAGCCTAGGCTACCAAGCAAGACTTTATTGCTAAAAAACAAAACAACAACAAAAAAGCTGTTATAGCTCTAAAATCCACATGTACAGAAATATTTTATTGCAATTTAGTGATCAGTGATTACAGAGGCACCACATATTTGCTACTTCATTACTTCATGTAAATCTGAGATTGGAACTTAGAGCTTCCAACTTCTAAAGCCTGTGTTTTTTCCCTCATTTCTGTTCTGTCTGTGCCCTCATTGTAATCACAGAGGGCCGTCCATTCTTCTCCCCAGGAAGGATCTCCTGTTTATTGCCACTACTATCTTATGACATAATGGCTGCTTTCTGAGAGTGAGCATTCTAAGTATCGACCCACACATAGTGCTTAAACAGCATCACCTAGGATGCATTCTATTTTTAGAAGAAATTAGAGTACTGGGGTAGATTCTGTAGGGCTGTGGGATCTTAGACTCCCACTCTTGATGTAAGCATGGCAAAATTGAAATTCAAAAGAACATGTAAGATGGAAAACAGTGTGGCCAACCACACAACAGAATAACTGTTTATTTCCTTTACATAATTAAAGGCATGCAAAGGGATATGCAAATACAGATCATTTTAAGGAAATCAAATCTTAGTTTTCACAGATGTTTTTACCTACAGTTGGTATGCCCAAAAGTGTACCTGTTTTCACTTTAATTTGCACATTCACATGAGATTGCCATATTCTTTACCTTTCCTAAATCTTAGTAATGACACATTTCCTGGAAAGAAAATCTCATAAACACTGAACACAAAAGAAATCTTTTTGTTTCTAATAAAGATGACCTGGACAAACATAACTTCCAGTTTTTCCCTTTCTTACATTATTTCTCTTCACAAAGTTTGGCTATAAAAGGAGGTATATGGATCCACATTGGATGTTTTGAAATCAAATATGGTTGTGCTAGTAGTGACAGTTTGTTTTGTTTTAATGACTTTGACCCATTTACCTTTGACTCTTATCAAACAATCCATTGTTACTGAGACAACACCTTGGAGAGTAAGAAGACAATGAATTAATTTTTTTTAATTAAAAGGAAAGCGTTCTGCTTTTGTTAGTATTTTACCTCTAGGGTACAGTAGCTTTCTCTTCCTCTTTTCTGGGGACGAAGGGAGCCAATGTCTTTCTTTGTAGATCAGACTGGCCTCAAACTTCCAGTGATTACCTCAGCATCCAACTATGGGGGTTACATATATGTATCATCATGCCCAGTAATAGATACTTTTCTGTAATATAACATTGTAACTTAACAAAACATTTGAAAACCACCATTTAAAGTCTTATTTTAGGAAATTTAACATTTACTATTTTGTAAATTCTAAGAAATTAATTTTTTTGTAAATTTTTATTTTCTAAAACTTTGTTTATTAATTTTTAATTGTATTTTATTTCATACAATGTATTTTGATCATATTTAGGACCCCTCCCGCATCTACATACCTTCTTTTCTAAGCCCCACCAAATTTCTGTATACATGAATACATATATATATATATATATATATATATATATATATATATATATGTATATTATATTGAGGCCTATAGAGTCCGGTTTCTGTAGCCATATGCCCTTCAGTGTGAGTTCATCCTCTGGAGCGTGGTCAATCTACTAAGAGTCTCACTATTAAACAAGATGAATTCTCCCCTTCCCAGCAGTAATTAGTTCCTCAGGTAGGATTGGGGTTTCTTCCCCATGTCTGTGCCAGGATTTTGTCTGACTTGAACTTATGTGGGACTTGTTCATGCTGTCAGCATTGCTGTGAATTCATATGAGTAACTGACCAGCCTCTGGAAAACCTCTTTAAATATCTTTGTTTTGTTGTGGTTACCCACCTTCTCTGACTCTTGCAGTCTTTCTGCCCCCTCTTCTGTTTCATTGATTGCAATGGGTCTGTTTAAATTATTTATGTCATTTTGATTTAACTTTAGTAGGCTATAAGAAATTTATTCATTTCTTTTAGATTTTTCTAAAAGAAATGAATATATTTACATAAAGTATGACTTTATGGCTTTCTGAGTTTCTTCAGAATCTGTTGCAGTATTACCCTTTTCATCTCCAGGTTTGTTAAGTTGGGTCCTTTCTCTTTCTTTTGGTTAATTTGGCTAAAGATCTTGTTAATCTTTTCAAAGAACCAACTCTTCATTTCATTGATTCTTTGTATTGTTTTCTTTGTTTCTAGGTCATTAATTTCAGTCTTTATTCTTATTTATCTCTTCTTATCTACTCTTTTTGTGTGTTGTTTGTTCTTGGTTTTCCAAGGCCTTTGGGTATACCATTTATTTATATTTGATGTTTCTAATTTTCTGCTGTATGCACTTAATGCTATAAGTATTCCTCTTAGAATTGCCTTCATTGTGTCCTATAGGTTTTCATGTGTTTTGTTTCCATTGTCATTCAGTTCAGGAATTTTTAAAAATTTCCTTCTTAATTTCTCCCTTGATCTGAGTTTCATTCAGTATTATGTTGTTTAATATACCTTGAGTTTGTGTAAATTTTCCCATTTCTATTGTTGTTGATATAGTTTTATTCTTTTATGGTCACATAGAACACGATATTTCAGTTTTCCTAAATTTATGGAGACTTGCTTTATGTCATAATATGAGTTAAGTTTGGGGAAAAAAATACCATGAACTGATGCAAAGAAAGTACATTCTTTGATATTAGGTAGAATGTTCTATATAGGTCTGTTAGGTCCATTTGATTTATGGTGTCATTTAACTCCCGAGTTTCCCTATTTAATTCTTGTGTGGTTGACCTGTCTATTGGTGACGGTGGCATATTACTGTCATCCATTATCACTGTGTTGGAGTCAATGTGTGATTTTAGATATAATAATTTTCATTTATGAAATTGGGTGCCCCTGTGTGGAGCATATATGCTTATGATTGTAGTATCTTCCTGGTGTATTTTTTTTAACGAGTATGAAGTGACCATCCTTGTCTCTTCTGACTTGTTTCAGTTTGAAGTCTGATATTAGGACAGCTACATATGCTTATTACTTAGTTTTGTTTGCTGAAAATATCTTTTTCCATCCTTTTACCTTAATATGGTACTGGTAATTGTTGATGAGATGTTTCTTGGAGGCAGAAAATCAGTAGATCCTGTCTTCCTCAGTATCTTTTTACTGGGAAGTTGAGACCATTAATATTGAGGATATATTGACAATATTGATTAATTCCTGTTATATTAATATTATAGTGCTGTTTTCTTAGACCTCTTTTGGCTGACTCTTCTAGGGTAATTTATTTCTTGTGCTCTCTTGAGAGTGTTTAATCTTCTTTTGACTGCAGCATTCCATCATGTATTCTCTGTAGAACTGGTTCCAAGGACATAAATTCCTTCAATCTCTTTTTAAACATGGAAAGTTTTTCCATCTCCTTAATTAACAACTGACAGTTTTTCTGGCTATGGTAGTCTGGGCTGGAATCTGTGTTCTTTCATGATTTATATGACACTGGTCCAAGCACTTCTGGGTTTGAGACTTTCCATAGAAAAATCAGCCCTTGTTCTAATGGACCCACCTTTACATGTGGCTTGATCATTCTCTCTCATAGCTTTCAATATCTTTTCTTTGTTCTGTACATCTAGTGTTTTGACTATTATATGACATGGGGAGTTTCTTTTCTAGCCTGTCTCCTTGGTGTTCTGTATGCCTCTTGTACCTTGATATATATCACTTTCCTTAGATTTTCTTCTGTGAGTTTATTTAAAATATATTCCATGCCTTTTGACCTCAGTTTCTTCTCCTTCTGTGCCTCTGATTCATAGGTTTGGTCTTTTTACAGTGTACCAGAGATATTGTGTATTTCTTTCCTGGCTTATTTTAGATTTGACATTTTCTGTAATTCATTGATCCATTTCCCAAGTTTGTCTTCAAGATCTAATATTCTCGGATCCATTTCCTCCACTTTTATTTTGCTCCTTTCTTCTAGGTGAGTTCTTTCCTGAGTTTTCACTTCAAATTTTATTACAGTTTGAATTTTTTTCACAGATTTTCTTTATTGAAATCTAATTTCATGTTTAGAATTGATTTAATTTATTTCATTCTTGTGTTTTCACAGTCTTCATTTAGTCTTTTGTTCATATCTTCATTGAGGTCCATGAACATATTTATAATTGCTATTTTGAAATCATTGTCTTATGCATCTACTAGGTTGCCACTCTCAGGAAGCATTATGATAAGGGTATTAATTTCTCTAGGAGACATATTATCTTGGTTATTGATGTTATCTGTGTTTTTTCAATGAGACGCAGGCATCTGAACTTGTGTTCTTGGTGTTGTCTCTGTAGGTGATCTCATCTGTGTTGAATGGTTGTTTCTTTGTTGCTGTTTTGCCAACTTATCAGGTTATAGCCCAGCAGAATAATGCATGGTGTTCAGTATTGTAGTCCCTTTATGTTGACATGCAGATAAGGTATAAGAAGTGGTCTCAGTCATGCTAAGGATAGGTGGATCTTTTGAGTTGAAGTTCCAGGGTTCACTTATCATGGTTCTGAAACAGCAAGGTAGCCTGGTGGTTGCTGTTGAACAGGTTAGTTGATAGGTCAGGCTGGGAGAGCTCACAGGTCTTGGGGCCCAAGGATCCTAGTAATGTGAGCAAATGTGAATTCAACTCAGGACCAGTTTCCAGGTCTGGGGGTCCACAAGACCCCAACAGAGTAGAGACAGCTAGCACAAAGAGGTGTGAGAAAAGAAGTGGACCAAGGTGGGTCTGGGAAAGCTCCCAGGAGAGTCCAAGGTCATGGCAGGGCTGAGATCAGGGAGCACAGGGAGATAGGGGAAAGGAGACTTACAAAGTGGGGTCTGAGAACACTCTCAAATCTGGGTTTCACAAGGATCCTAAAAAAAAAAAAAAAAAAACAGAAATTGCTAGTCATTTTATTTTAATTTTCATATTTTTGGCCATATATATTTTCTTTTTCATTAATGTCCTAATAAAAGTTGTTTAATGAAATGCAAAAGAAATACTATTTTTTATTTTTATATTTATCTGAAAGCAAGATCCTAGACAGTTGACAGACATTTACTGAAAGATTCCTATGTCTTTTATTATACTTGTCACATAGATTATTATAGCTGTATTAAGTTCCATCACTGAATGTTAACTAATCATGACTAGAACCTTGCTTCCCTATCTTGTTCTTATAGCTTATTTTAGCAAAAAGGAATGTTAATCTTATCAACGCTACATTATTTTCATCTTGATTGCTTTTAGTAAAATAGTCTAAATATATATACTGTATTTCTCAATTTTCTGATATTCATTGGAACATATATTAACACATTTACTTGAATGAGAAAAATGAGGTTTCTCTGTGGTAGAAAATAGCTTTCATTTGGAGACCTATTTGTTGTTAAAGTCTGGCTTTTCTAATCAACTTATGTGGCAGACCTTTTCTTTAAATTGAATGAGAATCTACAACTCTAGATTTGTTTATTTTTAATTTTACTGTGGAAATTTTCAAACATTCACAGAGGAAGAAATAATGAAACCATGACTTTCAGTATAATGTGCCTGTCAGTCAGCTTCAGTAAGTATCAGTTCATGGCTAGTTATTGTTTTAATTATCTCCTTTTCTCCCAGTTCTTTACCTTTATACCTCCCCTCTCACATTTTTAATGTATAAATAGTTCAATATGTATTTTGAAAATATAAACATATTTTCAGACATATAATCACAATCCATTAAAGACATGTTCTTATTCTAATAAATTTACAAATATATTTTGATGAATATAAAATTTAAATATTTAATATAGAAATATTGTACTCAACTATAATATCAACAGTGATACAATAAAAAAGATTTCCTGGAATGGGACTGTAAATCTGTTGGTAGATTGCTTACCAGGCCCTGGGTTTGTTCCCCAGTACCACATAACTGGGTGTGGTGACTCTTGCCTGTAGTCTTAGCACTTACAAGGTAGACCCAGGAAGATGAGTTCAGGGTCATCATTCACCATGTATATAATAATAAGTTTGAGTCTAGTCTGGGCTACATGAGACTTTGTCTCAAGAAAAAAATTCTGGGGGCCTCTGACCTCCATACATCCTCACACATGCACAAATAATAACTATAATAGAATTTTTCTTGATTTCTACACTTTTTTAGTATATGTAGTTAAGCGGGGTGGCTCCAGTTGAAGAATAATTGGTGTAGTTAACAGATCTTGGCAATTAATGTCTTTGGTATACTTAGTAATTGACAAAGCATTCTGGTGAATGGGTTATACTCTTTGCAACTCAGAGATTTTCCAGTTATTTCCTTTCAAGAGCATAAAGCAAAGGTTAATGTATATAGCACTATAACTTGTTTTAGGTTATAGATAACTGTGATTTTTTTGACCTGTGACTATAGAGAGAAGTTAAAAGAATACAGCCAAAGGCCTTTCATTTTAGTCTGCCTGTTTATATTAAGAACATTTCTTAGCATTTGTATCTGTAAAATTGAAAAGTAGGAATATATTTTATGAATAATTCTCAATTTAGAACTAAGGCATACTATTTTGAGGATAAATTATTATTTTACTTGTCCATTCATCTCTTTTATAAAATATTTACAATAAAATTGTACTTTTGGTTTAATACAGTAGTCTATATTTTCATCAGTTCCTCTAGTTAAAATGATTTAACCTCAAGGATTTTGAACACTGAGATTTATAAACAAAATGAACTTAAGTCATAGTGAGTTTGTGTGTGTGTGTGTGTGTGTGTGTGTATACATGTGTGGAGACCAAAGGTAAACACTGGGTGTCTTCCTCTGTTACTCTCTACCTTGCTTCCACAGAAAGGGTCTCTCACTGAACCTGGAGCTTACCATTTTGCTACACTGGCTAGCTGTAAAGACTCTCTGGCCCATGAACCCTCAAGATCCATTTGTGTTAGCCCCCCAGCACTGGGGTTACAGACATGCACCACCATGCCTGTCTTTTGCTTGGGTACTGAAGATCCAAACTCAGTTCTTCCTACTTATACCTTTCTACTGAACCAGCCCCTAAGTCTTATAAACTACCATACTATCGTCCTTTGTAGAATTGTGCTAGAGTTATTTTAAAAGTTCACAAGGGCTGGAGAGATGGCCCAGTTGTTAAAATCACTGGCTATTCTTGCAGAGGACCTAGGTTTGGTTTCCAGCACCCACATGGTGGCTAACAACTATCCATAACTCCAGTCCAGGGATTTGACACCTTTTTCTGACATGTTTTTCTGTCCAGGGAAAACATTCATACACATAAAAGAAAAACTTCACATGTGAAGACATTACATTGTGTAAATCCTCTAAAAACAAATGGGGAAGCAACACAGTTTCACGTGTTAAAAAGTAAAGTGTATAATTTAGGAATATTAAAGACCTTGCTCATGCATTTTGGGGCAGGTTGGATTTGGGGGAAATAGTGGTGGATAATGAATCCAATATTTTGTTTATATTCCACTTCATACATTTAAAAAATAATTTTATTTTAAATGTTAAATAAGGTAAATAGATTCAAAGATTACCTATTTTGTAGCTATTTATAATAATGAAATTATTTAATGTACTTTCTTCAAAATAAGTATGTAAGGAAGTCCATAACTTTTCAGAAGAATGTATCTGAGCAATGTTGCTACAAAATGTTTGTAGCTCTCTGGACCAGAAACAAATTCTCCTTCATGCCAAACATATCTTACACCATCTGCTTTGACCTGAATTTCTTAAAATAGTTACAGTTCAGTAATAAGGTGAGCATTGACAAATGGAAGATTAGTAGTCATTTCAAACAGCTGTTACCATAGGCAACCAAAAGCTACAGTTGACATTAATTACATGTAAATTCAGCCTTCCATAAATGCTGTTCTTTGAGAACAAGGGTGATGGTGCCCACAAATTAGAACAACTTAGCATAATTATGTTTTCAGTTGGTGAGAGGGAGGAATTAATTGAAATTTTCTACAAAGGTCAAGAAGTGTTAGTGAGTAGACAAGTATGGCTTAGAACTCTTTTTGTTCTACCTCTACTTTGCCTTCCATTCTAATCAGTAGATGTTATATGACGTTAGCCTTCAAGAGGGTATGAACAATTACATGAGAAGATTACAATTTATGTCTGTTCCCTTCCCTGAAAAATGGTTTATTCTTCTTACTCTTGGAAAAGTATAATGTGTACCTAGTAGAGAAAAGTATATTAAGGAAACACTAGAAGAGAGATCTTTTTGAGGAAATTGATTTGACTAGGGACCTTCTAGATGGAAATTGTCTTTCACATTGAGTGTTTGCAACTGATGAGGGAGTATAGATGGATGATTTAAATAAGCTGTTCTTCCTTCTTTAGCTGATGATTGTCTTTATACATTCTTCTGTTAGTGTTTTTGATTATCTGAAATGTCAACATTAGATAAACTGAATGACCAGAATATGAAGACTAGGTGTTGTTTAGTTTTTTGTTTTTTTTTTAACAAGGTATGTAGTTCACAAGCATGAAGGTAACCATTGTGCTTATTATAGAATTTCTAGTTATGCAAATTATAAAGTATATTATAATTTGGAGTCATTTAATACATTTATAAGGATGTGCATTCATCACCTCTGCTTCCAAAAGGAAACCCTTTACCCATTAAGCAGTCACCACCTTGCTCTTTATCCTTAGCCTGTGGCAACCAATGATATTTTCTCTGTGGAATTAACTATCATAAACATTTAGTTAAAATGTATATAACCTTTTTCATGTGCCTTCTTTCATAGAGCATTAAATTGCTACTAAAGTTCATCTATATTGTATCATGGATCAATACTTCAGTCCTTTTATGACTGAGTAGTATTCCTTTCTGTACAGCTCTCCCTCAGTACCCACAGGGGATTAATTCTAGGACCCTACCTAACAAAATCTGAGGATGCTCAAAGGCCCTTATAAAATAGTGTCATATTTGCATGTAATCTGCACATATTTTTCCCATATAATTTTAGTCATCTTTAAATCACTTATAATAACTAACACAGGTAAGTGCTATACAAAGAGCATTTGTATGATTGTTTAGGAAATGACAAGAAGAAAAGTCCAGTTTTCAGCAGATATACAATCCCCTTCTCTCCAGGATTTCACATCTACAGTTTATTATATCCAGAGATATGGAACTTATGGATTCAGAGGATCAATTCTATGATGTTTTGTCTATGCATTTATGATGGTTGTATATCAGTTTGATCCCAACTAGAATGACTTGGGAAGAAAACTCAATGAGGAATTGTCTAGATAAAGTTGGCCTGTGGGCATCTCTATAGGGGATTATTTTGATTGCACAAATTAATGTGGGAACACTATGCCTAAAAGTGAGTAGCATCATGTATTGGGCTTGGGGCCTGAACTATATGAAAACGAAGAGAACCTTCTAAGCTCTGGCAACCATGCATGTGTTCAGTCTCTCTCTGCTCTAGCTCTTTCAGAGTCCTGCTTTGACTTCCCTGCAATGATAGATTGCAACCTAGAATCATGAGCTAAAATAAACCTTTTTTCCATTTAGTTGTTTTTGCCAGAGTATTTTATCACAGCAAGTAGACAAGAAACTAGCATACTATTTGTGCCTTGATGGGCATTTAAGTAATCTAACCTTTTAGCACTGCTAAGAGCATTATTGTTCAGGATTTGTTTCAGTACCTGTTTTCACTTCTTTTGGATATATACCTCAGTTATAATGGCAGTACTGTTTACCTTTTTTAAAATTTCCCATAGTAGGTATACCATTTTAACATTCCCAACAGCAATGTATAAGAGAACCTATTTGTTCATATCCTCTCTAGTATTTATTTTCTGGGACTTTTTTAAGTCATTAATTAAATCTGTTCTTTAACAGTTTCATACATTTACACAATACATTCTATTCTCCCCCGTAAAGTATTATAATTACAAGGGTGCACTAGTGACTTATGAAAATCTTTATTTTTCATGAACTGTTAGGCAGAGGAACAATTCTTTCTGAAAATATTTGCATTCTGATTAATCTTACCCTCCACCTTTTCCCATCTCCCACTCACCTTTGTCAAGCTCCCTTTCCTCCTCATATGTTCCCTTTTCCAGTTCATGTGTTTTTGTTTAGTGACTCATTAAATTCATCCAGAGTTGTCTGAGTAACCCTGGATATGGAATTATACACTGGAGCCTGATAGCTGAAGACAATGACTCTGTTCCCCTTAGAATCTGTCAATAGCCAATAGCTCATCAGGGAGGAATAGGGACCCACCTCCCCCATCCATGACTGGCTATTGAGTCTTATGCAGGCCCCAACAATCAACCACAGCAGCTGTGAGTTCATGACTACAATGACTGTGTCATTTCCAAAAGATAACATTTCACATTCTTTCCCTCTGTCTTCTGGCTGTTACTTTCTCTCTGCCACCTCTTCTGGGATACACTCCTTGAACCTTAGGGCAGGTAGTAAACATGTCCTGTTTAGGGTTGACCACTCAACCGTTTGTTATTCTTTTATCTTAAGCAGCCAAGAGCCTCTGTAGTCACCACTATTCATTGTAAAGACCAGCTTCTCTGATTAAGCTGAAGGTAGCTTATGTCTGTGGGTATAATCATTGCCACTCTATGGTTGTTAGAAGGCTTCTCAAGGTAGACCTAATTTGCATTTTCCTAATGATCCATGATGTTGAGTGTCTTTCAATATACCAGAGTAGCTAGCTTTTATTTTTCTTATTACTTACTTGGCTTGGTTTGGTTTGATTTGCTTGAGACAAGATCTTACCATGTAGCCTATGCGGCCAGGAGCTTACTGTTAACCAAGCTGGCCGCAAATTCATCATCTTAGACTCCTTAGTCTTAGACATCCAGCACCATGCTCAATAGTTATAAATGTTTATGAAGATTTCTAGTCTGCTATCCATTTTAAATTTAGATCTTTCTGGAGGCTTAAGAGATGATTCATTAGGTAAAACATTTTCCATATGAGCATGAAGACAGTGAATTCTTAAAACCCACATAGAAGTCTAGTGGGCACGGTGGCCTCCTGTAATCCAAAGTGGGTGGAAGGTAGAATCAGGGAATCCCCTGCCTAGGTAGACTAGCCCAAACAGTGAGCTTTTGGTTTTCCTAGAGACTTTATTTCAGTATAGAAGGTAGAAAGCAATCAATGACAGCTCCCAGTATCAACCTTGGGCCTACACATGCACCTGCACATACATGCACATACACTTATACATACATGCCTACACACCACACATACACATGCAACACACAAAATAAAATTAGATCTTCATGTTCTGAGTTGTAAACGTTATTTATGTAATCTGAGTACTAAACTCTATGTATGATTTCAAACATTTTTCCATATTCTGTAAGCAATCTCTTCACTTTATTCTATGCACAAAGGTTTTCAAGTTTGGATAGTGCAGTTTATCTTACTTTTGTTTGTGTTGTGTGTTTGTGTGTGTGTGTGTGTGTGTGAGAGAGAGAGAGAGAGAGAGAGAGAGAGAGAGAGAGAGAGAAAGAGAGAGACCTAGATTTAAGAATTCTTGCCAAATTCAAAGTCATTAGGATTTACTATGTGTTTACTTCTAGGAATTTTATAGATTTTGTTTGGTGTATTTTGAGTTAGTGTTTTGTATATGTTTGAGATAAGTATCTAAATCCATTTTATTGTACATTCCAAAACTTCTAAATTAATGTGTAATAGAGCATCATTGTTATCATTCTTCATTTGTATACTCTAACCATCTTTGTGACATGAAATTGTTTTTCTTTTTTAAAAAAAATCATAGGTAAATATGATAAACCCCTTAGAAGAAAATAGATAAATCTTTATAACCTTTGCATGGTACCAAAAGAATAAGTAGCAAAATGGAAAGTGGATGAAGTGAACTTCATCAAAAGTAAAACTTTTTTTCCAGTATCACCATCAAGAAAGTAAAAGACAACTCACAGACTGGGAAAAATATTGTCAGATTATATAACAGTGATATCTAGTGTCCATAATCTCTAAAGGACTCATAAACAAAAGTAATTCAATAAGAAATACAACTTTAAAATCAGAAAAGGGTTTGGATAGCTGTTTCTCCAGGAAAAGTTACCTGTAGGCAAGAAACCTGCAAACATGCCTAGAAACATCAGTCATCAATAAAACATAACCCTCTGGGTTAGTGGTGTAAGTATTGGCAAAGATATGGAAGTATTCAAACACTCCTTCCTTCCTAATAGGACTTTAAGAAGGTAAAGCAACTTTTTAAAATTTTTCATAGTTCCTGAAAAAAGTAAGCGTATAACTCAGGAATACCCCTAGGTATATAACCAAAGATTTGAAAATATACATCTCCATGAAAGCTTATAGATGAATATTCTTAGCAGCCAGAAAGTAGAAACAAGTCAGTGTCCATCATCAGATGAATAAATAATCAAAATGTAAAGATGTAAAGATGAAATATTAAGTCCACCATGAAAAAAGGAAGGCAGCTGTGATACCCTTCAGTGTGATGAACACAGTGAAAGCGACCACGGATGAAATGTTGTAAGTGTCCTGAACAGGAGATATCACAGTGCCCAAGTGATTGCCAAAGGAGAGGGAAATGGGGAGTGACTAATGAATGAGGAAATATATTTTATATTTTTAAACAATACTCATTTGAAATTTATGCTAAGGAAAACATTTTTTTCATGTTTTAGAAATTTATCGTGGCATCCTGCGTTGACAACTAACAGCAACATGCGACGTCCGCATTCTCATGCTTTCATTGATCTGACTGAAGACTTTACAGCAGGTGAGGGGGCACATAAAGGAAATATTTGCTTTGATCTAATGAAGAATCATGGGACTTTATGTACTCTTTACTTAAGAGTCATATCCTAATTACCTGTATGGTAAGATCAAACTATTAAAAAGTTACAATATAAAATAAGTATCAAAAGGTTAACGATGCTAGAAATGTGGAAAAGTACTCAGAATAATAAACATAGCCTCAGTTCTTACAGCTCTGTTACATGTTAACCACTTTAGATTTTAATTTCCACATTTTATAATTTATGGCAATTGGATCTGAGTTCCATATTACTGCTTTCCATTTCCATTTTTAAATTTTGACTAATATAAAATTATCAATTTTTAAAAAAATAAGCTTGTATACTGAAAAAAGGCTCTTAAAAACTTGTTTGTGTATAGTACTAGAGTCAAACCCAGTGCCTTTCAAATGATAAGCAAGCACTCTACTGCTGAGTTTCTTTTTTATTTCATTTATTTTTTTTTTAATTTCATATGTATTACCTGCATGCACCCATGTCCTGAAGTGCCTGAGGAGATAAGAAAAGGGTGTCAGATCCCCTGGAACTAGAGTTACAGATGGCTGTTAGCTACCATGTGGATGCCAAGAATTGAACCTGGGTCTTATGCAAGAGTATCTAGTGCTCTTAAGTGCTAAGCCATCTTTCCAGCCCTGCTGAGCTACTTCTGTAGATCTAAAAACCTTTTATTGTGAAAATTTTTAGCAGAACAGTAATCATCACCTACCTTCAAGAATCATAAATATTATATATAGGTCATTTTATGTCTCTATACCACCCATATGTCTTTCACCACAGAATTTTTAAACTTTTTTTAATGTGTGTGAGTGTGTTGCTTACATGTATGCAAGTGCACCCATGTTATGCAGTACCCAAGGAGGTCAGAAGAGGGCATCAGATCCCTTAGAATTGGAGTTACGGCAGTTGTTAGCCACCATGTGGGTGCTGGGATTCAAATTCCAGTCTCTTACAAGTGCTCTTAACTGCTGAGCTGTCTCTTCTGTCCCACACCATAGAAAATTGTAAAGAAAATAAACTTATTATTTCATTTTTGCATACTTCAATATGTACTTTTTAAAAAAACATTTTTATTCTTTGAGAATTTCATACAGTGTGTTTTATGTTTATCCCTAACTCCTCCCAGGTCCACTCCCACATCCCTACCCCTCAACTTTGTGTGTCCTTTTTTAAAAAAAAGTAATACCCATTGACTCCAGTTTATACTGTTCACATTGTCCTGGATGTGGGGACTGCCACTGGAACATAGCCTACCTACTAGGAGCCACATCCTTAATGAAAACTGACTCTCTCTCCCCCAGAAGTCATCAGCTGTCAATAGCTCCTTAATTAGGGGGTGGGAGTTAATAACATACTCCATGCTAGAATGTTGACTGGTGTGATCGTGTGCAGGTCTTATGCAGGCAACCGCTGTTGCTATGAATTCATGAGTGCAGCAGACCTGTTATATCCAGAAGATTCAATTTTACCCTGACCTCTGGCTCTTGACAATCTTTCTGTACCTTTTCTTCAACTGTCCCTGATTCTTAGTGGGGGTGGGAGATGATATAGATGCTCCATTTGTGACTGTGACCATAGTCACTTAATTCTCTGTACTTTGACCATTTGTGAGTTTCTATATTAACCTCTATCCATTACATAAAGAAACTTCTCTGATGAAGTCTAAGAGCTGCACTAAATTAAATTAATCTATGAGCAGAAAGACACAAATATAGAGGGCAGTTTGATACAATGTCCATTTAGCAAAGTAATAATAGTAGGTTCACCCCTGGGACCTGTGAGCTCCCCAGCCATGGGTTCTTGGCCAAATTTACAATACCAGGTATATGTTTCCTCCTGTGTAGCAGGCTTTGAATCAAATCAAAAGTGGTTGATTGCCCAGTAACATTCATGCCACTCCTGCACCTGTGGCCATTTCTTACCATGTGGGCCATTATTGCAGCTCACACAGATCACAGCTGGATAAGATTGTTGGTGACTTTTTCTGCCAGCAGGCTACATAGCACCTTCTAGTACTATGAGACCTAACCAGCAGAAAGGAATTTCCTGGTCAGTGTGTGTGTGTGTGTGTGTGTGTGTGTGTGTGTATGTGTATGTGTGTGTGTGTGTGTGTGTGTGTGTGTGTGTAATGCTTTGGGGGTCTCTAAGACATTTCTTGGTCAATATATGTGTGTGTGTATAATGTTTTGGGGGTCTCTAAGACATCTTTAGTCAAATACCTGAGGGGAGGTATCCCACACTTGCACAGGGCTTTTTATTTGGCAGCCTATGTCTTCTTGGGTAATGATAATCCCCCCTGGAGAGGCGTAACTCCAATTAAACCTGTAAATTTCAAATTAAAAAAAATTTTTTATTATTGTTTTTACTTTATGTACATGAGTGTTTTGTCTGCATGGATATGGATGTACCCATGTCATACAATGCCCATAGAGGTCATAAGAGGGCATTAGATCCCCTGGAACTCAAGTTACAGACAGTTGAGCGCTGGGAATGAAACCTAGGTCCTCTCTAAGAGCAGCCATTGCTCTTAACTCCTGAGACATCTCTCCAGCTCAAATTTTCACTTTTCTTTACAGCTGAATAAAATACCATTGTGTATAGGTACCACATTTTCATGATCCATTCATCAGTTGATGGACATCTAGGCAGTTTGTGTCATCTACCTACTGTGAATAGTGAAGCTATGAGCATGGATGAGCATCTGTCATTATTGTAGGAAATAAGAGTCCTTTGGATATATGCCCAGGAGCAATATAGTTGGGTCATATGGTAGATCTAGTTAAAAACTGGAATTTAAAAATAAAAGTTACTTTTAGCGTACCTCACCTAGTATGCTAATTCATACAAAATCCCCAGTGAAAGGTTTGAATGCATTGTTGTGAAAGTCAGTCTTGAATGATCACATCTCAGTTATGGCAGTTCTATAGTTATAGGCTCATTCTCTGTCACTTGGTTTCTCACAGTCTTTCTCCTCTCTCTCAATTCCTTTTTATGAAAAACTTGTCTTGGAAGGTTTTAAACATTTAGTTACTTTTGAGTAGTAGTATATTTCCTTAAATAATGTTGACTTTGTACTGAAATACATTCTAAAAAATCCTTCCATATTTTTATACAGACAACAAAATATGCCATGTAAAATTTTATGATGAAACAAGTCAAAGTTCATAGGTATTAAGATTTTGAACTTAATACTCCATTGAGGGGCTGTGGTATAGTAGATTGCTTTCCTAGTATGCACAAAGCCCAGAGTTCAATCCTCAATGTTCAGAAAGGGAGAAAAAAGCCCTTTTGTATAAAATGTAAAAAATACTCTTGCCAGGCATGGTGGCACACACCTTTAATCTCAGCACTTGGGAGCCTGGGGCAGGTGGATCTCTGTGAGTTCAAGGCCAGTCTGGTTTACGTAGTGACTTCCAGGACAGCTGGGGCTACAGGGAGACCCTGTCTCAAAAAAAAACACACAAAAAGAATACTCTTTAATGAATCATCTTTTGGAAATTATAATCAATGAGAAAATGTTAAAATAATAATTATTAGTATTATGTTTTATTCAAAACCTTAATTCTGCAATTCCACTTTTGAAATATTTCAGGTAACATATACTGAGTAAAAAAACTTGCAAGTCAGTAGATGAAATACAGTAATGGTAAAAAGTACTTTCAGCCCTCCAGAAACATTTCATCTATTGGAAAAGTTCATAAGTCTAACTTAATATGAGGTAAAAGGCAATGAAGACATATTAATTACAAACTGTTGTGTAATAAAAAGGAGATAGCAGTAGCTAGTCCCATGATCCTTCGGACTGTCAAGCTCTACACAGTGGATTGCAGAGTCTGTCCAGCATTCTTAAAATGGCAGCTTATACAATTCTCATTATCTGTAGGCTACTAGTTCTGTAAGATATAGAAACTTTCATAAACACCAAGTTCTTGAAAATTTCATATGTAAGTTTGACTTCTATGACAGGCAAGACTTCATTTACAGGAAGGGAATTCTTAGTAGCAATAGATTTTTTTCTTTTTTTAGTGCTTTTATGTGTTCATTAAAAAAAAAAAAAATAACAATTGCCAAGAACATATAATATCGCTTTGACTCTTATCTTGTATAACATTATAACACATTTGCCTACTGAATCCTTTCTTGAACTGCTGTTTCTAGATTTCTGTTATTTAAGTCAACGAATTGCTATGGTGACCTGTTTTATGCATGTTTCTCGCAGGGGTCCTGAAAATGCAGTGCATGGTAAATAAGTGTGCACATTTTCAAAGAATGAAAAATGTGACCATATTCCCCTCCTGCAGAAATATACCCTCGCTAATTGTTACTAGCTTTTATGAATTATTACAAATTTAGTGAGTATAAGTATTATTTTGTTTTGACATACAGTTCTCACATTGTCATCATTGGATTATTGAAGTAAATTTTTTTTTCTTGAGTGAATTGACTCTGTGTTTTCCCATATGGATTGCTGTTTTCCTTTTTTAATTTGTATATTTTTCCTTATAGACTTCTGGTTCTCCATAACCTCTCTTTTGGTTTAAAGTTCATTATTCTGTCAACCTAGGAACTTGTTCATGACCGCTAATGATTCTTCTGATTCTGCTATAGCTTTGTAAACAGACTTCAAGAATTTGGATTATTTAAATAATCTGAGTACTTTAAATCATTGTACCAATCTGATCACATCATTTGGATCATTTCATCTCTTTCAATAAAATAGGATTTCTCAAGAAAATAAAGCCTGCCTTTTAGTCCCATGGACCATCCCACTCCATGAATAGCAGAGCTGCCCATCAGTTACTAGAATAGACTCTGTTGTATTACCTTCTTCTAGCAAAAGAAAATTAGCCTTATCATCTACTTAACATTGGATGTCTAAAGAATAGGTATCTGCCTTTGAAAAATAAGGACAAGTTATCAGAATCTATGTCCTTGTCTAACTTGTGATATATCTCTTAATAATCTTGATTTGGAAGGATTTGATTTTATAATCAGAGTATTTGTGGCAGTGTATGGGATATGTATACATGCACACGTGCATTGTCATCATGACCCATAGCTTGAGAAAACAGAATAGGATCATAGCAAGGCATCACTCCATTCACTATGTATTCAGAAACTTAAGGTTTTTTTTTAATGTTCCCATTATAGCTGAAATATTTTTAAATGCAGTAGCATCTCTGACCTAGGCATACATTAATACTCAGAATCATTTGTAGTACACCTGATACGTAAAGTCTTCATTCTTTTCTTGTAAGTACTTGATGGTCTCATGACTTTAACCATCATCTACATAATTAATAATTTCATGTCCTAACTAGAAACTGATGTATCTCCAGAATGGACTCCATATGGGTTCTAAAACCTCATACTGTCTACTTGTGAGCCGTCTCTGCTTCTATGTGTATCTAATATACACTGCAGACCCATTTCTCAAACTTCATCCCTGATCTTTCCTTCTGAACCTGCTCAGACTCTAACCTTCCCATCTAACTAAACATTAGCCCCATACTTCTAGCTGACATAAAATTGAAGTCATGTTGGTTGCTAGTTACACCTGATATCAAAACTGTTGGGAAATTTTGTGCAGAATATCTGAAACCCAGTCCCTTTGCACGGCCTCCCTGTACCTATCCTAACCCAAGACACCATCTTTCTGACCTAAGTTATTCCAGTGATTAGTAGTCCTGCTTCTATCCTTTGTCTTCTAAGACATACTGCTCTAATGCTTTTAAGAGTATGTATCAGATCATGATACTCTTCTCAAAATCTTTGAGTAACTCCATTTAGAAAACTGACAATATCCTTTCAGTGGTCTACTAGGTCCTTATTGCCTCTCTAATCTTCCATTATACTCTTCCTACCTCATGATTGCACACTGGTCATATTTGCTCCTACTTCACCTTCTCTTTCTGTTCTTTCTGTCTCTGTTTCTCTCTCTCTCTCTCTTTCTCTCTCTCTCTCCCTCTGTATGTGTATGTGTGTCTCCCCCTTGCTTGTTGTCCCTCCTTTTCCCCCTCCCTCTTCCCACCCTCATGACCCTTCTTCTACTGGCCATTGAACCCAGGGACTCGATCAAGCACACTGTCACTGAGCTATATCCCCAGCCCCACACACACCTTTTGAAATTGTTTTAATACTGAGAAATGTGCTCAGTAAGTCACTCCAGCTTTCAGTTCTTTCTCCAAGTATTGTTTATCTCCATTATATTTTATGTAGATAGTATCTTATTTTTCAGGGAGTCCTGCTTTATTCATAACCACCATTTGAGTGCTTTCTTTGGTTCCTGTTCTTCCTTACATTTTCCCCCAAGTTCTTTCACCTACTAAAGTATTATGTATTTATTTGTCATTCTATACTAGAACATAAACCTGATGAAGGCAGAGATTTTTTGTTGTTGTTCTGTTTTCAGTCAGTTCTCTGGTGGTTAGAGCAGTGTCTAGTGCCAAACAGGGACTTGGTAAATATCTGTTGAATAAATACTCAAATTTAGGTAGCCGAATAGTACCTAAGCAAGGCTAACATTGCATTTTTAAGTGCTCAGTCTATCCCTCATTAAGAGATGTCTTTCACCTGCAAATTTAAAAGATGGCAAAGTGAATTCTTCATAAAAATCAGCGTATATTTGCAGACATTCAAACATTGTTTTTCGTTGTTCTTTGGATTGGATTGGGCTGGGTTTTCGGTGTTATTCTATATGGTATTGAAACAGGGTCTCACTATGTAGTTCAGTCTGGCATCAAACTTGGAAAGATCTTCTTACCTTTTCTTCTCTCGTTCTAGGCTTACAGGTATGTGCTACCATGCATGGTTAAACGTACATTATTAAATGGTCTTTCTTTTAGAAATTCCATAAAGGATTTCTCAGAAATATATAAAAACTTAGGAAGTTTGGCTGTTTTAGTCTCATCTAAGCACATTTTTTAAAAATGATAGGGACCTTTTTGCAAAATACAAATTGAACCTCTCTATCTCATGATATCATAAGGTGAACATCTGAGTCCCTTCTAAATTAATTCAGCTTGAAGTGACTCCAGTTCTATTAAATATTAGGTGATCTTCATCAGCAAAGATGAACAAACTTGTTCACTGGAAACTGTAGTTGTTTCTATTATTTTCATTTATGTTCTCTGATAAGGATGGGATGCCAGTGAAACAAAGTAATAGAAAATGATTTCTTATAAATATACTGTGACTTTCTTAATGCTTACATGTGTTAATTACTAAACCTTTTTTGAGAGACTTTGTAAAGATGTTATTATTATTTGTAGCAATGCTGTAGTTGCTCATCTATCTACCTAAATCTACGAAAGCAGTGACTGTGCTGTCTTTTAGTCTTTATGTCTCAGAAATAAATAATAAAATAACCTTTATGAGTGCAATGCTTATAGGAACCTGACTCCGTCCTAAGCATTTACTTATTTAATCCTTACATGTGAAATGTCTTTAAATTAATCCTATAATGCTTACTATGGAGCAGGCCTACAGTATTAAATATCTTTCCCCATATCGTGCTGGGTAGGTAAGACTTTCTACTTCAAACGTCTACTTACATTGCATTTTACAGACCTTTCTAGCTTTCAAATAACTATGTAAAGTTGTATTTATAACATTCTGTGTTCCGAAACCTCTTTGTGATTGTAGAAAAAGGTGTGGAATGTCTCCTGAGAAAAAAATGCCAAGAAATTAAAATATATTCATGAGTATCCTGAAACTAATGCCTAAATTCCCTAGAAGATCCCTTGGTTAAGAATGAACTAACACTAACCCTGCATTCATACGTGGTTCAGAAACCCTAGATTTTAACATAGTTAATGAGGTATCTTCACTAGATTGTTTTTCTAAGCATACTTACCATGGATAAGACAAAGCAAGAACATCACAAATTCAAGGCCAGCCTTCGCTGCATAATGAGATCTCATCTCAAAAAGAATAGATAGATAGATAGATAGGTAGATAGATAGATAGATAGATAGATTTAGATAGATATATATGAGTCTGCTTTTATTCATAAGGACTATATGAAAATTAAATTCTCTATTTACCAATGTCAGTAAACTGAAAAACAGGATACACTCTCTGCAGTCTCTTATTCTATAAAACTTGGCTTCTGTATGCATAGTACCATGTTGTTTAAGGAAGCTTCACTGGTGAGAGTTGAAAGATGCTTCAGTTTTCTCTCTATCCCTTTTTCTGCTGTTCTGCTGTGTTCCATGAGCCTTAGGTGTAGAGGTCCAACTGTAGATATGTCACCTAGAACTTGACATCCTTTTGTTATATATTCTCTATGTCTGACCAGGGTCTACCTATAGTCCCAATTGGCCTAGAACTCCCTATGTAGAACAGGCTGGCCTCGATCAAACAGAGATCTGCTTGCTTCTGCCTCTGGAGTGTTTGAATTAAAAGATGTGCGCCTATATGCCCCACCTTGTTGGTTTGATTTCTAAGGCACCATTTCAGGCTGGCTCAGGCTGGCCTTAAATTTCCTACCTCAACTTCTCAAGTACTATGATTGTAGACTTGCGCAATCCCACCTGGCTAAACTCCATTTACTAGTATTTCTTCATTTTTCTTTTATCTCATTTTCACTTAATTTAGTGTCTTTTATCAGGTAGCGTCAGTTGACTTATTTACACCTTGGTAGTATTTCTTTTACTCTGCAGTCTGGCTAAATGCCTCTACCTCTAGACTTGGCTGTGTGGAAAGAACTCTACCCAGTTCCTTCCTGAAGATATCTCCCATTGTGGATTTTGTTGATCCTAATCTATGCATGTTATATGAAGAACTGGGCTTCTGTTTCTGTTAAATGTTCACTGAAGCATTGTCTCCTGAATAAGCTTTCCTTGAGTATAAATAGACGGACGCTGAAGGTGTAGCTGCTCTTTAATGTCACAGGGCTCTATTTAGAACACTGGAGAGAAAATTTAGGCAGCAGCACTATGGTTATCATCCAAATGGAATGCCTGCCAGCAAATCAAATTCTTCACCTGTCAGAGAGGCTCTAATTCATTTAGGAACATTATTGCCTCTGTGACCTTGTCTGGTATCATAATTTATTTTCATGGAGAGGGAAAAAAAAAGAGACAATTTAATATTTTCTTTTTAGGAGCAGATTACCTCAATTATAGTCAGGCTTTTATAAATCACCATCCTTACAGAAAGTAACTGCTGATTGAAGTGAGCCAAACAAATTCAGAGCAGCTCAGCACTGGCACCGGCTCAGAAGCTGGGTTTTTAATTTCTTGAAGATAGGGGTTAAATGACTAGAGAAGTTCAGGGCCTCCAGTTTGTGTTTTTGTGGATATTTACAGTATCTAGCAG
Organism: Eospalax fontanierii; assembly: GCA_035773235.1. Classification (NCBI taxonomy): domain Eukaryota; kingdom Metazoa; phylum Chordata; class Mammalia; order Rodentia; family Spalacidae; genus Eospalax; species Eospalax fontanierii. The sequence continues at coordinate 7,131,966 of CM069552.1, read as the reverse complement.
TACAGTTTGTACTCAGTAATTCAGGAGCAATTTAGAAACCTCTTACATCAGTTCAGACCTTTTTTCTTTTCTTTTCTTGTCTCATGCTTCTTGACAATTCATTGTTCCTCAGTATGTCTAAAGAGACACTAGGAGTGGAGAGAGGAAATTACATTTTCCTTAGTTTCTTTATTTTCAGAGGTTGCAAGTGCTGCATGATAAGCTGTTAACATGTGAAAAGGAAGCCTGTGAGTGAGGAAAATGCTTGCAGACCACATATCTGATAAGAAGCTAATATCAAATTTTTATAATGAATTTATACAACTTAATAATTTAAGTATAATACAGTTATAAATGGTCATAAGTGAAAATACATTTTCCAAAGACAGCAGAAAAATAGCAAACAGATATAAGAAAAGGCAGTCAGTATCATTCACCATCAAGGACCTCAAAGCCACTGAGAGTTGTCCCTTCACATCCAGTAGGATGACTGCTACCAGAAGACAAGAGAGAACCAAAGTGTGGCCAGGTCAGACAGAATTCTTTTACATTGTTAATGGGAATGGAGATTGGTGTAGTCCTTACAGAAAACAGTATGGAAATTCATTTTTAAAGTAAAAAGAGATCTGATATATAACTTAGCAATCTCTTTTCTGTATATATACCAAAAAGAAATGAAATCACTACCACAAAAGTTATCTATTCTGTCAAGTTCATTGTAACTTCAGTTGCAGTAACCAAAATAATAGCTGGAGGTGTCCACCCACAAATGAATGGATAAAGATACTGTGTGGTAAGGATTATGTGTATGGGGAAGGGTGTGAATACATAGTTGAATATTTTCAGATTTTTCAAAAAGGAGATCTGGCCATTTGGCATAATATAGGTGGACCTATCAGATGTTATAGTAAATTAAATAAGCCAGATATAGAAAAATTTTAATCTAACGTATGTGAGAAATCTTTCTTTAATAATATTTTTAAGTTTATCAAGTCCAATTTGTGTTCCCCAAATTCTCTTGGGTATGGGCCCACTCCCTGGAGCATGGTTAACCTACCAGAGGTCACACCCATAAAGAAAACAGACTCTTTCCCAGCAGCTAGCAGTTGCCAGTAGCTCCTCAGCAAGTGGTGGGGCTTCTTGCCCACCTCCCTCTTCATGCTAGGATTTTGTCTGGCTTGAACTCATACAGGTCTTATACATTGCATGACAGCCACTGTGGGTTCATATGTACAACTGCCCTGTTGGGTCCAGAAGACACTGTTTCATTGTGATCATCCACTACCTCTAACTCTTACAGTCTTTCTTCCTCTCTTCTGAGACAGTCCCTGAGAATGGGAGTGATATAGATGTGCCATTTAGGGATGAGCACTCCATGGTCTCTCATTCTCTGCATGTTGACCAGTTGTGGGTCTCTATGCTAATCTCTATATAATACAAAAAGATAATTCTCTGAAAAGGGTTGAGAGATGCCCTAATCTATAAGTATAAAGTTAAGTCATTAGGAGTTAGTTTAATACCATGTCTATGTCCATTTAGCAGAATAATATTAGTAGGATCTCCCCTAGAGCCTACAATCTGTCTAGTCAGAGGTTCTTGGCCCCAATACTGGTGCTATTTCTGAGTTACATGTTGAGGAGCAGGCCTTAAATCTAATCAAAATGTTTGATTGCTCCCTGAACTTTTCTGCCGCTAGTGCATCTTTGTGCATATTTTACCAAGCTAGTCATTATTGTAGCTCACAGGTGGGTAAGACTGCCGATTACTCTTCTCTTCTGGTAGTGTGCATAGCACCTTCTAGCACTATAAAGCTAGCCAGTAGGATTGAAGCTTCAAGGTCAGTACCATTGTGATTTCTCCATGTTTTATGACTCAAGTATATGGTGTCTTCACCAATAAGTTTTACCATCAAATTCTGGAGTTGCTGGTAACCAAGAGCAGGGGCAATAGCCAGTAGTCTTGAGAATCCCTGGGCAATGGTTCCAAAAAAGGTAATCCATTCATGGCAAGGGGCATTTTATTTGCTAGCCTGTGGTGTCTGGTAGGGGCATTATCCTTTCATTATAGGGTAGTTCCATTTTTTATATATGTATTCTTTAAATTTTTCAATTATTTTTATTTCATGTTATGAGTGTGTTGCTTGCATGTATGTAAATGCATTCATGTCATGCAATGCCCACAGAGGTCAGAAGAGGTTGTCAGATCCCTGGGAACAAAAGTTACAGATGGTTGTTACCACCATGTGTTTGTTGGGAATCAACTCAGGTCCTCTGCAAGAGCAGTCAATGCTCTTAACCGCTGAGCCATCTCTCCAGCCCTATGTATATGTATGTATTTTAGGAAGCTTCTACAGTAATAGACTTCCATATGACTTTTTCAAAAGACCTTTAGTGTTAGTTATCCTTCCCTATACTCCTTTCTGTACCCTGCCCTTCCGTTCCCCACTCTATTGAACTCTTCCTGTTTCATCATTACCCTGTCCCCCTTTATACCACCATCCAGGACCTTGTGGCTCCTGCAACCCCAACCCCAGGTAGACACTATTTTCTTTTTTTAAGGAAAATATTTAAACTGACTTACATGTGTGTTCTAGTTTCATTTCTGTTACTGTGATAAAATATTCTGACAGAAAACAACCTAAGAGAGGAAGGGGTTATTTGGCATGAACTCAAGTCTCTGGTCCTATCACATCCACAGTCAAAGGCACAGAAAAAGGAATAGATACTTTTTTCCTTGCTTCCTTGCTGCTCATGCCTAGACAACTTTCTGTGTTCTAGATAGTTAAGGCCCAGCCCAGGAAATGGCACCACCCAGATTCAGGGTAGGTCCTCACACCTCAATCAACAGTCAAGACAGCTCCCCACAGACCTGCCCATAGGCCAATTTGGTGTAGATGATCCTTTAATTGAGGCTTCCTTCTGAGATGATTCTAGATTGTGTCACGTGGACAGTTAAGACTAACCAACACAATGTGAAATCTTAAAAAATAAATTAATAAAACTAGGGACTGAAGAAGTGGCTCAGCAGTTAAGAACATTGGCTGTTCTTGCAGAAGACCTGAGTTTGAATCCCAGCACCCACATGGTGGATAACAACCATCCATAACTGCAGTTCCAGGGGATCCATTGCTCTCTTCTGCCCTCCATGACATGGGTGCACTTACACGTACATGCAGGTATAGCACTCGTACACATAAAATAAAATTTAATAATAAAATGAAATATACTTAGAGAAAATAAACTGTTTAGCAGAGGTAAAGTAGGAAGGAAGAAATCCTGAGGCATGGATCAAAGTAGGATATACCTGGAAGCTGAAGATCAAACATAGCTTGGAGAATTCAGCTTGAAATGAGTGCTCTGTAGATGCTTTTGCCGTAGGGAAGTGGATATCTGTGTGAAGTAATGACAAGCCATCAGTTTGTTTTCACTGTAACCAAGACCATTCCACTATTAGTACAAATGTGTAGTTCACAGTACTATGTGGTATTCTTAAAATATACAATAATTTTTAAAATATGAATTTGGCACAGGCCTACAGTGTATACCTGGTACACTGTCTCTCATATAAAGCCTTACAAATCAGTTAAGGAAATGAGGCTTCAATTAAGCATTAAAGAGTGACTAACATTATGTTTAAAAGTGCTTATAAACAGAAAAAAAAAACCCTCAGTTATCAATGAGACTCCAATAATATGCAAAGCCTTTCCAACCAGTGAGCTTATAATTTGATTTGCTCAGTGACTTTCATTGACTCTTTTTTTTTACTATCTTTACATGAGTGCTAGTTCTTTGGCCTGCTTAATGTGATCTCCTGACCGTCTTTCCTGGTTTATCTCTTGTCTCCTGCTAGCATCAGGTGCTTGTGCTGAAACAGACTCTACTTTTTCCTGAGTGTCCTATAATTTTCCTCATTTCTCTATTTTTGCTGTTTCCTCTGCCTTGAGGTTTCTTAAGTGTGGTAATATTGAGTTCTTTGAGTCAGATGTTTATTGTGGGGAGCTCTCCTGCACATTATAGAGTGTTTGGCAGCATCCATAATTTCTGCTTTCTTTATTCTTATTATTTTGTGTATTTGTGCATATGTATATACATGCATGTGGGGGTGAGAAGACCACTTGTGGGGTTCTGTTCTCTCCTTCCACCATGTGGGATCAGACTCGGGTCAGCAGACTTGGCAACAGGCACTGTTACCTGATGAGCCATCTTACTGTCCCCTACTTTGTATATACTAGTAGCAACCAAAAATATCTCTAGACATTGCCCAGTGTCTCCTAAAAGGGAAAACAGGTTTAGGGAGAACCATTACCTTGCCAGGTGAGCTGTCAAATGTTACATCTCTCTTGGTTACCCTTCAAACTGTATCTGAATTACTGCTTCTCCTCGGACTTGTTCTTTATTTTCTTTGCTTACCTGTCTCCTATCTTATTTACAATGACTGGTAAGGGTGGCCATGCACCTGAGCTCTGGGCTCCCTTCTCAAGACTTTTGCTCAGTCTTATCACACAGCAGATCCATATCAATGTTCTCCACTATGTTCTTTCTTTATACAATGCCTCTTTTTCAGTTAATGAGAACATCTTTTCATATGCCCCAAATGGAATGAGTCACATGTCTCATATTTTGGTTTAGGAGAGTGTCTTTCCTCACTGTCAATTGTAATTATATCTCCCCTATGTTACTACAAGTCTGTTGTCCCCCAGCCTCTAGCTGTATGACTCTTGCCATTGTTTCAGGTTCCTTCTGCATCCACAGAGATGGCTCAGCCCAGCGCCATGACTTTCCCACTTCATCTCATTTTACTCCCTGCACCTTGCAGGAACTAGAAAATTTACTGTCCACCAAATCACTACTCAGAGATCCTGAAACCACTTTTTCTACTTTGAATTGTCTGCTAAACCTTCCTTGCCACACCTTTTAAACTTCATTGGGATATCTGGTCCACTGACTGATCCTGTCTAGTTGTACCCCTCCCCTCCCACCTTCATCTCTTCCTTTCCATTGTATAAACACTGTCTTACAAACGCATTTGCTTTATCTGATTATTCTACGTGTGGGCACTCTAATTCTAGGAATATCCAGCCAACAACATTCTTCTTCAAGAAAACACACTATAATTACTGAGCTGGGGAATTGTCCCTGATTGTAATGCCTTCATTTTATTCCTGCTCCTAGGTACTAACTTTTTCTTAACTTTAGTCACAGTTTGAATTTAATCTTCTCATCCTCTGTTGTGACAGGCATTCTGCCTTGCTCCCATTTGCCTCTGATCCTCTGCTTCCTTCCCCTTCCATTCTGCTCTTAGAAAGAAAGCAGTGCACATACGTTGGCAACAGCTCTACTTCATGTTGACATTTAGCAGCATCTTCGCTCTGAGTAGCTGTAGAGGCAAATTTGCCTTTCCTCCCATTCCCTGCCTCCATCCCAACATACTTATGGAAATGAAAAGTAACAACTGAATGTTTTCTGCTTCTGGCAAGTAAACCTAGATATTCTTTGTTTAACTGGGTCATCAAATCTCCAGAACATTATGTAGTTTCTCTTTACCAAGACACTGATACATTTAGTAGCAGATTGTGTTACATGGGTTGATATTTCTTCACATCTGCTTTCTGAATATAGATATATTCTTAATCTGATATCCAGGATGGCATACTGATGACAGCGCTTGAGGCCATAACACTGTATTTTCTGAGTAACAGAATGGAAGCTTTTGAGACAGCTTTGTGGCATTTTCAAATTGAATATTTTCATTGATAATTGAACTCCAGAACAGAAAATTCCATTTTAAAATATTACTTGGTGTCCTTAGATACTCAGTTCTTAGAGATAAGAAATTTTTCTCTCTTCAACATATTAAATAGGATTGGTGTGTTTTACTACTGCTATACAGTGGCTTCCCCTGTATTACTGTACCCCAAACTTTTCTTACTTTCCTAAGTATTGCTTTCATTCATAACTGACAAATTTATGCGAATATCTTAACTTTCCTACATTTTAAAAGTGAGGGAGAGTGTCTTTCACATGCCATAGCACTCATGAGGAGGTCAGAAGACAACATTCCTCTTCCATCTTGTTGAAACAGGGCATTTCTTACTGTTTCTGCTGCTGCTGTGCTGCATAATCCAGAAGAGCTGGCCCACAGACTTCCAGGGGATTCTCCTGTCCCTACCTCCCATTTTACCATAAGATGCTGTGATTATAGATGCCTACCACTACAACCAGCTTTTTATGTAGGTTTCAGGATCAAATTTGGTTCATTGAGATTGCGCTGCTAGTAGTTTTACCTGCTGAACCATTTCTTCAGCCCATATTAACTTTTTAAAGATTTAGATTATAATATAGACTTTCAAAACAAGCTCTTTCCAAATACTTAGGAGGTTGAGGCAGAAGGATCATGTCCATTATCAGGCCAGCCAGGGTACATGGAATGACTCTGTCTCAACACCCACTGGTAAAAATGGATTTCCTGCATAAACCTGAGTTAGAATACCTGCTTATCAGCATGACAATGTAGGGCATCCCTGGACAGAACATGCTACGCCAGTGAACAGGAGTAGCAATCATAGCTCCATGTATTTTATTTTTATATATCATCTAACCATTGAATCTAATATTCTTTTACTAAGCAGAAAATCATTATTTTAAGACTCAATGTAATAGATGTATACTAAGCAGCTTAGGTTGTCTGAAATGTTACCAAGTCAGATGCAAGATGGACTAGGTTAATTTCCATCCACTGTAGTTGGTTTGCTATGGTTTATTACCACAAAATATTCTCTACCTTGAGACTGTTATATTGGCATGACTTCTTAGTTCTTACATAAATTAGCATTTGACTTATGTCATTTTAAATTGGCAAGAAATTAACCAAGAAGTTCACATTTCTCTTAATAGAAACTGTAATTATTTCTTCATGTTGTTTATCGGCATGAAAAGCAACTAACAATATTCAGCTGTACTGAATTACATTATATTCAATTATATATATATCCAATTATACTCAGTATGAAAACTGCTGCAATCATGATATAAAAAGAAAATTTAGTTTCAAATTGCTAGAGTTCTCATTTCATTTTCTTAGCACCAAGCAGCTCAGGTGTCATCTTTAGGGGTCAGATCCTTATATGTGAGAATGTACTCGGTATCTAATTTTAAAAATACAAGTTAATTAAAACATGGAGTAAATGAGCCAAAATCATATAGATACACTTATTACAGATTAAAAGATTTTGGATTTTTGCCAATTTGGAGCTTTTAAGGAACTTTAATCACCTTATTTGGTAAATAATGTAACTTTAACCATTGTACTCTAGGAAACACACTGCCTGTAACATGGTGATCTCTACAGAATTCTTAAAACTCATATGTTTATGAATTTCTGAGGAGCAGTATATTATAGGGAAAATGCCTGGTTTAATAATCTATTCTTTATTTTTGGTAGAGTATTTTCATTAAGTTTTCAGTTTTACAGGCTAAAAATTCTAGTTCTCATTTAAGACCCATTGTCATTTTAAAAAAAGAAAGATTAAATTTGTTATTGAAGTGAATACTTTTACCCTAACCTATAAGTAGCATTTTCCTGTTCTAATAGGCAGAGAAACTAAGGAGAAGAGAATTAGAGACGGATAAGTCACAATAAGGTTTACTGTTTGCAATTTACAACTGCCTACCTCTCATATCGCTAAAGATATATTTTTACATTGATACTTAAGTTGTTTAATGTAATGATTTGAATGTAAGTTTTTTTGTTTTAAAAAAGTGAAATTGGAAAGTTCATTACTTTTTTTAGTTAGTGCCTGTGTGTGTGTGTGCGTGCACGCACATACCACACATTTGGAGGTCAGAAGACAACATTCAGGAGTCAGTTCTGGCCTTCCACTTTGTTGAAGCAGGGTCTCTTTTGTTTCTGCCATGACTCTAGTTTAGCTGGCTACAAGCTTCTGGGCAGTCCTACTGTCTCTGCTGCCCATCTTGCCCATAAGAGTCACGGGGTTACCCATTTTACCATAGGAATGCTGGGACTACACATGTGCACCACTGTATCCAACTTTTTTATGTAAAAAGGATCTGAGAGTCAAAGTCAGGTTGTCAGGCTTGTGTGGCACTTTCTTTTGATGAACCACCATGCCAGGCCTACCACTTCTTTTTTATCCCTATTATCTTTGTTTCTCTGAAGAGAAATACATTGACATTTTCACATTAGAATGTAAGGACTACGTTAAGTCAAAGGCCATTATGCTGAGAAAATTATTAAATTTTCATACTTCTCATTAACTTCCTATTTTGAAAGCTGAAATGGGTATAATGTGAGATTTTTGTAATTAACAAGTGCACTTAGTGCTTATTACATAAAATAACCCTAGTGTTATGATTTTGGTTTGGTTTCTGACCCAGTTAGAGGCCATGAGTGAACCTCAATGTTTTCATAACTGTTTTAACCAGAAGTTTCTTAATGATTTGATTATTCTATTTTAACTTATTTTGCCTATGAAAAAGCTTTATGAGCTATAAAATGTCTTGTGTTGGTAGTGTTAGCATTTCACTGAGATGAATTGTGCATCTCTGGGAGTAAGGAAATGAATTAGTTGGTGAAGTACTTGCTGTGTGAGCATGAAGACTTGAGTTCAGATTCCCAGAATCCTCATAAAAGCGGGGTATGGACCGTTCTATGTTTCATGCATTTCTGTTGAGTTGTTTCATTTTTAACAGGTATTAATTTTCTCTGTGTGGTAGGTTCCTGTATCAATGGCTTAGAAACAAACCAAACAATCCCAAAATTTGCTCATGTAAATAGTGATTATATATTTAAAATTATGTTCAACCTAAAAATAATGTATATCTCAACTGGAACAATTTAATCAGGGAGGTGAAGGCTCCAAAACTTATAAATAGAAGGCCTTGGAGGTGGCTCAGGGGATAAAGGCACTTGCCACCAAGACTGAGTACCTCAGTTTGATCATTGGAATCCACATGGTAGAAGGAGAGAACTGACTCTTAAGAAGCGGTCCTCCGATTTCATATGTGTGCTGTGGCATTCAAGTGTGCCCCCCATACATAAATGGTATGTACATATGTGTGTGTATATATATATGCACATATATATATACCAGAAATATAAACACAGCTTGCTCTTTGTTATTTTTAATTTATATTTTTATTGTATATGTATGAGTATTTTGCCTGCATGTAAGTGTACCTGTGCATATCAAGATTGTTAGATTCCCTGGAACTAGTTATGGATGATTGTTTGCTGCCATGTAGGTGCTAGGAACTAAACCTGTGTCCTCTGCAAGAGCAACTAACCCCTGAGCCGTTTCTCTAGCCCACTGTTTTTGAGGAACTCTTTGTCCTTAGGGGAGACAGATACACAAACTGACAAACACAGAATTATGAAGAGATCCTATGGAAACAAACACACTGCTTGGATAAATTTGGGGAGGGCATCAACAAAAAGGTGACATTTGTGCTGGTCAGAATTGTTTCGTGTGTATGTGTGTGTGTGTGTGTGTGTGTGTGGGTGGTATGTCTTTGTGGGGGTACGCTTGCCTATATGGGCACACTTAAAGGCCAAAGACAGACATTAGGATGTGTTCTTCAGTTGCTTCTGCACCTAGTCTTTTTCATTTATTTTTATTCATTGGCAGTTTCATACATATACATACTTAATATTGGTCAGTCTTACTACCACCCCTTTACCCTCTCTTATCCTTTCCCTCTCCCGTTGAAACTCTTCTCTCCATAAGGTTCCTTATCTTGACCTTGGGTGTCTTCCTCTATCGTTCTCCACTTTATTTTTTGAGACAGGATATCTCACTTAACATGGAGCTAGCTCACCATTTCAGCTAGGTTGACTGGCCAGCAAGCTCTTGGGATCTGCTGTCTCTGTCCCTTCTCCCATTTGTGCTTAATTAATGTCTGTTACTGCAGTGTCTTCAAGATTGAAAATGCTAAAACTACAGAAACTGTACCAAGTTCCTTAAGTCTGTGACCTCACAGGGCAGAGTGACTTCTGTTGATACATACATATAACAATGCATTTCAAAATCTTGCTAAAATAATGAAGGCAATTAGCCTTCATTATTGCTAAAATAAAGTAACTTTATTGTAGTTATCTTGATTATATTTCTTTGAACAATTCAACATGCAATTAAAGCACCTGTGATGAAAAATGCAGTAATTAGAATTTATCATTTCTCATTGGTTAGTAGCCCACATCAAAGGAAAGTTATAATTATTTAGACATTTTATTTCTGGCATTTGATGCGTCTTTCCATTATTTGCTCCTCCTAGTCAGTGGTTACTTGAAGTTTATTGTTTTTGTCTAAGATTTTCCTGTTCATGTACAATGTAAAATAAATAAATACAAACCTTTCTGTTTTTCTTTCTTAGGTCAAAAGTACTTTTTATCATTACTTACCTATGAAGGGAGACAGAGTAGATGTATGTTTATTGCTTACCCAGTGCTAATGGCCTTCAGTCTTGCAATAATGCATGCTTGGATTCCAAGGCACAGTGTCGGAATCTTTGTATTGAGAATGTGTTTCTCTCCCCCTCTCTCTCCTTCCCTCCCCCTCTCCTCTCTGTCTCCCCCTCCCTTTCCCTCTTTCTCCCTTCCCCCTCCCCCTCTCTTTCTCCCTCTCGCTCATGTAGGCAGCATATCATTGGATCTAGTTTTTGCCCATTCAAGGTAGCCTGTATATTTTAATTGGCATTTTTAAGTCATTTACACTCAGAATTGTGTTCTGATTATTTGTGTATCTTTTGTTCCTTTTTTCTTTTCTTCTGTGTCTTTTTGGTTTGGTGGTTTTCTCTATCAACAAGAGTTAAAGGATTTCTCTTTTTCTTCGTATTTCTGCTTTGCTGTTGAGGTTTGTATGTTTCATGTCTTCATAGTGGTACTTATTCCTTTGCATGTAATGTAGGAGTCACTTACATATTCTTATAAGGTTGGTGTGGCAGTGAAGAGTTCTCTCATTTTTTTCCTTGACTCAGCCTTTTTTTGGTGGGATGGGGGTGGGGATTGATTCTATTTCAACACTATGAATATCCTGTGCCAGAATACAGATATTTCTCTCAAAATTTATCAAGTTTTTAAGAATTATCTATGTTTTCAATTCCTCTTCCTTTCTCCTTCTGGATCATGGACATCTATAATACACATACTTCCTTGCTTAATTATCTCCCATAAGTATCAAAGGTTTTGTGTCTGTGTGTGTGTGTGTGTGTGTGTGTAAATTCTTCTTATAAATATATATAAATTCTTTTTCATCTGACTGGATTATTTTAAAAAAAGATTGGTTTTCATGCTCAGTGATTCTTACTTTTACCCAGCAGTTTTTCAGTATTTTTATTACATTTTTATTTATTTATTTGTGTGTCTGTGTGTGTGTGTGTGTGTGTGTGCACATGCACAGTACAGTGCATGTATGGAGGTCAAAGAACATCTTGTTGGGAATCAGTTCTCTTCTACTGTGCAGGTCATGGAAACTGAACTCCAGTGGTGGGATAGATAACCCCCTGTGGGATGATTCTGACAGTTGTAGCCCCAGGGCTGCTAAGACTGGGAGGTGTGTCCCCAGGATCTGCAGGGGTGAACACTGTTGGTTCAAGGACTTCTAACAAAAACAGTAGTGTTTCTGGTATTGTGATCCTTGAAAGATGGGTGCCCCCTTGGACAAATTCAATTGATAATGCAGGACCTTTGGTGACTCAGGTATGATGCTAGGATACGAACCCTGGAGGCTTCAGGTACTCTGGAAGCAGGGACAGTGGGAGGTACATCCTTAGTCTTCCTGATTACACATTGTAATGCAGTAAAAGAATCTCAGGCCCAGAGTGGCATGTGCTAACAATGGACCCACATACCAACAATGACTAGTCATAGTGGCAATTAGGGCCAGAGAACACTGTGTTGTTCTCAGAGGGCATGATGGGGCAAGAAGCCATAGATCCCAGGAGCCAAGTCTCTTATTTCTTCTGGACTCAGGTCAGTATCCTCCGCTGTGCTGAACCACCTATTTCCTACAATATAGAACACTGCATGCATTTGAATACTAGCGTCCTGACTATACTGATGAATCTTACTGGGTTTGTGAGCTGGACGCCTTTTGTGCAAGCAGTGTAATTTGTTTGTAGGGGTCCAAAGATGTGGATAAATACAGAGTTCTTGGGTAGCATAAATTCCAAGAGTTGTTTGGTTTTCAAAATGGAACTGTGGACCCTGGGCATTGGGGAACACATACACCAGTTTTTCATTTAAAGCAAAGCTATATACCCACTCCAGTCAGCTCCTCTAACTGGGAGAGTCCCTCAACTCTCCTGTAGATTGCTGTCGCCCACACCAATAGTGTCTGCTAGGACTGTCCCAGTCACCCTGTCTCTGAATGAATGGTGAGTTACACCACTCAGGGATCCCAGGTTGTACTTCTCAGTGCACTTTGTTTCCCTTTCTGTGCTCCCAACCCAGGTCTTAGGCTTAACAAGGTTTCTGTATCATCCTTGTTGAGAACTAGTGTCCTCCTTCCTCCACTAACCTTGAAATGCAGCTGTTTACTTGTTTGGGTTGTTCTGGAATAGATGACCACTAAGCACCTCTATTTGCTCATCATGGAGTCTTCCACACTTAGTTTTCAATTTCAAATCAACTTAGCTATTGTGACTTTCTTGTGTTTCTTCAACTAGCAGAGCCATAGCTATCAAATCCACTGTCCTTACAGTTAGTATTAGTCCATATTCATATGAAAGCCTGAAATATTAGACACCAGAATACTATCCCAAGACAGCATCAGTAAGAGAGGTGGTTAGGCTGACTATGCTGCCCTTCTCATTAAGTGGTCCAACTCCAATTCTCATATTACTTTCTACTTCCTTCAGTCACTTTGGTATCAACTGTCTTTGTTTGGTTTCCTAAGAAGCAAACTCTGCAGAAAGTTTCATTAGGGAATAGTCTTATAGTCAAAGCTGGGCTTTGATGCAATGTTTGTGAAAACTCCAGCTGTCCACAGTGGAGATGTGAACATGGGGTCAGTGACCGTGCAGGACTGTCCTGAGCTGCATTTGGAGCCAGCCTTTACCAGTTAATTTCTACCAAGCTGTTGGATGTGAGCTTTCCGAAATATGTTCCATAGATGACTGGCTACTTGAGGCTATCTACTTGCAGTATTTCCAGCAGCTATCAGATAAATTCTTCATTCTTAAGAGGTGATCTGGGAGCCAGGACACAGCTTCTCTTAACATTTTCTTGAATGTGTCTTCTTTCATTAGTCTTAGTAATCTAAGAGAGTGCAAATTTTATTACTTTGTTAGCTTTTCATTTTATTACATTTATTTATTGTATTATGTTGGAGGAGGCAGACTTGTGTGGAGGTCAGAGGTTAGTGTACTAGACTCAATTCTCTCCTTCCTCCATATGAGACCTGCGGCTTACCCTCAGGTTGTCAGGCTTAGTTTTAAGCGCCTTTACCCCCTGAGCCATCTTGTGGGCCCCTAAACTTTCTGAAACATGATTCTTCATTTGAATTGTTAATAATTAATCATCTTTATTTTTATTTCTCCAAGTAGTAAATGATTTTTCTATAATTCAGTGCTAAAATGAGATTTTTTTTTAATCAACTCTATACAGTACTTCCAGTATCTCCTGTAGCTTTAGTGCTTCTCATAGTTAAAAAAGTAGATAGTGAAATTATAAAAAGTTAGCATTGTATGCTATAGTACTTAATTTTCTAAATGCACATGAAGCAAAAAACTCATAATTTATTACCTTTTATGCAAACATGCTCAGCTGATACAATGCCAGCAGGAAATAATTTTTTAATTTTCTTCTAGGAATGGTAATAGACTCCTAGTTGCTGTCTGCTTTTTGTGGTAGTAGAGTAGTTCCAGTCTTGTGAAGAGTTGCCTTATCAAGGCCCCATGCCTTTGAATCCTTACTGAAAAGATGCCACCTCATTTATTATTAAGCAGATCCAGGGTTTCAGTACCTTGTGATACTCAGTTTGAACAACTGTGACTTGTGTTGAATTGTTCCTAGTAACATGGTTATCTCTTTTCTGGATTTTGCTTCTTTCAGGTAGCTCAGAATTTACACTGACTGCCTTTCATATGCTGATTATTACCATTTCAGATCATTTAAAGCATTATAACAGTTCACAAACATCCTTTTTGAAGTAGTCGCCATGACTAGTCATATTTAATTATTCAGTAATCATTTGAAGACACACTTTTTCCAAACACATAGAATCCACAGAGATGAGACTCAATTAAGCAAGGCTCCTACACTCAAGAAGCTCCAAAGACATATATGAATGCAGAATATCACCATGGAATAGCACTAGCGGGAAGATCTGGAGGGAAAGGGGGGGATGTGACCCACTTTTGAAGAATTTACAAGGTGATTGTGAGGTAAGAGAGTAGATACACATGACAGATGACTTGTGCAGAGGATAGTAGAGAAGAAAGAGTGTGAAAAAAATCTGGTGACAGCTTGGCTCCATCCTTGTATGTGAATAGGAGGGAAGAAGCCTAGAAACGTGGGTGACATGGCCTTCCCATAACAGATAAAAGTTTTGTTTTACAGTTGAACTAAAGGAATTAGGTCAGATTTGCATGTTTATTTCTGTCACTTTTCTAAGGGTAATACAGAGAATGCATAAGACAAGGAGAAGAGATTGGTAGCCGGTATATCATCACAAATCACAGATGTTGCTTAGGCCCTCACCAGATAAATACAAAAGTGAATACCTCATTCAGTGTATGTGTATATGACAGCAAAGTTACCTGCCATCTCTGAAAAAATACTGTAATTCTCTGTCGAGAAGCAAAATGTCTTTACTATGATGCTAGTAAATGCAGAGGTGTTTGGTGTGTGAACATAAAAGTCATTCCTTCTGGAATGAGGAATTTGAGTTCAACTAGTTATAAAAGTGAACAAATTAGGTTTCTTAAGATTCTGTGAAAATGATTATTATTGCATATATTAGCTTCATAAGCTCTTATGACACTTTTACATAAAACATTAAAATGTGAATATTAGATTTCTAAGCATAATGTGGGCAAAAGCCATTCCTTTAAAATAGTCATGATCTCACATCACTTGAATAACTGCCATTTAAGCATAAAAGAATAATGTCACTTTACTATTCCAAGTGTCACCTCAGAGAATTCAATCCTTTACTATTCACTAAGTAAAATTGCTATTATAAAAACATAATAAATTGTACTCCTGGCCTTTGCATTAATTTGAGTGTTTGATTTGACTGTCAATCTATTATGTTTCAAAGACATTTTATTAAAATTCATATACTTTCCAGTAAAAAATTTCTTTGGTGTGAATTTATGAAAGCAAATCTTCTGTTACTCAGAATTAGAAGCATGATTTATCACTCAGTTCACATAAATATTTTGGACGCTGACCTGCTGTGATTGAAAGCAGTGCTGAGACCATCCTTGGGTGTATAAACAGGTGTGGGGTTGAGGTAAAAATGCAAAATGTGATTATGATCAGAATATTACCTTGTACCTTGAATTTAAAAAAAAAGATTTAAAAGTATGTAATTTTAGAACATGAAACTGGGCATGTACATAAGTGATAGTGTACTTGACTGACTTGTGTAAGAAGCTAAATCGTATCCCCAGCACTACAAAAATGACAAAGAAAAAGAAAAAGTAGAAATAATTGTCCTTTAAAATAAAGAATGCTCTTGAAGGTCTAACAGCAAATGTGCCCTTAAAAAATACCTTTTTCTTAATTATGCCAACTCAAAGGATCTGCTTTTTTAATGAGACTAAACTTGTTAAATGGGATCAGACATAATTTAGGTTTAAGTACATTTGTATTGATAATCATTTTTGTGTACTGTCATTTCTTCTCACTTTTAGATGTACATATTATGACTACAAAAACTCACATCTCCATTTTTGTTCCTTGTAGATTTATTCCTCACAACAACGTCTTCTAATACCTTCCAGTTTGAGATATGGGAAAATTTGGTAAGAAATATTTTATTTAAAGCATTTTTAAATTATGGCTTTCCATAAAGGCACTTAATTTATAAAATGAAATTAATGTAATCATGTGATTCATTTCAATAATAAACAAGAGCCTTTGATTACATTGCTACATTTGAACTGCTGAGTGTTGCTGAGGAAAGTGATTTGTTCAGCATCAGGTCCTCTGTAGGTTTTTAGGCATGACTGCCCATAAAAACCAATAAGCCTGCCCTAATGGCGATGTTAACAGGGCCCCTGCTGTGCTGTCAGTTGTTGAGAGGGGTTACTGTCATTTTATTAGTCAGCTAGGAGATTTATGAAGAAACCCCTTTTTTAAAAAACTAATTTTTTTTCTCCTCAATGTCAGGCGTGTATAATGAAGTAAGCAGGGGTAGGAAAGAGCAAGAATAGATTAGGGTGTGCACAGAATAATGAGAATGTGTCATTTGCATGTCTCCAGTCTTCAAAGAACAAAATAATTAATTTTTAAAAGAAGAATTAAGAACAACTGTTATAAGCATACTACCAAGTTGACTAGGATTAAGGATCCTTTCCCCTAGGTTTTTGTTGGTTTTTTTTTTTTCCTTTGTAAATTGTTAATATAGCATTCCCAAGATAATTTCCTGATTTGATTTGATTTTAGTTCAATATAGATCATATGAAAGAAGAGTAAATCACCAGAAATCTCAAAGCCCAGTTTCAGGCTGCAGAGGACAGCAGCTGGAGCCCCTGGCCAAGAGTTCTTCTTTCAGGTGGAAATCTGGAATGCTCATGTTTTGTTTTCTATGGCAAGGTATCATGTGGCCCAGGCTAGCCTCCAGTGTGCTGTGTAACAGAGGATGACCTGAAAGTCATAAAAATGGGCTGACTCAGTGATGTTTCTCACACATTGGTCAAGTATGAAGCTCAGTATCTTCATATGGAAAACAGATATAATAGTGTTTCATAGCATGTTTAAGAAGCAGACACATCAAGTGCCTGGCACATAGTAATTAACAAATTTCAGTTTTAGTTCTTTTGATTTCCCACCTATTGCTCCTGATTATCTGATTATATTCTATTCAATCCAAAATAAGCCATAACCCCTTACAGAGTTTATGGAAATTTTGAAAATAAACAGCTCTAACAAATATAAAGCATAAACAAGTGAGAAAAGATGGATGGTAAGTCAAGATCAGAGCTTCTAAGTGCTTCCTCATAATGGCTTTTATTTTTTCTTAATGGAACAAGGTAAAGTGAGAAAAAAACATTGAACTTTAAAAGACTAATGTGCTTTGTTTTTAAAAATATAATTGTACTTTTTTTCTGATGATAAAGTGTTACTTTTTATGCTCATTAGACACTAAATCTCTCACTGTTGGAAAATATTTGTTTGGAGATGGCCTTGCATTCATACCTCAAGTAAATCCTGAGCTTAGTGCATGAGAGACCTATTTGATTCATTCATATTTAGGAAGAGGGACAGTTTCAATGCAGCTAAATAGAATTTATTAATAAAATTGTGAAGTACATTTGCATAGTCTCTTCTCAACATAGATTGGTTTTAGAGGTAATCAAGCATAGCAGCTCAATGGGAAAAGCACTCTTCATGAAGGCTATGGATTTTGCTTGAGATATTTTTTCATTTAAGTTTTTTTCTTTGAAGAAGAAAATAATAAATTGCCTTTTCATTAATAGAAGATAAGTTGTCCCTGTAATAAAGTGGCAGGGTCAGTGAGTAACCATTAAAGCAAATATTATTCAAACACTTGCTAATGATGGTAAGACAACTTTAATGTAGAGATGAGAATAACTGTGCTCAACTATAAATACAACAAAGAAAACTGAGATTTTTATAGTTTTCCGGATAAGGGTCAGTAGATTAGAAACTACCAAGAAGGAGACTAATCATTTGCTCAACTCACCTAACAGGATCCTAGTTCAAGGAAGGCCAGAATTATTAGAAAACTGGAAATAAGAAGGATTCTGACCAACCTGACTTAGTTTTTTAATTTTTTAAGGATAGTGGTGAAGCCCAGGTTTGGGATGAATGAAAGTAGAGCCTACCGAAAAGAGATTCTTATGTTAATACATTAACACTGAGTATGGCATTAGTATAAATTAATGTAAATGTGTATATACATATATATATATATTTAAAATTAATTCCATCCAATGAAGTTCGTTATTCACAAAATAGTTGACCCATTAAACCTTTTAAATGCAAGACTGGTTAAATATTTACAGTGACATGGTAATTGTCCAAAAAGAATCCAAAACCTATAAATTCACATTAACAGTAGAACTGTCAGAGCTGCAACAAATTTTTTGTAGAGCATTAGTGGTAAGCTCAGCTCAACTGTCTGACTCTGTGGAGGCCAGGAGGAGGGCTAAGACTGGTGTGCAGGTGACTCTGGGTGGTACAGTAAGAGGCACAAACCTCCTACTACAGAAGAGGGCAAGCTGGCGAGAAGTGTGCCAAAAACACCAAAAGTCATTCAGAGAAGAGAAGATGACTGGTTGGGGCCAGAAAATGAAAGGAATACTGAAAAATAAGATTAGAAAAACTAGGTAAATAAAATTATAGTAAGGCCTTTACTTCTAAAGTAGTTTGAATGTAATAATCTACTAAGAAGCTATCAAATGATATAGGATTGAGAGTAAAATGAATAGAGGTTTCATTATTCCAGTTACTGTGGCTCCTTAGATAGGCCAGTGTGGAAAATCTGGAAGTGGTGGGATAATTCGGTTAGCGGTTACAGTAACCTTGACAAAAGGTGAATGATTTAAAGTAAAATACCAGGAATGGGCAAGGTTGTGTAGGTAGCTATAAGAAAATAGGATAATTAGTAATGGTAACTTGCATTTATTCTCGTGACCTAAAAAAGAAATAGGAAAGATAAAGGGAATACCTAATTTGTGGCAGAAAAAAGTTTAATTTGAGTCATTTCACAGAGCTGGTTAGAAATGTAGAACTAGAACTCAAGGCAATATATTAGGAACAGTCCAGAAGAACAGCAAAGCCAGTTCCTATACACCTCTGTGTCAGAATTTGGATCCCAGTCATGTCCAACAGAATTGTACCTTACTGAAGAGAGGTCTTCCGTGCACTCTAGGTTGCTGGATAGTATCCCTGATCCCTACCCACTTCCTCCCAGAATGACAATCAAAAAAGTTTGGAAGATAATATGAAATGTTCCCTGGAGATTAAAGTTACCCCATTTGCGAACCACTACTTTCCAGAAAAAAAGATTAAGATATACAGTAGTTATAACATGCTGCATTATAATCATTTTAACAAGTTCTCAGATATTCATACCTAAGCAGCAACAGTCATTTTAGCACTTGTTGAAATTCAAGCAGAAAGTCCTCCTTATCAACACTGATGAGTTAGCTCCTTCAGTGATGATAGTGGTTGTGCTAGCAAAAGTAAACTTTACCACCAGTGTTCTGTTTATAGTAGTAAATGTTAACTCAGTATATCCTATGTGCTAGGCACATTATTTGGATTATTTGACTTAATCACCAAAAAACAAAAATCGAAAAATACATGTTAAAGTTAAGTGATGTTTAGAGAAGTGCTAACTTTCAGCCTCAAGGCTAGCAGACAGGAGGTGAAAGCTGAAGTAGGAAATCTGCCTGTACAGACACTTCCTTGCTGCTGTGCCTGACTTGTTTCCTTGTTTCTTTGCTCATATGGGTTATGAGACTTGAACACAAGTTTTAATGCTGGTGTCCCAAGCACTTTTCCAACTAAGCTGTCTTCTTAGCCCTGGCTTGTGTTTTAAGAACTTTTGTCTTTCTTTTCACTTGTTCCCATTCAGCACACAATGCTCTCATCCTCTAGAACACTTTGTCAAAAATCTGGCAACAGTGTCAATGACATCTCCAGTGCAATTCTAGGTTGCAGAGAAGACCAAATGGAACCTTAGGGTATCACACTCATGTAAAAAAATGTCATAGAAAAGTCATTTGGAAAAGTATAATGATACTTCAATAATGATAGAGAAGACATATTTCTTTTATTTTCTTCTTCTTTTTTTTTTTGGTGTGTCTGTATGTGTATATGTAGTGTTTGTATCTGTGTACACACCCATGGGCATATACATGTAGAAGCCAGGGGTCAGCATCGGGTATCTTCCTTTGTTGATCCCTGCCTTATTTTTGAAGACAGTGTCTCTTACTGAACCTGGAGCTGCCATTTCGGCTAGACTGAGCAGTAAGCTTTAGGGGTCCTCCTGTTTCCATCCTCCATCTATGCTCTCCTCCTAGCACTTGGTTACAGGTATGGATCACCCACAACAAGCCTTTATGTGGGTGCTACAGATCCAACTCAGGCCCTAATGTTTGTGCAGCACGTACTTTACAGACTGAGCTATCTCTCCAGTCCCAGAAACATATTTCTTTTTGTAGATAATTGAGTGTTAAAATGTTTAGATAGTTGCCTGTCATAGAACAAATGCTGAGGACTCGCTCCTGGTTCTCAAATGTGGTCCCTTGGTTTTCATTGTAGTATTTTTTTCTACAAAGATCAGAAGTAATTTCATGAGGAATGTGCTTTTAGATTTCTGGTATCTTTAGAGGAACAAAAGGAAAAACTTTATCCACAATTCAGTATTTGGGTTCATTTTCTTATTTTGGACCTTAAAATTATAGAAAGATGATACTTTTAAATAAATGCATATTGGCTTTGGAACTCAGGCATACATTTTAGAAAGACTTAAATGTTCCCTTGGTATCTCCTGTTCTCTTCACATTAACTATTCCTGCTTAGTATATCAGGGCTGTTGTGATCCTTTGCTCTCCTTTTCATTAACATGAATTCATAGTGAATTGGCCTATAAGGATCAATAGAGTTCACCTTTTATCTGAACATCTTAACAGAATATTCTTCCCTTGGAATGTAGAAATGTAGTATCTTTGCTGTTTACTTGTTACTTTCAGCAGTCCTGTCTTCCTGACTTAGATCATGTCTCTCCACTGAGGACTTAGAAGGTAGGAACTAGCTTTTATACATCTTTATATTTTCAAGTTCTTCCATAGTACTTGAAATTATGTCTGAAATTATGACGGTGATTTGTTAAAAAATACTTTACCAGATTGACAGCAAAAACTGTCTAGACTCATACCCTCTTCAGCTCACTATGGTTCCTTTGATAATAAAAGTGGATAGGAAATTGGGATGATTTTATAGCAAAGAACAAAAGGATTAAATCATTTCTCTCCAAATAAGTGCATTATGATGGTCTAATTCAAAATTTTCTTACTATAACAGGGTGGAAACTTCTCAATCAGTAGTGTATTTGAAAAACCTAAAAATTTGATGGTGGTTGGACAGTCAGCATTTGCAGACTTTGGTAAGATTGTTTTTGCCTTTCAATACCCCCATACCCACAAATTCTGTCCTAATCATCTCATTTACCATGAAAGCAAACAGCTTCAGTGTTTTCAAAGCTAATATAAATTTAAAAGATGCTTACTGTACTATTATACATAACATGTGATCAGTTAAAAGTTAGGATGAAGTATGTGACATATATCTTTTTTAAATGGTATGAACTTATTCCTCTATTGAGGCTTTGTTAGGAAATATCAAATAGTAATCATCCTGAGTTTTTTATATACAAATTGAGTATCCCTTATCCCAGATGCTTGGGACTAGAAATATTTCAGCTTGTGGATTATTTTTTCAGGTTTTTGAAATATCTCAAAAAAATAAATAGTAAGCTTTGAAGATGGGATCCAAATCTAAGCACAAAATTCATTTATTTTTCTGTAGAGACTGAAGGTAATTTCATGCATTCTTAGTGCACCTACTTTTTTACTGTGCCGTGTCATGTGATGCCAGGTAATTAATTTCCCACTTGTGGCCTCATGTTACCACTCAGACATTTTCAGATTTTGGCAATTTCAGGTTTTGGAATTTATAGATACTCAATCTATATCCAGGATATGAAATAGAGTTAAAATAATTAAGTTGAATTCCTGAAACTTGAATATGAAAGTGATTTTTAAAATTTATATCTTTATTTCAAGTATTAAAATGTCTTGTTTTTCTTACAGTGATATGCAGCTACACAAGTTCATATTGGTTAAGAGTTTCTAAAATAGGCCTAATATAGGCCAGTCATGGTGGTGCACGCCTTTAATCCCTGCACTAGCACTTGTGAGGCAGAGGCAGGTAGATGACTGTAAGTTCAAAACCAGCCTGGGGTGATACACAGCGAGTTCCATGCCAGCTGGGGCTGCATAGTGAGACCCTGTCTCAAAAAAGCAAAATCAAACAAAAAGAATTTCTAAGAAATTGATGTTCTTTTTATTACTTACCAGATTTATCGATAGAGGGGTCTTCCTATTCAGTGAGAAAGCAGCGTAGATTGCCACCACCTAAGATACGACGGTCATCTAAACCCTTTTGCTCTTCTTCCATTATGCCAGCAAATATCTCAGCCTATTCTTTGAAATGTTGCCATTCCCCTAAGACCCCAGATCCTTACTCATGAACAGTGAATACTGAAAATATCCACCTTACAAATCAATTATGAATCAACACAGTGTGAGTGTCAGGCTTTTAGAAATAGTGCAAGAAATCCTAAATGTGAGTCTTCATTGAATTTACCTTCCTTGAGTTATTACTACTGATAAGTTCACTAAATCAATTCACATTCAGTGTCGTACAGATACAGTCCAAAGTACTGAGAATTTCAACATTAATTTCTATGTTTTATTGTATTTTAGTTCTATCATATTGAATATTAGCTTAGTTTTCAGTACATTCTGATGTTTTTACTTTTATTGAAAATATTCAATAATAGAATACGTCAATTTCTTTTTAGATCTGTTGATTGATTTTGGTTACCATATTGATTACAGATCCCTTTACATGTCTCTTTGTGAAGAAACATGTGTGTATACTATATAATTTTCTATAGTTCTGTAGACTACCTGATCCCCTTAACCCCTGGTTTAGAGCCTCTAGGATAGAGGTGTATGTTTTATGAGTGTCTGTTTTGACTCATTAAGTATTTTGCTTTTAATAGAGTTATTACTAGCTTTACTTTTTAAACAGATTAAGTTTTGCTTATTTTCATATAGATAGTTTAAGATATGCAAAATATCTGATATTGTTAAAATAAAAATATATTTCTGAGGGCCAGTAACACAAAAGATCACAAATGGCTAAAGCATGGAGAGTAGGAATCTGCATAGTGTGGGTCCTTGGACAGGACTCCTGTATGAAGTTTCACTCAACCAGAGCTCAGGGACCATTGCATAAGAGGGTGCGAAGAGATTGTAAGAGCCAGAGAGGAAGTGCATGACCATAGGGAAACAGAATCCTACAAGCTCCAGGGACCCTGTTCATATGACCCTATGGTAATGGTTTGGGCATGCTCAAGACCCATGCAAACTTAAAGAGACAAAAACCCAACATGGAACTGGGAAAATGGGTAGCAGACATGAACATTTGCTTCAGAAATATTGCAGCTGATTACTACTGGATGAGGATGAGCTGGTCTTCCTAAAGTAAGAAATTCTGGGTAGGCTGATTAGACTTCAGTGCAGCATTTGGGGACTCTAGACACAAGAGGCCTTAACACAGATAAAAGAATGTTTGGTTTTCCAGTTGGGGAGCTCTCGGGAGGATGCCAGTGGGGAAGGGCATATAAAGATGATTAAGACTTATTGAAGAGCTCTGTATGAAATTCACAATGATTCAATTTTTAAAACAATTTTAGTGAACACTAAAAATATTAATATATTAATTAATAATATTAATATATCCAAACTATGCACTTTCTGGGGAAAGTATACATTTGAATATGGCTGTGACTTGCTTTCTATTCTCCATCTTCTAGTCTACCACATTCCTATGAAATCAGCATGATTTTGAAATATGCCATGTAGTTAGTAAGTAAAACCTATGCTTGAGTAGAAGATTGTGTTAAAATCTGGACTTGATGGCACACACACTTAATCCCAACACAGGCAGATTTCTGTGAGATCAAGGACTAGTCTACATAGCAAGTTCCAGGTCAGCTGGGGCTACAGGGAGACCCTGTCTCAAATAAACAAAACAAAACAAGAAAGATATATATTAGAAAAAAGAAGCCTGAAACAAACATGTTAAAATAACTATCTACTCACTTAAATTGTATTTAAAAAAATTTTTTTCGTAGTACTGGAGAGATGGCTCAGTGATAAAGAGCCCTGTCTGCTCCTTATCAGAGGATCTCAGTTGGGTTCCCAGCATCCAAGTGATACCTAACAAACATCCAGTAACAACAGTTCTACAAGATCCATGCCCTTGCTCTGACCTCCATGGCGTTGAAGGGCTGTGGTACACTTACATGCATACAGGCAAAACACTTATACATAATAGAATAAAATTTTAAAATTTGTTTAATTGACCTTAAAACAGCAATACAAAAAAAAAAGAGTAGATAGAAAAATATCTGAACACATGGGTTATTTCATCTCTGTTTTCCCTATTTTCTCTTATGATTAGGTTAATAGTGAAGCATCAATTTGTAGAAGAATAATCAACAATGATAAGAAAGAAACTAATGATTTCTTACTAATAAAGTTTTTGTTTTTTAAATAGTAGTTAGAAGCTTTTTCATAAAACTTCTGAGTTCATGTAAAATTGATTCTATCTACTGAGTCACATAAAAACTTCATTAGAAAAAGTCATGTAATTTCACAGGATCATTAACTCCTACAAATAAATGCAAAAATTGGACTTCTATTACACTTAAAATACAATACTGAAAAAATTTTAATAAAGCTGAAATTCTGAAACAAAGGTTCCTGCCTTTAAAAAACATGTATTCTAGGGGCTGTAGAGGTGGCTTAGTGGTTAAGAGCTCTGTCTGCTCTTGCAGAGGACTTAAATTCAAGTCCCAGCACCCCAGATGACGACTAAACAACCATTTGTAACTCCAGTTCCAGGGAACCTGACCCCCTCTTCTAACCTCCGCAGGCATTGCACAACACAGGTGCACTTATATACATGTAGGCAATACACTCATACACATAAAATAATAAAAAATAATAAATAAAATATTTTTAAACTGTGTATTCTAATAGGGAAGACAGCAGATAAACATACCAAAAATAAATATAAGAAGAAAGGAAAACTGTTAAAATGTAAAAGGAAATGGGACTCACTGTAGTTTGTGCATATTGCTGATCGTGAACATTAATACCAAAAAAATGGTAAAAAACTGTGGCAGTACAGATCATGTGAGGCAAAGAAAGGGAGAATGCAGATTTGGACTGAACTTGAAAGCAGTTCTTAAAGTATGGCTAAAATTTTGTGGTAAAATGAAAACAGTATGATTAGAGTTTCTGTGAAAATGTAAACATATATTTTGAGTAAATACATTGGGCCATCAAAAGAACTACAGATGAACAAATACTGGTTTTAGTCTAATTTGTAGAAAACAATCGAATGGTTTTGAAGAGTTTCTTGTTAAAACCACTTTTTAACTTCCATTGTTAACTTTCAGAAATAAAGTTGAACAAAATCTTTTGAGATAGTAGCACATTCTTAGGAAATGCTTCCTGGATTTCCAGAAAGATTCTTAGAATCTCTTAGTACCTGAGGCTTTTCTACCCAGAGAGGCAGACCTAAACAGGTTAGGACAGGACAAGGAATGAGGAGCTAAGAACTGGGTTTAGAACAAGAGTCATGAAAGGCTGGTGTAAGAAATTGCAAATAGAAAGTCAGGAATTACCTCATTGTTTTGACACTAGAAAAGATGAAAAATAAATTTACTTTGGATGACAAAGAATAATAATGGTACTACTGATAAAGATAGGTAAATAATGAAATTAATCTAGATTACATATTAAGGTACTTTAATACTGTTGCTTTAATCATTTGGATAGTAAACAAAGCTGGAACATTTAGAAAATCCAAGTTGAGTAGTAAATTCAAGGTAAGCTGGAGAATCCTCCAAAAGACCAGAGATGAGAATCGATGAGTGCTCCAAGGAAGGTATAAAGTGAAAGTGGACAGAGGATGGAAGGAGAGCTAAAAGCCAAAATGTGAAGCAGTGCAGTAACCAGGAAAGGATTTATATTTCAGTGGGTGTTCTTGATTCCTTTCTATTGATGTTCTTCCTTTAGCAGCTTGCATAGTGCTCTCCAGAGCTAAGAAAGCTAGTCTTCAGAGGAAAGGGCTTGCAAATCAGTTCCAGCTCCATTTTTCCTAAACCTATCTCTGGTGCATGCCCTGTTTTCAACAGAGTCTTTTACCTACAAGTTCTAGGAGGCAATCAAGGGCTGTGGCAATAACCTGTGTGATTTTGGGAGTCTCTTAGACCACCCTGGCCAACAACTCAAAGGAAGGTTTCTCCTGTCTAGCACTGTTTCTTGTTATATAGCCTTCAGCTATGCACATAAATTCATGTAGAAATATTGTATGTGGAATTTGTCAGTAGGTTGTTAGACTGATATTATTCCCTTTGGTGTTTTACACTAGCTAGACATTATTTATCTTTTTCCCCCCACCCTCATCTAACCTTCCCTCTTTGCCTTTCCCATTTAAAGTATTCCTATTTTCCGCACTTCTCCCTTGATAATTCAGATCTCCTATGGCTTCACCTCTCTTGAACTTCTTTCTCTTTATCCCCATAGCCCCTTGTATAATCCTCTCTTCCCCTCCCATTTAAATACCCCCATTTTATCTATTTGTCCTTTAGTGATACCTATTCTTTTCTCTCAGGTTCCTTCTTTCCCTTTAACTCCCTGATTCCTTTCCATTTTCCTAGTGCCTGCAGTAACATCAGGATACTTACTCAAATTTAAGGACTTGGTGCTGGGATCCACAAATGAGTGAGAACATGTGTTGTTTCTGAGTCTATGTCACTTCACTTAGTATAACCATTTCTGGTTCCATTCATTTACCTGCACATTTCATTGTTTCATCTTTCCTTACTGCTGAGTAGAACATCATAGTATAAATGTACTCAATTTTCATTATTCACTGCTCAGTTGAGGAACATCTCGGTTGCTTCCATCTCTTAGCTATTGTGAAAAGAGCAGCAACAAACATGGATGTACATCTCTGCAATAGGATGAGTCCTTTGGGTATATGCCAAGGAATGATATAACTGGGTCAAATGGTAGATTAATTTTTAGTTTTTTAAGAATTCTCCACAAGTTTACAATCCCACCTGCAGTAAATGAGCATTCTTCTTTCCCAACATCCTCTCTAGCATTTGGTATTATTTTTTCTCTTGATCTTAGCCAATCTGACCGCAGTAAGATAAAGTCTCAAAGTGGTTTTAATTTGCATTTCTCTAATTATTAATGATGTTGAACAGTTTTTAAGATGTTTATTATTCATCTTTATTTCTTCTTTGAGAACTCTTTGCTCAGATCCTTAGCCGATCTTTTAATTGGGTGACTTGTTTTATATATATATAAAACAACATATATTTTTAACATATATATGTTAAACCTGTCAGATATGTTGCTGCTGAAGATTTTCTCCCACTCTGCGGGTTTTCTCTTCACTTTCTTGGTTGTTTCTTTTACTGTATAGAAGCTTTTTAGTTTAATGAGGTCCCACTTGTTGATCCTTGACCTTAATTCCTGTCCAATTTAGAAAGGCCTTTCCTACATATATATCTTGTAGGTTACTGCCAATGTTTTCTTCTAACAGTTCCAGACATTAAGGTCTTTGATCCATTTGGTGTTGACTTTTGTGCAAGGTGAAATATAAGGGTCTAGTTTCATTCTTCTACAGGTAGAGATACAATTTTGGCAGCACCATTTGCTGATGATGCTTTTTCCTCCAGTGAGTGTTCTTGGCCCCTTTGTCAAATATCAGGAGGCTGAAGTTGCATGTACTTATGTTTGAGTCTTCAATTATATTCCATTGGTTTGTGTGTCTAATTTTGTGCCATGCACTTTTTATGACTATAGTTCTATAATATAGTTTGAAATCTGATATAGTAATCCCCCTGCGTTGCTCTTTATGCCCAGTGTTGCTTTGGCTATCCTGAGTCTTTTGTGCTTCCATATGAATTAAGATGTTTTTTTTCTAAATTTTGTGAAGAATGTAATGGGAATTTTGATTGCGATTGCATTGAATCTATTTGTTGCTTTTTGTGGGATGATCATTTTCACAATATTCTTCCAGTCCATGAGAATGGTAGGTCTTTCCACCTTCTGGAGTTCTCATCAATTTCTTTCTTTAAAGATCTAAAAATTTTCACTAGAGAAAATGTCTTTGGTCAGGTTTATTCTAGCATATTTTATTTTATTTTATTGAGGCTATTGTGAATGGGAAGATTTCCTTGTATTCCTTGTCCAGTTACTTGTTATTGGTATATAGAAAGGCAACTGATTTTGTAGATTAATTTTGTAACCTGCTACTTTACTGCAAGTATTCATTATTTCTAGGAGTTTTCTCATAGCGTTTTTGGCATGTATTAGGTATAATATGTCATCTGTAAAAGGATAATTTGACCTCTTCTTTTCCAATGAGTACCCCTTTAACTTCCTTCTCTTGTCTCATTGCTTAGCAAGAGTTTTAAGCTCTATGTTAAAAAGCTCTTAGCAAGAGTGGAGCGGAGATAGTGGTCAGCCTTGCCTGGTTTCTGATTTTAATGGGAAAGCTTCTAGTTTGTCTCCATTTAGAATGATGTTGGCTATGGGTTTTTTGTATATCACTTTAATTATGTTGAGGTATGTTCCCTCCAGTCCAGTTCCCTCTCAGACTTTTAACATAAATGCATGTTGAATTTTGTCAAAGGCATCTTTTTCTGCATCTATTGAAATGACCATGCGATTTTTGTCTTTGAGTCCATTTGTGTGCTTTATGACATTTATTGATTTACATCTATTGAACCACCCCAGCATCTCTGGAATAAAGCCAACTTGATCATGATGGATGATCTTTTTGATGTGTGTCTGTATGCAGTTTGCAAGTATTTTGTTGAGTTTTTTGAATCTATGATTATTAAGGATATGGGCCTGTAGTTTTATTTTTTGGTTATATCTTTACCTGGTTTGGGTATTAGAGTGATGCTGGCTTCATAGAAAAAGTTTGGGAGTACTGCCTCTATTTCTATCTTTTTGAATAATTTAAGTAGTATTGGATATAGATCTTTGAATGTCTAGTAGAATTCTGCTGTGAATCCATCTAGACCTGGGCCTTTTTTGGTGGGAAGGTTTTGTATTACTATTTCAATTTCCTTATATGTTATGGGTTTTTTTTTATACTGTTGATGTCTTCTTGGTTTAGCTTTGGTGATTCCTCTGATTTTAGATATGTATCTATTTCTTTAAGGTTTTCAAATTTAATAGTATATAGGTGTTAAAAGTGTTCCCTTATCATGTTCTAGATATTTTTGTCATCTGTTATCTGTTTCCCTTCCATCTCTGATTTTGTTGATTTGGAGTTGCTCTTTCTTTCTTTTGGTTAACTGGGCTAAGGATCTGTCTATATTATTTATCCATTCAAAGAACCAGCTCTTGGATTCATTGATTCTTTGTATTGTTTTCTTTGTTCCTAGTTCATTCATTTCTGCTCTCATTTTTGTTATTTCTTCTAGTCTGCTGGGTTTGGGTTTCATTTGTCATTGCCTTTCAAGATTCTTGACTTGCAATGTTAAGTCATTTAATTTTATCTTTCAAATTTTTTAATACAAGCTTTTAGAACTATAAACTTCCTCTTAGGAAAGTTTTTAAAGTGTCCCAGAGGATTTGTTGTATTATATTGTCCATTTTGTTTAATTCCAGGAATGCTTTTATTTCTTTCTTAATTTCTCCTTTGACCCATTCATCATTCAGGAATATGTTGTTTAATTTCCATTAGTTTGTGAAGTTACTAGGGTTTCTTCTGGTGTTGAGTTTAAGCTTTATTGCATTGTGGTCTGACAGAATGCATGGAATTATTTCAGTTGTTTTGTATTTGGTGAGGTTTATTTTGTGTCCCAGTATGTGGTTGATTTTGGAGAAAGTTCTATGGGGTGCTGAATAAAATGTATATTCTTTGTTGTTTGATTAGAATATTTGGTAGATGTCTGTTAGGTCCATTTGATGTATAATATCATTTAATTCAGATATTCCTCTGTTTATTTCTGAGCAGATGACCTGTCTAATGGAGACAGTGGGGTATTGAAGTCCCCTACTGTTAGTGAGTTGGGATTAATCTGTGTCTTAAAGTGCTATAGTATTGTTTTTATGTTGCTGAGTGCACCAGAGTTTGGTGCATATATGTTCAGGATTGTTTTATCTTCTTGATTAATTGTTCTTTTGATCAGAATGAAATGACCTTTTTTATCTTTTCTGATTAGTTTACGTTTGAAGTCAATTTTGTCAGATACTAGACTGTCAACTCCTGCTTGTTTCTTAGTGCCATCTGCTTCAAATATCATCCTTTCATCTTAAGATAGTACCTGTTCTTGAAGGTGAGATGAGTTTATTTTAGACAACAAAAAGATGGATTTTGTTTCTTTATCCATTCTCCTAGCCTGTGTCTTTTGACTGGGGAGTTCGGTCCATTGATATTTAAAGTTATTATTACAAGATGTGTATTGGTTCCCATCATTTGAATTTCTGTTTTTGTTCTTGGTCTAACTTTATGGTTCCACAGTTATACCTTCATTTAGTTTCTTTCTCTTGCCCCTTTGTTATAGTCATTTTTCCTAGTCTTGATCTCTATCTGACACGTTATACATTCCACTGAACCTCACCTGAATGAGCTCTATTGGTATACTTTGTTATCTCTCTCAGATCTGGAGCAATGCCATGTGCAATGTAAATACTAAATAAATAATTTACATGAATTGTTCAAATAAATGAAAAAGGTCTCTATTATCCTAAACCAAAATTTTTTTGGCATAAAAAAAGCCTGACGTATCATTATTTCTGCTTGTTTTGATTAAAGTTAACTGATTTAACTAAAAAATTGTTCAGAACCTCAAAATAGGTGTTGATTTCAATGGGAAAATCCCAGAACTACAAAAATTATAATCCTTCATCTTTACATTTTCATTTTTCTAATTCTGAATTCTGCCCATTGAACATGTGTTACCTACAGCATTTATAGTCATTACTTTACATTTTAACAGAAAACTATACTTACACCACTTCTTAATATCCTTTTCCGTCTGTGAACTGGCTATTTTTTTTTCACATGATTAAGGTAAAAACAACCAATTTAAAGATTTCTCCCTCTATCACACCAAAGAAAGTTAATGCTCTCATAAATTTTTAGTAAAACAAATTTGATTTATCAAATTGCCATGTGGCATAATATGATGAACACTTCTTACATATTCTGTTAATATTAGCAGTATTCTTTGAAATAGATGATAAATGTAATTCATTAATATTTCCATCCATGTCACTTGACAATTGAAGTGTCATATCTGCCGTAGCAAACATGTTTAGTCTCTGAGTTTACTTTGAACCTAAGACTTACACAAGGCATGTTTTGATGAGTCATGGATGCTAGATGTAGCTCTGATAAATACTTGAGTGTTTTTTTTATTGGAAATGGTCATTGTGATGGTTAGTGTTCATTGTGAACTTGAAAAAATTTAGAATCACCTGTGAGAAAGTCTCTGCACATGCTTATGAGGGATTGCCTTGATTATGTTGATGTAGAAAGACCTCTATTAATTGTGAGCAGGAGATCCTGAACTGTAAAAAAGTGGAGAAAGCACTAACATGCTCAAATTCATTGCTCACTGTTCCCATTATGTATGGTATGCAGCTGTTCCTCAAGCCCCTGCCAGTGTGACTTCTCCACTTGGTGGTCTGTAATCTGGAACTGTGACCAAAATGAACACTTTCTCCCCCGAGTTACTATTATCTGGAGTTTTTTTTAGTTTTGTTTTGTATTTTCATCACAGCAACAGAAAAAGAAACTAAGATAGAAGTTTATGTAAAAATTATAAAATTGCATCTTGATCTCAAACATACTCAGAATTTAAAACAGTTGGATTTTTTGAAGAAAAGCTAGAACCCAGTGTTCCTAAGCCTATGTGTGTAGGTTTTATATGATAAATTCTTGCCAGTACTGCATGAGTTTTTTTATAAAGCTGTACCTCTGAGTTATTTACACAATCACAAAACTACTGGTACCTGATATTTTACTGGTGCCTGATAATATGAATATAAAATTATACCTTTGAATATTGAAAAATTCTCTAGGGTAATATATTTTACATTGTTAGTGTGTTATTATTTTGTAATTTAATGGATATTTTCAGTACTTTCTAAAATAATATCACTTAATTGACCATTTGTCACTATAGTTCTACTTTGATTAGTAGAATGGATCTGTGATAAGTGGAGGCCATTAAACTACCCTGTGAAGTTCACCATGCCCATCCCTTCATTATCTGATCTCCACAGTGCTCAAATAGTGATTATTGCAAGACATCTTGTCTATTCTTAGATCTAACATATACATACATCCAAGAAAATGGTGAAATGTATTCCTTCCTGACAGATTATACCTGAGGGGAATCCTGCTATCAGTCAGAGTACTATTGAAGCCTACAGATAGGTTATAGGGAGACTAAATATCCTGCCTATTTTCAAACAAATCTGGATTATATTTTTATCCTTTTTCTTCCATCTACAACTGTACATTTTTCATTCTGTATACATACCTCATGCGTTAATTAGGAAAATCAGAGTTCTGCTGTTTTGTGTGAGACTTCTGCCTACTGAAGAGCTGATTATGTGGTATAATTAGGTGGCTTGGAAGAATGGTGATAAAGAGGAATAGTGGGTGAATGGATGAAAATGTTGCTACTATCATTTGTTCAGAGCATTCTGTTCCTTAGTGGCTTTCACAAAGCAGTCAGGACTTTTTTTTACATCAGTCGCATAAAAAAATCTAGAATTTAGGATATACAAATGTTCACTATCTTTCATACTTTTTTAGGCACGAGCTATTTTATAAGATGTGTTTTATTAAGCCAGGTATAATGGAACATGCTGAAAACCCACCTATGTGGAAAACCAAGTCAGAAGGATCAGTTTGGCTGAGTTTAAGGCCAACCTCAAAGGCACAGTGAAACCCCCATTTGTAATTTTTCCACACCTCTCTGAGGTGATAAAATGTTATTTATTCCATTATACAGTTGAATAGTAGAGATTCAGAAATGTTAAGACACATGCCCAAGGGTTTACTTATCATGTACTCCCTTCTTCTATACTGGTTCCTAAGATGTGTGATTGCCCGTCTTCACTAATGGTCACCAGCAGTGAGCTACTGGTGTATTAGGTCTTAGGGATTTTATACCATATAATATTTTAATAATGTTTTGCTTCTCTTCCTTACCTCTTTAATGGCTTTGCTCCTACAGAATTTTAATACTCTATTTAATATCTGTATTTAATACAATTCTCCAAATTTATTCATCTCAAAAATATGAGTCATATGAGTATAGTTCTAGAAGATATATTTGGTTTTGGTTGGGGGGATCAAAACTAAGCAAAAGTGATTTTATTACACTTACTAAGTGATGATTTATCTTCAGATAAGACAGCATTTTCAAAAGATTTCATTATCAAGTATAATACATTTCTCATTAATATAAAGTCATCCATTCTACTATTAAGTTCTGCTACATATTGTAAAGGTCCTAGGAAGAAGCACCTTAATTTCCCTTTAAATTGAATCAGTTTTTAAGTTATAATTCACTTCTAAATTGTTATTCATCATTTAGGATCAGAACATAACTTTATTCAAATATAGTCTCTCCCAAACCTTCAGTAGTAAGTTTATAAAAATTCTCTGTGTCCTTTCCCAGTTCATATTTCTCAGATCACAAAATTTTTGAGCTAAGCATGGTGGCACACACCTTTAATCCCAGCACTTGGCAGGCAGAGACAGGTAGATCTTCATAAGATCCAGGCCAGCCTGTTCTACACAGTGAGATCCAGGCCAGCTGGGGCTAGGGGAAGGAGAATCTGCCTCACAAAAATAAATAAATAAATAGATAGATAGATAGATAGATAGATAGATAGATAGATAGGTAGATAGCTGCCATTGTTTTGTTTTGTTTTGTTTTGTTTCTGAATTTCTCCTTTGACTTGGAAGTCTGTATGTGAGGTGTCTTATGATAACCCTTCTGTATGTCAGTTCAGTACCCTACTTCTCACAGTTCTTGTAACTTCTTCAAACTAAGCCCATAGTATTAAATCAGTAATATAAGATGATACATAAATGAGAATATGAATTTGTTCAATCATTGTATTAACATGTTCTCAATGGAGGGTTGGAGAGATGACTTATAAGTTAAGAGCACTGGCTGCTTTTAAAGAGGACTCAGGTTTGGTTCCCAGCAATCACATCCAGAGCCTCACAGCTACCTGTAACTCCAGTTCCAGGAGCTCTGACTCCCTCTTCTGGCCACCATGGTATACATACATACACATAAAATCAAAAATAATATATCTTTGAGCAAAATGCTTCGTTATGTTCTCAATAAGTTTACGATTGAGTTTTGGACAACATTCATAGCTATATGGTGAGTTGCACACACTAGTGTGTATATTCACTTCATTTACTTCTTTTTTGGTAAAAATATATTGATATTGCTAAGAAGTGAAATAACTCTTGGATTGAAGTTCATGGTAAATACAAGGCACTTAAAACTTTGAATAAAAGCCTCATAATTTAAAATAAGATATATAATAATGTGTTACTGTGTATATATGTACGTTTCTCCTGTGTCAGTAGTAATATTTACGTAAGTAAATTTAAAACTACCTTTTGAAAAATTGGCAATTTGAGGATGGGCATGCAGCTCAGGGGTACAAGCACTGGCCTGGCATGTGCAAGCCCTGGTTCAGTCCTCAGAACAATCATAATCATAATCATAATTATAATCTTAATAAATAAGATTTTTAAAGAATTAACAATGATTTTTATACGAGGCATAATTTAAAGTGTGAAATAATATCTACTTCCTAACCACAGAAAAGTTTGTAGTTTAAAACAAGACACAATCTAGATAATAAGTAACAGGAGCCAGAGTGATTTTTTTTTTTAATTGAGTCACCTTCATTATAAAGCCCTATGTCAAACTTTTTGACTTATCTAGCTTGATAGAGTCTTTAAACAAATAGGAACTTTAATCTACCACACATGAACATTTTATTTTGTGGCTGTTAATAGACTATTGAAGTTTCTTTTGACAGATGGAGATGGACACATGGATCACTTACTGCCAGGCTGTGAAGATAAAAACTGCCAGAAAAGTGCAATATATTTAATGAGATCCAGAACAGTGAAGGTATATCAGTTTGTTATATTACTATCAACAGCATTATGTGCTTGGAAAAGGTCTTGAAAGTTATAAAATATATGTAAGGAATCAGAACAAAGTCCAAAATTATATTATTGAATTCATCACTTTAAATAGAACACATTTAATTCTTTTTATTCATTCATTGAAGTTAAAACAGTACTATCGTAATTTTTAGTGAAGAAAACTTATTCTATGGCCTATAATTAAATGAAATACAGCCTTTTAGATGCCAGAAATATAGTAAGCTCACTGCAATAAAAAAGTTACATGGAAGAATATTCTTTTTTTGGAGCTAATCATGTTTGGGTATGTACCTCCATTTTATTTTCTCATGCTGACTTTTTGCCTATCCCTTATCAGTAAGCGATTTAGAATCCAAGAGTCACGGTGAAGGATTAATGTGGAAGTGAACGATTATGGCAATAATGAAATTAATTAGCTTTATTTTCTTTGTGTATGCTAATAAGTAATAGGGTAACTTGATTACTCCTGTAACCTTTATAAGTAGGAAATATCACATTTTGTACCGAGACTTAATAAAGCAAATCTTTGTACATTAAGCATTTAAACTCATTTAGCTATTATATTCATTTGTTTTATTATCTTTGAATATTTTTAATGTTTATTTTTTTAATTTTGTGCATTTCATACAGAATATCTTAATCATCTCTAGACCCCCTTCCCCATCCACATCCCCATAGCCTCCCCCCAACCAGATTTCATGCATTCTGTTAAGGCATATCAATTTAGGTTAGTATACCCAGACGTCCCTCAGTGCAAGTTCATCCATTGGAGTCTAGTCAGCCTATCTAGTGTCATTCCCTTAAATATCAACTCTCCCTCACCCAGTTGCCAATAGTTCTTTGGCTAAGGTTGGAATCTGCTGCCCATTTTCCCAGTTCTATAGTGGGTTTTTGTCTGATTGAGTTTACATGGGTCTTATGCATGCCTAACACCGTTGCTATGAGTTCATTTGAGCAAGGTGCCAAGAGCCTGGAAGACTCTGTTTCCTCATGGTCATGTACCTCCTCCCCTAGCTCTTCTCTTTAAATATTTTTTAATTGTTTTGAATCATTTAAAACAATGGATAAAGTAATATCCCTGCACTGGTTCATATTATAAAAGTGTACGTAGCAATTACAACCTGACAGACTATAGGAAGAATCTTCGAAAATTACATAGTCATCTCTAAAAAGATGTCACAGTTCTTTCATGAATATTACAGATGCCACATTAAGTGAAAAATCTTGTTTTTAGAACTTAATGCAATTATCTCAACAGAAATACTTTATACACTGTGGCTTACCCTCATCCATAAACTGTCAGCTTCTTTAGAAATTTGTGAGAACTTGGCATTTTGTAAAATTTCCAGGCTTTTTGCAAAATATAATATTTTCTTCCTCCCAATATCAGGTGAAATTATTAAAGCATTTATTTTCAAAGCAAATTCATAAAATGTAAAGTAATACTTTTTCCTTAAACACTGAAAACTATACAGGTAAGATTTTTTTAGAAATGAATTTGTACTAATGTATTTATCAATAAGTTTTTTTTTCCTTTTTCTATGGCAAATTATACTTTCTTTGAAAAAAATCTTATGAAATGTTGGAGACATTCTTTTTGCTAGACCCTTTTTAAGAAGCCATTTGTATACAGTTCACAGCAACAGAAATTAATCATCTGTTTATAAGGGAAAAAATGAACCTGTAGGCATATTTGGCCTCCTGCCATCTGAAGTTATCTCTGCCTGCTGCATGTTGACATCTCCAGGCTATGTGCTAACACCTTAGGGAAGGATGGACACATCTGTAACTTTCATGGTATGATTTCCACTCTTCAGATTATTGGCTTTATATGAATTTAGAAAAAAGGGAAGGTAGATGCAGTTAGAAGAGCAAGGATGGCCAGAAGCTCATTTGAAAGGCAGCCTGTTCTTTCTGTCCCCTTCACTGTAGTCAGTGAAGGAATATGATATTTACTGGTGTCAGAGCCCATTCATTCCCCTTGTCTGAACAATGCCTTTCAGGTGAGGACAGAGCTTGTCAGGGTTCTGGGGATATTTGGAAAGCTTCGTCGTCTGCATGGCCTGACAGGAAGACTAGTCCATTTCATTTAGAAGAGGCGCAACAACAGAGTAAAGTGCCATGTGCTTTCTTCCCAAGCTGATCCACTGAAAAGTGTATTGTATCAGGTGCTGCTACACTTGGCTCTGGGTCTTTCAAATCATCATCTGAGAACTCTTTTACTTTCACTTGGCTCCAGTGTTAGATTGGACAGTCCAACTAGCTGGCTGTTAATATCAGTTCATTCCTAAGGTTCTGTGCCTGTGGTGAGAACCTTTCTTTGCCATCATGTGCAGTTCAAACAAAAGTGACTAATGACCAGTCCTAAGGAAGACTGCTCTTTCTCCAGTGTCTCTGTTACCTATTCATCAAAATAAATTATAACACCCTGCCATTTTGTGACATTGAAGAAATAAAGTAATGGATTTTAGTCAATCGTTTCTTTTGCAAATGGTGAATATTTTCCTAAAGTGACTGTTATCTAATCTTTTTTCTCCTTATCCTTAGTGGGTTCCTGTCCTACAAGATTTTAGCAACAAGGGTACCCTCTGGGGTTTTGTGCCATTTGTACATGAAGACCAACCAACAGAAATACCCATTCCCATCACCCTTCATATTGGAGATTACAACATGGATGGCTATCCAGATGCCCTTGCTGTACTGAAGAACACATCTGGAAGGTAATGGAAAATGCACTACAATGCAGACACTTGTGAAATGTCCTCACCATGGCAAACTGTAACCCACTAGCACTGACTTTGATATAGTCCTCCAAGAAGGAGTATGTTGATTTCAACTCAGAGTTTCCTGTGTAACCTCTGAACTCATCCCATGATTTAGAAATCTATTCTTTTTCACAGATTCATTTTTCTGTAGAACAAAAATGAATGTATAATGTAAAAAGTTATTTTTTCTTCAACAAAGGTACTCACCTGTACCTCAACTGCTTGGAAGACTCTGGCTAGAGGATGGCAATTCCAGGACAGCCTGGATCATGTAACAGTGTAGCAAGTCCTATCAAAAAAAGTATTTTAAAAACGTGACAAAATCAAGGAAATATAAAATTGCTCTATTTTAGACATTATCTCTACTCATAAAATTAACAGGTTACATCTTAAATTCGTTTAAGCTGCATTCTTACCTTAGAAGAATGTCCAAATAATTTTTATTCTCACTTTAAAAGTTATTTGTCCAGCTTTCTCTTTTGAACCTTCAAATATTTAACTTGTGTTCTTTAAATTTTTGGTAATAATAATGGTACCCATGGCTGATTAACAGTTCCACACACTGTGAATTTACAGCAAGAAACCATGACTACCAAAGGCAGTCATGGGATTTTTTTTTATAGTCCAGCATAATGGTACATACCTATTACCTCATTAACTCAGAAGGCTGAGGCAGGTGGCTCTTGAGTCCAAAGCTAATGAAACTATATAGGCAGATACTGTCTCTAAAAACAAAACCAAGCAAAAAAGTCTAGATAGTTTTATAAAAGTAACTATTAAGAGCCAAGAGTTTAGTTTCTCTTCTGTTTGTTTCATGTAGAACAGACTTGCTGAATAAATATCAGTATATCACAGTGTTAATTAAATCACTGCCTGAGAAACAGCCCTCTACTTGAAAGAAAGATTTGTAGCTAGGAGAATTCATCGTTATTGGAAATACAAAATAAGAAAAGAAATGGTATGCACTTGAGTCCTTTCATATATGAATTTACTTCTGTTGAATTATAACTCATTAATTTCGAGATGTCAGTGTTGCTTAGACGTAATGCTGGGTTAGTCTTCACTTTCAAAGGTTTGGCACCAGAAGTAGTGTTCCTTTTGCCTGCAAATTTTAAAAATCAGTTAGCAACCCTTCAGATGAGTTTTCATGAAAAGATGCTTTGAAACCATTGTTAAACTTGTTTTGTACCTTTTGTTTGTTTGTTTTTATTTTTAAGAAGAGAGTTGATTGCCAGAACTGCATAAAATAGGCACGGTGATGCCTGCCTGTAATTCCAGCACTTTGGTGTAGAGGCTGGCAGATTAGGAGCTCAGGACCTCCTTGGCTACCCAGTGAATTTGAGGCCAGCCTGGTAGACATGAGACTTTGTCTCAGAAACAAAAATAGAAATCCTTATTCTAACTATTACCTATCACTGTGATGATGGTAGAGAATGAGTCTGCTTAAGAAGAGTTTATTGTTTAATAAATTGCAAGTAGGTCGATAAAAGTGTGTACAAAGTTTCCTCTTCTCTAGGCTTTTATAGGAAAACTTAACCTAGAAGAAGCAAAAAAAGCAGTTAGTGATGAAAACATCAAAAACCTGTTAAATTCCAGTAAATAAATGGCTATAAATAGAATGTATTGCCTAAGAGCTGACCACATGGCCTGACTTTGATCCCTAGGTGGTAGGAGAGAACTAACTCCCACAAGTTATCCTGTAACCTTCATCTGCCATTGTAATATATTTATGCATACACTAAATAAAAAATCAATCAATCAATCAATAAATAAATAAATGTAATTTTTAAAAAGTTTAAACCAGGAGTGGTGGTGCATGCCTTTAATCCTAGCACTTGAGGGGCAGAGACAGGTGACTCTCTGAGTTCAAGGTCAGCCTAGTTTGCATATGAAGTTTCAGACTAGGCAGGCCTACACAGTGAGACCCTATACCCACTGCCAAAAGAATTAAAAAATGTTTTTAAGAATATATTGCCTCTTAGAAAAGAAAGATTTATTTATTTTTATTTTATGCATATGAATGTGTGTGTATGTGTGCCATATGTGTGTACAGTGCTTACAGAGGCCAGCAGAGGGTGTTGGATCCCCTGGAACTGGAGCTACAGACTGTTGTGAGCCACCCTGTGGATGTTGGGAAACAAACCTGTGTCCTCTGCATCTTAGAGCAGAAAGTACACTTAACTACTGACCCATCTATCCAGCCCCATTGCCTATTTTTTAATACCAAGAAGAAAGTATCTGTAGTTTATGTGATTTAATGCAAATAATTTTATAGGATATTACCTTTGTTTTATAACTATGATAATAAACTTAAGTGAATCATTCAACTTGTTCAGTAGCACATAGTTGGTAAGTTACAGTCAGGACTCCTAACTTCTCAGAATCCAGTGCTTTTTCCTTCTTCATAAGAAAAAATTAAGAATGAAGAGAGGAAGTGATAGATGATGAAAAGTAACTCATTTTGGTTTAGTCTTACAAGTGATGAAGTAGCAGATGATAAAAGTCATGACAAAAGAAAGGGAGAGAACAGAAGACAGATGAACCCTGGCAGTAATTGGCAGCCTGAAGAAGGTCATGCAAGTGTCCATCATATGTTCCATCACAGAAATTTCTCACTCAAATTTTATCTTACTTTCAGGCAAGCTGAGATGCCAGCATGTGTCCTCTTGTGTTATAGATTTAGAAGCTATAAGTAACACATCCATGTGTGAGTGGTACACGTTCAGGGCACCACTGTGAAAGACAATGGAAGATGATGGTTAAGAACTGAAACTTTGTCAAGGGAGAAATTACATCACACAGCTTACCACAGTTCCCATTTGAAGTAAAAATGCTTTTCTCAATGGATGTGGAGAGTGTAACACAGGAAAATGGGCCTCTCCTGCATATTTTTCCTGAAAATGTTTGCTGGGAGTTTGGCAAAATTAGTCTTGGCTAGCTATGTTAGCTAGCATTGCTACCTGTTCAAGTGTTATTAAGGATAGCCTATTTTTAGTATTATAACATACATCACTAACTCTTTGTTGTCATATTTATATTTTGAAAATATAGGACAAGTTTATTTTTAAGGCTGTGCATGGTTGTACAAGTCTTTAATCCCAGCACTCAGGTGGATCTCTGTGAGTTTGAGGCCAGCCTGGTCTACATAGCAAGTCCCTGTCTTGGGTTTTTTTTTTTTTTTTTTTTTCATTTAAATTTTTTTTTCATTTAGTTTTAAGGAACTATTTAAATTACAACCTAAGTCAAGAATTTTAGCACACTTTCAGCTCTCTACCCACTGGAGCTGCTCCCTATCAGGTGACAGCAATTCATTGACTAATTGTCTCACTTTGTTGCTATTATTATTTTCACTTAGTTATAGTTTCTTTGATTCCTTAAAGATAATTCACCATCAAATTTTAATACTTTTGCTGTTAGAAAATCTTGTACTGATCTGATTATTCTGTTGCAGAAATCTTGTACTGATCTGATTATTCTGTTGTATTCTTTTGTCAAAGATACTGGACTGCTGATTGGCTGTTCTGTGTTGAGTATAATTATGTCTCCTCTACATTTCCTGTTTTATGTCTTCTATTCTTTAGTTTTCTGTTAACTTGTTAATTTTTCTTGAAGCTTATGTTAGAAGAGGTGGACTTGGTCTGTTCTTGTCTCTGCTCTACCTTTTAACATTTTTTGCCTTTTTTTATTTTGTGTCTTGTGCTATAAAAGTATCTTTGCTCAACTCATTAGTTTGATTACAAAAGTAAGATAGAACTGGTATGTATTCTCATTGTTCTGTGTAGTATACAGAATAATCATGGCAGCATCCCTCACTTTCTCCTGTCTTTTTCCTTCCTTTCTTTCTTTCTTTCTTTCTTTCTTTCTTTCTTTCTTTCTTCTTTCTTTCTTTCTTTCTTTCTTTCTTCTTTCTTTCTTTCTTTCTTTCTTTCTTTCCTGTGCTGAGTATCTAATCTACAGAATCAGGTTACCACTAAGTTACACCCCCAGCCCATAGCAACACTTCTTTACCAAGTGTCCCTGCACTCAGTACATTCTATCCAAACTTGAATGTCATAAAATAGAGCTGGCAGTTAATGTTTCTGTTGCCTGAAAGGGCCTGGCATTGTTAGTTTCAATGTCAACTTTCCACTTCCTAGGAAGAGTGTCTTAGTTGAGGAATTACCCAGTCCAAATTGGCCTGTGGGCATGTCTGTGAGAACTGTCCTAATTGCTATAGCAGACCCAACTAACTGGGTAGCACCATAGGAAGGGGAGCTCTGACTGTAAGAGTGAAGAGAGCTGGCTGACAGAGAGCAGGCAGCAGGGGAGCATGCATGTTTCTCTGCACTTGACTGTAAATGTGATGTGACTAGTCGCTTGAGTTCCTGCCTTAACTTCCCGTCAGTGATGGACTGTAATCTGGAATGGTTAGCCAAATAAATCCTTTGCTCCACTGAGTTCCTTTTGGCCAGGGGATTTTCAGAGCAACAGAAATGAAACTAGAACAGAGCTAGGCCTTTGAACAACTTTATATATTTGGTAAACAATGACTTAAGACAAACTAAATAAAATTATATAACAGAAAGAATATAGCTGTTAAAAGCCAACCACATTCTTTGATATAAATTTTTAAACTTCTCCTAGTCTTGTTAGCCTCACAAGTACAACAGGGATGGTAATAAGACTGTAAGGTTCAAAATAAACAAGGTGTCTGTGCCCAACAGGTAGCATATAAGCAGTCTATCAGATAGTGTACTACCCAGATCTCCCTTCAGGACTTAAGTACCTATTCTCAAAACCTGATAGCCATCAGGTACTAGCACTCTCTGGTAATTGTTTTTACTGGAGAAAGTCTCCCAGTCCAGTGATACCCCTATTCCTCTATACCTAGTCAGTGAAAGGCTTAGCCTTTTCACTCTGCTAGGAGACAACTCAGCCACCCAAATCAGAGCTCCTGCAGAATGGGTTGAGGCCTTTGCTAAGACCACATCAGAATCAAAATTCTCTCTCTACCTGTTCTTCTTCTTTGCTTCCTCACAGACATTGATCCTGAGAGTTCAGTCTAATAAATTTCCTGTCGCCCTAATCTCCACCTCCATTCTACTTCCTTGGAAGCCCAGCATGTAACAGTCATTAAATTAACACCCTCCTCCCTGAGCACCACTTTAGATGTCTGAGACTCACCCTTACAGGACATGGTAACCTCCTGTAACTTACAATGTGGGGCTGAATGTAAAGAACAGCTTTTGAGACACTGATATGTAAATGGAATCTGAATTAGAAATAACTAGCTCAGTGTGGCAGTCCACCCTTTTAATGCCAGCACTTGGGAAACAGAGGCTGGAGGATCAGGAGTTCAAGAACAATATCTCCATAGCAAGTTTGAGGCCATTTTGGGCTGCATGAGACCCTGTCTCAAAAAAAAAAGGGGGGAGGACTAACAGCATTGAGTAAGACCTATGGCTGTACTGCAGAGAAAAAAACAGCATTTTCCAGGCCCAGGTTGTCTTAAGCAGAGGGTATGTAAAAGAAAATTGCCAGAAATAGAAGATATCTGAATTTGATCAACTAGTTGACAAAGTGGCTCGTTAATAATACAGTAATAATACTTGGCATTTTAGGTCACATTTAACTTTTGTTCTAAGTAAACTTCTATCACATAAAATGAATTTGACAGTTTTTAATAGTTTTACTTCTCCAGAACAAATATTTCAGTGTAAATATTTTTTAAATATGCATGTAATTCAAAAAAAATCTTAAAATTTGGGTTGTCTATCTATAAACTTAAGACTACATCAATGACATCATTTCTGAGATCAAGTGAAAAACACTTTGTTGAGGATATTTTGTTTATTGATGAGATGTTTAAATCATTCTGTAGTTTCAGAAACAAAATTATCGCTCTGTGAATTATACCAAACACATGATGTTTTTCAAAGATGTGTGTCAAAAATGGCATTGATTCCTCTCAAGCCTCTGTAGAGCCAGAGTTTTCATGAGAGAGGCTCTGAGGAATACAAGCGTAGTTGGCTTATGAATTATCTGACAGGTAATTGGAAAAAGTATTGAAATATTTACTAGAGGTTGGTTCATTTCAAGAAACTGTTATGAGAGCATGTATCATCTGTTTAGTGGCTACATTATACATTGCAACTATAGATCATGTCACAGAAATTAAATTGAGTTTTATCTGTCAGCATAAAATGTTTTTGTGTAGGGAAGAATTTCTAAGGTTACTGTGAAATGAACACTCTGCTTAGGTAAGTTACATATACTCATAACTAGAAAAATGTGTGGTTCTCTTTATATTATGGTTTTTGAATACTTCTACCTTATTAATATTTTATAATATGTAATTGACTTCTTTATTGACACAAAATACACATAAAATGTATGCATTCAATGTGTACACTTTAATGTTTTCGTTCACAGTTTTCCATACATTCAATTTTAAGGCATTTCCATTACCACTGAAAGAAAATCCTATCTTCTAAGATTTCTAAAGAAAATCTCAACTTCTAACTGTACCCAACTATCTGTTTCTGTGTATTTGCCTATTCTAGACATATGTTATCTTTTATTGTAGAATGGTACCTAGATTGACACCGGATCAACACCAGGCTATGTATTTATTCCTAATGTGATAAGAAGTTGCTACAAACATATCTTTTTTATGTGAATTTATTCTATTATAATTTTAGAAGTCAGAGGTCTGAAATGAGTT
The DNA here is from genome assembly GCA_035773235.1 of Eospalax fontanierii. Lineage (NCBI taxonomy): Eukaryota > Metazoa > Chordata > Mammalia > Rodentia > Spalacidae > Eospalax > Eospalax fontanierii. The sequence goes on along the minus strand of CM069552.1, from coordinate 7,087,239 downwards.
TCACTAGGATGAAGTCAAAGTGATAGTTTTCCTGGAGGCTGTAACTGAGAATCTATTACCTTACCTCCACCGCTCCTCAAGGCTGTGGCCTTCTTTCATCTTCAAAGTCAACAATGTAGGATCTTTGTAACAGAATTTCCAAAACCACAGAAACATTAGGAAGGATGGGAAACACTATTTATTGTGATTGGTTCATATTATTAGAAAGGCTAAGCATTCCAGGCTGAAATGATGGCTCAGGGGTTAAGAGCACTGGCTTCTCTTGCAGAAGACTTGAATTTGAATCCCAGCACCCACATGACAGCTGTCCATAACTCCAGTTCCAGGGGATCCAATGCCCTCTCCTGACCCCATGGGCATTTCATGACACAAGTGTACTTACATACACACAAGCAATACACTAATACATATAAAATAAAAATTAAATTAAAGTTTTAAAAGTCTAAGCATTCCCAAGACCTATAGTCAGCAAGATGGAAATGCAAGAGAATCAAGTTTCAGTCTTGAGTCCAGAAGACAAAGAACAAGATCAGGAGCTAAAAAGTTGATGGCTCAGTGGTTAAGAGCTTACTGCTCTTAGAGAGGAGGACCTGAGTTCCGTTCCTATTACCCATATCAGGTCACTCACGACTGTCTGTAACTCCAGTTCCAGGAGATATATGCCTTCTGAGGACACCTGCAAGCATGTGGTACCCATAAACTCATGTGGGCACACATATATTCACATAATAAATGAATAAATTTTTTAATTTAAAAGAAAAAAATATGATCAGTGATGGTCTAAGTTCCAGTTCAAAACCCTACAGGCCCTAGAATCTAGAATAGTCAGTGTATCAAGCCAAATTTGAAAGTTAAAAAAGACCAGTGTCTCAGCTCAGGCCAGGAGGAGGACTTCCCTCTCTTTCTATCCTATTCAGTTTTTTAAATTGTTTAAATGTATTTTCTGGGGCTGGAGAGACGGCTCAAGGTTAAGAGCAGTGGCTGCTCTTGCAAAAGACCCTGGTTCAATTCCTAGCACCCATTTGGCAGCTAACAGCCATCTATACCTCTAGTTCCAGGGGACTAGTGCTCTCTTCTGACCTATGCAGGCACTGCACAACACAGGTACACTTACACACATGCAGGGAATACACTCATATACATACAATAAAAATAATAAAATATTTTAATGTATTTTCTTCAGTCCACCCATTAATCATTAATCTGACTTCTCTCTCACACAAACACATCAACCTACTTCAAGCAATTTCAGAATGTAACCAGCACATTCTGTTGGTTTCAGCACATGGGAATAGTCTTCTGGGGCCCTCAGCTTTATCTACTTGGTCCACAGCTCATTTTTGGAGGCATCTTTATTCTAACATGAAGGATAGCACATGCTTGCCACAGTTTTATTAGCCAGCCTATAATTTTTTTTTAACCTAGTAACCTTCATTTTCTGTCACTTTTAGTTCAAGCCACTACTACACCAATAGAGATAGTTTGCTGTACCAGTCATTATAGTTATTTGGGTTTAGGAATAGATTAGACCATTGATTTTTTTTCCCCCTTAGCAGCTTGCATAGTATCCTCTAAAACTGTGACCCCTGAACCTCAGATAGAAAGCTTCCAGGTCAGTTCTTGCTCCATTGCTCCAAGTTTTGTGTCTGAAGCATGCCCTGCTTTCAGCAGTAGGATCTTATCTTCTAGTTCTGGGAAATAAATGAGCTCTGGCAATAGCCTGTGTTATTTGGGGAGTCTCTTGACCACTCTCACCAATCACCTGAAGGGAGGTCTCTGGCACTGTTCCTTGCCATATAGCCCTCAGGTATACATACACACTAATGTTCAGGCACTATATGTGCATTCCTCAGGAGATTTCAGAGGCAACACGTTTCCCTCTGGCTTTCCTAGACCCCCAAGAACCATTCATCTCTACTCTCTCTCTCTCTCTCTCCCACATCTGACCTCCGTCCTCCCTCCCCAGACCAAGCACTCCCATTATCTCCTCTTGCCCCCCAATAATATCTGCATCCTCCCATCCCTCCTCTCCTGAGTTCCCTCCTCTCCCACCGTGACCATCTCAGTAGATGCAGAAAAGGCCTTTGTCAAACCCCAACATGCATTCACGTTAAAAGTTCTAGAAGGAATTAGTCTGGAAGGAAAATACCGCAACATAATTAAAGCTATGTACAACAAACCCATAGCCACCATCATTCTAAATGAAGAAAAACTGGAAGTATTCCCATTAAAATCAGGAACCAAACAGGGCTGTCCACTATCTCTACTCCTTTTCAATATAGTGCTTGAAGCTCTTGCAAGAGCATTAAGAGAAGGAAATTAAAGGAGTATTGATTGGAAAACAAGTAGAATTATCACTATTTGCAGACAATATGATATTATTCATAAGAGATCTCCAGAAAGCTGTTACAAATTGTTAATATTTTGAGTAAAGTGTCAGGTTACAAAATCAACTTACAAAAAACAGTAGCCTCTATATAACAGTCAGAAAAGCAATCAGAATACAAGCAATCAAAAAAGTGTTCAAGGAAACCATCCCATTCACAGTACCCTCAAAAACATATTTAGGAATGAACCTAACTAACCAAAGACATTAAAGATCTCTACAATGAAATTTTTAAATATTTAAAGAAGGAAGATACTAAAAGGTGGAAAGACCTACCATGCTCATTGATTGGTAGAATTAATATGAAAATGACTATCTTACCAAAATTAATCTATGGATTCAATGCAATCCCAATCAAAATACCCACAACATTCTTCACAGAGCTAGAAAAAAATCATCCTAAAATTCATACAGAATTAAAATACCTCAGATAAAGCAATCTTGGGCAAACGGAATAGTGCTGGGGAGGATCACCATACCAAATCTCAGACTATATTACAGAGCTATAGTCATAAAAGCAGCACTGGCACAAAAATAGACACACAGATCCCCATGGAATCCAATAGAAGATCCAAACATGAGTACCTGCAGTTTTAGCCACCTGATATTTGACAAAGGAACACACAATGGAGGAAAGACAGCATCTTCAACGAATGGTGCTGGCAAAACTGGATCTTCACCTGTAGAAGAATGAAATTGGACCCTTATCTTTCACCCTACACAAAAGTCAACTTCAGATGGATCAAAGACATCAATATAAAACCTGAACATCTGAAACTTGTGAAAGAAAACACAGGCAATACCTTTCAAGATATAGTGTAGGAAAGGACTTTCTAAATCACACATCAGCTGTTCAGGCATTAAGAGGTCATCAATCAAGAACTGGGACCTCATTAAGCTATAAACCTTCTGTACAGCAGGGACAGAAAAAAAAAAAAAAGGAAGGGAAGAGGAAACCCACAGGGTGGGAAAAAGTCTTTACCAGTTACACATCCAACAGAGAATTTATATCCAGAATATATCCAGAACTCAAAAAAAAACAAAGAAACAAGAAAATAAATGACCCAATGAAAAGATGGGCTATAGAGTCTCAAAAGAAGAAATAAAAATGGCTAAGAAACACCTTAAAAGTGCTCAACGTCGTTAGTAATTAGAGAAATGCAGATAAGAAGTCCATTTCACCCCAGACAGAGTGGCTAAGATCAAGAGAATGAAAGACACCAAATGCTGGAGAGGATGTGGAGAAAGGGGAATGCTCATTCATTGCTAGAGGGAATGGAAGCTCAAGCAACTACTATGGAAAGCAGTGTGGAGAACTCTCAAAAAACTAAATCTGATTCTACCATATGATCCAGCTATACCACTCCCTGGTGTATACCAAAGGACTCATCCTACTGCATAGATACCAGTACATTCATGATTGTTGCTGCTTTCTTCACAATAACTAGGAAATGGAAACAATCAAATGTCCCTCAACTCACGAATGGATAATGAAAATGTGGTTCATTTATACAACGCAGCTCTACTCAGCAGTAAGAAGAGATGAAATTATGAAATTTGCAGGTAAATGGATGGAACCAGAGAATGTGAAGTAACACAAACGCAGAAAAGCAAGCAATGCATGCTCTCATTTGTGGATTGTAGTACCAATCCCTTATTTGTGAGCATATCTCCTGATATAAGACTGAGAGCCAGGAAAATGGAAAGGAAACACAGAGGAAAAAGAAAAGAAAGAACCCAAAAGAGGAGGATAGTAAGGAACAGGTGTTACCAGGAGGAGGTGGGGAAAGTGAAGTGTTCAGCTAATGCCATTTTAAAGTTACATATTTAACTCAGCATGTTTTGAGACTTCGCCAAGGAGCTTAAGATTGAATCTTAAATTTGTTAGCTCTTTTTTATTGATTTTTTAAGATAGCATTGTAATGGGTTTGTTCTTACACATCAACTTCTTTAACTCACCTTCCTCAGCCCTATGCTTCCCCTCTTAATGATCTACTGTTTTTCCTTAATAATGCCCCTTCCACTGTCATGTTACCTGTGTTCTATGACCTTCTCTTTTTCCTTCTTCCTTCATCATAGTCCCTTTTCTAGGTTCTTTGTATGAGAGATAATATACAATGTTTGTCTTTCTAAGTCTAGATTATATTACTTAATAATCTGAATTTTCATCCATTTTCCTACAAATAACTAATGCATAAATTTTCTTTATGGCTGAATAAAATTCCATTGTATATAGGTACCTCATTTTTTCACCTGTTGATGGACACTGAGGCTGGTTCCATTTCTTAACTACTGTGTATAGAGCATCAGAGAATGTGAATGTGAAGTATTTCTCTGGCAATCCTTTGTGAAGGATTATACCCAGAAGTTGGATAAGCTTTGATCTGGGTTTGGGGGAGGGGGTGCTAGAAGGGGTCCTTGGTTGTTTTGAAGAAATTGCCCAAACTTGTTTTCATAGTGATCACATTCTTTGGTTCTTGGGTGGAACAATCCGTAGATGTCTGTTAAGTGCATTTAATGTAAGTTGTCATTTAATTCAGATGTCTATGTTTATTGTTCAGTTCACCTGTCTATTGGAGATAATGGGTATTTAAGTTACCTACTGTTACTGACTTGAAGTTAATCTGTTTTATAGTCTTGTAGCATGGTTTTTAAGAAGCTGGGTGCTCCAGGGTTTGGTGCATATATGTTGGTGATGGTAATATCTTCTTGGTCAATTGTTCCTTTAATTAGAATGAGGTGAGCCTCTTTATCTCTTCTGATTAGTATTAATTTGAAGTCTGTATTGTTGGATATTGGCATTGCAACACCTCATTGCTTCTTGGTGCCATTTGCTTGGAATATTTTTTTCCATCACCCTCATATAGTGCCTGTCTTTGAAGGTGAGATGAGTTTTTTGAAGACAACAAAAAGGTACATTTTGCTTCTTAACCCATTCAACTAGCCTGTGTCTTTTAACTGGGGAATTGAGGCCATTGATATTTATATTTATTGTTGAAAGGTGTATATTGATTACACTTTAATTTCTTTGTGTTCTTGGTTCTGTTTTGGGTTTATTTAATCATACCTTCCTTTGTTTTCTTTCTGTAGCCTCTTGGGTATAGTCATTTCTATCTTCAGTCCTTTGTATTTCTTCAAATATTCTTCGTAGGGAAAGTTTTCTGGATCTTGTAGAAAATTTTCTGTTCCCCTTCGACTATGATAGGTAGTTTTGCTAGGTAAAGTATTCTGAGTTGGCATCTGTGCTAACTTAGAACTGGAAAATTTTTAGTCTAGGCTTTCATAGTTTGCATTGAAAGGTCACTTCAATTACATAAAATATAAGTTTCTTCACAGCAAAAGAAACAACCACCAGAGGGAAGAGACTGCCTACAGAATTGGAATGAGGCTTTGTTGACTACACATCAAGTAGGAATTGATATGTAAAATATATAAACAACTGAAAAACCTGAGTCTCTCCTCCAAAAAATCATCAGATCAATAAATAAACTGATGAACTGAATAGACAGTTCTCAAAAGAAGAAATCCAGACATTGAAGAGAAGGCTCATCAGTTAAGAGAGCTTACTATTCTTCCAGAGGATCTAAATCCAGTTGTTTTACAATCCCCTGTAACTCCAATTCCCGGGGCACCCACACACAATGTAGCATACACTCTCTCTCTCTCTCTCTCTCTCTCTCTCTCTCTCTCAAATAGAAATAAAACATATATCTTAAAAAAGAAAATAGATGCAAATGGCCAATAAATACTTGAAGTATTTAACATCCTTAGGCACCAGAAAATTCAAATTAAAGCTTCTGAGATTCTATCTCCAATCAGAATGACTCTCATCAAGAAAGCAAATTACATCAAATGCTGCTGAGGAAAAGGAAGTCTTGAATATTTCTGATAGGAATGTAAACTTGTGCAGCCACTGTAGACATCAGTATGGAAGTTTCTCAGAAGGCTGAAATCAGAACTACCATATGACTCATCAGTACCACTCCTGGCCACTTGCTTGGCATATAATCAGCATACCATAGAGATAATTGCATATCCATGTTTATTGCTATGCTGTTCTCAGTAGCCAGGAACTGGAACCAGACTAGATGTCCATCAACTGATGAGTGGAACACAAAACCATATATACAATATGCACAAATGATTGTATTCAACTGCAAAGATTGAAATCTTGACATATGTAGGAAAGTGGATGGAATTGGAAATCATTATGTTAAGCAAAATAAGCTAGATTCAGACAAATACATGGGGACTCTCATATTAAGAACCTAAATTTGTGTATGTGTGTGTGTGTATGTGTGTTTACAAAATTAGAAACAGAATCATGAGATGTGACAAAGTGACCTTAAAGGAAATGGGACAGTAAAGAATAGATGTGACATGAAAAGAGCAGGGGGAAAAGAGACTGGGGGAGAGCGGTGGGGGCAGTGTAGGAGAGGGTGAATTAATACAGAATATAATGGACATATGTATGAAAATGGCATAGTGAAACCTATTTGTATGCTAACTTACGGGGTAATGTACTGTTTATTCTACTTTAAAAATAACGATTTAAGCATAACAGGCTAATGTCACAAACAATCACAGATCTTAAAAACAATAAAAAACAAATTTAAGTGGCATTTCACAGAAACATGAATAGCTGATGAAGTAGTACTCAGCTTCTCATTATCAAAATAATGGGGTCATTCATACACTGCTCAGTTCGTAAGAGTAAGAAGCAGTGCTGTTGATGGTGTGGAGATGTGGAAACTCACACAGTAGAATATAAATTAGTTTATGTTTAGAGGACCATTTTGCTTCATCTATTGACATTTAAAATATACATATCTATTGGCCAAATGTCCATCATCTGCAACATTTGTATAAATTCCCAAGGAAAGGGGTAGGGAGATAGTGTACAAATGAAGGAACCATCATTAGTTGAATGCTGTAATGAATGACAGGTTACACATATAATTGAGCTACTATTGAAAGTGGCTAGCCAGGAGAAACAGGCATTTGCCAGACTTCTGGAAAGAGTTATAACATGATTCTTTTCAATAGGCGTCAGTAGTCCATCAAATTACATCCCTTTTCTCTGTAAGTATGCTACCTTATTTAGAGGAAATTCAAAGCTGAAGAATAATACATACAGCAGAACTCAACTTGGTTTGGTGTTTTTGTTCGGAGGTGTGCACGCGTGCACGCGCGCGCGTGTGTGTGTGTGTGTGTACATATCACAGAGATACTTACACATTCATGTTTATTGCTATACTGCTCTCAATATATTTACATATTGTATGTGCCTAGAAGGCTCTGAAAGATACCAAAATACTAACAATAGTTATCTCTGAAAAGGAAGAATTTTTACTTTTCAAATATTTCTGTTACCTGAATTTTACAATAATTCTTATAATCATTTTGAAAAACATTTTAATGATGCACTAGTTGTAATTATGAAGAAATACAGAAAAACGGAATCACCACTAACTGGTTACCAGGAATCATTTCATCTTCGTTATAATCTCGTGCTTTAAGAAATTTGATTATTCAATTTACAAATGAGGTTAACTTGTTCAATATGACATCTCCTAAATGACAGAGCCAGGGTTTGAATCCAGTAATTTAGACTTCAGAGTCTAGTGACCACCTCACCCACCAATCATTCTCTGCCCAGGGCCTATGAGGGAAGCTGGAGTTCTGTGCTTAGTTGTAATATTAGGAATACAGAAAATTGAATCAAGACCATTTTCCACCACAGATTTCAAAACTAAGTGGATTTCAGTTCCCAGCATACAATGGACAGCTCACAACGACTTGTAACTCTAGCCTCAAGGGATCTGGAGGCCTCGTCCAGCTTCCTCAGGCACTTGTACTCATACCCACACAGAGACACACATAACCACACGTAATTTTCAAAAAAAAACAGTCATTTTTTCACTCCTAGCCTTACATGAAATTTTATTTTTAAAAGTAAGACCTATGTAAAACACTGAAAAATTAGAATGACATTTTAAATTGTATGCCTTCATTAAAGGTTTCTTCTGTAGATGTAGCTTTATATTTGAAATTATGAGCAGAATGATTTGTAAGACAGGAAAATCAGAGTCTCCAATTCAAATTCAAATATTCATTGAGCAGTAATGTGTGTCTATTGTGAGACTTTACCTGAAGGGACACTAGCACACTCCACTTTTGAAAAAACACAGATCATAGACCAATGAAACACAAATCTGTCTTGCTGAAGCAGTGAGTTTATTGGGATCACTTAACAGGAACAGAGGTGAGGAGTTCCTTACTGGAGCTTGTGTAACTCAGAGACCACTGTACTTCTGAATAGCCTACCCCATCACTATGGGAGATGATTCACAAAAGCTGTCTCTGGAGCACCACTTGCAGGCAGCTATCCTAAATGGAGAGTCTTCTCTCTCCAGCAATTGTTTGTTGCTGTTACAGCCTTGGGGAGGGCCTTTGTAAATCCTATAAGCTTCAGGATATTCCTAGGCCTGGCAAGTTCCTTTATTTCCTGGATCTTATGAACCTCCTTCTGGAAGAAAGTGCTTCAGTTCTGAAAGGACAGCTACACACCTAAAATGTGTACTTCAGGAGCTTAAAATGGAAGACAGGGTGAATAACTGGAGACAGGAAAGAGGGGTGAATTTAGAAACTCTGTGTTAAAGAGAAGTGACAGTAACTATGAGGATTTTTGTCAAAACTTGAAAAGAGATGCCAACAATTTAAATAATTCAATCTCAATAATCACAGTGATATCAGAAAATTCTCAAATTGTGTCTAGAAAATACAGCACAGCAACTGCTACTCAGCACTGACGTTATATTAACTAAGCACATTCTGTCTGTCATGCAGCAATCAGCAGGCCTTCTTACTGGAGAATGTCCCTTGTAATAACGCAAGCTGTGAGGAAGTGCATCGGATGTTTAAAGTCTACTGGGAACTACCCGGCCTAAATCTCATCAGAGATGCCATGGTTGCCACCTTTTTTGACATTTATGAAGACGTGAGTTTAGAGCTGTCCTCTGTGTGTGGGGTTTAACTGCCATCTGTCTCATCACACTAGAGCTTCACATACCTGACATCACTAATCTATTAAAGAAAGCCTGTTAATGTTAGATGATAACGGAACAGATTGTTAGTACTGCTGATCTCTGTAGTTGAAAATGAAAATGTGTCTCATTTGTGCTTTTTTAATTAAACCACCAAAGAATTATGCTCTAAGACTGGCAGGATGACATGTTCAACAGTAGCGCTGACAAGTAGATTCTTGGTTCATAGAATGAGTTCAGCTCTCATTTATGCCCTTAAATTGGAGCAAGCATCCCTACTGCTGGTTCCTGAGACTCTGGATTTAGTCGCCATATGAGATACCTGGTTTCCACCTTTCTAAAGAGAAAAACTAGTTTGCTATTCAGGTAGAGAAGAAAAAAAAAAAAAACTATTTTTTTCTTCCTTTTTGATGTTTTTTGACACAGGATCTCCCTGTAGCCCCAGCTGGCCTAGAACTTGCTATGTAGATCTAGGTGGTCTCATCTCACAGAGCGCTGCCTGCTTTTGCCACCCAGGGACTGTGTTCAAAGATGTACATCACCATGCCTAACTAGGGGGAAAACATAAAGTTAATGTATCCAATATGTCTTTGCAAGAGGATATATTTTAAAAAGTAAAGGGCCTATCAGGACATCCATGTCCACATTAACCCTATTTTTGAGTTTAATTTTGGTTTGAATTTTATGAGAGGCTTATTCTCAGGTACGAGCTATTTCTGTCCTTGTTTTCTTCTGTTTCTCTTGCTACCACATCTCATTTCATTTCATTTTTTCATTAGCAATTTCCCAGCCTAAATGTAATTGGCAGAAATATAAGGGAGAAAAATCAAGAGAATTGCCTACAAATCAGTTTTTAATTTCTGTATATCAGAAGCATAATAAATGAAATTTAAAATTGTTTTCAAATATGAGGAATAGACATGCTATGAATGAGTGAAATAATTAGTATCTTTAATATAAAAATATTCTCAGAAACTGATGTGTCACCAGAAACTCTCTAGAAAATTAGAACATAGTCAATTTACAGGAAATGCCCATGTTGCTAACATAATAAAAAATGATAAATGATCAGATTCATGTGAGGCTGATGAGTTTCAGTTTACATGAGCACTTTTTCTCAAATAAAATTAGCTAAGTTTCTGTATTTTAAGGGTAAGAAAAAATAGTTAAAGGCAATTCATCTGTGATTGCAGAGAGTCTGGCATTGCCTATCAGCATCTTTAAAAAAATGCCTGCACAGGGCCATGAGATGGCTCAGCCTGTGACAGCATTTGCTGCGAAGGCCTGACAGCCTGAGTTCCATCCCTAGGACACACAGTGGAAAAAGAAAACTCACTCCTGAAAGTTGTCTTTTTACCTCCACATATTCACCTTCACACCACACATACCAGCAATGAATCGAAAAATCTAATAATTTTTAAAGTGAATGTACATAGACAGGAAGAAATATATATATAAAAATGCTAACAATTATTTCCCAAGATATTTTTCATTTTGTTTATAGTTTGCTGCTTAAGTGGTGCATACGTACATTTTTAGTGTTTATTTCAAAAATGAACTAACTTACTTAAATGGTGAACATGCTCCGTTAGTTAGCTTTCTGTCCCTGATAAGCTGCCTGAGAAAAGTAACTTAAAAGGAGGAAAGGATTCTTTGGGCATGTGTTTCAGTTTCTGTACATGATCCCTTTTGATCTGTGTCACAGTACATCCTGGCGGGAGCAGGAGGCCCGCTAACCACCTTAGAAGCAAAAAGACAGGAAGGGGCTGAGGTCACAGTTTCCCCCTCAAGGACATTAGAGATAAATCCTCATGATTAGGCCCCACTTCCCAAAGTTCCCACAACCTCCCATTAGTGCCACAGGCTACCAACCAAGACTTCAGCAGTAAGGGTAACATTCATTCAGAATGAAGCACAAGTCAGACATTTTATGTATGTGGTCTCTTTGTTCCTTCTAGTAGTTTGCTCTTACCATTTTTGTTTGCTTTTTCAGGGAATCTTGGACATTGTGGTACTCAGTAAGGGCAATGCCAAAAGTGATGCTTCCATTCATACACTAAAGAATAATTTTGAAGCAGATGCATATTTTGTTAAAGTCATTGGTGAGTATTTTAAATGTCATCATTCATCTTGATTTCCTCCCTCCTTCCCACATATTTCACAGTGCAGCTACACACTTCTATATAACTCATGTACAGCTCTCTGAATTAGGACATAAATCAGCAATATCATCATGCCAGCTCTATGTAGGCCCTATTCAAACTCTACCAGCTGTACCAACAGTGTCTCTGTTTCCCTTCTGGTTTAGTATTCTGTCCATAATATCCATTGACTTTTCCACATTTTTTCAGACTTCCTCAATCTAGAACAGTTTTTTCCAGGCATTTTCTATTTTTATCTTCATCAATTTTAAAGAATTCTAATTTTATATTCTGTTAGATAACTCTCCTTCCTCATTACCTGACTTGGGTCATCCATTTTTGACAAAAATTCCTTAGCAAAGAACTGCAGAACAGAGACTCTGAGCTTTCTAGTCCATCAAATCAGAAATCATGTAATGCACACTGCTCAACTCATCATGTAGATGACCACAAGTTATCCCTCCTAAATTCACAGGTCCCACATACACTTAATTGATTGGTTATTATATGAAATGTTCTGATATTATTTTTACCTTTCATATCAAACCTTTACCTACTTCTGTTAAAGTCTGTTGATGTCTCCTACCTCAGTCAACTTTTGTCAGCTGATTCTATATTGCCATCATTCCTTCTACATTTATAAGTTGGCATTCTAATATTTATCTTACACCTCTCTTGCCAGGATGCTTGAATCACACATTTCTCCATGTATATAAAAGCCAGAGTATGATAAGGTGCTTAGTGTACTTGTTACTAGTCGTTTGCCATTTTTTCTAGGTTTCTTATGGACAGAGATAGGAAAGTGAAAGTATGACTACACATGCATACACATAAATAGGTACCTTTATAACTGCTTTTTTAATGTTTATGAGTGTTTTGTCTGCATGTATTTAAGTACATCCATGTCATACAGTGCCCACAAAGGCCAGAAGAGAATGTCAGATCCCCTAGAACTGGAGTTATGAATGATTACTAGCCACCATGTGAGTGCTGGAATGCGAACACAGGTCTTTTGCAAGAGCAGCCAGTGTTTGTTATCTGATGAACTACCTCTCCTGCACACCCTTTGTAACTTTTTACATCTTTTCATATGCTGCAAAGCTTATGAATTCATACCAGTACTTTTGTTTCTATACAACAAAGTACTTCAGAGTTCTTTCTAATATCTTATATGCACTGAGAATTTTGCTAATTTCCACTTTATTCAGCTTAACTAATTTCTTGTCTGTTCCATCTTGCTTCCCTGTTATCATAAAAGCTCTGTGTATCTATGTGTAGAAATAAACTTGGATTTTTTTTTATTGCAGTCTTACTTGATTTACTTACTGATACTAGGAAGGTATTTTTTAATAGATTTCTTGGGATTTTCTGCACAGACAACCATTTGCAAAAAGGAACAGTTTTCTCTTTTTTCTTTTCTAGTTTCTTCTTTTGATGCCTTCTTATTGTGCTAGCTAGAGAGAATAAGTGGACATCTTCGCCTTATTTCCTTTTTAATGCGATAGTGCTGCATCTTAAGTATGTTATCTCTAGAGGGGTTTTTCTTTGTGTCTTATTTAATAGGTTCACTCTACTCCTAGTTTACTAGAAATTTTATCATAAATCAATGATCAAAGATGACTGATGTGCTTTTTATTATTGTTATAGTTGATATCAGGATAGTTACATCCATTTGTTAAAGAAAGGCTATGTGTACTTTGTAGAAATACTTGTCTTAGTTTTGAAATGAACACAAATACCTAAACACAGAAATTAACAAAATAATGACTGAGTGTGAGAGATCAAAATGACAAAAATGTGTGACCTGTTCTGAGCAACAAATTCAGACCTTTTGGGAAGACGTGAAACTATCTCCATTTGTCATTGCTGTAGCCACCAAATACTGAGTTCAACCATGTCTGTACACATTCATCAATTTGCGCATCCCCTATCCTTTTTGACTTTCAAGAGAATAGTACTTCTCCTTTTTTACAGCTTAAAAAATAACGAAAACAGTGTATATTTGACACACTACTACATTATATCATCTAAAGTATATATATTTTTTGCTGTGATTTTTCTTCAACTTTAAACCTCAAGATAACAATAGAGTTCTTACAGTTTTTTGCCAGCCATAATTGTATGCATAATTAAAATTACCTTGTTCATTTAATTGAAACATAGGTCTGAGAAATTGGGATTTGATCATTTAGAGATAAAGTACAAAATCTAATAAAACCATTTGAGGAATGCAAACTTTGACTACCAAGGGGAAATTCAACTGAAACTGTATCACCTCTAGAATCAAAATATGTCAAAAAAAAAATCTGTCATTTGACCTTGGATAAACAGAATCATCTTTATTATTAATTTTCTTTTACTGTAATATACAATCCCCTTTCCTGCATGCTGTTCCAGGATATTTGAGCACTCTGAAGTCACAGTTACTTATGATATTTGCATTAGCATCTCTCCCTCCTAGTAAATTATGACAATCAACACAACTTAAGGGCAATATTGGTCTTTTTTTAAGTTTAATATTCATTTTTATTTTGTGTGTGTTAGTGTTTTGCTGCATGTATGTAAATGTACCACATGCAGGCAATGCCCACAGAGGCCAGAGAGGATGTTGGATATCCTGGAACTGGAGTTAGGGGCAGTTATCATGTAGGTGCTAGGAATGGAACCCATGTCCTCTGCAAGAGCAGCAGGTGCTCTAACCACTGAGCAATCTCTCCAGCCCCTCTTAATTATTTTTTTATTCCCTCATGCCTTACATATGATCTAGCACAAAGGAGGTACTTAGGAAATTTATGGTGGTAGGTTTTTTTTTGTTGTTGTTTTTTGTTTTTTGTTTGTCTTGTTTTCTTTTGTTTTTTAAGGCAAGTTCTTACGATGTAGTTGAAGCTGACTTCAAACTCACTTTGTAGTACAGCCTGGCCTCAAACTCACAATCCTACCACCCTGCCTTCCAAGTGCTAGGATTACAGGCAGGTACCACTATACCTAACATAACAACTTTATTATGGATACAATTCACACATGATAGCATTTGAAGTATATTTTACAGCTGTCTTCATTGAGTTGCACAGTCATCACTAAAATTGTTTTTTTTTCATTTATTTACTTGTTTTTATTGAGCTTTATACATTTCGTACAACAGTTCTTAATCAAATTTAGACCCCCTCCTCCATCCACCTCCACCCTTCCCACCTGACTTCATGTATTCCGTCATACATGTTAAGTCCTATCCAGTCAAGCATTTGTGCCCACATGTCTTTTAGTGCAAATCTATCCCCTGGAGTCTGGTCAGGCCATCTAGAGATTGTAAATAAGGTATACTGTCCCTCTCTCAGCAGTAATCAGTCTCCAGTAGTTCTCAGTCTAAGTCTGGCCTACCATCAGTTTCTATCACTCCACTCTGGGCCCTTGTGTAATTTGAGTCGGTGTGGGTCCTGTGCTCAATGCCACCATTGCCACAAGTTTACATGTGCAAGCTCCCAGTGGCCTGAAAGCCTTTGCTTCTCTAAGTTCATGAACCGGCCCTGACTCGTAGAATCTTTCTGCCCCCTCTTCCACAGTGATCCTGGTCCATAGGTGGGTGAGTTTCAATATAGGAGCCCTATCAAGGGATACACATTCTGGAGTTTCTTCTTTTATAAAACTTGACCAATTGTAGTCTTCTATGTACATAGCACTACGTTATTTAAGGAGCTTTATTGATGAGAGTTGAGGGATGCTTTGCTGTGTTCCATGAGCCCTATGTGTAGAGGTTCAACTGTAAATATCACCTAAGACTTGGCATCTCTGAGGCATATAGTCTCTGTGTCTGACCAGTTGCCAAATTCTGCTCCATCTTTTGCAAAAAGAAGCTTCGTTGATGAGTGATGTACTGTGTGTTTGTCTGTAAATACAAGGGTCCATATTTAGCATATGGTAGAGATATGACAGAGGTAGGATCTATGCCCCTTCCAACCCTATGTATTTGGCTGAGTCGACAATGCCACCCATGAGTTCACTCCCATTGAGAAGGTTTTAAGTCCAATTACATAGCGATTGGTTACTCCTCAGATGACAGTGCTACTTCTGCACCAGTAGAGGTAGTATGCTGTGCCAGTTGTTTCCATTATTAGAATTTAGGTTTGGGTTGGACCATCGATTGATTTTCCCCCTTAGCAGTTTGCATATCATCATCTAGCACTATGGCAGCTAAACTTCAGGTAGAAGGCCTGCAGGTCAGTTCTTGGTTCATTTCTCCAAGTCCTGTATCCCAAGTATGCCATCTTCAGCAGTAAGGTTCTGGGAGATAACCAGGAATTTTGGCAATAGCCCATATTATTTGGGGACTCTCTTGGATCACTCTCACTAACCACACAAAGGGAGGTGCCTTCTGTCTGGCAAACAACCCCCAGGTATACAGATGCACTAATGTTTACACACTGTGCATTTCTCAAGGGGGTTCAGTGGCATCACATTTCCCTCTGGCCCTTCAAGGTTCATCCAGCTCTGTTCTTTTTCCTCCCATCTGAACTCCCTTCTCCCTTCCCCAGTTCTAGCACCCTCAGTATCTCCACCCTCCCCCAATTAACACCCTCTTTCCTCTATATACCCTCTCCTGACACCCCCACACACTCTGTGACCCCTGCATGTCCCTCCCTCCTCTCCTCCCTGCAGAAGACTCCTACTTTTCCCCACCTCCCCCCTGGAAATATCTGTTCCCTATTATCCCCCTGTTTCAGGTTCTTTCTTTTCCTTTTCCTCTGTGTTTCCTTTCCATTTTCCTGGCTCTCAGTCTTATATCAGGAGATATGCTCACAAATAAGGGATTGGTACTACAATCCACAAATGAGAGCATGCATTGCTTGCTTTTCTGCGTTTGTGTTACTTCACATTCTCTGGTTCCATCCATTTACCTGCAAATTTCATAATTTCATCTCTTCTTACTGCTGAGTAGAGCTGCGTTGTATAAATGAACCACATTTTCATTATCCATTCGTGAGTTGAGGGACATTTGATTGTTTCCATTTCCTAGTTATTGTGAAGAAAGCAGCAACAATCATGAATGTACTGGTATCTATGCAGTAGGATGAGTCCTTTGGTATACACCAGGGAGTGGTATAGCTGGATCATATGGTAGAATCAGATTTAGTTTTTTGAGAGTTCTCCACACTGCTTTCCATAGTAGTTGCTTGAGCTTCCATTCCCTCTAGCAATGAATGAGCATTCCCCTTTCTCCACATCCTCTCCAGCATTTGGTGTCTTTCATTCTCTTGATCTTAGCCACTCTGTCTGGGGTGAAATGGACTTCTTATCTGCATTTCTCTAATTACTAACGATGTTGAGCACTTTTAAGGTGTTTCTTAGCCATTTTTATTTCTTCTTTTGAGACTCTATAGCCCATCTTTTCATTGGGTCATTTATTTTCTTGTTTCTTTGTTTTTTGAGTTCTGGATATATTCTGGATATAAATCCTCTGTCAGATGTGTAGCTGGTAAAGATTTTGTCCCACTCAGTGCGTTTCCTCTTCATTTCTTTGGTTGTTTCTTTTGCTTTATACAGGAGCTTTGTAGCTTAATAAGGTCCCATTTATTAATTGTTGACCTTAAACATATGCATTTCAAAAAGAATGTGTACCCTTATTTGCCCAACCCCAGCCATTGGCTGACAATTATATATATATATATATATATATATATATATATATATATATATGTATGTATCAAATTGCCTGTTATGAACATATCATAATTTGTGAATCATGTCACATGTGGTCCTTGTGACTGACTCCTTTTACTTAACGCAGTGGTTCTAAGATTCATCTATTGCCCTAGTATCTGTCAGTATTTTAATATTCCTTTTAATTGCTGAATAACATACTATTACATTTTATACCATAGTTTGTAATACCATTCATCAGTTGATGGATAGTTGGATGGTGTTCACATTTTGGCTAGTATGAATAATGGTGCTATGATGTACATATGTGTGCATATTTCTATATATCTATGCACATACACATATATACATATATGCACACACACACTGATATTTCATTTCTCTTGGAATGCATCTAACAATTACTTGGTCAAATGGAAAACTACGCTTAACTTTTAAGGAATGGCTACATTTTTTTCCCCACAGCCACATCAACAGTGTATTTGGGTTCCAACCATTCCAGTTCCTCAGTAGCATGTTATCATGTAACTTTTTATTTTAGTTGTGCTAGCAGATTTAAAATATCTTACTCTGGGATTCTGTTTTGATATGTGATTTTAATTTGGCCAGGCATGGCGGCATATGCCCTTAATCCCAGCACTCAGTAGGTAGAGGCAGGCAAATCTCTGTGAGTTCCAGGCCAGTAGAGGCTACAGGGAGACCATGTCTCAAAAAAAAAAGTAACAGAATATGTCATCATATATAATTTTAAGGTACAGTTCAATAATATTAAGTGTTGCATTCTTGTGCCCCAAACCTTTGACCTACAGTCTTTGACAGGGTAAATGGGAAAAGTCTACTTTGAGATATAATGTGCTAATTGTACTTCTTTTTCCTAAAACACATTTTAATTCACTGTATTTGGCATCTTTTTGGCTGATTCTCAGTCATGCTTGGAATTTTGCTAATCAATTAGAAAACAGAGCTAGTGGTATGGGTCCAGGGAGGTGACTCTGTACGGAGCTCTTTCTGTACAAGCATAAGGATCTTAGCTTAGATTCCCCCAGAACTCCAGTAAAGCTGGGCATGGTTGTGCATCTGTGATACCAGAGCTCCTGAGGTGAGATGGGAAACAGGAACAGAATCTGTGGAATCTCAGAGGCTAACTAGCCTTGCATGTGCAAAAGTAAACAATAAGAGACCTATCTCAAAGGCCAGGACCCAAGATTGTTCTCTAACCTCTACAGACACACCAAGACCCATGTACATCCACACATAAGTTTTTATTTTAATTAATTTTAAAAGGAAGTACAGATATAAAGTGAATAGCAGGAATTTAATTTGTTCAGATCTAAAACCACCAAAATGGTTCCTGTTTGTGATCATGAATCATTGGGTACATAAATAGACTTTAGGAGGAATTTTTATCTCATTTTAAATATAATCTTATGCTATAACAGTAACAATAGCCTGTTCTTTATTTTTTCCACAGTTCTTAGTGGTCTGTGTTCTAATGACTGTCCTCGTAAGATAACAGTAAGTAATTCTTGGCCATAAATATTTCAGTGAAAATTCTCTTCAAAATAAATAGATACGCACAAAATAGCTGTTAAAGATTACGATCAAAATTGTTATTACTGCTTAGCAGTTACTAAAGTATTTTTTATTAATCAAGGAAATTGCTAGAATTCAGTACTTTTTCTTAAAATGTTTTCACTATAGGACTGGGGATGTAACTCAGTTGCTAGAGGGTTTGCTAGCAAGAACTAGGCCCTGCGTTTGATGTCCAATACTGCATAAAACCAGGTATGGTGGTGCATACCTTTAATTCCAGCACTCAGAAGGTAAAGCCAGGAGGATCAGAAGTTCAAGGTTATTATCCTCAACCTCAGAGCAAGTTTGAGGCCAGCCTGTGACATATGAGAGACCCTATCTCAAAAAAAAAAAATACCCCCCCCCCCCACTGTAAGGATTACTGCTGTCTTTTTATGGCACTCTCCCATTGCTTCACACTTCAAAAGCCACTGTGGTCAAAATCATGTCACTCATCTTGAATAACTGGTACAAAGCACACAATCAAACACATACTGGGCATTTAATGTCCGTGTATGTGCGCACGCGCTCACGTGCGCACACCCACACATGTGTTTGATGTGAGGGAGTTAGCATGTACAAAAGTCTGAGGACAACCTCTGGAGTTGGCTCTTACTTTCCCACCTACTTTGAGGCAGGTCTCTTGTTCCTGCCTGTACACCACATGTCCATACTGGCCTGCGGGCTTCTGGGAATTCTCACCTTTGCTACTCTTCTGCTATGCTAGTGCTGGGATTACCACATCTGGCTTTTAGATAACTTCAGGAATCTGAACTCAGGTCATCAGGTCTGTGTGGGTTTTACCCACTGAGCTGTCTCCTCATCCCCATTGACTTTTTTATAATATTAATATTGGTTTGTTGTCTATATCAATGGAATACATTGGTGAAATAACAAAGTGTGAAATTGATCAGGGTTTCTGAAATAGCCTGTTTTATAAATTATAATGAGAATGTTGCATTATCTGATAGTATGTAGGTGCATATACAAGAACCTACTTCCCCTTTATTTCACTCTCTCTCTCTCTCTCTCTCACACACACACACACACACACACACACACACACATATATTAGCTACCATTTAAAGATAAGAAAACTGAGTCTCAGAGAAGTTAAAGTGTCCAACATGATAGTTATTAGAGAAATTTCAACACAAAGTTAGATGTTTTGATTTAGTCTCATTTCATTTTCTTACACTCCTACTTAGAAACAATAACCCAGAAGTCCTAAGGAAAGCAGCACTGGCAGGAGGAAAGAGCCTAGTTTCAATGGATGGAGAGCCCTTAAAGCAAGGGCAGTTCACAGAAATGGCCCCAGTTGAGGCAAAGTGGCATTAATTCTTGCATTAATCAGACATTGCACTTAGACAGCTCCCAAGAACAGCTAAAAATGTATGTGAGACAACTCTTTTTCGCTGAGAATCTCCAAGTAGGATCCTGCTGGGAGTTATCAGCATCAAACTTGGGATAATGAGGGCATAAGTGTCTTAGTTCTGAAATGCAGGTATAAGTAATGTGTCACTGCATCCTCTACCAACACCAAGGAATTTGCTACAAATTAAGGATAGATACACAGATTCCACAGTAGATTTTCACTTTAAAAAAAATAGATTAATAGAGAGGCTGCATCTGCTGAAGTAGATGCTGCTGCCCTGTTCCAGTGTAGTGGACAGAGTTGACCAAGGACAAAGGATACCATCTAAAGCAAGACTGTAATTGTTACTGCTGTTCTACTGCTGAAGATGCACAGCAGAACCTACATTCATAAACATACAAGAGGTAATAGGGATTAAAATGTAGAAGGAGGGATTAACTTTGGTACTATGTGGAAACACTGAGGGCATATGAGAAAGTTAAGAATTATATACACAACAATCCATGTACTCCCAAAAACCAGAGATAACGATCACATTCACATGACTTTTATAGCAGCCTATTGTTATAGTTCATGTATTTTTATAGTTAATCTCTTACTCTACCTAATTTACAAATTAAACTTTAGTATAGATGTATAATATTTAGGATAAACAATTTATACATGGTACAGTACTATCTGTGACTTCAAACTTTGGGAGTCTTACAACATTTCCTCAAGGAGACATCCCCTGCATGTATTTAGTCAGTTGTGATACAGATAGTATGACTATCCCTAATTGAAGAAATCGAAACTCAGAGAAGTATCTTCCCTGAGATAATAATGTGGAAGAGAAGAACGTTTGACCCCGAATGTCTGACTTTACTATCTTCCTATTTTTGGAATTTAGGGAACATTCCTGGATATGAAGTATACAGGATAAGTTTGCAGGTCTTGCTTTATTTTATTAGTCAGTCCAGGCTGCTATAAGAGAAGACCACACACAAGATGACTTAACAACCGAAAACTCACTGTTTCAGAGGCTAAAAATTCTAGATCTCAGTGCCAGCATAGCTGGGTTCTAATGAAGGCATCCTTCTTAGTCTCCAGTCACCTTGTCACAGTGGACTCATGGAGCCTTCTCTCAATTTCTAGGAGTAGGAAAGCAAATCAGTTCTCAATGCATATTCCCTGAAGGACTCTAACCATCAGTATAGCCCTACCTTCATGATTTCACCTGACCCCAGTTGTCTCCCAAGAGCTCCTTAACAATGAGGATTGCAACTTTTTTGTATGTGTCTGGGAGAGACACAAACATTAAGTCCATAACAACTGTTAAGTGAACTATTTTAGAAAAGTGGGGAAAAAGAAGATATATGTACCTCCAGAGAGATGTTGTGAACTGTGCTGATTGGTATTTCTGTAAATAATA
This sequence comes from Eospalax fontanierii, assembly GCA_035773235.1. Classification (NCBI taxonomy): domain Eukaryota; kingdom Metazoa; phylum Chordata; class Mammalia; order Rodentia; family Spalacidae; genus Eospalax; species Eospalax fontanierii. The sequence goes on along the minus strand of CM069552.1, from coordinate 7,065,653 downwards.
TGCTCCTGGCATATTAGCCTTTCAGGTTTCACATCAAGAAATATATGATGTATGTGTAAATACTTAAATGATCCAGAGGAATTATTTCAAAACTTCTTAGCTGAATCTTTTTTAAGTTGAAAATTCCCTAATTATATGATTAAATACGCTCTCAAATTTTAAATTTATAAAATATATGCTAGTCTATGGATCAGGCCTCATATAACCCAGGCATATAAAAAATATGAATCATATAGCACTACCCGTAGTGCCTGTACTAGGTTTAAAGAAGCATGAGGCTTCTTGACATTTTCTATAAGCACAGTTAGCACATTTTCTATTGAATATCCACATGAAGACTAATGGCAGTACTTGGGAAGAAGAAACCTGAAATATGTGGTGCTGTGATATACAGGATAAGGTACAGATACCAGCCAGATTGGGAAAATTAAAGTGATAACAAACTTGTTCATGATAACAGTTAGTCCAGAGTAGTGATTCTCAAAGCACAGAGCTTTTCTTTCTTGTGAATTCTACATGTCAGTCTTACATTATTTTAAACTTAAATGAAATATTTCATTTTTTCAAAAGTAAACTCAACACTTTATATTTTGTGAAAATCTGTATTTTCCAAATAGTGAAAGCGGTGTCGTGTATGTTTATTTCAGCTCACCTCAACACCAACATAATGTACGATAGCAGATTCCCATACCTTCTTTTTGCATACAGTGTTTTCATACATGGTATTTTGATGGAAACAGAAGAAAAAGCATTCAGACTCACACATGCGAGTGGCAGAAAAGAGTGTTTTAATGTCTTACTGAGCTAATTAATACTGAACCAAAACTTGTCAGGTATCATTTTCTAAAAGTAGCTACAGTATACATTTTGAAACCTGAGCAATGAATTTTCCTACTGTTACTTGCTTGTCTCCAATTATATATATCTGCCCGACCCCTGCCTCATGTCTTCATGTATTTTTTGGCCTCTGTTGTAAGATAGCTGTAGTTGATAACTGTTATATTTTCTCATAGTTGACTTTGTTGTCATATGCCTGTTTTATCTAGTAAGATTTGTTAAAATCTGTTTTATCAGTATAGCTCCTCTAGTTCTCATTTGCTTTGTATTTGCCCAATTTATCTTTCCATGATTTTACTTTCATGTTTTCTACTGTCTTTAAAGTGTATATTTTTGAAGATCTGGCTTATTAGTAAGAGTGTGTAAAGCATTTATATTTAATATGATTACTGATAAAAGAGTATTTATGTATCATTTTTCTATTTAGTTTCTATATGTTGTACTGTTTTCTTCCTGTCTTCTACTATTACTGTCTTTATGTTAAAATATTTAACTTTAATTCCTTCTTTTTTTTTTTTTTTTTTTTTTTTTTAAAGACAGGGTCTCCCTGTAGCCCTAGCTGGTCTGGACCTCACTATGTAGTCTAGGCTGGACTCAATCTCTCAGAGATCTGCCTGTCTCAGTCTCCCAAGTACTGAAATTTTGATTGGGCTTGCATTGAATCTGTAAATTGCTTTTGGTAGGATGGTCATTTGCACAATATTAATTCTACTAATCCATGAGTATAGAGGAGAGTGCCTTTCCATTTTCTAGTGTCTCCTCAGTCTCTTCTTCAGAGATTTAAAGTTTTCATTGTAGAGGTCTTTCACCTTCTTGGTTAAATTTATTCCTAGATATTTTTGAGGTTATTGTAAATGAAGTGTTTCCATGATCTCTTTCTCAGCATGCTTTTTTTTTTAATGTGTATGAATGTATTGTGTGAATATAAGTGTGTGTCATGCAATGCCCAAGGAAGTCAGAAGAGGGCATCAGATGCCCTGGAACTGGCATTACAGATGATTGTTAACTGCTATGTGAGTATTGGGATTCAAATCTGTGCCCTCTGAAAGAGCAGCCAGTGCTCCTAACCACTGAGCCATCTCTACAGCCCATCAGCATGTTTTTTTATTGGTATATAAAAAGGCTATTGATTTTTATGAGTTGATTTTGTATCCTGCCACTTGCTGATTTATTGATCATTTCAGGCAGTTTCCTGGTGGAATTTTGGGGATCATCTGCAAATAGTGATGATTTTACTTCTGTTCCTATTAGTATCTCTTTAATTTCCTTCTCTTGCCTTACTGTTCTAAGTAGAGCTTCCAACACTATATTGAAAAAGTTGGGATAGTGGACAGCCCTGTCTCATTTCTAATTTTAATGGGAATGCCTTGAGTTTTCTCCATTTAGAGTATGAGAAAGTAGGTTTGGCATATATAGCCTTTATGTTGAGGTATGTTCCCTCTTTTCCTATTCTCTCTAGGACTTTTATCATGAAAGCATGTTGGATTTTGTCAGATCTTTTCTGCATCTATTGAGATCATCATGTGAGTTTTCTGTCTTGAAATATTTTGTATGATTTATTGTATTCATTGACTTACACATGTTGAACCAACCATCCCTCTGTATCTCTAAGTTAAAGCCAACTTGATCTTGGCAGATAGTCTGTTCGATGTATGCCTGGATGCTGATTTGCATATATTTTCTTGAGAACTTTCATATCTTCATATGTTTAGATCATAAAAACTTTTTCATTTTCCTTCAGTTCTTCACAGTTTTGCTGAGTAGAGTAGTCTACATTAACATCTGAGTCTTTTAGAATTTAGAGTACATTGACTGCTCTAGGCACTTCAGGCTTTTCCATTGGAAAATCTACTGTTATTCTGAGGGATTTCCTTTATTTGTGACTTACAGTTTTTCTCTTGCTGCTTTCAGTACCCTCTCTTTTTCTATATATCTAATTTTATTACTATGACATGCCATGGGGAGTTTCTTTTCTTGTCCTGCCTATCTGTATGTTTCAGGTGTCTTTATGAACATGCTTTTTCTTAATTTGGGAAAGTTTTCTTCTATAATCCTGTTGAAGATCTGTTCTATGCCATTGACCTGGGGTTCTTCTCCTTCTTCTATGCCTGTAATTCGTACCTTTGATCTTTTCATGGTATACCAAAATTCCTGTATATTCCTTTGATGTCTTCTTTCATATTCTTCCATTGAGTGGTCCAGTTCCTCGACTTTATCTTTAAGTCCTGGTGTTCTGCCTTTTGCTTGATCCATTCTACTGGCAAGGCTGTCCTCTGAGTTTTCTAATTGGTTATTGAGTTTTTTAATTTCATCTTCATTTCGGCTTGAGTTTTCCTCTGAATCTCTCTTTATGAATTCACTTCTCAAATCATAAATTGTCTTTGTCATTTCGTTCTGCAGAATATTTGTATTTTCTTGGACTTATTCAGGAGTTTATTCCTATCCTCCTTAAGTTTATTCAAGTATTTGTTCATGTCTTCTTTGAATTCTTTGATCATATTTATCATTGTTCTTTTAATCCCATGTCCTAGGGTTTACCTGGGTAATTCTCAATGTAGAACATTTCTGTAGGGCTCTTTGTGTTTTTGCAGTGTGACCTGAGCATATGAACTTGTGTGTCTGATACGAAATTCTAACCTGCCTTTGTTGGGCAGAAATTTCTTTCTGTTTTTGTTGTTGCCTGAGCTTGGTTGATAATCTTTCAGATACTCTGTTGATTTTTGATTGGAGAGACAGGGATGATTTCAGTTTGGTAATGATAAACAAAGGTTGCAAGCATTGACTCCATGTTGGGTCTTCTTGGGAGTATGCACAGACTACACTATCCCAGCTATCCCTGGACAGTGGGGATAGCCAGCAGGAGTGGAGTTTCTGGGAACTCACCTAGGTGGTCAAATGAGAAAACTGCTCCACCAAGCTACATCCAGAGTGAGAGAAAGGTGGTAGGGGTGGAGGGAGACCAATGAGTTTCTGGAAATTCACCTGGCTGGGTCAGTGTAAGAGTTGTGGGACCCAAGCTAAGCCTAGGAGTGTAGAGATGGCAGTGGGGTGAGCAAGGTTCTGGGGAACAACCAGAGCTAGGCCTGGGATTAAGGGGAAAGCAAGGGAGGTTTTATTTTTTATCATTTTTGTAGTTGCTTGGGATTACAATGGACACTTTACAGAACAACAATCTAGTTCATATTAATTCCTACAGTTACCTAAAAAAACTGTTCCAACAAACCTCAATTTGCTCCCCATCCCTTGTGTTATGATTATAGGATCCCAGCAGCTTACCCTCTATGTTATTGTTTTATGCAATGGTCTTCGAAATAAGGTAGGAGAAAAGAGCTACAAAGACACATTTATTGTGTATATTGAATCTACTATAATTTCCTTTATCGTTACTCTCTATTTCTGTTAGTGTCTGTTGTACTTTCATTTCAGCCTGGAAAAACCACTGTACAATATCCTCTAAGTCAGATGGATTCATAGCAGATTCTGGTTTTAATTGTGTTGATTTTTTTTTTTTGAGACAGGAGTTCATGTAGCCCAGGCTGGCCCTTGAGCATCAGATCTTTCTGCCTCCTCTTCCTGAGGGCTAGAGTTATAGGTATGTACCTCCATGCCTCTCTTTCTCCCACAACCCACATCCCTAGCTCCAAAACTGTTCTGGATAAAAGCAAGAGAGTAAAGAATTTTTTGTTTAAAATATTTACCCTCATAGAGACAACATTAGATCTTAAAAATGCCTGGTTAAAATTCTGAACTATATAAAATCATATAAACTATTTGCAACTGTAAAATCATATAAGATGTTAATAATTTTCTACTAGGGCCAATGAGATGATTCAACAAGTAAAGACACTGCTGCCAAGCCTGATGACTTGAGTTTGATCCCCGGGATCCACACGGTGGAAGGAAAGAGCTAACTCCTTCGGGTTGTCCTCTCACCCTCATGCATGGCACACCCATGCACAGACACATACATACATAAATAAATAAATAAATGTAATCTCAAAAAGAATTTATTACTAATCAGGTTCTAATTTGAACTATTATCCATTTATGGAAATTTTTTCTTAAGGAAATATCAGTTACTTAAGACTTATATATAAGAGTTTTTGTGGCCCCTGGCAGGTACCTGTTTTCTAGTACAAGACCTCACATACATGCAAATGTGAGCAACACTGATTGGACTCAGTAGGCTATTTAATACAGAAGAGGCCATGAAATGAAGGTAGCGGGGATTGGAGAACACTAATGGCAGGAAAGGAGATGTGAGTTGGAAACAATCAAGATACAGCATATAAATGTATGAAATTGTGGAATGCAATTTTTTTTAAAAAAGAAATGTTTTTATTGTATAATAAATTTTCCTGAGAATTCAAATCATTCCAAGACTATTTCCTTTCTTGATGCAGCCCTTTGGAGTGAATCAACCTGGACCTTATATCATGTATACAACTGTAGATGCAAATGGATATCTGAAAAATGGCTCAGGTAAGGCCAGATATAATATCTATAATACATAGAATATATTGGAAAATTAAGCCGCTTTCAAAAATAATCATGTTTTCACAACCCTGGTTAAAATTTTCATTTTTATTATGTAAACAAACTACAATAGATATTCATAACAAAAATATTAACATTTAATATTTCATTTATGATCAACCAAACCTATTATCCTTTCTTTTCAGTTGAAATAGCATGCATATTGAGAGGAAGAATGTTATCTTGAAGGGCGAAATGCCAGATTACATAAAGTAAACTAATGTTAGGAAAACTAAGAGCTAGAAGTCCAATTATCAATATAAACTAAAGCAGCCATAGATTTTCTTATGTGGAAAAGTGCTAGAAAAAAGAGATTTGTGATACCTTTTTATCATATATACATTTTTATAATGTGATCTACTTGTATATTGTAATAAATAGTAGAAGGAAAATGCAATCAAGACAAAAAGGAAATGAATCTGAAGAGGATGTCTACATGTGATAGATGACTGGAATTAGTGGATAATTACAGTAAATTTACCCATCTGCATACAGAATAAAACCTCAATATACTATATGCTTCTTTGAGAATCCCGGAATCTTGCCCTTTAAGAAGTATAAGCAGGCTTGCCATCATTGCTCTACTGATAACTATTTTTGTAGAGAAGAAAGAAATGTGTTAATGGCCAGTTTTGTATATAATGACCTTAAATAAATCAAATATGGTAAGATTAGTTTATTTTTAGCTAATTATAAACATTTTAGACTTAATCTCATTGCTGCTTTAGCACATGAATACCACAGAGGAAAAAAATTTTTAATTTTTTAAGGAAAATTCTGATAAGAATAATTATAATCAAATATTTTAATATATCACTACAAGAATGAAGTTACTTGTTTTAATTCCTATTCATATTAAGATGTTTTTATCATCTATCTTTTATTTTATCCTTTATTTGGTGTTTTCCTTTTTTAAATATTTTTATTAACTGAGAATTTCATACAATGTATTTTGGTCATATTCAAGTCTCTTTCCTCACGACCCTACCCTCCCAGCTTCATATCCTCCTCCTGTAAAAAAAAAAAAAAAAAAGTCCATCCAGTCTAAGTACTATTGCCTAATTACTCTGATGTGGGTCTATCCCCTGGATTATGGTCAACCTACCAGTGGTTACAGGTCTCTCTTTCTCCCTTCCTCCTTCCCTCTTTCCCTCCCTCCCTCCTTTCCCCTCTCTCCCTCTTTCTGTCTACCTGTCAGTTGTTAGTAGCTCCTCAGCTAGGGATGAAACTTCATACCCACCTCACCATTCATGCTGGGATTTTGTCTGGCTTGAGCTGGCAAAGATCTTTCTTGTGCATGCTGTCCCACCTGCTGTGACTTCTTATGTGCAACCACCCTGTTGTGTCCAGAAAACACTTTTCACTGTAGTCATCTACCACCTCTGACACTTTCCACCCCTTCTTTCCTCTTTTTCAATGATCTTTGAGCCTTTGGGCAGCGGTGTGATATAGATGTCAATGTCCCATTTAGGGCTGAGCACATTGCAATCTCTTATTCTCTACAGGATGACCAGTTTGAGTCTCTGTGTTAATTGCCATCTACCACAAAAAGGTTTCTGCTGAGGGTTGAGAGATGTACTAATGGATATAGCAATTCATTCAGGAATTGGTTCAATCACGTGTTTATTTAGCAGAATAAGAGTAGTGGATTCTCCCCCACTCTCTTATTAGGGTCTCCCCTGTTAGGGTCTATGACCTATCTAGCTACACATTCTTGGCCGCAATAAGAGTGCCAAGTATCGGTTCCATCTTGTAAAGTGGACCTTAAATCCAATCAGAAAGTGTTTAGTTACTCCTATAACATTTGTGTTACTGTTATAGCAGTGAGCATATCTTGCCAAGCCAGTCATTATTGTAGCTTTCAGGGTCCACAGCCAGGTAACCCTAATGCTTACTTTGCCAACACTATAAAAGCTAGTCAGTAGGAAGGAGCTTCAAAGTCAGTACCAGCTTGATTACTCCTTATTCTATGACTCAAGTATGTAGTGTATTCAGCAATAGTGTCATTATATCAAGTTCTGGAGGGTAACAAAAAGCAATGGTAATAGCCAGTAATGTTTGGGGGTCTATGACCCCACTGGCCAACAACTCCAAATACTGGCACTGGGGCTTTTTATTTGTTAGCCTGTAGGATGTAGTAGACCTGTAATAGAGTAACTTCATTTAAAACTTTTATGCATATCCATATTAATTTTAGGGAGCTTTTACAATAGTAGGTCATGGGAGGGTGGTTGAGGCTTTCAAGGGAGTGAGATAGAATGCTGTAATATGAAGTGGGAAGGGAGAATAATGGAGCAGGAAGGGTTAAATGGGGTGGAGAATGAGAGGGCAAGGTAAATAAACCAGTTATGAGGAGCCATAACTGATTTAGAAATTCATATATTTCTTTTAGATTTTTGAATTTAATGATGTATAGATTTTTAAAGTATTCCCTTACAATATTCTGGATTTTTTTGATGTCTGTTGTGATGTTTCCCTTTCCGTCTCTGATTTTGTTGATTTGGATTTGCTCTTTTTTTCTTTTGGTTAACTGGACTTGGAGTCTGTCTGTCTAGTTTAACCTTTCTAAGAACCAGCTCTTAGATTGATTGATTTTTTTTGTTGTTTTTTTTTGTTTGTTTGTTTGTTTCTATTTCATTAATTTCTTCTCTGATTTTTGTTATTTCTTCTCATCTACTAGGCTTGTGCTTGATTTGTTTTTGGCTTTCCAGAGACTTGAGTTGTACTATTAAGTCATTTACTTGTGCTCTTTATGATTTTTTTAATGTAGGCATTAAGAGCTATAAACTTCCCTCTTGGACTGCTTTTAAGGTGTCCCAGAGGTTTTGTTATAGTCTCATTCTCATTTAGTTCCAGGAATGCTTTTATATCTTAATTTCTTCTTTGACCAATTCATCATTCAGGAGTGTGTCGTTTCATCTCCATGAGTTCATGTAGTTACTAGAGCTCCTTTTGCAGTTGATTATAAACTCTATTGCACTGTGGTCTGATAGAATGCGTGGAATTATTTACATTTTTTTTTAATTTGTTCAGATTTGTTTTGTGTCCCAGAAAGTGGTCAGTTTTAGAAAAGTTTGCATGGGCTGCTGAATAGAAAGTGTATTCTTTGGTGCTTGGGTGGGATATTCTGTAGATGTCTGTTAATACATTACTTCTAACATGGCATTTAATTCAGATGTCTCTGTGTTTATTCTTTGTCCAGTTGACCTGTCTATTGAAGGTAGTGGGGTACTGAAGTCACCCACTATTACTGAATTGGAGTTAACCTGTGTTTTATAGTCCTGGAATACTGTTTTTATGAAATTGATTGCTCCAGAGTTTGGTGCATATATGTTCGTGATTGTAATATCTTCTTCATCAGCTGTTCCTTTGATTAGAATAGAGTGGCCCTCTTTATCTCTTCTGATTAGTTTTAATTTAAAATCTGTTCTGTCAGGTATTAGAATTAGAATACCTGCTTGCTTTTTAGAGCCATTTGCTTGGAATATTTTTTTGCATCCTTTCACCCTAAAGTAGTGTCTATCCTTGAAGGTGAGATGAGTTTCTTGAAGACAACAGAAAGATGGGTTTTCTTTGTTAATCCATTCAACTAGCCTGTGTCTTTTTTTGACAGGGGAATTGGGGCCATTGATATTTAGTGTTATTATTGAAAGATGTGTATTGAATACTGTCATTTTAATTGCTTTGTGTTTGTGACTCTATTTTGTGTTTCCATTATTCTACCTTTCTTTGTTTTCTTTCTGTAATCTCTGTAATCTCTTATACATTCCTTTTTCTGTCCTTTATATTGCATTGAGTATTCTCTGTAGGACTGCTTTGGTAGGCATGAATTCTTTCAACCTATACATCTCATAAAATTTTTTCATTCCCCTTCAACCATGATAGGTTTGCTGCATAAAGTATTCGGGGTTGGCATCCATGTTCGTTTAGAGTTGAGAATACTTTTATCCAGACTCTTCTGGCTTTCATAGTTTGCATTAAAAAGTCAGTTGTAATCTGATGGATTTTTCTTTATACGTAACTTGTTTTTATCTAGCAGCTTTTAGTACCCTCTCTTTGTTCTGTACATTTAATGTTTTTACTATGATAGGCAGTGGGGAATTTCTATTCTGCTCATGTCTAGTTGGTGTTCTATGTACTTACTGAATTGCTATAGAAAAGTGTTTCTTCAGTTTAGGAAAGTTTTCATCTATAATTCTGTTGAAAATCTTCAATGCCATTGGCCTGAGATTCTTCTCATTCCTATATGCCTATAATTCATAGATTTGTTTTTTTCATGTTGTCTCATATCCTGAGTATTCCATTCCTTTGGTTTTTATTATTTTACATAGTCCTTGCTACAGAGTCCAAATTTTCAACTTTGTCATCCAGTTTTGATAATCTGTTTTCCGTTTCAGTCACACTTCTGAGCCTCTGTTGTTGTTTCCAATTGGCTTATTGAGTTTTTCAATGTCAAAAGCTTTATTATTAAGTAATAAAGAAATAACCAAGTACAAGATGACTTCACTATTTAATTTGGCCAACTATTTAAATAAAAATTAGTGTCATTTCCTGCTCAAACACTCTAACATATTCTATAGGACCAGCATTATTGCCTTGCCCAGAGAAAGTTACAAGAAACAGTGGAAACATACCCATTCAGATGTCAATACAGAAACCTTCAGCAAAATACTGGCAAGCCCAGTCCAACATCACACTAAAAGAAGTTTATATGCACAAAAAATATAATTTGAAAAAACGATTTTATGGGGCTGGAGAGATGGCTCAGCTGTTAAGAGCACTGGTTGTTCTTGCAGAAGACCCTATTTGGAATCCCAGCACCCACCCACATAGCAGCTAACAAGTGTCCAAAACTCCAGTTCCATAGAATCTTACTCTCTCTTCTGTCCTCCACCAGCAGTGCATGACATGGGTGCACTTGCAGGCATAATACTCATACACATTAAATAAAAATAAATAAATAAAGTTTTTAAAAAGGTCTTTACACTGTGGTCAAATGAGATTTATCTCAAGACTGTTCAGTATAAGAAAATCTATCAGTGTAACATACAGTAATGAAAAAGAAGAGAAGAGAACATGTGCTCATTTCACCCTGAGGCTAGTCCCAGCCTTTGAATATAAAAGCACACTAGATACTTTACTCATTGCTGTGACAAAGCACCAGACAAGAAGCAACTTAAGAGAGGGTTTATTTGGCCTCACAGTTTGAGGATACAGTACATGATGACAAGGAAGACAGCTCTCAGCTGTGGTGGGAAAAGGGTCACACATCCTCAGGAAGCAGAGATAGATGCTAGCATTCTGCTTGCTTTCTCCTTTGTTCCTTTAATTAGTCTAGGACTCCAGCCCTCAAAGTGGTAATGCCCACATTCTAGGTGAGTCTTCCCTCCTCAGTTAAACTTTTTTGAAAACACAATGCTCACAGCATACTTAGAGAATGTATTTCTTAGGAGACAGACCTTTGGGTTTATCTTTCAGAGGTTTAATTGCAATGGGAAGGCCCACCCTGACTGTAGGCAGCACTGTCTCCATGCACTGGGTGAAAGAGAAAAGGAATCCAGCTGAGCAGCAGTTTTCCTCTGTCTCTGCTTCCAGACTGTACCAATGTAGCCGGCTACCTCAGGCACCCCCACTACCACAGCTAGAGCTACTCTCACTGCCAGGCCTTCCCTACTTACAAACTGTGAGCCAAAATACATTTTTCCCTTCCTACATTGCTTTGGTCAGACATTTTGTCACAGTAAGCAGAGTACCAAGTGCAATCACTAAACAAAGAGTAATTACAACAGGAACAGCTAATTTGGGGGAGGGAACTCAAATATAGTTGTGATATCATTTACAAAATCCATTTTCAACCAGATTTATTGTCGTAAAAAGAACCAAGTGTGGTGATATACACCTGTAATTGTACCAGTCAAGAGGCTAAGGCAAAAAGATTACCTTGAGTACAAAGGTAGGCTGGGATACACAACTGAGTTCCAGGCCACTGTGGGCTATATAGTGAGACCTGTCTGGAAAATTGTAAAGAATGGCTAGAGAGATGGCTCTTGAAGAGGACCCGAGTTTAAGTCCCAGCACCTATGCCAGGCAGCTCACAAACGCCTGTACCTTCAGCTCCAGGGAGATTTATGCCTCTGGTGTCCATAGGTGTCTTATGAATCCCCCTCCCACAGTGGGATGTGGGATTTGGCCCCACCCCTCTAGGTCTGGACCCCGATTGAGCCAATGGAGAATACTCTCCAGTTAGAAGAATTAGAGTGTATTGGGTTTACCTACAAAGGATTTATCACCGGGGAGAGAGACAACAGTCTCACGTGGGAGGGGGTTGTCGCATTTTGATAAGTGCCACTACAGTTGCAGTTGCTGCTGCCACTGCTAGACCTACTCCACCATCCATCTCATTAACAGTCTGCAGTCTGCTCCAACCCTGCACGCTGACTGCATGTGTCCCTTTCTGTCTCGGAGCTCCTTAATGACCCCCTATGTCCTCCTCTTCAAGTTACTGATTGGTTGGAAAAGGGTTGAATCTATTGACTCCATTCCTGTCAATGAGGGCACAGATAACTACATTTGGACCTAGGCCTGTCCAGCCAGTGTCCAACCACTGTCCAACCATCAAGACAGGGAGAAATTCGATATAAATTCACTCTACAATAGTCTCCAATACTCAGATGCACATACATATAATTTTAAAAATAATAACTCAAAAACGATAAATTTGCATGAAGCATATGGAAAACAAATAGTTAAAAAGGTATAAATATTACATTATCAACAATTATTTTAAATATAAATGAAAAAAACATTTCATCAAAAGATTGTATCAAAACTGACAATAGAATTATGATGTCTACAGGAGATTGTCTAGATATTAAAGACAAGAGTTGTTACTAGGACTGAGAGACATTTTATTGTAGATAACAAAAGGGGAAGTTCATAAGAAGATGCAACAACTCTTTGTATATAGGCACCTGACAACACATCCACAAAATAAATGAAGAATTGAAGTGAGAAACAGATATTCAACAAAAGCTAATTGGAGCCAGGCATGGTCACACATCACTCTTGCCTGGGATCCCACCTCCTCCAGAGGCTAAAGTAGGAGGTTCACTTAAACTCTGTAGTTCAAGTTAGCCTGGGCAACATAGCAGGACACAATGACTACCAAATGATTAATGATTCCATGAATGATAGAGAGAAGACTTTAATACCTCACTTTAAAAATGTATCATACAACTAAGTAGAAAATCAAAAAATCTATGAACAACATTGTAAACCAACTACACTTTATTTCCACACTGAAATGCATAGAACACTTCATCTAGAATATACATTGTTTTCAATTACATACAGACCATTTTCCAGAATAGATCATGTACTAAGTAGTAAACTTCAATAAAAGGATTGAAATCATACAAAATATGTTTTCTAATCACATTTTAAAAATCAGTAAAGAGAAACTTTGGAAATCGGTAAATATGTGGAAGTCAAACACCACACTCCAATACAAATAATAGGTCAAAGGAAAAAGTCATAAGAAATTAGAAACTACATTGAGGCGAATGAACCAAAAATGCAACATACCTAAGAAAATCTATAGATATATCTATAGAAAGCAGCTAAAACAATTAATATAGAAGAGCTCATTGCTTCAAATGGCAACATTAAGAGATATGAACCAGGGGGCTGGAGAGTTGGCTCATCATTTAAGAACACTGGCTGATCTTGTAGAAGACTCAGGTTCTATTCCTAGCACCCACATGGTGGCTAACAAAACTCTGTAACTCCAGTTCAGGGGATCTGACAACCTCTTCAGGCCTTCATGGGCTTTGCATGATATGGGTGCACTTACGTACATTCAGGCAAAACACTCAAACTAATAAAAATAATAAATAAAATATCAAAATATAAATAGCCATGTGGTTGCTAGGTAAAGAACCCAGGTCCTCTGGAAGAACAGCAAGTGTTCTTAACCACTGAGCCATCTCTCCAGTCCCCAAAATAATAATTTTTTTTAGACAAGAACTAGACTGGGGATGTAGCTCAGTTGGTAAAGTTGTTGTCTACCACGCATGAAGCCCAGGATTTGATCCCTAACACTTCAACCTGGTGTGATGGTGCATTGCCTGTAATTCAAGCCTTCTAGAAGTAGAGGCAGGAATATCTGAAGTTCAGGGAGTTTGAGACCAACCTGGGCTAGAGACCTGATTGAGATAAAAATTAATTAATAATGAACTATCTGAAATAAGTATCCTGATTTACCTTGAGAAACTGGAGAAAGTAAAGCAGTTAACCTAGGATGAGCAGTAGGCAGAGAATAATGAATGGAAATACAGGAAGTACAGAATAAAGAGAAACAGTGTAAACCAAAGGATGTGCTTTTGAAAGATATTTTTTGAGTGAGCAAGCCCTTGTTTACACTGATCAGGAAAAAGACAAAAATCCAGAATGAAATAGAGACATTAAGTTTATAGAAATAAAAAGATACACAAATGAACCGTAAGCACTTGAAAAAAGTTCAGCATCATTCATCATTAAGAAAGTATAAATTAAAACCCTGCAAAGATACTACTTCCCAACAGTTAGGATGGCTGTAACAAAAAAACAAGTGATAAAAAGTGTTAGCTAAGACAAGGAAAATTGAACCTTTATACATTGCTTCTTTGACCTTAAAATAGTGCAGCTACTTTTATCATTTTGTATATGTACTCTATTTAATTGGCCATATCATAATTGTACATATTCATGGGGTACAGCAACATTTCAGCACATGTCTGTCATATATTAGATCTGAGTAACTGAGTAACTAGCATATCTGATACCTTCAGCACTTAAAGTTTGTGCTGGGAACATGAAAAATTCTCTTTGCTGCCTGTTTTGAAATATACATTTAATGTATCTGCCATAGTTACTAAACATTCTTAGGTATATAATCTAAAGATATAAAAAAATAAGTTCAAAAAAATGTTCACAGCAGTGAAAATCTCACAAAATCTCTACTAGTGAAATTATTTCATGAAACGAAATATAGAGTGTATCATATTATTTGCAGTTAAGGTAATGAAGTGCTCAGACATGCTACCGTACAAGGCTCAAGAACAGGCTATGCGAAAGAAGCCATGAACAGAGGCCCACATAGTGTAGAACTCCTTACAATAGCCAAATCTGTGGACAGACAGAAGACATATTAGAGAGGTGACCTACAGCTGTAAGAGTGCTGGCGCCAAGAGTGCCACCAAAAGGTACAGAGTTTTCCAGGTGATGAAAATGCCCTAAAATTATATATTGTGCTGATCAGGATGATCTCTTAGGATATTCCCAAACCCACATATAAATGGGTGTGTTTATAGTATGGGAATTATGTCTCAAACAGAGTTGTTTTTTATGAACCATTTATCATTAATATTAATTAACTTTTGATTGTTCATTTAACATTTTATATCTGAAAAATAAGTTCTATTACCTGAATGCTTAACATTTTAGGATTTCAGTATTTGATGAATGCAATGTTTCCAATGTTTTTTCTGTTTTTCTTTGTCTTCATAACCTAGCTGGACAACTCAGCCAGTCTGCACACTTAGCTCTTCAACTGCCTTATAATGTACTTGGTTTAGGTCGAAGTGCCAATTTTCTTGACCATCTTTTTGTTGGTATTCCTCGTCCATCTGGAGAGAAAGTAAGTAAAAATTTAGTTACAGTTAATTTGTTTTAATATTCACAATTTTAATGTTTGAATTCAATAACAAATCCAATTGAATTTTAATTCAAGTAATTCAAATATTTTATTTCCTTTAAATAATTCAAAAACTGACCTATAATGACCTATCTAAGCTCTTAGATCATACTATTTAATAATTTTTTTTCCATTTTTTCCTCCTTAAATCTCATAATTTCCTGTTCTTTTTACCTACTATTTCTTCTTAATAGTTTTCACTACTTAAAGCATAAATAATAGTTTGCTAACATAAATGTAGCATTATTATATCTGATACATAGAATAGTATAATTTGTCTCTCTTTTCTTGAATTTTAGCTCCAGGTACCATTTACACATAGTGTTTTGAATAATGCATGCTGTACATGTCCAATAAGTATTTGTGGGGTAAATGAATTCATAGCACACAAATACAATCCTTCTCCAAAATGACCAGAAAAAAATGTTTTGCAAATAACTGAGAAGCCTTATTTTGGCTTAATCCATACCTAAGATTTCAAATTCTCAAAATACTTGAGACTTTTGCCTTTCTTAAAGTAATTATTTATATGTGTGTATGTGTGTGTATGTACACAGGTTGTTAAATGTTCACAAATTCTTTTTTCTCAGTCTATAAGAAAACAAGAGTGGACTGCAATCATTCCAAATTCCCAACTGATTGTCATTCCATACCCTCACAATGTCCCACGAAGGTAATGTCCTTGATTAAACCGAATTTGGTAGATACATAGGGACATCTTTATAAACTGTCCTAGTCCCCACTTTGTTCCCATGAGTGCTCAGTCACTTAATTCATTTACAGTCAATTTCAAATGACTAAGTATATCTACCAAAAATGTCCCTGATCTTTCATAAGGAATAAATTCATTCCTATTTGGAAAAAAGCAGCTTAACTAGGAGCTTATATGTATTATATAATGTTTAATTTTCACTAGCTATGAATGCTAATTTCCTTTTTTTAAGTTTTTTGCAATTCTGGGAATTGAACCCAGTGCCTTATGTAATGTATGCCAGGCAGATACTCCACCATTGAGGTGCCCTGCTCAGTGCTGGTGTTTATTTAAACTTTAGATGGGATGTATTCAGTGGTATGCTAGAACCAGCTCACATCATCTCTATCTCTATTCCATGAAATCACATTAAAGTCTATTATTATGAGAGAATTTACCCTTTGAAAACTGATAAATTCCATAAACCAGAAGTACCTACTCTGCCAGACAACTAGTTAACTAACACATCACTACATGTATTTGTGGGATATTTAAGAGCTTTTATACCAAAATCCTTAGGTACAAATTTGTTATTGCATTAGCTTGAAATAAGACGATATCACTACAGTTACCGCTTGATTCCAAGTTGGTGGCATTGGAAGTTTGTATTGTTTTGTGATAGGGTCTCACTATGTTGCTCAGCCTGTTTTGAAACTTCAACTCCAGCCATCCTCCCCCTTTAGTGTCCTGAGTGTCTACTTGGGACTGCCATACCTGGCTCTGGTTCCAGTTTCTTTTTAATTACCCTGTGTTATATATCTGCAGTAGCTTTCTATATTTGAAATTGACAGCAAACTATAAAATCGGAATCAGGAGTAGGAAACTATAGAATGTGTAGGGCTCCCAGATACTATGTGATGACTCATTTATAGTTTACTGCCATGACCCAGCACGGTCTCAGCGTGCAACAGGAACAAACAAGCAGAACAAAGAACTGTAGAAGTGAGCATTGTGACCTCTAAAGAAGATAGCAGTGCATATGTGTTTACACATGTTTATCTCACAAAGAACACAAGAAACTAGTCTGTATGACCTCCTCCAAGGAGGCACCTGAAGACTGGCTTTTTATCTTTTTTTACCTGATGAATATACTTTTGATTTTTTTTAAGGTAGCAGTTTGATTACACGTATCAACAACCAGAAACATATTTGGTGGTGAAAAATGAAGATTAAAAAGTGATAAATCAGGACCAGAAAGATGGCTCAGAGGTTAAGAGCACTGGCTACTCTTGCAGAGGACCCAGGTTCAAATCTCAGCACCCACATGGTAGCTAACAACCATCCATAACATCAGTTCCAGGAATATGATGCCTTCTTCTGACCTCCATGGGTATTGCATGACACAGATGCACTTACATGCAGGCAGTACATTCATACACATAAAATAATAAAAAGTGATACATTTCTGAGAATTTTATTTTTTATAGTTAATTTTTTTGAGACTTTCATAGAGAAATACTATATTTGCATCATTCCACTCCTCCTTCTCCCCTCCAGCTCCTCTTATTTCCCTGTTCCTTCTCAGTTTCATGACCTCTTCTTTATTATTCTTTCATTTATATATTTATTATATACATGTGTGTGTATATATATACATATATATATATATATATATATATGAATCCATCCTACTGAGTCCATTATGTACATGTGGATGATCACTTGGGATTGGATACCCTACCAGAGAGGTCTTCACTGAGAAAACTGATTTTCCCTCTCTCAGCAGTCACTGATAGCCTATAGCTCTTCATCCAGAGATGAGACCTTGTGGAATTTTTCCCATGCATGTCAGCTGATATCATTATGCAGATCTTTTTTAGGCAAACATATTGTGGAGATTTCATGGGTGCAGCTTCCCTGTCTTATTTTCTAGCAGCAGGCATCTCCTCTGGTTCTTTTCATATCCTCTTCTAAGATGTTCCTTCAGTCTTAGGTATAGGATTTTAGGGCCTGGCTTAGCAATTAAGAGCACTTGCTGTTCTTGCAAAGGACTTGAATTCAGTTCCTAGCACCCACATCAGGTGGCTCACAACCACCTGTAACTCCAGGTTCAGGGAATCTGACCCTAGATTATGTTTTATTTTTTATTATAAGATACCTAAGATAGTTAACTTCAACTACTTAACAATATTCATTTTCTTAAGGTTTATTCCTATGAATTTCTGAAAAATTCCACCATAGCTTTGGATTCTTCCATAATCTAAACATTTTTCATGTTTCTTTTGCTTTTTCCAAAGAAATATTTTCAAATTTATGTGCATAATAAAACCCTAATTGATTTTTGTTTGAGGTGTATTCTGAGATTTACTGACTAGAAACTAACTTATGGATCAATAAATTTTAATTATCTCAAGATAAATCAATAGTTACTTGCTGTTCATTAGAATGACCTTACCCTTATTAAACTTTCAAAATGAAAATTTGCCGATTTCCTATTTCCAAGGAGAACAAGAAGTTCTGTGTGTATAATCATTTGCAGAGTTAGTTATAAAGACCTTGATTTTAAGCTTTTTAGTGTTGAGCTCTACTTTATGTATTGTTTTATACATAATTGTGTTTATACAAATGACATTTGTATATTGCCATTAACACAGAGGTTAAGTAATGTTGTCAATCTCAACATAGAAGTCATTATTGTAACAAAATATCCAACATAACACAAAATGGTAGAAATTTTGCCTAAGCCATCAATAAACACCCATTCGGACACAGGGTTGTTTTAGTTGGTTATACTATATGTGTGGGCAAGAGTCAAAACCGAAGATGTTATACTGAAATCATAGGACTTATATAGCCTTTAGAGTACAAAGTTTCAAGTTTAAGATGTCTTTGTCTATAGTGTCCTTGATAAGTTTACTTAAGAATAATTCTATCTAGAATATCTACATCTCTAGATAGAGATGTCGCTCAGCTGTAAAGTATTTGCCCAGCATACTTGATGCCCTGACTATAATCTCTAGAGCTATACACAATGAAAGGACATTCTACTTCAGTTCTAAGAGTACCATGAGCTCTGCAGAAGCCTCCATATTCTTCTCCACATTATCTGAATTGAATTGCTCTCCTTAGGCCAGTGATTTAATGAATGGACTTTAATTAATAAGCTGTTTTACATTCTAGTATCATTTTAAACTTGTTATTGTTAAGATTTATCATTTTAATTCTTCTGTTTTTTTCTACAGCTGGAGTGCCAAACTGTATCTTACACCAAGTAACATTGTTCTACTTACTGCTATAGCTCTCATTGGTGTCTGTGTTTTCATCCTGGCAATAATTGCCATTTTACATTGGCAGGAAAAGGTTTGTTTTTCAATGAAATATTGACTTCGGTTAGTTTATTATGGTAGTATGTTGCTCTTCAAAACCAGTGTTGAAGAGCTGGAATGTGTCTCAGTGGTTGAGGCCATAAGTTTAATCCCAGCACCATAAAACACAAACACAAAGAAGAAAAAGAAAAGAAAGTAGTCCCAGACACTTAACTAATAAGTGCAAACAATATCTCCAAAGAGGTTTCTTTTGTCATGAGAAAGGGGTTTTCATTTTTTCTTTGGATTATCATGCCTACCAGAGTCATATGACTGCTCTTTTAATTTATGAAATGGAGAATATGTTGATTATCCCGATAAATGTTCATAGATTGGTCACTTATGTAT
The DNA here is from genome assembly GCA_035773235.1 of Eospalax fontanierii. Classification (NCBI taxonomy): domain Eukaryota; kingdom Metazoa; phylum Chordata; class Mammalia; order Rodentia; family Spalacidae; genus Eospalax; species Eospalax fontanierii. Next base: position 7,046,143 of record CM069552.1, on the reverse strand, counting down.
TAGAAATAACAAAAAGTTATATATTCAGTGAATTGATATTACAGCTTTAAAGGAAAAACCAAGGATGACTCTATAGTTTGTATACCAGCATAGTCCATAATATTATATACCTTGTCCTAGTTTGTTCTCTGTTGTTGTGATAAAACATTGACTGAAAATAACTCCAGGAAGAAAGGGTTTATTTCAACTTACAGTACAGTCCTTCATTTAGGGAAGCCAGGGCAAGAGCTCAAGGTCGGAGCTGAAGCAAAGACCTCATAGGAACGCTCCTTACTAGCTTGCTTCCTCTGGCTTGTGCTCTGCCTGCTTTCTTATGCAACCCAGGGCCATCTGCCCATGGTGGCACCGCCCACAACAGCTAAGCCCTTCCACATCAATCATCAATCAAAAATAATGCCTCACAGACCTGGCCACAGGCCAGTACCATGAAAACAATGCCACAACTGATTCCCTCTTCCCAGATGTGTCAGTTTGACTACTGAAGCCAGCCAGCACATACCTAAGAAAGGAAATTAATTCGTTACTGTATCAGGAGATCTGATAAACATTGTGGACTTAGAGCCATCATGATGAGTGGCTAAAAGCTGAATACTTGGCTATATACATACTTTATCTCCCATGGCCCTGTGGTTCTGTTTCTTTTGCCAGTTTTCCCCTATGTTGGCTGCTGCTTTCTACTGTCCTCCCAGTACAAGCTTTCCACACTCCCTGCATAATCTCTTCTTTCTACACTTTCCTGCCAGTTTCACCTAAATCCATGGTGTCAACCATTGTCTCCAAATATTCTCTGCCTTCATCACTCTCTCAAGTGATGAAGGCTATTAGCTGGATCTCTACCAAGATTGCTTACCGCAAAACCAGTGCTCTAAAGCTTTCTCTCTCCCCTTCTTCAACATTCGCCAGTCACCCTGATGATTCTTGTCTTCCTCAGAATCTCTGCCACTTCTTTACTTCAGTCCCTTCTTAGATCCTGCCTGGCCTCTCTAACTTCAGCTTCTTGCCTTTCTACTGCACTTGATCCATTGCTGCTAGATCAACTCAGCATGAAATGTAGCCTTCATCATGTCACTGCTTGCTCACTTCTGATGACTTATCCACTAAGATGTATAATTTCCTTACCCTGGCCAGCACACTTTTCCATGTGACTCTCCAGTCTTAGTGCTTACCATTTCTGTTCATACATTCTGCTTCCTTCCAGACTTGTCAGATTCACTCATGCTAAACTCCCAGTTTGAAATGAATGTCCCTTCCCATTTCCATAAATACTGTTTTCAAAGCCTCCCCTTTCCTTACTCAAACCAGGAAGTAATCTCTCTCTTTAAAAGGTAACATTTTTTCAGGTTGGATCCTGATGTACAGTATATGTTGCTGTTTTCTCTTTATAAACTTTAAGTTCTTGAACAAGGTATAAAACAAAGTTCTTATTTTTTTTTTTTAATTCTCCAAAATAGCAATCCCTCTATCCTGCTGGGAACAGAGGGTCAATAAATATCTGCTAAATCAATGGGTTAACAAAAAAAATTTACCTTAATGTAATTACATTAGTTCATTAACCTTGCTGTTGAGAAAAGGCAGTGATCCTATCCTTATAGAATCTAATTTTTACTACTACTTTCAAATGTATAATCAACAATAACGGCTAAATATTTGGGAATATTTCTTCTTGGTTTTTTAATTCAACTAATAGATCATTAATTATAAAATAGCTATAAAATATTCCATGAGATTATTACATTATAAAATCGCAATTGTTATGTACTAATTGCTGTGAGATTTTTCTAAAACTTAGCTGTTTCAGAAATGATTCTTAATATTTTCTTATCATGTAAACTAATATATAATTCCCTTTCAGAAAGCAGATGACAGAGAAAAGCGACAAGAAGCACACCGGTTTCACTTTGATGCTATGTGATGTGGTACTACACACTGAAATAACCATTTGATTCACTGAATACTAAATTTTGACCCAGAAAAATAGTGGATTTTAGATATTTATAAAGGCTTCCTTGGAAATTATTGGAAAATACTAAAATACAATCTGACTATCTTGTAAGGTCTTTTTTAAAGCACTTTGTATGTAATAATTTGGGTTCTTTAGTCACTAGTACTAAAAATTTTGTTCCTTTGTGGGTGTGTTGCATGTTCTCTGGTGTGTTTGTATTTATAATCTTATTAATGATGGTGGAAAGATATGTAAATAAAAATATTTAAATGAAATGGGGCAGAGGCGTTTTTCCACCTGAATTGGTCTTGCTTCTTATGTAAGTATTACAAATGATATGTTCACAGTATATGACAGATAAAGTAATTAAACATTAACTTTTATCACAGCAGTTTGGGGGTCTCATGAGTGGCATACAATGTGATTGACTGGCCTGGCTTTGGAATCACAGTAAGACAGACTTGTTTTCAGCTCCTGGCACCTTGGCTTACATTGCTTACCTCAATGTCTAAGCATACAGTAGTGTTCATCAAGTAGTAGCTGTCATTATTGCTATTTTTAGGTGATTTTATTTTACTCCTATAGCTAATTATCATAGTCATAGGAAGTCAAACTAAAATTCTTGGTAGTACGAATCTTATATAATTTATTCTGTAAATTATAGTACTCTCCAAGAGTAAATGTGTCCTGAAGATTGCCATTTGAACACTAATCTTTATTTCTTAAAAGAAAGCTCCTATAGGCAGAATGCAAATCTGCCATCAAATTTCTATTTTCAAAAGTTTAGGAACGTCTATCATTTTTCTTCAAACCTCAGTGCAAATTTTATATTGTGAACTTTACATTGCCAAAATTTACTTTAAAATTATTTAAATCTAGAAGTGAAGGAGGGTTTATGTATCAAGGCTAATAATTTTCTAATTATTAGGACATGTTATAGCTCTAAAATACAAAAATTTCTCTGAAAACAGTTTTCTTCATGTTATTTTTTTCTTTATAGTTCACTAAGGAGCATGTTTTTAACATTTTCCTTTGTATCTAAGCATGTTACTATATCTTCTTAATAAATATTCCTTACTGAATGAAAGAATTGTGATGAGCTTTTAAATTATTTTTTGGAGCCTTAGAAGATTTCAATACAGATCACTAGCTGGATGATGAGACTGAGCTGACCTCCCCATTTTCTCCATGTAAGTCAGAAACAAAAAGATTCCCTGTCAGGACTAAAATTCACTAAACAGACCAACCAACAATTCTGTCTCACTTTTACAATGATAATTGGGCTTCGTATCTCTTAAAACCTGAATCTTAAAACTCACTTGGAGTCAGGATCTACAAAGAATGTTACACACAAAGTGTTAGTGACATTTAAAAATGTAGTCAGTGACAATAATGTCTCTGTATCTCCAAACACAACTTTGATTTTATTGGGATAGGAAGCTAAAAAAAAAAAAAAAATGTGTTACATCAAGAATCAGCAAAGACCTTTGTATTGATGTGAAATGTTTCATGGAGGGAACAGAAATAAGTGGGTGCAGAGCCTAGCCTCCCCATTTTGTGAGTTTTAATTAGTGACCTTCATCAGTTAAACAAGAATAGTAACACCTACCTTGAAGAACAGTTTCTAGAGCCCAAAGACAGCACTCTATACATAGAAGGCATTGGTAAGTGTGGGTTCTCCTCTTCCCTCCTGTTCCCCATTACAGTAACCAGTTATCATTTCCTACATTTCCCTGCCACTGGTTACATTTCAGTAATCCACCTTTAGGGTGTGAGAAGTAATTAGCCGTCACATTGAAGATACTACAAGCACATTGCTGAGCACCATTTATTAGGGTTAGCACATTTCCTCATTCTTATGAATAGCTAAAAATTACTTTAAAGGAAATTCAAAAAGTTAAGTTGTACCTCACAGACTCTGAGAGTAAACCAACCCTTGTAAATTACTCACAGCCTGATGTGCACCACCTTGGTTATGTTTAAAGACTAGTAAAATAGATAGTAGGTAACAAAATGCTCTTGATGTGCATTGTTCCAAAAACAGAAAGGAAGGAAGCTGAGGCAAGTTCAAAAATGGAGGTATGACGTTCTATACAGAGTGCCTTAAAATCCTACATAAAACTCTGAGGTGACTTTTCTCCTCTCTGCACCTGTGCCACAAGGTAAGAAGACCTTTATACCCAGAATTCATCAGTAAGGCCAGGAGCTTTTATCAAGAAAAAAAGTAATAGGAACAAATAAACAATATAGAAGCAGTGTGTATTGAAAAAGATATCACTAGAAAAATGTGTGTGTTTGTAAAAACACATCAGGGATAAGTTTATACCAGTGAATTTGAAAGTTTTCACAAAATTAATTAATTCCCTAAGGAAATATCACCAAAATGAACTCAAAAAGAAAGAAATGTGGAATACTCCTAGCTGCTTCTGTGATGTAGTGTCAAGATCCTCTATCAGGAGTAATGGGCTTATGGGAGGGGAGGTGGAAGTATAGAGTAATGAAATATATGTGAAGACAGAAGAGGGAACCATTGGAGGGGAGGGACAGGGGACCAGCAAGAGCAGCTGTGGAAGGGAAATGAATAAGAACAAAGAATAATCATATACAAATGTGAAAATGCCATAATGAAACCCATGTTTTTTGTTTCGTGACAGAGCCCTAACTGCCCTAGATCTCAATAAGTAGACCAGGCTGGCCTTGATCTCACAGAGATCTGCAGCCTCTGTTTCCTAAGTGCTGGGATTAAAGGCATATGCCACCACATACAGTGGTACCAGAAACATAAATGTAAAACAATACAGGACTTATTTCTATCTTGAGAGTGGTGCTAGCATTCAGCCTCGTAGAAGAAAGCCTTCACCAAAGATGACAGGTCTTTTCTTGACATAAAAATCCTGAGGATTTATAGTCAGTTAATATTGGTAAATGGAGGGCCTCAGGAGGCCCATCCCCTCCCTGAGGAACTGTTGGTAGTTAATGCTTGCTGGCTGCTGGTGTGGGGAGTAACATTTACTTCAGTAGTATAACAATTTTTTAAAGAAAATCAGAAAGCTTAGAAATGATCTGAAAAGCAGGGCTAGAGAGTTGGCTCAGTGGTTAAGGTCACTGGTCTTGCAGAAGATCTGGGTTCTAATCTTAGCACCCATATGGTGGCTAACAATGATCTGTAACTCCAGTTCCAGGGGACCAGACACCTTCTTCTTTCCTCCATAGGCACTGCATGACATGGGTGCACTTACACGCATGTAGGCATAGCATTCATACATATAAAAATAAATTTTAAAAAAATTAAAAATAAATGACTTGTATCAGCCAGCCTGAACTAATAAGTATTTCTATACTATTTCACCCAACAACAGGAAACATGATTAGAAGAGAAATCAGTGAAACACAAAGGTGATCCTTTCTTTAAAAGTCAGTAAATTGAAAAAACTTGTGACCAAGCTAACTAGGAGAATAAGACAATAGATATAAGTCACCAAAACAATAAAAAAGAGAAGACACCACTACTGGCCCTACGGACATTAAAGAAGTAATAAAGCAGTACTGACAACAAGCCCATACCCAAGAATTTGATAGCTTAAAATAGATCAGTTATTTGAAAGATACAAACTACCAAAAGTTATCCAGTAGAAATCAATAGATCTTAACATATATTTTTTAATTAAGTTTTTAGATTCAAAGAAAGAAAACTTTGCAAAGAAAAATAAGGAAGCAGGTGGTCTCACCAACAAACATTTAAAGAAGAAATACTATTTTATGCATTCCTTTGTAGGAAATAAAAAGGATTACTTCACAACTTCTTACAAAAGGTCAGTAATTCTTTTATTATTTCTATTTTATGTGCATTAGTGTTTTGCTTGTATGTGTATAAGTGCCGATGCATGCAGTGGCCATAGAGACCAGAACAAGGCCTCGGATCCCCAGGAAGTGGAGTTGTGGACACTTGTTAGCCACCATGTGGATGCTGAGAACTGAACCCGGATCCAGTGCTCTTAACTGTTGAGCCATCTCTTCAACCCTTAATCCTCTGAATATGACAGACATTACAAGAAATTAAAATGTCAGGCATTATACTTTATAACAAAAACGTAAGCTTTTAATAAACAATAAAAAAACAGTATCCAGAAAGATTAAAAGATAGGTCATAAATGAAGTCTCAGAAATTCAAGAATGGTTTAATATTTGAAAAGTGAACTGATTCATCACATTAACAATAAGGTTTTTTTTAACCTCTCAACAGATAAGCCATTCTTGATTTTTCAACTAATCTAAAGAAACTGAAAAGAACTTCCTAAATAATAAAGACATAGGTGGGGCCTGGAGAGATAGCTCAGTGATTAAGAGCCCTAGCTGCTCTTGCAGGAGACCTAGGTTTGGTTCCCAGCACCCACATGGTGGCTCACAACTGTCTGTAATTCCAGTTTCAGGGAATATGATGCCCTCTTCTGGATTCTGAGGTCATTGTGCACAAGGGTACACATACATGCATGCAGGCAAAACACTCATACACATAAAGAGTAGATTTAAAAAAAAATTAAAGACGTAAGGGTATTTGAAAATCTCCAGCAAAAAGCAGTGCATTATGCTCTCCCACTAAAATTAGGAACAAAACAATTATATAACCTTATTAATTTCAAAATAATACTTCAGATCTTAACCAGGGATAATAAGCTGAGGAAAAAAACATACAAATTATAATGAAAGAAGTGAAAATTTATTGGTGGGTTTGTAGCTCAGAAATAGAACACATGCCTAGAGTATGTATTATCCTGTTTGATCCCAGTTAACTAACATACATGTACACACACATACACATGCCTATTAGATGATGTCATGATTGTGGATAAAATATCAAAGAATATACATATATACATACATATGCACACACGAGAATTTGGCAAGGTTGCAGGATACAAGGTCAACAAAAAAATATTTATTTCTGCATAAAGGTAAGTAAAATCTAAGCATGGTGACTCATGCCTTTAATCCCAGCACTAAGGTAGGAGATCACCATGAGTTTGTGAGTTCAAGGCTAGCCCAAGTTACAGAGTGAGTCCACAAGTCAGCCTGAGCTATAGTGAGACACTGACTCAAAAAAATAAATAAAAGTAAAAAGAGACCCCCAAAAGTAATTAAAATCTTCAAAATAACATTTAAAATAACAACATGAAGTGATAGTTTAGGTAGAAATACAGCAAAGCACACAAAGGTTCTGTTTGCTGAAAACTACAAAATAATAATGAAATAAATCAAGCAAGACAGAGTGGAAAGACAGTGTTCACAGACTGGTAGATCAACACAACAAAGATGTCTAGACTCAGCAGAGGGACTGGTAGGTTTACCTCATCACTATCAGATACCAGCAGTATTTTCTGTAACAGAAAATATTATTATACAATTTATATAAAAGAGAAAAGAAGCTGGAATACTTAACAAAGTTTGGAAAAAGACAAAGCTGGGAGGAATCAAACTATGTGACTTTAAAACTTACTAACTATAAAGCTGCAACTGTCAACATTCTGTGATATTGTTAAAGAGGCACAGTTAAATGAAATTAAATTAAATCCAGAGATAAATCACCACAAGTACAGATAAGGACTTCACTGGCAAAGATGTAAAAATAATTCAGTGGAAGACCATTTCTTCAAAAAATAATGAGTTAAAAGCAACCTCACACTTATATAAAAATTAACTCAAAATGGGCCAAAGGCTTAAATATTAAATGTAGACCTATAAAATATTTAAAGGAAAATATTTTCATAAATAGTGATCAGGCAGAGCTCTTACAAAAAATGTATAGTCCTATAGTTAAAGCTGTTAAAATTAATAATACTGGTCCTAATATGGCAGACATCAAGGTGGTCAGCCATGGGGAACTTTCAAACCATTGTTGAAACCAGGATCCCTTATTCCAATTTTTTTCTCTGATTTAAATCTTTTCTCACAATATCTAAATTTTGTAGCACCTTTCCAGAATGATTTACATAAAAGCAACATTCTTCCCTCAAGGCTTTACATAGTCCTCCCTCCTTCAAAAATAGTAAATCTAGGCCTCTTCTATTTTGCAATGTGACTTTGGCTAAGGATGGTAGGGATTGCTGCATTAGCCTTATGGAGGCCTCTAATTTGTCCACCTGTGAGTCCATTGTAGCTTGGAGAGCTTGTAATCCAATTTGTGAGGTTGTTAAAGAGCTAGCTCCCATTCCGGTACCTGCTAATCCCAATATTAACATTGCTCCCACCTTTGTAGCCCCTACATTTCTTTTAGTTCTAGTCATAGTTGCTACTTACATTTTCTGTTTTGAAACATAGTTTAACTTTGGCAGGACTATTACTAACACACAGGAATCATTCTCTCCCTGAAAAAAATTTGCATTAATACATGGTGTTAGGCCTGTTTTTGCACATTGCTTTAGCCCCTAACGGGTTTAGGCATTCTGCCCCCACACCACCACCACATCTGTCCAGTCACCAATGTCCCAGTTCCCTTTGGCCAACTCACAGAGATCCACATATAAGTCAGGCCACCAAGTGTCCGGCATTGTGAAGGCGGTTGTCTGGTTGGCTATCCATGAGGTGGTACCAGACTTGATTCTCCATTGGACTGTAGCCTATTGGTAGGGGTTGGTCCTGTCCAGTTCCAAGTTGAACTCCATATCCTTATCCATAGTAGGTCTTTGGCGGTGATGGCAACCTGCGAAAGAAGACATAGGCCTCAGGGGGTTTTACCTCCTGGGCTAAGTGGTTAAATTTTTCTCTTTCCTTTTCCTAGTACTTTTTGGTCTCTGGTTTCACAATATTTTAAATTTCTGGCTGGGGTCCAAAAAGGCTGTGGCTTGTCCATAGAGATCACACAGCCAAATCCGCTTCCCAGGTTAAGTAAGGGATCTGGACCCCTCCATTGCCCTGTTAGAGGATCCTTCCAGCATACCTGTATCTCCAGTCTCTGCTCTTGATTGCTCCAATGTCTCACAAATTTAGGCTCCATTTCGTATTTTTGAAAGTTTAAAATATTGCTGGAGCTGAACATGGGGTTCCCGGCTCTCTATTCCCCCTTTTTGTTTTTGTAATTGTGTTTTGATGTTTTGGTGATTGCGTTCCACAATGGCTTGTCCCTGTGGGTTGTGAGGCATACCAGTGGTATCTTGAATTCCCCAGAGGGAAAAGAAGTCTTGTAGGCTTTTACTAATAAAACATGGTCCATTATCAGTTTTTATCTTTTGGGGCAGGCCTAAGGTGGCAAAACATTGAAGAATGTGGGATTGAGCATGTCTGGCCTTTTCTCCTGAGTGGGCAGTAGCCCAACAGGCATTAGAAAATGTGTCAACGGACACAAAAATATATTTCAATTTACCAAAATGCACATAATTCGTAACATCCGTTTGCCATAAAACATTTGGTTTCAAGCCCTGGGGATTTACCCCTGGTTGTAACAGTGGGACTTGTAAAAAAGGCTGACAAGATTTGCAAGTGCGTACAATTTTCCTTAAGTCTTTAATAGGGATCTGGGGAAATTTTTTATGAAGTCTTCTCCAATATGAGTAAGATCATGTAGACTTTGGGCATTCTCTAGTCCAGTTACTAGAACTTGGGTGGAGTCCATTTCATCAGCTTCAGCATTCCCTTGGGATAAAAATCCAGGTAGGCTTTGATGCCCCCTGAGATGCTGCAAAAAAATGGGGTTTTTCCTTTCCAATAAAAGAGTCCTCACCTGGATCATTAAGGGCATAATAGGATTTGCATCCAAGCGAATATGAGAGTCTGGGAGCCCTAGAAGGAGATTTACTACATACAGGCTATCAGAGAAAATATTCATAGGTTGATTTACCTTGGTTAGAGCCAAAGCGACAGCCATGAGCTCTTTGAATTGAGCTGAGCTCTCACAGGTATGTAAAAATCTCCTTGGCTTCTCTGTTTCCTGGGTGTGTACTATTACAGCAGAGCCATATTTTTCTCCCTCAGTGAAGACCATAGGTGCTGATGGCAAGGGGTCTCTGACAAATATTTTTGGGGTCTTCCATGACAAGGTTTGAAAAAGAGTAACCCACTTGTGGGGGCCAAAATGGCAATCCAAGTCCCCCACAAATCCCTCTAGTGCTAGTGCCACATGGCCGTTATGTTTCTGAACCCATTCCAGGTCTTTGAGTCTGTAAGGAATTACAATCCTATCCGGGCCTTTCCCATAGAGTCTGACTGCTAGATCCCTTCCCTTTTGCATTAAGTCTGCTAGTTGGTCTATAGGTAAATAAACCCTGGGAGTCCCTCCTAGAGAAGCATGGATCCATTGTATCAGCTGACCCACCTGCACTAGAGGTGTTGCCATCAAAGTCTCTCCAGGGAGGGTCCATAACTCTAAGGGTACCTGGCAGTTATATCTAGCTAATTTGGCCTGATTTAATGCCTTCTGAACCTGTTGAAGCACCTGGAGGTGCTGGGGGTCAAGCTTAATTAAGTCTGTTGGCTGTCTCCCTATCAGTAATTGGAACAAGGGCTCGAGTTTTCTGTGGCGATTGGTATCCAGGCTTTTACCCAATTTGTTTCTCCCAGTAATTTCTGGAGATCTACAAGCTTTAGGGGATTATGAAAGTTTAATTGAGGCTTTAGCGGGCTCACACCATCCAAAGTTAACAGAGTGTCCAATATCTTTATGGGGGGCACCAGATAAATCTTGTTTGGGGCTACTTTAAACCCCTTGTTTCTCAACTGTTGTAGTATATTTTTCAGCAATTTTTCTAATTCAGGGGGCCTGGGCATCCCCATAATAATATCATCCATATAAACATATACCCTGGCATCAAATTTTGGCAACAATAGGCTGTAGCAGGGCCTTTAAATAGGTTTGACAAATAGCTGGACTATTTGCCATGCCTTGGGGCAACACCATCCATTCATATCTATCATCTGGACTCTGAAAGTTGTAAGAAGGTACAGAAAAGGCAAATTTCTTACAGTCCCCTTCTTGTAATGGTATTGAGAAAAAACAATCATTTAAATCAATAGTTGCCAAGTATACATTGGAAGGAATGGCTGGTATCCAAGGCATTCCCCTAACGGGAGTGCCTAGTAAAATCATCCTCTCATTAACTTTTCTCAAACCTTGTATCAGTCTCCAATTTCCTGATGCCTTTTTTACTACAAACACGGGAGTGTTCCAAGGACTGGTGTGTCTGCTTAAGCTGTTCTGCCACGAGGTGTTGCAATGCCTGGAGTTTTTCCAGAAGGAGAGGCCACTGCTCCACCCATATCGGTGGGCCAGGCACCCATTTGATAACGGGGACTTGGGGAGCAGTGGCCTTTAGGATTGGGGGTGTACCCAGAGCACTCTCTGGGGTTCCCCCATGATAATTGTGGAGGGTAAAGAACTGATTTTCCTTTGCCATGCCTTGGAGCTCGGGGAGTCTGCTAGACTCCTCCTCATCTAGAATATCATCATAAAAAGCCTTATTGTCTGTGGTTAATACAGCTTGCATCTGCCCTAGTACGTCCTGACCAAGCAAGTTGGAGGCCAGCCCAGGAACTATAAGGGGGCTAACCTCCACTCTGGCTCCATCTACCTCTTTCCATTCCAGCCAGCCCAGGACTTCCTCTGATGGGATTTTCCCCCAATCCCCAATATCCCCAACCCCGGCACCAGGCACCAGCTAGGGGGTACTTCCTTTTTTCTTAGCACTGTTCGGTCGGCCCCGGTGTCTAAAAGGCATCGGAACCTCTTTCCCTGAATGAAGATATCCATTTTTGGCCTAAGTCCCGGAACCTCTTTCCCTGAATGAAGATATCCTTTTTTGGCCTAAGTCCCTTGTGCAGGGGGACTGTGCATTTGACCTGGGGTGTTTTTAGATTGGTCTTGGCGCTATTAGTCCTAGTGTCAGGACCTGTTTTGTGATTTCCTTCTTGTTTATACAGGGCTGAAGGCTGCCCCCCATCTAGTTTAAAGGCTTCCCCTCATTGTCAAACTTGGGTCTGCAATCCTTTTTCCAGTGGTATACCCTTTTACATCTGGGGTACAGCATTTTAGGTTTTATGACAGCTTGATACCCCTGCTTTTGAGGACAATCTCTTAAAATGTCCCTCCTGGCCACATTTGAAGCAGGTTTTTATTCCCCTGTCTCTTTCCTCCATTTGGAACACCATCATCATTGCTTGGGTTATGGCCTCTGTAAAGGATGCTGTTTGTGTGGCAGATTGAGCAGCCATAGCTTGTGACATGACATTGGCCTGTTCACTTAAAGTTCTAACATCTCGGGCAGCCACTATCCACTGGCTCATAGACTTGTCTCGTAGCCCAGTGCAAGCCATTTTATAATCCTTGTTCATACCTTCCCATACTAATAATCTTATAAACTCTGATCTCATTTTACCCGGGGGTAACTGCTTTTGCATGCTGGACTGGACCCGATCAATGAACTCAGGCAGGGATTCTCCTGGTTTTTGATGGAAGCCTGCCAGGAGTGTCCCAGTGGGCCCCTCATCTAACTTATACCATGCATCCAGTCCAGTTTGCCTGACCTGATCTCTATAGGCGGCTGCTGGGAGCGTGGCTTGCTGGACCCCGGTGGCATAGTCCCCGGACCCTACCAACATAGCAAAGGTAACGGGTATGGGTGGATCTGCCATCCTGTTATCTTCTGCCCTTATCCTGCATTCCTCCTGATAGTACGCTCCCCATTTTACATAGGTGGGCCCTGGGAGAACTGCCCTGGCTAAGTTGAGCCAGTCTTGGGGACACAGGGATGGTGGGCCACCTCCTGGATGAGGGCCAGGGCCCAAGGGGAATTGGGCCCATCCTCCTTGACGGCCTTTTTAAGGTCCACCAGGTCTTTACCCTGCCATGGATACCAAGCATCTGGGTGGTTGGGTGTCAGAATCAAATTCACAGCGTAGGCGTCTACATCACTTGTAGAGCCATCAGGAGGAGCGGAGGGCTTTTGGGGAACTCGATTACGCTCCACATGGGGGAAATCCTCCCTCTCTTCTGCGTTCCTCTCAAGGCTCTTGAGGAGTGGTGTATATAAGGAACCGGGGGTCATTTGGCCTCTATAGGTGGGGGTCCTACCTCGGTGTCAAGGTGTACCTCCTGTCTCTTACTTTCCTTTCCCTCACCATGGCTGAGTGCTGTCTGGGTTTTTTACATGGACCTTGGTCATAGCCTGACTATCTCCTTCAGTCACCTGACCTTTCTCCCATTTTCTTTTGGCTGGGAGATGGGAGGACGTTATGCCAAGGGAAAACATGGTCATTAGAGCACTCATGGTGGGGTAAAACACAAGAGGGGGCTCCCGGACCGTGAGTGTTTCTCCAGCTCGGGCTAGTCTCTCCACCCACTCCCAGATGTCTGCACTAAACAGATTTGCTATTATAATCCAGGGGGCCAAGGCATTAACGTCCCCCCAGACCTCCACTGTGGCTATATCTGAAATTTTTAGGCCTCTGCTCTTTAGCATTAGCCTTAGAGCTTTGAGGGCAGGCTCCTCCTTTGAGGAGTCTGAGTTACCCTTGATAGGGCCTCACCCAATCAGAAGGTCTTGGGGCACCTACCTTCTTCCAAGTTGCTCCAGGCAGAGAGGGTCCTGAGGAATGTCACATCAGGATCACCAAATCTGCCACATCCCCTCGTGGCCGTCACGATGGGTGCAGTAGACATGGGTCGGTGCTCCTCTTCCTCCTTGTGATTACCCCCCTGCCTGCAGGGAGGGGAGCTCGGGAGAGATCAGGTGTGTGGCTTGCCCCAACCCAGATTCCCAGCACAATGCAGCAGAGATCCTAAAGGCGAAACTGGGACCCCCATCGGGCCAAGAAGAGTCTACAGCCGGCTTCTTCTGTTGTTACAGCTCTTTATTGTGTTATAGCTTTTCTTCAGCGCAGCAGGGAAATCGCTTTACAGTGCTAAAGCGTGCTCTTATATACAGTTCTCTCTCCAATCAGGTGCACTTCCTCATTTCTTAACAGCCTATCACATTGTGTTATTTTCAAGCCTTGTATTAGTATAAATGGGCAGTTACATGGGCAAACAAACCTACCAATCACTACAGAGGAAAAAGGATGCCTTATTAGCATACAGGTTTCTTTTTCTTATGGCCCAACAAGACCCTGCCTCAAACACAAGGCAGAGAGGGACAGAGGAACCCTTTTCATGCTCCTCTGGCCTTCGCACATGGTTAGGCATACACACACACACACACACACGTAAATAAATGTAATAATTTAAAGCCAGGCATGTCTGTGAGTGCCTGTAGCCCCAGCACTGGGAGGCAGAGATAGGCAGATCCAGAGAGCTCTGTGGCTAGCTAGCCTGCCCCAAACATCAGCTTCCAGCTTCCAGTTCTGTGAGAGACCCTGTCTCAAAGCAATAAAGAAGTGTGATGGAAGAAGACACTCACCATCCTTCTCTGTACTCCACGTTCATCTGTATAAACACATGTACCTACACACATTATCCATGTGCCACCACACAGATAATACACACACACACACACACACACATGCATGCATTCGTGCAAAGGAACATACACAGATACTGGGTGGCAATTGGGTATTTCCTCATTTTCGATTTTTGACACTGGCTCTCATTAAATAGTTCAGACTGGTCTGGAACTCTCTGTAGCCCAGTAGTCTGGTCTTGAACCCCTCATGATCCTCCTATCTCAGCCTTCCAAGTGCTAGAATTATAGGCATGTTAAAAAAAAACATTAAGCACATGCACACGCACAAATCAAGGACCTAGGAATCAGTGTAACAGAAGATGCACCACATTTCTGTGGAGTACGTTATAAAACTTTATGAAGACACACTGACAATCTTCGGTAAGACTCAAAATTATAGATAACAAATGCTTCCCAACTCCACTCAGTACCCTAATGGGTTGTTGCTACTGTTGATATTGCTGAAATTGATAAGCTGCTTCCAAAATGTGTATATAAATACAAAGGACCAAGAATAGCCAACATAACCCTGAAAAAAGAACAAGGACTTTTCCTACCATATAACAAAATTTAACATAAAATTATACTGACTAATAAAGTGTGGCACTGGTGGACAGGTGAACACCTGGAATAAGATTTTAACAGTAAATGAGGCTCAGATAATGTTTGAAAACTAAAAGTTAATTGCATCTCTAATACTCAGGAAAACCGATCCCAAGATTACTGATAGTAAATGCTAGGTGTAAATTTATAAGCTTTTAGAGCTTTAGGGGGAATTGGCTTAGATTTTTTTGTTTGGATTTTTGAACCAGCCTCATATAGGCAGGCTGGCTTTGACCTTTTGATCCCTCTGCTTCTCAAGTGCTAGAATTGCAGGTGTGCATCACCATGCTCCGTGAAGCATTCATTGCTTCGTTTAAGTGAATAACTTCATGATTCTGTAGAGTCTGGGTTCCAAGTTTAAAAAGGCACTAATCAGCGAGGTACAGTGGGAGGCTGTGACAGGAGAATTAACAGCTCCAGGCCAGTCTGAGCCATATAACAAGGCCCTATCTCAAAACAGCAATAATCCAAACAAAAATAAATAAAAGCATTAATCTATAAAGGAATTGTTCAATGTATTGGAATACTCCAAGATTAATAACCTCTATTCATCCAGGAGTACTTTATAAAAAGATGAAGAAAAAAGCCACAAAATGAAATAAAATATTTTTCAGTACACAAAATATAGAAATTCAACTTGAATGATTTAAAAGAAAAATAAAGAATAATTAAAAATTAGGCAAAGAGATTGGTCAACAGTATTTATAGCAGACGATGATCAAGTGCTGGTTCGAGTGCAGAGTGACAAGTCTTATTACTCCACTTTGTGAAGCAGTAGTTGCTTTACTCTTCTTTGTTAAAGCCATGCTATGAATCCAGAGACCTGTCCTTGAAAGAGATTAACTCTGGGGCTCAGAACATGCTTCATTCTCCTGCTCTTGTAGTTTGAACCCAGAGCTTCACATATTGTAGGCAAGTGTTTCTACCAGCAGAGCTATAGTCACAGCCCTAAAATATAAAATATTCATATGATTGCTTTTTAGATAAATCTATAATATATCTTTGTAGACCAAGATCTAGAAATTAGTTTCATTACAAATCCCTGGGTACATATTTTGTAGCACAAAAAGTAGTTTTGATATTTTTTGATAATTTTTTTATATTTTCCTTATAAAATGAGTTTTAAATAACACTAGTATAAAATAGCCACATTATTATTAAAGCCATATTATCCAATACGGATATATTCACAGTTCATCAAGCCCTTAAATTGAACATCTATGAAATATCTGTTGTCTAAAAAATATCCTATAAATATTAAAACTTTTATATTTGAGGCTGGAGATATGAGTAAGCAATTAAGAGCACTTTCTGCTCTTGCAGAGACCTGGGATCAGTTTCTAGCACCTACATGTATGCTTACAACTGTCTGTAACTCCAGTTTCAAGTGATCTTATGCTTTCTTCTGGTCTCCATGGAAACCAGGCACACAGATGGTATACATACACACAAGAAAAACACTCACTCATACATATAAAATAAAAATCAATATTTTTATAAAATTTTATACTTTAGGGCTGGAATACAGCTCAGTGATACAGTACTCACTGGCCAGTATGTGCCCTCACTACAGAAATGGGAGCGGGGG
This sequence comes from Eospalax fontanierii, assembly GCA_035773235.1. Lineage (NCBI taxonomy): Eukaryota > Metazoa > Chordata > Mammalia > Rodentia > Spalacidae > Eospalax > Eospalax fontanierii. The sequence continues at coordinate 7,029,588 of CM069552.1, read as the reverse complement.
GACAAAGGGAAAAAGAGAAGCAAAGAAAATATTTGAGATATGGTAGTGCACATCTGTAAGTCCAGTGCTCAGGAAGGAGTCTGAGACAAGGACAACTGCAAGTTCAAGGCCAGCCTGGGCGACACAGTGAGTTCCAGACACCAACAAAGGCTACATAGCAAGTCCCTGTCTCAAAAAGCTTTTTTAACTGTAAGACTGTAGTTACAAGGCTTCAAGTGTGATTCAATGGCATGGTTAGGGCCCTGGATTTGAGTCCCAGAAGCACAAAAATAAAGCAGAGAGGGAAAGGAGATAGAATAGGACACAAAGGGAGAGAACGTGAAATAAAAAGCAGAGGTTCATATTACACAGATAAACTAGTATTTATATCAGCTAACAACAGGTTTAAACAAGAAGTAAACAGACTTTTCAAAATTGGGTTGTGGCTTTTAAGAGAAAAATACCATACTGCTAACAACTTTAAGAATAGGAATCTGGAGCAGGAGAGATGGCTCCGTGGTTAAGAGCACTTGTTGCTCTTCTAGAGGACCTGGGATCAATTCTCAGCACCCACATGGTGGCTAACAACTGTACATAACTCCAGTTCCAAGGATCCTACACCCTCTTCTGATCTCCCCAAGCACTGTACAAAATGGGTGCACCTCCTACATGCAGGCAATACACTGGTACACAAAATAAAAATAATAAATAAAATATTTTTTAAAAAGAAATAGAAATCTTAGTTTTTCACAATGAAATGAAAATAACTAATGACCAGAAATCTTCCTAAAAATTTGCCTTTTTCGTGATAAAGAAAAAAAAAACACTTTTGGATGTAATATTTCTGATTTAGCCTTCCTGATTTAGTTTACATGAAGCCAAAATTTGGAAGCAAGTTAAGGTGCCAATTTCACTGGAAGACTTTTTGATTCTCTAATTGATCTTTAATATGATTAACAGAGGAAAAATTTGGACTCATGTATTTTATAGTCTAGGTCATATACCCCACCCTGCAGATTCCTATGCTCAAGCCCTAACCTCCTATGTGAATGGATTTGAAGGCAGGGTCTCTAAGGAGATAATTAAGATTAAATAAGAACCTAAAGTTGGGTTTAGGTTAATAAACTAGTTAATAAACTAGTGTTCTTATAACAAGAGGAAGAGTTGGGAAGAGAATGGAGTAAAAACCACATCAAGACCATGAGCAGGTGGTGGTCTGCAGTACAGGAAAGAGTCCTCAACAAAAACCAAGCCTGTCAGTACTTTTATCTCAGGCTTCAAGCCTCCAAGACATCCACAGCATGGCATTCTAACACGGCAGCCCAAGGGTACTACAACATGCATTTTAAAATATTTGTTTGCCTCTATTCCTCCTCTAAGTCTGCCCCCACCCACCACAGCTGCATAATAATGAGACCCTCACTCACTGAGATCCTATATAATTTTGGCTTTTCACTAAGCTTCATCATTACTGAAGTCATATTTGCACACCACATGTAGAGCAGTTTGAAATCCACCTATTACTCTTTAATATACATGGACTTTCTGTGTAGCAAAGCCTGGTTAGATATAAATTCCTTTGGCTTCCCTAGTTGTATTTCTGCATTAGTCAGCTTGGAATGCCACAAAATATGTAGACTAAGTGTTTTTAAAAGTGGACTGTGAGGCTGGAGAGTTGGCTCAGCAGTTAAGAACACCAATTTGCTCTTGCAGGTTCAATTCCCAGTGCCCACGTGATGACTAACAGCCCTCCATAACTCCAGTTCCAGGGGATCCATCACCTTACAGACATGCAGGCAATAACTTATACACATAAAATAATAAATAAAAATATTTTTAACTGGATTGTATTTTCTCACAGAACTGTGGGCTGGGAATCCCAGATCAAAGAAAGCACCAGTCAATTCAATTTCTTATGAGGATTACAACTCACGTGGCCTTTCCTTGGTGACTGTGTGGAGAAAGCAAGTTCTTTCACTTTCTCTTCTTAGAGGGACACCAATTCTATCAGATCAGGGCTCACCCTTACCATCTTAGTCAACCTTCTTTACTTATTTAGGGATTCCCCATCTCCAAACACTTCTACACATCAGGTTAGGGTTTTAACATTTGAACACAAGCATTTGGACACTGACAGTATCTAACCATAGTACCCTGCCTTTGTAGGCTATCCTTTAGTAAACTGTTGGAGTTCCCCAAGAATACAAAAAAGAAACAACAAAATCTATTAACTATATGAACACTGAGATAAAAATGCTGATGCTTCCAAATGGTAATCCCTCTATCTCAGCGTCCAAGTGCTCGGATTACACCACACACATTAATTTATTTAATGATTCATTTCAATAACAAGTCAATGCCATGCAACACCTTTAAAATGTTGCATGTAATTTTGTGAGAGAAAACCAAATTTGGAATACAGCAATGATCCCGTGAGACACTGGAGGGGCTGCATATGTGCCTATTACATTGGGCATAAGACAACAAAAACAGAGTACTCAGTCACCACCAAAACTGGCAGGTAATGTGGAAACAGACTGGGTGCTACTGGATGGTCTTCCGGGAAAATAATAATTCAAACACAGAGAATGCAAACTGCTTTTTTTTTTTTTTTTTGATTTAGCTAACATACGGCCACACAGTAGTCTCAGCTATGATCTCTGCTTTGCTACAGAGCTTGAAAAATTTACTGCAGTCCATCTAAAAACTAGGCATGTGGGCTGGAGAGATGGTTCAGCGGTTAAGAGCACTGGCTGCTCTTGGAAAGGACCCAGGTTCAATTCCCAGCACCCACATGGTGGCTAACAACCATCCATAACCCCAGTTCCAGGGGATCCAGTGTCCTCTTTTGGCCTCTGTGGGCATTGCACGACACAGGTACACTTACATACATGCAGGCAATACACTCATACACATAAAATAAAAATAATAAAGTATTTTAAAAAATAAAATACAAAATAGGTGTCTTAAAGGAAGCCATCAAATGAGCATCTCCAACTGAAATCTCCCAAGCCAACAGACTGGAGAAGAATTTCTAGATTTTCTCAACATGACACTGCCAGTAAAAGCTACTAGTTTAAATGAATACTGTACATCTACTTTTTTAATTACTGTGGTTAACCTATCCATTTTTATTGCATTCCCAACTCGGAAGCCAGGTTAATCTTCATAGAAGTCTTTCACTCCACGTATCGAACATTCAGTGCTTGTGCCTTGCCCAAAGTTGGAAAACTCTCCTTTCCACTTGCCACCCAAAACTTCTCCATTCTTTGGGTTTTCTCTCTTTCAAGATGCATTCTCTGATGACATGGCACTGGCTGACTTTTTCTTTGGTCAACAACCATGCATTATTGTTCCAGAAATTCAAAAGGCTTCCCAAATTTTTTGTTCACTGTTTCCCAGGACTTGACTGGCTTATTATTTACTGTCCTAGTGTCCCAATATGCCACCTTATTATATTTGTGGGAAAGGTTCTTAAATGCCTTATTAGTTAATTCTTGTGTAACAATCTCAATTTAACTGAAGGTAATTACCTTAGAAACCAGTCATACACCTTTTTAAACCACTGAAGCACACCAGAAAGGGCTAAACACTTTATATTAATTGGTGTTAAATTCTTTTTATTTGTAAACTCATGAATTGCTTATACTATTGTGCTTTTTCTTAAAGAGATCCAAGAAAAGGAGGAACTTGACACCCTTAGAATATTCTTTTCAATTGCCTGACATTCTTCCTTAGCTATAATTTGCTAGATTTATCTATTTCTTATTTATGGAGTTCCTACCAAAAACCAGGTATATTCAGGTTTGTTTTTGCTTTTGGGGGATGGGGAGGGTTGGTCTTTTTGAGGCAGGGTCTCCCTGTAGCCCCAGATGGCCTGGAACTCACTGTGTAGACCAGGCTGGCCTCCATCTCACAAAAATCTGCCTGCTTCTGCCTCCCAAGTGTTGGGAGTAAAGGTGGGCCACCACGGCTGTCTCAGGTCTTTTTTTTAAATTTATAGAGTTCCTAACTATGAACCAAGTCTATTACGGTAGGGTCTTAATCCTAGTTGGTTGTCTCCTGGCTCTAGTCATAGTTTTATAAAAGCACATAATTAACACCCAATAAGTATGTGTTGTGTGGTATAATAAACATTCCCTGCCTTCATTCAAGTGTCTTCTATTTTAATAGGATGAAGGTTAGGAAGATACAGGTGATAAATAAAACATCAGGGCAATACCAGAAAAAAAAAAAAAAAAAAAAAAAAAGGATAATGCCACAAACTATCCAGCTGTTAGCAGGTGTGGCCATTTTTTTCAGTGTTCAGCAATCCATCAGCATGGAGAGAGTCAGAGGTGGCCTCCGGGAGGTTCGCTGTCTGGATTCGCCTTCTGCCCTTAGGACAGCTTGAACACAGAGCTTCACTGTGCTGGCGCAGAGCTTCCTGCCCACTGTGTTCAGGACTAAAAGTGATTGCTCAAAGTGCGCGCTGCTGTGCCTGACAACCTGGTGAAGGTTCGAGAACTTTCAGTAGAAGTTTTAGGAACCCAGGGACACAAACTTGGCTCCACAGATTTTAACATCTATAACAGAGTACATGAAATGAGGTGGGGAAGGGGGCTAGAAGTGGGTGCAAAGGGGATGGGGGTCTAAATACGGTCAGTATACTGTATGAGATCACCAGGGTTTTTTTCAATTAAAATTTTCTTTTTCCAAGTTTGGGGAACTGCAGTCACGGGCACTGCTAGTCAAGTTAACTCAAGAGGTTCCCCGCAAGGAGACCATGCTCCCTGCCCTCCGCAGCTGGGCCAGCAAGGCGGGGCAGGTTTCAAGCCCCTGGGCTTGTGATCCTGGAGAGGGTGCGAGGGCAGAAGGCAGGACCACCATGGTGATCAGGGTGAGTCAGGCGGGGTCCCTCCAGGAGCCTGGGCAGGGAGGGGCGCCCAGGACTTCAGCCCACCGGGTGGCCTTGGCCGGAGCCCAGCGCCCCCACCCGGCGCGACACCTACCCGGCCTGGCGAGGGCGGGCGGGGCACGCGGGCGGGCGGGGCGGCGCGTGCGCACTGGCGAGGCGGCCGGCACGCGGCGCTCCGTTCCCTGCTTAAATGAGCCGGGGCTCTCCGCGCGCGCCAGTTGAAGAGAGTCCGGCGCGGGTGCGGGCACAGCGACCGGTTGGTCCTCCGCGCTCCGTGGGGCCGGAGGAGGCGGCCGTCGGGGGGCTCTGGCATGGCGGGCCGCAGGACCTGAGCCCGCGGCTCGGAGGCAGCGGAGTGGAGCGATGGGGCGCGAGCCGAGCCGCCGCGCCGAGCCGTGACAGCCGTGCCGCCTCAGCCGCGCTCGGAGCGGCGACGCTGAGGAACATGGCCTTGGAGCAGTTCTGCGCGGTCCTCAAAGGTAAGCGCGCGCACGGCGCCCCCTGCGGGCCAGGCCGCCTTCGCGCCGCTTTGTCTGGCGAGGCTCGCGGGGCCGGGGACCGGGACGCGGAGGCCGGGAGGCCCCTGACGTGCGCCCCCTGCACCCTTGCGCCTCGGAACAGTGCCACGCAGCGCTTCGCCGAGTGTGTGCGGCGGCGGCCGGCGGCTCCTCAGACGCAACCGCGGAAAGTCGTTCCCCGCCAGCCACAAAGCCCCAAGTCGGACGGCGGGGAGCGGAGCCCGAAAAGCCCGGCGGCTCCCACCTGCTGCGGCCGGAAGGCTGCGGCACCACTGCGGCCCTGCGGAGAGCGCGGGCGCCTGGGCTGCCACCGCGCACTCGCGCTGCGGGACCCCGCACCCGGCGCTCCCGCCCCGGGGTCTCAGATCGCGGCGTATGTCGTGTTGTGCGGGGAATGACCACCGTCTCCCGCGGTCGACCTGCGGGGCCCAGGCTCGGAACCGCACTCCCGCCCGCTCCCACCTCCCCCCTCGCGCAGGTATTATTGTAGATAAATAGGTGTATGCGTAGATCATTCCCACTGCGAGACTTAAGTTCGTTCCGGAACTCGTCCCGAGTCAGTCCTTTCGTGAATCTCAGGAGAAACAGCACCACCATTCAGGAAAGGACTGTCCTCCCCGGATGGTCGCAGGGAACAGTGAATAGCGGAATACTTGAAGGTCTTTTAACCTCGTTCTGTATTGGGGAGCAAGTCAGTTAATGATGGCATGTTTCGTTTGGCACTGAATCTTAGTATTTACAGGATTACAGATTTTGTTTTTCCTGGCCCCATGTTAACACCTTTTTGTTTCAAAAATTTTGTTTTATTAGAAAGTGCGGGGTAACTTTCCTTGTTCGTTGTTACTGAATTGATTACGTTTTAGACAAACTTAGTAATTGGGCAGATATTCATAAATCATAATTGACGGTTCAGCCTTTTAGTTCTCACCTACCCAGTTCTGTATGCGTTGGGCTAAGATAGCCTAGATCCATGAATTCTTAGTGATTCCTTTATTATCCTAAAACCACATGCTATGGTTCTTGCAAGTCCTGATTTCTGTAGTCATTCCTTAGAAATGAAGATTTTGTTTGATTGACTCTCCTAACAGATAAACCACAGTAGGGCTTCGCAGTCTGCTGCGGGGGCATTTTCTTCATTCTGATTGTGACCCACTGAGTTAGGGCTGGGAACATCGTAGTGACAAGTCCGGCCGAGGGTAGCCTCCCCCAAGAAATCACTTGGATCTGTCACAGCGCTTTACCTGCAGAGCGCATGAACGAGCTGCCTGGGCAGTGTCTAGGCACTCAAGGAATTGCAACCCTTCCGCCCGGGCCTGTGCAGTGGGCACACACTGCCCTCTCTGGCCGCGGCAAGTTGTTGTTGCTCCTACCTGGAAAGGATTCCTCGCAGATGGCAGAACTACCGTGGAAACAGTGTAGTACGCGACTTTATTATTTTTTCAAATGTTAGTCAGCCTACACTGTTTTTACATGCAGGAGTATTTTAAATCGTTTGTGCTGCTGTAAGCTTACTAGAAAGCAAGTTATTTTTATTTTTTCTATGCTATGTTTGTAAGCATTAGAATTTGGTCTGGAAAGATTCACAAAATTATCACCCAAAGTTGAATCTAAGAAGGGAATCGGGAGATGAAAGACAAGAGTGAAGGAAGGACTTGAGTTTTAGCACACAGAGGTTTGAATTACTTTTTTTTTTAATGCATGTATTTATATAAAATATTTTGATTACAACTTTGCATTAAGACAGTTACCATTTCCTTGTGATACTAGTCACTGTGTATCCCAGTGTGTGAAAAAGCATCCCTTAAGTGTCTTATAAAGTGAATTGTTAACATATCAAGAGACTCTTCTCTGAAGTAGCTGTTATCATGTGTGTAATTATAGCCTCCACCTACTTAAATGTTTGTTTAGAATATAATGGTCAGTTTCCAGATACCCAAAATGAGTATGAGATTTTAGGTATAAAGTAATGTTATTTTGAAAATTACATTAATGTATTTGTGCATGTGTGTTTGTGTTATGGGACAGCATATATGTGGAGGTCAGAAGACGGCTTTCCAAAATTAGTTCTCTTCCCTGTGGTCTTGGGGACTGAACTCAAGTTGTCAAGTGTGGCAGCAACACCTTTACCAGCTGAGCCATCTCACTGGCTCCTAATTTTACTGTTTGAAAATGTCACTATTCTTTTGGTTCTGCTTTCAGCAGTGAGAACAACAGGATAGCTCCACCAGGGTATTTAAACCTTTCTCTCCAGTATTAGTAAAAGTGAGTTCTTCACTTAAATTGTTACTACCACTCCAGGTCTTAGAGACTGAGTCAACCTTCTTTCTATCGTAGCTAAATGTTATAGTCCTATGAAAATCTTACATTGAGATTATAAGCCAATTGTTTCTTTTCATGATGGACATTTTCTAATGAATGTTGTGTTACCCCTAGATATTTAGAGCTATATAAACTGAGGTTAAATTTATGATATAATGAAAGTTAACTATTTATGAGCCCTATATATTTTAAAAATCCTGTCTGAAACTGAGTAGTTGCTTCTTTTCTGTTCTTCAGTCACAGAACTCATCCAGTAATGGCACTAGGTAGCTACCCCTTTGATAGTAAAGCTTCTCTTTTAATACAGCCTGCTTAAAATTTTTTTGCTCTTCTCCCCCTCCCTCATTTAACATTGTCAGTTGAAAATTCTTATTAAACAGTGTTTTTATCATAGTAGAAAGAAATAGACAATAAATGTGCACGCACACACACATACACACACACACAAATCAGATACTATAAATAATGATAACAATAAAACAAGATGAAGAAGAAAATGTAGAGCTGATTTACAAATTGGAAAAGCCTCACAAGACCAGCAAAAGGAAGAAATTGGCCCTACAGAGATTAATTCTAGACATATAGCAAGAACTAAGTACTTGGCATGTTGAAGTACTTTGAAGCTCTGTATACGTATAGACAGCAATTGAGATGTCAGAGAAGTAATTCTAAGTAGAAGCCAGTTTACATTTTGAAAGTGAAGTGTTATTTTAGGGGAAAAATATGTGTATTGCATAGCAAATTCAAATCAAAGCCACTTTCTGTCCTTTCAGAATAAGATCAGAAAATGATAGACTATAAATTTTGTAGATAGACTGTAGGTTTCCAAAAATTTTAAGAAATATTCCAAGTTCCAGAGGTTCTACCACTTTACATAATTTATCATTTTCCTTCAGAATAATTTATCATCTCCTTCAGAATAATTACTGATGTTAAAAATATATTTCTGGGCTAGTTTATCATTAGGATTAAATTGGAAAGGAGAATTTTGAGAGGTGAGTTAACCAGGGCTTTCTAAATTTTTTGTTGAATCTTTGTCTACTTCATATACAACATTGTAATCATCTTTATACCTCCCTACCCCACGGGCACCCTCTCATATCCCTGCCCACTGGATTTCATGTATTCTTTCTTTTATCTTAAGGCCTGTCGAGTCAAGTTAGTGTCCCCAGACATCCCTTAGTGCAAGTTCATCCACTGGGATCTAGTCAGTCTATGTAGAGTCACTGTCTCTAACTTTTTTCTAATAGAACTGCTTCAAAGGCACTGTTTATGGTGAGGAAGTAGCACAAAACCAAACCAGAACAGATAAGGGCAAGGTTACTATACTGTGGTAAGAAGTAGCCACCCATTTTCAAAACACACAGCATATTTATTTCAGAATTACAGAGTACAATCTATTAATTTGAAAGTTTACTTTTGTTCTGATTAAAATTTGTTGAATCAAATATGACTAAAGTAATAGGTTAGAAATTACAGCTACAAGGTAGCAAGTATGCTTTCAAATATAGCCTTGTGAAAATTTACTAACAATTTCTGTGAATGTGGAAAGTTGACTTTAATCAAACTGTAGTATGGATAACTGCCCTCAGAGCACTCACTAAGAGAATTGTCACACTGTACAGGAAAGAGAAAACACTTCTGTTGTATAGATGTTTTCTTATAAAAATGCCTGGCAGATGATCAGCATCTGTAGTCATCCATCCATCCATCTTCATTCTCAACTAATAATATATATATAAGATTGAATTTTATTAAATTTGAGTACTTTTTTGTTCTTTAGAGTATAATTTGTCACCTATACCCACAAAAAAAGCCATGATTCTGGCATCTTGTGTTAGATTTAACAAACCTTGGGTTACTGTGCAGATACTTACAACAAGAAGGCTTAGAAAGGGACATGTTTAATTACTAGCAAAGACAAATTGGACGAAGTTGAGATAATCATGAATAGTGTCTGAGTATCTGAAGAAAGGAAAAAATAAAGGTCAGTTCTTTTCCCACTCCCTGATTGATGCTCAAATAAAAAGCTGGATTGTGTACAGGCTACTTTTTTAACAGAGATGTGAATTTGTCAATTAACACAGCTTTCTCAGTAATGTGTTCAATCAGATTCCTGCTTAGTCACTTCATGTGCTCATTTAATTTATATAGAGGGCTGGTGTGGGCCAGACAGTCTTCTAAGCAATAAAGATATGTCAGTAAATCAGACAAGTACAGCCTTTCATTTTAGTAAGAAGAAATAGACAATAAGTGTGCACACACACACATACACACACACACAAATCAGATACTATAAATAATGATGACAATAAACAAGATGAAGAAGAAAATGTAGAGCTGATTTACAAATTGGAAAAGCCTCACAAGACCAGCAAAAGGAAGAAATCGGCCCTACAGAGATTAATTCTAGACATATAGCAAGAACTAAGTACTTGGCATGTTGAAGTACTTCGAAGCTCTGTATATGTATAGACAGCAATTGAGATGTCAGAGAAGTAATTTGATGATAGACTGCACAAGACTTCAAAAGTGTGAGTATAGCTATTGAATTTATTTTAAATGTAATGAGAGTCCTTTAGGAGTTTTTGTTAAAGGCCATGGTATGGTCTGATTTATACTTTGAAAAGACTACTGGCTGCTATGTTCTCAATAGTCCATAGGGGACTGTAGCAAAAACTTTTAATTATCACTAAATACCCATTTTACTCTTCAGTAATTCACCGAATTTTAGTTAAGTACATAGTTAGCCAAGATAAAAATTGTATTTCCCAGCCTCTCTTAGGATTAGGTATCACTTGTGACTCTGTATAACTGGTAGATGTAAGTACAAAATGATGTGTGCATCTTAGGGAAACTATTAGTTTATTGTTTGTAATAAACTTTTTATTTTAAGATACTTGTAGATTCTAGGCTTGTTTTCTGTGTGTGTTGTTTTTGTTTCTGTTTTTTTTTTTTTTTTAAGGGAAAGGGAACATTCTATGCCAAGTCTTCCTGAATGCTAACTAGGATTCAGGCATGTTAAATGAAGAAATTTATAATGGCTGGCAGTTTAATATCCACATTGAGTTATAAAATGACTTTGGAAATAGAAAATACACAGCTAAATAAGATAAACACATGTTGGGTACCTAACAATAACATAACCTTCACTTAGCTTTGACTCTTTATCTCTAGTTTATTTACATGCCAGACAAATATCCTTCAGTAGTATCTTGTTTATTCATTTAGGCGTTTCTGTTTCACATGCCAGTCCTGTTGCTAACATGGGAATATTCAAAATCAGTGGTACTAACAAAGTCAGACTGATAAAGAGCTAGTGAATAGTCACAGATGTGAAAATGAATGCCATTAAGTAAAATTAATCTGGAAATGGTTCTTAGAGAAAGAAAAGAGGTTTGAGACACTCTGAAGGTAATTTTCTTGATGTAAAAAGATGTCTATAACAAGTGCAGAAGATAAGAAAAGAGAAATATTCCCAGGAGCACAAGAGCATGTGGTAAAGCAGTTCTCCTGGTGATCAGCATTTCAAGAACCAGCTCAGCCCACCTCCCTCCCCCATCTGATTTTGGTCCAGACTTATCTCTGTCACCATCAAAGAAGAAAAAAGCAGCCTTTCTGTTTCTTTCAGGAAACCATCATCATCCTATTGTAGTGGTCCTCAAAGTGTGGCTCCAGGTCCATCAGCATCAGTAAGTAACTGGTTAAGATACAGATTCTTGAGTCCTACTCTAGACCTCTAGATAGCCAAAAATGAATCCCACTCCCCCCAGCCATATGATCTAATAAACCCTGGAGGTGACTGTTGAAACAGAACTGTGAAAAATGCTATCTCACTTACTCCTGCCGGGATCACCGGCAGGTAGGGTGGTGACGAAGCTGGTCCAGCCGGCCTCCTCCAGGGGCTGAGCGGGATGGTGAGTGTCGCGACCTGGGCCCTCTCCACTCCGGAGGAAAAAAAACACTCGGAGTCGGGAGTCTGTCTAGCAGGATCTCATTTATTAACTGTTACAAAGTAACTTATATAGGGTAGGGGCGGGGCTAAAATGGAGTGAAGGACCAATCCTGTCACGTAGTCTGCAGCCAGGCAAAGTCCATTCTGATAGGCTGTCAGACTCGGGTGAGGCGCTGACAGCTGCATTCTAAACGGTTGGTGACGGTTGGTTTGACAGTTGGAAACCGTTAGAAGTCTGGCCGTGGCAAGCCTGCACTAAGGCTGAGTCACGATCATCCCACGTCAATCTGCAGCTCCCAGTGCGTCGTGTGAGGACACCTGATCAGTGTCACACAGTCTGGCCTCGAACTCACAGATCCTCCTGCCTCTGCCTCCATCAGCTTATCCTACCGGTGTACGCCACCATCACCGGCCCCCAGCAGCCTGCGAGAGGCCCAGAGCGGGGGCTGGCCGGCGTCCTGCCCTGCCTGGAGCTGCCGAGCCACGCTGCGGCCTGGGTGCTGGAAAGCGGCCGCCATTTTTGCCAGGGGGCCGCATCACACCACAGACTCGGCGGCGGCCCAGGAGTGGGTGGTCCTGGGGGGCTCAGTGGGGGAAAGCCGGGGCGGCCCGCGGCGGGGGGTGGTTGGCCCTGCGGGGTGGGAGGCCGGCCTGGCGTGGAGGTCAGCGGCCCGGGAGGGGGCGATCCTCAAGGGCTCAGGAGCGGGGTGGCGTTGGCCAGGGCAGCTGCCTGGGAGGAGGCAATCATTGGCGGCGCCTGCCACGCCTCCATCTCCCAAACTGACAGCCACAGCCGGTGCAGTAGGCTCCACAGGGAACTGCAAACCCGCCCTTAAAGGGTGGGCCAGAGCTGCAGCATCCCTGGAGGCCCAACAACTCCTATCCCATACCTGAAATAGAATGCCTGGCTAGGACCTGCACATTTTTAAACCGTAAAACATGTTGCCAGGTGTAACCTTCAAAAAGTTGTGCCAGTTTATAATCCAGTGACAGAATATGAATGTGCCATTACTTATAACCTAGTCAACACTTGTGTGAATATTAAGAAAAGAAATTATTCTAAAATAGGGTCCCAGTAGACTAACTGGACATAAATTAAAAATGGATTTGATAAGCATCTGCTGATGGAGAGATAAGGTGCTCACGTGTATTTTTTTCCTAGAAAAACCACAAACTGAATGGTTTGGTTCTTGCCTGAGTTGTGTTCCTGCAAGATAAACAACCCCTGAAACCTCTCATTTTTGCCTACCAGGACTGACCAGTTAGCTGCATGCAGGCAAGTTTAAGTATCACCCAGTCAGAAAATGAGGCTTTTTTTGAAATCTAACACTTGTCTATTAGGATGGACAGTTAGAAAGATAAAATATTACACCTCACCAAAGCCTCTGAGGCAAATACAGCCCCCATTATTTCTATTTACCAGTCATCTGGTCCTTCCCAGCAACCCTTTGTCTTACTCCCACTCCCCTCTTCACATCCCTCACACCCAGCAGCCTTGCAGCCTTTCTTCCTCCCATGATGTCCCTGCTCCTTTGTCCATTCATTTTTTAAATTGTACCCTTTAAATTCCAAACAGACAGGAGCTGGAAATAGATTCATTTTTTGGACTAAATTGGAATGATCAGCGATTATCAGAGATCCCCCCCCCAATTGATTGCCTTGAATTCCAAATACATTTTAGCCTGATTATTATTATTTATCAACTTGAATTTTCAAACTTTTACCACTTCATTCACGTGTTTATATGAAATGGACTGACTTGAAGTAATGGAAGCTAGCTGCCTAATGGGGAAGTTCTCTTGGAGATTTTAACCTGACTGATGACCAAGGATTTGATAAGGCATAAAAAACAGCAGTTAAGTCATTTTTAAAACTTTCATGGAAAGTCATACAGTCCTGTATCCAAAAGAAAGGTGAACTTGTCCTTGATTTGTATGTTATAGCAAACCTTTTGTCAAAACTCAGAAATTAAAGAATTGTGATAAGTCTCTAAACTTGTTTAACTTGATCTTTGATTCAGAGACCCTAGGCAAACTGGGCAGCACAGACACCTTCTTGAAATAGCCTCTTCAGCCAATCAAAACTATAAAAAGGGGTAAGAACTTTTGCTAGGAGAAAATTATCAAATTAATGATCCTCAATTAAAGGACTACCAACTACCTCCATATCTAAAAGGACTTGGTTTGGGGTTTGTTTATATTCTGTAAAACTTGTAAAAAGAATTGCCTCAAATACGACCAGTTAAACCCTGATAAAGTTACCTTCTCTATAAGCAAAAATAGGGACATTTTCCTTACTTTAAAGCAATTAGGGAAATTAAATATTAAAATTGAAATAAACTAGTATTGTGGTTTAGATGTAAAGTGTTACCCAGGGGCTGGAGAGATTGCTCATTAAGCAAAATGTTTGCAATGCAAGGTGCAGTGGACTATACCTATAATCCTCACCCGGAAGAGGCAGAGACAGGAAGGTCCATGGGGCTTTCTGGCCAGCCAGTCTTAACTAAAGTGGCGAGCTCCAGGTTCACTGAGAGAAAATAAAATAAGGTGGGCAGATAACTTATCAGTAGCTACATCATAAAGAAAATTACTCTTTTCTTCTAGCACCCATTTACTGCCCATAGTTCTCACTGAGGGGTGGGGCCTCATGAGCCCCTCCCCCATGCATGGTGAAATGATCACAGACTCAGTCTTGTGTAGGTTTTATGCAAGTAACCACAGTTCATGAGTGCCGTGGCTGTGTCATATCCGAAAGCTACCATTTCACAGTACTCTTTCCTAGCCTCTGGCTTTTTTATTCTTTCCACTCTCTCTTGCATGATGTTCCTCAAGTTTGGAGCAATTGATAATAGATTTTCTACTTAAGACCAAGCATATCATAGCCACTTACTTTCTGCATTTTGACCAATTGAATCACTGCATTAATGACCTCCCATTTGAAAATGAAGCTTCCTGACAAAGGCTGAGAGCAACGCTTTTCTATGGGTACAAACATAAGTATTTAGAAGGCAGTTTGACAGAATAAACATCCCTACCTGTGCTTAGGTAAGCAGCCACAAGTAAATTCAGTGGGTCAAAAAAATAAAAGAGATCAAAGTAGGAAGGGGCTTTTGGGTAAGAAAAAGAGTTTCTGTGGGAGAGAAAGGGAGATGAGTGAAAATGAACAAAATGCATTTTATACATGTGTGAAATTGCCAAGGAATAAAGTAAGTATGAATAAGGTAGAAAGTGACTAGGGAAACCTCATGTCACCCTCTGGCCTACACACACACAGGCTGCACATACACAAAAGGTGCCATCTGAAAACTTTTGAGAGGTGATTGAATTAGGAAGGCATTAACTCCATCAGTCAGTCACTCTGTGGCTGAGCTCTTTCTGATTGAGCTATTGGGGGGATAGGGCCTGGTTGGAGGAAGGAGGCTACTGGGACCCCTTTTCTGTTCTTTCTGCTTCTTGACTGCCATGAGCTGAGCAACTCAACTCCACTACACCCTGTCTACCATTATGTTTTCCTTCACCTCAATTCTAAGCAGTGGGTCAGCCCAGCCATGGACTAGTCAAAATAAATCTTCCCTTAAGTTGTTTCTAAGTATTTGCCACAGGGACAAAACAAACAAACAAAAACTGACCAGTGCAGCTAGTGAAGTCTCTGTTTGACCATGAGGATATTCTGTTCCACATCAACCTGGACACTTTCATGTCGTCTCCCCAGAGGTCTGAATTCCTCCAAATGGTGGGAATTGTTACCCAACCTATAACAGTTCCCAAATTCCTACCTTTTTCTTTGTAATTATGCCCTCCTCTCCTGAAAGGTCGCTATACTTCTTACTGAGTCCTACAGCCCCTGTATACCTTTAGGAATAAATTTTCTGGGCACATACCAAACTTTTTCTTCCCGCAAGGAGAAACAATAATATAGTTAATCCTACAAAAAATCCTGCCCTTATATTGCTTGCCCACATGCCCCATCTGTCAACCGCATTAACCTTTCCCATCTTACATTCCAGTAATTGACCAAAAGTCTCTGGGCTCATTCCACTACTGATGTTGATAATATCCATTCAGAAGCTCCTATTAAAACCCAGGTGGATCCTATCAAGTTTTTCCCTAGTATTGAGTAACACCTGTAAGTCCCTTGACTGGCATACAACCTAGTAGCAGATGACTTCAAACATAAGGAACTTGTTTCTCGGCCTGTCCTTGTAATATTCTTATCCTACATGTTGACTGCTCTAACGGAAAAGGATAGTGATTTCTTCAAGATCTGAGAGCTATTAACAATATAATTATTCCTGAGTAACTAATGGTCCCTGGGCCTCACACTTTATTTTCCAATGTTTCACCTGAGAAGTTTTTGGCTTCTGTGGTGCTTTCTTCAGTACCTCTTGACAGCCAGTGCCTCTCCAGTTTAACATGGAAGGATCAGCAGTCTACCTGGGCAGGTATACTGAAAGCCTCACATACTTCTCTTAAGTGATTCAGGCTGCCTTAGTTGATACCACCTTTCAATATGGCTCATTCTTACTTCAATATTAGGATAATCTGCTTTTATATGCCCCTCTTAAGAAGCTTCTGTACTGAAACTTTCCACTTGTGACTTGGCCTGTTCTCTAGAAGACATAGATTTTAATTCTGTCAATGTTGAGAGTTATCTCTTAACATGAGGATCTGAATTTTAACCCTTACTACCCTGAAGGAATTTTAGCTTTTCCTCTTTTCTGCATTAAGAGACAACTCTGGGGATTTTTAGAAATGGCTAGTTATATCCAGAACTAATTTCTAAACTTCTTTGCTGTCCCACTCTCTTCACAGTTTACTAAAGCATTCCTCTCCTGACCCTATTAGGTGGTTCTCCAATGGAAAACCATCCTTCAAGGATATCAGGAAGCAACTGACCTCAACCCCATTCTAGCAGCAGCTTGTACTCAAGTACTGTGTCCTGTCTATAGTAATTGCTGCCTTACTGAACAATTATCATGGGATCTCCTTTAACTACCTATGCCCTTTACTCTATGGAAGCTATTTTTCAGCTCCCACCACATCCTATATCTCTGCTAGAAGCCTATATAGAAAAGGTCCTAACTCCTCACCTCATCTCACAATCACTTGTTATAATTTGCTCAATCCTGCTACCCTGCTTCTTACCCCATACTGTATTATAGTTCCTTAGGACTTGATTGCTTTAACTGATCAACTTCTCATTCCAGACAAGAAACTCTCTTGTCCAGTACAGACTACAATTAAGTTTGCAAGAGGTTTTATAAGTTTGGAGAAATGGCTCTGTGGTTAAGAGCACAAGCAGCTCTTTTTTAAGAAATAGTTTATTTTTATTTTATGTGTATGAGTATATTGCATGTGTAATGCAATGGCCCGCAGAGGTCAGAACAAGGTTTTAGATCCTTGGAACAGGAGTTACAGATGGTTGGTAACCTCCATGTGGGTGCTAGAAATTGAACCCAGGTTCTCTGCATGAGCAGCCAGTGCTCTTAACCACTGAGCTATCTCTCCAGTCCCCAAGAGCACTGGCTGGTCTTATAGAAGATATGAGTTCGGTTCCCAGCACCCATATAACAGCTAACACCATCCTTGCTTCCATTTCCAGGGGATCTGATGTCCTCTGTTAACATTGCATGCACATGGTACACTTCCATACAGGCAAAAAACTCACACACATACAAATAAATAAAAAATTTTAGAGGAAAGTTTTATCTCAGAGGGCCCTGTAGTCACTATGCAAACCATACATGCTATGACAAGATTGTAGGATCATTAGGAAAGGATTATCCCTTTCCTAATGCTAGAGCTACATAACAAGCTAGAACTCCATTCCATGACCATAGTACTTTATACGGACAGTAAATACAACTTGGAGTCACATGTGACTTGGGCATTCCCTAGAAACAGAGAGGATTTTTTTTTCTTTAGGCCAACCAATAAAAAGCAAAGATTAATGTCTTTGCCCCATCAGATGTTATTCCAAGCTCTAACAATTCAAAAAGAATATAGCAAAGAAACCAGGTGACTGCCTTGCAAGAGACAGAGTATGTCATAGCCTCTATAAGCTGGCCTGTATGCATCTCCTCAACCACAGACCTCTCCACCAACTAATAAGGTCTAAGCTATTTGCCATGTGACCAGGAATCAGAGGTCTCAATTGGCACTCCACCTTGCCAAAGACTGTTTTATTTGGATAAGGATGGCCTGGAATTGAGAGATACGCCTTCCAAGTGCTGGGATTAGAGGTGTGCACCACCACACCAAGTCCAAAGGAAGTTTTATCCTATATAACTTGACTTCCTGACAGATTCTTTTACAGGACAAATGATTCAAGCTGTAAAAGCAGTTTGTCTATCAGCATCTCCATTGTGCTTAACATTCCCAGTCCTCTGAGTAAATTGCACAGAACAGTGGAAAAATAAAGACTTAATTGGCAGAAATTTGTGAAATAGTCTGTTTATTGTCCAAAGCTCTTCTTAGTTCTCCTCAATCTTCCACTCCTACAGGACGGCATTTTACTCCTTTTGAAATCATTATTGGCCTCCCAAATGCACTTAGAGTCTAAGTCTAAGATGAAGTACTTCACCAACCCTTGCTTATTAGAGGGATATATGTGTATTACTGAAAAGAATTGATTAACGGCCTCCAACTTAGTGCTACTTTTGTTAAAGATTCCTTCACCTGCATGCTCCTGGGACACACACCCCACTCTCACATGTTGAAACCTGGAAATTGTGCCTATTAGAAAAGACATCAACAGGCTGGGGAGATGGTTCAGCAGGTAAGAACACTGGCTGCTCTTGCAGAGGACCTGGGTTCGGTTCCCAGGACCCATATACAGATGGGCTAACAATCATTTGTAACTCCAGTTCTGGGGGATCTGACACACTCTTCTTGCCTATGTGAGTATTGCACAATACAGATGCACTTCCATACATGTAGGCAATACACATAAAGTAAAAATAGTAAATGAAATATTTTTAAAAAACAGTATCAGCTCAGATTCCTTCTGGTACCACTGAAAGGACTCCATCAAGTATTACTATTAACTAACCTGTGAATAGCTAAATTAAAGAGTATACAGACTCAGGGACTCATTTTTTTCACATTTATAAAGAACTCTTGACCCTTATATTCATAGCAAATGGGTCTCAACTTCTACCACTAGGACCAAAATCAAGTTAACCAGAATCTGCATTCCACAACAAGAAACAAGATGACATTTTAGAAGGCAGCTTCTCCCAAGAATCAGAATAAGAACAGTGTGGCATCAAAATGAATTTGCATCTAGTTGAAAACTTGAGGATTTTCTTTATACTGTTGTCCCATGATGTGTGAAACTTTTTCTTCTTTCATAGTTCTTGAATGACCCACATCAGTTTTTTAACCTCCTTACTAATCTACCTAGGCCAGTTTGGCCCACCATGAGAAGAAATCCTAAACGTCCTTGGACACCTCCCTGAACTTTGTATCTTCCCCACTTTGCTGCACTACTTAAATCCAATAGTGTGATTTTCATTGTTGCTTTGGATATCCTAGACACCTCTATTGCCCTGTACAGATAGACAGTACCATCATCATTTAACTCTCAGATCTTGGCCATGCATAGAAATTTAATGCCGTATTGGATATGCCACCATATCCCTTCTAAAAACTTTGGTTTCTGTAACCTAACATTTGCAGTTCTCTGTTATCTACAGTTTTACCATGGACATTCTAAAGTGTACAAACCTGAAGTCTTCTAGCAATATTATTTGTCTGATACCTGTTCCATGCCTTTTGCCATTTTGCATTTAGATAACTATTCCCACCCCAAATAACACAATAAAAAGAGCAGGACTTTTAAAATGATTATTTTGCCGTTAGTACCTCATTATAAGGACAACAGCTGTGGGGATTTCTAAGGGTATGATTTACCAGGAGGCAGAATCCTCATGGTTGGGATAGACATGGAAGAATTCTAGGATCCTGGTTAGGAGTTAGTACCACCTGAAATGAATACATAATTAGAAACTTTTCCTGTGCTGGGTTTTAAAGTTTTTAAAATTATTTTGTATATATGATTTGTGTGAGCATGGGCAGACAGTATAACAACTTGTATTTAGAAGTCAGAGGACAACTTTCAGAATTCTTTTCCTAGGACTGAACACAGGTTTATACTGAAAGTGCTTTTACCCCTGAGCCATCTTGCCATCCTCTCCTGTACTGTTAGTATAGCCACCTGTTCCACTGCCTAAGACTATAAAAGTCCCAACAGAGCTCTTTGGACTGCCTCGCTCAAATAATCCTAAATAACTGTACTGTGTTAGAATTTAATCCTTGTTGCATAGGGAGATGCTTGTACTGTTGCAAGTCCCTCTTACTGTATCTGCGTACTTGGAGCCAGATTGAATTAGAAATTCTGAAACTCCTAAAAAATTGACTAAATTTCCAGAGTGTCTTTCAAAGTATCCTCTTAGCTTGCAGTCCTTGAACTTGGAGTTCTCAGCCTTTTCTTCTGGCTGTTTTTTGGCATTGATACCCTCTTGCATTCTGCCCTGTAGCTTTTGATGTTTCTCTTCATACTAGGGCATGGCATTTGACTTCTCTGAGAGTACTATAATCTGTTTTAACAGAGACTCCCACCAGACTTCTGCTAATGTGAGAATCAAGATTCTGGACTAACTCAACAAGAAACCCAGAACCCACTTACTGGATCAGATCTAGCAGGTTTCTATGTGTCCTCATTAGCAATTGGCTCCAAAAAGAGTACTGGGTGACTACATTTAAAGTAGAGTTGGGTAACAGTTTACTGACTATGGATCACACTCTGTTCAGGGAGAAACTAAAAGCTGAATGTTTGAGGGCCACTCCAGTCATATTCCTATTCCAGCTAGCAAGATAAACAAACCTAACCAATGAGCTATGACCTGCGGTAAACTTCAGATATCAACTATTCAGTACTAATACTTCCTGGACACTTGAATTCCTCACTTATATAATGGGCCAGATTGGGAACTTGGACAAGAACTATATGAGCAAGGCCTTCTTCATTCCTTTAGATCACAATGCCGTTTCAGCCAATGGCTCAGTCTGCCCAGTTTGCTGCTAACTGCTTGTTGACTTCTCCTTTTAGTCTTAAAATTTCTCCTAGTAAATTTTTTTCACTAGAATCTTTCTCTCTCTTTTCTCTTCTCTCTTTGACAGTTTGAGCCAGAGTTTAGTTGCTTACCAAGTAGTGGATGAGGGGGTTACTTACAGGAGTGGGAGAGAGGCTCCTCTACTGAGGCTGTGCAGCAAATTCTGCATCCCAGCAGAGACCCTGTGACCTCCTGTGAAGGAGCTAGCCTCTCTCCAGCTTCCTCAGCACATGCCATTAGTCCCTCCCCCAAGTACAACTCAGACTACCAGTTGGTTGGGGGCATAGCTGACTCTCCCAGCAATTCCTTTTCTTGCAGAAGGCCAACAACATTATAGTCCTGGGCAAGCAGGTGCCCCCAGACTTGAATGTTTTGTCTATATTTTGCCAGTCCAGCTTGCCAGGAAGAGGACAAGTCCATGCAATGCTCCACCTCTTCCTCCAGCTCTTAAATTCTTTCCACCATCCTCTTCCAGAAGAGTCCCTGAGCCTTGGAAAGGGTCATATACATGTAGGATAATCTTCCTTCTACTGTGGTGAGATACTGAACTCTTGAGTTTTTCATCATTGGTTTTCAGTGGACTGCTGGCTCATTTCAGTAGTATTCCTCTTACTATAAGAACACAAATCAAAAGAAGTAGGAACATCTAAATATCCTATAATAACCTAACCCATGGGCATAAACACAAATGCTTGGATGATACCTTAGCAAATACATCATATCTATCTAATAAAACAATAGCAGTGACTTTCCCACTGAGGCCTATAAGTTCCCCTGCCACTGGAAGTTGACCTGGCTTACAGCACCAGATGTGTGTGTGCCTCCCTGAGGAGCAGGTCTTAAATCCAGTTGGAATTTGCTGGTTGTGCAATATACTAGAGGAGCCACTATTGCACCAGCAAGAACATCTTGCTTGTCATCTGATAGTGCAGTATGTGGGATCAGTCATTAAATAGAACCTTTGGGCTTATTCCCCTCTAGCGATCTGCATAACGCCCTCTGGCACTATGAAGGCCAACCATCCAGTGGCAAGGAGTTTACAGCTTGGTCCCGGCTGGATCTCTCCTTCCTGTGTTCACATGCCATGTCTTCAGCAGTAGGATCTTACTGTCTGCTTCTAGTATGCAACCAACATTAGTGGAAATGACCTTTATTGTTTTGGGAGCCTCCAGGGCTTCCTTGACCAACAACTCATAGAGGGACAACCCACCCTGGTACTAGATTTTCATTTAACTGTTGTATAAGATATCTGTTTATTCTTTGGCATCCATAGTCCCAGGTTGTTATAGACTTTTCTCAACCATTATGGTGACTATTACTTGTGTTTTACCCAACCATAAAGCTCCCAAGAATTTTAAAACTGTACCTGACCCTTGTACCCTGTGATAATTTATATACCATCTTTGTTTCTTCATGTATACTTGATATCTCTCAAAAGGGTTTCACATCTGTAAAACACTCATAAGTTAGCATTATGTACTAAATCAAACATAAACAAGGTCTAACACAGCATGGAAAGACTACCCACTGGTATCAACTGTTTCCTCAACAGTTGGGTACAATAGCATGGATAAGAGGCATTAGTTTAGTTAGTTCTTTACTCTCTTTAGTCATCTTCTTGAAGCCATTTGGTATCCTGCAGTTTTTTTCATGGAGCCTCCCTGCATTTATTTATCCTTAATAAACTTATTGGGACTGGCTTAAATTGCCTGGTCCTGCATAGGGCCAAGGAGAAATAGGGGCCCTCTTGCCCCTGGTGCTCCTGTTGGTTGCTTGGGTCAGGCAAGCTGACTATAACCACACCTATTATCTTTCCATTGAAAACCCCTGGCTGCTGAGGGAGGCCCTGGCTAGGCAAACTGTCTCCTTGACCCCTTGAAATAACCCTTCACAGGAGAGAAATATACTGTTTAATCTGGAGTTGGGGGTCATTGTCCACCCCTGGGATGGTTTTTAGCTTTTGTATGCCTTTTGTGAACTGTTGTTCCTCAGGCTTTAAAGCCTTCCAGAAGCTCTTTAGCACAGAACTTGGCTTTCTGTCAATTTTTTCTTTAGGAACTTGGGCTCGACACAAATCCTGCCACATCTGCCTTTAAGTGACTCAAGCAGACCTCTTTATCTCTTTTAGGTTTTTCTATTTTACAGACATATTTTACATGCTGGTCTAAGATATTTATGTCTGTCAACTCCTGTCCTACTTTAAAAGATGCTGCCCACTAAAGGATTCAGCATAGCCACTAAAGCTCCACACCAATCTCGAGGTCCTTGCTCAGTCAAGTTCTTTAAATCTCTAGTGAACACAGTCCTATCTGGTCCAGTGAACTGGGAACCATATATCACTTTCCTCATGCCTAGTTCTCTCAGTAGTGCCTGTCCCTCTTCTCTTGTCCTCTAGCCCCTGGTCTGCATGGAAACCTCTACTGGTGATAGTCAAGTATCTCTAATGGCTCGTACAAGCCAGTCCATCAGATACTGATTCCTCCTGTACTGCCTCAGGTTATGCAGCCTATATCTCAAGGAGGAATGAGTGATTATATTGCTCAGCATTTCTGTTTCTGCAGCACTTAAACTAACATCATAAAAAATATGGAACACTTCACAAATTTGCCTGTCATTCTTGTGCAGGGACCATGATAATCTTCTCTATATTCCAATTTTAGAATATGTGCTGCCAAAGTGAGCACGAGAATCTACTTTTTTATATAAATATTTGTTTTTATTTTTCCTTATGTGTATATATGTCATGTGTATATGGATGACCACAGAATCCCAAAAAGTGTATAAGGTACCCTGGACCTATATAGTTACAGGTGATTGTGACCTTTGCAGTGCAGATACTGAGAATGAAACTTGGGTTCTCTGGAAAAGCAGCACACACTGTTAACATCTGAGCAATTTCTCTAGCCCAAAGCTACACTTCTTAATATTAGTAATGTTGATTTTTTTTTTTGGTTTTGTGTTTTGGCACATAATTCTGATAGTATAACCATCTTCCCCTATTTGTGGGTAAAATAACTATGTATGTCATATATTTTAATAAAATACATGAAATTAAAGCATTTGTTACTGTCTTTATTAAATGAAAGAATTCTTCATCCAAAAGTATACACATAATTCACACGCTCTCTCGAATCTGGCATTTATTCTTTGATTAAACATTATCCCAGAACCATTTACCAGTTCTATCTTGTCAACAAGGGTTTCAAATACCATATATAGCATCATAAATGTTTACATATATTTGTCTGTTTGTGAGCTTTTCTTTTATTTCTTTCTCTATAAAGTACTAAGGAATAAGGACCTGGTCTACTTGGTTCCTTACCCCCAGGATCTCACCCACTTCATATGCAGTAATTCTGCATGTGTTCCCTAGAAATAGCTGTTTTTTCCAATGCCACTGCTGCATTTTTAAAATTACTGTAGTTTTGCCATAAATATGTGGAATTACTCTTATGTGTTTATGTCTTCTCTGACCAGTAAAAGAATCTTCAAAATGAGTATCAGAAATATTTTATTAAATCCATCTACACACAATTCTGATTAAAATGTTATTAAATGTATGATTTATTAGAAAGAACTATTG
Organism: Eospalax fontanierii; assembly: GCA_035773235.1. Lineage (NCBI taxonomy): Eukaryota > Metazoa > Chordata > Mammalia > Rodentia > Spalacidae > Eospalax > Eospalax fontanierii. The sequence goes on along the minus strand of CM069552.1, from coordinate 7,005,222 downwards.
CCTTTTATCATATTGCTTTACTTTCCAGAAAAATGTTAGTTTACCTATTTTATTCAATTTATCTTTTTGAGTCTTTAACAGATATAATGACTTTCTAAGTAATTCTCCTGAAGTTTTTAGGTTTTAAATAATATAAATTATAATTTCCTATTTTTAGTTTTTCTTAAATTGGCCAGAGTTGTCACTATTAAATAACAGTGGAAAGAATAAATGTGGCTTTCTACTATTTTTCCATAGTAGAAAGTAGAACCCTTGACAAGCCTCCAGACAAGTCTCTGGTTGCAGCTTAAACAACAGGGACTCATGGTAAAGGGAGATGGAATAAAGAGCATAGCTTTGAGGATTTGTATTGCACACCCCAGTAGCACCTGTTCTTATCATTTAAATGACTTCATTTTGTCATATCTGTGCACAGGCCATTATGGCTGTAAGTTAACCTCTGGAACTAAAGGTAAGGACAAAAACAGTAGCTACTCCTTCTCTAGGCATCAGGCTGCTAACAGATCTCTGCATGATCAATTTCTGTGTTGTGGAGCTTAGAATTCTTATTTCAGTGTAGATTTCCACCTCAGAGAATTAATGTCTTTGTAAATACGTTGTCATTGTAAGTATAAGTTATTTCTGGATTTGAAAAATTGTTAGTCCTTTTGTTGAACCAAAAGAGGGAATACTGGCACATAGATTGAAGCTAAAGACAGAATAAAGCACCACAGAACTCTGTTTCAGGTACAAAGTAATTTCAGTGTTTGACAGTAATAAAATTATTTTAATATCAACTGATAATAGTGGATTACAAAGATCATACTATGGAATCAGGGAAGTATTTATCAATGATGGAAAATCTTAGAGTGATAGCTACTACTATATCAACAAAAACTGAATTAGTAAATATTTCCATCCTAAATTACGGTGTCATTTTCCCTATTCTTTATGTGTTGTATTTATCTTTGGTAGCATGAGGCATTTGGTTAGTTAAATTGTGAGCAGTTAACAGTTGCTCAGGGAAAAGACAGTTGTAAGAAGTAGTATAGAGTATAATGCGTTTGTTTTGTCTTGCACCTTTATTTTCAGTATGATTGTTTGTCCAGTGTATTCTCCATAAATTTCATAAATTATTTTATGCTGACTTTTATTGGCAGTGATGTAACTTAATTAACTGACAGTATCATTTTATCACAGCATAGTTGTACTGTTGGCTCTTCTCACTTTTCTTGTTGATTTCTTACTCTGTATTTACTAGCTTTGTGTTACTTTGCTTTACAGGTGTGAATTACAAATTTGAAAACTGATAAATAGTTATACCTGTGGTTCTGGAGGAAAATGAATATGAACAAAAAATTTTAACAAGTTCTGCATCATCTGAATTACATACCATGAGAAATACCTTTCCTCTGACAGGATAAATTGACGTAGATGGATGTGTTATTTACTGAATTACCAAATATTGAATGCATTGGAGTTTGGATTTTTGTCATAAATCTTCTGTTAAAAAATGGGAAAAAAAAGTTCAAGGCTCCATTCCTCTAATTCAGTTCCAAAATAAAGATGAGGGGGTTTGGAGGGAAGAATTGTTGGTTCCTGCATGAGACCTGCAATCCTATCTGTAACCAAAGAAAGAGAAAGGCAGTATTGTTAAGAGATGGCAAAGGTCAGCAATGGTGCATGAAACAGAAGATGAATACGTCAAATACCTAGATTTCTAAGATGTAAACTAAACAAGACCTATCTTTGCACATTGACAGCCTTGTTAGTAGATAGTAAAAAGATGCTATTAAATAAACCAGTGGTGTTATTCTGTCCCAGTCACTTGGCAAAGTCTTCATTTGCTCCATTTCCCTCTCCCCTAACCTCTTGTAAGTTATAAATTGCAGTTGACTCTTTGTCCTAATCATGTCATTAATCTCTCTTTCATTTCCACTATCACTGCTCTGCTTCAGTATATCATCTTTATTTCTTGAATGATCTTTATTTAAGTTTAGCCTCCACACACCCCTTAGGAGTACTGGTCTGAAACTTGGACTGTCATGCATCCTCTAGATTATAAACCTGTAGTGAGGAGCTAGAAGTGTAGCTCAGTGGTACCACATTTACCTAGCATGTACAAGGCCCTAGTTTCAATCCCTAGTACCACAAAAAAATGAAACAAAAGCCTACAGTGGTCTCTCATTGCAATCAAAAATCCAAACCCAGCCACATAGCATTTGAAAGTTTTTTACAATCAGATCTCATTCTCCTTCCCTTCCAGATGTTAACTGTACCATATTCCTCATACCAGTACTCCCACTTCCATGTACTTATTTAAGCTGCTTATTTATTCCTTTGTTGGGTTCATGTCCAATAAGATATGATAGACTATACCTATTCTGGAAATTTTCCTCACTCTTTGTCTTCTAGACAGAAAATCTTCTAGAAAAACAGATAGTTCCCCTCTCTATGCTTCTGTAGTCTGTAAACCCTTTTTTGTCTGTGTTATAAGTCTTTGACAATGACTAACTCCTTGAAGATGCTAAGTACCCTAATAGCTCCCATTTATTTAACAGAATGCTTAGTACATAAGATATGATATGCACATCGTATTTAATCTCCACAACATCTACTGAGGTTACTGCAGTACTGTTAGTACATCATGATTTTGCAAATAAGTAAATTGAGCTGTAAAAGCCTCACAGCTAGTCCAAGACAGAACCTGAACTCCAAGCTAGATTCCCTGTTTCCTGAAGTCCATACTATTAGAGCTTTGTTGCTGTCTCTATCCATACGTTTGCCTTCACAGGGTCTGCCCTTCATGAGACAGTTAAGTGACATTGAGTGAATCAATAGCTACTCCCATGTCACACAGTAGTTTGGGAAAGACTGATAGTATAGAAAAAGGCACCGTTTATTAAAAAAAATGTTTTTAAAATCTCCAAAACAAAAGGCAAGTATGGTGGAGCATGGCTTTAGTCCCAAAACTCAGGAGGTAGAGGCAGACAGATCTCTGTGAGATCAAGGCCATTCTGGTCCACATGGCAATTTCCAGACCAGCTGTGGCTACAGGGAGACCCTGTCTGTCTGTCTGTCTGTCTGTCTGTCTCTCACCCTCCCTCCCTCTCTTCCTCCCTCCTCTCTCTCTCTTTCTCTCTTTCTCTTTCTCTCTCTCTCACATACACACACACACACACACAATAAAAATATATGGTTGGTTGGGTCTCAGAAATGTTTGGAGTAGTGATGGAATAGCGTGTCTAAATATGGCTTCCTTATATAGAACAAACCAGAGCACAGTGGTGCATAACTAACTATACAGCAGTTTAAGATGATCTCTAGAAAGAATGCTGCCCTCTTATTTTTGTCTTTGTTTTCAATGTCCCCACAAGTCATGTGATACAAGTGAACTTTCAACAGCATTGCACATAGCAGTCTTGCAAGATATATACTGTATGTGGTTTTGTATTTTAATCCATCAAACTGATTTAAAAAAATTTTAAATGTCATAATATTTATTAGTGCTTATATAAATAAGCACAAAGTCAGCTGTATCTTTGGTTGTTTTAGAGGTCAAATAGTAAATCAGAATATAACATAATATATATTTATTTATTTTCAGGGCAATATACACACAGACGGCAACTTTTAGGAGTCAATTCTCTTTCCACCATGTGGGTTCTTCAGTGATCAGGCTCCTGGCAAACACCTTTACCCACTGAGCCAGCTATCTCACCAGCCCCAGCGCATAACATTTAATACTTTAAAGGTTCAGTAGTGAATGTTGGTTTGAAAAAAGGGGGAGGATTTTAAGGCAGTATGGTGAGGCACAGGCTTATAATCCTAGCAACTTGGGATATAGCAAAGAAAACTTTTATTTCGACAAATTGGCCTCCACAACAAGACCATGTTTCCAAAAAGATTATTTTAGTTATTAATCTTTTATTATTGACTGATTTTCCTTATAGACTCAATATAGTACATAGTCTACTTTTTAACTGTTCTTTTCTGTTATTTTTCTAGTGTTGTTAATAACAATACTTGTAGTGGAAGGGATTGCTGTGGCCCAAAAGACCCAAGGTAGAGTATGTACAATGGTAATTCATTGCATGTTCAGGGCAGTTTGAAAGAGTTACAACTTTGAATGCTGTTTTCACAACCCATCTTGAGAATTGCAGTGACCTAAAACTTTCTGTCAACCTGTGGGCCTCAATTTAACCTGGAATCAGCTACAGTTAACTAAATTGTCTACATAAAGTTTGCCCTGGTAAGTTTTTTAAAAGCTAGCATTGCTAATAGCTCTCAGAACACTGTGAATTATGTTCAAAAATTAGATGAGATTCATAGTTTGTTCACAAAGCAAAATTTAAAAATCACTTTTCCAATGTAAGCAAGTAAAGCATTTCTGTCAATGCAGTATTCAAAGCCCTTAGATCTTAGTGTTATTGTCCTGGCTTAAAACAGATTTGCTAATGTGATTTTTGAAGCAGATTTTCATGTTAGAGTTTAGTGCATTTTATATAGGTTTATTTTTCATTTTCATCAAAGTTGTACATTCACATATTAAAAATCAATTTCTCATCCTATTCTTCCTACTTTTGCTCTAGGAAAATATTGTGTGTGGGTGAGGAGGTGGGGTGAATGGGTGGATGTGGGTGGGTGGATGTTGTACAGACATACACATTCCACAGTACACATCCAGAGGTAGAACTCAGATCATCAGGCTTGCAAAAGCAAGCATCTTTTATCTTCTAAACCATCTTACCTAAACTGTTTTTTGTTTGTTTCATTGTTGTTTACTCTTGCATATCTTTAACTAGCATACAATAATGTTTCTTCTTGGTCATTCAGCTTTTAAACATTGGCTATTGATTTCTTACCACAGAAGATGAGAATTTAGTTTATTTACATACCTCCTGTCTACCTTTGTGCACAACCACTCTCTTGATTTTTTTGTTATACCATCCTCCTTGATAACATTTTGCATGATGATTCTGATTAAATCAGCATTCACAGCCAAGACTTGTGGTTCATGCCTTTAATCCTAGCTACTCATGAGACTGAAGCAGAAGGATCATAAATTCAAAGTTGGCTTGGCCTGGGAAACTTTGCAGGACCTATCACAGTATTTATATTAAGCCACTCATCAAACTTTTTCAATATGAATTTTGTTTTAAGTTTAAGATTATTTTTTGTTCAACTTTTGAAGTTCCTTCCTCCATTTTCTCTGTTCTGCTTTTTCAGGAAACCATGTGTACTTAACAGCATTATTGAGTTTTATTTTTCTTTTCTATTGAAGTTAGCATACAAAGTGGTGGGTTTATTATGACATTGTCACACATATGTATATTCCAATTCTGGGGGATTTCCTCAACGTTTTTACCAGAAATTACAAAAGGGTTTGTGGAAAGAATTAAGTATTTAAATCTGCAAGCCAAGCAGTCTCTGAAATAACATCCCAGCTCTTTTGTTGTATGAAAGCAAAATGTGCAATCAAAGGCCATTCAGTTTTACACCCACAGGCATCAGATCTCTTCTCTAAACTTCCTACTTTTCTCATTTTCTCTGTTTTGGGGAGCTCATGTCTCTGCATATGTTTTTTAAAGAACATTGTTGTTCTTATTTTGTGACTATATTTACTTTTCTATCTCTAGAAAAATAAATGTTACTGGTTGGCAGATAACTTGAAATTTCTAGTTTGTTTCCTTACATAAGCTTTCTTTACCTACAGTTGCTTTTTTCCATTTATTTCAACCCATTTTTCATACTAGCAGCTTCAGCTGCCTGATCATCCTTACATATCTGTTCTTGCCTTAACTGTAGCACTAAAAGGCTGATCATGAATTATCTGTAGGTACAGGTAGAAATTATTTACTGTGACACATTCTGTGGGCTGACCTGACATTTGAGATCTTCTTATCTGTATGGTTGACCCTTGCTTAAGTGGGAATTAAAATCCCCAAAGAAGAATTCCTTATTTTCTGTCTGGAGGCTCTGTTGGGAGAAGCCTGGGAATGTCAGAGTTTGTTAACACTCACCAGTCTCCATGTTACCAAGTTTGTGTTTTCACCCTTAGCTGTACCTGATGTCCCCCAGTCCGTTGATCATAAGTTGCCTCCTCTAAACAAATGTGCCATGGAAACGTGTGTGCATGTGGAAATCAGAGCACAGTTTGTGGGAGTTAGTTCTATCCTTACCCCATGTGGCTTCTGTGAATCAAACGCCAGTGGCAGGCACCTTTACTCCCTGAGCCATGTCACCAATCCCTGATACCAGATCTTGTTCTAGAGTTCTGCCTGTCCTCAAACTGGTGATCCTTCTGCTGCTGGAATTACAGATATGCAGTGTCACATCCAGTTTGTAATCTTTGATTCTTACTTGGCTTTTGTGTTACCCAAAAGCATGCCCTATCAAAAACAACTCCAGAGGTCATTTTACTTTTATGTCTCACTGAATTTTATTAAAATTGATCAATTTATCAAATTCTCCCACGTTTTGCCTTATAAAGTACAAGCAATTTATTTTCATGTTCTCTTATTTGACAAGCCTACACCAGCAAGTTTTCCCTATAAGCACAACATATGAAAACTTCTCTTCCTTTGTGCTATACTCAATTGGTTATGCTAAATTTGGCATTTATATTGTAGTAGAGTAGCCAATTGTTTAGAAAGTTGTAGGGGGAAATGAAGAATGCTGTTTATTCTCTTTTGCTGCAATGATATCTAAAATTCTGTTTTAAGATGGACAAAATATTGGAATCAAGCACATTCCTGCAACCCAATGTGGCATTTGGGTTCGAACAAGCAATGGAGGTCATTTTGCTTCACCAAATTATCCTGACTCATACCCACCAAATAAGGAGTGTATCTACATTTTAGAAGGTATTTGACCATCTTGTCTTTTGTTGCATGAATTTTTGCTTCATTATAAAACTAATTGCATTAACAAAATTTAAATTTAAATTGGAATTTCATAGAATATAATTCAACTAGGTATATCCCTATACATTAGAAACTTCTTTCATAAGGAACTTAAATTAATGGCATTACTTACTAGGCCTTATGCAAATTTATGCTCACATTAGTAAGTTCTTTTGTTTTTCTGTATATCACATATGAGATATTATACATGGTACATAGTTTTTTATGAACCAAGTAAGCATTAGTCTTTCAACTCCTTATTTTAGTCAGTCAACTATATTTAATAAATAATGAATAGCAAAAGGAAATTTTGTAGTAGTTCTACAGAGTAGCATTATTAATGTGAAGAGGGCACTTATTATGGCTCATATATAATTCTTAGTATGATTCTCGTCTCTAAAGCACTAACAAAATGATTGTTTCGCCTTTCTCATCTGTATCCATACATGTATCTCTTTCTTGTTCATCTGCCCTGATTTGTTTGCTCTTATTTTATAGCTGCTCCACGACAAAGAATAGAGCTGACCTTTGATGAACGCTATTATATAGAACCATCATTTGAATGTCGGTTTGATCACTTGGAAGTTCGAGATGGGCCCTTTGGTTTCTCTCCTCTTATAGATCGTTACTGTGGCATGAAAAGCCCTCCATTAATTAGATCAACAGGAAGATTCATGTGGATTAAATTTAGTTCTGATGAAGAACTTGAAGGACTGGGATTTCGAGCAAAATACTCCTTTATTCCAGGTAATCTTTTTTTTTAAAGAGTAAGTTACCTTTCTATGATTGACTATTTCACTCTAGTTTCATAATCTTAAGGTTAGTAAGGCATATCTGATTGAGTTAATCAAACAAAGACTAAAAAATTTTATCAAAACCAAAAGGAAATCAGTCTGTGAGCAAATAAAACTTTTAAAAACAAGGAAACAATAGAACCATGTATCATTTGGATTTTGTTGTATATCATAGGTAGTTATATTTGCTTCTTTTTTGCTTTGTTTTAGGGCACATATTTAAGACCAATGCATCAGAATAAGTATTATTTTTAAAAATAATTAAGCCCATTGTCTTTTTTTTTTTTTTACAATCTCTACAAAGCTTATTTGGGCAGAGTTTCTTTTTTGTTTAGCTTGGTTTGTTGTTTTTTGGGGGAGGGATTGGTTTCTTAGTCTTTTTGAGACAGGGTTTCCCTGTAGACCCAGCTGGCTGGAACTCGCTTTGTAGAGCAGAACTCACAGGGATATGCCTGCCTCTGCCTCCTGATTGCTGGGATTAAAGACGTGCGCCACAATGCCCAGCTGGATTTGTGTGTGTGTCTGTGTGTGTGTGTATGTTCATGCACATGTGTGGTGTTTGAAGTCAGAAGAGGGTATCAGATCCCGTAGAGCTAGAGTTACAGACGATTGTGAGCTGCCCCTTGTAGGTGCTAGGAACTGATATCCTGTCTTTGAAGGTGCAGCAAATTGAGCCATTTCTCTAGCCGCAGTCTTCTTATACTACATGTTGCCTTGTAATATACTATTCACTCTTTTTAATAATGTAAACTAATATTCACAGGAGATTTGGATGTAGATATATTTGAGCAGGGATCTGTAACCTACCACACTCCTACACTGTCAGCCTATTGCACAATCTACCTGCCCCTGGATAAGGACACTGATCAAATGCTGCAAGAACTCTGATGCTTGGTCAGTGAAAAGTATGCATACCCTGGTTTGGAAACTCAAAAACGTTCAGGCTGTTGTTCTTGACTCCAAACTTAACAGAATGAAGAAAGGCAACCTTGTGGAGCAGCTGTATAATCTTTTTAAATTTTTAAAATTTATTTTATTTTATTTTATGTGGATGAGTGTATAGCCAGCCTGCATGTACGTGCACCCATGTCATGCAGTGCCTGCAAAGGTCAGAAGGCATTGGATCCCCTGGAACTGGAATTACAAATGGTTGATGGCCATCATGTGGGTGCTGCAGTACAAACCCAGGTCCTTTTCAAGAGCAGCCCGTTCTTTTAATCACTGAGCCACCTCTCCAGCCCCCCTTTTAAAATTTTTGTGGAAGAATTTTGTTAATTAAAAACATGTTAATTAAACATGTAAATGAAATACAGTTATTCATAATCTTGCAACTATATGTGAAAAATCAGTGTTAACAATTTGATATGTATCTCTTCAGATGAATTTCTTTATTCAGTTCAAATGGGTCATGCTAGATATATGTATTAGGTTGCTTTTGTTTTTCCCCTTAAAAAGCAAACAGCTATGTCTAAATTAGTAAATGTTATGGAAGGATTTTTTTGAATCAGTATTATTATCTATCCAATATCAGAAAAACAACAAAAAATAAAACTTCTCTAGTAGGTTTTTTTAAAATAATGTAGATTCACAGCAAAACTGAGTAAGTAGGTATCCTACACCTTCCACCTCCCCTACATCCACATCTGCAGAGAATAGTATAGTTGGTACCATCAGTAAAACTTTATAGTAACCTAAAGTCCATAGCTTGCGGTAGAGTTACTTTGGATATTATATATTGAGGAGTTTGACAAATAGCATGCATCTACTCTTATCACACAGTACAGTTTCAGTGCCTTAAACTTTCCTATGCTCCAGTGTTCATTCCTTCCTCCCCTTAAACTGCTGGTAGCCACTGAGCTCTCCACTGTCTTACTGTTTTCTCCTTTCTGTGTCGTGTACAATTGGAATCATACAATATATAGACTTCTCAGATTGATTTCTTCCACTTAGTAATATGAGCATGAGGTCTTTCCTGTGTTTGATAGTTGGTTTTGTGGGAGTTTTTTACGTTTATTTTGTGTTGTGTGTGCTTATACCACAATGCTTGTGTGGAGATCAGAGGACAACTTTCAGAAGTCTGTTCTCTGTACCATGTGGGTTCCAAGGATCAAACTTAGGGCATCAAGTGCCTTTGCCCACTGAGCCATCTGATAGTTGTTTTGTTTTGCTTTTTAAGCACTAAATGCTATTTCATTATCTGGACATATCCCAGTTTATTCTGTCAAAAAAAGGTATTGGAAGACTGGAGAGAGGGCTCAGTGGATAAAGCATTTACCACGAAAGTATGAGGAGCAGTGTTTGGATTCACAGAAACATATATAAATGCAGAGGTGGCTATGGTGGCCTGCCTATAATTCCAACCTTGGAAGTAGGGCACAAACTGAGCCTAAATGAATAAGGTGGAAAGATAATTCTCAGCATCAACTTTGGGCCTCCACATTCACACGCACACACACACACTCACGCACACACACACACACTCACACACACACATACACACATGATCACACATACATGACAATGGAAAAAAAGATATTGGTTGTTTTCAAGTTAAGCAATTAAAATAAAAATGTAAACACTTCTGTGAGGATGTAAGTTAGCTAATTTGTGTAAGTTCTGGCACATGTTATTTCATGGATTAACCATGATATACTATCTAGAAACAAGACAGATGCTCTATTAGTCAAATCCTAAGCTATTTAAATTGGTCAAATTCATACAAACAGAAAGGAGAATAGTGTTTAGTCAGATACAGGAAGAAAGAACAGAGAGATACAGAGTGTAGATTTCCATTTAGAGTGACAGAAAATAAGTTCTGAAGATAAAGTGATTGAACAACACCATCAATGTACTTTTATCACTGAACATAAACTAAAAACTAGTTATCATAGCCAGGGATGGTACCACACACATGTAATCTCAGCTACTCAGGAGGTTGGGGCAAAGAAATTGCAAATTTAAGGCCAGCCTGGGCTATGTATATAGCAAGACCTTGTCTCACACACACACAAAAGGTTAAAATGTTAAATTTTATTTAGAATTTATTAAAATTAAAAGGGGGTAACGTGATTTTTCTCACAATGGCAAAAAGAAAGGCAGATGACTGAATAGGTGATAAATCCTCAGAACAGTTTCACAGAAATCTGAGAACCAGTAGCTTCTAACAAAGTAAGTGATTTAAATTGGTCAAGTATTTGATCTTTACTAATTAAATAAACTAACTTAAGTACTTTAGAATTTTAGTGTCATAAGATGCTATTATAAAATTATACATTTGAAGCATATCTTTACCAATAAGTTTAGACTGCTTGAAACAAAAAACTGGATAATGTTTTTCAGGGGCTAGGGAGATGGCCCTGTGAGTAAAATGCTTGCTGTACACATGAGAGTCTAATTTCAGATCCCCAGGACCCATGTAAAAAAGCTAGGTGCAGTAGCTCATACCTGTAGTGTGAGCTCTGGTAGAGACAGATCAATTCTAGGAGTTCTCTAGCCACCCAGTATGGCCCAGAACTGTAAGCTCTAGGTTCAGTGAGAGACCATTTCCCAAAAATGAATGTTGGGGGCATGATAGAGCAGGATACCAAAAATAGACCTCTGGTCTCCACAGGAGAACACGCCCCCACCCACACACAAATATGTCAACGTGCTTTTAGTTAAATAATATTCTAAAAAAATTTTTTTTTAATCAGCTAACTTTAGGACTGGCAGGATGGCTAAGGAGTAGGGGGCACTTATACACACAGAGACCTGACATAGTGAGTTTAATCCCCAGATCCTAGAAGGTGGCAGGAGGAAACCAATTCCTTCAAGGTATCCTCTGACCTCCATGTGAATATCAGTGGCATGTCCACACCTGACATACATACACACAAGAAATACATTTTTCAAATAGCCAATTTTATATAAATGTTCACTTGGACAAAAGTGGTTATTTTTCCTTTGTTTTATAGTTCATGAGAAAAAAATTATATGGTTTATAGCTGAATATAGATAAGTTATAAAATGCTTGGGATTTATGGAATGTTTTATCTTTCATTTGTACTGATTAATGCTTCTGATTTTGTGTACATATTAAATTTTATACTAATAGTAATATAAAGATTATATAATGTCCTATTTTACAGATGAGGATGCCTAGGAATTGATTTTCTTATATATACTAGCAGATATGGAACTAGATTGTGTTTTCTAGGGTACTTTTTCTATTGTGCTATATTTCTTTTTTACTGTAAATCAGTGATTACCCAATTTTATCACCAAAATGAGAAAACCATATCAAAATAAAAACATAGTTCTTAATTGGCTAAAATACAGCTGTCTGCTGTGGTGTAAAGGCATGTTTTCAGCTAGGCACCACATAGTGTGTTTCAGGCCAGCTTATACTACATTACGGGACCCTTACTCAAAATTTTTTTAATTAAAAATTAAATCATGTCTTATCTAGAAGAAACCCATTAGTACCATGAGAAATTAGCATTTTTGATGAGGTTCTCTAAGCTATTGGTGATATTTGCTGAAACAGACTCTTAATTGTTACTTAATAGAAGTAACAGATAATAGGGAAATTTTAATGTAATAATGATATCTTAAAATTCTTGCCTGCATAAGGGGTCAGTGAGATAGATCAGTAGGGAAGCACTGCCACCTAAGATGATACCCTGCATACAATTCCTAGAACCCACATGGTAGAAAGAAAGAACTGACCCTTGCAAGTTTTCCTCTGACTTCCAAACACAAGCCTTGGCACATGCATACATAAACACACACAATAAATAAATAAATGTAATAATTTTTAAATTCTTACATATGAAAAATAAGTCTGATTACTGGCCAAAAATCTTCTATTGCTTTTTCCCCTAGTACAGTTTAAGATTTCAACTCTGCTTTGATACTTCTTTGCAAAAGAGGTGGTCTCTATCACTTCTCCCTTTTAGCAACAATTTTAGTTTAAGTTTTAAAAGGGCAGTCTCTGAAAAGTACTCTAGATTAAGCTAATAGTTTATTTCCCCATTTTTTCCAATTTATAATTTGGAGTAGCTTCAATTAAAGACAGTTTTATGTGTGCTGTGGCACATGTTCCAACATATACACAGTGCACATCCTACAATAAAATAAATTTTATTCCACTATAAAAAGGTATATTAGTTTTAAAGTTAAAAATATTTGCATGAGTAAAAACTATACCTTGTATAACTCATTATGCTCTTCTCTGAAGTCAGTCAGTATATAACAATATCTTTAACAAGAACTGAGTGTCTTATTACCTACAGTAAACTATATACATGAAGTAAGCTTTCTAGGACAAATATAAAGCCTTATATTTGTAGTTCCTATTGTGAATTTTGACATAATTGTTGAGACACCTCTGTAATTTAAAAAAATGTTTTATTGAGGTAAAATATGAACCATTTAGTATATAGTTCAGTAGCATGAAGTATATTTACAAAGCCTGCAAACATCACTACCCATTTAAGCAAACATTTTGAAGACATTTACTATGGCTCAACACAAAGGAATTCTATTCCTTTAAGGCTAAATAGTTTTCCATTGTATTATGTTATATCATATTTTGTTTATCTGTTCATCTCAGTGGACTAGCTACTACTATTGATAGCTGACAATATTTTCAATAGTACAAAGCATTCATGATGAAATCAAAAGTATACAAATTTTTAATCTCAGCACTTTGGAGGCAGAGGTAGGCAGATCTCTGTGAGATCAAGACCACCATGGTCTACATAGTTTCAGGCTGGCTGGGGCTACAGGGAGACCCTATCTGAAAACAACAAAAAGAGTTGACTACATAAGCTTCTCATAGATGACTATATGTAGTCTATATCAATGAAAATGTCTCCTAAATTGTTATGAAATGAAGCTTGAGACATAACTTAAAGATACTCAGTACCAGTGATTTTCTTCTCTTTTTCTTACAGATCCAGACTTTACTTACCTTGGAGGTATTTTAAATCCCATTCCAGGTTTAGTATATTACCTCTTTTTTCCTGTGGCATTTTTTACTCGTTTTATTTTTCTTTAAATATCATTTTCTTTTTTTCTAGATTGCCAGTTTGAGCTTTCTGGAGCAGATGGAATAGTACGTTCTAGTCAGGTAGAACAAGAAGAAAAAACAAAGCCTGGCCAAGCAGTTGATTGCATATGGACAATTAAAGCTACTCCAAAAGCTAAGGTATTGTTTTATATTGATCGACTTCAGAGAAGAGTATAGTGAGACCTGACTTATACAATGTATAGCTTTGATTCTTGTAAATATTTGTAAATTTATTGGGCACCTACTAATATAACATTTCTATAGTTGAATAAAATTTATTTTATTGTGTGTATGATATGTGTTGTGCCACAGCACACCTGGGGAGTTTGGAGGCCAACTTTGTGGAGTAGGTTCTCTCCTTCCACCTATATATGGGTTCTGATGATCAAACTAATGTCAGGATGCCATAGCAAGAGTTTTTACCTGCTAAGACATATCATCATTAAGTAAGGTTCTTAATCTTGAAAGATTAAGTTTTTTTAAAAAAATCTTTGGAGTCATATCTGGTAAATACAAATATTCATCAAAGATTCACTTTTTAAAAAGATTTTTTGAGGTCTAGGGAGTTGCTTGGTGAGAAAAGTGCTTTCTGTACAAGCGCAAGAACCTGAGTTTGGATCCCTACCGCCTACATAAAGCCAGGGACCTTTTCACAGTGAATGTCTGACACCAGTGTGAGGGAGCAGGGCAGACAGGTGGACCCCAGAGGCTCGCTGGGCAGCCAGTCTGTCTGAGATGAGGAGCCCAAGACTCAGAGAGAAACCTGTCTCAAAAACTAAGTTGGTCGTGAGAGAGGAAGACACCTGACATTCAACTCTGACTTCCACATGTACACTGGTTTTGTGCACATGTCCACATACACATACGTATGTGCATACACACACACACACACACACAGAGTCTTCAAAAAAAGCCCTTTTTTCCTGGTGAGGAGCATTAGGGTGCAAGATGTGGCTGGTCATGCCAGTGTGAAGTAACGAACACCAAGTCTCAGTTCTGTTTTCTCACTATGTGTCCCCAGCTACTGACATGAAACCATATGGGCAGTGCTGCCAAGAAGAATGTTGTTTGTAAAAACTCTGACTGAGAGAGATTGATTTCCAACTGCTTGTGCTGTTTGCTTTTTATACTTCTAGGAATGTCATCAGAGATAAAACTAGGCTTAGTTTTTACATATATGGAAAAGGGGAAAGAAGAGAGAAACTGGTAAAACATATCCTTAAAAAATTGTGAAGCTAGGCATGGGAGTATTTACCTATAATCCCACTTAGGATGAGACAGAATTTTCATGAGTCAGGGGCAACCTATTGAGACCCTGGCTGTTCCCTCAAAAAAAACCCATGAAAATTTGATTTATACTAATAGTGATGTGATAGATGACTTGAAAATACTAAAACAGGTCAAAAAACACTTGGAAACATTGGAAAATTTTTATCAAATACCCTTTGAAAAGCAAATATAATTTAAAAACAAAGCCATTAATTTATTTTCCTTCTTTTAATATATGTCACCAAATAATAGTTTACATTTTTATTTTTTTTATTTGTATCACTTAACTATAGATCAATAAAAAAAACAGTAATTCTTATAAAGACAGATAACTGTATGTTAGTGTAGTAAACTGAAGTTGATGTTACAACTGGCTCTGGCTGATTTAATTAACTAATTACTGCCCAGGGTAGACATAACAGGAGGTTGGTTTTACCATTGACATTGGGGAGGTGGGGAAAGCCAAGGGTTTGGGTGACTATGGTGAGGCCCCTACCAATCCAGATTTCTCAGAGGGGGATAAGTGACATGAAAGAGCAAAGTGAAAAACAGTTTCTGTGAGTACATGTCAGTAACAAGGAAACATGTTTTGGGGTTTGTTCTCTGTGTTGAGATTGTGGTTTCCCCTGATTTTATATCTAGAAATTTACCTTTGGCTTTGGGTTATGAATTTATATCAGAACCACAAATCACAAAAATTATCAAGAGAATCCTAAGCTTATAAAAGCTTTGAGGCACTTGCCAAAAATACCCAAAGAGGCTACAGAGCTTTTATTCATAAAACTCTCCTGGAGACTTAGATGACCCCTCTGCTCATAGACCACCAGTAAGGTCAAAACAAACAGGAAGAAGTTCAACCTTCTAGGTTTTATATCTTCAAGAATTTACATACTTTATTGGGGCTGGAGAAATGACTCAGTGGTTAAGAGCACTAGCTCTTCTTGTGGAAGACCCAAGTTCAAATCCCAGCACCCACATAGTGGCTAACAACCACCTGTAACTATAGTTTCAAAGAGTCTGACACCCTCTTCTGTCATCCGCAGACATTGCATGACACTGGTGCACTAACACACATGCAGGCATTACACTCAGACATGTTAAAAATTAATCAAAAAAATTTTTGAAGAATTTATGTACTTTAAATATCCTAAAGAAAGCCTGGGCATGGTGACGCACATCTTTAATCCCAGCACTTGGGAGGCAGAGGCAAGTAGATCTCTGTGTATGAGATCAAGGCCAACCTGTTCTACACAGCAAGTTCCAGGCCTGCTGGGGCAACAGGAAGACCCTGTCTCAAAAAATTGAATGAATGTCCTAAAAAACAAACAAAAAGATGAGAAAGAAAAATGACCAGGTACATTTTTTTAAAACTACATACATAGATTTCTATAATATGGTTATTAAGATCTGAGGAAATTTAGTAATGGGGAGGGTGCAGCAGTCTTTTAAGAATTTTTTCAAAAATTGATAATTGGCATGACATAGCACCTCCCAAGCAAAAATAATATGCATATATAGAGTTTGCATGACACTTAGGTTGAGCACACATAGGGAAAAAAATTTAAGCAACCAGAGAATGAAAGAATTAGCCTTCAAAGAGATGCTGTTTTTCAGTTAAATTTATTTATTATTGTGCACGCTGGAGGGAAGTGCATGAGTGGCACGCACTTTTGAAAGTCAGGGGACAATTTGCTGGAGCCCATGCTCTCCTACCTTGTGAATTCTGAGCATAAATTCAGGTCAGCAGACCTGGCAGCATGTTCTTTTGCCGCTGAGGCACAAAAGGGATGTTATTTAGAAATCATCCATAGCAAAAATAGCAAAATAAAAGCTCAAAGATAATAGTGTCTTGAAAGTGAAAAAAAATAATAGTAACCTCCATTTCCAGAGCTAAAGTGATTTAAGAATAAGGGCAAAAGTATGGTATTTCTGAGTAAAAATAATAAATGAAGCAAATGCCACCATTGAGAGAGAGAGAGAGAGAGAGAGAGAGAGAATTTTGCCTGTGGAAGCCAGAGGAGGGTGTTAGATCCTCTGGAACTTGTGTTATAGACAGTTGTTAGCCACTTTTTGAGTGCTGGGATCTGAACATAGGTCCTTTAGAAGAGCATCCTATGCTCATGGCTACTAAGCCAGCTCTACAGCCCCCAGATGTTACATTTAAAATCTAAGTATGTCTTTTTCATAAGATTATTGCAAGAAAATTTAAAGATGGAAAAGTGTACCCACGTCATACAATGCCCACAGAGGTAGAAGAGGGCACCAGATCCCCTGGAACTGCAGTTACAGACAGTTGTTAGCTGTTGTGTGGGTGCTGGAAAATGAATCCTGGTCCTTTGCAAGAGCAGTCAGAACTCTTAACTAATGAGCCAACTCTCCAGCTTCTTTTTAGTTCTTTCTAATAAGTTTTTAAAAATTTGCTGTAGTTATTTGTCCTTTTCTATCTCTAATATTTCAAAAATTACTTGGTGGTGCCCCTCACCCCAATGCCCAGATCAAACTTGTCAGAGGTTTGTCTACTGTTGTCTTCTACAGAGTCAGATTTGGTCAAATTTTTTTTTTTTTTTTAAAGAGATCTCCTAAGTTGGTTTCAAACTCAAGCTTATCCTGCAACATCTTAAATAGTTGGAATTACAGGACCTTGTCACCCATGGTTATTTATGGGCATCTTAGTTTCATTCTGTTGCTTTGTTGTGACATAAAACTCTGGCCAAAAGCAACATGAGAAGGAAGGGGTCTATTTGGCTTATATTTCCAGTTTACAGTTCATCTTTGAGGGATGTCAGTCCTTAAGCAGAAATGCAAAGAAGAACTATTGGAGGAACGCCTCCTGCAGGTTCATTCTCTGGCTGACTTGTTCATACTTAGCTACACATACATACATGCAGGTAAAACATTCATACACATAAAATAAAAAATTTTAAAATTAACATCAATTTACTTTTTAAAAAGTAGGCAAGGATCTGAGGAGACAGCTCAATTAATAAAATGCTTTCTCACAAAGAATGAGGACCAGAGTTCAATCCCTATCAGGTGCCAATTTGTAATCTCAGCACTGGGAAGGCAGAGATCCCTGGGGCTTGAATCCTAAATAAGGACACATAAGATTGACCTCTGACCTTTGTACACATGGACATATGTGCTGCTCCTCGCCCCCCCCCCCCCCAGAACAGGGAGCCTGGGAGATGTTTGGTTGACATAGTACTTGCTGCACAAGCTTGAGAATCTGAGTTTGATTGCCAGCACCCACAAACACTGGGCACAGCAATGCACACCAGTAATCCCAGTGCTTCAGAGGTAGAGATAGGAGGACCCCTGGGGCTTGCTAACCAGCCAGTCTAGCTGAATTGACAAGGTTCAATGACAGACCCTATTTCAAAAAAATAATAATAATGTGAAGAATAATTAAGACTGATACTGACTTTGACCTGGACATGCATACGCATGAATAGGTATACATGTGTACACACATACAAACACACATATATACACAAAAGTTGACAAGTGATCTTAATGGACATTTCTCAAAAGAAAGCATACATGTGGCCAATAGATACATGCAAAACAGCTAAGCATCACAATAATAGAAATGCAAATAACAATCTGACCGCAATTAGAATGACTGTTACCAAAAAGACAATGACATGCTGAGGAGGCAGAAGAAAGGGGAACCCCTATAACTTGTTTGTGGAAATGTAAATTAATTGTAGCCACTACAGTAACCAGTATAGACCTTGCTCAGAAAACTAGAAATAGCACTGTGTGATTTTTAGCTTCTCTGTTACTGGACATAATCCAAAGAAAGCTAAATCAGTGTTGGGGTAGATGCACTTTCCTGCTTATTCCAGCACTGTTCAGAACAGCCGAGCTATGAAATCAATAGACGAATGCACAAAAACACATATATTCCAACGGGATATATCACTCAGCTCTGAAAACAAGTGAAGTCCTGCCATTTGCAGCAACATTTCTGAGCCTAGAGGACATTATGTTAAATAAGTTAGACATAGACAGGTGCATGTGAGAACCACATGTTCTCACTTAGATGTCAAAGCTCAAAATAGCGTATCTCAGAGTAGAATAGTGGAACTTGCAGGCTGAGAAGCAGAGGACAAAGAAAGGGGAGATGACTAACAGGTCCATGACATGGATGCACTTGTAAACATGCATAAAATAAAAATAACAAATATGAAAAATATCCAATAAAAGTTGAATTAGAAATAAAGATATCTTTTAACTATTATAAGACAAATCACCTATGAAGTGTACCCTGTGAATAACAGAGGTCAGCTTCAGTTGTCATTCCTCAAAAGCTGTCCACTTTGCTGTTTGAGACAGGAATTCTCACTGGCCTGGGACTCAATAATTAGGCTAGGCAGGTGGCTGGCCAGCAAGCCCAGAGTTCTGCCTATCTCCATCTGCCCAACACTAGTATTGCAAACACATTCCACCATGCCTAGCTTTTCCACTTGGACTCAGGGGACCAAACTGAGGTCCTCATGCTTGCATAGCAAGCACTTTACTGACTGAGCTATCTCTAGCTCCAGAAAGGGATTTCTTCATTAAAGTAATATTTAAGAACTACTTAAAGATGAAATTAGTGTCTGGCATTTGTCCCTAATATGAGAGGCAGAAGTAATGAAAAATGGAGATAAAACAAGATTACCTGAGTTGATAGTTACTGAACTTGGGGGATGCTTTCATGGGTATATTCTGTATTTTGTCTGCTTAAAGTTTTCCATATTGAGTTTTATATTATCATAAGAATATCTTGAACAGTTCTATATTAATAAATTTGTAAATAGTCTAAATTGTTTCCCCATTTTCCTATGTATATCTTCTTCCCCCACCCCTGCCAATCTCACAACTCACAGCGGGTTAAGCTAAAAAACTCTGAGGACATTTTCTCATTCTGGCCAAAAAAACTAGGGAAAGTAGGAAAGGTATCAAGTCATCTAGAGAATAGACACTAAACAGAGGTAGTGAAGAAACATTCTCAACTCCTGAGCTGAATATGCATAGAGGAGATCCGTAGAACATGACAAAGCTATTAAAAACCAAGTTACAGAATAATCCATCATCTCTGTCTCTGAGTGGGGTATACCTGGATAAGCCTATACAGCACAGCGAAAGCTTTGAAAATAGCCAGCATTGGAACCATCATCACACAAAGTGAGACAAAACTTGTACTGGGAAGCTAACTGGGAGAGGCAGGTGGATCGCTGTGAAATCTAGGCCAACCTGATCTACACAGCAAGTTCCAGGCCACCCTGGGCTATGGGAGATGCTGTCTCAGAGACAAAAAACAAAAAAATGAATGAATGAGAACCAGCAAGATGATTGAGTGTAGGAATGGCTTTTATGAATAAACATAATCTGGACTAATGACTTTTCAAAATACTGTTATTTTTATTTTATGTATGAGTGTATTGCCTGCATGTATGTTAGTGTACCCATGTTGTGCAGTGCCCTCAGAGGTCAGAAGAAAGCTTTGGATCCTCTGAAACTGAGTTATACACAGTTGTTAGCAACCATGTGGGTGCTGGGCAGCTTACCCACTGAGCCATCTCTCCAGCCCCCAGAACTAATGAATTTAATTAACCCCAACAAAACCGTGTGCTCTTGTGTCTTGTGACCTTGGAACCTAATCTCATTTCCTGGACAACTTCAGTTTGGTACTCTACCCAGAAAGAATGAATGAATGGATGAATGATTGAAAGAAGAAACGAATGTGGATAACTTGAAAATTAGCATACCAAAGTGCTGAAAGGCAGCACCTCATCTCCATTGTATGCAATAGAGGCTGGGAAAGATAACTGACCCTAGATGAATGAGATATTCTAGAACTAGGAATGAAAGACCAGATGTTAAGATTAGAGGGGAGCCAATCTTGTACTTCCTCAACTGAATGAAGGTGGAGAAACCATTTTGAATAAAATTATGGGTGGGTGTGGACTCGAGACACAGTTCCAGAAACAAAGTTCCAGCAGTCAGTTCCATCAACACAGTTTGAGGAGACAGGTCCCAAGAGATATCTAGGGGAACAAATGTCCTCTGAGCTCAGGGCCACTCTTAAACACAAAATGTAAGAATCAGTCTATTTGTTTGGGAAATCATAATGTTGGTGTAGCAACATTGCAGCTCAGCTTACTACAACATCTGACAGCTTGTGTTTGATACATGGAGCACAGATAAAGGTGAGTGGAGAGATCAAACTCCACAAATTCTGCTCTCCCTTCCACACATAAGCCATAGTATGTGTGTACCCACCCATAATAATACTAAATAATTATTCAATTAATGGATAAATAAGGCAGATAGTAGAGTGCTTGCCTACCATATGCAAGACCCTGCGTTCAGTAACCCTAGTTACCTAGCACTTCCACCTGCAAAAACAAGTAGGTAAATATTTCAGACATTTGCTGATACTTAGTTCTATCAATTTGTAGTTTTATAAATGTGGTCACTACCTTCTGTAAACAGGATATGCTAGATATGACTCATCTGTAGGAAGACCTTACTGTCTAATGGAAGAGACCAATAATTATAATGTTAGAGCCATACGCAGAATATTTTTATTACATAAGTAATAAATTAATGAGAGCTAATGATATACTTAAGAAATGTACTTGGGGGCTGGCAAGGTGGCTCAAGTGGGTAAAGGTGCCCATGATAACCTGAGTTGATCCACAGGATTCACATGATGGAAAGAGAGAACTGACTCCCAAAAGTTGCATTGTGACCTCTACATGCAGGCTGTAGCATTCATGGAACCCCCACACAGACACATGTACATACACACAAGATAATCATATTAGTAATAGTAAATATTAAGTAAAAATTAAGGGAAGGTACTTGGCCTTTTGAGGAAGATCTCAAGTAGTTCAGGCTGGCCCTTGAACTTGCTATATGAGACCATCATGAGCTCCTGATCTCCTGCCTTCACTTTTAAGTGCTGGGTTTATAGGTGTGCACCATAATGCCATACTTGTTTTGGTGTTTGTTTGTTTTTTGAGACAGGGCCTCCTATAGTCCAGGCTGGAATTTTATAGAGATGGCAAAGGATAACCTTGAATTCTAGTTTGATCTTCCTGTTTCTTTATTTGTGTATTTAAGAAAAACAGGAAATAAATAGTAGAATGTAAAAGGAAAGCCAGAAAGGTCAGGGATTATTGACCTATTCTACCACACCCAACTTGAAAATATGTTGCTTTTATGTCCAAACACATGCATGGAGATTTTGTAAAGATTTAGAATAGAAAAATCTATTTCATTATTAATTGCCTGTCATTCTCATGGAAACGTCAAACTAGTTATGTCAAATAAAGTTCTTAGGATATCAAAATTTGATTCTGCTTTTTACAAAGGAAAATATATGCCATGCTTTTTTAATCCCTTTAAGTTAGAGGGTAGGAGAGACATGATACTTTCTCAGGAGTAGCCACTGAAAGGTTGAGAACTCATTAGATGTCTTCAGTGACAATTCTGAGAAAATTTTATTCTTCACACAAAAATTTAGCCAAGCAACTATAGACAAAAAGTAAGAAAGTACATATGTATGAGAATGTAAGACTCCCTGTAGAGTAAGAGAAACATAGACTTAAGAAACAGATTGATGTGAGTTCAAAGTCTTGCCCTTGGGGACTGGAGAGATGGCTCAGCATTTAAGAGCACTTACCGTTCTTCCAGAGGACCTGAGTTCAGCTCTCAGTACCATATTGGATGGCTCACAACCACCTGTAACTCCAGCTCTCAGGGATCCAGTGCTTTCTTCTGACTTCTGGGATGTCCACAGAAAGTCACAGAGACACACATGTACACATAATAGAAAAGAAATTTTTCACAAAGAAATCCTTGTCCTGTATGATCCTGGGCAAGTTACTGAATCTTTCTTGTCATAAAGGGTACCTGCTTAATAAGGTTATGCTAGAGATTAATACTTTGTACGTATGTAAAATGTCATTGTGGCTGAGAATGTAAAGCTGTGAAGGAAATCTTCAAACAAAATGAACCAAAAGTATTGTAAATCATTTAGTCCCCGCTAGCAAACTACCTATAAAATTTTAGTAAAGAAATGCTAATAGTGTGTATTTGTCATGTTGATAATACACTTTCTGTCTTCCTGTCTGAAATTGTTAAAAGTGTTATTTAAAGAGTGGAATCTTAAAATTGCTTAAATGTGTAGCAGTAGAATAATAGGAAAATAAATGGTAGAATGCTGAAGGAATGAGCATTGTAATAAATACTGTAGATAACATTTGTGATGTATAACTACAAAAGTAGGATATATTTAGTTTACACAGCTAGTAATTAAACTTAGGTTTAATATGTACAGAAAGGGCAGAGGATATAGCTATTAGGATATTTGTCTTATATGAAGGTAGCCCTGGGTTTTATTCACAGCACCACGTAAAACCAGGTGTGGTGACATATGCTTGTAATCTGAGCACCTGAGTGATGAAGGAAGGTGGATCAGAAGTTCAAGATCAGCCTCCGCTACATGAGACCCTGCCTTAAGTATAAATGCATAAATAAATAAGTAAATATCTCTTACCAAAATACTGGAAACACTAATAACATTGATTGTCTTAATAATAAAGTTGTGAGCAATTCTTTTTATTTCTTTCATGTGTCAGTACCATGAGGTTATCATTATAATGAAGAGATTAGATGAGAGTTAATGCCTTATTAGAAAAGGCAGCCTTTCTTTGTAGATAAAATATAAGATTTCCGAATGTTTGGTTCCATTGTTAAGACAACCAAAAAAACCAGACCATTATTTTTGGATATTTTAAGTACTTAAACATGAGCTTTTTATATGTTCTATTTTTCAGTCAGCAGTCATAAATTCAGTGTAATATATTGACTATGAAACATAGAAATGGGAAAATAAAAATTCATGTATCTTTTTAAAACTGCTGTTTGGATATTACAGATTTATTTGAGGTTCTTAGACTACCAAATGGAGCACTCAAATGAATGCAAGAGGAACTTTGTTGCTGTCTATGATGGAAGCAGTGCTATTGAAAACCTGAAGGCCAAGTTCTGCAGCACTGTGGCCAATGACGTAATGCTTAAAACAGGAGTTGGAGTGATCCGAATGTGGGCAGATGAAGGGAGTCGCCTTAGCAGGTTTAGAATGCTCTTCACTTCCTTTGTGGAGCGTAAGTAAATACTTCTTACAGCACTTAGCTCTCTTAGATAATTTTCACTCATTTACTGTAAGCTCACTGACAAAAAATATGTCAGAAAGCATGTAGAAATGACTGTTTTGGTTCCTATTCTCAAAAAATTGACTGTCATGGCAGAAAAAGATATGTTGGCATGTAACTGGCATCACCAGTTCAGTGTAAAGTGTAAGTAAATGAAAGGGAGTTAACTTTTTATTTTTAATACTTCATTTTTATTTTATGTATATGAGCATATTCCCTGCATGTATGTAAATGCACCCATGTTGTGCAGTGCTCATGGACGTCAGAAGAGGATGCTGGACCCCCTGGAACTGGAGTTGCAGACAGTTGTTAGCCATGTTGGTGCTGGGAACCGAATCTGGGCTGTCTGCAAGAGCAACCAGTGCTCTTAACCAGTGAACCATCTTTCCAGCCCCTAACTTTTTATTTTTATTTAATTTTGAACTTTCAGAATTTATAAAAATGTTTATGTACTTTTATTCAAACTTTCCTAATGCTCATATCTTTAAAAATAAAATGAAAATTAGCATGGTAGAATATTAACTACTAATTTGTATACCTTACTCACACATCACTAATTTTTCCTGTAATAGCTTTTTTATGATTCAGCTTCCCACATTGCTTTCAGTTGCCAAATATCATTGGTCTTCTCCATTTGACAGCTACTCTGTCTTTCTTGATATTTCCTGATCTGGACACATGTAAAGAATACTGGCTAGGGATTTTAATAAAATGTCCAACCATTTGGGTTTATCTGTTTTCCAATCAATTTATTGAGGTCGCATAGTTCATCAGGAAGCCTACTGTGCCTTTCTCAGTGCAGAATGTCAGTGAAGTGGGGATATATAATTCTATTAATGATAATAAGTGCCTGCATTGACTTCCATGCTTTTGTTAACATGGTGCCACTTTTCCCCAGTATAAAATTACCATTTTTTTTCTTTACTGATGTCTATTTGAGACTGTGCAAGGATCTTTTCACAGATAATTATCCATTGAAAGTTTCTTCCTGTAACTCAAATAATTATTTGTATAGTTTACCTAATGGTGATTTTCAGTTACCATCATTCTTTCTGCATATTCTAATTAGAATTCTGCTGTGAGGAAAAGCTAGTCTAATGTTTTCCCTTATTTATTTCATAATATTTATTCTGTTATTATAATGCTATAATACTGCTATTATTCTAAAATACTAATACTCTGCAGTAGAAAACCAAGTTTCAACCCCAGGAACTCTGGGTTTGCCTCCATTCTCCTTCAGTGCCCAGTCATTATTTTTAACCATGTACTTGTTAGCACAACTGGATTGAAACAGGCACACTATGTGTTTTCCCAACCCTACAACTAACCGTATTTCTAGGGAGACATTTCCTTTTCTTAATATGAGAAACCTGTGTAGTTGTTCACACTATGCTTTGTTTCTTCAGTCCCAGTATGCACAGAATTTCAAAACTGCTAGCTATAGTCTCTTTAAGAAATTTCCTAATAGTGTGGAAATTTCACATGTAGTTTGTATATGTATTATGGTAAAATATACATAAAATTTACCCTCACCCATTTTCACATGTTCAAATGAGTGATGTTAAATACAACCATTATCCACCTCCAGAGAAATTTTGTCATCCCAAACTGAAATCCATCCACAACAGTCCTCTGTTCCTCTCTCTCCCTATTCCTGGTAACCATTCTTCTACTTCACTGTCTCTCTTAATAATAGTAGCTCAAATAAGTGGAATCATTTAATACTTGTCCTTTTGTTTCTGGCTCATTTCACTTATTACAACATTTTCAGGCTTCACCGTATATCTGAATTTCATTCTTTTTTAAAGCTGGGTAATAGTTCATGATATGTATTAGTCCCTTCTTGCATCCCTTTGACAAAATCCCCACAGAGACTACATAAAGTAGGAAGTATTTAATTTGGCCCATGGTTTGAGAGAGTTCAGTCCATGGTCATGGCCATTTGGCTCCATTCACTTGGACCAGAGCATCATGGTGGTGGCATCATTTAGTAGAAGAGAACTGTTGATTTCATTACCAGCCAAGAAGGGACCAGGGATACTACATTACCCAGTGACCTTTTTTTTTTTTTTTCCTTTTTGCTAGATCCTGCATTCTGCCTAATCTACAAACTCCCAAAATATCATCACTTTCTGAGGAACAAGCATTTAAAACACAAGCCTGTGGGAACATATCCAAACCATCATCACATTTTTTGTTATAAATTTGATAGACAGTTTGGTTGTTTGTAACTTTTGTTTGTGAATGATGTCGCTGAAAGTACTAGACTTTCTTGCTTTGGATTTTTTGTTGATTCATATGACAAATACGTATTCAAATTTCTGAGAATCTAGCAAACTTTTTCAAGTAGTTACACCATTCTATATTCCTACCACCCAAAAGAGTTCTAATTTCTCAACAATCTTAAGTATTTTTTTGTTTTTAATGAGAACCTCTTATTATATACAAAGTGGTATCTCCTTGTAGGGTTGATTTATAATGAATATTTTTTCATGGACTACTTAGACATTTATAAATCTTCTTAGGAGAAATGTCTGTTCAGGTCCCTCAATCATTTTTAAATTTGGTTACTTGTTCTTAAGTTGTAAGGATTCTTTATTTGTAGTTGGTATCATTCCCTTATCAGAGAGATGATTAACATATATTTTTCACATTCTGTGTGTTGTGTTCTTAGTATTTTGAGTAAAGTCCTTTGACATGATATAAATAAGTTTTTAATTTTTAAGATTTATTTTAAACAGCATGTATGTGTGCACACATGCACATGAAAGTGCAGGTACAGTGGGGGTCAGAGGCACCAGATTTCCCTGTAGATGAACTAACAGGCAGTTGTGATCTACCACCTGATATGGGTGCTCAGAACTGAATCCAGGTCCTTTCCAAGACTAGTACAGGCTCTTAACTGCTGAGCCATCTCCAGACCCTAATTTAGATGAAGTTCAGTTTATCTGTTTTTTGGGGGATGGTGGTGTTGTTGCTGCTGCTGCTGCCTGTACTTTTACTGTGATATCCAAGAAATTTAGCAAAAACAACATCATGAAGCTTTTCTACATATATTTTCTGCTAAGAGTTCTATGATTTTAGTTCTTATGTTTAGGTCTTGGATGCATTTGAAATTAATTTTTGTTTTGGTGTAAGATTAGAGTCTGATTTCATTCTCTGTTCCATTGCTCTCTGTGGCTGTTTTTAGACTAGTTCAACTGTTTTGATTTGTAGACTGGTAGTGAGTTATAAAATCAGGAAATCTGAGACTTCCAACCTAAATTTTCTTTCTTAAGATGGATTTAACTATTCTAATTCCCTTCAGTAATTCATGAATTTTAGGATGGATTTTGGGTTTTGTGGGTTTTCTTTTTTCTTTTCAGCAAAACATTTTGTTGGGATTTTTACTTTAAATTTGGATCATTTTGAGTAATACATATACATCTAAACCATCTTATATTTTCCAATCCATGAATAGAGAATGTCTTTCCATTTTTTAGTCACCTTAGTTTGTTTTTGTTGTTGTTGTTGTTGTTGTTTTTTGATCATTTTGAGACAGGGTCTCCCTGTAGCCAAAGCTGGCCTGGAATGCACTATGTAGATCAGGCTGGTCTTGATCTCACTAAGATTCACTGCCTCCTGAGTGCTGGGGTTAAAAGTATGCTTCACCATGCCCAGCTCTTAAATTTCTTTCAGTAATATTTTATAGTTTTCAGTTTCCAAGTCTTTTGCTTCTTTTGTTAAATTTACTTATAATTTGAATTTTTTAAAATATGTATTATAGTAAGAAACAGATTTTATACATCTTCCCAAAATACTAAAGTAGGACAGGGCATAGAATTTAGCACCCAATATAAATTGATATATACAATCAATTATCTCCTGTACTAATTACATTTCTCCTTTAAGGAAGGCAGGGTTTATTTTGGCTCACAGTTTCAGAGGGCACAGTCGGTCACAGCAAGAAAAGCAGGAAACAGAGGAAACTGTTCACATTGGAGTCAGGGTGCACAAAGCAGTGGTTCTTGTCTGAGCCCCCAATCCGTGGAATCGTGGTCCGCACACTCAGTGTGTGGGTGGGGGTCTTCTCACCTCAGTTAACTTAATCTAGATAATCCCTCATGGATGTACCTGGAGATTTGTTTCCATTCTAAATCTCATTAGGTTGACAAGATCAACCATCACATTCCCAAGGTGACCGTTAAGTCTCACTTTGAGAATTATAAAAATGAGCACTCATAAATGACCTTTATTAAAATTATCGACATAAACCAAAGAAACAACTTCAGAAATTATTCATGTAAAAGAAATCTCAACTTCTAGGATTTGGGAACTTTTGTAAGGGAAGTACTTGATTTAATTCTCTATATCTGAGCTGTAGAAAATAGTTTAAAGTTCTTTTTTTACTGAGAATAACAGTGCTAGGATTTTTAGCTCAAGAAGTTTATTCTAAATTTAATATTGCAACTTAATCACAGCACCTTCATTTTAAATACTACATTTTGGGTAGAAGGAAAGAGCCGTGAAAGGAAATCAAAATTTACTACATGGTCTGGAGATAACACTAGGGTTACTGACTCTTCAACTATTCAAATTAGTTAAGGTATAATCATGTGCTCTTCTTTATGTTGATGTATCAAACACTCTGACCAAAAACAACATGGGGAAGGACAGAATTTATATGGTTTATACTTCATGGTCATAATCCATCACTGAGAAAAGTCAGGGTAGGAACTCAAGGCAGGAACCATGGAGGAAGGCTGTTTTCTGGCTCACTCTCTGGTTTGCTTACTTACTCATGCTTAGCAAGTTCTAATATATGACCCAGGACAACCTGCCTAGGGTTGGTATTACTCACAATAGGCTGGAACTTCCTAATCAATTATAAAGCAAAACAGTTCCCCAAAGACATGCCCATACACCAATCAGATCTTAACAGTTCCTCAAGAGAGGCTTTTCTCTCAGATGACCCTAGGCTGTGTCAAGTTGACAATTAAAGCTACCTACGACGAAACAGAAATATAGTCTACTAATTTTTTTTAAAAGCTGTATTAAAATGATTTCTTTTGTGTTAAATCTGGATGTATACAATGTAGCCATTAAGTTCCTGCTTCGATTGGTATGATCAAACCCCCCTGGTTGAGGGGAAGGAAATTTCTTAATAAGATAAGATGAAACACCACAAATTTATTAATTTCCAGTTTTCTTTCAGTTACCGATAACTAGTCTCAGTCGCAATTGGAAAAAGAAATTTTGAGTGATTCTAGTTTTTTAAACTTATTAAGGCTTACCTTTTAGCTGAACAAATATTCTGTTCTGGAGATTGTTCATTCATTACGCATCTAAGATTTTAAAAAAGTGCTGTGTTGCAAAATGGAGTTTTCTGTCCGTTAAATCCAGTTGATTTGGAGTTCTGTTGAACACTTCATTTCCTTATTAATCTTCTGTCCAGTCATTCTGTCTGTTACTGAAAGTGGGTTATAGCCACGAGCTGTTATTATAAACCTGTTTGTTTCTTCAGTTGTCACTATTGCCTCATGTATTGGGGTACTCTAGTTTTTAGTTTGATTATAGTGTACAAAAAGAAATGAAAAGGAGTAAAAACTTGTCACTACAAAAAAGAAGCAGGCAGCAGTGATGAGAGAAAGCAGAACTGTAAGATATCAAATAGGGAGCAAGTGTCATTTCTTGATGGGTTAACTCTCTGTGAAGAGATCATATATTTCCTTATCACTTAACCCTGGATTTAAATTCTTTCTTTTTTAAGCAGTAACTTCAATTTTTTGTTTGTTTTTTGCTGGTTGGGCTTGTTGAGACAAGATCTCACCCTGTAGCTCAGGCTAGCCTAGAATTCATTACCTGGACCAGGCTTCTCTCCCACTCATAGAAATCCTCCTGCCTCAGCCTCCACAGTGCTGGGATTTTTAAGTCTTGGGATTTTTTTAACCCAAGAATTTATCAACATCCCAGATATTATTTAGTGATTGTGTATGTGGAATCTGTTCCACCCTTTGACCTTCAGTCTTTTTGTACCTTTAGATCCAAAGTCAGTATCTCCAGACCTTGGATCTTATTCTTTGTTTTTATTTTTCTCCAGTATCATCTTCCTCACTCCCTAAGTTGACCAGGAAGGTGGGCCTCTGCCGTTTTGCTGTTCTCTCAGTCTGCCTTACAGCTTTGTTGTCTTGTCACTGCTGCATGCTTTTTTGGATTTTGTACTGGAAAAATTTTAATCTCTTTTCATTTCTTTTGTAAATACACAATTCTCCATGGTTGCCATGGAGATTACATCTTTATGAGTTGTTCTAATCTTTGAAAGTTATCTTTGCTATTTGGTGAGCATCAGGGACTTTGTCATATTAAAGGACATTGTAATCCATACATAGACAACTTACCCAACTGTAAAATTGAAGAGAACAGGTTGGAGGGTGTAGCTTGGTGAAGACACTAGGTTTAACCCCCAGCAACAAAAAGGAAGGAAAGGAGGGAGAGAGGGAAAGGAAAAGAAGAAGGGATGGAACAGAGGAGGAGGAAGAGAAAGAAAGAGAGAGAGACCTGGAAAATATAAACAAAATAAGACCCATTTTAGAATTCTTCCCTTAGGAGCCTGATAATTCAAGTGAATAAATCCCCACAAGAAAAAAAAATTATTCTTTGCCTCCCCACCACCTAAAAACCCAAGTGTGTCATTCCTTCCTGATACTTTGCTATCATAGGTGTAGATCATACTATATTATTTTTTTGCAGTAATCTGCTTTCAAAAAATGCTGTCATTTTTTTATACTTGATTTTAAAGGATCAGTTCTGTTAATACACATTGAGCCTCTCTGATCTCTTTCCTCTGATTCATCTCGTGTATGAAGGAAGTTAACATTTAAAGGAACATTCATACTTCACAAATATAATTAAGTATATGTTCATTAGCATATATGTACTTTAAAATATGTGATATATCTTACATAAGCATTTGTGAAAGAAAATTTTAGCGTTTATATCCTAACTGATGAATATACTTTAATAATATATATCATTTGTACAGATCAGAAGTCTCTAAGTACAAAGGTATTATAAAAAAGACAATGTCAAATACATTCTTGAGAAATTTGAAAATAGTTTTCCCTTATACTTTCAAGATATTGCTATTCCACAGATTTTGTGTTAACGTCATGACTGTTGGTAACATGTACAACTGAGCTGCCAAGTTTTGAGTTACTAAACCAGTTTAGCCAACCAACCTTTGGATTTGCCTGTCTTCCTTTCATTTATGTAGCATGTATCATAGGAAGTGGTGTTTGATGCTATGAAGACACAAAAGTAGATTGAACAGTCTTTGCCATGAAGAATATTATAGTCACTTAAGTGAGGTGACCTATGTGCAAATAATGAGGTATAGGATTGACTGACAGTGATGATGTGAGACCCAAGACAAAGTATTTTTTCAAATATCTGGGTTAATTCTGTGAGACAACATATTAAGGAGAAAGTGATGCTTGAGTGTGGGTCCTTTGAGCTTAGAATTAGGGTTACTACACTAGATACATTTTAGAACATACAAACATTCCTTGAGGTAGTTGGATTAAAGACTAGTTTAGACTCTCCTATCAGTATCTGGGAGCTATATGCTGTAGAGCTGTGCTGAGAATGGAGGCCAGTAAGTGGTTACTTCCATAGTCACCATGGGAATCCATAGCCTGAGCAGAACAGTGTCCAGGTAAAGGAGTTATGAGACAGAATCATTAGAATTCAGTAATTAATCCAGAATGAAAGGCAAGCAAGGATGAGTCATAGAGACTTACAATTGTAAGTCAGACTGACTTGAAAAAAGAATTAAGCAGATAACAAGGAAAAAGTACTGTTATTTTTTTCAATGTATATTTTTATTGAATATATATTTCATACAATACATCTTAATCATATTAAGAGCCCCTCCCCTATAGCCCACCCACCAGATCTCCTGCTTTCTATCATACGTGCTAAGGCTTATGGTAAAAGTATTTAGGCATTCTGACAGCAGTAAGTTGCCTAGGCAGTTGAAATGGCCAGAGCTCAGCAGCGGCACATGCCAGAAGTAAACTGTTGCTGCTGCTCATCTGATTGATATAGCCAAAGCTTGTTTTTGAGAAATATTTTAACTTGAGTTTGAGAACTTTGGATTTGCTTGTTTATTTCATAGTACTTGAGATGGCACTCATTGCTGGAACATGCTAGACAAACACACTATCACTGAGCTATGTCCCCAACCCTAACTTGAGAACTTTTTACACTTAAAAACAATTACACTATTTCAGATCACTACATTCAGTGCTTTGGAGAAAGACATAGCTAACCAGAAAATGTTTTAACCTTTACTCTTCTCTGGTTGTTTTCTTCCAACTTCTGCCTGTGTTGTCTAATGCACTGCCCACCACTACTTATAGTTGTTGTGCACTTTGTAATGTGGCCAGTCTAAATGGTTAATGCTGTAATAATAAATCTGCATACTAGATTTTAGAGACTTGATGTGAAATTTTAAAATGTAAAGTATCTCATTAATATACCTTAATTACATGAGAGAATGGGAATATTTCAGACCTTGTCACAGAGCTCCTTTACAGCACCCATACATTAGGTGATTTGCTATGATTCACATGTAATTTGTCATCATAACTAAGAATGATTACATGAAAAGATGTACAATAGGATCAGCAAAAGTAAACGACTGTGTGAGCTTACAGAAATCATGCACAGAGTTTCTTATGGTCTCTTCCTTCTATGAAGTATCTCTAAGCGGGCTGATTATCCAACCACAAAAAGTACAGTGGCATCATATACAGTGCTGTGGTGCAAAGAAGCCTGTTAGAGACTCAGCACCCAATTCATTTGGGGTTTAGTCATATAAGCAATCTATGTCCTGCATGTACTAAAATTCCTTACTCTAAGCTGGTGTGGTAGCACACACCTTTAATCCCAGCTTTCAGGAGGCAGAGGCAGAGATATCTGAGTCCAAGGCCAGCCTGATCTACCTATCTAGTGAGTTCCAGACCAGCTGGGGCTACAGGGAGACCCTCTCTCAAAAAGACCACGTCCCAAAAAAAATCCTTACTATGAGAAGGAAAGCAAGTGTTTGCATAATAACATTGTTTACATTAATTGTAGTCACAGTGAACTAACTTTAGCTCTCAGGGAAGGTAGGAAAGCCAAGCATAAGTGCCAACCAATGGCCAAGCTTGGGAGCAGAACCATCTAAATGTGGTAGCACCTTCATACTGGCCATGTTAACTCTTCTCTGCACAGACACGTTGAACAAATTAAGAGATTTATAAAGCAAATTCCAGAGCCAGATGTGGTGGCACATGCCTATAATCGCAGCACTCAAAAGCAGAGGTGAGGTCTTTTATTGTTCTGTAAGTTGTTAATAATTTGTAATTGTTATGAATCTGTTAATGAAGCAGTATTTAAGAAGTTGAAATAACTAGGCTAATTCTGCCTGAGAGATTTGCTTCCTCCTGACTCACTGTAGATTGGAGATGTGACTAAAATAGTATAACTGCTAAAAATGAAGATCTGGACTAGAAATCAGGGTGCTTAATTTATTCTCTTTAAAAGAAGACATATATATTCAAACACATATACATACCTCATTCTTTAAGAAGAAAGAACATAGTTTTAGGAAAATAATTTCTAGGACTAGAACTGCCAAAGTAGCAAAAGATATTTTTGTTGCACTAAATCAATGTGATGTTTCAGTGGCATATTGTTCACAGGTCCCCTGCAGGTTTTACTGAGAGACAAAACTGTATTTCAGCCTCACTGCCACATTTCACCAAAAGTATAGTGCAGCTGAAACTCTAGCCCTCCTCTTTCCATGACCCCATCATGAATAAAAGTAGAAAGTAGACTCCTTGAGCTATAAGCAGAGAGCAGTTCATAAATGGTACTGTTTTTGCTATTTGTCCATTACTTATAGACTTATTTCAGCCATTTGAATATAGTTTTGAATTGAAGCAGTTAATTTAGCATTGCATAAACATAATTAGTACCTCGAGTCTTTAAATAGCTGTGCTTATCTAGTGAGAAGCATAAAGCTTAATAGATTTGCAGTTATATATAACTCAGTATAAATATGATCAAAGTACATTCTGTGCGTATATAAAACTGTCACAATGAAACTTAGTATTTTATACAATTAATATATAGTAATTTAGGGGCTGGAAAGATGGCTGAGAGTTAAGAGCACTGGCTGTTCTTGCAGGAGACTTGAGTTTAATTCTGAACACCCACATGGAGGTGTACAACTGCCCATAACTCCAGTTCCAGGGGAATCCACTGCCTTTGACCTCCATGAGTATTACATGACATGGGTGCACTTATACACATTACACATGCAGACAATATATTGATACACATAGAATAAAAATAATAAATAAAATATTTTAAGATATACATAGTAATTAAAAATATGTGACTCACATTTTACAGTCTGACGGTATCAATGCTGTTTTCTGATTACTTTAAATAATACAGAGAACAGTTATAAAAAAATCAATAGTAAGAAAGATTGCTTAGTGGGTAAAGGTGATTGCTCTGCTCTGAATCCTGATGACCTGAGTTGGATTCCAGGGATCCATGTGGTAGAAGTAGATATCCTCCTGCAAGCTGTTCACTGACTGCCACATAATACACAAAACAAAATAAATAACAATAATAATTTTAAGGTATCTGTAATAAAAGCTAAAATTGTTTCCTTAATAGTGTTCAATGGATTAGAAAGATGGGACAGAAAGCTTGTCTTTTAGGCCATCTTTGAAGTTATAAAGAGCCATCAAAATGCAATCACATAATGTTCTCTGGATAATCAAAATATCAAGGAGCCTAATGATATTTAAAATCTCATTCCGCTTATCTTTTAAAAATACATTATCTCCTCATTACCTTCCGTCGAGAACTATATAAAATAGATAGTAGAATTAGAATATAATTTATATATC
The DNA here is from genome assembly GCA_035773235.1 of Eospalax fontanierii. Taxonomy (NCBI): domain Eukaryota; kingdom Metazoa; phylum Chordata; class Mammalia; order Rodentia; family Spalacidae; genus Eospalax; species Eospalax fontanierii. The sequence continues at coordinate 6,970,062 of CM069552.1, read as the reverse complement.
ATATTTCATACAGTTTGTGGAATTGCTGTTTCTCTGGGCAGTTTTTTTATATTTTAAAGTGCAGTTATCTGCATGACACAGTTTTATAATATCTGTGACACAACTAAAGTATGTACACTAGCAAATTTTACAAAGTAAATGAAATATCCCTGTGCATCTTCTTTGGAATGCCCTCAGTCCTATGGTTTACCTATGTAACTGCCGGTACCTATTGTCTTTATAATGAGCTTTGAAACCGTGAACATTTTTTCTAATCATGGAATCTTGAGGCTAGAGATACAGATTCAATTGGTAGAGTTCTTGCCCTGCCTGAATAATGCCCTGAGTTCAATCCCCAGCACTACAAAACCAAATTAATTAAAAAATAATCATGAAATCTTGTTTAAAAGTTTTAATATTATTTTGACAAGCTAACAGTGTGGTGAATTCATTATTGTATTTTTTGCACTTGGACTAAAGACAAAAGGATCTGTATAACTAAGACTATTAACCTTTTGCTTTGCCAACTCTTAGAACCACAATCTCTCTGAAATACACTATATTCCATCCTAGCCTTTTTTGTTTTTCATGAGACAAATTCTTTTTAGAATTTACTGTTATAGACCAAGATGGCCTTTGCTGCAATCATCTTGCCTCTGTCTCCCAAGTGCTAGGATTACAGATATGTTCCACTGTGCCTGGCAAGTTTGTTTTTTTTTAACTTATTTTTATTTTGTGTATGAGTGTTTTTCTTGCATGTATGTAAGTAAACCACATGTGTGCATTGCCACAGAGGTCAGAAAAGGGTGTTGGATCCCATGGAACTGGAGTTACAGATGGTTGTTAGCCTCTACATGGGTGCTGGGAATCGAACCTAGGTCCTCTACAAGAGCAGCTGGTGCTCTTAACTGCTGAACCATCTCTCCAGCCCTGTAGTTTTTTGGGGTTTTGTTTTGTTTTGTTTTTTTTTTTTGAGACAGGGTGTTTGCTGTGTAGCCTAGACTGCCCTTGAACTCTCAACTAACCCTCTGGAGGAGATGGATTATAGGTGTGTACCACCACTCCCAGCTTCCATCCCAGTCATTTTAAAACCCAGAGAAATTAAATATTTAAAGTATACAGACAGACAGATAATAAGAGCAATTTGTATTGACACTAGTCTATTGTTTCTTCCATTCTCTGCTACATATTACCATTTCCCAAGCTGTTCAATCTGTAGTTATTTTAGGCTACAGTTATGAAAGGGTTTATTATAGTTTAACTGTAGTGATTTAGTATTATAGTTCAACTGTACTAATTTAAAAATTGTAAAAATTTTGTGTGAGCTGTTAAATCATATGTAGATGAAAAAGTCATATCTAAACTCAAATTACCTAATAGGAAGAGTAAAGGGTAAACATACCCTAGCTCATTATGATAACCACAAATTCATTACCTGTTGCACAGGAAGTTGGGTGAATAATGCCTTTTGGGGACTCTGCCTTAATAACCAAGAAGTTTAGGATAGTTTCCATTAAACTGTATTTATCGAACTTCATTTAGGGTTTTCTAGGAGCCCAGTAAATACACCCATGCTCAGAGTTAGTAAAGGAAAAGAGAAAGGAGGTATGTCAAGTAGATAGCAAAATGCCGATTTTATTGCTGATAGGATTCTATCAGAGATTATGGTCAGGTATTCCAAAATTATCTTTTAACTACAATCTTTAAAAAAAGTCTTCTCTTCAGAGGACAAAGATACTTCAGCCTTGGCTATAGTTAAATGAGATGTAGCTGGGCATGGTGGCACACACCTTTAATCCCAGTATTCAGGAAGCAGAGGAAGGCAGATCTCTGTGAGTTGGAGGTCAGCCTGATCTACATAGCAAATTCTAGTCTAGCCAGGGATACATAGTGAGACCTTGTCTCAAAAATAATAATAATAAATTAGTGAGGTTTATTGTGTATTTATTAAGAAAAAGACAATATGGATTGTAGAGGTGGCTTACTAGTTAAGAGCACTTACTTCTCTTGCATTGGATCTGAGTTTGTTTCCCAGGGCCTACATTAGGTGGTAATAATTACCTATAATTCCAGTTCCAGGCGATCTGATGCCGTCTAAGCCTCCAGAGGCACCTGCATACATGTAGTGCATATAAACTCATACAGGCACACATACATTCACATAAAAAAAAATAAATGTTTTAATGGAAAAGATAATGATTACAGGGGAAACTCATTTATTAATCGAGTAAAAAAACTCACTGTATAGACCAGGCTGGCCTTGAATTCACAGAGACCTGCCTGGCTCTGCCTCCCCAGTGCTGGAATTAAAGGTGTGAGGTGTGCGCCAACATGCCTAGCTAACTCCAGTAAATTTTTAGATAATTCTTTCACCTTGAAAAAAAAAAACCCTCAAAATACGGGCTGTAGAGATGGTTCAATGGTTAAGAGCACTGGTTGCTCTTGCAGAGGACTAAGGTTCAATTCCCAGCCCCAACATGGTAGCTAACAGCCATCTGTAATTCCAGTTCCAGGAGATCTGATGCCCTCTTCTTACTTCCTTGAGCATCACATGACTGGGTGCACCTACCTACATGCAGGCAATATACTCATACACATAAGATAAAACTAATAAATAACAAATATTTTTAAAAGAAACATGAAAATATATTTTTTAAATATTTGATTATGTCAATATAGTCTAAAGAAATACCTATTTCTGATTCCTTGATAAAGCATACATTTTCTGTATTCTAAAAATAGAATCTTGGACAGGAAGTCAATTTTATTCAGTTATAATTTTAAAAGTCAGAACAGTTGAGTCTGACAGGATTCTGTCATACCTCTACAGTCTCCTTTCATGTAAGCTGCCTCAGTCATTGACTTCTTGTGTATGTGCATCTTTGCACTGAATTATTTGACATTGCTGTACCTGGTTTTGCCTACAGTGTAGAGCTTTGTTTTATAAAAGAAGCTAGCATACTGATCACAAACCAACATAATGAATGTTTACCCGTACATGGAAAGGCGTGGGGGAAATACACAGGAGGGTTGGCCACCTGGGGTTTAAGGGGATTTCTCCCCAGTAGGACATATTAAAGACTATCTTAAGCTGGGCAAGAGGGCTCACACCCATAATCCCAACATTTGAAAGGCTAAGGCAGGAGGATTGTGAGTTAGAGGCCAGCCTGAGCTATAGAATGAGACTGCCTCAGAATACTAAGAGGAAAAAGAATGATTGTCTTGAAAGACGAATATGTGAAAACCATGAAGGAAAGAAGACAGTCTCAGCTAAAAGGACTACTTAACACAGATATGGAATTTTGTGATCTGTCTCCTATATATGTGTATAGTTTTTCTTTTCTTAATATTTTATTATTTTTATTTTATGTATATGAGTCTATTACCAGCATGTATGTAAGTGCACCTGTGTTACAAAATGCCTATGGAGTTCAGAAGAGAGCATTGGAACTGGAGTTAGACAATTGTTAGCCATATATAATAATTATGGTAATTGAAGTTGAATAGATAGACAGATAGATATCACATTTTGTCTAACCATTGATGAACATAGCAGTTGTTTCTCCCTATTAGCTGGTGTAACACTGATTTGAACATCAGTATTCAGATACTTATTTAAGCTCCTGCAAGATACTAAAAGTAGATATATACCTAAAAGTAGAGTTTCTGTATCCTAGTGGTCATTACCTTTTTGAGGAAGCACCAGGTTTCCACATGTACATCTTACATTCCCACCAGCAACACGTGAAAGATTCCAGCGTCCCCACATCTTCCGCCTTAGTTACTTTTCTCATTTACTATGACAAAACACCTGACAAAAGCAAATAAAGGAGGAGGAGGTTTATTTTGGCTCAAAGCTTAAGAATACAGTCCTTGATGGCAGGATATGGACACATGATGTCCATGGTCAAGAAGCAGACACAGACAATGCACTCGCTTTCTCCTTTTCAATCAGTCTGGGACTAGTGCGTGGTACTGTACATTCATATCTTCAGAGCTTCACTCCAGTTGAACCTTTCTGGTAACAAACATCCCCAGAAGTTTGTCTACTAGATGATTCTAAGTCCATCAAGTTGTTTATCATAATTATCCATCACAGCTGCTAACATTGACTTAAAGTTTTGAAAACTTTTGTTCACCTGTATAGACATTCTGTAAGAACTATGGGAATTTATTACATTCATTCATATTGTCATTGCCTCAAAACTAGCCTTCTGGTGTCCATTAGAAAGGTTTATGAGCCAGCACCATAGAATGTTGGCTTTTGTTGTACTGGTTATGTAGTGCTGTATATTCCTGGAGAGGCTTCTAAGGCAAGAAATTACTCTTACAAAGTTAAATTCTGAAGTACAAAATAAATGACAATATGTTTGTAATCCGTGTGTCACTGTTCTTAGCATGGCTGGTTCTCTCCTCCCCACAGCTCCCTGTGCAAGCAGCACTTTCTTTTGCCATAGCAACATGTGCATCAATAATTCTCTGGTCTGTAATGGAGTTCAAAACTGTGCATACCCTTGGGATGAGAATCACTGTAAAGGTGAGTCCAATGCAAAGACCAACTTTTCTGAGAACAGAATAGGGGTTCCTTTCACTAAGAAAGCCTTAAAAGACCCTTAAATTGTTCAAAGTACATATTCATATTGTATGTCCTTGTTTTACTTTATTGTTGTTGACATTGTTGTAAACTTCCTTATTTAGTTACCAAAATAATTTAGAGTATTTTTCTTTTTGAAAATTATATGGAAACGTTTAATAAAAACCAAACAGTACATTATTGAAGTGACATAAAAGCAGACACATTTTAGAACTTTCTTTTTCCTCCTTTGTTTCTCATCAAATTTCTTGTATGATTTTTTCAGCATCTTCTCTGAAAGGTAAATATGACTGTGATAAGAGATATGTACAACTTGGTTGTCAGATCAATCCAAGAACTAAAATTTATCTATCTTTCACCTTCTCAAAAGTTGACTATCTCTATGAAAAGGTGATGTAATTTGATGGCCTCATTAAGTTCTTGACATGCAGGTATTTTTTATGTTATCATCCCAAAACAGTAGACCAGGTGATGTACCTAGATTGTTCAATCTGATCCAATTGTACTCTGCTCCTGGTGGTCATCAGTAGAAAGACCACACAATCAGCTCAGAAGTTGGTCACATCTGCCCTAGAGCAGAAAACTAAACTTGGAAGATCAAGAGTATTCATTTTAATGAATTTTCTATATTAATGTAATTTGCAAATTGTAGGCTCTCGTGTAGCTTCCGAGTAAAGGAACCAAGTACTTTATCTTTTCTGTGATCTAGCTAGCTCTAATGGGATTAGTTACTTGACTCAGAAATCATGATAATACTATTGTTCTGTTTCTTTAAAAACCTATTTTTTTAGTTCCATTGTCTCTGGTGGATTTGATCTACATTTCCTGACCTATGGTACTAAAAACACCTTACCAATTTGTGCTAGTATTCATATTAATGAATTATGAAAACCTCCACCTTTCTCTTTTTACAGAAAAGAAAAAAGCTGGGATATTTGAACAAATCACTAAAACTCATGGAACAATTATTGGCATTACATCAGGAATTGTCTTGGTTCTTCTCATTATTTCTATTTTAGTACAAGTGAAACAGCCCCGGAAAAAGGTCATGGCTTGCAAAACTGCTTTTAATAAAACTGGGTTCCAAGAAGTATTTGATCCTCCTCATTATGAACTGTTTTCACTAAGGGAGAAAGAGATTTCCTCAGACCTGGCAGATTTGTCAGAGGAACTAGACAACTACCAGAAGATGCGGCGCTCCTCCACAGCCTCCCGGTGCATTCATGACCACCACTGTGGATCTCAAGCATCCAGTGTCAAACAAAGCAGGACCAACCTCAGTTCCATGGAACTTCCTTTCCGAAATGATTTTGCACAACCACAGCCAATGAAAACATTTAATAGTACCTTTAAAAAAAGCAGCTACACTTTCAAACAAGCGCATGAGTGCCCTGAACAACAGGCTCTGGAAGACAGAGTGATGGAGGAGATTCCCTGTGAAATTTATGTCAGAAATCGAGACGATTCTGCACAAGCACCCATATCCATCGACTTTTAATCTATTAAAGGCATCGTTAATTATTAAGTAAGTGTGTGTAGCCTACACTGTACCCATTCCTTCTCAGCAGCCAATCATGTTCTGTCAAAATTAGGAGGACCTTCATAACCTATCATAATGGTGATAATTTTATTATCTCAGGCAGTCTTTATATGGTAAATCAACCAAGGAACTTAGATGTATTCAGTGAAAAAGGTCATCTGTTGGCTTGGTGTCTGTCCACAAAGCACTACCAGTTTAGCAGCTGAAGAAGGAGTGATCATGTTGGGCCAGGCTCAGCTGCCTGGTAGCATTAGCAACTGGATACTGTTCTTGTTGGTTCAGCCCCATCAGTCTTTGATTCCACAGTAAACTTAAAAGATTTTTCTTTACATTCCTTTGTCTTAATTTTTTTCTGAGTTTGTTTTATTTGCCTAGCATTTCAGTTTCTACATAAGTAGATAATATATCACTTAATTCTGTATAGGTGTTTATTTGTTCTTAAATGTGCCAAAACATAGCTAATCCTGTCATAAGTGCCAGTCAAGACTCAGAGTTCTATTTCATTCCTTTGTCACTAATTTCTATACTATTGCCTTTAATTACTTACTTGACCTTTAGTCCTTAGTTTCTGTGGGAAGCGGATGATATGATTTATCACCTATAAATCCTATTTTGTCCATACTAGAAAATGTCGTATTCCTGGGATGTATTAAGTCATTAGGTACGACTGGAAATTTGAGAAAGAAAAAGTTCATAGCAACCTCTGAAGTGACAGACACTCCTTCCAGTAATCGGGGTCACTGTGGGTAGGCCTTTAATTATGATGACTTGCAGTGGTTCTCATCAATCTATATACCTGTTACTTTTTAAAAAAGATTTCTTTGTTCCCTTTGTATTGGTTTGTCTTTGGCACATGGTAACACAGTTGATGTGAGTTAAAAGAAATTCCTGAGAAACTGTGCAAGCCTTTAGATAGCTTCTGCTTGAAACAGTGCATTTTTCTAGCTATTATTAAGAATAACTAGACTTTTTTTAAACTGCACTTTTGACCTTATGTTTTTTAAGGTATATAAAACACTAATTTATAAACATGATATCAAAATTCATTGTGTTTTTTAGACTTTTGATATTATTTGATACTGTACAAATTTTATTAAATCAAGATTTAAGCCCTACAAGACAGATTTCTTTGAGTGTTCGTTCACATTAGTGGCTTTGTATATAAATACACTGTGATGAGACTGTACACTATAATTTATTATGAAGACCTTGGAAATGGTAATGTGTACATAGCTGTTTCTTTCCTTTATTACTGTATTTAGTTTGAGATAAAATTTTCACTGTGCAGTATTTATTGTTCTACATCACTACAGAAATCTTATATTAAAGCATGCATTGCTACATGATCCTTCAATTATATTATTTATACCAGAAAGATGCAATAAGATATGTATTGGAAGGAATCCATATATTTAATGATAATTAATATAGATATACCATTTAAAAGAGGTGATTTCTCCTCTATATTGTCCTAAATTCTCAATGAAATAAGTACAAGTTTCATTAGATTTCACTAATTCTTCTAGATACCACATAGACATGACCTCTCAGAAGACAGGAAAATATATACATAGTATGATCGAAATTTAATTTTTTTGAATAGGAGAAATTCCTGTTTTTAAAAATAGAACTTGAAAAAGTAAAAAGACCTAATAAGTATGGTGTTCAACTAATGAGAGAAAGATTAGTTAACCAAGTTCTTTCAGTAACTAAATTAAAAAGGCATTTTCTTAAGTAACTTAGGCCAGCCAACATTTCAACAGCAAATTAAATATTTAATATGACAACTGTGACCTCATGATCACATATAAAGTTACATCCATTATAAAAACAGGTGTTACATCTTTAACTTTTAGGTGTTAGAAAATCCAGTATGCTTTCCTAGATTATTGATAGTCACTTGTAACTATATTTTTATTTTTAAAGCTTGTATCCAATTTTAAAGGGACTTGAAGAGATTTACAAAGCACAAGCTTTTGCAGAAAATATTGGGTGTTAAAACTGTGCAGAAACACATGATTTCAAACAACTTAACAAGTAAAGCTTGGACAGTCATTTGACTTCTAAATTTTCTGGCAACTAAAATGAAAGTTACTACTTTCACGGTAGAAAACACTTATATGCAGAGACTAAAGTGAAAGCCATACATTTTAGTAATGAAGACCATGAAATTTAGCCATTTTGTGCAATTATACCCTACAGAGTATGAAACATGCCTCTGACAGAAAATGCAAATGTAGGGGTGGTAAATATCTCCAATCAAGAAAAACATTAAGTACCATCTATATATGTTTCCATTGTTACCTCTGTCCCAAGCTTAACACAAGCTGTCAGCCCCCAAGTGGCCACAAACTGGAGCCATCTCAGAGACACAGGAATCGTGATATTCCTTTTGGGGAGGAAGGCTAGTCAATATAAATGTCTGACAGAAGCCAAGGGATAGTCACATTTCATACCATAGAGACTTCTTTGACTTACAGTGCCTGTGTCAGTATCTTTGTCATATTTCATGTAATTGTTAAGCATTAAAAGAAGCTGTGTCTGCCCTGAATATTTTTATAGTTACTGCCTGATGAGAATACTTTGTTCCAGGAGTGTGTTAACTGATGAGAGGGGATGGTCAGAGCCTGGTTGTAGTTTGGAATAACTGTCAAAGATTATGCTCTTGTTGCAAATTGTGTCTGCTCTATTGCCTGCATTCCTTCATTGCAGGTACTAAAAGCAGTATGCCTGGATCACACTGATTGAGAACAGAAGAAACTTTTCATTTTTGCTGCTTTTAAAGATCCAAGAAAGATTGATCGCATCTAGCTTTGTTAATGAGAAGACTAAACTCCGAGCAGTGGAGGGATTCCCAGCGACACTTCTGGCCCTCTCTTTCCTTGCTTCTTTCTCTCTCTCTCTGCTTAACTTTTAGAACCACACAGTCCTAAACACCAGCCCAGATGTTCCATGCAAAGCTTGTTAGTTGTTCCTACCTAAAATGTAATTCTGTAGCTTTTAAAACATTTGGTCCCCCTCCTGGCCCTTTTGTTAAATCTATGTAACACTGTTCTACAGCTTTTGTTACCGGGGTTCCGTGGAACCAGCAGAGTCTGCAGTTACTGTGAATTCTTAATAAACAGTGTTGGTTAACAATACACAGCACTGATACCAGCACTGATAGAGAAAGCTTCCGTGCTTTTGCTTTTGTGATCTTTTTTAAAAGCTGAAGGAAACAATGTACACTGTAGAAATTAAACATTTGTGTCCTATATCTTGAGTTCTGAGAATGATTTGAGTCTAAGCTATTGTAAGAAGCAAGTTGACGTGGGATGTTATTTTCAGCTTCCTGCAGTTTCCTGTTTTATATTCCTTTACTAGGATTTCCTCTCCTTCACTCAGTTTTTAATATATTTATTATTGTATTTCTGAGATTGGTTTAATGACTTAAAAACCCACAGAGCTAATAACTAGGGTGCATGTTTATTGGGCACTACCTATACATTTTTTAAGCAGTAGATTTTTACTAGAGATAAGCTTGCAGATCATGTAAAAAATTTCATATGCTGAATACAGATTTGACACTTTAAAGAATTTAGCCCTTGAACTGGAAATAAAAAACTCCTGTTTTGATTTTATTGCTTGCCTCAATTTCTGAAAGTGTGTAAAAATAGTAAAAAAAAAAAAAAAAAAAATGAAGCCACTTTGAGCTTCAACATTTGTACGTCTTTCTAGAACAAAGTTGTCACTTCCTATCTACTGACTTCCCAAACAAAAGAGTCATAGTTAAGATTTCTTTTGCCACAACAACAGCAAAAAAAAAACTACTTTGGACTATTTCACTTAGAACTATTTCTTTCTTTCAAATTAACCTTTAGGAGAAGATGACCCGTAAAATAATCTAAAACTACCATCTGGAGAAATGACCTAACAGTTAAGAGTGTTTGCTGGTCTTCTAGAGGACCCGAGTTTAGTTCTCCAACTGCCTGTAACTCAGGCTCCAAGAAAATGCAGCCCCTTCCTCTGGCCTCCACAGGTACTGGCACACGTGTAGCATACATTCTCTGCTTGTTCGCTTTCTGTTGTTGGGATAAAACACTGACCAAAACCAATCTGGGGAGGAAAGGGTTTGTTTCATCCTACAGCTTTCAGTCCATCATCAAGAGATGCCTACACGGGGTTTCGGGGTATCCCGGCAGGAACTGAAGCAGTGGCAATGGCTGAATGCCACCCACTGCCTTCCTCCCAGGCTCATGTTCCGCTCCCTTTTTATTCTGGTTTTTGTTTTCTCTTGGGGCAGGGCAGGGTCTCCTTCTAGCCCCAGCTGGCCTAGAACTAGCTATGTAGACTAGACTGGTCTTGATCTCACAGAGGTTCGTGTGCATCGCCACGTCTGGCCCAATAAGTCGCTTTTCCTTTTTTAAAGTTACTGTTTTGTTGTATCTTACCAGCCAGATTTGATCTGCTTCATTCAGGCCTGAGATGAGGGTGAAGGCTTACAGACAAAACTGTCAAACCAAACTGATTTTGAGACAAAGTCTCGTGTCCCACACTGGTCTCTAACTCACTGTCTACTGGAAGATGACCTTGAACTTCTGATCCTCCTGCCTGAACTTTTGTGAGTAGTAGGATTGCAGGTGTTCACCACACCCAGTTTATGTTGTTCTGGGAATTGAACCCAGAGCTTTGTTCATCATGGGCTAAAATTCTACCACCTGAGCTACCTCCCGAGCCCGAGCTGTCCTTTTTGACTAGCAGAATGCATCAGTTACACCACTGCTTAGTACAGATGAATGGATGGATCTCAAAAAAGGTGTCTGTATACTGAGGGAAAGCAGTAGCTCCCCAGACAATCACCAGACACAGAGCAAGGAGCAAAGAAGAGGGCACAGAGGACTTAACGCTTGCTCGTCTCTACAAGAGGTTACAGAGCAGTTTTACTTTCTGTATTATTTGGGATCAAGAAACAGATTTTATTTAAAAGTGCTCTCATCTTCCAGTCTTTGTTATGCTGTCTACATTATTTGATGCCATCAGACTCTGAGCCAGCAAATACATTATTGTAACATTTCTTTTTTTCATTTTTGAGACATTTTGAGTCAATGCTGATTGCTAGAAAGAATTTTCATCAGAAATCTAGGTATTGAATTGTGCTTTTCAAATCTTTTATTCTTCCATCAATAGCATTATGCAATTAAGTGATGTTTCAGAGAAGTATTCACAGATTTTGAACAAAAAAAAAAAAAGGAAGAGGAAGAGAGTTCTTTCTGGCTCCTTGAGCTGACACCCTGCCATTTGTACATAAGATAATTTAGCTCTGAGCACAAGGAACAGATAGTAAACTTGCCACTGGCTTAGGTATAAAGCTAGTGCCTTTCAAATTCCATTAAGGAATTCCTTAGGCACTAGCTTTTAATGTAAACTATTTGTGGTTAACAGATTCTAAAATGGTGATCTCCCTCTGCTGATATCCAGCTCTTCCATAGTCTTCTTCTCTGTTGTTCAACAGGAGCTGGAGCTAGCCAGAGGTGTTACTTCAGACATTCAGTGACAGAGGGACTGGCTTCTAGCTGCCTTGTGCAGTCTTTACTCCTGTGCTTCCTGGCAGTTACCATGTTCTGAGAAGCTTAGAGACCTATATGTCAGGAGGCAGGGCAATTTCTGTCCAGCAGCTAAAACAACAGGCCTTCCCTACAGCACCCTACAAAGAAATGGATCTGCTAACAGCTCTACACCACACAGCTCCCAGTGGAGCCTCAGAGCGTCTGCAGCCAGTACCTTACTTGCAGCTTTATGAGGAAGACTGACTCACACTCAGGTTACTGACTCAAACCAAAGATATTTGTGTTTAAAACAGCTACTAAGTTTAGGAACAATTTTTTATGTAGCCATAGAAAATATAAAACTAAAGGGAAGGCAGGGGCAGATGAGAAGGATCACTGATTTAGAGTTACTTGCTGCTTTTGCAGGATTTGGTTCTTGTGGATTTGGTTCCTAGCACTCACATGTCAACTAACAGCCACCCAAAACTCCAGTTATAAAAGATCCATCACCCTCTTCTGGTTTCCACAGATACCAAACAGGACATGGTACATGTACATAAATGTAGGCACTCACACAAACACCTAAAAATAAATCTCTAAAAAGATGGGGAAGGTAATGACATGTCCCAACTCTTCCTGGAGTAAAAGTAATTGAGAGAAATCTAATATGATGTTTTCACATTTAGAGAATAATTCAAAGTAAGGGGCCCATCTCAGTGAATCTGGCAGCATCAGAAGAGTGGGAATACAGAGAGCTGGTCTTCTTCTGACAGATAACCTTTTGGCCATCCTAGCTTCCCTGGCCAGATTAAATACACCTAAGCAAAGGCTGGAACATGCCTCACTAATAAAAGGCACCAACTGCTCTTGCAGAGGACCCAGGTTCAGTTCCCAGTTCATTGCAGGGAAACGACCATCAGCAACTCCAGTTCCAGGGCATCTGATGCCCCTTCCCATCTTCATGGACATTGCACGACATGGGTCCCCTTAACCTACATGCAGGCAATTCACTCATACATATAAAAGAATATTTTAATTCTATCTTCAGTTGTATCTGGACATGCATTTCTTTCTTTAAATTTGAAGTTACCAACACCAACATAGCTTTGCCTTGTGAGTGTAATTGTGTCCTATGTCCTTTCCTAGCACAAACCCATCCACTTCAGCCTCCAGAAACAAGAAAGTTCTTGTTTATGTTGGAAGCTCTATCTTATACCCCATTTCTACAAGAGAGACATCAACTTAAGTTCTGCCCTGTCCTCTTGTGTCCCCAGCCCACCCCTTTGAGGTGCGAGAGTTGGAACCCAGGGCCTCAAACATGATCTCTACATGATCTGTGCTCTCGGGACCCATCCTGATAGTTTCCATTTTAGACAGCAGTTAATAAATTTGATTGCTCTCTTTAGTTTTGTTTTTTAGGGGGCAGAAGGTGGAGACAACCCCCAGCACAGGCTGGCCTCAACCTCAGATCAAAACTGCCTCAGCCTCCATGGTGCTGAGATTACCACAGGCTTCAGTCACCACAGCCAGCAGGGGCCACACTCCTGAAGTACTTCTTTATTTTCTTACACAGTGCTGCAAGAAGAGCCTGCCTTTCTAGCAGGAACCTGATGAAATCTGTCACTCAAATAAGAATATCTGTGACTGGAGAGGTGGCTCAATAGTTAAGAGCACTGGCTGGCTCTTGCAGAGGAGCAGAGTTCAGTTCCTAGCACCCACATGGTGTCTAAAACCATTTGTAACTCAGCTCCAGGGTGTCTGGTGCCCCTTACTCTGCAGGAATTGTACACAAGTGGTGTGCCTACCCACATGCCAGCAAAATGCACACAAAAACTAAAATGTCTTTACAAATAAAATAAACATATCTCGCCTAAATCCTTCCTGCCCTGAAATTACATACTTCCTTGAAAATCTGGTTTGGTTTCTTTTTCTTCTATCCTTTACAAATTGCATATAGATTTTCATAGGAAATACTACCACACCAACCCAGTTCTCTGAAGAAACAAGTATGTCCATGAAAATGGGTGAACTTCCCTGGATGGGGCTGGTCAGCACTAGGCTAAAGTCATATAGACAGACTAGCTTTACCAAAAGCCACATCTTTAAAGCTGTCCCAAGGAGGGGCAGGAGAGATGGCTCAGTGATTCAGACCACTGGTTGCTTTTACAGAGGACCCAGATTCATTTCTCAGGTTCTGGAGGTTAACAACCATCAATAACTCTAGTTTGAGGGCATTTTGTGCCTCTTCTGGCCCTCATGGGCATTGCACACATGGATACACTTACATACATGCAAGGAAAACATTCACACACATAAAATAAAGGAATTTTTACATTGCACCAAGGAATGCATAAGCCAGCCTCCTCACCTCTCCATCCTTAGGGGGAAAAAAAAATAGCTTGTGTCTCTTCCCTCCCACAATAGGGAAAGAAATGGTGGCATACTGTTTTTAATTGAAGGTTTACATAAACTTGGCTAATTTGAGAAGACTGATTTGTTGGGCTGGGTTTGGTACTGTAGCACACTGAGCTGCATTTGGGCAGCATGCCAAATGTGTAAAGTTGGAACTTGATCATGATGTTGCAATGATAGCTGCAGAGCTCAGCACAGGACCACTGACTTGAACAGTGAATCCACTACAGTATAGAAGCTGCTTTTCTCAGTAGCTCTTTTCACCTTTTCCTAAAAAGGTGGACCCTGGAAGCAATTATCTATGTCATGGAAACTTCATCCCATAACGACGTTTCAGTCATAAGCAACACAAAAGCAATTTGGACTGTGTATATGCCACTTGATAGTAAACCAAAGATGTTGGTTTCATGCAGTCCTGGGGGTCAAATTGAAGGTCACGCACGTGCCAGGTAAGTGTTCACCACTGAATCACATCCCAGACCTTGGGATACCTAACACCTCAAACTCTGGCTTCTCCCACCTCAGCCTTCCACATGCTAATGGTCATAGGTGTTCTCACCATGCTGGTGCAACAAATAATTTTTAATGGTTTGAGATATGCTTCCTGATTGCTGGTCAGTGTGCTTCCTGATGACTAAGCATTTTTACTTTCTGAAGATGCTTATGTACTTAAGAAATATTGTGAACAAAGTTCCCATGTGCTAACATTTGTGCTAACATTTCCCATTTTTAATAGGGAAAGAAGATGATCTCGCTTTTGAAAAGCTCATCAGTGGTTTCAGAACCACTGATCTTTGACTATGAGACCAGAGTGTCAGTAGGAGGGGTGCCACCTGCCTAGATGCCAGCAGCACCTGCTCCCAGGGAAATACCCAAAGTGGGAAATATCCCCTGCTGGACAGCAGGGAATAAGAGTTGACCCTCATTGGAAAACTGCTACAGAAAGATGAAAGGATTAAAAAAAAAAAAACACCAATGCTCTTGCATTCTGTTTTTAAAAAGTAGTTCAGGCATAATTAAATATAATGTACAATGAGTAACCTCATTGCTTTAAAACCTCATATGGTTTAAAAAAAATTAATATTGGGCCAGCGAGATGGCTCAACATGTTTAGGCATATGCCACTAGGCCAGAAGTCCTGAGTTCAATGCCCAGAATCCACATGGTGGAAGGAGAGAACTGACTCCAACAAACTGCTAATCATATGTGTGCACCACACCAAATAAATCCAGTTTCATCTCCCTCCTTCCCACACGGCTTCCCAGTGGCCTGGTCCAGAGACTTTAATTATCATGAGTGTGCTACTTACTGGTTATACATTTTGTAATTTTGTGGTTTGATTCGAATTTTCTCATGCATAATCAAACCTAAATAAATATTTCTATACTCTTTCTGATCAAGAAACCCTTACCTCCAGTAACCTCACCCATCATATATATTTTTTCCAGTATCTTAATTCTATCTTCAGTTTTGTTGCTGTTTGTTTGCTTTATGTTTTTTTAAGATGGTCTTCCTATAGCCCCAACTGGCCTGGAACTTGTTCGGTAAACCAGGCTGACCTCCATCTCCCAGAGATTTGCCTGCCTCTGCCTCCTGAGTCCTCAGTTCTGCCACCACCTGGCCTGCTTGATACATACTGCTTGTTACAGTGCTTGGTTTTTTTGAGTGGTTACTTTGATTTTTTTTTTTTTTTCTTTTTCTCTTTTTGAGGCAGAATCTCTATGTAGCGCAGACTGGCCCCAAATAAACAATTCTTCTGCCTCTGCATCCAAATGCTGTGTACACTGCTATGTCTGGTTTACCTGTTACTTTTTAATCACTGCTGAGAGTTATTTGATATTTTAAACTCTGGTTATCAGCTTGCCTATTTCTCCTCTCTTTTTCTCAGGTTTTATATTTTTGTGTGTTTGGGGTTGCTTGGGGACAAGGTCTCACTCTGAAGCTGAGGGAAATTAGCTGTATAGACCAGGCCAGCCTGCATCTCTTCATGGGTCCTCCTGCCTCTGCCTTGTAAGTGCTGGGATTACAGGTGTGCACCAACACACCCAGATTAGCTCTTCCATGTCTTAAAATCACTGTCTCCTACAGATGTAACCCCTTTATCATTATAAGCACACCCATGGTGCCTCTGGCAATGCTTTTACTCTCAAATTTGATTTTCCTAATACCACAATATTTGTTCCAGTTGTATAAAACTATGGCTTATGATATATATTTTCATCTTTGTAACTTCAACCTTTAATTGTGGCTCTGTTTTTCATGTTTGAACAAATCTTCAGTCCTTTTTGTGGTTTGTTTTCATGACATGAAAACCCCAAATTAATCACAGTACTCTCAGCCTTTCTACTCCAGAAGAATATAGTTCAAAGTCCAATTCTGTTTTCAACTGATGCTGAAACCCAGGATGTGCCCTGGCATCCACTGAACTGTTCTGGAGCTTGTATTCCCCTTTTATTCTCTGATCTTTTTTAAATCTAGGGATATACTGTTATTGGTTCCAGGTACTGTACAGTAAGTACACTAGCAGTTCAAAGAAATGAAAGGAAATGTGAAAAATGATGAACTGAGCATCATGGTGCATGCCTATAACCTCAGCACTTTCAAGGCAGAGGCAGGAGGATCACTGAACATTTGAGGCCAGCCTGGTTTACCTAGTGAGTTTCAGGCCAGAGAAGGCTATATAACAAGGTGTTTTCTTTAAAAAGAAAAAAGAAAAGTAAAAAGTTAACCAAGTAAAGCATGGGAGATCATATAAATAATCCCAGCACTTGAGAAAGTGAAGCAGGAAGCTTAACCAGAAGTTTGAGGCTAGCCTGGACTACACAGCAAGGCCTTACCAGAAACAAAAAAAAAGGAAGAAATAATGACTGATGGGCTGATTGGCTCTAAAAGGAAGCAGGAAGACTTCCAAAAATGTTCTGAGAACTTCTGAGAGAGGGGCACAGACTAATGAGGTGAGCAGACTCCCCAAACAATATTATGTTGTAAGAGAGATTCCTCAAGGAGCAATAAATTGAGAGTCTGTTATGTCTCGGACTAAATGTGACCAGCCCTCTTCCTCACTCAACCAGACAGGATTACTGGGTGAATCTCCCCGAGGTTGCCCAACCACCCACACATTAAAAAATAAAATAGGAAATGATTTTAAAAAGCATACAGGTATGAAGTGATTTTGATTTCTCAGAATGTGCCAAGTACTTCCTAAGAACTTCCATCCCCAGAACCCAGGACTCCATGCCATTACACCTCCTTGTGGGGCTGACTTGGAAATGAAAGGGAAGAATCGGCTCCAGGGAAACTAAAAAGGATGAAAGGACCACAGCTTCAGATAGCTCTGTCGTGCTCATTTGAGAAATGCCCCCACAGGTTCACGTATTTGAACATTTGGTCCCCAATTGGTAGTGCTATTGGGAGAAGTAATGGAACCTTTAAGAGGCAAGACCTTGCTGGAGGAACTCTGCCACTGGAGGTGGGCATTGGGGTTTACAGCCTCACCCACTACCAGTTCACTCTTCTTGGTTTCTGCATGTGGATGAAGGTGTGCTCGCTCAACTTCCCCTCCTGCCACTTGCCACCGTGCCTTCCTGCCTTTATGGACCCTCTCTCTGGAGCCATTATGCTCTCTGTCTCTCTCTGTCTGTCTCTCTGTCTCTCTGTCTGTCTCTCTCTGGAGCGGTAAGCCAAAAAAGAAACTCTCCATAAGTCGCTTCTGGTCATCTTATGTAATCACAGCCAAAAAGAGTAACTAATACATCCAAAAACTGAGTTAAGCTCTGCAGAATAGAGCGAATATTGCAGATTGTATTGGCAATGATTAAGACTGACTCCAGAGAGCCCTCTGGAAAACTGCAAAGCCCTAGCCCCAAATACTGTGGTTCCCTTTATCTTGGCCGGTGTGCTGGGAGTACTTCCTGCTTGGAAATATCATTCCTTCTTACCATAAGACAGAACAGACAAGTTAGTTACAAATGACTATGTAATCTCTTCCCTTCTTTAAAGCAAAGCCTTTGTATTCCTTGGACTCAGACTTAAAAAAAAAAAAAAAAAGCAGTCTAGCATAATGCAGTTTAAACAAGGGAGAGAAATGTATATGGTTTCAATTGCTGTGAAGAATACTGGAAAAACACATAATTCTGAAATTCTGCAAACACTTCTGAGGCTGGAACATAGGAAATGTTACTTTCAGGTTCCTTTCTGCCTGTCTGTTTCTCTTGGTGTTAATTTCATTCTGTGTCCCTGCACACAGGCTTTGTACACGTGGAAAGTGTGGGTTCCCAGGAAAACCTACTAAAGTCACTTGACATTCTGGAGCCACATTCTGGAACCATACATGCTCTAGTTGTCAGGAACTGGGTGGCTTGCCTACGCCTATGACTTGGAAGAGGCAAGGCCAGTGTATTAGTCAGCTTTCTATTGCTGTGATAAAAACATTCTGACCAAAACCAACTTGGGAAGGAAAGGTTTAATTTCTTACAAGTCCTAATCACAGCTCGTCCTTGAGGGAAACCAGGGCAGGAACCTGGGGGGCAAGAACAACAAAGATCATGGAGGAATGCTGTTTACTGGCTTGCTTCTCTGGTCTGTGCTCTCCTAGTGCAGTACAAAAGGAAACTGTAAAAGGCCTACTCTTACAAGGACATTGTATAAGAATACAGTTAGTTATAAGAACATATCTTTTCCTTATCCATCCAAAGCACAGCAGCCCAATGCAAAGGAGCCATTCCTAGATTTCCCCCAGTCAGCACATGCACGCCTTTCTGAGAAACTCCCCTGTCGCCTGCTACATATCGTCATGATGGGGCTGTCAGTGAGAAGGCCTGTCCCTCCTAGAAGAGTGACAGAGAGAAGAGGACAGGTGATCCCCCATCCCCAGGGGCCTCAACAAGCCCTGACTGTTGCAGACGCCTGGATTCTGAGACCTGAGCAGGTTCTTGTCCACCCAAACTCTGCTTCTTTCCCTATGTCTTCAGTTAAACATTTACTTTGACTAGCTAAGATCAGTTTCTCTGCAAACAGAGAAAACTAATAACTATGTTCTTTCTCAGACTGAAGGTCATTTTGCTCTTTAGGTTTTAGCTCAATCATTATTTATTGATTCCTTCTGAGTGCTAATGCCTGTGCTGTGCACTCCCATGCAAATTAAGAGAGAATCCAGTGCAGCTGCATCAAACGATTCCCTCCGCACACCATCCCTTCCGGTATCACCTCAGCTGCCCACCTTGTCAGGAGGCTAGTTTTCAGCTGGAGTGTGTCTCGGCTGTCCGTTTGACACCCAAGCTGCAGCCGCCTCCCACCACCTTCCCATCTGGATAAGATTGCCTCTGTTCGTCTTTCATCTGGTTTTAGGTTGCTGTTCTTATTAGCTGATTTGGGACTCCAGCTGTGGCTTGAATTTTCATTCTGTCATTCATTCTACAAATACTTGGGGCTTTCGTTGCTTTAATGTATTAGGGGGTTGAACCCAAGGCTTTGAGCATGCTGTGTAAGTTCTCTAGCACTGAGATGTATCCTGAGCCCGCTTTTTTTTTTTTTTTTTTTTAGTTTTTCTTTTAAGTTAAAGTCTCACTAAGTCACTTAGATGGTCCTTGAACTCACATTCTAACCAAGGCAGGCCTTGAATTTGTAATCACCCTACTTCAGCCTCCCAAGTAGCTGGGATTATAGTCCTGCACCCCTAAGTCCAACCCATTCCATATGCATTTATTACATATCACCAACTGCCAGCATCAAAGACCCCATTCTGTACAAGGTGAACCTGATCCTTGTCCATATGTGCTTAGATGCTGTATTAATCCATTTTTATTACTGAAAAAAAATGTGGGACTAGAAAGATGGCTCAGCAGTAAGAGGACCTGCATGGCAGCCTACAACCATCTGTAACTCCAGTTCCAGATGATGTGACACCCCCATCTTACCTTTGGGGGCATTTAATGCACATGGTGCACTTATATACATGCAGGCAAAATACTCATACACATAAAAGATAATAAAATACTTCTTAAAATGCCTGAGATAGGCTGAAACTTTTTTAGACATTCAGATATCCTAAGCTGATCTCAAGCTCTTACATTCCTGATCCTACAGTTTCTCACCTCTTTTGTTCTGGGATTACAAGTATGTACCTCCATACCTACTTTTAACCTTTTTTCATTTAAAAAAAAAAAAAAAGTTTATTTAGCTCGCAGATCCAGAGATTCAGGGCCAAACAGTAGACTGGCTTGGCTCTGGTGAGGACCTCATGGCAAATAGCAAAAGTACATATGGGAAGAAGAGATCACATCTTGAAACCACAAGCCAGAGAAAAACTAGCATGGTCCTTCCTAGGTCATACCCTACTGACCACATGTTAGTAAATTGTACAATTTTAATCCAAGCCAATAAAGACCATGAGTTTTGCACTGTAACAAAAAAGAGACAGAGAGAACAGAGTGAATGAAGTTTTAACAACAACAACAACAAAAGTCCAAAAGATCTGTGCAAGTCACACAGAGACAGACCTCAGATGTTTTAACAGTCAGCTCAGAAAACCAAGGAAGAAGAGCTATGGAGATGGTGGTTGGAGCTCAGTGTGTAATGTGTGGTTGTAGCTCCGTGTGTAATGTGTGGTTGTAGCTCCGTGTGTAATGATGTGTGGTTGGAGCTCCGTGTGTGATGTGTGGTTGGAGCTCCGTGTGTGATGTGTGGTTGGAGCTCCGTGTGTGATGTGTGGTTGGCATTTAGGAGACCCTGGGTTCAATCTCCGGAAGCTACAAGCCCCCCAAAGAATGTCTGTCTCTTAAGCACCAGGCCTGGTTCTAAGACCTGTACCATGATCCCGCCCAATATATATTTTTCTATTCCCATTTTACAGACAGGGATATGTTGGATACTGTTTGTCTGAGGTCCCACCTAGAGTGAAAGATTCTTGTTAAGATTCTGGAAGCTCTAACAAGCGCCTAAGCACACACACTGCTGGTAGACTTGTACCTTTAGAGAGCTATTCCTTTACTGCCTCATCAAAACCATTCTCGTAAATAGCCAATGTTAACCCCACTTCCAGCCCTTAAGACCTCAAAACTGAACATAGACTAGAAGACCTTGAAAATGAGACCCACACTGTCTAGCTAGGCCACAAAATCCTGGAGCTCATACCACCCGGCAAAGACACTGAGAATGAGCTATGTTGGGTCCCCCAATGGAAGGAGAGCCAAAGGCCTCTGCACACCAGGACACCACAGCTGTGACACCCTACAATACTAGCAGCATTTTCAGGAGTACCCATGATTCAGTTTGGTTCCTCTGGTGGACTGTGTTCTTGGAAGTAAATAGTCTACAAGGCAAAGAGGTATCCTGGAAGAGACTATAGTTCTCTATCCAAAAGTATGTTCCCTCCCAGCTGTGCAAAGGGCAGGGCCTGTGCTATTTATCTCTGTGTTCTTTGTGTGACTATGGGAGGAGTGCCGGGAGGAAGCAGGAGGCCTCTGGACTTTAGAACAAGGAAGACAGTCACCTTCTGAAAGTTAAACTATGAAATTATCTCAGAGCAAGGCAGAGTTACATCAAAAAGGTAGATGCTACAATCTAGTCACAAGCACAAGAACACATCTAAAGACAGGATGATCTCAGAATGGTTGGCCAGATGTGAAAGCATCAGGAAGGGAAAACCAACAGCAGAGGTGGACTGTGCCCTTCACAGCACTCAGGTGAAAAAAGAAAACGCTTAACGGAAGACGTTTAGAAGGCAGACCTATACCTGAGATAAAGGAGCCGCCTCAAACTTGCCAAACCACAGACTCTTAACTGATGCCTGTCACCTGTAGATAGTGTGACCCCTTCTGGTTGCAGGCCTGTGTGTCACTGGCCAGCTGGGAGGGAAGCACTGGTCATGTGACATATGGTTAGCCTAGCACCTGCCATTCTCACTGGGGACAGAGAAGTGGTTACAGCCCTTATAAGTGGGTCTATCAGCTTCCACCTCTGGTAGCCTAGCAAATATTAGAAAGCTTTATTTGAGTCTTTTGTACTCCGAGACACTGGCCAGTGTGTTTATACCTGAGGGCAGAAGTTTGAACCAGGACTGCAGTGAGTCTACCAAGGGCAGAATGCATCATAGATTCAGGCTGTCTCTTCCTGGGGTGTTTGCCTGTACTTTCTTCTAGAAACTTCTACCCAAAGAAGATGCTGAATAAGTGGATGACTGATAAGGCAGATAGACAAATGGGTGGGAGTGGTACTCTACAAGGCTGAGCCTTGCTCCTTCCAGCATCTCTTCAGCTGTATCTGCATCCTCTTCATTGTTTCTTCCCCTGTTACGTCTGACCCATGGCTGGCAGTCCAGGCCTGCTCACCACTTTCTCATGAATTGTCTGACTGGGAAATCTCAGTAGCAGGGATGATCCCAGAATCTTCACCCTGTGGGGAACAGACTCTTCTTCATTGGCATGAGAAGCCGACCTCACTCCTACCCAGTTTTAGTGAAGAAGGATGGGAAAGGGTGAAGGACATGTTCCTCGGGACAGTAGCCTGCTAAAAGCCTCATTCAATGGGAAAACCCACTGCTGGTGCTGTGTTTGGCTTCATGGCAGCGGGAGATGGGGCTGTTTTCCAAGACTTGTTTAAAACAAGGGGCGAGAATGCGCCTACAGCCTTTCCTGCTCATGAGTCTCTCTCCATGTGCCTCAGTCAGGGATCCCAGGACCAGAGGCACAGAGGATTGCCCTGCTCAGACCCCCTCCACCTTTATTGCCTTATCAGGAACCTTCCAGTGGGATCTCCCAGAGCCTTTCTATCCTCAGAACTGCCCATCCCCAAGCGAGTCTCCCTATGTAGTCCAGGTAGGCTTCAAACTCACAGTCTTCCTGCCTCAGCCTCCTGACTGCTGGGATCACAAGCATACACCACCATGCTCAGCTTCCTACTGCTCCTTTCTCAGGCTTTTCTGCATAGTAGAAGAAAGTAGGCCTTTGGAATTCAAGTTCAGTCTAGGGCTTCTGGGTATATAGACTGTTCTGAGTGACCAAACACCTAACAAATAGGATTCAGCCTTCAGCTGTGCATCTGTAAGACTGAGTTTTCCTGAAGGTGCCATGTGGGCTGTGGACCCCCATCAAGGCCTGTTGTTACTCATCTGTGTCAACGTGGAAGTCAGAGTCTCTTTAAGCCTGTTTGTTCACCTGTCAAAGGGGGTGCAGTGATGATGATGGGTATGTGTGGATATGTGTTTGCCACAGTGCTTTGTGAGCACCAAGTCGCTGGCCTACTGGAGACAGTACTAGTCACAATTCTGCCCATGAGTGCATCCTGACATGCAGTCCCCTTCTCAGTCCCCGAGAGGACCTGGCGTGCTTTGGAATCTCCCTTGCTGTACCTGTCCTTCCCTCGCCCTTTTATTCCTTCACTAAGATCTCTTTTCAGATTGCTATTACATTTTGTTTATTGATAAGTTTTTTAAAATTTTTTATTTAGTTTTTGTGCATTTCATATAGTAGATCTTATTCAAATTTAGACCCCTGCTCCCACCTGACACCCCATCTTCCCCCTTCCAAATTTCATGCATTCTGTCATATATATTAAGTCCTTTCCAGTCAAGCATTTGTACCCAGATGTCCATAGGTTCATCAACCGGAGCCTAGTCAACCTTTCTAGAGTCTCTCCCTTAAAGAAGATCTATTCCACAACATAGCTATGGGCACTGCATCTCATCTGCGATAGTCTGAGAACCTTGAGGCAAGCCCAAGTCAAAGAACACACCAAAGGTCACAGCCAGCTGTGTTTGGGTTGGGCAGTCTAATATTAGCTCTTGCACCCAGACTACCATGCCTTAAGCACCACTATGCCCACAGGAAATTGGATAGAGGGATCTTTGGCACAGTGGGATCTGGTGCTCTTCATTTTTAAAAGATGAGTGCATTACCTGCATGTTTATAAGTGCAATGCCCACGGAGGTCAAAAGAGGGTATTAGATCCCCTGGAACTGGAGTTATAGATGGTTGTGAGCTGCCATGTGGTTGCCAGGAACCAAACCCACGTCCTCTGCAAGAGCAGCCAGTGCTCTTAACCACTGAGACATCTCTCCAGCCTCTGGTGTTTTCTTTTAACAAGGGTCCAGAATGATGAAGAGAAGATAGGAATCTTGAAAATTGGATCTTGACCACTCAGGGTGCATGGGAAGAAGACAGGAGTCCTTTCCACACTCGTTCAAGAATAAGAGCCCCCAAGGGTACTCAGAGTCTAACCATGGACTACAGCCCAGGGGACAGAGTAGGGAGCTTGATGGATGAATTTTTCTCTCCCATTCTAGGTAATTGGGACTGCCCCCCTCTCTCTTCCTCTCTCTCTCTCTCTCTCTCTCTCTCTCTCTCTCTCTCTAAAAAACTCAAAGCCCCAGACCAGGCATGCTGGCACATGCCTTTAATCCCAGCACTGAAGAGGCAGAGGCAGGTGGATCTCTGTAAGTTCAAGACCAGCCTGGTCAGTCATGGCTACACACTGAGATCCTGTCTCAAAAAAAAAAAAAAAAAAAAAAAAAAAACAATAAATTTAAACAAAGAATAACATCAAAAACTCAAAATCCCATTAAGAGGCTGAGGCAAGAGGATAGTGAGTTTAAAACTGTTTTCTCGGGGCTGGAGGAATGATTGAGTGGTTAAGAGCCCCTTACAGAGGACTCTTAAGGACTCTTGGTTCCCTGCACCCACATGATAGCTAGCAACCATCTATAACTCTAGTTCCAGGGGATCTGATGTCCTCGTCACATCTCAGGCTTTGCATGACACAGGTGCACTTATATACATGCAATCAAAACATTCATACACATAAAATAAAAATAATAAAATACTTTTTTAAAAACATTTAAAAGACTAACTTTTCAACAAAATCAAATGGCCAGTACCACCAGCCACCCACACCCACCCTCCCGCTGTGCCAGAGCACAAAGTGACATGAACAAGCCTTAGTCACACACCAGTACAGAGATTTGAGGGCTTAGCTAAGGACTAAGCCTCAAGTCCATGGCACTGAGATCTTCTGCAAGCCTTCTCCAGGCCCACTTCTAGGGGAATACAAGAGCTAGAAGACCACCCCACTGTTTCCTGTTCCATAGACATGCCCCCAAAAAGAAGTCCAAATGGCCCTAAAAGTCATGAGAAAAAGGGAAAAGACTTTGGTCCCTGTCACACCACATACTTCCCAGAAAACCCATTGATTCTGACCTTAGGACTCATGGTTCGCAGACACAGACTCCTAAATTCAATCAGCTCAAAAAGGAGGGTTTATTGAAAAGATCTTGGGTTTTCCCATCACCCATCATGTGCTCCAGGGGCAACTAGAGTGAAAGGCTCAGTATAGCAGGCTCTACCCGTCCTCTCAGCACCCCCTATACCGGTTTGGGGACCCATTCTTGGTTCAATCAACTTTTGTTAGAAGGACAAGGCATGTCATGTGACAAAGACAAAGACACTATGGCTTCCCTGAGTCCATTCTGAGAAAAGGAGAGTCACCGGAGTCTAGGAAGAAACACCAGTGTGTTCTGCCCTGCCTCTCTGGGCTTTGAGTTCCTTGCCAGGGAATGAGGATGATATTGGAGTGACTGGGTTATTGAGACGTTATACATCTGAAGACTGATGGTTGGGAAGTATTCCCTAAATAGTGACATACTGCTTTATTGTGGTGTTGTTGTATTGTCAGTGGAAGGATTTTCCATAGGACTGAGGTACCCACTGTGGAGGCTGTAGGTACAGCAGGGCTTTATAGCTCCTGATGCTTCGAAAGACCTGGTTTCCACAACTCCACCAAGCTCTCAACCTACACATGGGCACATCCAAAACAGGTGGGGAGGAATGACCAAAGAAGGCACTCCAGAACAGCTCTCTCCTTGGTTGTCCATGTCCCCACAGGTTCTGTTGTCCCTCCACTACAGTTGTCAGGAACAAGCAAGAACATCTGAATGGAAGAAAAGCTGGAAAATCCTGATGGCAGTTTATTCTTGCTGGTGTGAGTATCATCTGCAGAAGCCGGTGTGGGATCTGTCTGTTTGCTCACGCTTCTCTAAGTCCATTAAAATGAGGCATGCATGCGAGCTGAATTTGCTAATGCAATGACTGAATGATGCAAAATTAGACCTGTTAATGAACTGCTCTCACTCTGGTGGTTGGCACTGATTAGTTCTGTAGGATCCTTTTCGGAAAGAGAAATGGGTGTTCACTCTCCATCGTCCGCGCCCGGGACGCAGGACAAGGATCTCCTAATGTGTGAATTACCAGCTTTGAGGCGCATCAAGGTGACAGAAAGATTATTTTTAATACAAGCTAGGTTTCATTTTTGTTTGCTTTTTTTTTTTTTTTTTTTGGTCTTAATAAAATCATTTGTCTCAGAAGGAAAAGGCCACTATTGAATTAAATGAAAACCTTCAAATAATCTTTCTCTCTTCCTCTCTCTCTCTCCCCTCCCCCTCTATTTCTTGTGGCTATTTATAGGCAGAGTTCCTCCTGGTTGGAGGCGGGTGGCTGCTATTCTTCCTCACCCAGCCTCCACCACTCCATCAGCTTCCTTGAGAATGATGACCATTTGGGGGAGCTCTAGATACATTTTGGGCCCCAGGCAGCCCATATGCCTCCTTGGCCTTCCCATGTTTTCATGGGCTTCCTTCTGAGGGCAGCTTCCTCTTTCCCCTCTGGACTCAGAGCTCCTCCAGCAGAGGTGACAGGAATGGCCACAGGGCAGGCCACATCCGTGTAGCTGGAGTACTTGAGTGACAAGCTAAGAAATCCCCTCTGGCTTACTGAAACCAAAGAAGGAAATCTACCAGAAGGATCCAGTCAATACAGAGATAAAGGGAAGTTTCCCAACCCTGGGGAGGGCAGATGCCAGGGCGGCTTGGGGACCCAAGGAACAAAACCTACACTTTTAGGGCATAAATCCTCTCTAGGCGTTTTGAGGTCAGGTTCTTAAATTCCGCTATATTCTGCACGACCTTGGACAGGCTTTTAACTTCCCTAGGGTTAATGGACCTGTATAATGGGGCACAAAGCCAGCCTTCCTCACCTATCCAGTTGTGAGTATACCTACATCTTTTGTCAACAAAATGCCTGGGAATGGTCACACTTGGGAGTATCTCCTGCCCTGCAGGAGTTTCCAGAACATTTGGATTCCCCCCTCCAAATACCCAACTGCCTCTCTTTCAATAGTCTTGTTGCATAGCACAGACCAGTCTCAAGTTCACAGTAATCCTGTCTTCCCTACCAAGTGCTGGTTTTCCAAGTTCAGTTTCTAGAACCCACATTGGACAGGTCACCACCACCTGTTACTCCAGCTCCAGAGGGGTCACCCTTCTCACAGGGGCACTGCCTTCACCTGCGCAAACTCACATACAGACACAACACACATGATGAAAAATAATTAAAAACAAATCTCTAAACTTTTAGGGGAAACCTCATAGTTACCATTCTATGCCTAGGCATGATTGGGCATGTATATGATTAAAATCAGATGCATCATGGGAAAGGCTTACATAAACTAAGCCTGTCAATCAAAACAAGGAATCATCCATGCCTCACTCCTTAGCAACCAACTCCTCCTCTCGAGGCCATAAAAGAAGGTGCTAAACAGTAGGCCAAGCTCGGGCCTTTTGCTGCTTGGCAGCGCACTTTGCTCTTGAGTAAGCCCTTTCCTGCCTTGCTATATTTATGTGTACTTCTTCAGTCCTTTGAACAAGATTCCAAGAACCTGGAAATACTGATCCAAACAATGACCATAGGTGACAACACTCACACTGTTTTCCTCCTAGAGCTCTGCTACACGAACATCCAGGGAAGACCATGTGAGGCAAAGGCAGCCAGTGTCTCTGCTTACAAGCTCTGTAGGAAAGCAGGAGACCCACAAGGGGTGTATGCCAATAGCTACTCTGGCCTGGCCACTTTCAGCATGACCAAGGAGAGATGCTGGAAGGTTTGGGAGAATAACCAGGAAGGAGGACTATTATGCCACCAGAAGCCTGTCCATGCCCTGTCTTGACCCTTGTTGAGACAATTCTGAGGTACAAGCATAGCCTAATCTGGGGGACACATCCAGATGCCAGCCCAGAACCCCTGGGGCAGCCCCATTCTTTCCTCTGCCTGTTACCTGTCTCGAAATGGAGAAAAATTAACCTTATTTCTATACCTTCCCTAGGTCACTGTGGTGAGAATGTTCCCCATAAGCTCAAGTTCGAACACTTGGTCACTTCGTGGCACTGTTTGGGGAGAGTAGTGAAACCTTTAGGAGGTGTGGCCTTGCTGGTGGTAGCATGTCACTGGAGTGGACTTTAAGAGCTCACAGCCCTGCCCCACTTCCAGTTTGTTCCCTCTCTGCTTCCTGCATGTGTTTGAAGATGTGAGTTCTCAGCCTTCTGTTCCTAGTACCTCCTACTAAGCCTCCCCTGGCCATAACAGACTTATCCGTCTGGAATAAACTCTTCCTTCTGTAAGTGGCCTTCATCGTGGTGTTTTATCACAGCAACAGAAAAGGAAGTAACACAATCACCAAGTGGCCAAATTAGAAAATTGTCATAAGCATGCTTGTAACTGTGGGACCATTCCAAAGCATGTAGGACAGTGGCCCCTGCTGGAACAGCACCCCCAGGAGGGCAGAAACTGAGGCTCCACACGTGTATGAATTATGAATGAAGCACTAGAGAGAGCGCTCCTGTCCTCCCTTCTCCCTTTCTGCCTTCTTTTCTTTCCCCTATTGTGTTAAGGAGAGGAAAGAGTGACAGCCACGCTCATGACAGCCCCTCATGTCAGACACTCCCAGGTGGCCGTCTGCACAGGATCACGCCTGTTTCCCATTTAACTGCTGAAGTAGATAAAGCGAGCTTCCATTTCACAGATGAGGAAATGGAGACTCAGAAAATGTTATGCCATCTCTCCAAGGTCACACAGTACAATTTGAAACCCATGATGCCATTTCCCCTCCTTCCTCATCACCCTGCTCCCCACCTACCTCCCTTCTCTCCAGCCTCTCCCATTACCTCCCCTTTCCAGTCAGAAATCGGTATCCCAGATATCTGGGAGGAAAAGGCTCGGAGAGTTCTCTCCTTTGGCATGTGCACTCTCTTTTCAACCCATATTTTATCAGATATCCTTTGTGAATCGTGACCCAGTCCTTTCTCCTTCTCTCTTTTCCTTTCTGTAATTACTGTCTGCAGATGGGAACTGGCAGTAAATACTTGGGGGATATCTCTGGCCGCAAAAAGCACAATCTATACTTTCATGGAGATTCTTGGTTGTCAGTGGATCTTTCCTGTTCGCCTTGGTTCCAGTGGAACTTTTGTCTAGAGAGAAACTTGTAGACAGACGTCAAGAAAGGAGGATCATTTCACAGGCCAGCCTGCCCTCTGCTGGCCAGAGTTGGAAACTATGGTTAACTCACATGGGAAACCCTTCTCCAGAACGTTTCCACAGCCCATAGCTGAGCAACACAGCTCGCCTTGTCTGAAGCACTCCTCTGTCTTTGCTCTCCTTAGCCACAGGAGCACTCTCCTGTAAAGCTCTCCTCCAAGCCACCACTTCCTGGAACTTCTCCCCATCCTCCACAGTCAGGATCTTGACAGTACTTGGCATCTCCTGATAGTGCCCATGCTGCTGTAAGGTGTAGCCCCTGCCTCCCACTGACCAGGAGACAAGTGCTTCTTTGGTAAGTTCAGCCCAGAACCCAACACTGAGCTTGCCTCTTGGTGAGTGTTCAAGTCATTTGGGAAGAATGTACAAATGAATTTCAGAGAAGCTGTATGGTGGCTGAGAGAACCAGAGCATGACTCTCCCCCAGTGTCACCTGCAAGCAGCCAGACTGACTTGACATCCATCTCCTACATGATTTTAAGGTCTCAACTCCTTGAAGTGAGACAGATATCAGCAGGCTTAGAGACCATCGAGGAAGGACACCCCCCGATGCCCGCCAGCATCCTCCTTCTCCAAAATGTATTGTATAGCCTCAAAGATGTCCCTGATCAGTTCCTGGTAGTTCAAGAGTAGATGACCCCCTAGCTACTGTTGTCATGCAGAACTGCCAAGGTGGATCTCCTGCGGGCCAGCAATGGAGGTATCTGTGTGCTTCCTAGTGAACTGGTGGTGGAACAAGTCAACTCCAGTCAGAAATGGGCACAAAGATTAAAGACAAAGTCCTGGCCTTTCAGCAGCCCATATCACTGCTGGCTCCTGTACTCTTCTGGTTGCTTCTTTTCGTGGCAATCACCTCGGAGATCCTCGTCTTCCCTTGTTTTATTAACCTCTTCCAGAAGTTTCTGACAAACAGGATCACCACAATTTCCTGAGCCATCTCCCAGGAACATGTCAAAGTTGTCTTCTTCCTTCAGGTCTTTCATTCTCAGAACCAAAGCAGTGTAAGCGTCAGTGCTGCCAGATCTTCCACAGAGCCTGAGTGAAGAGAGCGAGAGCCTGAACAGCCAGCCCCCTTGTCCCCACAGCCCTTCAGTGAACAGCATTCCAGCCTGAAGAACCCTAACCCTCTTCCTGCGATTACATTCCAGGCAGAACAGCCTCCCCTTCTTGTGACTACCAGTTTCAGTTTCCCAAAGACAACATCATTAATACCAATCCTGCACATCCTAGTTTAATCATTATCCTACCTGGCCAAAGTAGTCCGGTATGGTGGTGCATGCCTTTAATCCCAGCATTTGGGAGGCAGAGGTGGGTGGAGCTCTGTGAGTTCAAGGCTGGCCTGGTCTACATAGTGAGTTCCAGGACAGCTGGGGCTACAGGAAGACCGAGTCTCAAAAAGATAAAACAAAAAACGAAAACAAAACCCTAGACTATGGGAGAAGTTCACTCTCCCACCTTCTCTGATGAAAGCCGTTCCCAGGTTCCTTCTGAAAGAAGTCTGTCTCTACCATAGAGCTGCCTCCATCTTTCTTTTCTCCTCACATTGGCATATACCTGACATCCCAGCACTCAGGAAGCTGAGGCAGGAGGACTTCAAATTCAGATCTAGCTGGGCTACCTAGAAAGATGTTATCTCAAAAACAAACAACAAGAAGTTAAAAAGGACTAGGGACATACCACAGTGCTAAAGCTCTAGGTTTAACCCCAAAGGAACACAACAGTAAATAAAATTTGAAAAAGGAAAACCAGCCTAGAAGAGTCTGAAACCTGCTGAGCATTTTCAAGCTGTGTAATAGGAAGCACCTCTCCAGACTCTAGTTTCCCCACCAGTGGCCTACTTATAAGAGACTTGTATGGAGGTGCTTGTATATGTCAAGTACCTATACTGATACCTAGCACACAGCCAGTGCTCCATCTGTGCTAACTCTTACCTTTGTATTTCTTACATGTGGTTTCCTGGTTTTTCTCCTGGAATAGCATAGCATTCTGGTTCTTTCAGTTCACTTGTTTTTGTTTTGTTTTGGTGCTGAAGATGCAATGCAGGGTGTCAAGCATGTTAGGCAAGTAGTCTGACAGGGCCACACCCAAAGCCCTCTTTCCCATATTTAATGACACCAGTAACAACCACAGGACATTTGAAGGTAAGTTCCTTCAGCTTGAGTGAAGTGCAGGCTGTGGAGGTGAGTTGAGGTCGCAATCCTTCCCGGCACTGCCTGCCAGCAGCTGTGCTATCAACCTATGGGTACTAGAACTCATTCATAACGATTTCTGGTAATTACACTGGACTAGCGTTCAGGAGCTATCAGGACTCTTGGTTTGGCCATAAGACATTTGAAGCATGAAGCTACGTGAGGCAAGCAATGCCCTCACCACGGTGAAGCATTCTTGTATTTGGAACCAATTTGGACTGTCATTTCTGATAACATAAATTCTCCATCTTTAGAACTCAAGTCCTTGATATCTGTGTTCTCCTTCTCCAGAATCCAGAATAATAGCTCTCAGAGTAACAGCACCAGCCCACAAAACAAATTCCCAGTAACCCTTGGCTTTTTCATAAGCATGAGTTCACCCCCTCTTTACAGAAAGACACCTGCATAAACAGACATGCCTTGGGGAAGCTCCGCTTCAGTGTTCCTCTTCCTTCTTTCCCTAAAGGGAACAGAACCGCTCGAACCGCTGTTGCCTGTCGGCTGCTTTGGCCGGTGTCCATGCCAAGCCCCATGCTTAGCACTGAATTGTCATCCTTGAGTTAACAAAGACATGATATTATAATAAGTAATGATATTAAAAATGCTCTCTCTTGGGCTGCACAGTCCTGATAAACTGAGTTCCATCTGCAGAACCCACATAAAGACAGAAGGAGAGAACAAACTACACACGAAGTTGTCCTCTGATCTCCATGGGCACACTGTGGCATGTGCCCCACCATCATAAACACACACACACACACACACACGAATAACAACAATAATAAATAATTTTTTTAAATCTCTCAGATTATGCCTTTACTTGGCCAAAATAGCTAGCTTAAAAAGAAAAAACTGACAGGACACATATTTAATATTCCAAAGTAACAAATGCAACATATTCACTTACTTTTTCCACTTCCCATCTAGCTGTTCCAAACATCGTAGGCTCGGACTCTGGCTCTATCTTCGATTCGGCCTTAAAGGCTGGAAAACAGTTTCACATGAACTTTCTTCAAAAGCTCAAGAAAGTAGAAAGAGCCAGGCTGCTCAGTACAACAATGATCCCATAAACTCAACACAGGAGGTAGAGGCAGGAGAATCAGAAGTTCAGGGTCATCTTAAACTACATAGTGAGCCCACAGCCTGTGCTACATGAAACCTTGTCTGGAAGGAAAGAAAAAGAGAAGGGAAGGAGGAAGGAAGGGAGGGAGGGAGGAAAATCAGATAGAGAATATAAGATTCAGGGTTCGAGAGACCCAGCAGACAGAAGGGACCAGACTCCCCTGGCAGCTAACAGGACCCGGCTTTATTGAGAGAAGACCAGATGGAACTAGCTCCTCCGCACCCACGAGTGGAGAAACGCTAGCCCCCCTTGGGGGCTAGCCTCCCCGAAGAGATGGGGGAGGCTAGCCCCCTCACCCCCATCTTGGGGCTGGGGCTCCAGGGAACCGGGCTGGCGTGATCAGCCCAAGTCTGAGTCTCAAAGCCCAGTGCAGCGCCCGCAGCAGCGCCAGCAGCAGCTCTAGCCAGCCCCAGCACCACAGAAGCACGTTGTCCAAGTCCCCAAAACCTTTTTTTAAAAACCTTTAGCCACTTCCTGGCTTTTAGGGGAGGGGGGTTGCCATGACATCTGATTGATGCTTAAGGCAAGCTTCTGGCCAGGAAGTAGTCCTTTTCCAGAGCTGTTCGTGAATTCCTTGCTTATCTGCCAAGGAATTTGGGATCTGGAGCGGTTTGCAAGGCTTAGATAATAAGCTCTGGCTCCAGGTTTCTTCCAGAGTCTGAAACTGTTGGGGGTCTCATTCACACCTTACAGAGAAAATTAGAAACTAGAAAATTAGCTAGAGATAGGTAGATGATAGATAGATAGATAGATAGATAGATAGATAGATAGATAGATAGATGATAGATAGATTCTGCTGCCAGGATCCCTGAAGTAGGGCCGTAACTGTGCATGGCTGATCAAGGGTCTGAGACTGGTCCAGACATTCTATAGTGGGCTCCTGGTCTCTCCAGTGTCTCCAGAGTACCATAGGGAGATTTCTGTCACTGAAAGCAAGGTGTTATCTGATTCCTTCCACCTTCATTTAAATGAGAAAGAATAATGGGGAAGCTGAGAAGCCCAGGGCAGGGGCACCTGGGCCTGGCAAGTCCAAGTCATTTGTGGTTTTCTTTCTTTGGAAACTCAATATGACTTTAATGATGAGAAATATAGTGACTTCCAGGAGCATATGGCAATGCTAAAAAAAACAGGTATGCTTTCTTTAAATTGACAATGAAATATGTAGAAACAGACGGGTCACCCGCTCACTAATTTTTAGCTATTTACTCCTGGTAATTAGACTCTGTCAGACTCCAGCCCATATGCTTGTCTCCACTGAGAGAATAGCTCTTTTACTATCCGAATAAATTCCAAACAAAACCAAGGGTTTTATTTGTACTGGGAAAACTGATGAACTGGGAAACTAGGCCACTGCAGTAACTGGGCTGGGAGGGATGGAGATGTTCTAGACACTCCACATCTCTCCCTCTCCTGTTGGCTACCAGACTATGAAGCAAGAACCCTAGGGAATCTGAATTCCCTCAGGAATCTCATGCTGTGAAAAGGAAAGGGCTAAAGCCTGGTGCCAGCCGAGGAGGAAAGAGATTTCACGTAGTACTGTCAACTTGTCAGACCACCAGGTGAGACTGGAGAGAATGGTAGGTGAGACCTCATCTTGCCTGGGTCTGCTTAGCTGTGCACAATACCTAATCCCATGTCAGGACCCCAGAGATGGATTTAGAGACTCCTTGGATCTCTGACCTCTTCCCAGTGTGGCCACATTGAATAAATCTCCTTTTCCTGCTTTCACTATGGATTTGGCTTTTAATTGTCTTATTGAGGATGGTCCTGAACCTAGCTTGTTAGCACACAGGGTTTGAGTGAGTCTGGTAACACTTCCACCTTGCTTCCCTTGGAGCAAGACTATGGAGGAGCCAGAGAGTGTGCTGCTGCTCCCTTGTGAACTCTGCTGGTGGTGGCAGACTTTCACAGTCTCCCCAGCAAGAGCCACTCCAGAGCCCCCATCTCATGTTGCACTCTCACCAAGAGCAGAGGAACCTGCTAGCTGTTAGAATCCCAAGCCAGCCGCTGCCCATCTGCAGCCCTCTCTATCTCTGTCCTCATTGCTGATTCTGAGATGCCTGCTGCTACTGGGAGGGACAGACAGCTCCATCTGCA
Source organism: Eospalax fontanierii (assembly GCA_035773235.1). Lineage (NCBI taxonomy): Eukaryota > Metazoa > Chordata > Mammalia > Rodentia > Spalacidae > Eospalax > Eospalax fontanierii. The sequence goes on along the minus strand of CM069552.1, from coordinate 6,935,250 downwards.
TCAAAGCGCGGGAGTCTGTAAACAGACTTCCCAGGTTTCTGGATTCCAGGAGATCAGGCACCATTCTTATGTCCCCAGGGAAAGCTTGCAGAACTCAGGTTCCCAGACTAAGTAGCCTGAGCTACTGCACAGGCTCTTCCCTGCCAGTGTAAAAGGCCCACCTCAGAGTCTCACGTTCCTCCCTGGAAAGCGCTCCCCTTTCCTGCTGCCCTGCTTCAGGCTCTTGCTGTGGTAACTCCCTCCTCCCCCTTCTCTAAGACCTGTAAGAAAGGGTTCCTGTGCTGCCTCATGGGTCTGGAGTCTCTTCAGAGCCTCCATTGCTGTGCCTAGCTTATAGAATCCTTTCAAAAGACCGCCAAGGAGGTCAAATCCAATGCAAGCACAAAGGGTCTTTATTTACAAGCTTGAGCTCGGTCCACAACCCAACGCACCAACGCAGTGGGCAGAGGGTGAGTGGCCCTGAGGAGAGGTAGAAGGGGCTTCTTATGGGTTTTAGACAAAGGGAGGAGGAGAACTGTGGTGCTACACTCTGGCTGGCCAGGGAAACCCATGCGCACCAAGCACATTCCGAACTGATTGGTTACAAAGGCCAAGGCCCGGGGTTTCTCATTGATGGGTGCTGTCAGTCAAGCTCACTGCAGGGTCCTGCTTTTCCTAACATGCCGGGGCTTGTCCCCTTTCCCTCAGTGCTTGTGGCCAGAGGCTTGCAACAGCTTGAAGTAGGCAAAATGAAGAAGTTAGCCTCTAGCCTTAAGATGGAATCCAACTTAAATCAGAGTCACTCTAGCCCATTCCCAACATTTCCCCCTCTCCTAGTAACTAAGGAAGACCCATTCCTGGGTCTGGGCAAAGGCCTTGGGCAGAGGTGTCTAGGGGTCAATTCTAGTAAGTAAGGAAGACCCAATCCTGGCTCTGAGTGGTCTCTACTGAATGGATCAACAGGCTGATAATGAAATCTTAATACCATCCAGGCATTTAAGGGATCTTTTTACTCTCAACTGTCTAGTTAATTTTTATCTTTTATTTTTATTATATTATTCTTTTTTGAAGAGGTCACGCCAACTACCAGTAGGGAATTGGGGCGCTGACCACGCTGACTTCTTCCCAGCTGGACAGGGTCGTAGGTTGTGGCAGTTTTGGGGTACCTCCTCCGTAAGTCTATCTAAAAGACCCCTGACTGTCAGCTGTAGGGAGAAAAGAAAGTCCTTGACTGATGCCTGGAAGATGGAGCGAAAATAGTCAGGACAGGGAAAGTTTCAAATGTCCAATTCAAAGTCCATTAGAATTTCTGTTTAGTTGCATTTCCCTTTGTTTCTCTTTTTGGCTGTCAAGGCTGAACTTGAGAGTCTTGAAGTCAGGATTTGTTTTCAGGCACCTTGATAGTTTGCTGGAGTGTAAGGTAAGTTCCCTACCAAATGGCTTCTGTACGGGGAGAGAAAAGAAATTAATCATTTAATTTGGGGTTAGAGCAATGATGGGCTTGCCTTTCTTGGCTGCAGGTACTCACTGCAGTGCTGATGTAGGCCAAGAACTGAAGTCTTACATCTGAGTGGCATTTTCTTATTAAGAACAAAATTATTAGTGTTTATATTTACCTAAACCTAATGTCTGGGAAGTATGATTCCCTGTACTCTTAAAGAAGCATACTAATTGTAAGGTGTTAATGAGACCCCCAAAAGTTTCTTCTCAGGAAGAAACCTGGAACCAGAGCTTACCTAAGCCTTGCAGATAAGACTCCAGATCCCAAATTCCTTGGCAGATAAGATTCAGGACTCAAGGAATTCACGAACAGCTCTGGAAAAGGACTACTTCCTGGCCAGAAGCTTGCCTTAAACATCAATCAGATGTCATGGCAACCCCCCTCCCCTAAAAGCCAGGAGGGGGCTGAAGGTTTTAAGGTTTTGAAGACTTGGACAACGTGCTGGTGCGGCTGCTGCTGGTGCTGCTGCTGCTGGTGGTGCTGGTGCTGCACTAGGCTTTGAGACTCAGACTTGGGCTGAGCTCACTTTCCCGGTTTCCTGGAGCCCCAGCCCCAAGATGGGGGTGAGGGGGCTAGCGTTTCTCCACTCGTGGGTGCGGAGGAGCTAGTCCCATCTGGTCTTCTCTCAATAAAGCCAGGTCCTGTTATCTGTCAGCGGAGTCTGGTCCCTTCTGTCTGCTGCGTCTCTCGAACCCAGAACCTTACACTAATCATTTAAATTTTTTTGGTTATACTTTCCTTTTGGGTGTTTAAGATCATATAATTTGGCCCAAATAAACCACTTAATTTTACTCTTAAGGTCAGTTAAGTATCTGTTCCTCAGGGGTGTCACATGGGCTTGAGAGGAGCCCCTGGCTCCATAGGGCTTTGTTTTACCAGTTCCATCTATGTGAAGATAAGTCAGAAGGACTTACTAGACCATAGCTTCACTCAGAAACATCAAGGAAACATTTTCGTGTGCTGACTCTCCTCTTTGCAGACTGGACATTGGTTCAAGTCCTTTTATCAGGGTCTCCATGACCTCCCTGAACAGAAAGACAGGTGACACATCACAGTTATAGGCATTTAGAGAGATGCCCCATAGTCCCCTGGAACTTAGTTGACTTTGGAGGGCAAGAGACAAAAAAATTGTCCCTTCAAGTCCCTCTGACCAGATTAGAGGCCTTTAAATATGATTGTCAGACACCCAAGAAGGTTAGTTCCACCAATACTGAACTATTAATTACTGTATGTTATGTAGTTAAAGCTTGGGCAAAAGCCAAACATTCTTGAATAAATCTTGACTAGACATATATTTTGTTCCTTAAAGTATTTGGCTGAAGTATTACTTTAGAAACTTTAAGACTATTTATATATTATTTATCCGATGCTTCCTATATTATAACATATAAACTCAGATCCTTAATCATTTGTATAGACTTTCTTATACAAAAACCCTTTTTAATAAAATATATTTTTTAACCTCATTTTTTTTAAGATCATGAGATGTAATAATATTAAGAAAATTCTCTTCCTGGGTGCATTAAGCAATGTTTATTCCCTTTCTAAGGCTCTAGTATCAAACCAGTGTTTGATCATATTAAAGTTCACCCTGGGGAATGAATGACTTTACTCATACAAATGGGTGAGGTATTACTAACAGGTATATAGGTGACCTGAGAGTAGATGCACTGTAAAGTCTTTAGTATGGATGTTGGCTTTTCTATAACCTCATGGATCAAGTCCTTTCTTTTAGCCTTTCCCAGATTTCCTCCCCAAATGCAGGAGACCATTTGTGATTAGAGCAAAATTACATACAGAGTGGCTGGATACTCAGGTGAGGGTCCAGCTTACTCCTCCTTCAGTGGAAGAACACAACTGTTAGCAAACCCAACTGTGATGAACTTCTGTAAGTAGGCACAGCTGAAGTCATGAGCATGGCAGTTACTCGACTCAGGAGTGCTGTGCAGCATCATCTTAATAAAGAACATGGGATGTAAATTACACATATAAGATAATGTACATTTTACTTTATAAGTTCCTAGTAAAACTTTATAGAAAACATAAGAACTGTTAAAATCCTTTTTACTTTATCTATTTTAGATAAGTAAAAGTCTACCAAGACCTTGCTTTAGGTCTTGAGAGTGTAGATACTAGATAGAGAGAAGCAATTGGTACACAGTAATACATTACCAAATTGAAGTTTAGAATTTCCAGCATAAATCACCAACTGAGGAATCTTAGACAGAGGGTGTTGTCTGTCTTTTCCAAGGACTGTGAATTGTCCCCTTTACTATAAATTTGCATTAGCCTGTGTTAGTGACCTTTATTGTTGTGAGAAAATAGAGAATTTCATGAGTTACTTTTGCTATAGACATTTTAAATCATAAGATGAATAATCGTAACCTTATTGAAATTAGTTTATCCCTTAGTTAATCTCAATAGCAGAATGGCTTTACTCAGAGGCTGTATTGTTCTCCTTTTCTCTTGTCACAGAGTCAGGGGGCCAGCCTGAATCTGGACAAAAGTCATTGCACAGGAGAGCTGTTAAGTTTAATCACTACTAGCATAAATGAAAACACCTGTCCTTCTTATAACTTGTATACATTTATCTAGGCAGGAGAGTCTTTTCATCTACTGGGTCCTTTATCTAGAACAGGGTTTGATTAATTAAAATAGAAGATTTACTATTAAGATATTACTTTACTTAATATTTTTAACTTTATGAGCCCATGGGTGCTTGGATCAAGCATGACTAGGCTGACAGAAGTTTTTGACTTAACATTGTCAGACTTGAGATTCTCTCTGGCTGTACTTGATGTGACCAGAGGTATGAAAACTTATACCCATAATTAATTTGTTTGTCTATTCATGTTAATCACAACCTGAAAGATTTAGTAAGTACTCTTTAAATATTTTAACACCTTTTTTTTAAAGTTATGACTTATTTGTATAAACATTTTTCTTAACTAAACAGGAGGCAAGACTACTAGCTCACAGGGTACTTTCTTTTAAAGAGAGCTTTTACTTTGTCTGGATCAGAAAAATCATATTATAATTTACTATGCAAAATTTGAACTAAATACCCATAATAAGGAACACAGAAAACAATGATACCTAAAGGAACCTGGAAATGGTTGATATAAAAATGTTTTTCTCTTTTAGTCTGTGTAGGACATTGTAACTAGAAAGTGAAAAGCAGTGATGCTCGGGACATGGAAAAGCAAGCTTGGAGCAACTAAACATCAGAGAGGGAAATACTCTATTTCAGAAAAACAGGCTTTGGATCACAATGCAAAAAGGCAGGAATTAAAACCAGTGAAGGCCGAATCTCACATCTCCTACCTAAGCAGGCTATTTTTTGTTACCTCCCATTGCTGTAACTATGTCCGTGTAGCGGATTTTCTCTTGTAAAGTTTGGCACTGGAGTACTGCAAATTCACATGAGCTTCCTAGGTTTAGCCATCACAAAACATCAGCTCACTTTGTACCTAGTTAGTCTTGGAGGTCTATGGCTAGAAAAACCTTTTTACTTTCCCTTTAGAAACTGACAAATACATTATGCAAAACAATGTAAGATTTTTAAATAGTTACATTTAGAAACCAGCAAATATACCATATAAAGATGTTAAAATCCAAAATAATTTTCTTTAAAAACAGATAAAGATGTTATATAAACAAATATCAGAATTTAAAATAGTTCCCTGTAAAAACCAGTAAACGTATAAGACAATGTAAAAATAGTCATTTTAAAAACCAGTATCATACTAAAAGTTAAAATTTAAAATAATTCACTAGAAACAGATCAAAATGATATTAAAATGCTGATATTGTCTTCCTAATTTGACACAAAAATGTATTACCTTGTTACAAAAGACCATGCGAAAATCTCTTGCTTTTTTATGATCCCATCAAGAATCCTAGTTCAAAGGTGAATGTGAAGCAGTGTCCACAGGATCTCTTCATTCCTAGATGTAATTTATTACTGGGGGAAATTACCCAAAAGGAAGGCAGAAGGAATGAGAAGCTAGGTCAAAGGAAAAAGCTTTCCCTGGTCTGCACCAGATCTAAGTTAGCTGCAGGTCAAGAGTGCCCTCTAGTGGCCCTCCAACATCAAAGGTGGGCCATTCATTCCTGCAGAAGACAAAGAGTTTACCTTTTTTGACTAACACTGAAAGGTTATGAGCTCATGATTTGACATTCTTGAAGTGAGAAAGAACTAGGCCTAATGGGGTGGAAGGGGTCTGTCCCATATCGCAGTCTCAGTCGTAATCACAGACACAAATATCAGCAAAACAGACACGGACAAGAATGCTGACAGTACGACACGTCCCCAGAGGGGTTTAAAAAGAAAATGAAAGTGAGATGACTCTCCATCCCCAAAATCACATGTGAGGGTTTCCACATCCCCACTTCCAGGATCTGGACCGTCTTCCAGTCCCTTGTGTTCATGGTTGTCCAGCGTGTCTGCTCTAACTGCTGTCGACCACAGACCCCAAAAATCCGAGCACTCTCAGAGTGAGAGTATGAAAAGACAGAACAAGTAAGAACAAGTAACACAGAAGACAGAACTTACCGGCCACTAGAGACCCTTCAGATCTGGCGTCCATGGGGTCTGTTGTTGGGAGGATCCCGGACAAGCCTGCAAAATGCTTTGTCCAGGTTATAGAATCCTCTCAAAAGACCACCAGGGAGGCCAAATCCAATGCAAGCATAAAGGGTCTTTATTTACAAGCTCGAGCTCGGTCCACAACCCAACACGGCAACACAGTGGGTGGAGGGAAAGTGGCCATGAGGAGAGATAGAAGGGGCTTCTTATGGGTTTTAGACAAAGGGAGGAGGAGAACTGTGGTGCTACACTCTGGCTGGCCAGGGAAACCAGTGCACACCAAGCACATTCCGAACTGATTGGTTACAAAGGCCAAGGCCCAGGGTTTCTCATTGATGGGTGCTGTCAGTCAAGCTCACTGCAGGGTCCTGCTTTTCCGAACATGCCCGGGCTTGTCCCCTTTCCCTCAGCGCTTGTGGCCAGAGGCTTGCAACAGCTTGAAGTAGGCAAAATGGAGAAGTTAGCCTCTAGCCTTAAGATGGAGTCCAACTTAAAACAGAGTCACTCTAGCCTGTTCCCCACACATGACCCTGTCAATCTATCTATGGTGTTAGGCTCTGAACTTTCCTCAGAGCCCCCACCATGCTGCTGTCCGTCTGTGTGCCCATGGCATTAACATCTCTTCCAATAAACTTCTTATCCAATAAAGGACATGTAATGCCCAAGTCACAGAGTCCTCTCAAAAGACCACCAGGGAGGCCAAATCTGACGCAGCCACACAAGGATCATTATTTGCAAGCTCGAGCTCAGTCCACAATCCAACACGGCAACACAGTGGATGGAGGGAAAGTGGCCACGAGGAGAGGTAGAAGGGGCTTCTTATGGGTTTTAGACAAAGGGAGGAAAGGAATTGTGGTGCTACACTCTGGCTGGCCAGGGAAACCCATGCGCACCAAGCACATTCCGAACTGATGGGTTACAAAGGCCAAGGCCCAGGGTTTCTCATTGATGGGTGCTGTCAGTCAAGCTCACTGCAGGGTCCTGCTTTTCCTAACATGCCTGGGCTTGTTCCCCTTTTCCTCAGTGCTTGTAGCCAGAGGCTTGCAACAGCTTGAAGTAGGCAAAATGGAGAAGTTAGCCTCTAGCCCTAAGATGGAATCCAACTTAAAACAGTCACTCTAGCCCATTCCCCACAGACAATGCTCCTCAGTCTTCCCTTTGAGCCCCGAACCTGAGACCTTTCATTAGTGACATAAAAAAATTGACATTTGTGATGGATAATTTGTGTCAACTTGACACATCTCGATTGAGGGAGCCTCAACTGGGGAATTGCCTCCCTTGGACTGGCCTGTGGCCATGTCTGTGGAGTGTTTTCTTGATTGTTGAGTGCTGCAGGAGGGCCCAGCCCACCATGGGCAGTGCCATCCCTGGGCAGGTTGTTGTCTGTTGTGTAATAAAGCAGGCTGAGCCTGGGCCAGGGAAGCAAGCCAGTAAGCAGCATTCCTCCATCACCTGTGCTCCAGCTCCTGCCTCCAGGTTTCTGCCCTGAGTTTCTTCCTTGGGATCCCTGATGAACTGTGTGACCCAGGAGCAAAATAAACCCTTTTCTTCTCAAGTTGGTATTGGTCAGAGTGTTTTGTCACAACAATTGAAGCAAACTAGAACAGCATCCTATTAAAGGCTGTTTGGTATATGTGTATGATGAGAACCAAGTAAGAGGCTATATACTTAACCCAAACCATCCAAGTCCTCACTGTGGTGCTAGGGACTGAGCCCAGGGCCTCACCCATGGCTTATCCCTAAGCCATCTTGCTAGCCTCTTTATAATTTTAATTTTGAACCAGGCTCTCACTAACTTGTCCAACATGGACTTGAACTCACTCTGTAGCCCAGACAGGCCTTGAGCTTGCAATTCTCCTGTCTTAGGCTCTCCAGTAGCTGGGATTACAGGCCTGTATCACAAGACCTAGCTTCAAGGACTCACTGACTTTATCAAAGTAAGACAGGAGTTAGCTTCCCTTCGGCAATAAGGTCCAGGCCAGTGTTAGATTGTGAACTAACCACAGAGCACATTTGAACCCATCCAGTAACTCAGGCAGGGCCTGAGGAAGCATGTGCAGAGTGTGTGGACTCCTTACTGGCTCAGCCCCTTGATATGCTCAAAAACGAACAATCCCAGTAGAGATCTCTAGCCAATCTCTATCCTGTTATGGTAGCAAAAAGTCTGCTCAGAGGGTTGGGGGTTTAATGTGTTTGGGAATGGGATGGGTTCCCTTTCTCCCTCAGAACTGGCTGGTTTTGACTGTTGCAAGGGATTGGGTAATCCAGACAAGGAAGGGAAGCTGCTTGGTTCCCATCATAGGTCACAGGACTCTCCCCTCCCTGACCTTTTGAAAGTCCCACCTAACAGTTCCCTCCACAGGAAAAAGCCCACCAAGTGTTTGTCTTGGAGCGGGAGAAGAATCAGGATGTTTAAGTGAAAAGTACTTGAATCTCCCTAGGGCCTCATTTCTGCCAGACCAACTGCAGAGCTCACCCTAGTTCCTCAGTGGCATTCCTTTCTTGGCACTCCTCCCACTCTTAGGAATCTTCTCTCCATTTTCCCTCATAAATCTACATGGCTCTGCTCATGCCTTACCCAACAAACTTGGAAGCTACCGGCTCAGATGACTCTGACCATCTAGCACTCCAGATCTCAAGTTGAGACTCTGTCACACTCAGAGAGCCTATGTCAAAGGAAACCCTCAAATTTGTGCCCTTGGAGCAGTTGATTATGTGAATCAGTCCTTTGTTCCTTCTCCAGACCAGGAAGTTGGAACCCTCTATAATTTTGTCAGTGATGGTAAACTGATCCTACATCACTACACATCGCCCACATCCAAGGTTTGGGGAATGAACCACAGACAAAAAAAAAATTGTTACAACTTGAAATTATTTTCTCCCACAGAAGCAGCAGCTCTGAGAAGTCTTGATGCTTGTGGCAAGAGATAACGGATTTCAGCTGCTCAGCATGCACCTCCTATGACTCCTGTTTATGTGCATCCATAGACTCTCAAAAATGGATTTTGTATTAATATACAAATTGTCATAAAGATTGACATTAGAGGGGCTGGGAAACATGGTTCATTCAGGAAAGTGCTTTCATTGTAAGGAGGAGGGCCTGAGTTCAGATCCCCACACCCACAGAAAAAAACAGTGCAGAGGCACATTCTTGGAATCCCAGCAATGGGCAGGCAGAGACAGATACATCCCTGGAGGCCACCGGCCAGTCAGCCTAGCCAAATCAATGAGCTCCAGGTTCACCTTGTTTCAGATGATAAGGTAGAGAGCGACTGAAGACGAAGCATAGTCAGTGTCCATCTCTGACCTGCACATGCAGGAATACATACATACTCCTAGACGTCAGACAGACAGACAGACAGACACACACACACACAGCTGACATTAGAGGAAATTGATTACTCCTACCCATCTCTGTTCTGGGTCAGCTGGCTATGGGCTCTTTTGCTCTACTTAGATGGAAATCACGGAGACAAGAAGCTCTTTCAGTGCTGATTTCTAAACAGCTTTCATTTTTCATCAGTTTCTGACAGCAGCAAGTGGCAGACATAGGTAGACAGAAACAGCAGCAATTGGCAGCCACTTAATATCACAGTCCCTGTGCTAACCTGAGGTACAGGACCCTTGGGCCCCAAGTGGCCGGAGGTCTGAGACATTTGAGGCAGCAGAGACAGAGGAAGCTGAGGGGACATGCAGAGTGACAGGAGCCTCACACCCTGAGATCCAGTTGAAGCTTCTCTCCAGTTGAGAGCCAGGAATCCCAGCACAAGGGCTGGAGAGATGGCTCAGCAGGTAAAAGCACTTGTCGCACAAGCCTGATGACTTGTGTTCAATTCTTGTAACCCTTGTAAAGGTGGAAAAAGAGAACTGACTCCACAAAGTTGTTGTCTGACCTCCACATCCATACCCTAGCACACATGGGCCCAAACACACACACACACACACACACACACACACACACACACACCATGTACACACACACTCACACATCATGTATACACAAACTCACACAGTAATAATAAAATTTAAACCATTTAGGCTTTTTTTTTTAAGACAGGATCTCATTATATATCCCTGGCTGGCCTGGAACTTGCTAAGTATGCCAGGCTAGCCTCAAACTCACAGGAATCTACTTGTCTCTGCTCCTGAGTGCTCACATCAAAGCATGTGCCATCATGCCCAGAAGTTTGAAACTTTTTATAAAAGAAGAATTCCATCACAATTAGCATTTGCTGTGAAAGTTGCCTATATACAGACAATATTCTTTTTACGTAGAAATATTGGAAGTATGAAGGCTAAAGCAGCAATTACCCATGTTTAAGATTTAAGAAAATTTGGACTTTCTATTTTCCCAGCTATAAATCTCGGTTTTCTAGGAATCTTATAACAAACTCCATTTAGAGTCAAAGGCATGTTTTACCCCTCTCTGGCAAACTTTGTGACCCAGTTTTATTTTTTCAGATTGTAAACCCATTCAAGTCTCCTCTGGAGTCACCCTATAACCTAGTTTATTTAAAAAAGGGGAGAAAAACAGGAGGAAAAATAACTTCTAGCGACCCTTTCCAGTTTAACTTGAGAGCCACCAGAATCACACACATAGCCGCCGCCAAGGTGCTTCGGCAAGACATGACAGCAACACCACACCGAGGTTAGGTTTGTACTGTCTTCTCTGAGCTCTGTGCTTAAATCCATCTTAAAATCCTGATAAACTCCAGTGGCTTTATACTGAATCATTCTGAAATTCCTTTCAGCAGGAAAGTCAAGAATCCCAGCTGTACCGGAGGAGCACTCTCTGCAGAACCCAAGCTGCTGCACCAGATGTGTAGCTGTCTCCCTGCATGCCCCACCACTGCTTACCCCCTGGCCCTGACCCCTGCCCTGCCACCAGAAAAACCAAGGTCTCCTTTTCAGTTCTTAATCTCATTAGTAAATGGACTTGGAAAGAGGCTTAACAACAATTTTATTGAAATTTGAGAGAAAAATAACAGGCAGACAAGCTGAAAATCTCGGCAGCTGCCAAGAGGAAGGGAGATGGAGAAAAATGGCTGCCTTTAAAGCTAGGCAAGGAGGTCAGAGAAACAGGAGAAAGCCCAGAGTGTCAGGGAAAGCATGCTCAAGCATTAAGGCCAGGATCTGAAACAAAGAAAAGAAAAAGGAAACATTTAGTGTCAGGCTGCAGATTCCGAGTACCCAATTTCAGGCTCTTATGTCCCAGGACAAAAGATTCCATAGGGTTAGAAACAGAGACAGTTTATTACGGAAGAAAAGACACTCCCAAGAATGGGAGCAAGCTCCTGGGCAGAGGAAAGAGCCAAAATCAGGCATGAGGCGCATGGTCCTCATGGGACTTTATAACAGAGTTTTTCTTACCAACACCCCAAGAGGAGGGACTTCATCTTCCTCTGTAAACTGGCCTCGTTCATGTGTCAGCCTTGATATTACAGCCTCCTGTCCCTATTCTCCTGTCACAGCCCTGAAGACTTGTCAGCTCTAATTCTTCATGCTGCCTGGGCCTGCAGATCCTCTTCTCTAGCCTCTTTCAACATTTTTCGAGCTCTTTCTTCCAGAACTGTTCGACTGCTCCTTCAGTTCTCAGTGGCCTGCAGTCAGAAGGGTTCAGGGTACCTGCCTCTGAAGGCTGTCACCAGAGGGCAATCCAGGAACTGACCACCAGGATCACTGAGGGGAGGGATCCCTTCCCACTGGGACAGGATCCCTAAGGATGGATGGGATCCCAGGCCCTCAGTGGCAAACATTTCACAATCAGGAGACAGGATCCAGAGCTCAGGAACAGGCGATGGAGGCAGGCAGGTCTATTAAGTAAACACTATCCCTACATAATTGGGTTTGTGCACACAGCACAGAGGTTGGCTGAGGCCACACTTACTCAGCTGTCAGGCTGGCCCCAGTGACTATGGACTTAAGGTTGCCTGCCAGACTGGCCAATGCCCTGTTTCCAGCTCAGTCTGAATTCAGAAGTCTTTATTGGACCTCAAGTTTCATCACAGGAGGATGAGCCTGAGCTGCCAGCTTATACAGCTCTAGAAGAGGTGTAAGAACAATTCAGAGTTTATTTAGCCCATCACCAGTTTGCCTCAGACCAACCACAGCCTCAGTAGTCCTGCTACTATGGGAAATGTCTCCCTCTCTGGCCAACGTGGAAATGGTTCATTCCGATGTTATTGCAAAATGTCTGGTACATATGCTGGTGAGATGGCTTAGTGGGTAAAGGTGCTTGCCACCAAACCTGAAAACCTGAGTTCGATCCCCAGGACCCACTTGGTGGAAGGAGAGCACTCTGACCTCCAGAGGGATGACATGGCACAATATGGACACACACACACACAAATGCAATTTTTTAAAAGTCTGGTACAAAGTGTTTGAAACAGCCCTGCCTGGAGCTGTGCCTTCAGGAGCCAGGGCAATTAACTGCAGTGTTGTCTCAGGTATCTGTGGAATGTTCAAGTGCCTGCTGCAGGTATGAGGGTAGTCTGGCTGACTATTTGATTCACAGTCCTTTTGCTCAAAACAGCTCAAGCAGCACAAGAGTTGCTGATTAGGGATTAGCCTCATCCAGCCTGGCAAAATGGTTGACTCCAAGGACCAGGTGTCAGATGAGGAGAATGTACTCCTGGTTGCTGATTCATCACATGTGCACCCCCCAGGGGAGCCGAACAAAGTATTCAATGATGCCTGCCTACTACTTAATAACAACAATCTCCTCTCCAGAAAAGGGGCAGCACAGGCCCTTGTCCAGTAGGGCATGGATCAGTCACATCTATGAAGACAAAATATGAAGATCTAGTCTTAATCAAAGCACAAAGACCTGAATAATAGCAGAGTTTTAGGTCCAAGAAACAAAATGTCCTTAACCCCAACCCCAACCCTCCCACCAGCCAGAGAATGCAGATAGATGTTTGAACCCTTGAAGAAAATTGTTACAGTGCTTCTGGAGTCTATGCTAGAGATCATTTTTTCCAAAAGTTCCAACAGTTTCCAGTTACTGGCACCAAAATAGACTAGAACTAGATAAGCAGCTACAAGACTGGCAAGAGAATGCAGAGTGCTTAATGGTTGACTGTCCTTCAGTCTGTGGGAAGAAGGGCCCAACATTCCGTGGTGAGGAGAAGGGAAAGAGGACAGAGGAGAGAGGAGAAAAGAGAGAGGAGAGGAAGAGAGGGGGAAGGAGAGAGAGGAGAGAGAGAGGAGTGAGGGGGAGAGAGAGGAGAGAGAGGGGAGAGAGAGGAGAGAGAGGAGAGAGAGAGGAGTGAGGGGGAAAGAGAGGAGAGAGAGGGGAGAGAGAGGAGAGAGAGGAGGGAGAGAGGGGAGAGAGAGAGGAGGGAGAGAGCGGGGAGAGAGAGGAGAGAGAGGAGAGAGAGGGGAGAGAGAGGAGAGAGAGGAGGGAGAGAGGGGAGAGAGAAGAGAGGGGGGAGAGAGGATCTGGTAAAGGAATACTTAGCGAGAGATGTATGATAACTGACGGAGATAAAGACGTGTGTGATCCTGGTGTGTGCAGAAATCACAGATGTCATAGATGCCTGCCGGCAATGATGAATTCATTTACATTGCTTACACATCTATGACCAAGCCGTAGGAGAAGCTCTATTTCTTAAAAAAACAACTAGAGTCTTCCTGTCTCCAAATAGGTGTCAAAAGGGGAATGTTTTGCTTCAGCTTTGTTTTCGCTCAGTCAAGAATCTGTTTATAAGTGAAAGCTGTGTAAGCATTTTTGTTTATTTTAAATGAAATAAATTTTTATTATTTTTCATTCATATAATCCACCTATCTATACACAATATCTTCTCTACTATATGATCGAATGGAAATATATTTATTTTGTTCTAAAAATTACCCTGTTCCCTAGTATTGTTGCTTATTTATGGGAAATTGAACATCAAAGTGATTGGAATATAAATTTATGAACTTATCATTAACAGTGACTGATTTTAACAGATTACATCACTTTAACAATGTATTACAACTGTCCAGTACACAGGGAGAGATGGGTCTCCTAGTCTGGTCCATTACTATTGTTTTCAAGCTATCACCAAGGTTAAAAACTATATGAATTTCTTTGTTACAGGGTCTCAAGAAGACTTGTATACTTTTTGAATCGACACCCTTTCCAATGGTAAAAGGTAATTTTCTGGAGAATTTGTTTTTGAGGGCTTTGTTCTATTTTTTTAACTTATTCAGGAGAACCTGTTTGTTTGGGATCTGAGATGTTTATATTTTATCCTCTGTCTTACCCCACTGAATTGTAATGACCTATTGGTAAGTATTTTATACAGTCCAGTAAGGGGCCACCCAGCTGGCAGAAAGGCTTTTACGGTTTGGCTTAACATCTTTGCCAAGTGATAGATAAAAGGAGAAAAGGCTGTTTGTGCTACTTCCTAGTTAGCATGTAAGCAGGAAACCAAGCGTGTTGAAAACTGGAATGCTATGAGAGTGAGTGAATTACACATTGAATTACGTTAAGAAACAAGTACGTTTACGAACTCTTGGCAAATGAGTCAGATAGCTCTTTTCAGTCTTATCACTTAAGATACTTCAGCCCCAAAATGGACACTGTGATGTGTACTGTGGTCCCAGCATTTAGGAGGTGAAGACAGGAGGATCAAAGGTAAAAACAAAAACAAACAAACAAAAGGCTTCACTGAATATGCCTGGTGGCATGACTGAGTGTTCAGAAATTCCTCCCAAGCCTTTGATTCTAAACTCTTTACTTATTCTTTAATATATGGTGTCTTTACTTATTCTTTGCAAATTTCATCCATGTGTAACATGCTCTTTGATCATACTCGCCCCTCTCCTTCAGCTCCTCCCAGATAACCCCCTTGTTTACTGATTTCTAATTTATTTATTTTGCAGTGCTAAGTATCAAATCTTGGGGTTTGTGCATGCTACACAAGGTGGAGTTCTACCAGCATCTGTATCCCCAACCCTCACTGTGCTTCCTAATGTATCTTCAAAACTGAAAGCATTCAAGGAATTGAGCACTAGCCTCCGATTTTATGTGTATTTTATGCCATGACTAAAAATAGTACTCTTTTACTGATGGTATTAAACTGGTTATTACTTGAAGTGAGATTTAACGTTTTTCCTGTGTTATATTTGTTATGCCATATTTTTTGAAGCATTCTAGGGCTTTAGAGATGGCTTCTGGGGTGAGGTGCTTACCACCAAGCCTAATGGCCTGAATCCAGTGTCCAGAACCCATGTGGCAGAGACTGTCCTCTGACTTCCACGTGTGTGCTGTAGCATGGCACACCCTACTGACACACAAAGTAAATACATGTAAAAAAATTTTAAATCATAAGCTTAGAAAGCTGGGAAATAGTACTTTCTTGAGCAATATAGGTTAGATATGGGAAAAAAAGTCTGTTCTCTATCTTTATCCACTTAGAGTTTACAGAAAGAAATATATCTGTAAATATTTAAGGAAAAACAAAGATATTTTGAATTCACTGTGTTTGCTGCTGTTGTTTCAGGTAATGGACTGTTTATGCCATTATGAGTTTGTATTTGTATTTGTACTATTCTTTCAGAAAGCACCTTACTGTGTAGCCCTGGCTGGCCTGGAACAACTCATTATATAGATGAGGCTGGCCTCAAACTCACAGAAATCTATCTGCCTTTGCCTCCTGATTGCTGGGATTAAAAGGCCATGCTTACTTTATTCTTTGATATTAATTTTCAACTTATAAATCCAAGGTGAGGAAGGAGAGAATGGAAAGGCTATTTCAGTGCTTGCTCAGGTTGACTTTCGAGGGCTGTCTCCCTCTCCCTGTGCCTCTGCTTGGGGTTTAAGTGTGTACAGAGGCAGCAACGCATGCACAGAACTGGTGGGTTTGAGCATCTGCTCTCCAGCCTCACTGCTACGGCCCACACAGAAGAAGCCTTTATGGGGCAAGATGTACACCTGATATCCCTTCTCCAGGCCTGAAGACTTGCAGCCTCAACTTTAGCCAACTGAAAGTCTCAGTATTCTGGCCCCCACCTCTGAACCATGAGTATCATATGTCTCTGAACCCTCTGCATTCCCTCTGCCCACTTTCACCCTCATCCTTGGCCAGATTTGTACACCCTCTAAACACAAGACCTAAACCTCCAACTGCCCTCACCTCTTCCGCTCTCTCCTACCTCCCCACTCCCAGCCCCCTTAAACCTTTCTAGCCCCGGTTTTTCACCTCATATTTTCACATTACATGTGTTCTACTAACCCCCACACCTTCATCTACCACTTTCTAGCTTCCTGACTTCTACAGGCATTCCAAGTTAAAGATACTAATCTAAAAATTTGAAGATAGGATCCATAAATGAGAGAGAACAAGAGGTATTTGTCTGGACCTGGCTTACCAGAATGACTATAGTGTTTTCCATTTCTAGTTTCCATCTTTTCTTTGTGAATGAATAAAATTCCATTGTGTATGTACTATGTTCTCACTGCCCACTCATCAGCTGATTCCAGCCTAGCTACTGTGAATAGAGCACAATGAGCATGGATGTACTATAATAGAGTCCCTTTGGGTATATGCTTAGGAGTAGTTTTTCTACCGTTAGCTTTTAAGAAACCTCCATGCTGATTTCCGTAGTGGTTACAGCTGCTTACACCCCCATCAACAGTGAATAAGCGTTTCTCTTTGCACATGTCCTCACCAGCACTTTCTGTTGTTTGTTCCCTTAATGATACTCATCCTGACTGGCATGAGGAATCTCCAGTAGTTTTAATTTACATTCCCCTGATGGCTAAGAATGTTGAACACTTTAAAAATATTTATTAGCCATTTGTAATTCTTTCGAGAACTCTCTATGTTCAGTTTCATATTCCAGTTTTTTATTTGCTTGTTTTTCTTGGTGCTTTTTTTTTTAGTGTGTATGAGTATTATGCCTGCAGGTATGTAAGTGCATTGGTGTCATGCAGTGCCCATGGAGGACAGAAGAGAGCTTTGGATTCCCCGGAACTGGAGTTACAGACTGTTGTTAGCCATCATGTGGGTGTTAGAATTCAAATCCAGGTCTTCTGCAAGAACAGCCAGCACTCTTAACCACTGAGCCATCTCTCCAGTTCACTAATGCTTGTTTTCTGAGTTTTTTGTATATTCTAAATTTTAACCGCCTGTCAGATGTATATCTGGTAACAATCTCCCCTTCTTTGGGCTTCCTCTTCACTCAACCAACAGTTTCTTTTGCTGTATAGAAGGCTTTAAATTTTATGAGGTCCTGTTTGTCAGTTATTGGCCTTATTTCTTAAGCAACCAAAATCTTAGCCAGAAAGTTCTGCCTCTGCCTAGATCTTGAAGTGCTTCCCACGTTTCTTCCTCCAGCAGATTCAGAGTTTCAGATCTGATGCTAAGGTCTTTGATCTATTTGAAGTTCATTTGTGTGTTGGGTGAGACATAAAGACCTGACATCATTCTTCTACATGCAGATAATTCAGTTTCACCAGCACCTATTGGTTGGAGATTCTGCCTTTTCTCCAAATTTCATCTAAGTCACTCACATTGGGTCATTACTCTGGAACTGGTAGTTTTGTTTTGTTTTTTTTTCACTGAGACTTGTATGTCAAGATAGTTGGCTGATTTTTTTTTTTTTTCTTTTTGGTCCTTTTGAGTCAGGATCTCCCTGTATCTCCAGCTGGCCTGGAACTCACTATGTAAAGCAGGCTGGTCTCAAACTCCTAGAGACTGGCCTGACTCTGCCTCCCAAGTGCTGAGATCAAAGGCATGCGCCACCATGCCCAGCAATTGATTGCTTTTTTTCAAGTATCACCTTTTTCCTCTCTGCTGGGGAAATGTCTGGGATGTTTGGGAGGGACTAGATTATAAATAGGGTTGAGGGACATCTTCCGCTCTTATGCTTGTCCTTAGGGCACCAGGCTCTATCCCAGCCTCCCCCTCAAACATCAGTCACTACTATCCAGGAGCAGACCCACTATGAAAATCAGTAATATATTAGTCATTGCAGGTATGAGTGGAAAGAAAAAGAGAAAGAAGGCAACAGACAGCATGTCTAAGGATTAGTAATACCACAGAGAAAAATCAGCGGAGGGGGATACAAACATGAGGGAAACTGTAGGGGCAAAAAATGTTAAGGGGTGATGAGGGATTGTTGGCTAAAGATAGACTGAAGAAAAGGAGGTCAAGATATGTTATCAGGAAATACAGAACAGTCTGTGCCCCAGGAGGCTGAACTACAGGGACCTTGCAAACCAGACCGGATTATGTTCTTTGGAAGAAGAAAAAGCAAAAGGAAGGAATAACGAAGGAGGGGAAATGGGGAGTGGATATTATAGGGCAAAAACAGAGGAGGGCAGAAATGGTTTGCTGAAGGATGTCGGGTATTAAACACAAATGAGACAGATGCAGAGAGGGGAAAACTGGGTGGGGATATGGGACATGAAAACTGACTGCAATGACTGTTGCGTCATGCCTAGGCTTTCTCATGTCCCTTCCCTGTCACTGAACGTCTTCTCCGTACTCCCTTCTGAGTCTTCTTTTGATGACTGGATTACTGGTGTTACAGTCCATGGGAAGTGCTTCAGAAGTGGAGTCTCAGACCTGGTCATACCTCTGTGAATTTCTTCAGGGTTCCTGTCACAAATAACGGCCTACTTCTGCACAGCTCTTGCTATAATGTCCTGTATATTGGTTGGCGTCTGTGTGAAAGTTCTGGTACATGTTATGTGTTTATACCTAAATTTTTAGCCAATTGAATGCTGTTCTTATTAAAATTTTCTAAATTACATTTTAAAGTTTAGTTTGTGTGTGTGTGTGTGTGTGTGTGTGTGTGTATGTGCGCGCGCGCACATGCCATGATGTGTATGTGGTAGTCAGAGGACACTTTGTGGGAATCAGTTCTCTTTTTCTACTGTGTGGGTCCTGGTGATTGAAATTAGGTTGTCAGGTTTAGCAGCAAGTGCCTTTACCCACTGAGACATCTTGCCAGCCCCCAAATTTCTTTCTCTTTTTTTAAAGTAGTTGAGCAAGCCAATAATCATCGTTTCTCCATTATCTATGCTTCAGTTTCTTTAAAAAAATTTTAAATCTATGTGTATGAGTGTATTGCCTCCATGTATGTGAGTGTACCCAGATCGTGCAATGCCCACAGAGGTCAGAAGAGGGTGTCAGATCCCCTGGAATTGGAGTTACAGATGGTTGTTAGCTGCCATGTGGGTGCTGGAAACCGAACCTAGGTCCTCTGTATGAGCAGTCAGATGCAGGGTTAGAGAGATGTCTCTAAGACAAATTTCTTTCATGCAACCTCACAGCGTTCTGTTTGTCAAGACCTATTATATAATCCTGTACCACTTGGTCTGAACTTCCCAAGAGTGTGGTTCTCTAAGAGTCTCAGGCTCAAGACACTATGGCAGCTGAAGTCTTTTTAAAATGGATTCTTGCTTCTGCTCTGATTGCTGAGTGCCAAGGGGAGAAGGTTTTACCCTCGCTTCTCCTTCTGCTGTTGTTACTGCCCTGGGTGTGACTCTTTTCTCCAGCTCTTTAGAATGTCCATTGCTTTGCTGATCGCTATTTTTCAGCTTTCCCAAGATTATTTGCTAGAGAGGGTTGACCATGTCCAAGTGTCATCCACTATCTTGCAATTTCCATGGGGTTTCATTTGTGATTTTGGCCCAGTTTAACCACTGTCTTAGAAAAATGGGATAACCAGTCTGAGAAAAAGTCTTTTGAGAAAAAGTCTTTGTATGTAAACCAAACTATCCTGGAACTCACGGTCCTTCTGCCTCGGCCTCCTGAGTGCCAGGGTTATAATGTGGACCATCACACTTCAGAGATTTGCTATTCTAAAAAAAAAAATGATTTATTTTTACTATGTATACAAGTGGTTTGCCTGCATGTATGTAGGTATACTATGTGTGTGCAGTACCTACAGAAGAGGGCATCCCTGGAACTGGAGTTACAGACACTTGTTAACCACCAGCTGGGAACTGACCCCTAGTCCTCTGCAAGAGCAACCAGGGCTCTTAATCTCCAGCCCTGGTTTTCTTATTTAAAAAAATATATATTTTTGGCTCCCAGAGTTCTGTCAGCTTCTTTTTGTCAGATTAGATCAAGAGCTGCATTGAAGATACAGTTCTTGCCTCTAAAGAGTGATTTTGCCCTGAAGGAAGTGGACAAGCTCTCATGCATGAATCAGCATAAGGGTTAAGCCTAGAACCAGAACCCAACAGGATGTGTCAGTATGGTTAGTGTGGCTAGGTGCTTTGCTCTGGAAATCTCCTGTCTCTGCCTCCTGTATGTTCTGATTATAGAGAGGGTGCCATGCCCACCTGGAATTTATTGAAGCTCTGTGGACTGAAATCCCAGTCCTCATGCTTGTGCAGCAACTGTTTTAACCACTGGCCATCTCCACAGTCCTTAAAACTTGAATTTTTTTAAACACGGAGACTTGGTTTAAGTAAGGTAGAAGATCTGCTATATTAACAGATTGTAAAACAGCTATATTAAAAAAAAATGATAACTTTAAGGACCTGATATTATCCTCATTTGTAACTTTACTAAAAGTCAAGAATAGTATTTGTTTAATCATTCAAAGAAAATGCCAAATATCTTGGACAGTTTAAAATGTCTCGATATAAAAGAATTATACAAGTATAACCCTTACCATTAAAGCTGAAGGGAGTCTTGACTATGGTCATGCTAATTAACGAAATCACCTGGTTTTCTTTTTATTGCCTAGGAGCTGAGTGTAGGATTCTGTTATGAAGTCTTAGTTACCATGTTTAAAAATTCCTTATAATACTATATCCCTCCCTTTCATAGAGATGGCTCAAGTCATGGTTAGCTTCAGTTGTCAGCTTGACACACCTGGGGAGAAGGAACCTCAATTGGGAAGGTTTCCCTGTTAGAATGGCTTGTGGGCATATCTGTAAATATTTTCCTGATTATTGAGTGATGTAGGAGGGCCCAGCCCACTGTGGGTGGTGACATCCCTGGGCAGGTGGTCCTGAGTTATATAAGAAAGCAGATTTGGCATGGGCCAGAGAAGCAAGGCAGTAACCTTCATCCTTTATGGCCCTCTTCAGTTCTTGCCTCCAGGTTCCTGCCTGGAGCTCTTGCCCTGATTTCCCTCAATGCTGGATTGTGACCTGGGAGTTGTAAACTGAAATTAACACTTTCCGTCCCCAAACTGCTTTTTGTCAGAATGGTTTACCACAGCAACAGAAAGCAGAACAGAATGCCTCATATAGGTTCTTTTTAATTTAAATTTATATATATATATATATATATATATTTTTTTTTTTTTTTTTTTAATTCAGGATCTCACTGTGTATCCCTGTTTGTTCTGGAACTTGTTGTGTAGATCAGGCTTGCCTTGAACTCAGAGTTCTCAAAGGCCTGCCCCTGTCTTCTGAATGCTGGGATTACAGGTGTACACCTCTGCACCTAGCTTTTAGTACTTAATTTATAAAGAGATAATTAATGGTTTCCCAAAGGAGTAGATTATATACATTTAGAAAAATTAATGTGAATGCTTGGGGCTAAGAAAGCCAAAAGCTTTAGTTAATTTTGACAATTTATTTCTGCCATTTATTTACTTAACCATTAATCAAGAGAAATGAAGATAATAGGCCCCAAACATTTTTGTGTAATAGTCCAAATTTTGCAAGTAGACCTGCATATTTGGTCAGTAAAATAAATGTTATTGGGGCTGGAAAGTTGGCTCAGTGACCAAGAGCACTGGCTGCTTTTGCAGAAGACCCTTGTTTGATTCCCAGCACCCAAATGGCAGTTAGCAACAGTTTGTAACTCCAGTTCCGGGGGATCCGATGCCCTCTTCTGGCCTCCATGAACATTAAATGACACAGGTAGTCTTACATACATGCAGGCAATACACTCATACACATAAAATTAAAAATAAATAAGTTTTATTATTATTATGTAATTTAGCAGGAATGCCCAGATAAGAACTATTCTTTTAAATAAAAATGTTCCTACTGTTAAGACCATGGCTAGCCAACAACCGGAAGTAGACATACAAACTTAGCATTTGGAAAAATCTAAACATCAACTTTTAAATGGTTTATTTAGTGAATTATAAAGGATAAAAATCCTTGTTCTCTAAGCCAGTTTCCTGTGAATGTTATTAAGAGTAGATAAACATTTAAGAAAAGGTTACTGTTGAAAATAATCATCAATTTTATACTAAGGTATTGAATTCTGACCTTAGGAATTTTAGTCATCTTTAACTGTCGTTATATTAATTATAACCATATCATCTTTCTTCAAGTTTTACCTTTCACAACCAGTGTGGTTCTGCCTCCTGCAAAGAGCAGCAAGGCACAGCAGCTCGAAGGCAACCTTTTTGGTTTGTTTGTTTATGGCTCCACATTCTCTGTGCTCCAGTGAAGTGACAGGGCATGAGAATGTGTGGAGGGAGACAGGCAGTGGTGATGAGTGCTGGGCGAAGAAAAGTGTTACTGGAAATCTGAGTTCTGCCAGAATCGCCACATGTTACTGGGGAACTCAGGATAACCTTCTTGGGGTTCTTAGTCTCATTAATGAAAGAATTAATGAATGGATTCAGAAGAAAAGGAAGAACAATTTCATTAGCATTTAATAGAAAAACCCCAGGGTAGGCAAACTGTAAATCTTAGCAGCGGCCCAGAGGAGGGAAATGGAGAAGAGGAAGAGAGTATCCTGCCTTTTTATGCAACCGTGCTAGACAGGCAGCCACAGGGCAAGAAGGACTTCAGAGAACGTGTGAAAAGCCAAGCAGTGCAGAGAATGCACACTTAAGCTCTAGCCAGCATTTAAAAGAAAGAAAGAGGAAAGTGGCAGGATTCAGAAAGGCAAACAGACCTAGAAGAATCTCTGCACTGGGGAGGAAAAGAACTTTCTATCAAAAGGGATAATCCCCTACTATCCCTTTAGCATAGCTAAAGGTGGACCTGCCTTCCTGAAAAGAGGTGGGCTCTTAGCCAGGTGATTGACCTATCCAAAAGAAAGGTTGGGTCTCCACTTGGGCCAGAGATTCCATTCTCTTGACCAGAAGGAAATAGTTTTCCCCTAATAGGTCTTCCCTATGGCTGTAACAAAGGAGAGTGGAGGGTGTAGGATGTGACTGAAACCCCTAACAGTTTCAAACTCAGGAAGATGGAAGGAAACCTGGAGCCAGAGTTTACAAAACATGCATGAGAAAAGACTGGCTTTTGCAACTTCTCCTCAGAAATCCAGGCCCTGCAAATAGCTGCAAAAATAGCTCAGATAAGTCTCCAGACCCCAAATTCACAAAGGACACATTGGCCTGCTTCACAGATAAGGTTCCGGACTCAAAAATTCACAAACAGCTGTAAAAAGAGGGGATTCCTTCATGGCTAAAAGTTTATCCTAAACATTAAACAGAAGCCAAGGGGGTACCTTTTCCGAATAAAAAGCCCTACTGAGCAGTTAAGGAGGGGCTAGTGCTTTCTCCACTTCCGGGAGAAAACTAGTCCCAGCTGATTTCCCTTTCCCGATTGGGAGTCAGTTAAATGCCCAATAAAACCGGTTCAGTCAATTCCCATCTCTGATTGATTTCTGCTACACCTCGCAAACCAAATAAACCTTACAGAGGGAAGGAAAGTAGCCCTTTACCTTTTCATAAAGGCCAGAAGGAACTCAGCTTGCTGGGCAGCTGAACTGGCTGCCAGGAGCTTCCCAGCTGGGGAGACCATAAAAGAGGCCAGGAGACAAGGAAATCAAGGCCTCTTGCCAGTGTGCAGAGGGCAATTAAAAAAAAAAAGTGGGGGAGTCTTTTTATGGATAAGATCGGTACTCATTAGAGTCTGGTGAATTAAGCATCTCTAAAGAAAGGGAAAGAAGGAAATGAACATCTTCATGGACTTAGGTTCCCTTTCAGAAGTACAATAAAGTTACAAAGGAGAACAAGATGAAGTCCTAGCTACCCCCCAAGTCAGCAGGTCTGTGCAAAGAGCCTAGTAGGCATCTCTGACCTAATGCTAGGGGTTGGGGCTTATGGCCAGTGGTTTGACAGAAGTCCTTAGAGAAGAGTCAGAGATATTTACCAGATAAAGAAAAAAAGGTAGAAGAGCAGGAAGCCAGATGGAGGAGAAAGACAAGAAAGTAGAGGGTAAGAAGCACATTTGGGGATAAGCAACAAGTCTTGGCAAGAGAAGTCCTGCTAAAGGAGAACAAGAAGTCTTGATAGACACAAACCTTGGCAGGATGGAGCTAGAAGCCCCTTTGGGGAAGAGGCAAAAAGCCTTGACTAGAAGGTCCAGAAGCCCCTAGGGCAGAGAAAGGAGCAGTGATAAGGGTAGGGAAGTATCCTATGACAGACAGGATTTGGAATCGCCCAGGAAACAAAGCCTCCACCAAACCTGTGAGGGACTAGTCTCTGGGCTTGCTGAGTGAGAAGGGAGGCATCTTGACTGGGTTAACAGATGGGAACACTGTGACACTACTCCCTGGTCAGTATCTGAGACTGTATAGAAAGGAAAAAGTGAGCTCAACATAGCTTCATCAATCTATGCTTCCTGGCTGTATTAGTTACTTTCTTGTGCTGTTGGTTGCACCGTGATAGAATACCATGACCAAAGCAACTTATAGAAAGAAAAGTTATTTGACTTATGGTTGCAGAGGTATAAGAGTTCATCATGGCAGAGGCAGCAGTGGCCAGAGCAGAAAACTGAATGCTCACATCTTCAAGTACAGAAGTAAAGAGAACACGCTCAAAGTGGTGTAAGGTTTTGAACTGGCATAGCCAGTATGTTCTTGCTCCAGCATGGCCATACCTCCTAAGGTTTCATTTCCCTCCCCAAACAGTGACACCAACTCACCAAGTGTTCAAATACTTGGAGCCTATGAGGGACATTCTCAGTCAAACCAACACATGCCATTGGCCCCGATAGGCTCATGGCAGTATCATAATGTGAAACATCCCAATAGTCTTGAGCAGTCTCATTGGCTAAGGAATCAATGTGCTCCCCTGCCTCAAGCTCCTGCCTCCAGGCTCCCTCATTGCTCCATCCCTCCAAGATGGGCTGTACTCCTGAACTGGGAGCCAAAATAAACCCTTCCTCCCTTAAGTTGCTTTTCTGTCAGGGTATTTTTTTTAATCATTGAAAACATGTTTATTATTAAATTAAAGCCAGAAAATATCTGAATATATTTCATTCTCTGTCAATCATTCTTTATTTTTTAAAATGTATTTTATAAGATATATATTTTAGAATTTCAAACGATTGTTTATATATAATTTGAAAATTACTTGTGAAATCTTGACAGAAACTGAGGCCTTTCTGTTCGAATTTGAGACATCTCAAAGTGTAGTAAATACTGTATCATTTTTTTTTCCACTTGAATGAGGTTACTGGAAAACTTTCCAGCAAGAGGATAAAGGCACATATGCAATCTTATTCACATGAACAAATGTTAGAGCTATGGTTACAGAGGATAAATAAAATTATGACGTGCATTCAACTTTGTTAGCCAGTTTAATACCCTCATTTGCCAGAAACATTCATTTGAACTACATTATCACCTTCAAGGATATGCTCATGGCTAATAGTGCTTTAAACATCTGTATTTTTCATAGTACTTATGAAAGTGACAAGAAAAATCCTGTTGCTTTAAAGATAAAGGTACTTCAACCTAAAAGCAGCTCTTTTTAAAAAATATAGTGAAACAGAGATGAAAATTGAATTATGTGGATATTGATAAGATCAGAGGGTTAGGTGGTAGGTGTGTGTTGCTATGTGGCGACATCTTGGGTATGCAGTCCATGGGTCAAGTATAACAATGTTAGTTAGAAAATGGGAGAAAGAATGGCCATTCCATAAGAGAATGAGAAGCAAATATCTCAGGCTGTTGCCAAATAAAAATGCATATTCAGATATCAAAGGCAAATGTCTTATAAGCCTTATAAGTGTAGCACACATTTGTGCCTGACCTTCCCTGGATGCATGTGAGACGAGCTTGCCTTCATCCAGTAAGTGTTCAACAACAGTGATTATCACAAGAACAACTTCATGTTCTACTTATAGTGCCAATAATCTTACAACAGGCAAAAATAACCCAATTTCTTAAAAAACATTTTTATTATATCTCAGATTATCCAGACTACTCTAAACCCTACAATCCTTTTTTTATTGAATTTTGTGTATTTCATATAAAACATCTAATCAGTCTTAGTCACCTTTATACCCTCATCCTCATTGGCACCTCCCAGAATTCATATACTCTGTCGTTTGTGTTAAGGCCTATTGTGTTGTGAGTGGCCCCTGATGTTGGGCATAATGCAAGGTGGGCCTAGCCAGGCCACCTGCTAGGAGGAATAGAGGAATGGCTCCTGTGGGTGTTCTGCTCTGGCTAGTTGTGAGACCAGCACCTGGAAAGAACCTGCCTACTGGGGGACAAACTTACTATTGACTGTATTTGGGACCCCACCCCATAAGGTCGTTGGCTATCCAGGCCTATAAGAGCTTGTGCACATAATCAATAAACGAGTTGGCAGTGGCATGTGCTTGGCCTGCTTCCCATCCAACTCCCGGAGTCTGCGGCTTGGCTCTGCATCTACTCACCACCAACCCCTCGGGCTGGCCCCCCATGGTCCCCTCGGGCAGGCCCTGAGTGCTGGGACTCCGATACCCTGACATTCCTTGGTGCAAGTTGATCCACTGAGGTCTAGTTAGCCCATCAGGGTCCCTAACATTAAGAAGATCAGCTCTTCCTCACCCAACAGTAATCAGCTACCAACATTTCTTCAGCAAAGATTGGGGTCTGCTGCCCATTTCCCCACTTCCATGCCGGGAGTTTGTCTGCTTGAGTCTGCATGCCAAAACCATTGCTGCAGGTTCATATGAGCAGGGTCCCAGGAGCTTGTAGGATTCTATTTCCCTATGGTCATCCACCTCCTCCCTCACTCTTACAAGCTTTCTGTCCCCTCCTCTGCAATGGTCCCTCAGCCCTGGGTGAGTGAAGCTTAATATAGGAATCCTCTCCAGGGACTGACATTCTGCAGACTACTAATCTCCATGCTTTGGCCATTTGTGACCTTTTGTGTTCCTGGCCCTCTGTTGCATGAGGGAGCTTCATTAATGAGAGCTGAGAGATTCATTAGTGTCCTCT
Source organism: Eospalax fontanierii (assembly GCA_035773235.1). Classification (NCBI taxonomy): domain Eukaryota; kingdom Metazoa; phylum Chordata; class Mammalia; order Rodentia; family Spalacidae; genus Eospalax; species Eospalax fontanierii. The sequence goes on along the minus strand of CM069552.1, from coordinate 6,908,093 downwards.
TTATCCCTTGTTCTACGTTAACATAAGTCTTAGGTGTACAGGATGCATTGTAGATGTGTCACTTAGCATGAGCAATTCACAGACAATGTCTATATGTGACAGTTGTGGTCCTCTGTAATAGTCTCTGTCAGGGGCAAAAGAAGCTTCTTTGATGAGTAGTGATTGGGATACTTGACTGTAATATAACTATTTTGTACTTAGTAAGAAGTTAATTAGTTTAAGGATGTGACAGCCGTGGGGATTTCTCTAAGATCTATCACCTCTTCAGCCATGTGTGTTTGACTATGATAACAGTACCACAAGAGTTTCTTTCCATTGAGTGGGTTTTAAGTCCAGTTAGGTAGCCATTGATTGCCCCCAAGATAAAAGTGCCACTACTGCACCAATGTCAAATGCTGTACCAATCACTGATGTGGTCATTTGGTCATGAAGCTGGTGTTGGACCATCAGTTGATGTTTTCCCTTAGCAGTTTACATAATGCTCTTCAGAGCTATGAGAACTAGCCTTCAGGGGAAGTGGCTTCCAGGCCAGTTCCAGCTCCATTGCTCAAAATCTACTCTCCAAAGTATGTCGTCTTCAGCAATACGGTCTTACCTCCAAGTTCTGGGAGGCAATCAAGGGCTGTGGCAATAGCCTTTGTAGTTTGGGGAGTCTCTTGGACCACCCTGGCGAACAACTCAAAGGAGGGTTTCTCCTATCTGACACTATTTCTTGTTATGTAGCCTTCAGCTACGCACATGGGCTAATGTAGAGCTATTGTATGTGTAATTTGTCATTAGGTTGTTGGACTAATATTATTCCCTCTAGTGTTTTACACTAGGTAGGCATTTATTTCTCCTTTTTCTCTCTCCCTGTCTAATCCTCCCTCCATGCTTTCTCCATTTAAAGTGTCCCCATTTTCCCCTTTCTCCCTTGATAATACCAGTTTCCTATGGCCCCACCTCTTTTGAGCTCCTTCTTTCCCTTTATCCACATAGTTCCTTGTATAACCCTCCCATTTAAATAACCCCGTTTTATCTATTTCTCCCTTAGTAACACCTGTCTCCTACTGTTCTTCTCTTTCCTGTTCCTTCTTTCCCTTTAAAGTCCCTGGTTCGTTTCCATTTTCCTGGTTCTTGCAGTTACAACAGGATACATATTCACATATAAGGATTTGGTGCTAGGATCCACAAATGAGGGCGAACATTTGGTCATTTGTTTTTTCTGAGTCTGTGTTACTTCACTTAGCACAATAATTTCTAGTTCCATCCATTTACCTGCAAATTTCATGATTTCATCTTTCTTTACTGCTGAGTAAAACTCCATTGTGTAAATGTACCACATTTTCATTACTCACTCATCAGTTGAGGGACACTTAGGTTGTTTCCATCTTTTAGCACCATGCAGAGGCCAGATTCAGGCACACTCAGGCAGTCTGGAAATGTCTGGACCCCTGGTAGAGGGTTGAAGTGTCTCTCTATCAGGGTATTTTTTAATTAATTAATTAATTTTGTTTTATGTATATGGGTGTTTTGCCTGCATGTATGTAAGTGCACCTGTGTCATGCAATGCTTGTGGAGGCCAAAAGAGGGTGTTGGATTCCCTGGAACTGGAGGTATAAATGTTTGTTAGTTTCCATGTAGGTGTTGAGAACCCAACCTGGATCCGCTGGAAGAGCAGCCGGTGCTCTTAACTACTGAGTTGTCTCTCCAGCCCATCTGTCGGGATATTTTATCACAGCAACAAGAGTAACTTGGGTACCTCCCACAGTCTGATTCATCTTGGATTGCCTCTGAAGTGATCCATTTCAGCACCAAATGTGAGGAGATAGGGAGAAGAGAGGAAGTAGGTTTGAGGGAAATGCACTGAGATGAATCCCTTCAGATGACAGCTGTATTAAGAGAGTTATTAATACCACAGACAGAATGGTGAAAGGCCAATGTGAGAGAGAGTCTTCAATCCTGCCAAAGTGGGATACCTACTCTTAAAGGTCGCCAAGGAAGGATGGAAGGAGGCCTTACACAATGACACCAGGCTCAGTTAATATGTAGTCTATGCTACGTCCTGCAGTCAGGTTGCCTTCCATTTCTGGGAAGCAGGTGGAGAGAGGATTTGTTTCTATAAGAGCAGTGGATGTTCTGTCAGCACTTCACAGGAGCAGCTGTAAGGGAAAGAAACTGCAGGAGAAAGTGGCCTGACCTGGGAAGCTACAGCACTTGAAGCGTTTGTGTTCTGACACCTTCCTGCTAAAATAATCTGAGTAAGAATTTTATGTGTGCAATCACTTAATTCAACAATATTCTCCTTGTACACAATAATTTTGGAGTACCCTTTTAGATGGCCTTTGGGGACCTTACCTTCATTTATTTATCTATTCATCTTAAATACCTTCAGTGATAGTAAATCCTCATCCAGAGAAGAGAGTTAATATCTCATTTTTAGGACAGGGTCTTGCTACATCACAGATTGGCCTCAAATTTATGGAGTTCCTCTTGCCTCCAAAGTGCTCGTATTACAGGGGAGAATTAGCACATCCTATTCAGTTAACTTTTTTACGAACAATGAAATTCATTCATGACCAGTTGGGGTCTATAGTGATGTACTATATATCTACTGCTGCATAAAAATCCACCTCATAACAATAGCTCTGTATTCAGATAGAGCAGGATTCTGTGACCTGGCAGTTGGGTCTGGACTGAACTGGGTGGTTCTGGTTTTCTAAAGGCACACTACTGTGCCTCACTGTTGATTCAGCCTTTCAAATGACAAGGGTGACAGGCATGCATCTCTCATCCGTAGGCTGGTCTGGCTTGTTCATGTGGTGGTCCAGCAGGCTCCAAATTAGAAAGGAGAAAAATGTCAAGGCTTCTTAAGGTCCACTCTAGGACCTAGAACTTTTCTGGCATTGTCTATTGATCAAATTCACACGTGAATTCAAGGAGTGATAAATAGATCCAACACTTTGACGGGTGAAGATTGCAAACTCACATTTATATAGGATATGAACATAGAAAGGGGTAGAAAATTGTGGCTGTCCTTACATCTAAAAAAAATGTAGCTCAGCTGATTAATACAGCTTTGGGGTTTTAAAATCCTGAGTCTTCATGGTGGGAGAGATGGCTCAGAGGTTAAGAGCACTGGCTGCTCTTGCAGAAGACCTGGTTCCCAGCACCCACATGGTGGCTAATAATTATTTTTCCCTCCAGTTCCAGGGGATACAACACCCTCTTCTGGCCTCCATGAGCACTGCATGACATGGGTGGTACAGTGTTTACTTAGTATGCTTGAAGCCCTAGATTCTAATCAAGGCATTTCAAAAACAAACTAACAAACCCCTTTTTAAAGTCTGATTTTCATAGAGAATACCCTCTTAATGTCATTTCAAAAGAACAAACCCAGCCTGGGGTACAGCTCAAAGGCACAGTGAATCTAGCCTGCCAGCTTGCTTACTCTTCTAGTCACTGATTAATTTTTTTATTGAAATCTTCCTGCTTTAGGATAGTGTCTTTTATTCTCAAGCTCACATCTTCCCAGCACTCTTTAGTCCCACTTTTATTTAGACAGTCTCATTATATAGCCTTGGATAGCCTGGGACTTGACATGTAGACCGGGCTAGCCTCAGACTTTTCATGTCCCTCCCATATTTGTTTTCTAAGATTATGGGTTTGTGTCACTATCTGTGGCCTTTCTTAGTTTTTTGCACTATCACGCTTTCTTTTTTTTTTTTTGGTATGTTGTCTTCCAACTCTAGATTATAAAGTCTGTAAGGGTAAGGATCTGCTATTCTGACTATTTCTAGGTCCCTGTATAGTATTAAATGCCTAACAAAAATTAGCAGAAAGACTGAATGAGAGCTGGGCATGGCAGTACACACATATAATCCCATCACTTGGGGGTAGAAGCAAGAGAATCAGTTCTGGCCTCTACTTGCTGGCCTCTACTACCTAGCAAGTTCAAGATCAGCATGGGCTATATTCAATCCTGTTTCTAAAAACAAAGACAAACAAGCCAACAAACAGAAAAAAAGAGTTGAAGAGAGAGTTCATAATGACTATATGGTAAGGATATGACAGACTTGAGACTTACAAATACTAGATGTTTTCCATACACACTTCTTCCTGTGTGCCTCAGATATTCTTTTGCTCTACAGATGTTGTATGTTAGGCAGGAAACTCATTTCAGCATGCACCTAAACACAGTGTTTGCCTCCTGCAGCAGGGTAAAAATACCACAAAGGCTTTGCTCTTAGATCAGATCTGGGGGGCACATGTTTTATTAATCATGGTAAAAGTCAATGAAATACTTTGTAAGATCTTTGATATTGTAAATATATGTAAAATTGTATAAATATTTGCTCATTAAAGGAAATAAGCCACAAAGAAAGTTAAGAACCAAGCGTTTCTTACATATATGGAATCCAGGTGGGAGACTAAAGTAGGACAATGATTACAAATATGCAAATCTTTAAAACTGGCCAGTCAGAATGGCCTGTTCTTCAAATAGTCTACACAACTCATGGGATAAGATATAGTTCAGTGGACTCAGGAACACCTGCACTATATTAAGAGATCTGTCTATCTGGAGTGTCAGCTTTTCCAGGGGAGTAATCTGAGTAGTAACAGCTGCAGAATAGGAACGTTTCCCACTACTTCCCACTCTCTGATCTTGTTTGGGAAGTGGAGAATGAAAAATATCAAGAAAAATTTATTTTCTTTGCCTTCAAAGTTGGTAGAACTCTGGTAACTAGTCATCAGGTGAGACTCTACAGGGAGGTTAGAATTCATTTCACCTGTCGGTTTTAGAGGAGATGGCCAAGTGACAGGAGCAGATGGAAATGAAAATGTGAAGATCAAGGTAAAACTACAGTGGCTTGTGACAGGAGCAAACGAAAGGGCACCACACATGGTAAGATAAGGCTAGGCATACCGGGGCTATGCAGCAATGAGGGCCAAGTATGTCCAGGGCCAATTTGTGTGTGTATGCATGCATATATGTAAAGGTCTCATGTGTCCCAGGCTGGCCTTGAATTCAATATTTATCATGACTTTGGATTCTTGATCTTCTTGGCTCTACGTGGAGGTGCTGACAGTACAGCTACATGACCCAAACCCTGTTCATGCAGTGCTGGACAATGAACCTGGGATTTGTGCAGAGTAGACAAGCACTCATTTTTATAATTTTCAAGCTTCTTCTTTTTTTGTTTTTCTTTTCTGAAATATTTTATTATTCTTATTTTATATGTGTGAGTATAAAGCCTGCATGTGTGTGAGTGCACCCATGTCATGCAGTGCCCACAGAGGTCAGAAAAGGGCATTGGATTCCCCTGGAACTGGAGTTACAGACCAGTTCTTAGCTGCCATGTGGGTGCTAAAAACTGAACCCAGGTCCTCTGCAAGAGCAGTCAATGCTCTTAACATTGAGCCATCTCTCTAGCCCTTGTTTTCTTTGCTTAAGGTTTATTTTTAACTGGGGTCCCCTCCTATGAGTGAGCTGGCGTTGTGGTCCCCACCCATGAGCCTGGAGCTGTGGTTCCTGTCATGTTCAGGGTTCGAGAGACACAGCAGACACAAGGGACCAGACTCCGCTGGCAGCTAACAGGACCCGGCTTTATTGAGAGAAGACCAGATGGGACTAGCTCCTCCGTACCCACGAGTGGAGAAACGCTAGCCCCCTCACCCCCATCTTGGGGCTGGGGCTCCGGGGAACCAGGCTGGTGAGATCAGCCCAAGTCTGAGTCTCAAAGCCCAGTGCAGCTCCAGCAGCAGCCCCAGCAGCACCAGCAGCAGCAGCAGCGCCAGCACGTTGTCCAAGTCCTCAAAGCCTTAAAAACCTTCAGTCGCCTCCTGGCTTTTAACATCTGATTGATGTTTAAGGCAAGCTTCTGACCAGGAAGTAGTCCTTTTCCAGAGCTGTTCATGAATTCCTTGCTTATCTGCCAAGGAATTTGGGATCTGGAGTGGTTTGCAAGGCTTAGATAAGCTCTGGCTCCAGGTTTCTTACTGAGAAGAAGAAGAAACTGTTGGGGGTCTCCTTCACACCTTACATTCCAGCCTTTGAGTCATGGGAATGGAGGCGCAGTTTCTCCTCTAGCTACTTCCTGCTGACTGTTTGGGTGATGATAGGGGGATAGGGAATGACACATGAGGCTAGAATGGGTTCGAATCCTCATCAAGGTTAGGCAGCCGTGCATATTTCCTGGTGGGAAGGTGAGTAGAAGGGTGAGAGCTGGTGGCAGTCCTCCCGTGTAGACTGGCAGAGGGACTGGTGCTGAGACACTTCCTCAAGCATAAGAAGACTGTAGACCAGGTGAAGAGATAAGCTTGACAGGCCTCCCCCACTTCCTGCCTCCTCGTGGGATAAGAGGACAGGATAAATCTTTAGAGGCTTAGCTGCTGGTAACACTGTTTCAGACCTGAAAGGGTTAGTGAAATGGGAGATTTGACACTTTGTAGGATCCGGTCCAGGTAGAAATCAAAGACAATTCTGTAAGTGGACACAGCTGAAGTTAGGAAGATGGCAGTTTGGCTCAGAAGAGTGCTGTGTAGTACCATCTTACTAAAAGAACACATATGTTATGAATTGGATATTATTGGTGTATACATTACACTTTACAAACTTCCAGGTGAGTTTGTAGAAAACATAAAAAATGTAGTTGAGAGAAGGGGTGGGTATTTCCCAATGCTTTAATAATTTGTTTGAATTAGGAGAGGTGCCCAGGGTGTGAAGGAATAAGAAAATGTTAGGACTGTCAGGGGTATTTTAGAGAATGTAGGGAAGAGGTAGAGTAGCCCTGGGAGTGTAGGGAGGCCCATGGAGAGCTGCTAAGGGTGTGTCTTACCAGAGTAGGAAGAGGACAGACCATGTGGTCCCCTACTACAAACAGGCCTTTTGTCTACTGTGGCAGCAGCTCTGGGTTCCTCCATTGCTGTTGTGCAGATCAATCCTCGGTGGCCAGGCAGATGAGTTCTGTCAATGAAGAAGATCTGAAGGCGGGTTGGGGGATCTGGGGACCACATGACTGTCCTACCTCGATTCTGCAAAGAAGGGCAGTCATCCTCCAGGCATCCCCATTTTTCCCACTGTGGGCATGGCCCTGGCAGTGGCTGCTGAGTTGGGGCAGGTTTGTGCCCAGTGTCCTTTGTTGTCACCGTGGGCCTGGCAATTGTTGTGGCATTGATGCTGAGTTGCTTGGAGGTCTTCTTGGGAGGAACCCCGAATGCTACCATCAGTAGTTGAGCCTCCTGTATCGGGTGGCACACTCAGTTTGCCCTTTCCTGTTCCTCTGGGTTATGGAATATTTTAAAGGCCGTTTTTCAGCAGCTCTCCCTGGGAGGGTAAGGGGCTTTGGGGCATTTGTTAGTGGACAGGTTAGAAGGGGAGAGAGCATTTGTGCCTGGGCAGCAGGGTAGAGTGTAAATATAAAAGGAGGCGAGATAAGTAGATAGAGGCAGGAACAAAGGAGAGTCGGGTACAGGAGTTTGAGTGCTTGCATGGGGATGGCCCTGCCCATGAGAGCTTTCACCTGCATGATATCCCAGAGATCTCTAGACTGACAGCTGCTGAACAGAGGCAGGTTGTAATTTAGGACCCAGAGGGAACCGGCCGGAGCCAGGCAGCCAGAGACAGAAAGTGTACAGCTTGGAGTTTGGGAGTTCGGGGCTTGGGCCCTTAAGTGGGAAGGGGTGTGTGTAGTGTCCCAAGAGAGTCAAGCACCAGAGGCAGGGAGAAGAGGGGTGGCATGCAGCCACCTTAGCAGGCTTAAAGTCCGCAGCAAGTTTGGGCATGGTCCCAGAGGGAGCCCTGGCCTGGGGACCTGGCTGCCAGAGACAGAGTACAGGCGGGAGTTTGAGAGTTCAGGGTGTGGGCCCCAAAGCGGGGTGGGGGGTCCCACCGGAGCACGTGCTTGTAGTGGAAATGGGTGGGGAGGATAAAGTGAGGGTGGTTGGCCGCGGGGGAGAGGGGGTACGAGGGAATCCTCCAACAGGTAAGCGTCCCTACCCACGTGGAATCCAAAATGAAGGGGATCTCTGAACCTGGGTGGCCTTCCAGGTCAGAGTTGGGCTCTGAGGCCCAGCAAGCGTGGGAAACCCTGGTGTTCCGGAACTTTCAAGAGGAGATACGTAGGAACTCCCCACAGCAAGTAGGCATCCCTACCAGAGGGGGAGTTCAAAATGAGACGAGAGTTGACAGGGGTCCAAGGAGCGTAGGTGGCCAACACCCAGAAATGGGTAGAGAAGATAGAGAGAAAATGGGGTCGGGGAAAGGGGGGCCCAGTTAACTACACAGGTCCCAGTTGCAGCTGCAGCCGGAGGCAGGATGGTGAGAGTGGGGGTGGGGCCATTGAGAGGAGCCAGAGGGAGAGGCACAGAGTGGAAACAGGGCCTGAGGCTAGGCTGCTCCTGGGCACCCAGGCGAGAGTGCTTGAGCCAGTGTGCTTTGCTCCGGCATGAGGGCCTTTGGACGCCAAGCTGAGATGGGACCCATGGTGGAGGAAATGGCAGAGGGAGGGAAAAGCTAGGCAGATTCCTGGTTCAGGCAGGTGAGCATAGGCACTGAGTTTGAGCACTAGGCTCAGATGGAGTGGCGCAGAAAGAGGAAAAGGGAAAGGGCAGGTGGACCAGCTTCCAATGGAGGCCAGCAGAGGACTGACCTAGTATGCAAGCACAATGGAGGACAGAGGGGACAAAGAGAGAGACCAGGGAAACCAGGACGAGTTCCTGGGTGGGTTAGCAGAGACTCGAGCTAGTGCACATGAGGGGAGACAGAGGGAAAGGCTAGGCAGACCAGAGGAGCTCCCAGGCAGCCTGGTTAGCAGAGGCTGGAGCAAGCAAAAGCCCAATTAGGATGCTCCTCTCTGAGGGCCTGGCAGGAATCCTGTGGGCAATGAAGAGGAGAGGCAGAGCCTGGGCATGAGGTACACGAGAGTGTTGAGTGGGGGAGTGAGCACCAGTGGCCACTCAGAAATGGGAGAATGAGAGGGAGAAAGCTGAGAGAGCAATAGAGGGACAGGGAACCGGTACCTCCATGTCTCATGATGTAGGTGCTGGGCTGTGGGTGAGGAGCCCACAGCAGACCAGCAGATCAGATCATACCACGTCAGGTCCTGCGTGAAAGGTGGTCCCCACGTGGGCTGCCGCTCTCTTCCATCCGAGTCACGGCACCATTATGTAAGGTTCAGGGTTCGAGAGGCGCAGCAGAGAGAAGGGACCGGACTCCGCTGGCAGCTAACAGGACCGGGCTTTATTGAGAGAAGACCAGATGGGACTAGCTCCTCTTCATCCACGAGTGGAGAAACGCTAGCCCCCCTTGGGGGCTAGCCTCCCCAAAGAGATGGGGGAGGCTAGGCCTCTCACCCCCATCTTGGGGCTGGGGCTCTGGGGAACCAGGCTGGCGTGATCAGCCCAAGTCTGAGTCTCAAAGCCCAGTGCAGCGCCCGCAGCACCAGCAGCAGCAGCAGCGCCAGCACGTTGTCCAAGTCCTCAAAGCCTTTTAAAAGACCTTTAGCCCCATCCTGGCTTTTAGGGGAGGGGAGTTGCCATAACATCTGATTGATGTTTAAGGCAAGCTTCTGGCCAGGAAGTAGTCCTTTTTCAGAGCTGTTCATGAATTCCTTGAGTCCTGAATCTTATCTGGCAAGGAAGCCCAGTGTCCTTTGGAATTTGGGGTCTGGAGTTTTTATCTGAGGTATTTGCAAGGTTTAGATCTCTGAGAGGTTGTAAAAGGTCCGTCTTTCTTCATTCCTCTTTTGCAAACTCTGGCTCCAGATTTCTTCCTGAGTCTGAAACTGTTGGGGGTTTCATTCACACCTTACAGTTCCCACTGTGAACAATGGTTCCACATTCGTCTGGTGGTGAGCTAATGATGGAGCAGATTAGAGGATAGAGGACTTCTCGATGTTGGGTAGTGGTTTCAGCCTTCTCTACGTTGACTGCATTCCCCACAGCCCTGTCCCTGCAAGCTCCCAGGCTGTGCATGACAGTGGCTTTGCCTCTGTGTTGGGCTTATCTTGGGGACATGGAAGGGTTTTGTCTTTTGCAGATTCTAGATGTGGGAAGACTGATTCGCTAGAAATCCTCTTTCCAATTCTCAGGCACCAAGAGGTTTTCTATGATCTTTCTATTACTCTTCTCCAGTCCTAGTGTACCTTCACCTGTGCTCAAGAGAAAATGTAGAACACCAAATTGAACTTTTAGAGATAAAAATCACAGACTATTAAGTTAAAGTACTTTTTTAAACAGTACTTTAGTAACTATTCTGATATAACTCTCTAATTGAAAATATACTAATTATATTTTAGAATGTAAGTTTGCAATTTTATATGTCTCCTATAATTTTTGAGTATAATTTACTGACATAATTTACTTATAATGTACTAACAAGTTTCAACAACAATGTGCATTGTTTCACTGTTATTATACTGCAAGTTTGGCCTTCATTTCCCTTCAAAAATATCTAACTGTACAAAGTCTTTCAATGTAATGATTTTATTTTTTAAAGCAATTCTAATAAAAAGTTTAAAAATTAAATAAGCATTTAAGAGATTTTTTTTTCAGTTATGTGTATGCATGCCTGAGTGTGGGTCTCTACATGTGCATCATGTGCATGCTGCCTGAAGAAGAACCTAGGAAAGAACACTAGATCCCCTGGAACTGGGGTTACAGGCTGTTGTGAGCTGCCTGACATGGGTGCTAGGAACCGAACGCAGGTCCTCTGGAAGAGCAGCATCTCTCCAGCCCCCTCCTCTCTCTTTCTTTCTTTTCCTCCTCCTTCATTTGCTATTTTGTTTTGTCTGAGAAAGAATTAATAGTCTTTTTAAAAGTATTAATGACCATATAGAATTTTCAAATAAGCAGATAAATGAACTAAGGAAAAGACCTCCATTAAGACAGTCACCAAAGTGAATGAAACAGTAAGTCAGAAGAGAAGCTCAGATATGGAGGAAAATTTCAGGAAACTGAAGCACTGAAAAGGAATAAAACAGTAATTATTGAAATGAAAGAAACAGTCAAATGAAAAATCTATCAAAAATCATCACCAACAAACAAGGTTATGGGGGAGAAAAAATTCAGGGATAAAGGGCAAAGCTGAATGAGTGACACATTGAGACATATATAAAGAAAACATTTGGAGGCCAGAAAGATGGCTCAGTGAGTAAATAACCTGCCATCAGTCAGTTACCTGGGGGCCTGGATTTGATCACCACGACCCACATGGTGAAAGGAAAGAAGCAACACTGAGAAGTTGTACTCTGACTATGGGGATCTGGGTATTGAGCAAGGCAAGCAACTCCAGATACCGTAAAGGGATGGGAGGTGTCTGACCTGCTCTGCCTGTGTGATAACCTGGCCCCAGGAAGCTACTGTAGATATGAATCTTCCTTTCCCCCACCCCAGACCAAAACCAGGTTTTTGGGTTTCATTTCCTCGTTCCTGAACATCCACAACCTTCCCACCTTTACCCCAACACCCCACCTTTCTCGCCTTCTGTAACGGTCAGGAGGCCTCCCTATATAAGCCCCTGCAATGGCTCTAATAACCGAACTACCCACCGACGTAGTCTCCCAGGAGGGAACTCCTCCTGCTGCACTCTGAGCCACCTGAGGTCCCGTTCCATTTTCCTCCATTCTCTGGCATGGCTGGATCACAACACCCATGCTTGAGATGGAGACCCACCCACAAATGGCACCCAACGTGAGTGGATAGAGACCAACAATGGTGATTGAACAAGGGACATTCCAGGACGCGCTGAAGAAGGTGAGTGATCCCCATGAGGGACATCGGCTTCAGCCCCCACCATCCCACTCGGAGGACAGGCACGGTTTCTTCTAACTTCTGTCTTTTCTATCAAGCTGCACGTGAGGGACTGAGATCCATTAGTTAGAGCTTGTTATGCTTTGTTTTGGGCAGGTTAAAGATGTATTGTCTGTGTCTGTTTTGGTTTTGTCTTAAGTGTTGTGATTGCTTCATAGTGGGCCAGAGTGAGTCTGAAAATGTCAAAATATTGCTACTTTTAAATGTATAGTTACCAACTTTTCTAAATGCCTTTATCTAGCTTGTTATCTAAAAATGTAATTGCCTCTCTACAGTAAAAAAAAAAAGGTTTAAAAGTTATTTCTTTCCTTAGGCTTTTGCTCCACGGTGGTTCTCTTCATGGATAGGGGAAAAGAGCTGTTAGAGGGCCTGAACTTTGGACCTCAGTCACCATGGTTCCCAAACAGTTGCCTTTCTAACTAGAGCTAAGCATTTTAAGTTTTTGTGAACAGGAGAGTCATATATCATGCTGTATAGAATATTTAACTGGGTGCCTTTTAAAAGTAAAAAAGAGGTTTCTATTATATACCATGTGTTTGTTCATGATCATGGCTCGTGCCCTTACTAGGAGAGAGGAAACCATGTGGTCTGGTCTCCATATCTTATGTGTGTAATTTCATCAATATGGTGACAGTCACATGGCCTGACTGCCACCTTAGACAAAATTTTCAAAATGGCGTTGACCTGGTTGACCTTGTCGCCATCTCAATCCAGCCACATGGCATAATCCAAAATGGCCACACCCAGGAATTTACTGGTTCTATAGAACTCCAGAAGATCATGATAATCTGGGAACTCCCTGGACCACAGGCATTTAATCCTATGTCCTAATCCTTTTGCAATCTATGTTTTTGCTTTGGTTTTCATTGTAGATTCTTGATAGTATCATAGAAAAGCAAGCAATTTTTCACACGGTCTTTTGTCACAAGGCTAATACATTTAAAAGTATTTTAAATTTTAACTTTTAGTATGGTATTTACTGGTTTTTAAAATGACTATTTTTACATTGTCTTATGCATTTACTGTTTTTTTTACAAGGAACTATTTTAAATTCTGATATTTGTTTATATAACATCTTTATCTGTTTTTAAAGGAAATTATTTTGGATGTAACATCTTTATATATATATATTTGCTGATTTCTAAATGTAACTATTTAAAATCTTACATTGTTTTGCATAAGTTATCTGTCAGTTTCTAAAGGGAACTTAAAAAGGTTTTTCTAGCCATAGCCCTCCAAGACTAGCTAGGTACATGGTGAGCTGACGTTTTGTGATGGCTAAACCTAGGAAGCTCATGTGAATTTGCAGTACTCCAGTACGAAACTTTACAAGAGACAAGCTGCTACCAGGAAATAGCTACAGCAATTGGGAGGTAAAGAGGAATAGCCTGCTTGGATGGGAGTTATAAGATTTGGTCTTCACTGGTTTTAATTCCTGCTTTTTGCACTATGATTCAAAGCCTGTTTTTCTGAAATAGAGTATTTCTATCTCTGGTGTTTAGTTGCTTCAAGCTTGCTTTTCCATGTCCTGAGCATCACTGCTTTTCACTTTCTAGTTACAATTCCCTACACAGACTAATGCAAATGTATAGATAGACAGACAGCACCCTCTGTCAAAAATTCCTCAGTTAGTGATTTATGCTGGAAATTCTAAACTCAAGTTCATAATATATTACTATGTACCAATTGCTTCTCTCTATCTAGAATCTACATTCTCAAGACCTAAAGCAAGGTTTTGGTAGACCAACTCATTAAAATAGATAAAGTAAAAAGGATTTTAATGGTTTTTATGTTTTCTATAAGGTTTTACTAGAAACTTATAAAGTAAAATGTACATTATCTTATGTGTGTAATTTACTTCCCATGTTCTTTATTAAGATGCTGCTGCAAAGCACTCTTGAGTAACTGCCATGCTCATGACTTCAACTGTGCTTACTTACAGAAGTTCATCACAGTTGGGTTTGCTAACGGTTATATTCTTCAACTGAAGGAGGAGTAAGCTGGACCCCCCACCTGAGTATCCAGCTACTCTTCCCAGCCAGCTGTATGTAATTTTGCCCTAATCACAAATGGTCTCCTGCATTTGGGGAGGAAATTTGGGAAAGGCTAAAAGAAAGGACTTGATCTATGAGGTTACAAAAAAAAAATCAATATCCATGCTAAAGACTACAGTGCATCTGCTCTCAGGTTACCTATATACCTGTTTGTAACACCTCACCCATCTGTATGTGTAAAGTCATTCATTCCTCAGGGTGAACTTTAATATGATCAAACATTGGTTTGATACTAGAGCCCTAAAAAGAGAATAAACATTGCTTAATGCACCCAGGAAGAAAATTTTCTTAATGTTATTATGTCTCATGATCTTAAGAAAAGAAAATGAAAAGTGAAAAATATGTATACTTTATTAAAAGGGTTTTTTGTATAAGATGTCTATACTCATGATTAAAGATCTGAGTTTATATGTTATAATATAGGAAGGATTAGATAAATAATGCATACATTATTTATTGAGGAACAGATACTCAACTGACCTTAAGAATCAAATTAAGTTGGTTTATTTGGGCCAAATTATATTATCTTAAACACCCAAAAGGAAAGTATAACCAAAAAATAAAGCGATTAGTATACTTCTTCAAGAGTACAGGAAATCATACTTCCCAGACATTAGGTTTAAGTTTATATAAGATGTTATTTACACAATTTCTCACTAATGATTTTGTTCTTAATAAGAAAATGCCACTCAGATGTAAGACTTCAATTCTTGGCCTACCTCAACACTACAGTGCATACCTGTGGCCAAGAAAGGCAAGCCCACCATTGTTCTAACCCCAAAATTAAATGATTTCTTTTCTCTCCCTGTCTAGAAGCCATTTTGGAGGGAATTCACTCTGATTCTAGCTACTCCAGCTATCAAGGTGCCTGAAAACAAATCCTGACTCCAAGACTCTCAAGTTCAGCCTTGGCAGTCAAAAGGAAAAACAAAGAGGAACCCAAAAGATGGAAGCCGTTGAAAGTCCTTAAGCAAGAAATTCTAATGGACTTTGAACTGGACATTTGAACTCTTCCCTGTTATGACTATTTCAATTTCATCCTCCAGGGACCAGTTAAGGACTTTCTTTTCCCCTACAGCTAACAGTTATGCAATTCAGGAGTCTTTTAGATAGACTCACTGAAGGGGTACCCCTATTGCCACAATCTACGACCCTATTCAGCCTTGAAGAAGCCAGAGCGGTCTGCGCCCCAATTCCCTATTGGCAATTAGGGTGACCTCTTCAGAGGGTGGTGTGATGAGAATAGGAGGTAGAATTTGGCTAGGCAGTTTAGCGTAAAAAGACCCCAAAAGACCAAAAATTGTCCTTGTGCCCTTCAGCAGCCTACTCTATATCAAAGGCCAAATATGTCCAAAGTATTTGGGGGCTCTTATCTACTTCCTAAAAAATTTTAGGGTTACCTCTTCAAAACGGGAATGTTAGAGAACAAACAGCTAACTGAGAGACTATAAATTCTCTCACTTATACCTTTCATAAACTCAAGAATGAACTTAAAACCCATTATCCCCCCTAGTTTGCCAATCCCCTCATGGCCTGGCTCCTCCCTTTATTGGGACCTTATATACCTCCCCATTATATATAAAAATAAGGGGGAGATGTGGGGATCTGGGTATTGAGCAAGGCAAGCAACTCCAGATACCGTAAAGGGATGGCAGGTGTCTGACCTGCTCTGCCTATGTGATAACCTGGCCCCAGGAAGCTACTGTAGATATGAATCTTCCTTTCCCCCACCCCAGACCAGAACCAGGTTTTTGGGTTTTGTTTCCTCATTCCTAAACTTCCACAGCCTTCCCACCCTTTACCCCCAAACCCCACTTTAACTTTCCCGCCTTCTGTAACGGTCAGGAGGCCTCCCTATATAAGCCCCTGCAATGGCTCTAATAACCAAACTACCCACTGACGTAGTCTCCCAGGAGGGAACTCCTCCCGCCGAACTCTGAGCCACCTGAGGTCCCATTCCATCGTCCTCCATTCTCTGGCATGGCTGGAGCACAACAGCTGTGCTGGAGATGGAGACCCACCCACATCTGACCTCAACTCATGAGCCACGGCACATCTGCACCCACCCTCTTCCACACACAAAAAAATAAATAAAAATGTAAAAAATGCTTAAAAAAGAATATGACCAATACTTCCAAGAAGTCTGTAATACATCAAGTAAACCAGACTTCAGAATGTATGGGTAGAAGAAGGAGATGAGAAGAATTCAAATAGACACACTGCTAAATGCATGTGACAAACCAAAATTAAAGCCAGACAACACAGTAACTCAAATAGACCCATTGCCACAATGAGATCCAAGCTGTAACTGAAACTCTTCTAAAAGGAAAAGCCTAGGTCTGGATGGTTCCATTGCTGGATTCTACCAAACATTTAAGGAGATCAAACACGAACACTCCTCTCAAATTATTTCACAAAATAGAAAGGACAGGAACACTACAAAATTTATTCTACAAAGTCAAAATTATCCTGACACCAAAGCCAAATAAAGACACAGCAAAAAAGAGAAAATTACAGACCAATTTCCCCAGTGAAAATAAATGCAAAAATTCTCAACAAAATGCCCACAAGCCAAATTCAAGATCATATTAAGAAGAGTATACACTATGACCAAGTGGCTTTATCCCAGAGTTGGAAGACTGGTTCAACATACACAAATCAATAAATGCAATACACCATATGAATAGACTTAAGGGCAAAAAGAATGCAATCATTTGATAGAAGCAGAAAAAGAATTTCACAGTGTTCATCATGCCTTCATGATGAAAGTCATGGAGAAATTAGGAATGATGAATTTCCTAAAACTTCTTTCCTGTTGTGGGATAAACAACATCTACTCCCTCCTCCTAAGGTCCTAACAACAAACCAAAGTAAGATTCTACCTCAGTTCACCCTGGAGAACTGATGAGTTTATTGGACTTACTTACAGAGCATGGGTGAGGGGCTGTTGATAGGTGTAGGAGATCCCAAAGCAGCCACTGGAATGTCTTCTCCCAGCATGGATGATGGCTTCCTAGCCACAGGGATGAAGTTCCCTCCCCTAGTCTTACCCAGACTCTACACTCTAGTCCCTCTTTGAGACCTGAGGCCATCTGTTATCTTATCTATATATACGGATTTTTTCTCAAGCTGCTTCTGAAGCCACTTGAACTCTGCTGCAGTAACCTTAACTTGTAATAAATTCTTCATTCTGTAATAAACATAAAAAATATATATGTGTATACATATATATATATATATATATTTACGAGAGAGAGAGGGAGATAAATTTACTGTGCTATCTGACTAGAATAAAAGGGGGGCCTTTTATTCTGAGAGATGGCTCAGTGCTTAGGAACTGCTCTACCAGAAGACCTGAATTCAGTTCCCAGCAACCAAATCAGGTAGTTCAAAACCACCTATCACTCTAGCTCCAAGGGATCTGACAGCCTCTTCTGGCCTATGCAGGCACTTGCATACATGTTCACACACACATATATAAATAAAAATAAATCTAAGAAAGAAAAAAAAGAATGGAATAAAATAACCTGCATTTGCCTCAGCCAAGCTACCAAGGTAGGCAGATTTTGTGACAAATTTCTGATATTAAACCCACTAAACCTTATGAATTTATTGTTATTCAATAAATTCTGGCATTGTGGAAAGACATAAGTTTTTCTGTGCTCCTGGCACAGCGTGTTCACAATACCAGCCAGCTCTGGCAGCATATTTCTTTAATCCCAGCACTGGGAAGGCAGGGGCAGGTGAACTCTATGAGTTCTAGGTCAGCCAGGACTATATAGTGAGACTATCTAAAATAAAATCTATGTACAATAAACCTATAGCAACATTATACCAGATTAAATATGTGTGTGTGTTTGTGTGTGTACGTTGTGTGAGTGTGTGTGCATGTGAGTACGGGTGCTCACTGAAGTCAGAGGTGTCAGATCCCCCAGGAGCTGGAGTTACAGGAAGTTGTGAGCCACTGGACATGGTTGCTGGGAATTGAACACACATCCTCTGGTGGAGCAGCTCTTAACCACTGAGCCATCTCTCCAATCTTCCACATTATTCTAAATGGGAAAAACACTGAAAACATTTCCTCTAAAATTGAGAGTGAGACAAGGGTGCCCACTGTCACACCTCTGATTCCTCACAGTGCTGGAGCACTGCACTGCACCAGTAAGAGAAGAGCAAGACACAAAAGGATCATAATAGGAACGGTAGAAGTCAAACTCCCTGTTTGCAAAGGACATGATTCTGTACTTAAAAGACTCTAGGGGCTGGAGAGATGGTTCAGCAGTTAAGAGCACTGGCTGCTGTCGTAGGGAACCCAGGTTTCATTTCCAGCACCCACATGGCCTCTATTTGCCCTCTTCTGACCTGCATAGGCCTTGCATGAAACAGGCGCACTTACACACATGCAGGGAATATACTTGTACATATAAAATAAAATAAAATCTCTATAGACTCTTCAAGAACTGTCTTAGATCTAATAAACACTTTAAGTTGTGGGTTTTAAAAACTCAACATATAAAAACCAATAGCCTTCAAATATACCAATAATTAAATCACAGGAAAAGAAATTGGGAATAAAAATGTCTCATTCATAATAGCTAAAAAAAAAAAAAAAACTAAGAATAAACCTAATTAAGGGAGTGGAAGACCTCTATAACAGAAACATTAAGCTCCTGAAAAAGGATTCATAGAAGATATTAAAAGATGGAAGGAGGTGCTGGAAAGATGACTCAGCGGTGAAGAGCACTGGCTGCTCTTGAGGACCCACATGGCAGTTAACAACTGTCCTAAACTCCACTTCCAGGGGATTCGATGCCCTCTTCTGACTTCCACAGGCATTGCATGACAGGGGTGCACTTACATACATCCAGGCAATGCACTGGTACACATAAAATAAACAAATAATACTAAATAAAATATAAAATGAGACCTGCTCAAAAACAAAACAAAACAACAAACAAGAAAACCAGCAATGAATTTGGTATGGTGGTTAAAATGCCCACATTACAAATGATAGAGTTCTTTTCAGAAACACTTGCTATAACTCCCAGGGCCTAGGATGCTCTGCTAAGAGAGAAGAAATGTCATCTGAAGATTTGTGCAACAGACCAAAAATAATAATTATGTCGTGTTGTGCAGTAACTTTTCTGAGTATAAAAACTGTTAAACATTGTTTCTCCCTTTTCTATGTTTCATATAACATATAACATACTTAGATATAAAAATATGTAATAAGTGAGATAGAGATCAATGATAAGGCAAAAACAATAAGAAGAAAGGAGACTAGGAAACTCTGGGAGGAAAGACACAGTGCTAACCCACACTTACTTCTCAATGTCTACCCATTGGGATTCAGCTGTGGGAAAATAGGTGGTGCTGAAAGTGGTTTTAATGGTGCCTGGGACTGAAAAAACACACCAGTATCTGTAAGATGGAGGTACTGTGGCATTCATTGTTGTTACTGATAGAACAGCCTCAGCGAGGGAGAGCAGCCTTAGCCGGGAGAGCAGCCTCACTTCACTTGGAGTAGCTTTTAGACCAATGTTTACAACCAACATCTAGAACTTCATGGATCCTTCCAACAAGAGAGAGAAATCTTAGGCTAAGTGGTGAAGCCCTTGCTTAATGAACATGAAGGAAGTCCTGAGTTCATTACCAGTATCACACAACAACTCAAATAGTTGCTTTTACGAACTTGAAGACAATTCTTTTAAGGCTACTGTTAAGATAAAGATGGCTGTTACGTGCCTGTTTTTTACCAGTCAGTCTTTCCACTAATGCAGCATGAAAAGACTATTTAAATCTTTCCATTGCTGGAAGAAAATTTCAAAGTCTTTGAAAGTACATGACAGTTAAAGTACAATCACTTCATTGTGTTTCATCTCCCTTGAAGCTCTCCCGAATGACTATTTTACTATGCTTTCTTTTGGAAGAAAGGAAGCTTTCCACCACAAAGGTCAGCAGTCTTCTGGATATCTCCTGTGTATTTCCCAGGTTGAAGTTGTATCTTCATGGAAGAACTATGCTAGGCAAGTTCACAGGTAAAGTAATGCCTCCAATTGCTTTGACCTAAAAACTATAATTCAAAGCTACAGTTCTTACACTTTCCAGGTACCTTCCTCTAAATCATAGAAGAAAGCCAGTGACTTCAAGTGACAAGTGGAAATGTGGATGGCTTTGAGGCTAGAGAGTAGGGTGGAGGGAGAAGTCCATAAGGCCTTACACAAAGGCTTCGAAATTAGCATACCAGAAAAACCTGTAGGCAAAGAGACCCAAGGCTGAGACACCAGAACTGACTGGAATCATTGGTACAGATGCAGAGGAACTTCAGAAAGTCTGAAGATGACCTGTGACTCATTATAAACCACGAGTAACAGGATGCTCAAAAATGTCTGCAATAGTGCCGGAGAGATGGCTCAGTAGTTAAGAGGACCCGAGTTCAATTCTCAGTAACTGTTAGAGGCTGGCATTCTGATGTCTGTTAATTCTCTATTTCTGTTTTTCCCTGCAGCTTTGTTTTTGATATGTTAAATCATTAGTCTTACTGTCCTTACTGTTCTTACTAATGGTAAAGGTTTTTTTCTAATGTCTGTGCTCTTCATGTTAAATTAACAAAGGGTATTCAAATCAGCAGACCGTGACTTATGAAATGGGCTTCCCGAAACGGATCGATCACCATGTCATGGGACTCTTTATAAGATTTTATAATAAGTTTGTGCTAATGACTAACCAAAAATTCTTGCTTTTGTACTCGGCTTTGCTTGCTTGCAGAAAGTCATGAAAGACCTATAAAAAGACCCTGTTGCTTCAGTTCAGGGCTGCTCTCTCCTACTCCCATGGAGAGTGAGTTGGTCCGATTGCAATCGTAATAAATTTCTTGCCTTTCTACACATCCCTCTCTGAGCCTAATTGGACCCCGACTCTGAGACCATAACAGTAACCATGTTGGGCAGCCCACAACCACCTGTAACTCCAGCTCCTGGGGAATCTGATGCCTCTGACTTCTGTGGGGACCTGCATTCATGTATACATACGTGTCCACACACACATATACACATTTATCTAAAAATAGTCTGCACTATGCAAATGACCTTCAAATACTGACTCTGTTACATAATAGCCCCAGTCCTCTATGCACTGACAC
The DNA here is from genome assembly GCA_035773235.1 of Eospalax fontanierii. Taxonomy (NCBI): domain Eukaryota; kingdom Metazoa; phylum Chordata; class Mammalia; order Rodentia; family Spalacidae; genus Eospalax; species Eospalax fontanierii. The sequence goes on along the minus strand of CM069552.1, from coordinate 6,887,108 downwards.
TATTCGAGTATCTAAACTCTTTCTCCCTGCCTTACCCACTTTCTCCCTTGGAAGTATCTTTTTCTAATAAACTGACTCTGGTCCTGCTACGTCACATGTGTCTCTCCAGTTCTCTTTTCCAGAACTGGAGGTTCCAGAACACAGTGGGAACCTCCAAACCTGGAGGTGCCCACTGAACCCTAATATCTGTCATATCAGCTTCAGATTGTTAGAGAGCAAATAGCTATTTAGCTGTGATAGACTATAAATTCTCTAGTTTATCTGTTGAAAGACCCACATTTCCAGTTTTACTGGTCAATCCCCTGATCATAGGACCACCCTTAGGAAGGTGGGTTCACCGTAAGTTATACTAAATAAATGGAAAGAATACCGAGTGTGTTAATGAGGCAGTGAACTTTTCCTGCCTAGAATCCCGCCTCCCAGTGCAGTTTTCCTGGACCCAGCCACAAACATGTAGTTCTCCATAAGTCTGCCTGCTTTTCTGGAGAATTCCTTCAGAAAAGGAATTCTTCCTTTCCTTCTCTTCTTCATATCCCTTTTCTAAACATGCTTTCTCTAAGGCTTTGGGCTGCCTAGTGTCTTGTATTTCTCTACTTTTCTCTAAAGCTTCTTCTCCCAGCCATGTGGCTGCCAGTCCACCACGTGTCTGACCTTGATGCAGGCTCTAAACCTGCATGACTTTTTGGCTTCTTTTCTTCTCCTCCATTCTCCTCCTCCAGGCAGCTGGTGAGATCCCCAGCTAGCCTGCCTTGATGATTTTTCTTCAAATTCCAATACAATTGTCCTAAAGCTTCGGATTGGGTCCATTCTTAAATTTTTTATGAATGAGACTAAGAACCCACTGTGGGACGCTCTCATTTCACCCCATTTCAAGATGGTTTCCCAGGAGGGCTTTAATTTCAGGAGATTTTGAAACTAATTCTTTCTAGTCTAAAGAAAATTTGAAAATTTATTTTGATTAAAGCAACTTACTTTAAAAATTAAAATTATCAAAAGTAAATTCAACTTGGTATAACATCCCCAAAGATTCCTACTAGTTGGAAGATAAAGAATAACTTCTAGCTGTGCAAGGCAGCCCAAGCCTGTGATCCCAGCTCCTGGGTAGAGGCAGGTAGATCAGGAATTCAAGGCTATCCTTGGCTACAAAAATAAGTTACAAAGACAGCCTTGACTACATGAGTGTCACGACCACCTCGTCCAGCAAGGAAGACACAACACCAGACTCTTCTTTAAGCAGTTTACTCAGGAACCTTGAACAACCTTCTGCCTTCTGACTTCTCCTCCCGGGGAAAGCCCATCAGAGAGTTAAATCCCCTCCTGCCAGCCAACCCCAAACTACCACGTGGTGCAAGTAGATAGGCGCACATATGCAGAAGCAGGGCCAGATCTCAGCCACAGCCAAATATGGAGTTGTTTACTCCAGAGAGCACTCACCCTCGGGATGGTGGAAGGCGGAAGCAGGCGCCGTCTTTAAGACGCGACAATTCGCAGCTTTCTACAGTTCCCCCTTTTATTTTATATAACATAGCAGAAACGGGCGAAGATAGAGGTTTGATCCCTGGTGTGCACAATTGGGATTATGTCCTGGAGACACCCACAGACTCATCGCCTGCGGTGACCCAGAACCATCCCGTACCAATTTTCCCAGGGGAAGGAGCTAAGGGTACCACCTTCATGCAATCAGACATGTCTTCCAAGGAAACGCTCAAATGCCAGCAGGCAAAACCTTGTGCAGTGCTTAGTCTCGCATCCTGTCCACATTGAGTTAACCATGCTTGGGGAGACTGCCCAGCTTCTATGGCCGTAAAGACTTGAATGATCATAGCTGCATTCCGCTTTTGTGTGGCTCTAATCTTACGTATACACCACAGGCAGACCAGGGAGGCCATAATCAGGAGACCTGCTAACGCTCCCATTTCCGCCCACTCTTTCAGATGGTTCATAGCAGTTCTTTTAGGGTGTCTTCAGAATCAAGTGTCCAGTTTTTTGGATGAGCGCCACTGCAATCTTTAATTAATGGCTGCCCATTGATATCTTTTATAGAGCGACATTCATTCACCCAATGTTTTCCTTTTTTACATTTTGGACATAATCCGAGTTGTTTGAGGCGCTGCCCTCCTCCAGTGTCGGTTACACCTCCTCTTTCAGGGCATTGTCACTTTAAATGCCCCATTTTGCCACACCTAAAGCAAGCGCAAGAGCTTCCTCTTTTATTTTGAGTCAACTGGACTACCGCTGCAGCTAAACCTGCATTAGTCAAGGGACCCCCCTAACTCCCTACACACTTTCATCCAGGCTTCCAATCCTTTGTTCTTATAAGGAGTAATGGCTGCTCTGCACTCTTTGGTGCACTGTTCATATACTAATTTTTTAATAAGGGGCATGGCAGTGTCTGGATTGTCAAATACCCTTCCTGCAGCCTCCATCAGGCGGGCAACGAAATCAGAAAAAGGCTCCATCGGGCCTTGTAAAATTTTTGTAAGGTTTCCACTCACTTCTCCTTTATTAGGCAAGGACTTCCAGGCTCTTATGGCAATTTGGTTAATTTGTTCAAACACCTGAACTGGATAGCTGGTCTGTTGATTGGCAAATCGACCCTGTCCTAATAACATGTCTCTATCCCAAGCGGGCTGCCCCGTGGCTTGATTAACAGCAGCTTGTTCATTGGCATACTCAATTAAAAGTGATCTCCAATCTAAATACTGCCCTGGACTCAGACATGCATGAGCCAGCCCCGCCCAGTCACTGGGCGTCATGCAGTGTCTTTGTAAAGCTTCTAATTGGGCCACAGTGAAAGAGGCATTAATTCCATATGTTCTTACAGATTCAGCCAGGGACTTGATAACTTTAAAGTCCAATGGCTCTTCATATCTATTTCCCTGAGGGTCCTGGAACACAGGATAGGCTAGGTGTAATTCTGATCGCACCTCTCTCCACACTCTGGGACAGAAGGACCGCCCCGAACAACCACTTCCTCCCTCCGCGTAATACGGAGGAGCAGAAGGCATTGTTCTGTAGGGTACAGCTTCACCCCCGTCCTCTCCTTCCATCTTTCCCTTTTTTCTCTCCTTGTTTCCCCTTTTTAACGTTGTGCTTTCCACTTGTTTTATGAGCGCTTGCGACTCGTTTTCGGAGTCTATAATCTCCGAATCCCCAACACTACTCGCACTCTCAGATTTTTCCTCTTGTAACATTTCTAAAGCTACCTGTCCATTTTTTATTGCGGCACTGCACTTTTGATCTTCGAGACAACCCCAGACTAGTTTCCACACAGGCCTAACTCCTCCGTTAAGCGTCCCCTGATCAGCAGCAAAGTCCAAATCTCTTCCTAGCTTTTCCCATGATGGAACCGTGAGACTTCCAGACACTGCGAACCACGGTGCAATGGTATCGCACACTGCCAAGAATCTCTCCAAAGTGCTTTTCCCAATCTCCAAATTCTTAGAACGAAGTAGCTCATTTAGAGCCAAAAAAATTGGGTGAGAACTAGTATTTCCCATAACGTTTTTTTGGGTACCTCTTATACACTCTCTACAAAGATAGGCAAAAATGAGGTGCCAGAATACAAAACTAATGCCCATCCCTATAGCAAGAATCATATAAAAATCCATTTTTTCTTTCAGTTCACTATAATCTCCGAACTCTCCCTGCTCCATCTCTATCTATAGAGGGAGCAAAGTACCCGCTTTTGTCATGGATCCCCAATTTATCTGAGGACTTTCCCACTTTTGTCACGGATCCCCATTTTACCTGAGGACTTTCCCGCTTTTGTCGCGGATCCCCATTTACCTGAGGACTTTCCAGTGCACTGCCCTGACTGCAAAAAGTTCTGAGTTCTTTGAAGAAGTTTCCCGTACGGGCCACCACTTTGTCACGACCACCTCGTCCAGCAAGGAAGACGCAACACCAGACTCTTCTTTAAGCAGTTTACTCAGGAACCTTGAACAACCTTCTGGCTTCTGACTTCTCCTCCCGGGGAAAGCCCACCAGAGACTTAAATCCCCTCCTGCCAGCCAACCCCAAACTACCACGTGGTGCAAGTAGATAGGCGCACATATGCGGAAGCAGGGCCAGATCTCAGCCACAGACAAATATGGAGTTGTTTACTCCAGAGAGCACTCACCTTCGGGATGGTGGAAGGCGGAAGCAGGCATCATCTTTAAGACGTGGCAATCTGCAGCTCTCTACACATGAGAATCTGAAAAAAAAAAAAAAAAAAAGCCAGGTGTGGTAGCCCCTGCCTGTAATCTCAGCTTTCAGAAGAATCAGAGGTTCAAGGCCAGGTAGGCTCATAGCAAATTGGAGGCCAGCATGGGCTACATGAGTCTCTGCCCTAAACACAAACAACAAACAAAATTCTTAGGCATTTTTATCTCTGACACAGGGCCTAACACAATTAACAAACAAGCCAAGTACATACACATCAATAGGGAAATATTTTTTAAAAAAATAACATACCCTTACAATATGCATTGTTATAAAAAGAATGAAGAAAAAAAGGTACTGATGTCTAAAGATTTTTAGGATCAATTAAATGAACAAAGCAGTATATACAGTATGATGCTTTTTGCATTAGGGATAAAAACATAAATTTCATTTGCTTGAACTATAAAAAGAGATAGTAAAGAGGAAATAGATAAAGGAGGTGGAAAAAGAAACTGGTGTAGCAGGTCCAAGGGGAGCAAGATTTCACTTTGTATAATTTTTTATAGCTTAGATTTTTAAATTGTGCATATTAATTTTTAGTATCTTGATTTCCTTTGTGAAGATGTCTTTGAAGCGTGGGGAAGTTACTCAGTAGTAGAGTGCAGCATTACTCCCACATTACAGCAATGTTTTAAAAAGAAAGCCTCTTAGCATTCATAAGGCCAAAAGCAGACCCAAACTGCCAAGAACTGGTTCCTTTGGATGTCTCTTGGAACTGTGCTTCAAGCCAGGGCTTCACTCATTCCTTTATTAAAGCAGTACCTCCAGCATGAAATGGGGAAGAAGGAAGTCAGGACCCAACCTTATCTTATCAGAAAATCTTGCCCTTTGATCCCTAGGTCTAAAATATCAGTTTCTCTCATTATTTGCAAAGAGAAAAGCACTCTGCTTTCAGCCCTTTGAGGTGTAAGGCTCCATATACACATTCATTCACTATCTTGGGTGGAGAACAAAGTCTTAAGTGATTAAGGTCAGATGTCCAAGTCACAAAAGGAGCACATGGCTCAGTAAACTTGTCTACATTATAAACAGTAACTTTCTCGTTGCAAAGTTAGGTTAAAGTCTTGAGTCCAGATTATGTCCATACTGTAAAAGTCATTCCTACTATAGAGTACTTGCCTAAAATATATAAAGCCATAGGTTTGATTCACAGACCCACAAAAAACTTTGATTTCATACATAAACTATGAAAAGGAATTGATTCTAATTCTGAAAGGCATTTAATGACATTTTATTAAACCTGACTAAATCATGGCTCTTGTTTTCCTTATTTTTTTCATTTAAGAAATATCAATCCTTCAAGCTGGGTGTGGTGGGGCACACCTTTAGTCCTAGCACTTGGGCAACAGAGGCAGGTGGAGTGGATCTCTAAGAGTATATATACATATAGAGATTTGGAGATTTCTAGGTCACCTGGGGTTATGGGAAGATCCTGTCACAAAAAAAAAAAAAAGAGAGAGAAGAGAAACTGATCAATGCTTTAGAGACAGCACTGAGTCTCTTGATTATGCTAGACATGTAAAAATAGCTAATATATTTTTATGTAATTCAAATTCTATATTAAACCATCCTTTGGGACCTGTGTGGATCTGAGTCCCAGGAGCACCTGCTGAAGCATTCAGACTCTTGTGTCTCAAAGAAAAGAATTAGTTCAGGTGCATAGTCTAGAAATAGAAACAGTTTATTAAGAAAGGGAAAGTGCTCCCAAGGATGAGAATGGGCTAGTGAGCTTAGGGCCACAAGCTGCAGGACCCTTTATAAGTCATTTACATAGCTCCCACATCTATGTTGGTCAAGTGTGAACTTTTTTTTTTTTTTTGCACATACTCTATTCTTCCTTTGCAGCACACATGGGAAGAGCTTCAAGTCTTTCTTTACTAACAGGCTTCTTTCATATGTTAATCTTTTTGTTTGTTTGTTTTTTGAGACAGGGTCTCATAGTATAGCCCTGGCTGGCCTGGAACTCACTATGTAAACCAGGCTGGCTTCTAACTCAAAAAGATCCACCTGCCTCAGTCTGCCAAGTACTGAGATTAAAGACCACACCTGGCTTCATACATTAATCCTGAAGTAGTTTTTTGTTTGTCACCCCCAACCCCGACCCCCGAGTCTTCATTCTCTGATTTTCCTACCACAATTTTGCCCTGAGAACTGAGGTTCTCTACCAAATTGGGGGTGGGGAGGAAGGGAGGGAAGAACAGAAGGCCATCTACCTACATTATCTATTGGTTAGAGAGGAGGCTTTGGAATATTGTTGTTGGAGTTAGCTGAGATCTCTGTATCTGAGAACGTTTAGTTTGAAATTGTCACATATTCTAGGAGACAGAAGTATTTACAAGATTAAAAACCACAAGATTTAAGCAATAGTAACATGATTATATCAACAAATGATTCCAGAAAGGGTGAGAGTCAGAAAAACTACTGCTATGTTTCTAGCTTGTTTTGGAGAATGTTGTCCCTTGGATTAAAAACAACAAAGACCATATTGACTGTTATATATTAAAAGTAGGGGTTGAGAAGCTGGAGAGACAGTTCAGCAGTTAAGAGCACTGGCTGCTCTTGCAGATGACTTGGGTTAGGGTCTCAGCACCCACATGGCAGCTAATAATTGCCCTTAACTCCAGTTCCAGGGGATCCAGTGCTTTCTTCTGGCCTCCATGGGCATTGCATAACATGGGTACACTTACATACATGCACACAATACACTCATACACGTAAAATAATAAATAAAAAATTAAAAAACTAATAAAAACACAGGTGGGGTGGTACACATCTTTAATCCTAGCCCTAGGAAGATAGAGGCAGGTAGATCTCTGTGAGTTCAAGGCCAGTCTGGTCTGCATAGGAAGTTCCAGGCCTGCTGGGGCTTCAGGGAGACACTATCTCAAAAAAACAAAAAATAAAATTAAGAAAAGTGAGGTTGGGAGGGCCAGAGAGATGGCTCGGTGGTTAAGAACACTTGCTGCTCTTGCAGAGAGCCTGGGTTTGGCTCCCAGCACCTACATTGGGCAGCTCACAACTGCCTATAATTCTAGTTCCAGAGAATCCAGCCCTCTTCTGGCTTCTGTAGGCACCCATATGCATGTGGCGCACTTACACACACAGGCACACACATGCACTTAAAAAAGATGCAGAGAGAGATGACAAAATGATTTAGAGCAGAATCTAATGATGGAATAGACTTAAAATAAGATAGTGTGAGGTGGTGACCACTGAGTACCTGTCTTAATGTCTTTTCCTATCACTGAAAATCAACTTAGGGTTTATCTTAAGATCATCATTGCCCAGGCTATAATTCATCATTGAACACAAGGCCAGACAGCAGAGAGGACATTTTCATCTATGCTGACCTTCCTCTCTAGGGTTTAATATTAGAATTAAGGAGGAACTTCTTGACTCCTTTAGTCTTCCTTTACTTGTGTTAGTTGTGTTGGAATAGCTCAAGATCTTGCCGAGCAGTTGGCTTCCCTGGGAAATCTTAAGGACATTTTTCTCTAGGTTACCTCTTCTCTGCAGAATGTATACCAGTTAGTGTTTAGTCTTTGAGGTTTCCATGGCCTCCATAATCAAGAAGACAGGTGACTTCCTGAAGTTTTAGAGTGTTTTGAGAGGTATCCAGCCTCCCCTGAGACTTAGCTGACCTAGTGGCAAGGGCCACAAATTACTGACTGTCCTTTAGGCTGTATATCTTCATTGGTTTGAGCTTTCACGTATGGTTACTGAATAGCCTTTACACCACTATTGAAGAATGAATTGTGGCTTAAAGTTTAGCTACTGTATAACATTTAGAAAAAAACTTGATAAAGACAAAATTTTAAATAAATCTTGATTCTCTTAAGATTCAGCTTTTCAAATTCAAAGCCCTACTCAGTAGAAACTTATGAGCAATTATCTTGATAAAACCTATAATCTTTGTTTTTTTAAAAAATAATATTAATTCTTTAAGTAAAGCTGAAAGTACAGGGCAAGTACTGATGCAGTCTTTGGATTTTAGTAGTGTCAGCAAAGGCTGGAATATCATTCCATAAATGAAGAATTGTTTATAAAGGTGAAGTTAGCCTGAATGGTGGCACAGGTCTTGAAACATAGCACTCCTGAGACAGAGGCAGGTAGATCTTTGTGAGATTGAGGCCAGCCAGATGTATGCTGAGTTGTAGGCCCACTGGGGCTATAGGAAGACCCTGTCTCAAAAAAATCCAACAACAACAAATGGAAAATAAGAGGTTGTATCCTGCCTGGAACAGGAGCTATCATATCCTGAGAGACACTTTTTTTCACCAAACAGTAGGAACTTCATTAGATTACTTCTAGAATCAAGGTGAAACAACAATTAATCAAATAACAACCAAGACTGTTTACTTACAAAGGTTTTTTTTTTTTGTTTTGTTTTTTTTTTGTTTTTTTGTTTTAAAACCTTAGTTACACTATGAACTAAAAGGAATCTGGGCTAATTTGAAAGCTTTAATAAGTGTGATTATTTACCTATAAACCAATTTGGTACCATGTAAACATTATAAAAATACTATACATACTTAAACACACATTATTAAAACAGTATACACACATACTGTTTAAAACACATATATTGGCATATAAAGATAAATTGTTTAAAAATCACCAAAGATTTTGTATCACTTGTGAGTCTGTTTGTTTTTTGAGCAGGGTCTCCAGTAGCCCCAGCTGTCCTGGAACTCACCACGTAGACCAGACTTACTTCAAATTCACAGAGATTCACTGACTTCTGCTTCCCAAGTGTGGGATCAAAGATGTTTTTAGTTAAACTACTGATCTAATAAATTTTTATAGCAATAAAATGCTAATCTAAAATCTGTACTTTTAAGGAAATATCTTTTAATATAAAGTAGAAGACCTTTATACCTGGAGCCTAACCTGATTATTGATAAGATTTTAATCAGGCTGAGCAGGTACCAATAGCTTGGTTTTGAAATGACCTTTTTCCTTCAGTTTAGTTGGGCAAAATAAAAACCTTGAAAAATCCGTTTTCTTCAGAGAAAGGAGCATGGTTAGACAGGCGCCAGTTTTTATATCTTAAGTTAAAATTTATCTTAAAAATAAATCATTATTTAGTATTACCTTGAGACTTAATAAGCTAGCCATTTAAATTATATAGAGAAAAGCTTAGCTAGATTTTGAAGGTTACCATTTGTTGTCATTGTATCTCCTTGAATACTCACCATGAAAAGAAAATTTAACATGAAAATATTTGGCAAACATCCATATTATTTTACATGTATCTCAGTCTTAAAAAAAAACTTATATTTAACACTTGTTGTGTTAGTCAGGCTTCTCTAGAGGAGCAGAATTGCTAGAATTTGTATATATATATATATATATATATATATATATATATACACACACACACACATATATGTGGGATTTGTGAGATTGGCTTATAGGACAGGGTTCAGGCAGTCTAACAATGACTGTACCACATTGCAGGGGCTGAGAATTTGGTAGTTGCTAAGACCACAAGGCTAAATGCTTTTAAATAAAACTGAATCAGATATATATTTTGTTTTCTAAGCTAGTCCTATTAAGAGTTAGCAAGAGTAGATGAACAATTCCAAAGATTTAAGTAGAGGTTTGACTGAACATTGACTTTAGAAAACTTAAGGATGATATATACATGTATATGTACATATAATCTTTAAGACTCAATTTTTTATGTACCTGAAATAGCTTACTTAAACCTTCATAACTTACAAAAGATTTCTACTTTTCCTTTCCATTCTGGAATTATCCAACCATCTTAACTTTCAGACATAAATCCTTCTTTATTAAAAATATTTCCATATGGTTTTTCTTTTGTTTTTTTGAGACAGGATCTCTCTGTAGCCCCTAGATGCCCTGGCACTTGACATGTAGACTAAGATGGCCTTGATCTCACAGAGATCTGCCTCCCTCTGCCTCTGGAGTGATAAGGTTAAAAGAATGTGCCGCCACAACCTCCAAACTTCCATTCTCACACCTTTTTACTGTTTTCTCTCACTGACCGATTATCTGAATACCATAAGACATAATAACATTAACAAATAACTTTACCATCTTTTGTGAGAACATTTTCCCCCTGTGAGTCGTAAGAATATCTACTCCCTCCTCCTAAGTTTCTAGTAACAAACCAAAGTTTGATTCCTCCAAAATTTACCCTGTGAAATGAATGAGTTTGTTGGATTTACTTATAGAGCATGGGTGAGAAGTTATATAAGAATAATAAGTCACTTGTACCAGCTGAGTTAAAACCAGAATTTCTTGAAGGAGCTGAAAATAAACTGTGAATTGAACCAGTATAATCTGAATCAATAGGATCTGAGCAAAACAAAGAAAAAATTATTTCATACTCAAGTTTGATTTATCTAAGACTAAACTCTTTGTTAGAAAGAGTTCCTACCAGTTTGTGGGGATCTTTAAAAAATTTTATTGCATATAATTTTGTAGGGCTTAATACAAGTTGGGCCTTAGCCAGGTCACCTGCTGTGAGGAGTAAGGGAGTAGCTCAAGTGGGCTGGCACTCTGCTCCAGCCAGGCGTGACAACAGCTTACGACATGCATCTGGAGAGAATCTGCACTGAGATGATCCATCTGGAGACAGATTACTATTGGCTGCAGTTGGGAACCACCCCATAGAGTGACTGGCTAATCAAACCCATAAAACCCCTTGCACTTCCTTGAATAAGTGAGTTTGCGCAGGCTTGCTCTCCGTAAGCTTCCACCCAGCTCCTGGGGTTTGTGTGTTGACTCCGCCTCTCCGCCCTCACGGTGGAGCCCAAAACCTGTTGAGTTCCATGGGACTTGAACCCCCGTCACTTCAGCCCGACGCCTTGCCCTGGGACTTGAACCCAATGGCACCAGGGCTTCGGGACTCGAACCCTCAATGGCCGCCTGCTCCGGGACTCGAGCCCAAAGGCAGGGCCAAGAAGACCAACGCCAGATGCAAAAGCAAGAGGTTTTTATTAAAGCACTTGTACAAGCGGGCGCCCTGCTTCGGGATACAGAAGCGCGCCTGCTTACAGTGGCCTCTCTACTTTTAAAGCTAAAAAACCGCAGGCGGAGAATTCCAGAGCCATTGTTACTTTCTGAGAACTTACAGAGTTTCGGGGGAAACAAAGCAAAGCGGGTGGGGTGGTAACAGTTTACAGCTTACAGCAATAGGTTACAGGTGATCCAGGTGATCTTATCACAAGATTTCTCAAGCGTGCTCTTATACATTCTATGGTTTTAGAAGTTTCCCATTGTCTTAGGCAGTTTCATGTCTCAAGCAGTTTCACTTCCTTAAGGGGGCACACAGTACATTTCCACAGTATTTTAAACTCCATTTTATTTCTCAAACCGAGCAGAGGGACCCCAAAATCTGGTGCCCAAACAGGGAACCCGCTCCCCCTCGCATTGGCAAGACGCCCCCTGGTAATCAGTGAGTAGGCTCCTCTGTGTTCTGTGTGCTGATGGTCTTCAAGGATGAGCGAGCAACCCCCTCCTTTTTTTGCCCCTTTCTGGTGTTTGTCTCCCTACCCCAAAGGAAGCACAGTCACCACACAGTCCCCGAGATCAGTGCTGGCCCCTCCCTTTTTTGTTCATCCCGGCAAAATCAAATGAGGGCTTGACCCCCCTGATTTCAGAACTGAGGCAAGGTTATCAGGCAAGCCTTTCCAGAGATGCTGTGTGGGCAACAGGCCATGGGGAAGGCTGATTTTTCCATTTTTGATATAAAAACTTCCTTCCTGCCCGAAAGCAAGCTCAGACCTTTTACATTTTAATTGCCCCACCCTGCATGGACACTGATGCTTCAGCGAGCTTTCTGATGCCAAGCCAAGTTCCGTCGAAGCTGCAGAACTTTTAAAAGTTGGGGGATGAAACCCTTTGTCCTAGTCCCATGTATTAGCCCTGAGAACGTTTGGAACACCTCCATTTGGTCTTGTGTTCTCTTTCTCTCGGAAGCGTGTAGGTCATGAGGGACACACCCCTGCCCCATCTTTTCCTGTCCTTTTCCCAGTAATCGCTAGGCTTTAAGGCTCCTCAGTTGAGGAAGTTATTAACACCTATAATGAAAGCTGTAAAGAGGAACAAAAATTGACCCTGCAGGCCTCGTCTTTGTCGGCCCCCTTTTGATAACTCAGATGAGGAAGTGGAATCCCCAACTGCCAAGGATAAAACAACACCCACCCCTCCCCCAATTTACCCTTGGATGGAGCCTCAACCACTCTGCAAGCCCTGCACTGGTCACACCCTACCTAGATCCTCCGGTTTCTTTCTGGGTTTATCTGCTTACACCCTTACCTTTAAGCCCACATTTCCTAACTAGTCTGCTTTAGCTCCTGGTGACAACACCTATTGTTTCCCTCTGAATGAGGATCCGGAAGGGTTTCTCTCCTCCTTGCATTGTGGCACCCTCTTCCTACAAATAGAACCCGCCCTTATGTTTACAATTCTGTGCTATCTGACACTAAGATGACGCCTCTCCAATTACATCAGAGGCCCATGGTCATAGGCTTTTCTTAATTACTCCCTGTCCCTCAGTTACCAGATTGAGCATATTAATTCTGCCCGAGTCAACCGAATAACTTCGATGACCTTTGGGCAATAGCTACTTAATAGGATCTTGCATTTTTCTTGCCCCTCAACCTGGTAATCTGGGGCATTTTGCTGTGGCCTTTTTGATAGCCCTTCTGACCTCTCGTTGCCTTTGGAAAGCACTTCATTAAAGCAGAGTTTCTCAGACTTTGATGCCTTAAATTTTCCAGGCCTTGGACCTCCCCCCAAATACCAATACCGAATATTCCCTTTGAACCTGGATATCAGCCAATGCAGGACAATCTCATTTAACTAGCCACTTACTAACACCGCCTTCTTCACGATACTTAACTATTCTTGCTTCTTCCTGAGTCTTCTACAGGTCACAAAAGCATTCTTCGACAGGGACCCTCACACATGCCACAGGAGCCTTCCTGCATGAACCTCCCATGCCATCCTAATTACCCTCCTGAGTGACAAGCATCACCCATTGGGTTCTTTCACCAGAATGGCCAGTAGCCAATGACAGGTAAGACCCTGAAGAATGGGATAACCTAAGACAGGCACTGCCGACAAAGGTGAACCCCTTAGGCTATTTCACCAGGATGGTGGGTAGCCAATGACAGGTAAGACCCCGACAATTGGGGTGAACTAAGACAGGCACCATCACCTAAGTTGATCCCTGAGGGCCTGGGGCCAACAATGGCATGGCAAAGAGTCAAACCTCCCAGGGTTGCTCAATTAAAAAAACAAAAAGGAGGATGGATATGTATGGCATAGTGCAGTGTGGGCCTTAGCCAGCTATGAGGATTAAGGGAGTGGCTCCGTTTCAGCCAGGCATGACACCAGCTTCCAACCTGCATCTGGAGAGAACCTTCAGATGATCCATCCAGAGACAGATTATTATTGGCTGCAGTTGGGAACCACCCCATAAGGCAACTGGCTAACCAAACCAAATAAAACCCCTTGCACTTCCTTGAATAAATGAATTTCCTGCTTCCGCCCAGCTCCCAGGGTCTGTGTGTTGACTCCGCCTCTCTCACCCCCTCACTGCAGAGACCCTGCATCCCACTCGGGCTGGCACTGAGCAGAGGGACCCCAACATAATTTTGTAGTTTCAATTATAAATAAATATACTCTATCTTGTATTATTCTCAGTAGTGATAAATCCTTTATTGTGCTAGGACTCAGGAGGGAGCTGGCCTGTCACTTTTATTGTCTTAGTGGGTAACAAGACCTGAGTTTTCCTGTATCTCATCCTTCCTTTTTAAAAAATGTATTATTTTTTTATTTTATTGCCTGCCTGTAGGTAGGTGCAGTGCTGGTAAATGTCAGAAGAGGGTGTTGGATTCCCTAGAACTGGAGTTACAGACAGCTGTCAGATGCCATGTGGGTGCTGGGAGTCAAACCTGTGTTCTTTGCAAGAGCAGTTAGTGCACTCAACCACTAAGCCATCTCTCCAGCCCCCTCATCCTTCTTTTTACAAAAAATATTTTATTCTTATTTATATTTTATTTTATGTGTATCAGTATCTTGCCTGCATGTAAGTGTATACTTGTCGTATGGTGCCCATGTAGATCAGAGGAGGGTGTAGGATCCTGGAGTTGGAGTTATGAACAGTTGTTAGTTGGAATTCAAACCTGTGTTCTCAGCAAGAGTAATCAGTACTCTTAACTGCTGAGTCGCCTCTCCAGCACCTCATCTTTCTTTGTTAGTGACCACAAAGAAGGCAGAACCTATTCCGATTTATTCGCTCTTACCAGTATGATTCTTTAATATCCTGTGACATTAATGTATTTTTTATTTTACCTGGTCAATCTTACCTTACCTGTGCAAGACCCACCACCAATAAAACCCCTAGAGTAAATATTGGCCTTCGTGGATCATGGAAGTCAGTCAGCTTCTAATGAGGGTCTTAGTTCCCCTGTGGGTTGAGCCTTTAATATCCCTTAAATGTTCCCTTTAACCTTTTTTTTAAAAATTGTAATTTGTTCTTAAACTAAATAGAAGGTAAGCATGATAGTGCTCAGGGTGAATTCACCTTTTAAGACGGGCTGACAGCCAGGCTGTCTGGATTAGAAAAGTCACATTGTAATTTTTGTAATTTCAAATACCCATAATCTAGAGAATTTGGAACACAGAAAACAATGACACTTAAACATGGAAAAAGACAATATTAGAATCTCTCTCTCTCTCTCTCTCTCTCTCTCTATCTCTATCTATCCATCTCTTTCTCTTTCTCTCTCTAACCTATCCATAACATTGTAACTAGAAAATGAATTCAAAAGCACAGGTCTCAGGGTCATGATGGGACAGAAGCAAAAGCAGACACTATGCATGGAGAAAAGAAGCCTTGAGGAAGAAAGAGATATTCTACTGCAGAGAAAAACAGGCTTGGAGATCCTAAGAGCTAGCAGAGCTCACATCTCCAGCCTCAGCTACCAGAAGCCCATCACACTACCTGTCCCCACTAGTCTCCTCCATGGCTTCCTGCCCACAAGGGAGGGAGCTGAGTGGAAGGCAGGAGAATTAGGTAAAGTAGGTACATGAGATTCAGTAAAAGATGGATTTTGTGGGAGGAAGTTTTCCCTTTTTTCTTTTGATAAGGCTGTATATCTACTCTAATCTGGTTCCAAAATGCTTCAGTTGAATCATTTCTAAGCAGCATCTTAATCAGTCACCAATTTTCTTTATCAATTGTCCCACAGTTGGGATACCAGGGACAATATTTCTGAATAACATTAAAATGTTCATAAATTCTCTTTGATGATGCATTAGCTGCAATTCCTTTAAGTAAAACCTTTTAACTCCCCATGCATGCTCATGATATTCAAGAGACAAAGAGATCCTCATAATGAAAGCAGAAAGGTGAAAATGAAAGTTTGGAATTTACTCCTCGAATTCTGGTGTAAGCTCTCAAGGAAAGCCTTGGGCTCATTGTCATACAACATTCAATGATGGCTGGGGACATCCCTTTTTCCTCAGGACTTCTCTGGGCACTGATCTGAGTTCAGAGTACAGTCTCTTACTCACACAACATACCACAATACAGCAGAGAGATGCCATATGACAGTGGTGCCTGAAGAAAAATACCCTGAACCTTTGGCATCAGTTAAAACCAGGAGTCTGAACTGTTATGAGAATTGGTTCCTTTAGAGTTCTCCTGAAACTCTTTCCCCAAAAGACTTGCTTTCTATTTATTGAAACATTATGTCTAGCACGAAATGGAAAATGAAAAGTGGAACTTATCAGGGAAGGATTTGTCCTTTCTAACAGTCTATGGACCCAAAACAGCATACACAACCACAAATAGACATTATCAATTTAGTCCTACCTGTTGTTTGAGGCATAAAGGGGATAATTCCTTGCTCCCAGTGAATACTTGCAACTTTCAGCATTTATATTTTTATAACATGCTGAGTTAGGGACAAGGTAGGGTCATGAAGGATTAAAGTTACAAGTTTACCTTACAAGAGAAGCCCAAGTCGAAGATTGTTTACATTGTAAACAAGCTGAGATACTGTTTAATGATCTCAAAACATAAGATTAATTGAAGGCATTTCCAAAAAAGTCTTTCCCACAGTGCTGAAAGGTGCTATGCAGGCAGCTGTGAGAGAAAAGACGTAATTGTGGTCTTACCCAGCACTAGATCCTACATGGCACAATACTAACCTTTCAGGCAAGTTATGCCCACTGGTACAAGAGTGGCATGATATTTATGGGCCTGTCCAACCACTTTGTGATTGGATTTGATGTCTGTTCTACAAGAAGAATTTCATGCTTGGTACTGTAAACCTGATCAAAGCCCATGACTGGGGAGATCATAGACCCTAGTAGGAACCTACTTGTTTTGTTAAACGGTCATGTTATCAAACTACCTTCTTAGCAATGTTTATATCCATACATTAGTGCTGCTCTCAACCTTGGTCACAGAAGCTTTTTTTCACAGTGGGTAGTGGTTAGTGTAGACTCTGACCAGAGAGATTGTCAATGTGCTAAGAATAAGTGACTGTTGAGTGCACAGTCACAGAAGAGTCATCTATATCAACCTCCCCATCCACAGCTCAGGGACCATTGAGGAAAAGAGGGTAGAAAGGATATAAGAACCAGAAGATAGAAGAGTTGTGACATGCATTCTTCTGGACATGACATGGCTGATGAGCATAACAGTTCACAGCAGCTGTGGTTGCCTGCCGGGTTCTCACCGGCAGGTAGGGCAGTGGAGGAGCCCGTCCAGTGGGTCTCCTCCAGGGGGCTGAGTGAGAAGGTAAGTGTCGGAACCCCTCTCCACTCCGGAGAAAATCACCACACCAAGCCAGGAGAACTGTCCAGCAAGATCTCGTTTTATTGCATCAGGCACAGTCTTATATAGGGGAAGGGTGGGGCTAAAAACATGGGAAGTAAAGGACCAATCATTTTTCACCACGTAGGCTGTAGTCAGGAAGAGGCCATTTTGTTATGCCTTGCTGAGTCACTCCTATACGAAAGTGGAGTGTCAGAGATAGGCTGCAAAACTCGAGTGAGGCTCAGAAAGCTGCACCAGGCCACATGTCTGGACCCATGAGGCCCAACAGCTGCCTACACAAGATCGGCATAAGATCAAGCTAGTCAACATTCTAGTAAGTGCTCCTTAGACCCCATCTTTATCTGAGGAGCTATTGGCAGTGATTGCTGCTGAGAGAGGGAGAGCCCATTTTCTTTGGGGATGTGGCTGCTTCTACGTTGCCCAGGCCCTAGTGGATGGCTCCACTCCCATTCACATATGGTCAGGATTACTTCAACTTAGGGGGCTATTAATAGTAATGCATGAAATGAAGTCAGGAGAGAGTTTGGTTGGTCCCAGGAACAGTTGATGGGAAGTAATGGAGAGTGATTAAATAAAAATACATATATATGTGTATGGAATTTTGTGGGGATTCCCAGGGGTCTTAGCTCCTGTCCAGCAGGTCAGCTCCAGAAGGGATTCCCCTGTGGGGGGGGGGTGAGGGCAGGGAAAGGTGAGTTTGCTGTCCGCCCATTCCTCAGCCTCTCATTCCCAGAGTCAATCAGACGCAACAGGGACTTTAGTCAAGCAGGAACTCGTTTATTGGGAGTTACATATTATCTTATAAAAAACCCAGAGTGGATGCAAAAACCACAAGGGGATCTCCAAAGCAGGAAGAGGGCAACCAATCATCTTAAATGTCAGCTCAGCATGAAGGCTGCAAGCATTTAAGGTTACATGAGCTTCTATAGGTATAATGAGCATAGCATGAGCTGTCCATGAGATAGCAGGTTCTGAGACCCAATCAAACTTTTCTCAAAACAAGTCAAGTCACACCCAAGCCGCATCCTTTGTACTTCCTCTAAACACCATCTTCATTATCACGGGGCCCCTCAGAATTTTCATAGAATAAAAACATTATTAAAAATAATTCAGTCTTGGGTGGCACATGCCTTTAAATTTCAGCACTTGGGAGGAAGAAGATGATGGATCTTTGTAAGACTGAGACCAATATGATCTATATAGAAAGTTCTGGCTAATTCAGTCTAACATAAGGGCATAAGTATTTCTAATATACAACCAAAATCATACTCTTCTTTCCCCACAGTGGATGGCACCTTGAGGAATGTTTGGTCTTTTAGCATCCTATAACAAATGTAACAATATAGATGTATAAAACTTAACCAAGTGCTATTAGCTCAATCAATGTCGTACACATTGCAAAGAAAAAGGGGAAAGAAAATGCTAGTATCGGCTTTATATGTGTATATACTATATACACATGAACAAACATATTCTTAGCAAAATAGAACAAAAAGTATCATGGTAATTACAATCTTCATTTCTGTAACTGGTCATGTGGCTTTACCAGGAATTTATAACAAACATATATGATTCACTTTGTATTCCCACTGTCCTCATCAAGCACTTCAGCAGGTCTTGGCTCTATTTAAAAGAGAGATACACACATCACTTACAAGTCTGGGCCAGTTATTATCTTGCCTGGATTGGGTTGTTGCAATTTTCCATTGACCTTAATCACTGGATATGGTAACACCAAGAGACACAGTAGAAGATCTCCTGGCTCCAGACACACTTTTCGTTACCACCACTCCTCACTGAGAAAAAAAATCTTTAATTTTTTTATTTTAAAAATATTTTATTCATTATCTTCTTAATTTTACCTGTATGAGGGTATTGTCTGCATGAATATAAGGGCACCAGTGTTGTTCAGTAGGCTGAGGAGGTCAGAAGAGGGCATCAGATTACCCTGGAGCAGTAGTTACAGACAGTTGTTAGTTGCCATGTGGGTGCTAGGAATCAAACCTGGGTCCTCTGTAAGAACAGACAGTGTTCTTAACCACTGAGCCATCTCGCTCCAGGCCCAAATTCTTTAACTTTTAACTTTGTTACAAAGTATAGTCTTTAGATAGTGCTAGAAAGATGGTTGCTGTTTCTTAGCAACCTTGAGAGACAACTTGAGAGCCACACAAATTCCATACATGCCCATTGTAAAACAATCTCATTGCAGCTCTCCCTTAGAGAAGTCCACACACCCTCCCAGCTGTGCCTTACTATTTTTCTCTTGAAGCACCGTTCTGTTTTTTAATGAATCATGCTTTACTTGAATCACTATGAAATTCATTTCTTCATCAAAGCCATGGACTTTGGTTTTGCCTGAGTGGAGGTGTCCAAAACAGACTCCTCAGGCTGCTGCTGGTGTGGTGTGGAACCTCATTGGTTCTTATCACAGGAAAAGTGAGGGAGAGGGAGGAGGCTCTGCTCCTAGGACCTGATCTTCTTTTACTACTGAGAAAGGTAGGAAATTTCAGATACTTACTGTTAAACTTCAAATTGCCCATGGAGACGGAAAAATACATGTTTTCCAAAAAACATAAATAAGCACAGTAAGTAAACCGTGCTTATTTTGGACTAAAATGATCTGTAGCCTTGAGTTTCCCCAAAGTGGATGGCACCTTGAGGAATGTTTGGTCTTTCAGCATCCCATAACAAATGTAACAATATAGATTTATAAAACTTAACTAAGTGCTGTTAGCTCAATCAATGTCTTAAACCTAAACAATGTCCCTCATAAATCTACCTTACAACTTTGTTTCTAGAGGAAAATTCCTTAACTTTTTAAAAACTTTTATTATTAGTGCATATATGATGTATGTGTGAGAGTGTGGGAATCAATGTACAAAGAAACTGAATGAATACAAACAAATTTAAATAATTCACTGCCTGCTGCAGATTGACAGTATAATAAAACTAGAAACCAACAGCAAGACTTACTTCAGAAAATACACAAATACTCCAAGATTGAACAATACACCTTTTTGTACATGTATGTGTATTGTAATGCATGTGTATGGTGTTTGTATGTGTGCATGTTTATATTCTTGCACATGTATGTGTATGCACATATGTATTGCAGTGAGGTCCACCTAATTTTTCAGTTTTTATTTATTATTATTGTATGTGCTTAATAGTATATGCTTAAAATCAGACCAAAAACCTTTGGAAATCAGTTCTTTTCTTTGATAGTGGAATCAGGAAAATTGAACTCAGGTCATCAAGTTTGCACCACAAATGATTTTACTTGCTGAGCCATCTTGCTGGCCCTTTTGTTTTTTAAATTACTATATGTGTGTATGTGCATGAAGTGGGTGTATACATGCCGTGGTGTGTGTCAACGTCAAAGTCAACTCTGTGGAATGAGTTCTCTCCTTCCACCTTTATGTAGGTACCAGGGTTCAAAGTTAGGTCACCAGGTCTGCATAGTAAGCACTGAGCCATCTCATGAGCCTTATACCTAACATTTTGAAACACTAAATGTGAAGTTCACTGATTTGGCAAGATTAGCTGGCCTGGGGCTGGAGAGATTGCTTAGTGATTAAGAGCACTGGCTGTTTTGCAGAGGGCCAGGGTTCAATTCCCAGCAACCATATGACAGCTAACAACCATCTGTAACTCTAGTTCCAGGGGACCCAATGCCCTTTTCTGACTTCTATGAGCATTGCATGACATGAGTATACCTACTTACAGGCAGGTAAAACATTCATATACATAAAAAATAAAATAAATAATAATAAATATTTTTAAATGATTTTTTTAAACTCAGAAAGAATCA
The DNA here is from genome assembly GCA_035773235.1 of Eospalax fontanierii. NCBI lineage: Eukaryota > Metazoa > Chordata > Mammalia > Rodentia > Spalacidae > Eospalax > Eospalax fontanierii. The sequence goes on along the minus strand of CM069552.1, from coordinate 6,866,259 downwards.
GAAGTCCAATTTATTGGATAAGATGTGCCCACCTGTATAATAGTAGCTTAACTGCCGTGGGGGTAAATAACTGCCCTCTGATTATATTTGAGGCCTGTCCCCCCTCTGTGGGGGAGGGGCAGGGAGAGGAAGGGGGTTGGTGGAAACTCATGTCTAGTACTTGTATACTTGGCTAACAACTTAGCCCTGAGGAAGCTGTAAGCTGAGGTGAGGACTTTATTACTGTTGTTTAAACTGACAGCATCAAACTGTCTTATTCCAATATGTTTATACCCACAGACAAAAGCTTCCTTAGTTTAATCAGAGATGCCTCTCCCTCTCCTTACAATGAATAGTGATGAATGCAGAGACTCATGGCAACTCAAAATATTAAAAATAACTGAAGGCTGTAGGCTCACCTTAAACAATAAAAGTTTTTAAAAAATTGTAAAGTAGATTTTATGAGGGACATTGTTTAGGTTTAGAAAAGAGGGGAGTACTAGAAACTCACGGCTACACATCATTTTAGTCCAAAATAAGCACAGTTTACTTACTGTGTTTACTTATGTCTTTTGGAAAACATGTATTTCTCCATGGGCAATTTGAACTTCAACAGTAAGTAAGAAATTTCCTGCCAATGTTCTTGGGGAACATTGTGCAACAAGGGAAATAATAGAGTGAAGGGCTGTGAAATGCCATCCTCTATAGACTTAGTATAACCACTGAAATAATTAATTCTCAACAAATATGGTTAACTGCACTAGGCCCACACAAGATCTGCCCTGTAAAAAACAATCAATCATGGAAGGGAGAGTAGTTCACAGAGCCCTGCCCTTTACTGCTGAACTATTGGCAACCGATACATTCTGGAAGTTGCAGGAGAATCATGGTCTCTTGCTGAGCTCACCAGGTTCCAATAGACAGTTCCAAACCCAGGGTCACACACACACAGCCCTGGTTAAATTCAGTAGGTCACAAAACAAAAGAAATAGATATGAGTCGGGCGTGGTGGCACATGCCTTTAATCCCAGCACTTGAAAGGTTGAGGCAGGCGGATCTATGTGAGTTCAAAGCCAGCTTGGTCTACATAGTAAGTTGCAGGCCAGCTTGGACTACGGGAAGGCTGTGTCTCAAAAAGACCAACCAACCAACAAACAAACCAAAAGAAGTAGACATGAACATAAGGGAGAGATTTATGGAGAACAAAGGAGTGGACAGGAATGGTAGGGAAATAGAAGATGGTACGGAGGAAACAGAGTCACCATACATTCTGTACATGTTGAAATTATCTGAGCACAAATTTAATTGATAAGGGGCTAGAGAGATGGCTCCGAAGTTAAGAGCACTGGCTGTTCTTGCAAAGGATCAGGGTTTGACTCCCAGAAGCCACATGCCAACTAACAAGTGTCCTTATCCCAGTTCCAGGGAAATCCAACACGCTCTTCTGAGGGCACACGACACAGGTGCACTTATACACATGCAGGCAATATACTCATATACGTAAAATCAAAAAATAATAAAACATTTAAAAATTTTTAACTGATTAAAAAAATCAGAGAGATATCAAATAACTTTTAAAAAATATCTATTTATCTTAGGTGTGCTTTTTATTTATATGTATTTTGCCTGCATGCATTTAAGTGTACCACATGCCTGCAATGCTCACAGAGGCCAAAAGAGGTCATCAGATTCCTTGGAACTGGAATTACAGATGGTTGTTAGTTGCTAAGTGGGTGCTGAGAACCAAACCAGGATCCTCTGCAAGAGCAACTAGTACTCTTAAATGCTGAGCCATCTCTCCAGCCCCCTCAAATAAATAACTGAATGGTGCATTTCCAGGCTCTAAAAACACAGGAAGCCAAACCCAAATGCAGCCGATATCAAGAAATAATAATGATTAGGGCAGAAATTAATGACATAAATCAATGAAATAAAAAATAACACACAGACTTAAATACAGAGTTGGTTCTTTGAAAAGATCAACAAGACTGACACCCCCTCCTACCAAACTAACCAAAAGAAAGACACAAGTTAATACAATTAGAGATGAAAGGAAGTCATTATAATAGATTCCAATGAAACCCAGAAGATCACTAGGGAATATTTCAAAGACTTCCATTTCAAAAATCTTCAAACCTAGAAGAAATAGATAAATTTCTGAGAGCATGTAACTTACAAAAATTAAAGCAGAAGATATAAACAATTCAGACAGGATCATAAAAAGCAATGAAACTGATGCAGCAATTAAAATGGCTCAGGTAGGTGGATCTCCGGGAGTTCAAGGCCAGTCCAGCCTGCAAAGCAAGTTCTAGACCAGCTGGGGCTACAGGGAACCCTGTCTCAAGAAACAAAAAATTTTTACCACAAAGAAAAGCCTACAACCGGTTATATTCATGGCTGAAGTCTTCCAAATTGTAAGGAAGATCTAATACCAACAATTCTCAAACTGTTCCACAAAATAGAAAGTGAAGGGACACTATCAAATTCATTCTATGATGGCAGTAAGTCTCTGATACTAAAACCATATAATTACAGAACAAAAAAACTGCAGACCAAGTTTCTTCAGGAACATAGTTACAAAAATTCTCAGCAAAATACTTACAAACCAACTTCTAGAACACATTAAGAAGATCAATTTAAGTTGATTTCAACACTATAAAGTTGATTTCATCCCACGGATGCAAAGTTTGTTCTGCATATGCAAATCAATAAATATAAACAGCATATTAGTAGACTTAAGGACAGAAGACACATGATCAACAATACAAAAAAGGCATTTGCATAGTCCAATATATCTTCATGATAAAAGTCTTGAAGACATTAGGAATAGAAGGAACATACCTTAACATAATAAAGGCTATAGAGCCAACATTATACTAAATCAATATAAAAACTGAGAGCATTTCTTCTAGTCTTAATGTAATGCTCAAGCACTACATTGTGTGAGAGGAATAAGACAAGAGAGAAAGGAAAAGGGTAAAAATTAGAAACAAAGTAAAACTATCCGCATTCGCCAAAGACATGATTCCACACTTAAAAGATCCATGGATGTCACCAGAAAACATTTAGATCTGATATTTTGGTCAACTTGCAGCATACAAAAAATCAGTATATAAAACTCAGTAGCTTTTATATATCCCTGCTGAGAAAGAAATCAAGAAAAATATTACATTATCTTCAGAATAACATCTAGGAGTAAACAACCAAGAGGTAAAAGACTTCTACAAGGAAAAGGTTAAGATGCTAAAAGGACAAACTGAAGACACTAGAAGATGGAATGACCTTCGTGCACCTGAGCTGACAGGATTACTATGGTGAAAATGGCTAAGCTACCAGAACCAACCAAAATTCCATCAAAATTCCAATGACATACTTTAGAGTATTCAAAAAAACAATCTTAAAATTCAAATGGAAATGTAAAAGAACACTGAGAGCCCAAGTTGTTCTAAGCAGGAAGAACACAGCCAGTGGTATCACAATACCTGACCTCAAATTATATTATGCTGCCATATGACAAAGACAGCATGGCCACAGAAACAGACTCATAGGCCAGTGGAACAGAAGAAAGGACCAGGAATAAACTCACACAGCTATGCACATCTACTGGAAAAGATACAGTGCTGACAAAACTGGATAGCCACTTACAAAAGAATGAAATTAGATCCATACTTCCTACCAGGTACAAAAAATTAATTGAAAGTGCATCAAAAGACCTTGATTTAAAACCTGAAATGCAGAAACTAACAAAGAAAAACAGGGAAACATTCCAGTTAGAGTATACTTATAAGCAGTAACTTTGTGAATAAAACCCCAATAGTACAGGAAATAGCCCTAAGAATCAATAGATGAGATCACATGAAAGCAAAAAGTTTCTGCAGGGGCCAGTGAGATGGCTCAGTAGATAAAGGGGCTTGCTATACAAACCTAGTATAGTAGCACATATAAGGTGGAAGGAAAGAGAACTGACCCTACAAAGTTGTCCTCTGACCTTCACATGCATGCCACAGCACATATGTACACACACATACAAAATAAATAGCTTCTGAAAACTAAAGGAAACTATTAGCAGAGTAAACAGTCTACAGAATAGAAGAAAATCGTCAACCAGAATATATAAAGAACTGCAGAAATTAAATACCATAAAAGACTTTGCCAATCTATACATGGGCCAATAAACTGAACATACAGTAAGTACTCAAAAGAAAATTCAAATGGGCAATAAATATTTGGAAACATACTCTATATCTTTAGCCATCAGTGAGATGCAAATTAAAACTACTTGGAGAGTTCATTTCAGTCTGGTGAGAATGGGCTGTTATCAAGAAAACACATGACAACAAATGCTGGTGGGGATGAATGTAAAGAAGTACCTTATATATTATTGGTAGGAGTGCAAACTTATGGAGCCACTAAGCAAATCAGTGTGAACGTTTCTCAAAAACTAAAAGTAGAATTACTATATGACACAGCTCTACTGTTTCTGGGCATGTACCCAACAGACTCTATATCCTATTGCAGGGAGACTTAGTGCTCTATTGACGATAGCATCGAAATAGAATTAGCTTAGATGTCCATCAACAGAGGAATGGATAATGAAAGTGTGAAAAATGGACACTATGGAATTTTATTCAACTGCAAAAAAAGATGAAATTTGCAGAAAAATGAATGGAATTGGATAATATTCCATTAAATGAAGTAACCTAGGCTCAGGGAAAGAAATGTCACATTCTCATAGGCATATTGTAGCATTTACATATGTTTATTTACCTGGGAGTGAGTATGAGTTGAGATCATGAAACTAGAAAGGGGCCAATAAGAGAATAGAATGAGGCCTAAAGTACAGTGGGCTGAGAAGGGCCATAAAATACATGAGACATGAAAGAGAAAAGAGGTATAGAGGAACAGAAGGATGCGACTAGTGAGGACAATAGAGAGGTAGGGGAGAGGAACTGTGCGAGGCAGGGAGTCCATCAAAAGCATGAAAATTAGCTAAAGTGTTAGTTTACATGTTAACTAAAACACACACTAACGGGCTAGACTGAGAACAGTGGTTAAGAGCACTTGTGTAATCTTGAGTGCTGGTGCTCAGATCCCAGCACCCATATAATAAATGGAGCATCCTGAAAATGACTATTATCAAAGAATCCATTATCCTTTTCTGGCTTCCATGTGCACAGACATAGGCACCTACACCCATGTGCCCACATACTCACACAGACACACAGACGCATAAAGCTTTTTTGAAAAAACAAAACAAAACAAAACAGTGGCTGGAGAGATAGCTCAGTGGTTAAGAGCACTAGCTGTTCTTGCAGAAGACCTGGGTTTGAATCCCAGCATTCACATGGTGGCTAACAACCATCCATAACTCCAGTTCCAAGGCATCTTATGCCCTCTTCTGGTTTCTGTCAGCTTTGCATGACACAGGTGCACTCATATACACACAGGCATAACACTCATACACATAAAACAAAAATTAAATAAACAAAACAATATTCTTCATCTATTTCAGATATCTACGAGAAGGAAACTGTGTACTGGCATTTATAAGTCTCAGAAAGCTACTAAAACTTACAAGATCCACAAGACCCCCTCTAACCAAAGTTTTATAAGCAGTAACAAGGAGAGAAGAGATTCTCCTTGACAGAGCTACCTTCAAGAGACTCTCTTTACTGGCCCACAACTCATAGAAGGAGCTCAAAGGATGCAGCTTGTGAGTCATCAATCATGCTTGAGTGGGCTTTATGTGATTTAGCTACCATTGAGAAATTCATTCTCCTATAAGTAGCTACAGTAAACTAACTAGGTCACTAACATCAGCTTCAGTGGAATACTTTTTGGTATTGCACCCTTGCTCTATCTGGGGTAAACAACTATTTGCTCACATTTCTCTAGGAAATATGTCAGTATGTTATGCTACGTATAAAATGGATACCAGCCAATCATTAAAAAGAATGAAATTCCGCCATTTGTGATAATATGTATCAATCTGGAGGGCATTTTGCTGAGTCATCTAGTCATCTCTCCAGACATCAAGGTTTTGCTTTGTTTTGTTTTGAAGCCAGGAGCAGTGACACATGACCTGAGTACATTCAACGCTCAATGACACTGAGGCAGGAGAATCAGAAACTCAAGATCAGTCTTAAGTTAGAGGGTAGTCTGGGCTGCATGAGACGCTGTTTCAAAAAAGGAAAAAAGGGGAGCTGAAGAGATGGCTCATCCCTTAAGAGCATTGGCTGCTCTTGCAGAGGACTCAGGTTCAGTTCCCAGCATCCACATGGTGGCTAACAACCATCTGCAACTCTAGTCTTCTGACTTCCTTGGGCACCGAGCAACACAGATGCACATACATATATGCAGCAATATACTAAGATACTTAAAACAAAAACAATATTTTTTTAAAAGAAAAAAGATTCTGTTTTATTACTTTGGGTGTTGTGAGCACATCCAAGGCAGATTTTAAATGTTCTCACTACAAAGGAAAATATGTGAGGTAATGGATATTGGTTTGGTATATGCATTTAAAAACATATACATATATCAAAACATCACACTGAACCTCATAAATATATACAATTATTCTGTTAATAGATTATTTTAACCTTGGGGGGACAGGATCTCACTCTGTTGGTCTCAGTAATCTGAACACCCAGAACTTGATATGTAGACCAGGCTGACCTCCAACTCACAGAGATCCTCTGCCTCTGTCTCCTGAAATGCTAGGATTAAAGGTGTGTGCCACCACACCCAGCCCTATTTTAAAATATTTCTTCTTAAGCATATCCTGAATATTAGTAATTTATTTGTCTAATGGCTAGTACTAATGGCCAACCTGAAAGAAACTAGAGTTTCTTGAGAGATGGGCCTCTGGGCATGCCTATGGGCAATTATCTTGATCGTGTTAACTGAGGCAGGAAGACCCACCTAATGTGGGTGGCAAGCAGGCCTGTGAGATGATTCAGCTGGTAAAGGTATTTGCTGACGCCTGACAACCCAAGCTGGAACCCTAGCATCCACACGGCAGGAGAATACCATCTGCTGAAAGCTGTCCTCTGACCTCCGCACATGGGCCATGGCACAGGTACACACACACACCCACACACATGCACTCACATCAAAAAGGCAGGTGGGGGATTGCTGGAGATAGGGCTCAGTGGTTAGGAATACATACTGCTCTTTCAGAGGACCCAAGTTTGATTCCCAGCACTCATGTTGGGCAGCTCACATGTAACTGTAACTGTAACTGCCTGTAACTCCAGCTCCAGGGCATCTGACGCCCTCTTCTGGACTCCACTGGCACTTCATTTGCACGTACAAACCCATATGCAGAAACACATATACACACATAACTAATTTTCAAACATATTTTATTAAATTTCTGTGACTTTCAAACATCTTAATCATATTTAGCATTCCCTTCTTTACTATGCTCCCCATAGCCTACCCACAGGACTCTATGCATTTTGTCATGTATGTTAAGGCCTATCACATCAAGTTTGTGTATCCAGATGTCCCTTGGTGTGAGTTCATCCTCTGGAGCCTGTTCAGTCTGTCAAGCATCACTCCCTTAAAGAAGATTGACTCTCCCTCACCCAGGGGTGATCAACTGCCAATAGTTCCTCACCAAAGTTGTGGCCTCCTACCTGTTTCCCCAGTTCTACATTTGTTTTTGTCAAACTGAGTTTGCATGAGTCTTGTGCATACAATGTCACCATTGCTGTACATTCAGTCACATGAGCAAAAGAAATCAGGGCTATAGAGTTGGCTTAGTGGTTATGAACACTTACTGCTCTTACAGAGGACTCAAGGACCTAGGTTCTGTTCACTTAGCATCCACATGGTGGATAACTCCTATCCTTAATTCCAGTTCCAGGGAATCTAATGCTTTCTTCTGGCCCCTGTGGGTATTTCATGCATATGGTATACATACATACGTGCAGGCAATCACTCGTATACATAAAATAAGAAATTTTAAAACTTTATTACATTTATGTGTGCATGTGTGCACATGTATGGTGTCTATGTGTACATGTGGATGCCTACATGCCATGGCTTGCATGTGAAGGTCACAGAACAACTTGTAAAGGACAGTAGTCTCCTTCTACCATATCAATCCCAGGTAGCAAACTCAGGTCATCAAGCCTGATGGCAAGAACCTTTCCTCTCTGAGTCTCTGAGCCATGTCGCTGACCCCAGTTTATTTTGGATTTTCAAGACAGACTTGCTAATATAGCCTAGGCCGACCTAGAACTCAGAATTCTGTCTCCTCGGCCTCCTCAGTGTTGGGATTCAGGTCTATGGCATCATGTTTGCCTCACTAAGCTGAGTTTCAGTACAATAGCTTCTCAATAAAACTATGAGTGTGCTGAGTTCAGAATGCGACACATGGGTTGAGGATTTAGTTCAGTGGTATGGGCAAAGACTTGGATTTAGTCCCCAGCATTGACCAAAAAAAAAAAAAAAAAAAAAAAAAGCAACTTGTGTCTTTCAGAATGTTTAAATGATTTCCCATCTCACTCCGATTAAAGTCAGTCTTTATAGTAGCTCTTAGTCACTAATACCCTCTTTGACATTAGCTTTCTCTGACATGATCTCCCTAAGTTGTTACCTGGCCATACTGGCCTCCTTCCTGGGGATTTCTTTTGTCAAATGTCCTCATGGCGAACTACCTCATTCTGTTTGGATAAGTTTAAATCTGGAGTTATCACTAAGGCCTGCCACCTTTCTTTTTCTCCAGAGGACTCATCTGACGTACTGTGTATTTACTTGTGTTTTCTGTCTGCCTTTCCTCCTGGGATGTAGTTCTGTAAAGGGAGGGTTTTCACCTACAGCAGCACCTCTACAGCAAACATATTAAGTTCATAATACATATTTTTTATTGAATATATAGGCATGCATTCTCCAGCATGTGCATGTGGAGGAGAGAGGTCAGTCTTAATTGTCATTCCTGAGGCACCATTTGCCTTGTGTTGTTTGGTTGTTTTGCTGTTTTGAGACCAGATCTACTATGTAGCCATGGTTCCTTAACTGGCCTAGAACTTACTAGTAGACCAAGTAGTCTTGAATCTCTGCCTCCTGAGTGCTGGGACTAAAGGTATGTGTCACCATACCCAGCTTGTTCTTTACATGAAGACAAGGTAGTTAGAGCATATCTATCTCCTACTCCTTCTCCCCATCTGGTTTTCTGAGACAGGGTCTCTTACTGGCCTGGAGCTCACTGATTAGACTAGGTAGACTGACTAGCTAGGAAATCCTCTGGATCCACTTTTCTTTGCCTCCCCCGCCAGCACTACGATTACAAATGTGCACCACCACATCCAGCTTTCTTTTTAAAGTGGGAACTGAGGATCAAACTCAGATCCTTGCATTTTACTCCTCTCTGCAATTTTCCCAACACAAATGCTTAGATAGTCACCATACCAATCAGTTTTTCTGCTTCCTATATCATTGCACAAGAAATTTAAAGGCCAGAAAGATGGCCCACTGGGTAAAAAAGTACTTGTCACACAGGTCTGACAACTTGAATTAAAATCCTAGACCCATGTAAAGGTGTTAGGAAAGAATTAACTCCACAGAGTTGTTCTCTGACCACCACGTGTGCCCATGCCCAAACATTATATACGCACATAATAATTCAATAAATTTGAGCTGGATGTGGTGTACACACCTATAATTCCAACACTTAGAAGACTAAAGCAGAAGGATCATGAGTTAGAGGCTAACCTGAGACCCTGTCTTGAAAGAAAGAAAAGATAGAAAGAAAATCAAAACCCTGGGTATGATGGTACACTAGTGGTGGAGTCAGGAACATCAGAAGCTTAAGATCACCCTTAGCCAGGTTTGAAAGGCTAGTGTGGGGCTGGAATACAATATATTACCCTCACCGTCCTCTTAGTAAATAGTCTAGCTGAAGTACTACAAGATATTTTAGAGATTATGGAAGGAGTCAAATCTCAGTTTTTTCTTTGGTGTACCAGCAAACATGTTGTGACCTGACACCTTCATAATAAGAACAATTTGTGCCTTCTTCTGTATCCCTGAAAAATATTTTAATTTATATTGCCTTCTGTACATTAAAAGCTAGTTAAAGGGGTTGGGGACATAGCTCAATTTATAGAATGTTTGCCTAGCATGCAGAATGCCCTGGGTTCAATCCCCAACACTGAAAAAATGAGCATGGCAGCACATGCCTGTAATTCCAGCATTTCTGAGGTGGAGGCAGGAGGATCAGGGTCATCTTTGGCTACAAAGCAAGACTGAGGCCATCTTGGGCTACATAAGACACTGTAAGCTGGTAATAGCCCACAAGTTTAACCTCCTGTCTAGCTTTTACAGTGCTGAAACACACTATGCATGCTACTGGGGTTGAAAAGAAATCAACAATCTTACCCATCTGTGAACTCTGCCAGCTACAACAACAACTGACTGGCAGGGCATGTCCACTGGTGGGCTAGAGAGATGGCTCAGCATTAAGGGCACTGGCTGTTCTTTAAGAGGACCCAGATTCGATATCCCACATGGCAGATAACAAGCATCTGTAACTCCAGTTCCAGGGGATGCAATGCCTTCTGACCTCCACAGGCATGACACAGATGCACTTACACACATGCAGGCAATACACTCATACACATACATTTTTTTTAAATTTTAAAAAGATATAGCCACTAGTGCAATAGTGGCGTGAATAATATAGGAGTGACCAACTACTTTTTGATAGGATTTAAGGCCTGCTCCACAAGACGTAACTCAAGTCTAGTACTGTTAACTGAGCCAAAAAAGCCATGGCTGAGTAGGTCAAAAGCTCAAGAGGAGAAGAACCTAGTACTGTCCATTCTAATAAATGGATGTAGTATTAAACTGTTCCTTAAGTTCTTTGCTTTATACCCATAGATTAATGCATCTCAACCTTTATCAGAGAAGCTTCTCTTTGCAGTAGATGGTGTAATACAGAGACCCACAATCAGCCAACATGCAAAGAATGCTCAGCTCTAAATGAGAAATCTATATCACAAGGCTTAGGGATCATTGAAGAAGGTACTGGGGCAGAAAGATTGTAGAGTCAGGAGTAGACATATGTAGTGAAATAGTATTTGCTAGACATGACAGCACTGTTGCAAACATGAACTCACAACAGCAGTGACTGCATGCACAGGACCTGTACAATATCAAGTCAACCAAAATCACAGAATGGATGAGGGAAGGGCTTAGGAAGTCCCATCTGTACAACCGACAACTGCTGGGAGCCCGGGGTAGTCAGTTTTCTTCAGGGGGGAGCTACCATGATTCAGTAAATGGACCTATATCTATATACATACTGGCAGCACTCAACAGATTCAGTGAGCTTAAAAAAAAGAGGACATGAAGTTGGGAAGGTGAAGTGGTGGAGGGATAAGGGAAGAACTGGAGGGGAGAAAATGGGGGTGGATTTGACCAAAGCACACTGCATGCATGTATGATATTCTCAAACAATTAAAAGTAGAAAGTAAACCTGATTTTTGAGCAGCCTGAATGATATATAGTGGATTGTCTAAAATAATCAACTGCACGTTTTTCTACTTAATTACTTGTGAACAGCAGGAATGGCCTTCAAAAATAAAATACTGTAGTTCCTACACTCCTTCCCTGGCCCCCATCTATCTCCTCCTACCGCAACCCCACAGCACACTGAATCAAAACCAAGACACTGAACAACAATGAGAGCTTGGCAGAAATCTGAAATCACTTCAGACTCAACTTTAAATCATCTGCCTGATGAGAACAGCCCTCAGATGACTGTGACTCAGCACTTTATAGTCCCTGAGACATGAAAGGAGATGATGGCATTTTTCTCCTTTGTGGCATTAGCTAAATAAAATAAAAAGTAGTACCTCAAATATACATTACTTTCTGAAGAGTTACAGTGTTCACACTGACACGGGCCTAACTCAGGTCCCTGATGTCAGGGAGAGAGCACATGTCAGCTGAAGCACACAGAGCTGTTCTGAAATAACTTGTAGACCTACAAAATTAACAACTAATAAGGCTGATTACAATTAAAACTCAGAAATGAACAAAACTGTATAAGTAAATGAAACAAAAAAAATAGCTTAAAGTCAGGATATGAATAACAGCTGAAGGAATTTACACAAATGTTGTTCACCAGACTATCAGAAACTAAAACTGAATCAAGAAGTGTGTTTTTTTTCTTAAGAAAAAAAAAGTTAAACTAAAAATAAAACCAAGAGGAGACGCCAGCTCTTTTCAATTCTGCTCCCTTTTTTTGTGGAGCAGAAAAATAAAGAATATTCATCATCAAGCAGGAGATGGAGGGATATGAGAGCATGAGACAGGACTGAAGGGCATTACATTTGTAATTCAGGAGTTGAGGAATCCAGGAATTTAAATGAATAAAGACAAGAGAAAGGCTGAGACAACCTGTAGGTAAAATGGTCAGAATTAAAGCTAACACTTCATGGTGTTTGGCTTCTACTGTCTCCACATCCCAAGCACTAGAATTATAGTGTGAACCACCATGCTGCATTTAGATCGTTCTAGGACTAGAACCCAGGGCCTTAAAAAAACAATCTGTGGGTGTGGTGGCAGACACCTTTAATCCCAGCACTCAGGAGGCAGAGACAGGCAGATCTCTGTGAGTTCCAGGCCAGCCTTGTCTACTTAGTGAGTTACAGGCCAGCAGCGGGTACAGGGAGACCCTGTCTCAAAAAGACCAAACAAAACAAAACAAAACACAAAGAAAACCAATTAATTGATTATTAAAAAGTAAAAAGAAGCTGAACAAACCTTTAATCTCAGCCCTTGGGAGGCAGAGGTGGGTGGATTCTGAGTCTGGCCTACAGAATAAGTTCCAGGCTACCTAGGGCTACAGGGAGACCCTGTCTCAAAAAAAACCCCAAACAAGCAAATAAATAAATACTGCCTAAATGGGAAAACTGACCATATATGCGAAACAAAAATTCTCTTTTGCTTTTCAAGCATTTTCTTTATTGATTGAACTCAGGGTCTCTGTGCATTCTAGGCAAATACTCTGCCAACTAAACTACTTTCCCAGCCTATAAATACTATTAATAAATACTATTTTACATTGAGGAAATAACCTCAGAAAAGTTAAGTAAATTGCTCCAGGTCACTCTGCTAATAGAAGGCAGAGCCAAGTTATCTACACAATCTAACTTCTAGTCTACACAATATAACTTCCCCATAACTTTATACTGTCTCGTAGGAACATCTCAAATTGCTAAATAGGAAGTGGAGAAATAGCATTTCACAGTAATGCATGAGAAAAAGACCTGATCAACATTTAAATGGTAATGGGACTTATACACTTGTTTTGAAATCTTTATATCATTCAAAGCCAGATACAGAATGTATATCCTATTAAGACTTCAGACTCATGTTTCAGAATAGAATTTACCACATACCAATACCTGTTCACAAAGCAAGGGTTGTTGGAACCCAGACAAGACAATAACATTCACCAAGTTATGAAGCAAGAAAAATTTCACATATGAAGTAGCATTTCTGATGGCAGAAACCTCATAACTTCTTATCAGGCTCCCAAGAGTTTCCAAGACTAAATTTTAAAAGTTTCTGGAGGGACAGTGAAGGCCCTCCACAAGTAAGTCAGGAAGAATAACAAGGAAGAAATATTATCCTGACTGACAAGCTTGGGGTCAAGTCTTTGCTATTAGGTTCCAATGGACCATAAAGTGTTTTACTATCAGTAAACTGCAAATGGTTGGAAGTCAAGCCGGGCACGTGGGAGATGCAGTTAACATTTTTAAGCTAAAACAAATATAAATCGACTGACATCCACCACCAGGTGTAGGCAGCCATAATGCCTATGCCAACCAGACTTTGGGTGTTGGCTAATTTTAAAGCTGTCGTGATCATGAACTCAGGGGAACAGGCTGACCTTGGTTTATCTGGATGACCCAAACCAACTGTATAAGGCCACTATTGGGGATATATAAGGAATTTTTCATTTCATTCAATGTGATAATGTGGTTATACTTTTAAAAACTTGTCAGGTATACAGAGCTTGAGCATTTATGAATTGGAAACTGTTTCCCTTAAAGTGCGGCTGGCCAGGGGGAAGTAGATGAAACAAATTGTTAAAATGTAGGTAATCATGCTACTTTTGGAAACTGCTTGAGAAGCACTACAAAAGCACACCACACACACACACACACACACACACACACACGTGCTGTTTTTCACCGAGGGCTGGAAGGTACCGGACCCAGGAGGATCCAGGCCGGCTTCCTTCCCGCCCGGTTCGAGGCGGAGCAGGACCTGTTCAACCCTCAGCCCTGCGCCCGCAAGTTCGTCCTCCGCTCCGGGCGCCTCACGCGCCCCGGACTCTGAGGACCACCGCACCGCGCATCGCCCAACCACCAGGCCCGAGGGCCTGGGGGGGGGCGGGCTGTCAGAGACGTCACGGCGCCGGGCGCGGGGTCAAAGTTCAGCCCCGCCCCCTCGCTGTCTCCTCGGCCTGCGCGGACGCTCGTGGTCCCGGCTCGGCTCCTTCCGCTCCACCGCTTCCTCCCGAGAGCTGCCCGGCAGGCCGCCATGGCGAACTTTCCCGACACGAAGCTGTACGACATTCTGGGCGTCCCTCTCGGCGTCAGCGACAACGACCTGAAGAAGGTACTGGAGCGAGCGGCGGGCGGAGCGCGGGGCCTGCGGGCCGGGACGGCCTGCGGAGCGGCCTGCGGGGCGACGGGCGGCGGGGCGCCGCGCACCCGGCTCGGTCGGCTGACCTTGGGCCTCTGCCCCGCCCGCCGCCCGCAGATGCCCAGCGCTCGCAGCCCGGCGCGGCTGCGGCCGGAGCCCTTACTGCCGCGCGCCGCGGCCCGGCGCCCAGGTCTCCACCCGGAAAAACAAGTCGGGCCGAGGTCCCCGCGCTCCGGGGCCCGGGAAGAGGCTGCGGGCCGGGCGGACGCCGGGTGCGGGGGCGGAGCCGTCGCCGGGCCGGGGCCGCCCCCGCGCTACCGGCGGAGGGCTGCTCCATGGGAGCTCTTCCCTGTTCCTGCTGGCCCTGAACCGGGGGAGCGTGGGTCTTCTGGATGCATTGTTCTGTGGGCAGGTGCTGTGTGTGTATCCTGTGCCGGCTGGGTGAAGTCCTGTGTCCCAGCCGAACACCTGAGTGGACACTGACTAAAAAGAAAACATCTCAGTGTCGTGTTTTGTAATGGTCCAGAGGCATCCCAGGATTTAAAAGCACTTACGGCATTAAGGCCCACAGCATCTTCCCCGGCCATCGGCATCCCATCCGATTTTGTAAACCGAGAAAAATGAGAACGTCCCTTAGGCAGTGGAATCGGTGGAGTTGAGAGTAAAAATGGACTTCCTGTTACCTTTCCGGAAATGGTAGGCGCTGTTATATAATTCATGAGTTTGTGAAGATTAAATGCTACCTGTCCAAACCACCTAATTGAGAGAGATATAAGTTCAGTTCCTCCGAGATCACCTGGCAGACCCCAGGTGACCCTTTCCTAATGTTCTAGTTAGAAGGGAAATAGGAGCCGGCCAGCGGCAGGGATTCTAACCTTTGCCTAATTCGTCGTAATGCTTCCCTTTCTGTAAAGTGTGTAAAGGAATGGTGTTTCAATACTATTGTTTTTCTTTGTAGTATTGTTTGTGTTTTGCTCCAATATAACCTATTTCAACAACACTGCATACTTTGTTACAGTACATTAACAAGTAAACGACACTAAGATGGAAAATGCCGAACAGTTCCCATGAGTAGATGAGATTTTTGCAATGCTGTGACTTTAGAATATTGCTTCTCAGAAGTGTTTATTGGTGATGTCTGAGTATAACTCTTTTTTTAAAAACTCTTTTTTGAAGGCATACAGAAAGTTAGCCAAAGAATACCATCCTGATAAGAATCCAAATGCTGGAGACAAAGTAAGTTATTTATTTTTAATTAACTCCTAGAGTTTAGTTTTAAATTAAAATTTGAAATAAATTGCCTTCTTTGAAAAGAGGAATGTTGTAGGAAAAAAAAAAAAACATATATGCCAACAGAGGCAAAGCTTTGTTCATAACTTAGTTTTTTAGGTACTGTAATGAAACCTAATACTTTGTATGCTAATTTTATTTATTTATTTAAGTGTTTTATTTTTATTTTGTGTGTATAAGTGTATTGCCTGCATATAAGTAAGTGCACCCATTTTGTACAGTGCCCAAGGAGTTCAGAAAAGGGCATTGTTGTGTGTTGGGAACTGAACCCAGGTCATCTGCAAGAGCAGCCAGTGCTCTTAATTGCTGAGCTATCCAGCCCTGCTAATTTTATTCTTCATTTATTTATTTTATGTGTGTGAGTCTTTGCCTGCATTTATGTAAGTAAACTTCTGAGGTGCAATGCCCATGGAGGCCAGAAGAAGGTACAAGATTCCCTGGAACTGGAGTTAGGGACAGTTACTAGTTGCCATGAGTGGGTGCCGGGAATCAGATCCAGTCCTTGGCAAGAGAACTCTTAGCCATCTGTGCTCCAGCCACTATATACTACTTTTAAGTTAAATTATTCTTTAAAATAATAAAAATGATAACTGTTGATGGCTCAGCAGATAGAAACCCTTGCCATGTAAGCTTGACAACTTGAGTTGGATCCACAGACCCTGCAGTAGAAGAGAACCTGCTCCTGAAAGTTGTCCTTTGACCTCCACACATGCACCCACACTCATATCTTATACATACAGTAATGGTAGTTTCTAAAGGGAAATTCTAGTTTTATAGTGGGAATACTAACATTCTGAACAATAGAAGGTGATAAATAGGATCAGAGTCAAACCAAGGGTAACTTGGAGCTTTTTATTGGGATTAAGTGAATTCTAGGTTTCTGGTCTTCTCAACCCTCCTTTCATTCTTGCATTTGAAAACCGAATTGTTTTCATTTTTTCTTTTTCTTTATAGTTTAAAGAAATAAGCTTTGCATATGAAGTATTGTCGAATCCAGAGAAGCGAGAGTTATATGACAGATATGGAGAACAAGGTCTTCGGGAAGGCAGTGGCGGAGGTGGTGGCATGGATGATATTTTCTCTCACATTTTTGGCGGAGGATTGTTTGGCTTCATGGGCAATCAGAGTAGAAGTCGAAATGGCAGAAGAAGAGGAGAAGATATGATGCATCCACTGAAGTGAATATCTTTAGAAAATTTTAAATGTTTGTTCCAAGTGGTAATTCTTATAGCATGATTATCATAGAATAGTCTGTCCTTAACTTTAAAAAACCTTACTGTGTTCTCATTAGGTGACTAAAGGTAGTTGATGTTTGTGTTTGCTTCAGATCTCAAAGAACGGGATTCTGGAAATGTAGGTTAGTTGATAAAGTACTTAACTAGCACACACAAAACCCTAGATTTTGTCCCAGGTGTTGTATAAACCTGGCTTCGTAGTGTATATAATCACAGCACTGGGTAGGTAGAAGCAGGAGGATCGAGAGTTTAGGGTCGTCCTCAGCTACATAGCTAGTTTGAGCTCAGTCTGAGATATGTGTGACCCTGTCTCAAAAAAAAAGAAAATCTTAAAGTATGGTTTATGTTAACTGAGATTTTTTTTTCTTGTGCTATTGAGACTGTTTATTCCGTGATTTTAAATTCCATATGTGAAGATTATATTCTTTGAAATATTTAAATCCAGGTTTAAAAGGAGTGGTTGTTTGCCTAGATTGTTTACATGGTAAAGTACCTCCATTACTTGATCCTCAGTGTTAACTCTCCTAAAATGGTTTCTGTGGAGCTTACTGACTTTTAGCCTGACATTAACCTGCCAACATACAAAGATTTTGGACTAAGACTTCACATGCCCTCTGTACTCTGAAAGCAGCCTTTTCACTTTATCTTGTTCAACCCCCCCCCAATAAATACTGGTTTTAGGAACAAATTCTAGAGGCTGAAGTTCAAGTGTTTGTGTTTTGAGACAGGGTCTCATGTAGCCAAATCTGGCCTCGAACTAGCCATATAACCCAGTCTGGCATTGAACTCCCAATATTCTTCTCTCTACCTCCAAGGTGCTGGATTACAGGAATGTTCAGTTGTACCTGACTCTCGGTTGTTAATTTAAAATATTTCAATTCTGGTTTTTGATGTTGTCTTGTGTGTGAGGGGGCATGAATGTGATATACATGTGTGGAGGTCATAGGACAACTTGCAGGAATTGCCATCCCAGGGATGGCAATCGGGTCCATTGGCTAAGTGGTAAGCATTTTTATGCACAGCCATCTATGTTACTGGCCCTGTTTTTGTTTGAGAGAGAGCTGACCTGGAACTCATTACCTGATTCAGGTTGGCCTAGAACTTGAGATACTCTTCCTGCTTCAGTCTCCTCTGAGTGCTGACATTATGGGCATGAGTGCCAGGCCCAGCTAAAATATTTAATCCTAAAATATAAATAAATATATATGTATATATTTTATATCTAGCTTAATGTTTGAGTAAATTAGAGGTATTCATGAATGATTTTGTGTATTTTTAAAAGAATGTATTCTCAGAAGTAAATTGTTTGGATACCATTCCAAAGTGATGTTTGCACAGTATGACCTAGTTCTTTGGTATTTTTCTTTGATAGAGGTATGATCTAAAACATAAATAGTCCCATTCACCTTCCCCCCTAATGAAAAAAGATTAATAGGCTCAAGTGAGTATTTCCTGTGCCTTACCGTTCTTCACATTTTTCATACAGTAAACGGAGCTTTCTGCTGTTTTGATTTTATATTATTTATATTTTTCCTGTTGGCTATAAACATTTCCTTTTTTATGGGGTGAGGATAGAGTGGGTGGAGTGTGTAAGTACACATGCATGCATGTGCTTGGATGCATGTAGAGGCCAGAGGATAACCTCAGGTGTGACACCTCAAGAGCCATCAATCTTAACCTTTTTTTTTGCCTGCCTGCCTGCCTTCTATCTTGTTTTTGAGATAATCATACGGGGACCTGTAGCTCACTAAGTGAGCCCGGTGATCCATCATCTTCCCTCCCCACCTCCTGAACAGCATTTACAAGTGCATTCCTCCATGCCCTGCTTTTTATGTGGGTGCTGGGGATTGAACTTGGCTCCTGATGCTTATGTAGTAGGCACTTGACCAACTGAGCTGTCTTTCCACCTTTTTTTTTTTTTTTTTTTGAGGCAGGGGTCCCATAGCCTATGCTGGCTGATTTTGAACTTGTTTGGTAGCTAAGGCTAACTTGGAACTCTTGGTCCTCTTGCCTCTATCTCCCTGGGATTGTAGGCATGTGCTACGAGACCCAGGTTGTTTTTTTTTTTTTTTTTGAGACAGGGTCTAGCCTAGAAATTGTGTAGACCAAACTGGCCTCCAATTCAGAAATGAGTCTCTTGCCTCTCCCTTTTGAGTGCTAGGATTACAGGTTATACTACCCAACTGTCTGCTAACGTTTCCTTTTGAGTGGCTTTATAGCATTTGTTTAATTGACATTTGGGCATTTTTTCATTTGTATGGGGGAGGGGTGCTGTAGTAAGTAGTGTTGTGCATTCTTTATACAAAGCTTCATCTCCCTTTGGTAGATTTCCAGGCATTGTTTTGTATCTTTTTGGGCAGACTCACACTGTAGCCAAGGCTGGGCTTGAATTCACAGGAGTCCTGCTTCAGCCTCTGAAATGCTGAAGGTGAAAGCTGCCATCCCTAATAGTGGCCGTATTTTAAAGCTGTTAAATACAGTTAAATTGCTTTGTAGATGAATTTTTCCAATTTAAGAATCACTGGAAAGTGCCAGCATTGTCAGACTATTACTAACAGTTTTCCTTCCTTGGCCATGTTTGTTCAATGTGGATCTTTCTGGATCATACGCTGTTTGGTTTGGGAATCTTTTTGTTTTGTTTGATGCAGAGTGTCTCTATGTAACCCTCACTGATCTGAAGCCAAATTTGTAAAGATCTGTCTGCCTCCCAAGTGCTGTACCACTGTGCTTGGCCCTTATATACTATTTGTAATTTGATTTGTAGGCAGGGAAAACCCCTTGTGTTTCTTTGATGTAGAGATTCTTTTTTGAAAAAAAGCAATTTATTTTTATATGTGTATGAGTGTTCTGCCTGCATGTATGTAAGTACACCTGTGTCATACAAAGCCTGAGGAGGTCAGAAGAGGGCATCAGATTTCCCTGGAACTGGAATTATGGATGGTTATTAGCTGCCACATGGGTGCTAGGAATTAAACCCAAGTCCTTTGCAAGAGCAACCAGAGATTTTAACTGCTGAACCATCTCTGCAGCCCCTAGTGTAGAGATTCTTAACAGGAGTGTAAAAAGATAGGTAAAACAGAATGATAGACTAAACTATAGCTGTGTCATTTGGATGTGATATATTGTTGGATTGATGTTGCAGTGTTTCATCTATAACTTAAATTTTAAAATTGCATTTATTTGTATTGGGGAGTACAGGAATCAAGGATCGGGTCAGGAGGTTAGAGGACGACTTGCTGGAGTTGATTCTCTCTTGTCATGTGGGAATCTAACCCAGGTGATCAGGCTTGAGAGCAAGCACCTTTACCTGTTGAGCCATCTTACCAGCCCATTAACTGTTGTTTTTATACTGCCTCCAAGTTTTAGCTTAAAGTAACAATTTTGAGAAAGTCTGAATACCACACAGTAATGTAGGTACCTTGTAGCATGACTTTGAGCTCTCTTTTTCTGTTAATTTTCAGATTTTTAAAGTAGTAAGGAGGGCTTAAAGGCTGTGGTTGTAACTCAGTGACAGAGTAGCTGCTTAGCAGAGGCTGTAGCTTCACTCTCAGCTCTGCAGAGAGTAAAGGTTTTAAAACAAAAGAATAGTAAAACTTGTTACCAGGTGCATAACATAACAGATGGTATCGGTGAGGCTTTTGATGCATAATTTTATACATTATTCTCTCACAAGTTCATATATATAATATAATCCAATTATAATTTTCTGCATGAGCATGGGTGGGGATTATTTGCTTAAGCAAGGACAAGCTACCATCACCGCATTGCTGAGGAATATGGTTCCCCTCCCTCAACAACCAGTAACTCTCTACAGCCCTTCAAGGAGGTGTGACTGTTTTACTTTTTGAGTTTAGTTTGGAGATTGAGTCTACAATTCAAGTATGCTTTGTATGAGTAAAAGTGAGTTGTGTTTTACAGTTGTATATACATATATACATGTAGTTTAGCTTTGTTTTTGAGATAGGGTCTTGGCTGTTTAGCACTGGCTGACCTAGAACTTACTATGTATACAAGGCTGGCTTTGAACTTTGGGTGATCTTCCTGCTTCAGTGTTGGAATTACAGGTGTGCACTGCCATATTTAACTGTGGTAGGGGTTGAATCCAGGGCCTGCTTTATGCCAAGGAGTTGTTCTTCTACTGAGCTATGTCCCTAACCATGTGTGTGTGTGTGCTGTGTGTGTGTGTGTGCGCATGCGCACGCACGCGTTTGTGTAGAAGATCAGAAGAGGGCATTAGACTCCCCTGTAACTGGAGTTGTGGACTGTTTTTAGCTGCCATGTGGGTGCTGGGAATCGAGACTGGATCTTCTGTAAGAGCAGCTAGTACTCTTAACCACTGAGCCATATCTCCAGCCCTTAGTATATTAAAAAGCTTTTTTTTTTTTTCCCTATACCAGTTTGTTGAGATACTGTGTGCATACAAAGAACTGTACGCATTTGTTGTATGGTGATAAGTTTGGGTAATAAACAGACTTTTTATTCAACCTTCTGAGACAGATATCTTTGAAGATTTAGTAAAAGTTGTTCGGATATAGGATGTTTATAATTTGGTGGGTTCATTAGAAACTGTTGGTTTGTTGCTTCTCTGAAAGTTTCTCTGTTGAAAACATATTCATTCCCTCTTTTCTGTTAACATATATGACTTAAAAAAAAAAAACAAAAAAAAAAACTATACACAACCAAGTGCCCTTCTTAACCCGAAATACGATTTGTAGTCTTTAATTGTCCATAGACAGTGCATCCCACACTAGAGCTCTGATTCCAGTCAATGATTACCTTATCTTGGTCAAGTTAACTCTGTTCTTCAGTTTTATCGCGTCAAATCGGGGATAATAATTGTGATTAGGATTAGACTGTGATTATAGTAGTTAATTACTCACTGGGGATACAGCTTAGTTGGTAGTGTGCTTGTCTATCATGCACAAGGCCCTGGGTTCGATTCTTAGCGCCACATGAACTGGGCGTGGTGATAATATTCCAGCACTTGAGAGAGACAATAAGATCAGAAGTTCAAGGTCATTCTTGACTACATTTCCAGTTTGAGGTCAGTCTGAGCCACAACTCTGTCTCAGGAGTGCTGCTATCTGAGGTCAGAAAGATTATGATGCTTATACGCAGCAACTCAGAGCGTTGCACCACTGAAAATTGTTGGCCCGGTGTTGTAGGTTCTACCCTTGAACCATATGTATTATCCATATTCATAAAGTCAGTCTACAAATTTGAGCCACAAAAATAAACTCAGTATTAAGTAGGATTTTCTTGAATTATTTGAATAGTGTCAAAATATGGTTAAACCTGGTTCTTTTCTTCCCAGAGTGTCTTTAGAAGATCTGTATAATGGCAAGACAACCAAACTACAACTTAGCAAGAATGTACTCTGCAGTGCATGCAGTGGGTGAGTGTATTGTGGTTTATGCGGTAGTTTTTGTCTGCTCTTAGAATGACATGCTGAAAGGATATAAGCAACAGGTGTTTCTGAAACCTCTGTCAATTTAAGTGATTTATCATATTGGGGGTTAAAAGCACAGTTATTTGTTAATGATTGATTACAGTGGTTTGTGAGCAAAAAAATGTGATTTATACTTTTGCTTGCCTTAGCCAAGGTGGAAAATCTGGAGCTGTTCAGAAATGTAGTGCTTGTCGGGGTCGAGGTGTACGCATCATGATCAGACAGCTGGCTCCAGGAATGGTACAGCAGATGCAGTCTGTGTGCTCTGACTGTAATGGAGAAGGTATATGTGCCAATATTTTCTTTGCTTTGATATTGAAATATGTGGGAAACATTGAAATTGGAGACATTTCTAAATAATGTAGTTGTATTCTTTTTTTTTTTTTTTTTTGTCTTTTTGAGACAAGGTCTCACCCAACTGACCTGGAACTCACTATGTGGACCAGGCTGGCCTCAGACTCACACAGATCCGACTGCCTCTGCCTCCCAAGTGCTGGGATTAAAAGGCATACACCATGCCAGGCTGTTTTTATCTTATTAAAAATGAAGTTCTAATCAAAAATTGAAAATTATGTTAATTTTTTTAGATGAAGTTATTTTAATTGCGGCGGGGGGAATGTGATTGAGAAATTTAATTTTTGATTTGATCAGATTACGTGGTGGGTTTTTCTCCTGCCAGCACAAGTCCTTGGGCATTCTTGGCATGTACCCAACCACTGAACTATACCCACTATCCCTGATTCTGATTAATCACCACCATCTACCCATTGGACCTATCCTAATCCTAATGCTAGGAATTAACCGATTAAACCCAGAGTTCTTACCATCAAGACACACCCCAGCCCTTCCATGATTAACTTAAATTTAAAAATTTAAATAAAAGAACCACATGTGGTTAGTGGCTGCTGTGTTAGTACAGTTGTAGAGCATCCTTTTTCAAAATGTTTTTGGAAATGGTGAGATAATTTTAAGGTGTTTTGAACTCATGAGAGAGCTTAGTTAGCAAAGTACTTGCTTGCTGACATGAGGACCTAGCAAGGTACAATCCCAGACTAACCTTAGTGAGCTCTAGGTCCATGAAAGACCTTTAAAAAGAGGTGGGAGACCACTGAGGAATGGCACCTGAGGTCCACCTCTGCCCTCCCTCCAAACATGAAGGTGCATATTGTATTCTCCTGAACTGTCTGTATACATTTTACTTGTTAAAGTTGCTGGGTATGGTGGTCACACCTTTAATCCTAGCCTTTGAGAGGCAGAGGCAGGCAGATGTCTGCAGAAACCACGCCATCCCGGTCAAGTTCCAGACCAGCTGGGGATATAGGGAAACTGTCTCAAAATAAAAAAAGTTGCTAAGCCTTTTCACCTATTAAGAAACTATAGTCAGCTGAACTCTTTCCCATGTATAATTATCATTTTGAGGAAATGTTTTGCCAGATACATTTTACAAAAATCACTACTCTAGAAAAATTAAGTTACTGATTATGTATCTATTCTAACAAGTTGAGTAAGGTGACAGGTGCTTGTAATCATCTACTCAGAGGCTGAGGCACAGGGATAGTGAGTTTACTATCCTGAGCAACATGACTAGATTCTTTCTCCAGAAAAACTCAATTAAGTGGGCCAATAAATCAGTCATAGTGGTTCATGCCTGTACTCCTAGCAAATGTCTTTGAATTTAAGGTTTAGCCTAGTCTGCGTACTGAGTTCCAGGTCAGCCTGGGCTACATAGATCCTATTTCAGAAAAGATAATGGCAGGGGGCAGGGGGGTGGGCAGTAATCTAATCATTCCACTAGAAAAAGCCTTGCTATTTTCTTTTCACACGCTTATGTACAGCTTGAGTTTACTTCATTTTATACCATAAGCAAATATTGCAGAAAAATATATACAAGAGAAAAAAATTGTTTACCTAAACTTGGTCCACAAATATTCAGTGCCAGCTAAAAACACAGACATATCTAATTGGTTTTGAGAATTCTCAATAATAGTATAACTACTTAACTGGGGCTGGAAGTGTAGCTCAGTGGTAGAGCATATGCTTTGCCTGTGCAGAACTGTGGGTTTGACCCTCCTCCCCGGCTAACTTTTTTAAAAAAGAAGTAAGCTCATCATCTACAGTAGGATACTTGAGCAGGTCTTATAAGTAAACTCCAGTACCAGCTGTACAGTTTGGTAGTGGACCATGAAGAATATTTAAGGGTTGGGATGTAGTTTAATGGTAGAGTGATCTTAGGTTCAATAACCTCTACTGAAAATAAAATAAAAATTTTACTTAGGTTGTATCTGTCCAGTGATAAACCTACTAGAAATTCAAACTGAAAACCTTTCCAGAAGTAGTTGTGGAAGTTCTAGTATCTATCTGATTGCCCAAATGTTTTGGGAAATAGAATTAGGAACAAAATCTTTTGATATGTTTTACTCTGTAATTATGGGTAACTGAATCTTTCACATGACATTTAATAAGTTGTCACTACTAGTAGTAGTAGTAGTAGTAGTAGTGGTAGTAGTAGTGGTAGTAGTAGTGGTAGTAGTAGTGGTAGTAGTAGTAGTAGTGGTAGTGGTAGTAGTAGTAGTAGTAGTAGTGGTAGTAGTAGTGGTAGTAGTAGTGGTAGTAGTAGTGGTAGTGGTAGTAGTAGTGGTAGTGGTAGTAGTAGTAGTAGTAGTAGTGGTAGTGGTAGTGGTAGTGGTAGTAGTAGTGGTAGTAGTAGTGGTAGTGGTAGTAGTAGTGGTAGAGGTAGTAGTAGTGGTAGTGGTAGTGGTAGTGGTAGTAGTAGTGGTAGTGGTAGTAGTAGTGGTAGTAGTAGTGGTAGTGGTAGTAGTAGTGGTAGTGGTAGTAGTAGTAGTAGTAGTGGTAGTAGTAGTGGTAGTGGTAGTAGTAGTGGTAGTAGTAGTAGTGGTAGTAGTAGTGGTAGTGGTAGTGGTAGAGTGGTAGTAGTAGTGGTAGTGGTAGTGGTAGAGTGGTAGTAGTAGTGGTAGTAATAGTAGTGGTAGTGGTAGTAGTAGTAGTGGTAGTAGTGGTAGTAGTAGTAGTGGTAGTAGTGGTAGTAGTAGTGGTAGTAGTGGTATTGGTAGTGGTAGTAGTAGTAGTGGTAGTAGTAGTGGTAGTAGTAGTAGTAGTAGTGGTAGTAGTAGTGGTAGTAGTAGTGGTAGTAGTAGTAGTAGTGGTAGTAGTAGTAGTGGTAGTAGTGGTAGTGGTAGTAGTAGTAGTAGTGGTAGTGGTAGTAGTAGTAGTGGTAGTGGTAGTAGTAGTAGTGGTAGTAGTAGTAGTAGTGGTAGTAGTAGTAGTAGTGGTAGTAGTAGTAGTGGTAGTAGTGGTAGTGGTAGTAGTAGTGGTAGTGGTAGTAGTAGTGGTAGTGGTAGTAGTAGTAGTGGTAGTAGTAGTAGTAGTGGTAGTAGTAGTAGTGGTAGTAGTGGTAGTGGTAGTAGTAGTGGTAGTGGTAGTAGTAGTGGTAGTGGTAGTAGTAGTAGTGGTAGTAGTAGTAGTAGTGGTAGTAGTAGTAGTAGTGGTAGTAGTGGTAGTGGTAGTAGTGGTAGTGGTAGTAGTAGTGGTAGTGGTAGTAGTAGTGGTAGTGGTAGTAGTAGTAGTGGTAGTAGTAGTAGTAGTGGTAGTAGTAGTAGTGGTAGTAGTGGTAGTGGTAGTAGTAGTGGTAGTGGTAGTAGTAGTGGTAGTGGTAGTAGTAGTAGTGGTAGTAGTAGTGGTAGTGGTAGTAGTAGTGGTAGTAGTAGTGGTAGTAGTAGTAGTAATGCTTAAAAAAGTTTAGTAGAGATTAAAAGATGTCCAAATGTGTTTACTGGATTAAGGATGCTGAGACTCTTTCTTAAGGGTATGGTGCATAGTACTCATGTTAGAAACTTGAATGGCTTCTCTTTGCAGGAGAGGTAATTAATGAAAAAGACCGCTGTAAAAAATGTGAAGGGAAGAAAGTGATTAAAGAAGTAAAGATTCTTGAAGTTCATGTAGACAAAGGCATGAAACATGGACAGAGAATCACATTTACTGGGGAAGCAGACCAGGCCCCTGGAGTGGAGCCTGGAGACATTGTTCTTTTGCTACAGGAAAAAGAACATGAGGTAATTTCCTTTTGATTTATTTGCTTTATTTTTTTGCATTTTGTTTTATTCAGAATTTGATCTGGCCTGTGAGAAAATAGGACAGGTCTGTTGGGTGCCCTAGAGTAACACAGAACGCAAAAGAAGTTGTTAAGGGAGCATGACTGACTTATTTACGTAAGTAAAGCCAGTGAGGCAGGTGTAGTCAGAAAGCACTGTAGGTGTTAGTGTTTGCCCAGCCCTCACCATAGATTAGCTCTGTACAGGTAAAGAATCTCTTGTCTCTGTGCCTCGTTGTCTTTTTTGTAAATAAGGGCAGTGGACCTGATGGTATTAGGTGATATAAATAATTTCACTATAGAAATCTCTGATGTTTGACAAGTGTGCAGCCTTTAGTCCTTTCAGCCCTGCTCTGTTGATTAGTTTTAGCCTGCTTACTAGGTAGCCAGATAAAACTTTCCTTAGATGAAACAGTTCCAGTAATTTTCTTTTTTTTTTAAGTAACCTACTTTCAGATATTTGTGTGTACATATTTATGATCTATGTATTGTGTGGACTCATGTCACAGTATGTGTCAGAGAACAATTTTTTGGAGTCAGTTCTCCTGCTGTGGGTTTCAGGGATGGAACTCAGGTTGTGAGGCTTGGGTGATAAGCACCTTGACCCTGTGAGCCATCTTACTGCCCTGGGTTCTTGAGTTTTAAAAAGGGGGTTTGGGTATTTTTTTAAAGATTTATTTTTATTTTATTGAGTGTTTTGCCAGCATGTATGTATGTACACCATATACATGCAGTGCCCGTGGAAACCAGAAGAGGACATTGGAACTAGAGTTAGCAGTTGTAAGCCGCTATGTGGGTGCTGCAAACCAATCCCCAGTCCCCTACAAGAGCAGTATACACTCTTTACCACCGAATAATCTCTCCTGCCCTTAAAATACATTTTTCAAATAGTTTCTGATTGAATGAATTGACTGTAGCTATTACGTACAAAGAAAAATGAACTTGTCAGCAATGTGATCCAGTGTATACTATAAATGTTTTTTTAATTGTTTTGACTGCATGTATGTAAGTACACCACATGTGTGCAGTGCCCACAGAGGCCAAATGGGAGCATCAGATCCCCTGGAACTGGGATTCACAGAGTCATCAGCTGCCCTATGTGTTTGGGGAACTGAACCCAGGTTCTCTGTAACAGCAACAAATGTTCTTAACTGTTGACCCATCTGTCCAGCTATCACCTATACTTTTACTTTTTGAATTTGTATTATTTCCATACAATATAATTTGATGGTACTTAGAGCCTCTCTCCTATCTGAACCTCCCCTTATTGCCCTCCCCCAAATTTAATGTATTCTATTATATATAATATACAATATAATAAAGCCGATAGAGTCTCATTTGTGACCCCAAATGTCCTTCAACATGGGTCTATCCACTGGGGCCTGTTTAACCCTTGAATGAGACTGTCTTTCCCCTTCCCAGCAGCCATTAGTTGCCAAAATTCCCTTAGGTTGGGTTGGGGTTTCTTACCCACTTCCCTATGTCTATTGGGATTTTGTCTGGTGTGAGCTTACAAGAGACTTGTGTATGCTGTCATCGCTATGAGTTTATATGAGTAACTGACCGACCTTCTGGAAAACTCTGTCCTTATTAGTCATCTACCACCTCTAGTTTTTACAGGCCCCCCTCTCCCTTTTTTTCTTCAATGATTCCTGAGCCTAGTAGTCAGAAGTTTGATTAAGTGTCCTATTCGGGGATAAGCACTCTCCAAACGCTTACTCTCTGCACATTGGCCAGTTGTGGGTTTCTGTGTTAATCATCATCTGCGTAAGGAAACCTCTCTGGTGAGAGCTGAGAGATGCATTAATCTATGGATATAACAAGTCGTTATGAGTCAGTTTAGTATAAACTAACATTAGGCTCTCCCTTATGTCCTGTGACCTGTCTAGCCTCAGGTTCCTAAGCCTGCTATCAGTTTCGGGTATGGGCTCCATCCTATGAAGTGAACCTTAAATCCAATTAGAGAGTGAGTCACTCCCAGATTAGTGCCACCATTGCACTCGTGGGCATGTCTTGCCAGACCAGTTGTTGTAATTCACAGGGTTCTCAGCTAGGTAAGGCTGATGATTAGTTTTTCCTTTCTGTAGCATTCATAGTACCTTCCAGTATTATAAATGCTAGCTGTCACTTATAAATTTTAATGTCTTAGTCATGCATGTTTGTAATCTCAACACAAGAGAGACTGAGGCAGGAAGATAACAAGTTTGGGGCCAGCCAGGGCTACATAGGGAGATCCTCAAACAAATAAAATTAATGCCCTGTATAGTTATCTAAAAGTATTTTTTTAAATTTAGTTTTTAGTTGTGTGTACTTGTGTGTGGGGATGTGTACATGAGTGCAACTGCTCCTAGAGTCCAAAGGTGTTAGATCCCACCAGGAGCTGAAGTTACGAGTGGTTGTGAATCATTTGAAATGCTTGTTAGAAATTGAATTTGGGTCGTCTGGAAGAGCAGTATGTGTCCTTAACCACTGAGCCATCTCTCTAGCCCTAGAAGTATTTATAAAAGAACACTTCAGGAGTCACACAAGTATTTATAGTGAAAGCATTTGATGGATTCTGATTCTGTTCTTGATCACATTTACTCAAGAGATCTTTAGAAGTTTTTGTATTTCATGAGTAGATTTAGGGGAATCGTTTAGGAAAAGAACATATGTTTCTGATATCCTGTCATGAACTGGCCAAGATTGTTCTTCAGAGATGTGCAGAATTGTGCAGCCAGTAGGATCGAGCACCAATTAAACAGCACTGATTAAACAGTGAAGGGCTCCTCTACTCTCTGCCAAAAGTAGAAGTGGGAGATAAACTTGCAGATCAATTTCTCTACCTTCTCATCATTAGAGGGCTAGAGACACAGTAAAAGAAATGGGAGGGGGTTTGTGGTAGAGAGATGGCTTGATGGGTGAGCATTTACTGGACTACCCTGAGGACCTGAGTTTGGATTGTAGCACCAAAATAAAAGGCTGGGTCTGCCCACACATGCACCCCTAACCTCAGTACTGTGGTGGGGCAGAGATGGGATTCGTGGGGCTTGATGACTGCTAGCCTAGCTCCAGGTCCAATGAGAGTCATAAAGCAGGACATCAGACATCTTCCTCTGGCTTACACACCTTAAGAAATGAGTGGAAGGTACACGCCTTTAATCCCTGCACTCGGAAGGCAGAAGCAGGCAAATTTCTGAGTTCCTGGCCAGCTTGGTCTAAATAGCGAGTTCTAAGCCTGTCGTGCTATATACTGAGACTCTTTAGCTCACAAAAAGGAAGAAAGAAGAAAAAAGGAGTGGGAGACTAAATAAACTGGAAGAATATTCATGTCTTTCCTAGGAGGGCAGAGATTGCCCATTAACTCACATGCTAATTTTTATGGTTCTTTCCATTGGCTCCCGTGTCCCCTGTCTTGGCATTGCTCAGTCATTTTGCTCACAGAAATTAAAAGTGGCTCTCTTAGATCCAGCCAGTTTCCATTAGCCCACTTCTGGTCTGTAAACATAGATCAATAAGATTAGTTTAGGATAGGCATTAGGCTGACTTATAGAGACAATACTCAGGATAATAGAGATACATTATTGAACAAATGTAGGTGACCTTTACAGTAGATCTTATTTCAGTTTTGATTTCAAAGTGTTGATTTGGAAAATTCAAACTAAAAATTATAAGTTGAATATGTGAAATTAGATTTTTCTTTTTTTTTTTTAATTTTCTCTTTTTGAGACAAGGTCTTGTTATGTAGCTCTGACTGACCTGGACCTGGCTTTGAAGACCAGACTGAAAACTCAGATTTGCCTACTTCTGCCTCCCAAGTACTAAGATTAAAGGTGTGTGCTACCACTCCTGGGCTATATTTTCTTTTTTTTTTTCTAAACATTGAAAGCTCAGAACATTTTTCCCACTTACTCAATAACCTTTGTAGTCTCTAGGCTTACACTATAAGATTTTCAGTAAGCCAACTTTAGTATTTGCTGTTTAATTTATATTAATCGGGTTTGAATTTAAGTGCAATAAAACTTGTTTGTACAAGTATGAAGCACATAATTGAACATCTTTACTGGCTAAACCTTACTGATTGAGCTCCCATGCCAAACCCCACCCAGGGTCTCACTGTGTGGTAGCCCTGATGGGCCTGGAATTCACTGAGATCTGCCTGTCTCTGCCTCCCAAATGCTGGGGTTAAAGGCCTGTATTACTAGACCTGGCTGGCTGGTTAATCTCTTTTTAACTTTTTTATATGTGTTTCTTTTTACACTTAATTTATCTCCATGCCATAAGTTTGTTTCTTCTGGGAGATCTTTTCTTCTGTGCAGCCTCCTCTTCACTGTTCTTTTCAGTGAAGATCATTTTGGTGTGGCACGAGGATCTCATGTAGGGGTTAATCAGACCATTAGTTCAGGAAGTCCTGTGGCACATTGATGATTGTTCAGTGACTTAGAGAATCTACATCTAAACCCTTAAGTTCAGCAGTGCTTTCTGTGTTTTTAGGGTGTGCACCATTCAGCACTTTTTGGGTCACCCACCCTGTGTCCAGCTCACTGTTTGACTTGGGCATACCTTCCACTCCACCCTTACATGGCGCACAGTGCTTTTTTAAAGTGATGCCTTTCAGATAACTTGGTGGGTTTTCAGATATGCACATCCTTGATGACCTGGGAAGTTTCACGGGATTTGCATGACTTCCGTATGTTTTCTTAGTCAAGAGAGTATCGAACCATTTTCACAGGTCACCTCAGGCTGCTTCCAGGAAGAGGAGATGTAGGGGCCCGGTTGAGCTTTTTGGTTTCTTCTATCTCTTCCTTTTGAGTGCTGGGATTAGAAGCTCAGTTGAGCATTTTAAAGTTGAACTTGGGCTTTCTTCTTCCCATACTGGAATCATCTGTGGGGGTCATTCCAGGTTGAATATATTGCATAGAAGCCCATTGGATCTTCCTGAAGTCAGAATCGGAAAGTGGAGCACAGTTGCAGCACGTACACTCTGCTGGCTTTTGCTGCCCAACTCTGTTCTTATGTCAGTAAAGTTTTAAAATTAAGAAACGTGCAACAGGATGGTATGGATTCATTTCTCTTAATATGCTTCTTGGGCTGGAGACATGGCTCAGCAGTTAAAAGAACTTGCTTCTTTTACTGACGACCCCTATTTAATTCCTAGCATGCTTATGGCAGCTAACAGCCATCTGTAACTCCAGTTCCAGGAGATCTGACACCCTCTTCTGGCCTCTGTAGGCACTGCATATTTGTGGTGCATGTACATACATGGAGCCAAAACATCCACACCCACATAAAATAAAAATAAAAAGTCCTTTTTAAAAATATGTTTCTTTGCAGGTATTCCAGAGAGATGGGAATGATTTGCATATGACATACAAGATAGGACTTGTTGAAGCTTTGTGTGGATTTCAGTTCACATTTAAGCATCTTGATGCTCGTCAGATTGTGGTGAAATACCCCCCTGGCAAAGTAATTGAACCAGGTAAATCTAGATTTTATTTGATCCAAGTGTTCATGTATAATTTATAATCAATTTATAATTTTCATACTGGGTAAATTTTCAAAGGAATATTATTGGACACCTTTCTTGGGTAAAGTTCTCTCCATTTCTTTTTTTCTTAATAGGTTGTGTTCGTGTAGTTCGAGGTGAAGGAATGCCACAATATCGTAATCCCTTTGAAAAAGGTGACCTTTACATAAAGTTTGATGTGCAGTTTCCTGAGAACAACTGGATCAACCCAGACAAACTTTCTGTAAGTGTTCTTTAAAGTTACTTAACGAAATAACTTAGTGACTCTCTCTTTTCACCCTCCCTCCACCTCCGCTTTCCTTCTGGAATTCATAGCAGTCCTCCTGCTTCAGCAGATTGTTGGGACTAGAGGGGTGACTGGCCACTCAGTCTTGCCTTGTCACCAAGAGCGTTGAGCAACCTGAATGTTGAGCAGTCATACTACTTTGTCACCTTGGTTTTGTTGCCAAGATGAGATCCTACAGTTTAAAACTTTCTTAATATTCACATGCTTGGTGGTTTTCTGGTTGTCCTGAATGTGGGGGTGACTGATGTTTTATGGGGCCAAGTAGGCGTGTCAAGGACTTAAAGCAAAAGAGGTGGAGGCAGTGGGGGAGTCTCTTCAGTACAGATCCCTAAATTGGCATTCTGTTTAGAGGTTTGGGGGCATTCTGCAATGAAGTTCTAGTGTCTGAGTGTTAGCATTTTGTGTGAGTGTGAATTGGTTCCCTCCTTAGAAGGGGGAACCCATGGGGATCCCAGGGATCCAACGCAGTTGTCAGACTTGGCGGCAGGTGCCTTTACCTGCTGTGCCATCTCACTGGCCCCCTAATTTTGTTTTTAATTTAAGCAGTAGATGGGTTGCATAAAAGATGTCTGCCTATGGGACATGGGGCATCAGTTTGTGAGCTCTAACTTAAAGTGCAAAGACCAGTCTCAAAGAAACACATCTAGATTGTATCAAAAGGGGAATTGATAAAAATGTTATAACTGTTTTTGTTCTAATGAAGGAATTAGAAGATCTTTTGCCATCTAGACCAGAAATTCCTAATGTAATTGGAGAAACAGAAGAAGTAGAGCTTCAGGAATTTGATAGCACCCGAGGCTCTGGAGGTGGTCAGAGGCGTGAAGCCTATAATGATAGCTCTGATGAGGAAAGCAGCAGTCATCATGGACCTGGAGTGCAATGTGCCCATCAGTAAACTCTGCAACAAATTGCACAAGTGGATTTTCTTTCCTCGTTTGCCGGATTTGCCAGCTGCTGGAGTGATTAGTCCAGATGAACTGATGGACATCTGTTGATCTATGTGTAACTTTTAAATTGGTATAGTATCCACAGAGTATACAATTTAAACTAACCACAAAGCTTTACATCTTCATTTTGACTGTTCTGTAGCAGAAATAAAGCACTTGAAAGGAAAGAAGACTCCCTTTCACATGGGTTACAAGTTTCAGTCCGGGTATCTGTGCTTAATTTTTATGAGTTTCGTGTAGACTTTATGTTTCATATTTTAAATTCAAATCCCACATTGTAAAGTTTGTACAATTTGTCCTGGAGCTTTGTGTTTGGCTGCATCTGCATAAGCTGCTACAAATAGAATAAAGAATTCATAGCCTGTATCTATCATTTAGATGCATGGAAATATGGGCTTTGCACACAATGGGTTTGGAGCTGACTGGGAACAATGGGAAAAAAATACATTAGCCATGGTTGTAAAGTTTTTGGGCTTTTTTTTTTTTTTTAATTTTGTGAAAGGTTTCTGAAACTTGATAATAAAAAAGCAGTTGGTGTAAATTATTCTGTGTCACATTTTTAGAAGGAAAAACCTGTTTTACAACTGTAAAAAAGTATCCTTAAACTGAAGAATGAATCTTTGGTTCTGGTTTTTAAACAGCTGTTAAAACCCATTAGCCTGAAGGTTATGCCTCAGGTACCTGCCCATTTTATAGTTTTAAAACTCAAAAGTTGGTTGAAGTAGGCTTTCTTGATTTCAGTTGATGCTTTGTAGAGTCAAGGACATCCAAGTTATGTAACTCCTAGGTTATGCTGAACATTGGGGCAAGCCCAGGCCTCTGTTCCCCTCTTGTACCCCATTTAAAAAGGTAACAGCAGGTCGATAGTAGAACCATGCTTACCTAGAACCTGCTAAATGCTGCTTTCATTAAATGTTATTAAAAGAAGCTCTGTCTCCATTAAGTTGAATATCTGAAATTGGGGGAAACATTATTTGGTTTTCTATGTAGAAAATTGAAACTCTTAGGCTAGCAAACTTCACAGTAGCTGAACATTACCACCCCACCAACAGTGCATCAGGATTCCATTTGACCCACATCCTTGCTTTTTGATTATAGCTATCCTAATGGGATGAAAGGATGTGTTTCCAACTTTCAGTGATTACCTTTTCACTCCCAGAGTTTATTTTTGGAACATACCTATTTGAGGGCCATCTCTGAGCTTAATAGTACTTGACTATTTCTAAATCTATTAGAACCTAATTAAAAAAAAATACTTGACACTAATTAAGGCCTGTGAGGTTTGAGTTATTGCCCTGTCCACTCTACCTCCATTGTACAAAAATATTTTGCAACATGCCTGGGCAAGATTCAACAGCGTAGTAGTTTTGTATTGAAGGTTATTTCCCCACAAGACTTTAAGCCTGAGCAATACATTGGCAATATAAACTTTGTAGCCTTTGCAATAAAGGTTTATAAAACAGTTGTTCAGCAGAGTCTCAATTCTTCTGCGTAGACTTTTTTTTGGGGGGGAAGGGGTTAGTGTGTGAGGTGCTGGGGACTGAACTCAGGCCTTTGTATATGCCAGGCAGGTGTTTTGCCAACTGAGCTAAATCCCCAGCTACTCATTTTTTTGACTAGAGCAAAGAAAATTTGCAGGGGGGGAAATTGGTCTGTTACTGCTCAAGTTTACTTTGTAGTGTTTCTGTCTAAAGATAAGCATACGTAGCAGTACATAAAGTTTTCATATTTTAAAATGAATCTCCCATGTTAAGATGTCTATGGCCATCACTATTTTCTTCATTCTAGAACATTCATCACTCCAAAAAAGAAACTCCAGGCCGGGTGGTACACACCTTTAATCCCAGCACTGGGAGGCAGAGGTAGGCAGGTCTTTGTGAGTTCAAGGCCACTTAGCGAGTTCTAGGCCCAGTGGGGCTACAGTGAGACCCTGTCTCTAAAAGACCAAGAAAGACAACCTGAATCCATTGTTCACTTCCATTGTCTCACCAGCCCTTTCTGCAATCACAACTGTTTCTGAATAGAAATTTGCCTATTGTGATGTTCTTAGGTTCTATTCTTGTTTAGCACATATCACTACATTTATTACCAAGTAGCATATGAGTGTACCACACATTTTATTCATATATTAGTCAACATTTGGAGACTTCTAGACAAATGCCACAATGAACATAGATGTTTTTAAATGCATCCCTAGGAGTGGAATTGGGTCATGGTAACTGAGGAGTCAACTGTCAAACCTAGAAAATGGCTGCCGTGTAAGAGGGTTCAGTTTGACCTACATCTTTGCCAGTGCTTAACTGTGATTATAGCAGGCCAGTGGATATGAAGCAGTTTTGACTGGCATTTCCCTGGTGGCTAAGGAATGGTCATAACCTCCTTTCATGTGCTTAACTGGCTGCTTGTATATCTTTGAAGGATTGTTTTTTACCTATTACCCTTTGTGTTTTAGGGTACCATATATTTAGTTGCCTGCATAGGCTCTTACTGGCTGTGACAGTTTTTGAGGAATGTTTTTGTTTTGTTTTGAGACGGGGTTTTGCTGTTATGGTCTAGGTTGGCCTTGAACTCAAGGCAGTCCTGCTGCCTCAGCCTCCCAGTGCTGGGATTGCAGTCACACACCAATATACCCAGTCTGGGTACAGTTTATTAACCTTCAACTTGAATAATTCTGTTTGAAATTTCTCTTAGGCCCGCAGTTTTCCCTGCTCTTCTGCTCTGTATAACGGTCAGAGGAAGCTCTTAGTGGTGCACAGAATCTACAATTGTTGATTCTCTGCAGGAATATCTACTTTTTGATCTATAGACTTTCTGTTAAGGAACCAATCATTAAAAATACCAAACATAACAAGACTTGGTGATTTGTAAAGATGAGTGCCCCACACTCAGCTCAAATCACATGCTCATCAGACGGTACATACAGTTGTTCATGAGTTGGTCTTTTTTGTTTGTTTTTTGAGACAGTCTCACTCTAGCCCAAGCTAGCCTCAACCTCAATACAGTTCTTAAAAAGCATGAGCTGCCTGCCATACCTGGTGTAAGTTGATCTTTTAAAAATATATGTACAGGTCTGGCAAGATGGGTGAGTGGGTGAAGGCACTTCCTGCTTCTCCAGAGACCCTGAGTTCCATTCCCCGGACCCCTGTGATAGAAGAAGAGAACTGACTCTACAAGTTATCCTCTGACCTCTGTAATCCCCCACCGACTAAATTAAAATGTTATTAAAAAAATTTTTTTTAATCCAGAGGGCAGCAGGATGACTCATTGGGTCAAAGGCACTTGCTGCCAAGCCTGACAGCTTGTGTTTGATTCCAGGAACCAACATTGAGGGAAAGAACTGATTTTCAAAAGTTGTCCTGTAACCTTCACACATGCATCCTGGCACTTGTACACTAACTCACACAATGATAAATAAAAATTTTTTTAATGCATATAGAAATGTAATCTTCCAACCTGTTCTATCCCCAGGTGCGATCAGCTTTACCAGCTTTTCACGTGTGTTCTTTAAAAATATGATACAGTAACATTTGTATGACTTTGGACTTTTTACAGGTAAATATATATATTTATATTTGTATGTTAACAATGACTTTTTTCGTGATCCCAGGCCACGTTCCAGGCTAGCCAGGGCCACTGTCTCAAAAAAACAAAATATTGAATCTCATGAACAAATCTAAGGTATTAACCTAAGAAGCAATTAAAAATGCTGTGTATTTTACGATAGTCTTAAAAAAACAAAAAACCAACCTACATTACTGAAATTTCCCCAGTGTTTACTGGCATGGGAACTGACTATAGAAGAGCCTGAGGGAATCCTAGAAAATGGAAGATTTTCTCTTGGTGCTTTCAAGGAGCCTTGAATCTATCTAGCACATGTAAATTACCTGTCAATAAAAGTGACTTAAGGGGTTGGAGGGACTCTTGTACTTTACCAGGCCTATAAACTGGTACACCTAGAGAGTAGTTGAACCTGTCTACCAAAGTTAAAATCTACAAATCCTTTGCTCCAACAAAAACAATTACTTTGGAATTTTTCTATGGGTACTTGCCCAACCATGCATACATTCCAGGTTATTTACTGTAATGCTGTGTATAATTACAAATTATATACAGAATGCCTAATAGCCACAGGATGAAATGCCGCACTAAAAAGCAATCAAGATGGGTGCCTTTTATGGAATGACCACTATGCATACACAATATGCTAAGTAAGGGGATAATCAGTTATACTCGTTTGCTATGTATGTTTAAAGACTAGCTCCACAGGAAACTAATACCATTGATTGAGAGTTGAGCAGATGAGGAAGAAATGGATGTTTAACCTTTTAACCTTTGAAAGAGAGGGCTGGAGGGGCCCACAGTAATTTTTCAGTCATGTACAGGTCAGCATTGACCTTGGAGATGAGTGAGAAGGCCAAATAATGTCTGTTAGTTGAGGAAAGGTGAAAAGGCTGAGAAGCCAAACACTAAGTCCGAAGCCAAGAATGCTGATCCAAAGCCCTGCTGGAAAGAACGAACCCCTTTAACTCCACTCACTGCAGCAGAGGCAAAACATGACTACACTAACAGCGTCAACCTCTCTGCCTCCGGGCAGGTAAGAATTTTGTTACAAGAAAACAAAACAAACAATAAAACTACCAAACAGAAACAACAAAATAACCCAAAGAAAATCTAATAATACACAATGCAATATCAGTTATTTAATTAGGTTCTTGATAGGAAATTTAAAACACCAGTTTGTGACAATAAGTTCCATTGACTAGAACATGGGACTGAGGAATATCGATGAAATTTTTGGTAAAAATTGTGAGCCCGTGGCTTTCTGAATTAGCCTGGCACTGATCTCTCTCCATGTCTAAGATCTCATCTTCCTGCCTTGGCCTCCATAGTATCTTCTTGAAGAAAAAAATCAATATGGTACTTTTTGGATTTGTTAAGGTAGTAGGTAATAAATTTCTGGTACATTCTACAAAGAGGGATTTGATGAGTCGTGGATGGCAAGCCACTGCCCAGCTGCTTCAGAAAAAACTAGTCTCTTGATTCTGTGGTGCCTAGTGAAGAAGACCAGAGGGTCTTGGTGTGAAGCCAGGATGAGCTTCCTTACACACTGGAAGGCATTTTGCCTCAGCCAAGCAGCTTTTTCCTTTGATACATCTTTGGTAGGATAGTAATTTTTTTTTTCAAATGTGTATGAGTGTATTGCCTGCATGTGTGTAAGTGCACCCGTGTCGTGCAATGCCCTTTTCTTGTTAAAAGAAAGCATCGGATCTCCTGGAACTGGAGTTACAGATGGTTCTTAGCCACCATGTGGGTGCTGGGAATCAAGCCCAGATCCTCTGCAAGAGCAGTCAATGCCCCAGGATAGTACCTTTTTAATATTTATTTTTAGTTTGTATGTATGAGTGTTTGCCTTCATGTATGAAAGTACATCATATGTGTGCCTATAGAAACCAGAAGAGGGTGTCAGATCATCTGGAATTGGAGTTACATGTGGTTTCGAGTTGCCTGTTGTGGCTGCAGGAAACCAAACCTGGGTCCCCTGCAAAAGTAACAAGTGCTTTTAACCCCTGAGTTATATCTTTGCGATGGTTAATCTTAATCATCAGTTGAGGAGATCTGGAGTCAACTAAGAGAAGGGCCTCAGGGCAGGTTATGTGAGTGCATTCCAGGAAGGATTGCCTAAGGAAAGAGGACCTTCCTCCAGTCAGCTGCACCTTCCAACGTTTGGCCTGGATTTAAAGAGGTCAAGCAGAGGAAAACACCAAGTTACTTATGCCTGTCTATCCCACTGCTTCCACAGCTGCTCCAGCCACCACCACCCCTCTCCTTCACTGACACAGAATCCAGTTTCTTCAGCTTTCTAATGGGGACTGAAAACCCATGGCTCTCTAGGAAACCTCCAGGCCTTCAGCCATCCAGCTTTGTGGACTGAGCAGCTATGGGGTTCTCAGCCCCTCCAGCATAGAGATGGCTGTTGTTGGACTACCCAGCCCCTGTCATGTAAGTCAATCTAATAAGTTCCCTTTATAATATGTGCTCATTCTATCAGATCATTCTGTTCCCCTAGAGAACCCTATTAAAACACACTTCTTGGACTTTTTAGCTGTAGGTTTACCCTTTTTTCTTTTTATATTTATTTATATTTTATGTGTTTGAGTGTTTTGCCCACATGTATGTAAGTACATCTGTACAATGTCCACGGAGGCCAGAAGAGGGCATCAGAGCCCCTGAAAATGGACTTAATAGATGAATTTATAGCAGTCATATGGGTGCTGGGTCCTCTATAAGGGCAACCAGTGCTCTTAACCACTGAGACATCTCTCCAGTGTCTAGGATTCCCCCCGCCTTTTAAAACATTTTATTTATTTATTTATTTTATGTGTATAAGTGTATTGACTGCATGTAAGTGCACCTGTGTCATGCAGTGCCTGAAGAGGTCAGAAGCGGGAATCAGATCCCCTGGAACTGGAATTATGGATGGTTGTTAGCTGCCATGTGGGTGTTGGGACCTGAGCTTGGGTCCTCTGTGAGAGCAGCCAGAGCTCTTAACTACTGAGCCATCTCTCCAGCCTATATGTCCCCTTTTTACCCATGCCATGGGACTAGCTATAGCTCCAGGGCTCCAGTGCCTAGTGTCTAGCTTCTCTATTTTCCCACATGCTGCCAGAACTCCTATCCACTGAGCCATCTCTCCACATACCCGCCCCCTTTTTATCAGATGAAGTTTTGGTGTGTTGTCCATCCTGCTCTCCAACTTCCAGATTGAAGTGATCTTCCCACTTCAACCTAGGACTACAGGTTCTTATGCCATTAGGCACAACTCTGAGATATGTTTAAAGTGAACGTAATTCAGTAGTGTTGGACACTAATGATTTTTGTTAATTTCTTCACCACCAAGAGACTCCTGTTGAAATATTTGGCTTCCCTAACATGTAATGTTTCCTTAACATTGATACTTTACTTTGGTGCAATTTTAAGTATAAAAAGCTGTGATATAATTCATAATAAAACCAAACCCATAAAATAAGGAATTCTAATTAAAGAGTCTACTTAAAAGGATACATGAGAGCTTGAGAGATAGTTCAGAGGTTAAGAGCACTGGCTGCTCTTTCAGAGGACTTGGGTTTAGTTCCTAGCACCCATATGAGAGCTAACAACCATTTGTAAGTCCAGTTTCATCCAGGGGATCCAACTCCCTCTTCTGGACTCTGCAGGAATTGCTTGCACATGGTGTAGAGTGAATTTAGCTGGGGTTTCACTCTGACTCCACAGATATGCATATTGATGGACATGCCCATGGAGGCAAGAGCTGGATACAAGCAGCAGCAAAACACACCTCTAAGAATTTGTTTGATGGAAATGGAGCCAATAAACTCAATCAATTTCCAACCAACCAGTGACTTGAGGGGGAGGGCATAGGGAGAAAAGCAGTGAATGCTGGGAGGAGAGGCAGCTGCAGCCATGGGTCGCCATCTTGGCAGGGCGTGCCAGAGGTCCATTGCACTTCTGATCAAAATGCTGGCCCCCCCCATACAAGATTGCTGTTCTTCCCAGTGATAAATCCTTTGTAAGTAACCCCAATAAACCCTGATTCGTCTAATCGGAGAGTATACTCTGTTCACTCAGATGCCACATCTCACCATGAGAAAATTCTTAAGACACATGGCATACTCACATACGTACATGGAAACAAAACACTCATATACATAAAATTTTAAAAAATTAAACAGATCTTTTTCAGAAGGAGTAACATGATTCTGTCAAGAGACTGCTTGGACAGACAACTAAGAAAATAAGGCACTTCTTTAGTGAAACATCCACCTAAAAGCACAGTGCCACGCTTACATGTAAATCCTGATATCACCAGAAATTGAGTTCCTCTGTGAGCAACTGATTGCAGCTAGACTGGAGTCTTCAAAATTTTGGCCTTTCATAGGCATCTAAAGGTTAATTCTATAGAACTGATCAGAAGAATTGAGCTATTCTCTCTGAAGTTATAACTGGACTTTGCCTACAAACCTCTCAGTTACCAAGGTCTCCAAACAAACAAGTGTTAATCTAGATTTCAGGGGCATGACAGGACAATATGGCAACATCCCGTCCCATTCTTTCCTCACCTACTGGTCCAAAAATATATGTATCTTATACTTGAGACTCCTAGGACTTCTGGCTTGATGATGAACCAGTCACTATCTAGAGCATCATCCTAGGAATAGCAGACAAATGAGGTTGGATCTGCCCTTGGTGCAGGTCCTTTTTGCAGAGACAGGACACCAAGGCTTTTCTTCCAGGAAGCAATTCTTCATGCTGGCAGCTCCAAGAACAGTAAGGTTTGCCTTTTATATTATTTTGGCTTCTTTGTCTCCTACACATGGTAACATACATTGTAACTGATTCTAAGGTTATAGGGCTATGACACTAACACTATAGGCATGTAACAAGTCTGCGCATGTACATGTTGACACTAATTCGATCACACTGTCTTCTTTGTTCTCCTTTTTCTTTTTCTTGGCCCCCGAGGAACTCTTGTCTCACCCTGATATTTGAAGAGTCTGAAACTGTTCATTGGAAAAGCCCTATTGCTTTCTCTTTGAATGCTTCACTCGTCCATCAAAGAAAGGAAATTCAACTATTGTTCAGGTTCTTATAACTGAGGCTCCCTAAGAAGGACAATTCAAGACTTCAAGGACAAGGACAAGGAAACAAACTCCATTGGCTGGTCCTCCCATCACTTCTTTAGAAACCCTGACTCCTTATCTTCGGAAGGGCTTGCATCTCAAATACCTTCACAGTTTCCTTATCTTTTATTCACTAACTACATCTGCTCAATACTAGATTCATCAAACTAGGTTAGCAGGAAATCTGCAGAATTCCTTTGCCAATGTTACATATTTCTTTAAATACTTTTTCCCACCAAGGACAGGCTTTATAAACACCTGCATGCACCTCACCCTTCTCAAGTCCTACCCTGAGGAATGGTAGAAGATCCAGAGAGAAGCTTCTGGAATGCAGCTGGGTTCCCCAGATTGAACAATCTTTATTGTGACTGACCAGCTGAGAGTCAGGCAGGGGCAAGGACCTCAGGTCCCTGGACTCTGGGCTGCAGGGCCATCCTCCAGGTGGGGATGCTGGAGGGAGGGGAAGCTTCTGCACTGTTGGCCAGTCCACAGGATTCTGGAAGGCAGCGTTCTGATGGGTTCAGCCTCTACTGTTCCAGGCTAAGCTCAGTCACTTAGTGATCTTCTCCATCTAGTCCTCCTGGTGGCCTTCAGGAAGCTCAGCAGCCTCCAGTGGTCATATTCTACTTGGTGTCTCCTCCTCCACTGGATGCTCAGTTTTGCAGGTCTCCATCAAGTGTGTTAGAAAATCTGCAGCTGGAACTAGAGTCACACTGGTAGTCCGCAGGAACTTAGCGCCGGGGGCTTCTTGTGGGTCTGTTCATCCAGCAAGATGGCAGCTACTTCTTGGACTACACCGTGTCCCACCCTCTGGGCTCACAGAGCTGCCACACTCAGGCACTTCTTTCGGTTGTGGAGGTTGTCCTAGAGTGGTCCCAGTAATCACAGAAGTGGCTCTTCCCCATGGCCACCCGTGGCCACCTATGCCAGGTGCTGGGCTGCCTGGCTCCATGGGGCTATATGGCACCCAACTCCTCATGTGGCCCTCTTCTTGTTGGGATTCCTAGTCCTTTCTTTAAAAGTTTTTTAAAAGATTTATTTATTTAATTTGTGTGTATGTGAGTGTGCCTGAGCTTATGTATGTGCACCATGTGCGTGCAGGCAATTGTCAGCAGTCATGAGGGTGCTAGGAATCAAACCTGGGTCCTCTGCAAAAGCAGCAAGTGCTCTTAACCTCTGAGCCATCTCTTCTGTCCCCTTCTTAAACTTTTAAAGAGAAATGTGGCCCTCTGTACTAGGACAACAGGAAAGGTTTTCTCAAGGCAAGACTCAGCCACGAAAGGCTTAATGGTATAAAAATGCAAAGTCATTTGAAATGAAAGAACCTACATTTTCCAGGATGACCTTGTACTTCTGATGCGCCTGCCTGTTTCTCCTGGGTGCTGGGTTTACAGGTCTGTGCACCGCTATGCTTGGTTTCCCTTGTTGGCTTCAAGAGGGTAGAAAGAGAAATTATGCCAGGAGAGTTTGGGCTTATAATGAATTTTTTTTAAAATCAACTTTATTCAATCAGTTCCTTCTTTTTGAGTAACTATACCTGGTTTCCTTCTAGAGGCAAAGGTCAGCACACCATAGCTGATAGACCAAACTTATCCTATGTCCACCTGCCTTTGTAAATAAAATTTTATTGGAATAGAACCAGGGCCTAACATATGCTCTACGCCTAAGCTATATCCCCAGGACCCTTTATATATTTTCTGGGCTGTTCTTAAAGCAGGGTGGGATTACTGAATTGGAGATCATGCATATTAGCCTGTTTTCTGTTGTTGTGGCGTGAATACCTGAGAAGAATCAACCTAAAAGGAAGAATGTGAACAATGAAGGCCTGGTTCATGAGATGTTAGAGGGGAAGAGGATTCTGTCAAGAACTAGGATAGGGGCTATTTGTGTGATGTTCTGGCAAAAAATCTTGGGCATATTCTGCTTGTGTCCTGAGAACCTGAGTGAGACTGAATTGAAAGGCATTTAAGGGCCTCAGAGCTTTCAGGTCAAGGTTATCTGGCTCTGTTACGCTGAGCTTCTGGTGAAGCAGCACACCACGGTGGAGAGAAATGGCAGCAAGGAAGCAGGGAGAAGAGGCACTGGGTGTGGTGCCCCCACAGGGCATAGCTCCAAGGAGCTAGCCTTCTCCATTAGACCCCATCTGCTACAAGTTCCACCACCTCTCTCTTTTTAAAAAAAAGTATTGATTTGATTTGATGAGGGTTTTGTTAGCATATAGGTAAGTGTACCATGTGTGTGCAGTGCTTACAGAGGCCATAAGAGGGTCTTTGATTCCCCTGGAGCTGGAATTGTGAACTGCCTGACATGAGTACCGGGAACTGAACTGGGGTCCTCTGGAGAAATGCAAAGTATTGTAGCTACTGAGCCATCTCTCTAAGCACCCCACCCCCGCCTCTCA
The DNA here is from genome assembly GCA_035773235.1 of Eospalax fontanierii. Taxonomy (NCBI): domain Eukaryota; kingdom Metazoa; phylum Chordata; class Mammalia; order Rodentia; family Spalacidae; genus Eospalax; species Eospalax fontanierii. Next base: position 6,821,707 of record CM069552.1, on the reverse strand, counting down.
AAAGATGTTATGTGTATGTGTGCTGGAGAGCTACAGTTGTCAACTTGTCACACCTGGGTAGAGGGGACCTCATTTGAGGAATTTCCTCCATTGGATTGACCTGTTGTCCTGTCTGTGGGGCATTTTCTTGATTATTGAGTGATATAGGAGGGCCCCAGCCTACTGTGGATTGTGTCACCCCCTGGGCAGGTGGTCCTGGGTTGCATAAGAAAGTAGGTTGAGTATAGACCAGAGAAGCAAGGCAGTAAGCAGTGTTTCTCCATGGTCTGTGCTTCAGCTCCTGCCTCCAGGTTCTTGCCCTGAGTTTGTGCCCTGATTGCCCTCAGTGATGAACTGTGACCTGGGAGATTTAAGATAAAATAAATCCGTTCCTTTCCAAGTTGGTTTTGGTCTGTGTTTTTACCACAGCAATAGAAAGATAACTAGAACTCTGTGTTTGCCTGCATGTATGTAAGTGCACCAAATGTGTACAATGCTCAGAGAGGGCAGAAGAGGGTTTTAGATCCCTGGTACTTGAATCACAGATGTTTGTTAGCCACTATGAGCGTGCTGGGAATCGAACCCTGATCTTCTGCAAGAACTCAGGGGTTAAGTCCTCTTAACCCCTGAGTCATCTCTCCATCTCCATTCCCACCATTTCTGGATAGTACCACAGGCTGGTGAGCAAGACTTTAGTACATGGCATCTGGGGTTCATCTAAGATCCAAACCATATGTTCTGCAGTCTACCGTATTTACTATCTGGATATATTTCAGGAAAACGTTTGCCTATTTCTGTTCTATAAGATTACATCCTTACTAATTCAAAGTTCTCACGAATTAGAACTATCCTGTAATTCACTGGCTAAGTTTTCCATCATTTGGTAACCAGCCTAGTCTCGCCAACAGAAGGTAGGCCTAGCACTGATTACTATTTCTCTTCACATGGCTTCACATGCTTGCCTTCACGTGAATGTCTAGGCACTGGAGCAGGTCCATTCCCACCACGGACAGACAGGAATTACGCTCCTTTGATCAGAGGCTGCAATGAATTTTTTTTTTTTTTGTCAACAGGATTGAATGTCTAAAAAGGAGCTTTTCCTGGAAAGCCCCAGGCTATGGGCCCCATCTGAAGATACCTCATTTGTATATACACAGACAGCAGAAAAGTAAATGTGTGAGAGAGCAGTGGTGTGGGGGACTAACAGGCTTGTGTGGACCATGTCAAATAGTAAACTCCTATCATGGAGTGATTTATACACCAAGCTCAGCACTGGGTGTTTAGATGTGTTACTTAATCTGAAACCCTCAATAGCCCACAAGGTAAGAAAGTTTGATTATTCCAAAAAGTCACAAGGTCAGTGATGAAGAGAAAATTCCAGTTCAAGTCCAAATTCCAGAGGCCTTATTCTTTACCATGATTCAAACAGGCCCATCGGCAGTCACCATCAGGAAAATTCTGATTGGGGCTCTCAATGGTCTGGTGTGGGTTACATGTCAAGCATTGTGGTCAGTGTGCAATGGTACATTTATTAGCCAGGCCTGGTCACATGCCCATTTGGGATCCCTGAGGTGAGGAACGGTTATTTTCACCTGTCAGTGCAAGTATGTCCACATACAGAGGGAGCATCCACAAGGCCCTGGATTCAGTAATCAGTACTAGACAGCAGGGGAAGGGGAACCTTTTACTAGAAAGGTTCGGGACTTAAAGGAGATGCACTTTATGTATTAATACCAATTTTCCACATTAAAGAATAGGGGGGCCTGGCATTCAAACACTAGGGCCTCTATTTAGCATTCCTGGGTACCAGATGCTATTAAGACGCTATCCTAAGTGTTCTGCCCTTTGATCATACAAAGTGGAAACTCCAAAGTTAGAGGGAAATGATTTGCTTCAAAATGTATTGTTATTGTATAGCTGGCAAGCTCCCCCGGTGCCTAAACATTTCTCTATCTAGAAATTCTTTTTTTTTTTTTTTAATTTTAGGGAAGTTATGGGAGTGCAACAACTTTAAATATAAGGCTGTTTGTGGAAAGGCTGGTTATGACTGTAGGAAATTGGAAATAACCGGAGCACCCTCCGTGATGTTATGTTACACCGATTCAGCACAGTACATTGCTATTAGAGAACAATGCGGCGCACTGTTTTACGATACAATGTTAATTACATAATTAAGAATGCATCTATATGATTTGTAAACATTTTAAATTGCATGTGTGTGGGGTGGGTATGTGCACATGAATTCAGGCCGGAGGCATGGATCCCCTGGTGCACTCCCCTGGGTGCTGGGGAACAAACTCAGGTCCTTTGTGGGAGCAGTGTGTGCTCCTAACTACTGAGTCATATCTTTAGCCCATTTTATTTGATTATAAATGCTTGACCCCAAAGAAGATCATGAACCAGACTGAACTCGTGCCCACCCTCTGCCTCACCTTCCTAAGTACAGGAGTACAGGCAGGGCCACCAGGCTTGGCCTCAATTTCTTGGATTTTTTTTTGTCTATATTATTTTTCTGCCAAACCGAGTTAGCACACATGTGTGTATGCGTGTAAATAAAAGTCTTTCACCTTAATTTTTAGTTAAAACTGGGAGGAGGAAATGTGTGAATAGTTTTCAGTGATTGCCACTTTTGTCAGAGCAGTAAGTGATGCTTGGTTGTTTATGGGTAGATAGTGAGGGACTGGCAAGAGGGCTCAGTGGGTAAAGGTTGCCACCAAGCCTAAATTCAATCCCTAGAACCTTTACAGTGAAAAGGACAGAACCAACTTCCACATGTCCTCGACCTTAATGTGCGACACATTCAACACACAATAAGCAAATACAAAAAAAGAAAAAAAATCATTCATGGAAATGTGAATGTAATCTGGGTTGTTACATAATGTTTTAATTTTGCTAGGTATTTTAATTTTGTTAGGCATTAAACACATAAGCAACACCCTTTAAAAAGGTGCACATTAAACACGGTGTCATGGTGCATGCCTATAACCCTACCACTAAGGAAGTTGAGGCAGGACGGTCACTGAATTCTATGTCACTTTAGGCTAGACATGGTGAATTCAAGTTCAGCTTGAGCTACATACTATCTCAAATAAGCTGAAATAAAATTTTAAAATAAACTAAATTGGAAAAAGTACACATTGAATAATGCAGGGGTAATATTTAATGATTTGCGTTAAAATATTTTAGAGGGCAAAGAAGTTAATTTTAAAAAGCCCCACCCTCAACCCGCTTCTCTGTTTCTTCCAGCCAGGCCCTACCATCTAGTTCTAGCTCATTCCTGTAAGACCATCAACTTACAGATTCATCAATGGATTAATGTATTGATTAGATCTGAGACCTCATGATGCAATCACTTCCCAAAAGTTCCACCTGCAAAATGGCTACATTAGGGACCAGGTCTTCCGCACATGATTTTCTCCAGGACATTTCATATTCAACCCACACCACCGTTGTCACTCAGCCTTTTGAGGACAGTTTTTTTGTTTTTGTTTTTTTTTTTCCTCACATTCATACTGGTCCTTACAGTTTTACTGCTGGTGGCTCTGTAGGTGTGGCCATGGCAAACCTCAAGCTAAAAGCAATCCAGAATAGCAACTGCATCTTTTGATCTCTATTTAACCTACTCTCCCATGTAATAAGCCACATGAAGTTTACTCCCCAGATGGTCTGTTTTCCCATGTGGGTTTGTGTATGAGGGAAGATGAAGGGCATCTTTCAGTCCACTTGGTTATCAAGTAGCACTGACTCCCACCTCCTTGTGAACACACCACTCCCCATCCTCCCTCTATAAAGGCCCTGTGGAAAATGAGATTTATTGGTATAGCACCATCCCAATCTCTTGTCTGTGGAGAGTAGCTTCTCTCTGCCATCAGTGTTACAGTTTTAATGGGACTGATGACCCTAAGACTTCCCACCTTCTCTCTGCCAGGATCAGCAAAGCACCCTATCTCATAAGTCATAAAACTGGCTCTGGAAAAGATACATGGGACCAGCGCAGTTCAATGAGTACTTCCTTAGGATTTAAATAAATGTGTAGTAGGACAAAATAGTCACTGAACTTACCAAGGCAAACATTAGAAATGGAGCCTGCTTTCCTACCAGGCATACAAGGCAGTACATTTCTTTGCTTAAACTATGTTGAGTTGGTGAGGTGATTTGAATGAGAATGCCCCACAAAGGCTCCAAGTAGTGGGACATTTTGCCCCCAGTTAGTGGCACTGTTTTGGGAGGTCTTAGAAGACCATGCTGGAGAAGACCAGTGGCCATGCTGGAGGAAGCAGGTCACTGGGGTAGGCTTAGAGAGTTCTTAAGCCTTGCCAGATCTCCAGTCTCTCTCTGCTTCCTATGCCTGCTTGAAGATGTGAGCCTCTGCTTTCTGCTCCTGCTCTGGTACCTCCTGCACCATGCTTCCCTGCCATGACAGACTCCAATGCCCCTGGAACCATGAGCTCAAATAAACTCTTCCTTTCCTAAGTTCCCTTGTTTAGTGTTGTATCACTGCAACAGAAAAGTGACTAAGACAAGTGGGTTCCTAATAATTCCAAGTAAGGGTCCTAAATTTTTTCTTTGTAGATTTTCTAAATTTTAATAAAGATACCGAAAGTTTAGTTTTAGAAGGTTTTGAATTTCAAAACCACAATCAAAACTAATGTGGATATGGGAAACCTGGATAAAACTAAATACAATGCCTGTATAGACATACCTCATGCTCACTGGCCTTTCCAGCACCTCTCTACCAACTCTCCCAGTCTCATGAAGATGCTTCCACTAGAAAGTCGAGCTCTATATTCATTTTAATATATTGTTAGAGTGGGCATGGTAGAGCATGCCTGTAATTCCGGCACTTGGAAGGTGAAGGCAGGTAGAAGATCAGGAGTTCAAGGTTATCTCCAGCCTCCACAGTAAGTTTGAGGGCTACATAGCAAGTAGCATGTAGCAAGACACATTCTTTAAAAAAAAAATCCATGAAGTCCCTCCAACTCAAAACTCAACAGCTCCCTGTCCCCTGGGGTCAGTCTCGAAGAAGTGGAAACTAAGAAGCTGTGGGTTCGAGTTTGTGATGTTTACTTATTAATAAGAAATATTTATTACTGTGCTAGGAACATGCATTACAAAGAGTAAAATTAGTGACACTCAACTTTTAGATTTAATTGACAAATGGTCACCATTTTGGACATATATTTTATTGTTTAGAAATTTCCAGCACAGCTATTATCAAGGACTTTTGGCAGGAAAGGTCTGTGAGAATTGAGATGGGAAAACAGTCAAGAATAGGTAGCTCTATGTCTGCCTTTACAACCCAAATGGAAACAATTTCTCCAAGGTGGTATGACTGCCCAAGGTACAGCCTGATACCGGCCTTCAGAGCGTCACCCATACCTAGCTCTGGGTGAACAACAGAAACTGCACACATGTCACCGCAAGTGACACCTCATGTGACCCTACAGGACAAGTAACTTTCTTGGCTCGTGTTGGAACAGAAAATGCAAGGGAACAGAATCTGTGGTAGAAAACCCAGCCTACTATAATCACCATTCCTACTCAAAGTTAATCTAGAATAGCTGACCTTTTATTTAAAAAGCAAACCAAGTTATGTATGTCATCTTTTAAAAACATGTAAACCTTGCAAAATTTGGGAGATTATATCTGAAGAGACTTATAAAAATTACTGGACTTGTTAAGACTATAAATACTAACCCTTCCACCACCACCACCCTGCCCATGAAAAAAGCATTGTTACAAAAATATAAAAAATATACTAACTTCTATTTAACCTTTCTATCAGGAGTCTTGGGACTCTGAAACACTCTGGTTTATATGCCATCAAGCAAGCACACATGCAACCTTTTCAACTTTTTAAGGAAGGAAAAGGTCCAGAACATTCACTGTTGTTACTTGAGATTGTGGTTACTTCCTTCACAGGGATGTAATGCTTGTAATAACTTAAAGTTGTTCTGTTTCTTTAATCACATCCCCCTCTGCAGAGACCCAGTATGGAATCACAGCACAAGAGGCTGGTTTCAGACCTTTCTCTAGAGCCCTTTGCATCTCTCTCCAGCTCCTTCTTTCCACTGTGGGGCTTGTGGGGCCCTAGGCTCCTGAGCTGGTTGTGACTTCTCTCAGTTCCCATTGAAGACAGATGGTAAAGAACGTAGGGGAGGAAAGCTTAGCCCAGTGCTCCCTTGTAGTGCGTTTGGACCTGCCCACATGTGATAATGTCAAGGAATATGTATGTTTGGTGGATGCTACCCTGTGGTCTAGAGGGATGGTTGATCTGTGCCACACTGTCCACAGATCTGGGAGGGAAGGCAGGAACTAATGGGAAGGCAAAACATTTGATTCAGATGGCATTCACTCCTGCACAGAGGTGTACCAGGCACTTTGATCAATTAAAGTTACAAAATGGACCAAATTTAGTTTGAAACAATTAAAAAACCTGCTGGGATTTCACTGTTAGGTCTTTAAAAGGATCATTTCCTAACTGAGGGCATTTTTCAGCCTTTGCTCATACTGGCTGCCTCCAGCAGAGGGCAATGTGTATAAAGGCTCAGTCAGACAGACAAGAACAGTTCTTAGGCTATGGGGCAGATATTGTGTTATGTGTCCCTGAAGTCTAGGGAGACCTTTCATACCAAGGTTTCAGCAAGCATGTACAAAGCTCGATGTACTCTGACGTTACCTGCTGTGCTGCCCAGAAGACTCAGTTCAACGTGGAGCCTGGTTTACACTTGTCTCCCCTCAGGACCTCTGTCCTTACCACCACAACACACACTGTATTCACCACAACCTAGCCTGGAGCTAATAACCTCAATACCCTGATCTGTGATGAGCTGCCTGTCTCCAGGTCAGAGTGAGAAGCTGAGTCCTTGCTGGACTTCCGGGCTCTACTGTTCATAAGACATGTTCACACTGCCAAGGGTTTTATTTCATAGATTTCACTGTTAATTTCTGGATTTTCAGTCCTTATGATGGTTAAGTCATGTATTTCCCAATACCCTCTTGTTTCTCCAGATCTGAAATATCTGACTTCATGTACCCTGGCTGTTTAAGGGCCCAAAGGAACTTTCTGAAAGCAACAGACATAGATGATTTAAGGAACTCCAGCCATATCTGCTGAGCAAGTAGCCTCTACTTTGGTTGTCAGCCAGACATTTTGAATTCACATTTGCTCAGAAGTGAAGAACTCTCAACATCAAGGCACAAAGAAAGAAGTCTCCTGGGCAAAACAACGGTGAGCGTGGCCAGAGAGAGACCTGCCGTGAGGTCTGAGGCAGTCAGTGAGGAAGGCCTGGGCGGCGTCGGGAGGGAGGTCCAAGGAGGGGTCCCCACTGGGACTGCCAGCCTCAGGCATACTTCTCCAGGAACTTTATGTGAAAGTCTTTCACCTTCTGGAGCACCGTCTTCAGCTTCTCCACAGGAGGGAGGATTGTCATTCTGTAGGAAAGAGAGCACCATCAGCCTGGATGACCTGAAACCTGGGGAAGGGGCGGGGCAAATCCCACAGCACCTCTGACCCTGCTGTAGAGGCGGCATGCCAGCTGAGGAAGGATGGGCCCAGTCTATCTTGTCAGCTCTGAGAGCTCAACCCTGGGCTAGAGGCAGGCACTACTACAACGGTTTATATATAGTCATTTTTACTGGACTAAGACCTATAAACAAAAGTCATAAACCAACACAATATTTTCACTCACCAAAATGCAAATGTATTCATCTATTACTGCAGGAGGCCAGCACCATGCTCCCCCACCTTCTTTTTTTGAAACAGGGTCAGATGTGGCCCAGGCTGTCCTGGAATTCACTGTGCTTAGCCATGAGCTTACAATGATCCTCCTGCTTCGGCCTCCTAGAGTGCTTAGATTACAGTATACACCACCACACTGGGCTCCATCACCACCTTGTGAATAGTATCCAGAACTTTCCAGAGCATGATTTTTGGGGGGGGTTACTGAGGATTGAATTTAGGGCTCTGTGCATGCTAGGTAAGTGGTGTAACTACATTCTAACCTTAGAATGGGAGTCTTAAGTCTCAGAAATTGAACAAGATTTCACTGTTACTGTTTTTTTCTCCCCAGCATTCAGTCTTTGATTATCAGCCAACCTCCAGCCACAGCTTTCACATCAAAGGCATTTCCAAGTTGCCATGGCAAACTAATCCCTCCCTCCAGTTCTGACAATAGGCTTCCTAACCCAGTAACACTTTTGTGGGAGGTGCTGGGCATGGAACCCAGGACTCACACTCATCACATGTTCTACACTGAGTTACGACTGTAGTCCAGCCTGCTTTTTTAAGAGTTTATATCGGTGGAGAATTTGCAGGGCGCAGCCAGGCGTGGTGGCGGGACCAGCCCCGCTTTTTGAATGGGTCATGAACCACAAGGAGAGTTGACCCAGGGTACAAAGCCAATCAGGTGGTGGTTTGTCCTTCTCAGGGATACTATCTGTATCTCTGACTAAGCAAAGACTTGGCTCCAGGTACCAAGAGCCCATGACATTTTTCTTTTTAGCATCTGCCACAGGAGATGTGTGGAAAAGATCATATTCTGAATAGAGCTGGCCTTGGTAGGAAATGCTTGCCTAGCTGCTCAGCTCTGGGACTCTTCATTCCCAGCTACACTGAGTTGGGGCTGAGCTAGGGTATGCTGATCAACAGCCTCCTGATTCCATGTCAGTAGAGCACCTCAGCAGGCTTTGAGGCTCAAAGTAGTACTACAGCCTGTGGCATAGCCAAGAAGCTGTGAGGCGCCAATGCTGCACCAGGCATTGTCCTGGGCATCCATACGCTGTGTGCTGCTATCAAGAAGCATCAGAGGGACAGGGAGGTGGCAGAGAAGAGAGGCAAAAGACACCAATAAGACTGTGTTAGATGAGATGGCTGTGGTACCAATGCTGCACCAGGCATTGTCCTGGGCATCCATATGCTGTGTGCTGCTATCAAGAAGCATCAGAGGGACAGGGAGGTGGCAGAGAAGAGAGGCAAAAGACACCAATAAGACTGTGTTAGATGAGATGGCTGTGGAGTACTCCTAGTTTTCCTTACTCTCTGGCAGTGGTCTGCGCCCAAGATAGTGGTATGCACTCAAAGAAGGAGATTCCATTCCCCTCAGTCTCTAAGGCCTATCTATGCTTTATGTTAAGGAACCCAAGTTTCCTTGGACAAACCAGGGACCAATCCCTCAGTCCCCACAGGGAGGATTCTACCTGAAGTGGTAAGTGCCTTCCCTCTGCCCAAAGCCACTGCCAGGCACGACACAGATGCCAGTCTCCTCCAGGAGCTTCATGCAGTAGAACATGTCTGGGGCCATTTTATGAGACTGTGGAAAGACAAAACTTGAGATTAATGCCTGGCTTCATACCATACCAACACATATTTAAAAAAATAAAATCAAAGCCAGAGCTAGGTTGGGCTCACACCTGTAATCCCAGTCTTGAGAAGCTGAAGAAGTGAAGCTTAAATTCAAGGCCAGCCTAGACTATGAAGTAAGACTGATGAAAGAAGGGAGGAAGGAAATGGGAGGAGAGAGAGGAGGAGGGGGAGAAAATAAAGAAGAGTAAGCAGGCTGACAGGGAAGAAAGGAAGGGATGAAGGGATGAAGGGGACGGAGGGAGGGAGGGAAGGAAGGGGAGAGGGAAGGAGGGAAATGGGGGCAGGGAACAGAGCCAGGCAGATAAAATCTACGGATGATGGGTCCTCTTTTCTGCAGCAGTCCTTCAAGGCAGGATACCAGGTCACAGTTGGAGCTGGTTCAGGGAACCAGACATCTGAGGCTACAAGAGGACAGGCAGGGTCTGTCCTACTCTTCATTCAAGAGGGCCAGTCTATTCCCTGTGTCCCCATCCCCAGCAGCTGCGCACAGGCACGGACTGCAGCTGCCTAAGTGCCAAGTCACACAATGACCTGAGACGAGGCCCAAGGATCTGCATCTGGTGGGGGTTTTCAGAGTACAAGCTCTGGGGCCATTGCTGACAGAGCCTGTGATGGCTAAGACTGTCAACTTGACAGGATTACGAAAAGTCCAGAGCTTGAGTGAAGCATACTTTTAAATATGTGGCTGAGGGAATGTCCAGAGATTAACCGAGGACGTGTCCTGAACGTGGGCACCATCCCCCAGGCTGGGGTACAAGGCCAAACTAGGGAAAAAGAGAAAGACAACTGAGCACTGGCAGTCTCCTTGCTTTGCTTCCTGATCCCGGCCCAGATGTGAAAAGCAGCTTGTGCTCTGCCCTCTGCTTCATGTCTTCCCCACCACACAGTGGCACATACCCATAAACCAGGAGCCACAACAATCCTCTCTCCTTCACGCTACTTCTGGTCAGGTATTTGGTCACAACCGTGCAAAAAGTAATTAATATGATGCTTACAAACCCCAGGTTGCACAGCATCCCCTCAGGGGCTCTCGGGCTGACAACAGGGAGTCTGATTTATGTGTCTAGGAACAAGGTGTTCAGCAGATTCTGGGGTGGGGTGAGGACACCACTTTCATCACCATCTGAGAACTTGTTGGAAGTAGACTATAAGCTCCTTGCAAACCTAATGAACCAGAGGCGGCACTTTCAAACCACGCCCCGCCGCCAGGTGCTCAATGTAGACATTCAAATTCGAAATCATTGCTCCAAGATACAGTGAAGGGGGAGCTGAGGGCTTCTATTGTGTACCCTCACCAGCACAGCATCACACCAGGTCCTGACCTTCATAGCAGCAGTGTTAACAGAGCCTAAACTGGACACTCTCAGTTGGGGCTGGTCTTGTACGCGCCCTGTTACCACCGCTCACTGCAGGAGCTGGGACTCTAGAGAATCTGTCACTGCATTTGTCCAGGAAGCCCAGAGTTCAGAACCCCTGAGGTCAGCACTACGCATGACGCAGCTAGCTCAAGTGAACCCAGGAAGAGAGCCAGCCCACCGCTCTGACCTGAGCTGCCTCCACAGCCTTGGCAGGAATGAGAATCCGAGGAAAGGCATACATAGCTCCCTGCAAGGGGTTGCAATGAATCCCTGGGACTTGGTTAAACAGATCTTCTGTTAGCTTCGCTTTTTGGGCCAGATTACCCAGGACGAGCTCTTTTTCCTGATGAGAGATAGAAAGCACAGGTATCAGGGTCTGAGGACTGGGCTAGATATTGGCTATGGGAGGCTGTTCTTTCAACACACAGGTAACAGGACAGACAGACAAAAGATGAGCTTATATGTGCATAAGTGCTGCAAATGGGGTGGGGGTGGGAGTGAGGGGCAGAATCAGGTCTTCTGCAGGGATTTTTTTCCTGACATACACTCAGGGCACATGGATTAGCAGAGAGTTTTAGGCCACAGGGCAAATGGCTTGTATCATGGATTCTCTATTTACACCTGGAATGCACCTGCACTCCTGAAAAGTTAGAAAAAAAAAACAACCAGTCCTTACCCATCCATCAGTCTGAATGGACTTAGCTCTGAATGGAAAACCCTAGAAACACTTCTAGGAGAGTCATGGATCCTCCTGGAAACAGGCCCATCATGTCATTTGGGGGAATACCCCGCCTCACTCTCACTGTGTGAACACAGACCCAGGCAAAGCAGAATGCCCAATTGGTTCAGAGACAGGCAAGCGTCCAAAACAAGGACTGCTGTACAAGAGGGATGAAGGGGTGACTGAAGTCGGAAAGCGGCAGATCATCTGACGCGTCTTCAGTCCGAAAGAGACCACTGATGTTCCGGGCAGGCCGCCATATGGAGAATTCTAGAAGATACTGTCCCAGGTGGAACAAGCCAGCCACAAAAAAACCCACCAAACACCGTATAATTACACACATACATACACACACACGTGCAATGTATATTAGGGGGATTCATGGAGACAGGAACAGAATGCTGACTTTGGAGGGCTGGCGGAATAGGGGTGTGGGAAGTTAGTATTTACTATGTATGAACTTTCATTTTGTTTTTTTAACTTTTTTTCTTTTTTTTGAGACAGAGTCTCAATATGTAGCCTTAGCTGGTCTCTAACTCAGTGCCTTCCAGGGGCCAGGATTAAAGATATGTACTACCACACCCAGTCAACTTTCAGTTTGTATTGATGGAAAAGTTCTTAAGATGGATCCTGGAGATGCTGTACAACAATGCAAATGTCTTTCATTTCAAAACCACCTTGGGCCATGAGGACTTATGCCCAAGAAACGACTACACCCTCCCCGCAGAAGAGAGATAGAGAGACAGAGAGTCTCTACCAGCTGGTACTGACTTTTAGAGTCCATGACCTCAAGTTGTTTTTTGTTTTTTTAACTGACACTGCCCCTACCTACTTCCCCTTCTTTTCAGGTTAGTGACAGAATCCTGCAAGACACCAGCCTCTCCTGGGATCCCTGCCATCTAGAGTGGTCACAGGTTGAAGGGTCCATTCATTCTCACACAGTTGCAGTCTTGCCACTTCCAACATACTCCCTGTTATATACTCAGACTCATCTCATGAGGGTGGTTAGGGCACCAAGAGACACTCTGGGTGCCCTGTGGAGGATGGATACGAATGGAGACATGCAGACATCAGCAGAAATATAGCCATCTGGAGACACAGCTAAGTTACCACGACCGTGATAGTAGCTGACAGACAGGTCAGAGGTCACGATAGACTCACCTTACTGAACTGCTCAAAGGACTCCTCTCCTGGCACCGGGGGGTTCACCACAATGTCCATAGCGGCCTGCCCAGACACTGGCGGGCAGAGGCGAACTGACAGCAGCTTTACCAGCTGGCCCTTGATTTCAGGGTGCAAGTTGATCACCTCCATGTAGCCCCCTCTGTAGCCACACCTGGAGGGTTGTGAAGGGAGCACACCCATCAGTTATAGGAAGACCTCATAAGATGCAATTTGAACAGACTGTGACACCACATTCTTAGCACCTCATGGGTGGTGTGGCTGAGTTCTTGCCAATGAAAGGTAAATGGAAGTGACATTACAACTTCATTTGCTCACAAGGAAAAGTAAGTGCTCTCTTCTTTTCCTTTCCTGTTTCCTGAGAGATGGAGACAGTGGAGCATCAGTCCCAAGCTCCAGTCCTTAAATGACCCTCAAGGAGCACAGCCAACTCTGATCTTCTGGTATCTTGAACCATTATGGCAAAGATAGATACATTTCTACCTTGTTTGAGTCACTATATCTTAGGTTCATTTTGTTGCAGCAACTTAGCCTGAAACATAACATACATTGGTGCTGCTTACAAGAGTCAGGCACTCCTGGCATCCCACTGTACAGACTCTAGAAGTAAGCACAAGTTCACTGGAGATAATGGGAATCAGAATGATGAGAATGGTGATTTTTGCTGGAACAAATTTTGCTGTCTGAATACAAAACTAAACCAAAACAGAAGGGGACTAAGAAGAAAAACAAAATAAAGCAAGAACCCAGATAAAGGGTCTCAGACACATCTTTCTTGAGTTTTTGGTTTTGGTTGTGAGAGATCCTAGGCTCACGCTCATACCAAACACATCTTTTCACTGACATCTTCAAGTCACCTAATTCAACTCCTACGTGGACCTTTTAGCAGTGTGGGATATTTAATGTGTGTGTATGTGTGTGTGTGGGGGGGGTATATGTGTGTGCATGAAGGTGTGTGTACATGGAGGCTGAAAGTTAGTGCTGGATGTGTCTTTCTTGGTTGCTTTCGACTTTATTGAAGCAGGTCCCTTGCTGAACCCAAAGCTAGTCAATTTCAGCTAATCTAGCTAGCTTGCCAAGGGACCCCTTGTCTCTGGCTCCCCGTGCTGGACTCACAGGTAGCTCCCCCGTGCTGGACTCACAGGTGGCCGCCATACCTGCCCTGCTTTTCTCTGATCTGAACTCTGGTTCTTACACTTGGGCGGCAAGCACTTTATCCAATGAGTCATCTCCCCAGCACCCCAATATGGAATTTTAAAAATTGAGCAGGGTGATAAACCAGGTCAAACTGAGTTCTTTAACTTATAGCCAAAAGACTACTGGTTGATAGAGAGTCAAATCATAAGAAAATAAGCTGAGATTATTCCATGAGTTCAAAAAACCTTTCCTAGTCGTTCTCAGCAACTTTCTTGCGATGCGCCTTTCTTGGTCTATTACTACAAACCTTCGGACATGTAGGTCCCTTGATGCAAGGGCCTAGTTATCTTCTGTGCCCTTGCCACCAACTCTAGAGCACCTGACATGATTAGATGCTCAATAAAAGATTTTAGGGATCATGCAGCTGAACTGAACTGTAAAGACTATTCAGTCGCTGGACTGGATTTTCTGAGACAGGACGATGAATTCTGACATCTTGGAAAGGTTTCTTACAGCACAAGCTATAAGAAAGAACTTTCCATCTGCTCACCACCCTTCAATATTTCTACCTCTTCTTTGATCTCTGGTTTTTACCTGCCACTTGAGTCTGTTCAAAATAAAACACTGCAAAGCAGTCTATTCCTTGGTAACCTAGACTGGAGGAGGACAGAGCATAATCCAGGATACCAGCATCTGAGTATCTCAACAACAGTTGAGACAGAGATGGATGTATGTGATAAACACATGCTAAGTTTGAAAAAGGAATAGAAAACAGATTTGTTTAAGAAAAACACTACATATAAAAATAGTAAGAAGCCAGCACTGCTATCTGGTAGACCAGAAAGGAGCATGAATTAACTCATGCCTGCATTGAATGAAACCAAGAACAATCTAAGGAGATGAACCTGGCCAAAGCATTTCTTCAGACTTTACAGTAATACTGATTCTAGGCTACCAAATGGGCACCCAAGAAACTCTGGTGCTGGGAACAACGCCTCTAGTGCAAACTCGCCGGTTTTTCCTTCTCATTCTTACGCAGGCTCCTCCTCCTCTCCAAACCACTGAGCACTAGGAACCCAGGTCCAGTTCCTGGCCTCATAACAGGCACTTGCAATACAATGAATCCAAAGCCAAATTTCTGCTTTCTCTTCCCAGACCTTCCTCATCTGCTGATAGTGACTTCATCCTTCCTGTTGTTAGAACAAAAAAACCTGGGATGTCCACTCCTCTTTTTATTAAAATCTTTTCCACTAGCAATTCCTCTTAACTCCATGTTCAAACACATTCTGGATCTTCTCCCCAGCTCTACTCACCCAGGGGACTGTAAGAGCTTGAGTCTCTGCAGCTGCCTTTCTCCTTGGCACAGAGCAAACAGGAGTCTCCTGAGGTGAGGATACATCTCTGTTTCTATCACACTGTGCAAAACTGAAAAGTAACTAGGAGGTCCAGGTGATCTGTACTCCTCTGACCTTGGTCTCAGCTTAACCATTTTCTTCCTTGACCCTCCTTTCCAGCCCTAGTACTGCTCCTCCAATACCCCCCCCACATTTCCTCCTCTTGGTCTTTCTTTGCATGTGCCATTGAGATATTCTCCCAGATGGCTTCCTTCCTCCCTCTCCTTTAAGTCTTTAAACTCCAGCTCCATCCTCTGGCATTTCTATCTCGTTTCTGATGTCTGTTCCCCACCTGCCACATGGCTTCCCTCGCCATCTACTGCTTCCCTTTCACTAGCATATGAGCTCTATGAGGGCAGGGTCCTCTGTGTTACAGATTCAGAGTAAGGACTCAGTATCACTCATGCTCAAACGACAAATACAGGACCAAAGCTGGTGGTCTCCTAAGTTTCCCAGTGCTAAGGCAGTCTTGCCCACAGAGCTTGGCATCTGTCTTCTCAACCTCTCTCTCCATGGTCCCACAGATTTTAGTCAATGTTAGCGTAACGGTGATAGTGCTGGCAGAAGATTCTAGGTTTGCAGCAGCTATGGGAGCCTGTTTTAATTTCTATCATTTACCCACAGTCTGGTTTCTTTCAAGCATCGAGCCCCCGTACAATGGCAGTTCTTATACCACTAGATTCTGCTGGGGCAGGACAGCCAGTCTCCTCATTCAGCAAAGTTAAGGGCTGCCTTCTATCAAACTATGTGAGTGGATCACGGGGCAGAGCAGAGGAAAGGGGAGAGAGGAAAGTGTGGCACCGGCACTAAGCAGGCTGGGGCAGCAGAAGAGGGGTGAGCCAACATACTCGCCCATGTAGCCCTTGGAGGTGGAGTGGAAGGAAGCCAGCTCCACGTTGCTGGAGTACTCATGTCCCATCTGGTAAAGCACTTTCTTAAAAGAGTGGAATCTACAGTCTGGAGAGTACACGTTGTCCTGGTACACCTGGAGGGAGAGCATGACAGAGACAGTCACAGTGGGTCCTGCTGGGAGGCCTAAACAGACAAAGGTGCAGCTGCGGGTAGTAGCTAAGGGTGTGGAACCCAAACGGAGTGCAGAGGTGCTCAGTTAACCTGTAGTCAGGGGTAGATCACAAAACTCAGTCCTGAGCAAACCCACTAGCCCAGCTTCCAATGCCACTTCCACAGCAAGCCAGAATGTACCTGAAAGAACCTTGCAGAACCAACAAGAGAGAAGACTCAGACTGGATACTAAACCTAAGATGGCTTAATAAGCTCCTTGACCTCTCACACTGACCACTACCCAGCTTGCAGACTGCCTTTCCAATTCATCAGACCATTGATGATAACAGGATCTCCCATCTTCCCAAGCACATTTTTCTCTGGAAGCACTGTTTATTCTTTTAATAACATAAATGACAACAGCAGTTATATAGTGTTCCTGTTATCCAAATCTCCCTACTTTAGATGTTAACTCTGTAGAGTGGTACCACTTACTAGGTTTGGAATTATTTTGTCCTTTCTCAACTCTTCATTGCCAGAGCAGAGTCCACACATGTTTTCTCTGTCCCTAGATCTGGTGCTCATAGCCCATAGGTACCCAGGATACCTGTTCCATAACCAGGGAAGCAGGCTTTCTGGGTTAATGGGGAGGGTCAGACAAGCTCCATCTTCAACAGCCCAAGCACTTATTATCCTGGGTCACAAGGAAATCCCTTGGCTTCTCTGCTGCCTCTTTTCTTCTCTAGAAATTAATGCTTTAGGTTCGTGATTTGTTACCCAACATTTGGTGGGTAAGCTAAGTTTAAATGTGGGATTGGAGTGGGCAGTTTAAGGAGAAAAGAAATGAAGGCAGTGTTCTAGAAGCTACAACTAACCAGAAAGCACACAGGAATGAAGACAAAGTAAAGACGTAATGTGATGGACCGTCAGGTGCTTCCTTGCAAAGCAGGGAAAAAGAATTTGCAGGTCTTGGTTTCATGATCAGGGTTTCAAGAAGCTAGAGTTATGGAACTGAGATCTCAGAGAGACATAGACTGTTGGCACTAAATGAGACAGCAGATACAGAACTACCGGGAGGTACCGTCATTTCTGCCACAGGGCAGCCATACTCCCTTCTTCAGAACAGTCCCTTGACTTTCCCTCCGGGAATGGCCTTCCCCTGCTTTACATGTGGAAGTTTGGAATGGACAGGGCAGAGATCTTATACCTTGCCAGGGCCTGGCAAATTTGCATATTGCAATCCCCAGGCTACAGTGATTGGTTCAGCAATCAGAGTGTGACCCAACCTGAACCAAACAGGTGCAACTCAAGAGACTTCTACTGAAACTACAAGATGAAAAGAAAGCCTAGTACTGGTTAGCTTCAGTGGTCATTCTGACACTCTTGGAAAGCGAGAATCTCAACTGGGAATTTCTTCCATTAGACTGTCCTGTGGGATATCTGTGAGGCATTTTATTAATTGCTAACTGATGTGGGAGGGCCAGGCCTATTGTGGGTGGTGTCATCCTCTGCAGGTGGGGCTGGACTATATAAGAAAAGCAGGTAAGCCCAAGGGTGAGTGGGAGGACAACCAGTACCAAGTATTCCACGTGGTCTCTGCTTCCGTTCCTGCCTCAGCTCCTTTCACAACAGACTGAGCTGTAAGCCAAATAAACCTTTCTTCTCCAAGTTGTTTTTGGTCAGTGTTTTATCACAGCTCAACAGAAAAGCAAACTAGTAGAAAGAAGCTCCCTTTCTAGGCTGGGAAGATAAAAGGCCTGTGATGAGGCCAACACAGAGATATGAAAAGAGAGAGTCTGGAAGACACAGCTTGAGTTCCTAGATCCAGCCGTATGCCTGTGACTCTACCATCTTATTTCACTCCCCTTCTCTCCCTCCCTCCCTCTCTCTCTCTCTCTCTCCCTCTCTGTCTCTGTATTTATATTATACCTACAACTAGAGCCCAAGCCATAGGTTCTAAGAACGAACATCCTCATCTTTGGCTAGAATCACTCTGCCAATTCCTAGAAAGTTCTGACTACAGATCAATCAGACCTGTGTCCTTCCCCTACAAAAGCAAGCTTGCCCCTCCCTTTCTGAACTTACCCCACCCCTCTCTGGGACTGCTCTTACCTCATCAGCCAGGAGAAAGAGCTTCTCTTCCCAGGCAAAGTGAATCACATCTTCTATGCACTTTCTGCTTTGTACCTGGCCTACAAAATCCCCAAGAAAACCAAAATGTAGGTTGTAATGCTATTTAAATTACCCCCAAGTGATAATCCCACCCAAATCACTTGCGCATCCTGTGGTCTCTGAAGATCCAAGAGACCACCTTCTTAGTTGCTTTGCGTGAAATCGGAATCAACCTCCAGGTATGCCTAGAGGGTCCACTGCTATGTAACTCAATGAAGTCAGGCATGTGGAAAGAACAGTAGCTCACACCCAACTTTCAAGTTATTCTTATGAGTTAGGTGTGTGCATGTGTATATGTGTGCAATGACTTTATTCTGGAAGACAGAGAGGCATGAAATTATCGTAAGAGCAGGAAAATAAAACAAGGTCAAGTCAACCCCCCCACATACCATACACTAACAGTAAGTGATGGAAAAAACTGCACTGGTTGATATGGTAACTGAGTGAGAGTCTGTGGGGAAGAGCTGTGGGTGTCTTCCCGAAAGGCAGGCACACACACCCACAGGAATACAGAGGCTCGTCCCAGCTCAACATCTACTCTCAGAGCTGGCAGATGTTCAAAGCTGTGCTTGCAGAATCAATACCGAATGAACGGGCCTGGGTGCCTGTGTTGCACGGACAGCTGGGCATCACTAGAGACCATGATAATGAGAGCATACTGTAGCTCTCTTTAGCTTCATCTCCCTGCCTCAGGACTTGTCCCAATACCAGCGGAGAAGACACTCACCACCCGTGTCAGAGAAAAAGTGCAAACAGCAAGATGTTTACCTAGCAGCTTACTGGACACACCATGGAACAGGTAGAAAGAGGTAAAAAGCTAGAAATGGACTTTTCCCCCAATATTTTCTGAAACTCTGTATTTGAGTGAGCAGCAGGAATGTCTGGTTTGCTCACAGTCCACTCTGGAAAAGCACTGTTACAATCAGGCTTGCCAATTTCTTTATAAAAGCCACATTTCTTTACTGTGTGTAGAGCATTATCTTTAGTATTGCGCACATGTGCGTGTATATATACACAAACATTATTTCTGCACACACAGAAATCGTAATGCAGGAGTATGTTGCCTTTTACTAAAAACAAAAATGCCTATATTCTTTTCTATGGCATTATGAAAAATGTCTAAAAAGATTTATATGTACCTTATAAAGATTTAGTCAGAATTTCCACCTTTCACTACTAAGTAATGAACTAATTTCTTTCAATTTTTTTTGATCTACTTATTTTTAGTTTATGTGTATGAATATTTTGCCTGCATGTATGTATGTTCATGCAATGCTCACAGAAGTCAGAAGACAGTGTTGGATCCCCTGAAACTGGAGTTAAGGACAGTTGTTAGTTCCCGTGTGGGTGTTGGGAACTGAACCTGAGTCCTCTGCAAGAGTACGCAGTGCTCTTAACCACTGAGCATCTCTCCAGCTCCATGAACTAATTTCTTCACTAAGGGTTTGACTTTTATCCTGCCAATCAAGGCCCACTGAACTTTATAAGAAGCACACTCAGGGCTCTGGGACTCCAGGAGGGTGGCAAGCTCTGTTCTCACTAGCAGGGACCAGCCACTTTGTGGGTAGAACCTGCCTGCAAACTCTCCTGGTCTTATGCTCTCACAATTATATCCTAGTGGAATAGAAGCAAGGATGTGAGCACCAGAATATGCAAAAACAAGTTCACAAAATGCTAAGGAGAACACAAAGAGAAGCCGAAGAAGGACCAGAGCCTCGAATGCTCCTCAGCCTGGTAGAGGAAATGAGCACGAGTAGAATAAAAAAATTCCACTGATGGAGGAAGGGACCTGGAACTGACCTGGAACCTCCTCCCTGAAGACTAGATCTTGTAGTATCAGAGGATACTCTGCAAAATGCCAAGGGAGAAAACCAATCAATGTTCCTACCCAGCTGTAAAGCCTAATAAACACAGTGAGCTAACTTTACTGGCACAGTAGTGCCATTCTTATTTTGGAAGTAATCAATAGCTGTCTAGCTGGAGTTAAGGCCCACTCAATAGGAGGGAACTCTCATGTGTGGTACGACAAACACAGTCAAATACACATGGTGAGAGAGGTCATAGATCCTAGAGAAAAACCTACTTTTGTCATGTCCCTAGACCAATGTAATTTCTTGCCATATTCTAAATATACTTATATTTACAGAGAAGTGTACCTCTCAAAATTTGTCCAAGAAGCTTCTTTTTTTAACAGATGGAGACTATTACAGAGTTCCACAACTGATCAACCACAGAGAATAAGTGTCTGTGGGATGTCCAGCCCAAGTGACACATCTACAATGCAATCTCTAAATCTAAAGCTAAGGGAACATAGTGGAACAGGGGTAGAAAGAATATTAATGTATCTCTCGACTCTCACCAGTGAAGCCACCTCATGCAGCAGATGGTAATTAACACAGTAAGTCACCACTGGCCAAAGTGCAGAGAGTAAGAGACCAAAGAGTGCTTGTCCCTGGGTAAGACTCCTAACTAAACCTTTACCACCCAGGGCTCAGGGTCTACTGCAGAAGAGAGAGCAGGAAGAGCCAGGTGTGGTAGATGACCATAAGGAAACAGATTTCAGGCAGCTGGGAAGTCGCTCATCCGAACTTACAGCAGTGGTGGCAGCATGCACACACCCATGCAGCCTCAAACCAGACAACAACCCAGCACAGAAGTGGAGAATTGGGTACAAAGCCCCAATCTTAGCTGAGCAACTACTGGCAACTACTGGGTGAAGGAGAGTTGGTTTCTTTGGGGAGTGATGCTAGATAGGCTGACGACGCTCCAGTGGATGAACTCAGACCAAGGGACATGTGGGGACACAAACTTGGCTCAGTAGACCTTAATATATATGGCAGAGTGCATGAAATCTGGTGAGACGGGCTATAACAGGGGTGCAGATAGGCGAGGGGTCTAAATATGATAAAGATGTATTATATGAAATTCACAAAAATTCAATAAAAATGAAAAACAAGACAAAACAAAAATTCCACAGATGAACATGATGCAGACCTGAAGATAAAGACAAGCTTACGTCTCCCCGGTGCTGGGACTCAGCAGTCACTTGGGGCACACCCATGAAGACACTGAAGAGACAAGCATGAACAGTTGTAGAGAAAGAGAAAGTCACTTACGGCTCGAGGGGCCAGACGGGGGAGGCCTAAGACACAGCTTTGATACGGGCCCTAAATGTTGGGGTGAGGCCCCCAAATGCGTATCCCCAGAAGCTGGGCCAAAGGAATTTCTCACAAACGGATAGGAACATCTGTGATTGTACTGCCTCACTCCTGTAACAGACCACAGCTGTCCTGTGAGGATTCCCAGCAGGAGGCAAGAGACACAGACTCAGCCTATCTACTAGGTGTAGTGACACATCTATAATCCCAGCACTCGGAAGGCTGAGGCAGTAGGGAAAGCAAGTTCAGGTAAGTCAAACTGGCCTATCAGAGTCCTGGTGATCCGACTGGTTCAGGAATGGGCAGGGTCCCAGTATATACCTGGCCTGGGACCCTCAGTGAAATCACAGAAGCAGCAGATCTCTGAGGCTGCTCGGCTAAGGGGCAATGGCTAGAGTTGCAGAAAGTAACTTCAAGGACAGATTCTTTCTGAGAAGGAATCCAATTTGCAGGAGGGCAGAGCTGAGAAGTGATCTAAAGTCCTTCAAAAATAATGCTGATTCAGGTGTATGGCTTTATGGACTCCACAGTTCCAACATCCAACCCCTTCAGTCTTGAGTTGGGGTTCTGTCTTGAAATTCAAAGTACTCTGTCTTAACATCTCAGGCCATTTTGATATCTGTTAGCCCAGCTGGTTACAGTATGTGGCTGGGAAGCTTCCATTTCCTTTCTCCCCTCTTTCTAGTAGCTGGCTGATCTCATAGATTAAGGGTCCAGAAAGTGAAGCTAGATGCTGCCTACTCAGAACATTACTAGTCATAAAAATATTACTTATATTAATATGCATTCACATGAGCCCTTTACTTAGAACAGGAAAGTCTTTGGGAGGGTATTTCTTCCCAGGTAGCTTATATAAATACATGAGCAGAAGGCACTGACTCAAACAATAGGCCCAACGGCATCTGCCTATAATCCCAGTACTCAGAGGCTGAAGCAGACAGACTGCTGTGAGTCTGAAGCCAGCCTGGACTACAGAGCAAGTATGAGGCCCAACAGGGATACACAGTAAGAACGCTGCCTCAAAAAGGTATACTGACTCAAAATAGCCTCAGCATGCAGATAGGCAGGACCAAGTGTGGTCCTGAGGTCAGCAGAAATGTCCTCTTGGAGCTGGTTAGACACGCCAATTCTCCAGGCTGATCAATCTTCAAAACAGTGGTGGGTAGAACCCATATTTTGCATTTTAACAAGCTAAAGTTTGGGAACCAGTGTTCTCAGGAAGTAATTCTCATCAGAATACTGATGTGTGTCTAGGCCTTATCTTCAGTCAGGAGTGTGGACTGGCCTAAGATATTTTTCAAAGCTCACTTTGTGATTCTGATATACAAGCCAGATTGAAAACACAATTCTGTCATTTTCCTACTGTATCATGGGTAGAATCTTCAGCCCTCCCCACAAGGCGCTGGAGTAAATAACCCAGTGCTGCCACCTTTGCTGAATTCAGGAATTAAGAGTGGTTGCTTCAAGCATCATTTAATGTTCCAGAGAAGCAGACTCCACAATCAGCTCTATTGTGCTTTGGCCCCAACCCAATTTATCTAAACAAAGGAGGAGAGAGGAGCCCTTGTTCTCTGCATCCAAACAGCCCTGGAGACACACAGAGCCAGCAGATCGGAAGTCAAAACAGCCAGGACAGAACGGTATGACTTTTTTTTTAAGAAAAATATGCAAAATTTGGGGTGATTTTATCAAAACCTTTAGAAACAGGCTTCTCTGTTTAACTGCTTTTGTCTTTAATATGACATTTCCATCTCAAAGGAATAACGAAACTGCACACATGGCAGTATTCTGAAGCCACTTCAGAAAAACAAGAAGGAGGAAAAGTAAAAGGAGCCTGAGATTGACTGGTGACAGTGTGTGTGAATAATCTCAAGGAGGTGGCTCTGCAAATGGAATTAAATTGGTCCTGTCAGTAATAGAACTCTGCTCCAGAAAACGCCTGCTTGCTTGCCTTTTGAGGTGGCCTGAGGCAAGTTTCATGGCCCTTTTAGCTAATCTGGAATTGCATTGGGAAACTGGGACAGAGAGGACCTTGCACTTATTCTTAGTGCCCAAATGTCCAGCGCACCAGCCACTCCAGCCCCCAAGAAAGTGGTGAGGGAGGGAAGTATAGACCTGTGGGGTTTCCGGGGTTGATGATGCAGAGGACTTTGGGGTCACAGTGGTCTTTGGCTTCCCGCACTGCCCTCCGGAGCTCATTCACATTCAAGGCCCAGCAGTTCTCCTCATCCAAGTAGTAGTTCACCTGGACGGCGTCAAGCTCAGAGATGACAGCAGAGTACAGTGGGTACTGTGGGATGGGAATTAGCACGCCCGTCCGTGACTTGCCACCCCCGGAGACAAGGAGCTTCAGAATGGTCTGCAACAGAAAGTGACATCTATAGAGTGCGATTTCTTGTCCTTCAAGAGCTTGTAACCAGACAAGCCTGGGCCGGTTTTTACCAGTGGTTCCACTGACTGCTTTGATACAGCGCCAGGCAAGCTGCTTCACTTCCTTCATCCTGTTTCCTTATGTGGAGCATGTTGAGCATGCTTTCAACAGTAGGTAAAATACAGTGTTTTAAAGTTCTTAACACAATACATAGCAAGTCATAAAAGATTCAATATATGATTGGGTGTGGTGGCACACATCTGTAATCCCAGTGTGTGAGTGCTTAAGTCAAAAGACTCACCATGAGTCTGAGGTCAGGCTAGGTTATACTGTGAGATTCTATCTCAAATAAACCAAAACAAATAGAAAATTTCTCAAACAGTAGTATCAAAGCTGGTTCCGATCTAGAATTATTCTGACCTCTCCCTGATATCCCCCTTTCACCTGTTTTTATCAATAATCACCAGCTGTCCATGTATGCCTGGAAAGACTCCCAAATAGGACACTGCTGACATATACACCCACTGTCACAAGGTGGTGCGTGTACCTACTGCCAAACTGAGCAAGGTGTGTATTTACAGATTTCCCAAGAAATCGGCCTATGGGAATCCAGTGAGGTGTTGGTGAAGGTGGCAATATTTCACTTAATCAGTAAGCCCAGATCTTCTGCAAGGAGAGCCTCTGTCTTACAGAGGGCAAGGGTCTATCTCAGGTTCAGTTCCTGGCTGCAGGAATGCCACTGGATTGGAAAGCATGCTGACCACTTAATGTCTCTGGGCCTATTTCCTCATAGGCTTGAGTACAGGATTCGAGCAACTATTTGAAAGGCTTTGGGAAATAACCCTCAACATCAAAACAAGAGCCTGTGGTGGTCAGAAGAAAATACAGCCTTAATAAGATGGAAAGGGTGGGGCAATACCCTCTCCTTGAACAGGAAGAATAAAACGAGTTACAGCAACAGGGGTTGAGAGGCACATGCCCAAAGTGAACAGAGGGCCAGGATGTGTATAGTGAAGTGGTACAGCATTTGCCTACGGAGGGCCTGGGTTGATCCCCACTGAAGAAAAGGCAAAACAAACAAGACAGCCACAAGCCTTCCAAGTCTAGAATTTCAGGCTCTTCCACCACATAACCACTGATAGTAGTCTACTTAACCCTACGCCATCACTCACTGACCAGCGCCCCCAGCCTCAGCCATCTCTTCTCTGACCTCCCAAGTGCTCCTTCACATCCAGACTCTTCCTGGTCAGGCCAAAATTTAACGTACTATTAATTGAACCATGCGCCCCTCCTTCTTACTGAAGCTTCAGCGGTTCTTTATTGCTTTTAGGATAACCTAGATCCTCAGCATGGCCTCTCAGGCCCCAGACGGCTTAGCCATTGCCTGCCTCCCTGGCCCTATGTCTGGTAACTATCCCTCACTGTACATCCTCACCCACCCCAAATCTATTTCCAAACAGTCTTTCTAGATCAAGGTCTTTGCATACACTGATCTTCGGCTCAGAAAACACTTCCTCTCCCACCTTCCCTAGTCCGTTCTTGATTCTTTCAGCCCATCTCAGAGAAGCCTTCCTGACACTGTTCTACCAGGCTGCTTACAATGTTCCTGCTGCTACTACATACAGCACTTTGCCCCTCTCTTCACTGTAGAACAGAAACTGAACACTGTGAATTGAACTTTATTTATGTGGTGTTAATACAGGCCTCCCTAGCATCTAGCCCAGAGAAAGAAAACCAGCATATGCTGAGTTAAAGAAAGGGCAATGCGCACTCTCAACATCTTACAGCTGAAACCTCTGGAGAAAAACTGAGGCTACAGTAGTGTACAGGCTCATTAAGACTAAAAATCATGGAATATTAGCTACCAGGACAGGGGAACCAGAAGGTGGCCCATCCTCCCCACCAAGCTCTCTCCAGGCTAGCCAGTTCAAACAGTTGACTCGAAACTCAAGACTGAGAAGTTTTCATACTGAGGCGAGCATAGTGAGAATGGGTTGCCCTTGCACATACGGAAATGCCGTCGCTAGCTCCAGTGGTTAGGTAGATGTTGTCTGGGTCAGCAGGCACAGCATCTCTCCTGGTGATAAAGGCTGCCACATCTTCACGGATGCAGTTGACACCCTGACTAGCACTGTAAGATCCTGTGAGACAACAAGCAAGTTAGTGACTAGAGATAGGACGTCTGGTTCCACATAATCATCATGACAGCCATGTCATTAACTGAGCGTCAAGAAGGCTGTGGTGCTAACGGAGGGATTGGTTCCCCTTGCTCTGTACTCTGGAATTGTGGCAAGCTACGTAACTACTGATCTGGCCTTCATCCTCTGTTCTTCCACCAATATTTACTGAGCACCCTGGCTTTTAATGTGTCAAATAGTGTCCCTCCCTGGGATTTAGATGTGATTTATGACAACAGAACCCATCTGATCTGGGGTTCCTAGGCTTTTATCAGTGCCTACGCATGGTTCCACGGAACCCGAGAGAATGGATGACAGTACTCCAAAACAGCTCTGAGCTCCAAGCAGCACCAGCAGACACTGGAGGTTACCCCTAGAGACAGTCCACCACTGGCCCCTCCCCATCACAGCTTACTTAGACCCCAATTCCCTGAGTAACTGCTAATCTACTTTTTACAGTCCACAAGTTGGTCCATCACCACTTCCAAACTCCATAGCCTTGCCAAACCCTGCCACACCCAGCCCATTTCAGTGAATCATCCTCAGTCCCAGACCTCAGGGCCTTTGCCCATGCTGCTCCTTCTATCTAGTATGTATCTACAAGTTCTCTGTTACTCATCCTCCACATGAGCTTGAATGCCAACTTGTCCTCTTAAGCTCTCCCTCTACATTAGGATCCCTTGATATAATTCTATAGTTTTCTACCCTTTATCCAATAAATCATAAAAACGTGGAATTACACATACCTATGAAATTCATATGAATTATTTTCAAAGATTTTAGTTATGTGTATGTGTGTGCATCTGCATGTGGGAATTTGCATGCATGCACAGGTGCCTGTGGAGGCCAGAGGTGTTGGATCCCCCTGGAGCTAGACTTACACTGAGCTACCTAACGTGGGTTCTGGGAACTGAACTTGGACTTCTGTAAGAGCTATATGTACTTTTAACTTCTGAGCCATCTCTCCAGTTCCCAACATCAATTATTTTTAATGTCTGCTTCTTTCAGAGTTACTAGTATACTTCATGAGCACAGGAACTCCACACAGCTCAGTCACCTGTGTCCCCCAGTGTTGGAAACAGCACCTGGCACATGCTATGTGCTCAGAACGGGAATGGACATGACACACAGCTCCTACCTCCCTAGGCAGTGTGCTGGGCTTTCACCTTGGTCCTATTTAGTATCTAGGACACATTCTGAGAACTGAACTCCTTATCAAACAGAAAATAAAGAAAGTACTAGTGGGAGCTGGAGTGATGGCTCAATGGTTAAGAGCACTGGCTGTTCTTGCAGAGCACCTGGTTTGCATCACCCACATGATAGCTCACAATCTCCTATGACTCCAATTCCAGGGGACCTGATGCCTTCTTCTAGTCTCTGTGAACATTGCACATGTGTGGTGCACTTACATACATGCAGGCAAAACACTCATACAAATAAAATAAAAAATGAAAATAATAAAACTTTTTTTAGTTTAAAAAAAGACTTCATGCACATATTTAATAATTCCTACTCAGGTCAGCACAGTCCTGGGGCACAGTGACATGTTTCATTTCCTTTTACTTCTATGGCAGGAAACACTTTGGACTGGCCAAGCCTTGGCTGACAGTGACACCTGACAGCACTGTCACAAGAAGTACCACGCTGCCTGCTCTTCGCCGTGGGCAGGTCCTAGTTGCCTCCTAACACCTAACTCAGGGCTCTAGTACACAGATCAACTTTCTTTGCAAGTTCAGACAAAGCACTTCCAAGGTTAAAGATGAAGAGGAAGGCTCAGAATACACTTCCCTTGCTTATATTCATGAGTTCCTGGGACAGAACCCAGTGTAGGCCACAAAACCCTTTGGTAAACTGATCTCTAGCTTGAACACCCTAAGAAAGCCTCCCACCCACCTTCCAGCTTCAGCTGACAGAGGTGAAAAAAACTGTAGAGGAAACTGGCAAGTGGAGGCAGGTGCAGTCCCTCTTCCCTCATATCATACACGTAAGGCAGCTCCCCCTTCCCTCCCTGTCCACGGCAGCTTCTGGAGGGCACAGGAGAAGAGATGCCTCTGGACCTTTCTGCCAGCCTGTGATTTAGACCTCAGATTGGTAGGCAGAGAAGCAAGGGCACTGACTCCTTCCTAAGAGGGATATTACAGTGCCCAGATCAAAAATGCTGATAGGGTGACTGCTGGATAGCTTTAGCTGTCAATTTGACACACCTGGATAGAGGGAACCTCAACTCAGGAACTTCCTACATTGGACTGGCCTGTGGCTATGTCTGTGGGGGCAGTTTCTTGATTGTTGAGTGATGTGGATGGTGCCACCCCTGGGAAGGTGGCCCTGTGTTGAATAAGAAAACAGACTGAGTCCAGGCCAGAAAGCAAGCCAGTAAGCAGCGTTCCTATATGGACTGTGCTCTAGGTTCCTGTCCTGAGCTCCTGCCTTGGCTTCCCTTGATGATGGACTGTGAGCTGTAAGCAGGTAAGTCAAATAAACCCTTTTCTCCCCAAGCTGCTTATGGTCAGTGTTTTGATCACAGCAACAGAAAGCTGACAAGAACAGTGGCCACAGCCAGGAGGTAAGCACAGAGCCAACAATAAGGGCGAGAGCAGAAAAGGGGGAGTAGGTGGGGGAAGGGAGGGAGTGTGAGGGGAGGCAGGGACCAAGGGGGCTGTTCCTGGCTAAGCAACTCAAAAAACTCCATGTCACTCTTAGCTCTAGGCTTCAGAACATTAGGGGACACATCCTAAGAAAGCTTTAAGAACAACTGGTTTTTGATTGAGATATGCCGTGTAGGCACTGGGAAGAAGAAAATAAACAGGGGAAAGAAAACGAGATGAGAACAAAGAGCCAGAGGCCAAGAGTTGCAGTCTAAGCAGGGAAGGAAGGGAGAATATCATTTCACATCTACAGGGGCCAAATTCCAGGACCTCCTTCCATGGAGCACTCTCGTACCTGGTGTTCTATCAGGACAGAGGCAGCCAGCTGGGCATGGGCTCTCAGCAAAGAGGAGAAGAGGCAGAGTTTCAGGAAGACAATGGAGTGGGAGGGGTCACAGGCACAGTTAGATAGAAAGAAGTCAAGGGGAGGGGGTCAGAGAGTTCCTGGACGCTTCACAACTCCAGCAAGTGGTTAGCCATCTTCAGACAATGCTATAGAGACATAGGAAAGCTGAGCAAAGTTGGCTATTGCCCTTCCCCTCACTTCCTAATGCCGAAGATGATCACTGGACTAAACCTTTTACCTAGATAAAAGACCCAAATCTAGAAGAATGTAGGTACTTGCACTTAAGTATCTGACCCATCAAAAGAACTGTATGTATACCACTGACTTGGTAACTACAGGGTGAAAAAGTACCCAATTGCACATTTTCTGCATGTGAGCCACCATCCACATCCTTAACATAGTCATAGCATAGTCCATTGCTTAGCAACAGGGCCCAGACCCATCCTGGAACCCACATTCATTTCACACCTTTGAGGACCTGGTGCATTGGGCCTCACCTAAGCTGTTTCCACCACAAGCCTGTAGAATCCTCCGGGCTCGTTTCTTAGCATCTTCTGGGAAGCTGGGACTGTTCAACAGGTTTGGGTAGGTGCAGAGTGCCATCACCTAAGAAAGAAGGAACAGGCTAGGCTTGCAATAGAGTACCCAAGCACAGAGGACACTGGACAAAGGACAATGAGAAGATGACAGCCCCAAAACCATGCTGTAGCATGTCTCTCCCTGTGGGCTGAGCCTGTGGCATCAGAGCAGCAAGGAGGAAGATGCTGGCTCCCCGCAGCAGGAGAGCTGCTGACAGCCAAGATGCACCACAGTGAAGGCTTGGCCCAAGAATGAGGCGCCAGAGGGGAGCCAGGGCAGAGTATGAGGTTGCTGTAAAGCCCTGGCCTCCATCATCACCCCCCGATGAAGAACAGGCCTAAACAGCCAGGGTCATAAGAACTAGACGGTGACCTGATCAAGGGGCCAGGCCTGGGTGGGCAGCAAAACCGAGCTGACAGGGCAATGAAGGCTATAGACCTTCAAAGACCCACAGCCTGAGACCCTCTCACCCTGCTCTGCCCTTGGTCTCCTCATATCTGAAAGCCGGGACAGCACCCCTCTCCTTGTAACACAAAAGCACCCTAACCACACCAATTAAGAGGATTTACTAAAGACATGTGTGAAAAGGTGCCAGTAAAGCCCCATCACCTGTCTAAAGCTCGCAGTGGAGAAGCCACGTCAGGTGCACTGACGGGGAGCAGGTCCCAGCTCTGACACAAGTCAGGTGAATAACCAGTGTTAGAGCCCGACTTTTCTGCCTCTGTACAATGAGCAATAAAGCTGGCCCACTCTTCCCTCAGCATACTTGGGAAGATCAGAGGAGACAAGTAAAAGCTAGAAGTGGCTGGGTTGGCTTGGGTGATGGCGTCTAGCAGACAGTAAAAATAACTACTGCTTTGGAGCCTGTTTACAATCTGAGCTCCAGACACATCTGGAACCTCTGCTGATGACCAGGGTCCTCAGCCTTCCTCCTGCTTTTTTCTTCCCTTTATAAATCCTAGGCCCATATCCATGAGGACTCACTACCCTAGCTTCTCTGAAGGACAGCAGCAGTGGCTGCAGGACATTCCTTGGGTCAGTCTTGCATGTTCTCGTCTGTTAATCACAGGCTATGGTTGGAGCCTCCCAACCCCCAACAGCTCTCTGCCTCCAAGAGCAGGGTGTGGACATTCCTCCTTCAAGTCACTTCTGGCAGAGAGAGAAGGGAACTAGGCTGCTAGTGCACAGGTTCCTTACCTGTCCTAGCTTGTGACCTTCACCACACACACCAAAACCAGACCTTCTCTAGGAAAAAGATTTCCATATCCGCGTCCCTCGCATCTGCCCACACTGCCCTGTGACATTCACCCACCACACTTGCCCTCTCTCTGGCCCACTGATCTCAACATTGTTAGCCCATGGAACATTCTGTGGTTGATGTTCAAACATAAAACACTGTAAGGCTGCCACTTCCTAGAGCCCTCAGGAGTGAGATGGGTTATACTGGAGGTAGTCATGTGGCATGGTTACCACAGTCTGCACTTTCTACTGGGCTGGTGGAAGGCTTCCAGCAGTCCTTCGAGGCTGTGCTCTGGCAGCTCTGCTGGCCAACAATCAAACCCAGGGTCTTTCCTTGGGCTGTCTTTTCAGCCTAGCATACCACCTTCCAGTCCACTGGGCTTCCGCCTCTCCTGTCTGTCCCACTGCTGCCTACGTGAACACCCTTACCAACAAAGTTCTTTTTTAAAATTTTTGGTTTTTTTAGACAGTATCTCCCTATAGCCCCAGGCTGGCTGCCTCTGCCTCCTGAGGGCTGGGATTAAAGGTATGGGCCACCATGACCAGGAAACAACAAAGCTCTAAACTCAGCACCCACACCTTACACTGAAGAACCTTCCTAGGAGTTTCCTATACCAGAGCAACCCCAAAATTGGATTAAGAAGTTTTAGCAACCTCGGAAGGGAAGCTGCTAAGAGAAGTGAGGGACATGAAGCACTGGGAAAGGATCCACCTCATTGGTCCTCTCTGAGGGGTCTGAGTGCTACTGTGCTGTCCCCTCCCAGCCTCCAGTTCCCTGTTCCCCAAAGCCTTTGTTCCCGAGGACTGGCTCACTTGACGGAGGAAGGTGATTGGCTGCTGGCCCATGGCATGGGCATCCCCAATGTTGGCTCGGATAACCTCAGTGAAAGGTTTTTTGATTCCCTGTAAAGAGAAAGTGGCAAGTGGTTACCTAAAACATTTTTAGACCTTAGATTCCTGAGTCCAAGTAGTGACATCACCACAGGGTATTTTAGTAAGCAGCTCTATTTTGAGTCTTACCAAATATCAAGCACAGTGCCAAGCCTCTGACACGCCTGCTCCCATTCACTCCTTAGAACCACTTCTCTGAGAACTAGTAGTCACCTCATTTTACAGATGAGGAAATTGAGGTTCCAGAAGGCCAAGAAACTTGCCCAATGTCACAAAATTGATAAATACAAGCACTAGGATTTGAACTCTGGAAGGCAGGCCCCAATACAGTTCCTGGCCACTAAGCTGTATTGCCTCCCACTTTCATTTATTTTTATTTTATGTGTATGAGTGTTATGCCTACATGTATGTAAGTGCACCCATGTCATACAATGCTCTCCGAAGTCAGAAGAGGGCATTGGATTCCCTAGAACTGGAGTTAGGGATGGTTCTCAGCCACCATATGGGTACTGGGATTTGAATTTGTAAGAGCAGCCAGTGCTCTTAACTGCTGAGTCATCTCCCCAGCCCAGCCTCCAACTTTTTAGGAAAACTGGAATAGATGTTTTAGTTGACTGGGGCATTCTGAGGCAGGTTCGCAGCCTGTCACTTCACAGGCATGTCTGAAAGACGACACTGGGACAAATGTGGTGGCAGAGAAGTAGAGGTCAGCAACAAAATGCCAAATGTCAGAGAGGGAGAAGTGAGACGCCCCTGTCCCCAAGCACAGTTTCACTTCCATAGCATAAGTAAAAAGCTGGAGAACTGAGTTCACCTTCCCCTCCAGAAGACATTTATTCCCGGGAACTAACTCTTGGTGTTATTGTCTTGCAACGTTGGCTTTGCAGAATGTAAAATATGGGCTGGTTTTCTTTTCCTTTTTAAGCAGCAAGAATAAAAGAGACAGTGAACTGAGCACAGAACAGGAATCACAGAGAGACTGACTCAGAGACCTGTGGATGTCACTGGGGGCTGAATGAAAAACACTTCAGCTGCCATAAATGTGAGGATGGCGGAGATGTGGAGAGAGTATTCTACACAGCCCCCAATAAATCCAGAATTAGCTACTGAAGGAATAGGGTGGACAGGCTCAAGAACTTGCCAGAGTAACGGAAAAGATAATCAGAAATAAACAACACCTTCCAAAGGTATCCCAGGAAGGACGTCCTCAGTGTCATGGTCAATGGAGAAGGGATAAGGCCTGGCCACTGCTCAATTTCCAGTTGTGTTTTCCCCAAAGTAGCCCAAATACAAATTTAAAAGATATAATTCTATGGTTCTGACACTGATGAACTTTGTTTTCTCTGTCTTTGTCTGTTCCTTGGCCCCTATGTTTTATGTGTGTACAAGTATATGTGTGTGTGGTGTGTACGTGCAGGTGTGCGCTTGAGCGTGGGTAAATGTGTACAGGCCAGGAGATGATGGTGGGGGTCCTCCTGCATTGCTTTCCGCCTTATTTCTCTGAGACAAGATCTCTTATTAAATCTGGAACTTGCTGTTTTTTGGCTAGATGGACGGCCAGTGAGTTTCAGTGATCCTTCTGTCTAGACTCCTACCAGCACAGGGTTACAGATACAGGCGTGAGCACACATGGCTTTTCACTTGGGTCCTGGGGTTTTGAACTCAGGTTCATGCTTGCAAGGAAGTGCTCTCTTACCCACTGAACCATCCCTCTCATCTTTTCCTCTCTGTTTTATTTTATTATTTTGTTAAACAGGTGAATAACAATAGTTTAGAAAATTGCTGTGTGTGTGTGTGTGTGTGTGTGTGTGTGTGTGTGTGTGTGTGACAGGGTGTTCCTGTAGCCCCAGCTGGCATGGAATTCACTATGTAGACCAGGCAAAGATCACAGAGATCTGCCTGCCTCTGCCTACCAAGTGCTGGGATTAAAGGCATTCACCTTGCAAGTGCCTTGTCCCCAACCCCTGAGCTATTCAGGGATGGCCATGATTCTTGCGGACAAAAAGAAAAAATCATGCGGCATGATTCTTGGGACAAAAAGAAACAGTGAAGCACCTACAGACCAGGTGGGTGGCAGCACCACACTGCTCCAGGCTGGGCAAGGGGTGAAAGCTGGGGAGATGGGCATGTTGCCACAAGCCCATCCCACAGGCAAGAGCCAAGACTGGTAGGAGTGCAGGGCAGCTTCCTAAATCACTGTACAAAAGGCAGGCCTGACCTGCCCTCAATACCCCAGCATTGGCCTGGGTTCCGGCTGAGCGCCCCTCTATCAGTCTTTAAATCACTGTAGCTCCTAGGTCTACAACTAGCCAAACACAAGTGACTTCAATGGTATGATCAGAACCCATTCTTCAGTAAGGAATAAGTCTGTCACTGCTGTTAAGGCCAAGACCCAACACACAGCTGCGGGCCTAGGCCCTGGGCCAGCCCAATGCAGAAGAGAATAAAGCCTGGAGCTGAGCCCTGATGTTCCTTCCCTGTCCCCTCCCCCTGACGCAACTCAGCCAAATCAGGCTTGCTGACACAAAGTCTGGGAACACTGAGCACCTCCTTTCTTGGGTCTTTGTGTCTACAGACGTGGACATTCTACAATAGATGAGCTTGAGAGAGGAAACAGGCTGCCTTGAATGGACAAGGAGACCACTCTGAATGGGCAACAGTAACCACTCAGAAGAAACTATTCTAGACAGACAAAGTCTACATGGGTTGGGAAATATCAAGGAGCCCCAGAAAGATTCCTACCCAGAGTGACTTGTCCAGGCCTGGCAAGTCTACTCAGCCCTTTGGGGAGAGGACAAAGGGACTCCCAAGCATGCAGCATTTTGATTTCCTCTCAGAGCATTCTAGAGTCCATCTATCTAAAGTACCTGCACATATTCAGTCCACAATTGCCTCCATATGGCACTGAGAGAAGGTCCTGGGTCGGGGAAAGGCCTCCTTCTACCACTCTGGCAGGTAGTGGTAGAGGTAGTGGTAGAGGTGAAACATTTCTTCAAAGAGAAAATAAGGACATTTACCATTGTCCCTCCATTCCACAGTCCAGCACCACTGAAGGTCCCAGGGCTGGTGGAATGGTCCGGAAATAAGGCAAAGCAAAAGAAATCATTAAGAAAATTGAAAGGAAGATATGACACAGTCGGTAAAGTGCTTGCCTTGTAATCACAAGGACCTGAGTTTGAGCTCTAGAACCTGTATAATAAAGTCAAATGCAATGGTGTATGTCGTAATCTCAGTGCTGGGGAGACAGACAGATGGATTCCTGGGGTTCACTGGCACCAGCCTGGTTGAATTAATGAGCTCCAGGCCAATGAGAGTCCCTGTCTCAAAATCCAAGATGCACAGCACCTAAAGAACCTGAGGTTAAGCTGAGAGTGGTGGTGCATGCCTTTAATCCCAGCACTGAGGAGGCTGGGGCAGGTAAATCTCCATGAATTCAAGGCCAGGCCAGCTAGGGCTGCAGAGAGACCCTGCCTCAAAGAGACTAAAATAATTATAAGAAGAAGAACCTGAGGTTGTTCTCTGGCTTCCACATGTACCCTAAATGTGTATGCACGTGTACACACAGAAAGGGACCCATAAACACACATAGAAAAGTGCTATTAAAGAAAATGAAAAGATAGTTGCAGAAAGAGAACATCACAAACTATATATATGATAAAGGGTCAATATCTAAAACATAATTGTAACTCCAACTAGAGAGAACAAAAAAATTAAAATACCCTGCAGAGACATTTTTCCAAAGACATAAAAATGTTAGCTGGGGCTACAGGGAGACCCTGTCTGTCTCAACAGCAACAATATTCAAAACAAAACAAAACAAAACCAAAGTCTAATAGGTAGGGCTGGGTCCAGAGGTTAAGAGCAACCAAGTGGGTCATGGGTGATGGGTCATTACATTCAGTTTCTAGCACTCACAGCAGGTGGTTCCCAAATGCCTTTGACTCCAGCTCTAGGGATCTCCCAGGTACTCTCACATGTGCATGTGCACTCACATGTGCACAAACTCACATGCAAACACACACACACACACACATATAATAAATCTTTTTTAAATGCTCACATGAAAAGGTGCTCAATATCAGTAATGTACTATAAACTGCAAATGATACAATATCTACACAATAAGAGCGCATGCCACTCCTGTTATGCCAAAAGAAGTACTGGCAAGG
Organism: Eospalax fontanierii; assembly: GCA_035773235.1. Taxonomy (NCBI): domain Eukaryota; kingdom Metazoa; phylum Chordata; class Mammalia; order Rodentia; family Spalacidae; genus Eospalax; species Eospalax fontanierii. Next base: position 6,785,823 of record CM069552.1, on the reverse strand, counting down.
ATGTGAAGAGAACCCTTGTATACTGTTGGTGGATATGTAAATTAGCATAATCAATCTGGAAAAAAGTATGCAGAGACCTCAGTAAACAAAAAGTGCATAAACTAGGGCATCACATCATTATAATCCCAGCACTGAGGCTGAGGCAGGAGGATCACGAGTCAAAGGACAGCTAGGGCTGGTGGCACAAGCCTATAACCTCAGTTACGCAGGTCAATGAGACAGGAGTTTCATAAGTTCAAACCCAGCCTATGCTACAGAGTAAGCCCAAAGTTAGCCTGGGCTACACAGCAAAACTGTGTCTCAAAACAAACATAACCAAAACAACTATATGATTCAGTACATATCCAAAGGAAACGATTTCAATCTCCTATAGCGATGTGAACTCTCATATTTACCATATTTACTGCAGTTTTATTCACAATAGTCAAGACATGGAATCAACAAATGAATAGGTGAATTGTGGTATATACATATACATAATCGTGGTGAATATATATATATATATGTATATATGTTTAGTGGAATATTATTCAATCACAAAAAGATGAGTCTGAAAGACACCGTACTAAGTAAAAGAAGCCAGACACAGAAAAACAAATAAGGGGTCGGGAGATGGCTCAGCAGTTAAGATGGGTTCAGTTCCCAACAATGTCAGGTGACTCTCAACCACCTATAAATCCAGCTCTAGGGAATTTGACATCCTCTTTTGGTCTCTGTGGCTACCCACACTGTGCACAAGCCCACACAGAAACACATACACACATATAATTAAAAATAAAAACGAATCTTAAAAAAAACTAACAAAGACAACGTATGAGCTCTCCTCTACATAGTCTGAAAAGTTCTAGTAGAGAGAATGTAGTGGTTGCCAGGGGCTGAGGAACATGGGTCTAAGAGCACAAACTTTGTTATAAGATCAATAAATTCCAGGAATTTAGTGCACACTATGGTAGCTGTAGTTAACAGCGCTGAATTATTTACTTGGAATTTGCTAAGACAATGGATCTTAAATATTATCACATACATAACTGTGTGATGATGGATATGACTGTGACAACAATTTCATAATATATACTTATCTTAAATCATCACATTGTACATCTTTTAAAAAACAACATTTATTTTGGCTGGGCAGGGTGGCTCATGCCTTTAATTCCAGCACTCAAGAGGCAGAGGCAGGTAGATCTCTGTGAATTTGAGGCCACCCTGGTCTACTTAGTGAGTTCCAGGGTAGCTAGGGCTATACAGTAATACCTTGTCTTAAAAAAAGATTAACTTTATTTATCTGTGTATTTGTGTGTGTGTGTATGTATGTATGTATGTGCATGTAAATGCAGGCACCCAAGAAGGCCAGAAGAAGGTGTCAGATACCCTGAAGCTGAAGTTCAGGTGGCTGTGAGCCGTCTGATACAGGTGGTAGGAACCAAACTCAGGTCTTTTACAGAATGTTGTGGATCTTATACATAATTTGTATCTGTCAATGGCACATACCTCAAAAAAGCTAGAGAAGAGGCAGGGGCAAGAACACTTGTTTCCTTGTTCAACGGATGGCTTTAGGTGTTTGATGAGACACATGCTTAAGAATGCCAGTTAGGAGGGCTATTCTATCCATACTCTCCCTTTTGTTCATAAATACTTCTAATAAGAGAGGAAGGGAGGGGGAAAGGGGAAGAAGAAGGAAGGGGGGAGAGAGAAAGAAAGGAAAGTGGAGGAAGGGGGGAGGAAGGAAGGAAGGAAAGAAAGAAAAGTAAAAGGAACAGACAACCAAAGTAAATACTTCCTGCCCACCCCTCTCCTGATGGCAAGAGTTAATAAGTGGGTACAGGGAGTTGGAGAGGTAGCTCTATGGTTAAGTGTGTGAATGACTCTTGAAGAGGATCAGAGTTCAGTTTCCAGAACCCATGTTGGGAGGCTCACAACAGCCTGAAACCCTAGCTCAGCTGACCTCTGTCCTCCTTGGGCACCCATCCATACCCACACACAACATTAAAAATAATACAGAGAAGCCTTGCCAGGCCCAAGAAATTTTGTACAAAAGGCCTCATGCTTCCTAATTTAAATGGACAATTAATGGGACTGGAACAGTCAGGAAGTCCTACAGATAGCTACAGAAACAAAACCCAGTCAATCACAGGGGTCCTGAAAACAGGTGCACTTTACAGTAGACGAAACAGAGGCTTAGCACAAGCCCTGACGTACAACAGGTGAAGCCAGAAGAGACTCAAGCAGCAGCTCCACAGGCCTGAGACTGAGCGACAAGAGCTGCAAGATCACGTCATACCTGGCGTGGTCATGCATGACTACCACCTTGGCACTTGGAAGCTGAGGCAGGAGGTTCACTCAGTTTGATCACAGCCTCAGCTACATGAGAACTTGTCTCAACAACAATAACTAAAAACAAACAAACAAAAAGTCCAAGTTTTCTAAGTACGAAAGCAGGGGGGCTAGGTGTAGGTCCCTGAACTCTGGGGGTCTGTGTACAACTATGAAAGTCAAGAGCTGTAAAGAAAGCTGAAGGATTTTCAGACAGGATCATTTAGGACAGTGAGGTGCAGCTGACCCAGGATGACCCACGGTGTGTTCGTAGACCACTAGAAATTCAGGAAATAGGAAAAGAAAGGGGTTCTGAGTACTTCTTATCCTCGGGCAACTCTGATTAGTCTGAGAACAACGAGGGGTTCTTGCTATGTGCCCAACCTCTAGGTTTAAGTGATCTTCCTGCCTCAGTCTCCTGGGAAGTTGGGACTACAGGCCTTACCACACTGAGCTGGAACAGACTAATAATTAGCTTCTAGCTGTTCAAAAGATTAGCACTAACACTGCAAAGTAGCTTTTGAAGAAATAAACAGTTCTCACTTTGCAGAAGACTAAACTGAGACCAATGACTTGCCTGAGGCACACAGCTCCTAAAGACAGAGCCCAGGGTTCATCCTATCAGAAGTCAACGATAATTTTCCTTTATTTAGTTTTATTTTTGAGATAGGGTCTCATTATATAGCCCTGGCTGGCCTGGAACTCTCTATGCAGACACAGTTGATCTTGAACTCAAGAGATCTACCTGCCTCTGCCTCCCAAGTGCTAGGATGAAAAGTATATGTGGTAATTTTCCAAATACTAAAGTCGTATCTAATCTCAAAATGACCAATGAGCTTCTACTACCTATGCTTAGCACATCCAGGCTTACCAATTGTAGTTTGCTAACTGCAGCCATGTGCTGGTGTCCTATGTTCATATGTAACTCATGCCGTTGGTAGCAATAATCATCAGTCTTCTCTAATTCTGAATGTTCTGTCCTGTGTGAACTTTTGTTTTTGTTATGTATTTCCTTTTCTTTTGGAAACAGAGTGTCACTATATGGCCAGGGCTGGCCTAGAACCTGCTATGTTGACCTTAAATTCTCTAGTGCAGGGACTACAGGCACCACTATTGCGTATGTGTTTATGTGGGTTTAGGTATGTATGTACATGTGTGTGGAGGCCAGAGGTCAACCTTGGGTGTGGTTCCTCAGGAGACGTCCACTTTGTTTTCTGAGGCATTGGCTTGCGTAGTATCACGTGGCTGGCCAGCGAGCCCCAGGGATCCACTGTCTCCTCTTCTCCAGCTGGCATCATAAAACACATGCCACCACACACAGCTTTTTTATGTAAGTTCTGGGCATCAAACGCTGGTCCTCGTGCTTATGTGGCAAGCACTTTACACTTTTGTTTTTTGAGATGGAGTCTCACTTTGTGCCCAGGCTGGCCTTTAACCCCCGGGCTCAAATAATCCTCCTGTCTCAGATTCCCAAGTAGCTAGAACTCCAGGCCTGTGCCACTACACCTGACTTGTGTGTACGTTTACAAGTGGAAAGGTAAAGTCATTCCTTTGTCTGTACTGTGCTGATCCTTGCCCTCAAAAACACTAGAGGAAAAAGAAGTAGGTCGAGAAACTGTCAAATCTTTTAAAAACTCCTTTAATTGTAGCTTATTAAAGAGTGCCGTTCTCAGTGAACATCGGTTCTGAAAAGCTAAGACAGGTTTTCCCTCTGTGGGGTTGCTGCCAGGGAGAAACAAGGCCTCTCTGACCATAAACAGCTTGGCTGGAGAACATCCCTATTCACACCCCTTAGCTGCTCCCCCTCTTCCTTAAGGCTGACTTATTAGAGAAGCAAAAGGCATGGAAAGTAAGCTCCACTAGTCACCATAAAGGCACACCAGAGCCACGTGTCCAGTCTGCACTATTAGCAAAGTACCTGATGAAACGATTCCATAAGGTAGCAGATCCTGGTACCACCAGAGGCCACTTCAGGTCCTCCAGAACATGCTTAGAAGTACAAGGCTTAGAGAATGGAGAAACCCTGGTCCAATCAGGCTATTTACCTCCTTTTACAAACTAGGGAAACAGAGGCCTACAGAATGCATGAAATCGCCCCAATTGTACACCCTACATATCTCTTACCAGATCAAACGTCTTAGAACATTAGTCCTATTTTGATAACGATAATTCAAAACAGAAGTAGAAGAACTAAACCTGGGCAAAGCCAAAGCAAAGTAAAAAAAAAAAAAAAAAAATAGAAACAGGGCTGAAGTACAGCTCTAGCTCAGTGGGGGAGTGTCTGCATAGCATGTGTGAAGCCCTAAGTTCAATTCCTAGCACCAGAAAAAAAAAGAAAGAATTGACAAATGACTCTCAAAAGGCATACTTTTTAAAGGTGGTAAAGTGAAGAAGGGGCTGTCTCCTAAAAATGCAAAGCTAAAGGGCTGAAGGAAGAAGCCAGGGTAACACTTCCAACACTACTAAAATGTAAGTACCATTAAACAGATGGATGGAGAGAACTTCTTAGCTAATTCAGGGGTCAAGCACAGATGGGGCATGGAGCATCTGTCTTGGAAGTTAAAGGATGCTTTGGTCCAACAACCAAGACATGTATTTGCCTCAGTTGTACTCCAGACAGAAATCCTTCTTAGGGTGCCAAGACACAAGGTAAAGTCCTGAGCCTCCCATAAGACCAGTCCATCCTCTCCACCTCATTCACCCCATGACCTCCTTTGGCCACAGACTTCCATTAAAGGCACCAATCCCCTTCCCCAAAGTCCCAAACTTCCTAACTGCCTTTGCTCACAGCACTGCTTCCTTTTGGAATGTTCTCACATATTCTCTGCCTGCTGAAAAACAACAACAACAACAACAACAAACAAAGAAAAAATACCAAACCTTAATGAATTGGGGGCAGGGAGGCTGGTGTAACATTATGGTAGCCTGAAAACTTCCTGAAACCAAAGTCAGCGAGTCACCTCTCAGTCCTCACCATCCTCCTAGTTTATGGAGCCAACACGGAAGTAGCTATTTAGCAAAAGGTAGAGATAATTCCTGGAACCTCTCCCAGCTCTGAAACCAGCTGTAAAGTGACCAACAGGGAAGACATTAATCCTAGCTTTGTTTTAGCTGGGTGGCTGATGCCTCAAGGAGGGACAGCTGCAGCCTACCCGATATCAAAGAATAAAGTAGCAGGAACGTATGTGTTCTGCCCATGGCCCATCTGCGGGTCAGGCAGGCACAGAAACAGAGCTAGTTTTCTCTAGGCTAACCTTTAAACTTAGCCTTGCAAAGAGTACAGCAACAGAAACCGGACTCTGACTTGTCTAAGTCACTGTTTCACTGTTTTGAGTCAGCAAAACTGGGTGCCCCATGAGGTATCAGCAGTCCATGAACTCATCAAACTCTCCATGTGAATGGGAGCCCCTGAGATCTCTTCTCATGTACTCAGGGACACTGAGTACCTTACGGGGGGGGGGGGGGGGGGGAGGGGGACACGGACGGACACACACGACACTGGGATCTAGTTTCTCTGGGAACAATCATCCACCCTCTGGGTCAGCACTACCAGGCAACTACGTCATTTGCTTCTTACAAATCTTAGAAGCATTTCCGTTTTAGTGTTCTCTCTTCACTCTGCCTTCCAAGGTCCACCCAGGTTGGAACTCAGTATCCTAGCAGGGCACGGTGGTATGTGCCTGTAAGCCTGAAATTCCAACACATGGAAGGTGGAGGCTGGAGGATGAGTCCAAGACCAGCCTGAACCACACAGCCAGACCTTGTCCCCCAAAGACCAACGTTTACAACCTAGCCAAGACACTGTAGTCGTGACAGGAAGGAATCATCCCACAATTTTTTACAACAGCTATGAGCTCAAGTCAATATCTCCAACAACACCCAAGATGAAGTCCCAGGGTCACCTTATGAAGGGCCCAAGGACCCAACTCTCTGACTCCCCATAGCAGTCAAGGTTCCAGAAGCACAAAAGAAGGAATTCTGTTAAACCCTCCTCCACACCATCACCCTTGTAAGGCAATGGTGACTGGCAAAGACCCAAAGGCTCCTGGAACAAACTATCCCACAGTCGCCCTCCCTTCCCTCCCACTTAATAGGGTTTTCATCATCACTCCATCCAGCAACTATTCAACTCCCAAGTCCCTTCATTTTACTTTCTTCAAAGCACTTATTCACTCTTTGAAACTCTCACTTCTTTATTCGCTTGTTTTCCTTTCCTGTGAATGGCTCTTGGTCCCGCGGGGGTAGGACACACAAGGAACATGCAGTGCCTGGCGGCCAGGGAGCTCAATAATTGGATACAATTCAACAAGTAAACCGTCTGAAGGCCTCACTTTGTGCCAGATGCTGGGCACCGGTAGATGACCGACGAGAGAAGAGCGTTCTCTCGTTCTGGCCGAAAGTGGCAGAATGAAGAAGCAAACTGCGGGGGTGGAAATACGGCCGGAGGACCCCAAAAGGGCCTGCCCAGGTCCTTCCCGCCACCAGCGCCCCCTGGCCTCCCGCCCCGCAGGCCCCGCGCTCACCCGCCGCAGCTCCATCTCGATCTCGCCCGCCTTGAGCACGATGGGTCCGCGCACAGCGTACTCCACCGCCTTCACCTGCGGGTTCATGGACTCGAGGGTGAGGATGCGGTCGCGAGGGCTGCGCTCTGGCCGCACCTTGAGCGCCGCTGAGGCCTCGGCGGCTGCGCTGCTCTGACTACGGCCCCAGGGGCTGGCGGCGCGGGGGCAGGAGCCCCTCCGGACCAGCACCGCTGCCCGCTGCATCGTGCGCCCGCCTAGGGAAACCTTGGCACAAAAACAACGAGAACAAGCACGTCGCGCACAGCCCGAGGTGGGCACCCGTCCCCCGAGAGCCAAAGACTCCCTGCAAGCAGTGCCAGCTTAGCGCCCGGTGGATCCGCACCCCCGGGTCCTGGGACCCTCCACCGTGCCACGGCAGCGGTGCCACAAACGCTGAGCAGCGGGCTCCTGCAAAGGCTGAGCCCAGGGTGCGCATGCAACGTGCCTATCGTCCCCTGGCCGCCCTCAGCGCCAGGCTAACACGCGCCAGGACGGCTCTCCAGCTCCGAAGCCCGCAACCGCATCCCTGCTCTCGGCAGCCGCACCTCCCCGCCCCGTGCGTTCACACACCCACCGCCCTCGGCTCCTCCTCGGGCCGCGCGCTGGCTTCTGGGCCTTGTAGTTATCCTGGCCGTAGCAGAGCCGCTGTGGCCGGATGGAGAAACTACAAGTCCTCTAGTGCCTGGCGCAGGCTCCGACGGGGCCCGGGCTCCGAGTGGGAGCGGTCCAGCGGTTCAGCCCACTGCTGGGCGGATCGCGGACAGGCAACCTGGAGGATTTGGGAGGAACCCTACCTTCCTGCAGCTTTGGCGAATTTAGAGCTGTTTGCTTCTTGGCTGCCTCTCTGTGGACGTGCACCCCACCTCCCTTTACCTTCACCTCGCAACGCCTACAAGGACACGGTCCGCGTGATGATGTAGTCTTCACCCTGAATTTCATCATCCAGGGCCATACGCTGCCACTGGCCGCTCAAGGGCAGCTGTAGGGAGTAGGGCCTCTGAAGCTTGATGAGTGCATGCAGATCCCTTCTCAGTATCAGTGTTCTTGTCAGCAAAAATATCGACTGTTTTTGTGAGAAAGGACTACATCCCAGGTGCTAAGGTTTTGCCTGACCACTCTTATCTGAAGCCCTACTTCATCTTGATTATTTCCATTTTATTTTCTTTCCAGCCTTCCTAGCATAAGGAACGTTTTTCTTATCCACCATTTTCACAGGATCCAATAGTTCCTCTAATGGTAGACACTTGGTAAGTACTTGTTGAAGAATGAACGCACAGTACATGGTAGCTATTACTTCCGGTAATATTTATTTTTTGGCTAATACCTTTGGAGCCAGTAGGTTCCCTTTCCCTGGCACGTGCAGAACAAGTACAAGACAAGAGGAGGTGGTGGTGTGGGTTCATGCAAAGACAGTAGCTGAGACACTAACATCTACACAGAGGATATGCCGGTGCCACTTGCCCTCTCTATCTCAGGCTCCAGATATGCAAAATATAATTGGTTAAATGATCTCTCTTGTCCTTGCTAGAAATTTTGTGATTCTGGGAGTTTTTAGACAGAATAGCCCAAAGCTGAACAGTCTGTGCCGCCCCCCCCCCCCCCCCCCCCCCGCAAAACAAACTTTAGGCTTGTGAAAGCTGGGGAGAAAGGTACTTAGTAAACCCAGCTTTGTAAAGGAGAAGGCAGGCAGCAGGGATTCTGGGCTGAGTATAGTTGCAGCCACTTATAGTTATCTGACTTCAAACCTATTTCTTAGCCTTTCCCCCATGTGTAAAATCGGGCCAACAGTACCCATCTCATGTAACTGAGGTGGAAGTTCTGGAGGAAATTTTTCCAAAACTTGGATCCTAGTGTTGTGCATCACTCATTTAATCTCCTGTCAAGAGAATGCCATATGTGTTGATCAAATAACTTGGTTAATGATGGAAGAGGAATGTATTGTGAGAACAGAAATCAGAGATATCTCTGAATGTTCCTATGTTAGCTAAGTGGCTTCAGTTCTCAAGGTCCTGAAAAGTTGTTCGGGCTTCTCTATTTTGGGGGTTTTTCCACTTTTTTATTTTATTTATTTTAGTTACAAGAAAAACACAATGTCTTTAGTTATATTTAGTTACAATAGATTGTTCATTAAGGGAGAAGTATGGAGGAGCATAGAGGTATGCTAGTCCTCTCCTGTGGCCTGGCTCCCAGAGGACAAGAAGGGAGTGAAGTTCTTTGAGTTTTTATTATTTATTTATTTATTTTGGTCTTTTTAGACAGGATCTTTCTGTAGCCCCAGCTGGCCTTGAACTTGCTATGTAGATCAGGCTAGCCTTGAACTCACAGAAATCCGCCTCTTGAGTGCTGGGATTAAAGACATGCACTACCATACTGGGCCCTCTTTGGGTTTCTAATAGAGCAGTTTGATACCCCCCACCCCCAACCCTTCCGGCAGCTCTGTCTACTGCTTTGTCTCAGTGGCCTTGAATTTAGTCTCCAGGTTGAAGATTCTCCTAATGGGCTTGGGCCTCTGAGTTCTGCACTCTGCCCAGTTGAGGACCACACAAATACACTCCTCCTCCTCCAAAACACAGTTGACCTGTACATGATGTAAATACATTCTTTCACTATCCTCTGTTGAGTCATTGTACGATGTCATTCCAGCTATCTCTACCCTAATCAGTGCTGACAAAGGAGCTGGAAGGAGGTCTCTGAGGCGGGAACATAAGACCATGTGTACAACTGAAAGAACAACACTCAGCATGCTGTGGACTTACACTGGCTCCCGTGTCCTCATTGCACAGCACAAGTAGTTAGTGCTCCGAACTTGTCCAGTGCTGCTGTGTCTCTCTGAGATTGCATAAGAAGGCTCCCCAGGATTGGGGGAGTGGCTCAGTGGTCGGCAGCCTGTCTAGCATTCTTGAAGGCCAGGGTTCAATTCAGAGGGGGCGGAAGGGGAGGGTGCTGATAAAAAATAAACAAAACACCTCTCTTGTGAACGTGAACCACTCTTAACTATGTACAAAGCACAAAAGGGCACACAGTATTATTTTTACTTTACAGAGGCTCAGTTGCTTAACTCGTTCAGCCAGCCAGTAGAGTGTAGAGCAGGGATTGTCCTTCATAACCAGGTGCTATAATACCTGTACCCTCTCCCCCAGGACACTGGGACCAGTCTTGCATAACTCTCTGAATTTGGAAATTTGAATTGCTGACTGCAATGCACTAAGCCTTGAAAAGTTTCTTCATGGTAATTATAATGATGGTGGCTAACTGTAAACTTTGCTTTCACTTGCTGTCTATACCAAATGACCAGTAGGAGCAGGTCACTAAATGTTAAAGTTAAAACTCAACTGAGATGATCATGAATGCCTGTGAACAAGGTAAAAGCTTCAAATATACAATTCTATCCACAGGCACAGTGGGGTTATGTATTTGCAAGGCATGCATGGTATTTGTCTTATTCATTAATTCAACAAGGTTTTATTGTGTACCTAGCACATGCTAGGAACTGTTCTAAGTTCTAGGACATCAATAAGTCAAACAGACTGTCCCTGCATAGAACAGACAGTTTCATAACAAAAGCAGATGCCATTCAACTCATCACACACACAAGCATGTGATTACAAACTAAAATAACAACTAGGGAGGAAAAGAATGTCATTTTATGAGAATACATAAGTCTAAGTGGAAGTTTGCCAGGTTAGTTAGCGTTTGAGCTTTCCAGAACAGTAAAGGACAGCAGTGGGAAAAGTGTGGTAAACACAGAGGTGTGCTTTACCTGACCTGTGGTTACGGTCAGGTCCTAACTGGAGAGGAAACACCTGCACAAGGCGGCATTAGAATCTGGTGGACTCTTTTGTTCCCGTACCTCTGAGGCTATTTGACTGAGACTTTGTTAGGCCTGCATTACAGCTTTTCCTTCACTGCCCATCTTGTTTATTCCCACTTCTTGCATAAGTTGTTCCCTAATTACTACCTTGAACCTCATACCACTCTCAGTGTCAATGGTGAGATAGATGGCTTCTTAGGCCAGAGACACTGAAGGCCTAGAGGTCTCAGGCATTCCAAGAAGTCCAGGGTGATTACAGGGTGAATAGTGAGGGAGGACAAGGCTGAGACAGGAGGAAAAATGAGTAGTGTCGAGGTAGGCAGGACACAACATGTCAACACATCGGAGTAGGAAATGTTTTCTATAGAAAAGAACTCAAAAGCATAAGCAACAAAAGAGAAAATAAATGTTATTATATACATATATAATTATTTCAAATTTAAAAACTTCTGTACAGTAAAGGAAAGAATCTACTGGGTATTGAGAAAACCTGTAGAATGGGGAGCTAGAGAGGCAGTTCAGTTGGTAGAGTGCTTGTCTAGCATGTACAAAAAGTCCTGGATTTGATATCCAACAACATATAAATGGTGTGGTAGCACATGGCTGTAATACTTGGGAAGTACAGACAGGAAGATTAGAAGGTCAAGGTCATTCTCAGCTATATTGTAATTCTGAGGCCAACCTAGGTTACCTCTCCAAAACAAAAACAAAAAACAGGAAAAGGCTAGCTAGATGGCTCAGTGGGTAAATGCATTTCTCTTGAAAGCCTGTCAACTCATGTAAAGGTAGAAGGAGAGAAATTTCACAAAGTTGTCCTCTGGTCTCCACAGGTGCACCATGGTGTTAGTGCCCACACGCACACATCATGCACACAGACATACTACTACTACTACTAATATTAAATACAGCCCCCAAACAAAACAAAAGGCTACTATAGAATGCAAATCTAATAAGAAACTGAGCAACAAAAGTAAAAGGAGGCAAATGGAGCTGGGGAGACCGATCAGTGGTTAGAATACGGACCTTGTTGCTGGGCATGATCGTATACACCTTTACTCGCAGCACTTTGGAGGGAGAGGCAGGTGGGTCTCTATGAGTTCAAGGCCAGACCAGTCTACAAGTTCCAGGGTAGCTGGGGAGGGCTATAGTATTCCTTTTCATGCAAGTGTGAAGACCAATGTTTGGATCTCCAGGAACCAAGGAAGTGCCAGGTGGGCATGGTAACCTACCTGAAATTCTAGATCTTGGAAGGCAAAGACAGCCAATCCCCAGGACAAGCTGTCTAGTCAAGCTGTGGGTTCAATTAAGAGACCCTGTCTCAATGAATAAGGTCTCCATAGCACATTGCACATGAGTGCCCACACACATGCAAATATGCATAAACAAATGCATATACCCTACACATATGTGTACATGATACAAAATGGATCAAATTATCTGAATAAATATTTCTCAAGATAAGATACAGAAATAACTAACAGATATATGAAAAAGATGCTTACTATGACTGATCATCAGAGAAATGCAAATCAAAGCCATAATGAAATGTCATCTCACCCCAACTAGAAGGCTATCAGAAAACAACAAGGGTTTGGAGAGATGGCTCAGCAGTTAAAAGCACTGGTTGCTCTTGTGGAGGACTTGGGTTCCATTCCCAACACTCACATAGTGGCTAACAACCCTCCAGGACTCCAGTTCTAGGGGATCCAATGCCCTCTTATGACCTCCATGGGCATTGCATGCACATGGTGCACTTACATACATACAGGCAAAATACTGATATATAGAAAATAAGACTAAATTTAAAAAGTAAAAACAAAACAAAAACAACTGCTGGATAGGATACGGAAAAAGGATAAACTCTAATACACTGTTCATGAGAATGCAAATTAGTACAGCCATTATGGGAAATAATATAAAGTTTATTGTAAAAAACTAGAAAGGGAATTAACAAATGATCCAGCAATCCCAGCACTCGGGATATAACCAAAGGAAATAATAGCATTACAAAGAAACACTTGCACTCCCATGTTAAATGCAACGTCATTCACAATAGCCAAGATATGAGTATAATTGATGGTGAAAGAAAAAAAGAAAATTTTAATTTTATTTAATTATTTTTATTTTATGTGGATGAGTGTTTTGCTTGCATGTATGTAAGTGCACTCATGTCATGCAATGCCTGCGGAGGTCAGAAGATCCTCTGGAACTGGAGTTTGAATGGTTGTTAGCCACCATATGGATTCTGGGAACTGAATCTGCGTCCTTTGCAAAAGCAGCCAGTGCTCTTAACCACTGAGAAATTTCTCTATCCCCATGATCAAAGAAAATTATATATATATATATATATATATATATATTATATATGTGTGTGTGTATGAATATTATTCAGCCACAAAAGAAGAAATTCTGTCATTTGTGGCAACATAGGTAGAACTAGAGAACATGATGTTACATGAAATAAACCAAGCATAGGAAAATGTTAAAAGGTTATTTCATAGAAGAGAGTAGAATAGTAGTCACCAGGAAGGATAGAGGGGAGGAAATATAATATGAATAATGAGTACCATTGAAGAACAAGCTCTAGTGTTCTGCAGCAAAATAGGATAACTTCAGTTTACAACAGCTTATGGCATAGTATCTGAGGAATACAAAAGAGTTTGAAAGTTCTCAACATAAACAAAGGATAAGTATTTAATAAGATGTTAAAGATAAACTGTAGACTTCATCCTAAAATGACTGAATCCTCTGGAGGTTTAAAGTAGAGGAGTAACATGATCAGATTAACGTTTTAAATTCTGCTACACAGAGAAGAGAATGAAGGGGCCATGAAGGTTGAGGAACATGAGCTATAATATGGAGGTCCATGTTGGCTGGTGGGGTGTGAGTGATGAACAGGTTCTTATGATATCCCCAGTAATTTGCATATTATCTGGCATACAAATTCTCAGTAAATTGTTGTCAAATGAATGACAAAGTCAATTACACAAGACCCATGTTCTTCAAGTGCTTAAAGATAAACACTATTCATAGTAGATAATTTACCTTTCAGACATTCTAATCTATCCAAATAGCCACATAAAAAGTAAAAGTCTCAGATATCATCTCTGAACTCTTTCTGCAACCCTATGAGTCAGGCTGTCATGTCCAGTGACGGATGAAGAAACAGGCTCACTTTATAGGGGCTGCACCTGTGTCTGAGGGAGTCAGTCCAGTGAGTGTGGCTGTGATGGTTCCAACTTCCAGCAAGAGATAGGTAGTCAGTAGTAAGGGAAGTACCTCAAAGGGCAGCCCAGTAGTCCTTGGAGGCAGTGAGGGCCATTCGTAACTACAGAACAGTACAGAAAGTATACAGTGTCCAGGAAGGTGGACATGTGGGTACTAGAGGGCTACCAGGAAAGACAGATAACCTCCCTAAATGTCAAATTGTTCTTGGGTGCTTGAGTGACCCTTTGAAAGGTAACTCTTAGTCCATTATTCCCAAAGATACCTGGAGAACCTGGGAAAAGTTAATGCTTTCAGTAATTCCATGCCACTGTCCCAGTAATCCCATCCCTGGCTTGTGGTCTAGGGCAGTGATTCTACTATTGCTACATGTTGACCTTGTATTTACCTAAGTACATATTTCAGAGCATTGTCCCAGACTCATTGGTTCTGATAGGCCAGGAATTTCCATTTTATTGGAATCCTGCTATGCACCGAAGTTTAAGAAAATAGGCTCACAATAGGCTGGGTGTGCCAAGGTGGGGAAAACATGCAACAAGGAGGTCTGAATTTATTATTAGTTCTACATGTATATATATATATATATATGTATGTATATAGCCTCATGCCACTGCTGTCCCGGTTTTAGACTTGACATCCTCATGTGTAGGATTTCCTAAATGCTCACTTGACTTCAGAGCTTCTTGGTATTCTAAGGAAGTTGGAACCATCACAGACACTCTCACTAGACTGACTCCCTCAGGCACAGATTCAGCCCCTATAGAGTGAGACAGTTTCTTCATCCGTCACTGGACATGACAGTAATGCCTGACTCACTGACTCATAAGGTTGCAGAAAGAGTTCAGAGATGATATCTGAGACTTTTACTTTTTATGTGGCTATTTGGATACATTAGAATGTCTGAAAGGTAAATTATCTACTATGAATAGTGCTTATCTTTAAGTAATGGGGTTATTAGTAACTTATTTTCCTTTTATAAAAGCATAGATTTTCAGTTTTAAGAAGTACCTGGACATGATATCACATGCCTGTAATCTTAGCACTTGAGATGCTGAAATAAGATTGCTGCAAGTTTGAGACCAACCAGATACATAGCAAGACCCTACCTCAAAAGCCATAAGCTAAAAGTTAAATGTTATCACTCATACACACATAGGTGTGTGGTTATGGATGTATAAATTAATTTGACTGTGGTAATCATTTCACAGTGTATACATATCTCAACCACATTGTACATTAAAACATATTTATTTTTTATTTGTGTGTGTGTGTGTGTGTGTGTGTGTGTGTGTGTGTGTGTGTGTATGTGTGTCCTTAGAGTCCAGAAGAAGATACCAGATCCCATGGAGCTAGAGTTGCAGGTAGTTTTGAATCATCTGGTGTGGGAACCGAACTCATCCTCTGTAAGGGCAGCAAGTGCTTTAAACTTCTGAGTCATCTCCCCAGCCTTGTTCCATTAATTAATTACATTAGTCAGGCAGACTCTGATCCTTTTCATTTCTTTGTTATCTACTGCATTTGGTTTAGGGGTTCTTATTTTTCTTGAAGTACATATTTAAGTTATCTATTTGAGGTCTCTAATATTTTTAGGCATTCATAGCTGAGCATGGTGGAACACCCTTTTAATCCCAGCACTCGGGAGGCAGAGGCAGGTAGATCTCTGTGAGTTCAACACAGCCTGGTCTACATAGAGAATTTCAGGCCAGTCAAGAGCTACAGGGGGGCCCTTTCTCAAATAAATAAATAAGTAAGTAAATAAATAAATAATCAGTAAGTTCATAGTTGCGGTGTTGACTCTGTGATGCCACATGATGGTCATGCCAAAATAAAGAGAGCCTGACTCTTAGCATCCATCTTGGTTAAGAGCAAATCTTAACCGCTGGGAACCTGCTTCTTCGGAATTCTCTCACAACTGTTCTTCCAGATAAGGACTCACTTATTCTTTTATTGGAACAGTATATCTAGCATAAAAGGGGGAAGTGAAAATGGACCCTTATTAGAAGATTATGTCCCTTCTGGCCCCTACTGTCTCAGGACACAGGACCACAAACAGACACTATCAATTTCATCCTATCGTTTGTAACACAAATGGGATAATCTTTTTATCTTTATCACTTTCAATAAATATCTGAGCTGTTTGTAGTCTTTCTTGTTTGTTGCAATTTTTGAGATAAGTTCTCATTGTGAGATCCTGATTGGCCTGGAACTTGCTGTATAGATCAGGCTGTTCTGGAACTCACAAAGATCCTCCTGTCTCTGTTTCCCACAGGCTGGGAGTAAAGGCATGCACCACCATGCCTGGCCTCAGTTCTAGAAACTTTTAAATTTCCTCCCTAATTTCTTCAGTGACTAATGAATATTGTTCAGCCTTTGAATATTTGTGTAATTTCTGTATTTTTTTCTTGCTAGTGATTACTAGTTTTATTGCGCTATGATCTGGGAAGATGCACAAGAGCATTTCTGTTCTGTTGTGTTTTGTAAGACTTGCTTTCTGGCCTCAATGGTTTTCTATTTTACAAAAGTTCCATAAAATGCTGAAAAATATATATATTTGGATCTGTTTGAAGGGATATTCTGTATATTTGTTAAGTTCACTTTATCTATGATATAACTAAACTCTGATGTTTGTTGAACTGTTGTTTGAATTACCCATCTATAGACAAGTAGGGTAAAATCATCCACTATTATTGTGTTAAGACTCATCTGTCTACTTCGTGTTTAATGCATATAGATCTATAATTGCTGTATCTTATTGATAAATATTTACCCTTTTTACAATGTAGTAGCTTTTTTTAAAAGAAAGGGTCTTATGTATCCCAGGCTGGCCTCAAACTTACTACATAGTTGAGAATGGACTTGACTTTTGCCTCTTGCCTCCACCACTGGGTGCTGAGGTTACAGGTATCAGCCACCAAGCCAGGTTTTTATGCAGTGTTGAAGACTGAACCTAGTACATACTAGTTGAGCACTCTGCCAGTTGTTACAGCCCCAGCCCCCGTAGTGGAATTCCATATCTCTATGACTAATTTGGTTTGAAGTCTGTTTTATCAAACATCAGAATATCTACACCAGCTTGTTTGTGTTTCCATGGTCTTGATTGGTTTCCATCCTTTGACTCTCAGCCTTTGGGTGTTTTTTTTTTTTTAACAGTATATGTTTCCTAGAAAGAACATATTGTTTGATCTAGTGTTTTTAACCTGGTCTTCCAGTCTGTTTTTCTTTATTGGTGAGTTGAGGCCATTTATACTTAAAGTTATTATTGAGAGAGGTTTATCCTATAGTTTTGTTGGTTGTTTTACTGTTAGGCTGGCTTAGTGTTTGTTCTTTACTTTCTTCCCTTCCCTGTTAGTATTAGGAGTTTGTTAGTTTACTGTGTTGGACATGATAAACTCTTTCCTACATTTCCTTTGTCTATTCCTCTCATGAAATATAATCTTATGTTCTTGTGATTGAGACTGTATTTTTTCTCTTCTGTGATTAGTATTCCTTTAAGGATCTTCTGTTGTGCTAGCTTAATAATAGTGAACTATCCTTGTTTGTGCTTGTCCTGAAATGTCTTCATTTTCTGTCAGTTTTTGAAGATAACTTTGCTAGATGTAGTACTCTTAGTTGGCAGGTTTGTTTGTTTTTATCTTAGGGATTGAAACATGATTCCACATTTTTCCTAACTTTAAGAGTTGCTGACAAGAGCTCTGAGCTTATTCTAAAGCATCTCCATTTGTAGGTGAGTTGATATTTTTCCCTTTCAGCTCTTATTCCTGCTCCTTTGCTTTGCATTTCTGACATCTTAACTATATCATGAAGAGGTTGGGTCTTCTATGGTCATGTTTATTTGTCTTTCTAAATAACTTGTGTTTGAATGTCTGTTTTTTTTCTGTAGATTTGGGGAGAAGAAAATATATTGCTCTAAAGTGGAAAAAGTTGTAAACAAAATTAAATGAATGCATGAATGGGAGAACAAAAAAATAATATAAAAACATTTTTAAATGAAACAATCTTGCCAAATGTGTAGTTTAAACAGGATAGGGAATCATAAGGAAGAAGATGAAGAACACATGAGGTATGAGAGCAGTTTCTTTCTGGGGCCTTGAAACTTGGATCCGTCCAGTTCTATGTGTGGAGTTGGAGGGCAGTTAAACTGGTGGCCTAGTGTGTGATTTCTGCTAAAATTGTCTTCACCATGGTAGCTTTCTTTTTTCCATACCAGGAGCCTCTGCAGGCCACACTTAGCCTTGTAGCTGTGAGCTGGGCAAGTTATAGGGACAGAAATACTTAAGTTCATCTTGCTTCTTCAGGTAGAACTCCCGGGGGTGCCTAATGTTCAGCTGAGTAGTGTCTCTTAGGTGTGATGTAAAGAAAGCAACCATCGGTACCAGCAGGTGAACTGTCTTCATATTTTCAGACCTCCTGAGCATTAATCACCTGCTCAAGGGATACAGATGTAGCTTCCATCTATAAGCCTGGAACGTCTGAGCCCTTGGGCTCTGTAACAACTCTCCAGAGCCATATCTACCTGCTGGCCTCAGACACAGAATAATCAAACTCCAAAGTCATTCTGTTGATAAGATCTAGTTCTAGCTACCAAGGGCAGGAATATCTCTAACTATACTGACCAGCCTAGGTTGATCAAGAGGAACTCCAGCCAATTGTTATTTGAGTATCACTTTTAATTAAGGGAAAGAGGACAAAGCAGGTACAATTGAGGTACTTTAACTCATGTACTTAGTAAGTTTTTCATATATAAAATTTCACACTCAGGGCTGGAGAGATGGCTCAGCAGTTAAGAGCACTGGTTGCTCTTGCAGAGCAGGTTTAGTTCCCAGCGGCTAACAGCCATCTGTAAGTCCAGTTCCAGGGCGTATGATGCCTGCATGGATGCCCTTACATGCAGACAATACACTCATACACATAAAATAAAAATTTTTTAAATTTCATACTCTTCTGGGCATGGTAGTACAAAGCTTTAATCCCAGCATTTGGAAGACAGAGGAAGGTGATCTCTGTGAATTCAAGGCCAGCCTGGTTTACATTGTGATTCACAGGCTAGGCAAGGCTATGTAGTGAGACCCTGTTTCAAAACTACAACAACAAAAAGCACCCCCAAAACAAAAAATTTAAACTCAGAATAGTAGAGTACCCAAATGCTCAGTTTAAATCTAAGAACTGAACATTTTTGCTATATTTGCTTCATCCAATCAAATTAAGGACATCACTGATTTAAGACACTCCATTATTTTAAGTAATAATAGAAAAGAGAGAATATTATTTGTTAGATACCATCGATTAATTTTTATGTCTTTATCAATATACGTTAACTGCACAAAATAATGGGCTAAATTATAACATTGTCATGCATGTATGTGATGACCATTGATCAAATTCATCACTCTGCAATACTCTTTTGTTCCATATCATTGACTTCTAAGATACTTTACAGCTGCAAGCATATTTACATGTAAAGAATTATCTAAAGGATATGCATTGTGTTATTTATATGAAGTTATAGATTGCAAAAAACTAATTTCTACTGAAAGAGATCAGAATGGGGTTCCCTTGTTACAGTGTAAGAGGAATGATGGTGAAGAAGCAGGAGGAAGTTTCCTGTGAAAAATATTCTGTCTTTTCGTAGAATAATGGTTTCAAAAAATTAAAGCAGGGGCTGGAAAGATGGCTTAGTGGTTAAGAGAATTTGCTTCTCTTGTGGAGGACCAGGGTTTGTTTTCCAGCATCCATATGGCAGCTCACAACTTGTCTGTAACTCCAGTTCCAGGGGATTCAATGCCTTTTTCTGGCCTCTGTAGGCCTGTGCAAGCATATGGTACACATACATAAATTCCGGCAAACACACACATAAAATAAAAATGCATAAATCTTTAAAAAACTAAAATAACAACTTATTACTTGAAGGGAGCTTATAAGGCACTTCCCACCAAGCCTGGTGACCTGAGTTCAGTTTCTGAAACCTACATGGTAGAAGGAGAGAACCAACTCCTGCAAGTTGTTTTGTGGCCTCCGTACACGGGCAGTGAGTGCCATGAGTGCACCGATTCGCATAAATAAATAATAAATAAATAAATAAACAAATAAATAAAAATTTTAAATGTGACTTGGAATCAATATTTATTGTTAGAGCACTTGAATATGGATCTCCAACTATAAGAACATTCTGATGAAGGCCAGTAACATAGTTCAGTGAGTAAGAGCCTAATGACCTGAGTTTGATTCCCCAGAACTCAATGGTGGAAGGAAAACTGAATCCTGCAAATTTTCATCTGAAAACTTTCACCTCTACATACACGCCATGCCAAACATACAAATGTGCACACACATACACACATAAAATAGACAAGTAATAAATAAATACTTAACAACAACATTCTGTCGAGTGCTCAGCCCTAAGCAAGACATATCTACCACTCCTCCTAAGGCTCAACAAACATTACAGAACAGGGGGTGGAAAGAATGTAAGAGCCATAAGACAAGGAAAAGGACTGTGAAATGCTATCTTCCAGCCATGACAAGGACACTGCAGTCATGAACTCATAGCAGCTGAGTTTACCTACACTAGGCCGATACAAAATGGGCCCTGTCAACCATAAGTCTTAGATGAAGGAGGGCACTCATGGAGACCTACCCTTTTCTGCTGAACTATTTGCTACTGAAAAATTCTTGGAAAGAGACAGTCAATATCATCACTTCCATATCTACCATTGAGCAAATCAGGCCCCGATAGTCCAAACTTATGGTCACACAGATGGCCATGGTTAAACTCAATGAGTAACAAGACAAAATAAAAAGACCTAAGTTTGGGAAAGGGATCTGTAGGGAGGAGGGGCAATTGGTAGGGGTGGGGAGATAAGAGAGGATGGTGGGGATGAGAATAATTAGATTGTATTATATACATGTATGAAACTTTCAAAACAAATTTAATCATACAAAAGGAAAAAATGAACTTGACCTTGTGGAACCAAATATCCCTAAGTACAATTTTCATATATTTTATAATCTTGTCTTAAATATTTTAATTGTAAAATAAAGTACATATATAGAAAACTGCACAAAGTATAAACACAATGATGAATACTCCATAACTACTATTGAGAGCAAAAGATGGAAATTTGCCCACTACCTCAGAAGCCACTCACATGGCACACCAGATTCAGAACCATCACTCCTCAAAACAACTTCACTTTAGAGTAGGATGTTCTGAATTTTTGCATGTAGATGATAAATTGGTTGTTACTGTTGCCTTTATATTTAGTTCTGGATGCTGGGAATCGAAACCAGGTTCTCTGTAAGAGCAGCTAGTGCTCTTAACTAACGAACCATCTCTCCAGCCCACCTTCTATTTCTTAGTAGACAGTTTCTGTAGTATGTATTCACTCTTGCTTTCCTTCAGCTTACTTTCATCTCTGAAATAAATTTATTAGTGTTTTTTCTTGAGTTTTGCCACCGGATTGTTGCCTTTTTCTAGCCCTGACTTACGTTGTTCTTTGACATTTTATATCTGTCAAAGTATCTTTTTGCTCATTTGAAATAGTACTACTTTTAAGCTGTTTTGTGGAAGAGCTTTAAGAGCTTTGTTGTCTAGTTTTCTCCAACTCCAATAGAGTTTAGCAGAGAACTCTTACATTCATTCATCCTGCGTCAGAAACAGGCAAAACACCTCCCAAATAGTGTTATTTGGTTCACTGTGCTTTGCTCTGAATATTTATTTGCTGCCCCACCAAGTGTGCTGACTTTTCCTATATACATGTCGACATTATGTAGATCTGACAGTGGGGGCATCATTGTTATCTCCTTAAAGTTCATGGAGATTACTTATCATGTGGTTTTGGGAAAGACCTTAGATTTAGCATTTAGTCACTCTGCTTTTTTTTTCCATTGCATGTGCATGTGTTCATATGTGTGGTTAGGGAGGGGGAGATTAAGAGAAATTGAAGAAAAACCTTTACCTCTATCTTTCCAGAATTGTGAAGGGAAAGCCAGGTAAGCTCAGGAAGCCATTGTGCAAACTACAACCATATACAGTGTTCCTGAACCACAGTTAGGCATGAATAGAACAAAGTGACTTCAGGAAATAGGTTATAATAGTTTTAAGTTCTACCCCCCCCCCCCACACACACACAAAAGGGAAAAAGCACAATAGAATTTTCCCAGAATGTTTTTGATGTTTAGGTTGTGAGCCTTTGATGGTTAAGTCATCTCTCTAGTCATTACTACAGTGTTTTGATTTTGGGGGGCTGTCTTTGTTTGGTTATGGGTTCTTGAGACAGGGTCTCCCTGTAGCCTCACAGAGATCTGTCTGCCTCTGCCTCCTGAGTGTTGGGGTTCAAGGCGTGAATCACCATGGTCAGCACTACAGCATTTTTATTTAAAGGCTCGTTGAAGGAGTTCCACTCCAAAGTATAAGAACATTTATCTAAGATAGTGCCTCATACAACTTGTTCTCTAACCCCAACACTTTTTATTTATGTGTGAGTGTTTGCCTTGCCTGTATGTATTTTGGTGCATCATTCAGGTGCCTGGTGTTCACAGAGGCCCAAAGAAGGCATTGGATCCCCTGGAACTAGGGTCACAAGTGATTGTGAACTGCAATAAAGGTGCTGGGAACCAAATCCAAGTCTTCTTCAAGAGCAGTGAAAAATAATTGCTGAGCCATCTCTTCAGTTCCTAATTTCAACTTAAAAAATGTATTATTATTTTCATTTCATGTGTGTGAGTATATTGCCTGATGTATGTAAGTGTGCCCGTGTCATGCAGTGCCCATGGAGGTCAGAAGAGGGTGTCGAATCCCATGGAACTGGAGTTATGGATGGTTGTTCACTGTTATGTGGGTGCTGGGACTCAAACTCCAGGCCTCTGTAAGAGTAGCCTCTGTAAGAACAGCCACTACTCTTAACCGCTGAGCCATCTCTCCAGCCCTGAATTTTTGTGTTTTTTTGAGATAAGGTCTCACTGTGTAGCTGTGGCTGGCCTGGAACTCACTATGCAGACCAGGTTGGCTTGGAACTCACAGAAATCCTCCTACCTCTGCTGGGATCAAAGGCATATGACCACTATGCCTGGCCTAACTCCAACTTTTTGAAAGACAAAAATAAACTATTCTAATTTCATTCTGTTGCTGTGAAAAAGCAACCAGGGGAGGAAAGGATTTATTTGGCTTACACTTTCTGTTCATAGCCAGTCATACAGGGAAATCAGGGCAGAAACTCAAGTAGGAGTCTGAAGCAGAAACCATGGAGAAATGCTGCTTGCTGTCTCACTCTGTAGTTGGATCCTAGCTGGCTTTGTTATACACCTAGGACCATCAGCCTAGAGGCTGTGCTGCCTGCACTGGACTGGCTCCTCCTGCATCAGTTACTAATCAAGACAATCCTCCACAGGCCAATGTGATCTAGGTCATCAACTGAGGCTTTCCTCTCAGATGACTCTAGGCTGTGTTAAGTTGATAATGAAAGTTAACTAGGACACTAGCTTTGAATATATTTTTGTTTAATTTTTTTGAGACAGGTTCTTCCTATGAGGCCTCAGCTCACCTGATCTTACTATATACAGCCCAGGCTGACGTCAAACATGCAAAACTCCTGCCTTTGCATCTTTAGTACTAAGATTACAGAGATGGACCACCAGGTCAGATCCATTTATTTAGTTATTGTGCCACGTTTTCAATTCAGGGCCTCATGTATACTAGGTAAGTGCTTTACAGCTGAGCTATATCCACAGCCCTAACCTCAATTTTTAAGCCAGGTGTAGTTGCGCACACCTTTAATCCCAGCACACGGGAGCCAGAGGCAGGCAGATCTCTTTGAGATTGAGGCCAGATTGATCTACAT
Organism: Eospalax fontanierii; assembly: GCA_035773235.1. Classification (NCBI taxonomy): domain Eukaryota; kingdom Metazoa; phylum Chordata; class Mammalia; order Rodentia; family Spalacidae; genus Eospalax; species Eospalax fontanierii. The sequence continues at coordinate 6,762,076 of CM069552.1, read as the reverse complement.
AGTGAGTTCCAGGCCAACTGTGAATACAGGGAGACCCAGTCTCACAAAGAAAAAACAAAATAAAAAAGATAAAAATTTGAATCATATTAGTAACTTACAGATACTCTCTTTTACAACAGATTAACACATAGATAAGGCTAGCATTCTATTTAATCATGTCTCACTAACCCAGATCCCCCTAAACTTTTACATTTTATTTACATTTTTGTGTGTTTATGTGTATATGTAGTTCTGTGTGGATAAGCACATATCATAGTGTACTTATAGGAGTCAGAGGACAACTTGAGAAAATTCTGTTCTTCTACAATGTGGGTTTCTCTGTCTGAACTCAGATCATCAGGCTTGTCAATAAGTGCCCTTATTCACTGTTTTCTAATGTCTGAACTGACTTTGCCCTGTCTCTGTTCAACAGATTCTGGTCCCCTGACCCTCTGGCCTAGTGAGACAGCATTTCAAATATTTTTAACATTAATAGGAATTAACTGTAATTATGCAAGTGAGCAGTTTTGAAGGATCATCTGTGCTATTGCTGTCCTGTTTGTGTAAAAATGTAAAGAGATGGCTTGGTTGTTAAGAGCCCTGGCTGCTCTTGCAGAAGACCAGGGTATGATTCCCAGCACCTATATGGCTGTTAACAAATGTCTGTAACTCCAGTTCCAGGGGAACTGGTACCTTCTTCTGGCCTCTATGAGCATTGCGTGACAGGGATACACTTACATACATGTAGGCAAAATACTCATACACCTAAAATAAAGATAAATAAATAAATAAACAAAAATTTCAAAAGTGTAACACTTGAGAATGGTTGAAATTTTAGAACCCTGTCCCTGGCTCATACATGCACACAAATAAATAAATAATTTTAAAAGGTATTATTGGCCAGGTGTGGTGACACATGCGTATAATTCTAGCTAGTAGAGAAACTGAAGCATAGGTGTCCCAAAATTCAGACCAGTCAAAGCATCATGGGTAGACCTTGTCTCAAAATAGAGTGAAACAGAGCTGCACATGTCAGTTCAGTGGTAGATCATTTGCCTAACGTGAGGGTAAACCCTGGGTTCAATTACTGAAAAAAAGAGAAAGCATTGCATATTGACTCATAGATCCAATCTGGGTAGAGGAATTTGACACCTCAAGAGTGGCTACATTTCTTTTATTTGTAATATTTTTCGTTATTGTTATTTTTCTTTTAATTTTATGAGCATGAATGTTATGCCTGCATGTATGTAGGTACATCTGTGTCTTGCAATGCCCAAGGAGGACAGAAGAGGGCATCAGATCCTCTGCACCTGGATTTACAGACAGTTGTTAGTCACCATGTGGGTGCTGGGATGCGAATCTGGATTTTCTGCAAGAACAGCCGATGGTCTTAACAGTTGAGCCATCTCTCCAATCCCAAGAGTGGCTACATTTCAATGCACAAAAACTCAATAAAAACTATACATTAAAAAAAGAGAACAAAGCAAGCAAACAAAAGAGTGGCTACATTTCCTTTTATATCAGCTCCATGTTACGAGGTTATCCAGTGGATTAAACCACGGGTGAAAACTGAGAATATGATTTGAAGCCACTCACATGAAGAAAGGAAGGAAGGAAGGAAAAGGAAGGAAAGAAAAAAAAGTGGCTACATTTAGCAGGATGGGGTGGTGGTGGCAACATGTGCCTAATTCCCAGCATTTGGTAGACAAAGGCAGGAGGATCCTTCTATGTTCAAGACCAGCTACCAATACACAATTTTGAGACCAAAATTTCTAAAACCGAAGCCAACCAAAAAACCAAAATTCAAATCAAAAGACTGAATATTGCATTGCCCAGCCCCAGGGGGTTGGAACTGTGCTGTGGCTCCAGGTACAGAACTTATGTCCCTCTCTCCATTCTGCTTTATCTGCATTTTGTCTCTCCCCTGAGTAGTCCCCCCTCACAACCATGAAGGACAATAGTGCGTGCTCCTCATCTCACAAAAACCAGGAGAAAGAAAAGAGGACTTCCTCTTTCTGGAAGCCTAAGAAATGGTTCCTCATAACTTGTTGGCCCTTATTGGGTCCCAGTCTGAGTCAACCATAAAGGTCTGTTGTGCTGACTGGCTCAAATCTAGTCCAGGATTACTATACTGTTGAGGTTAGCAATGGAGAGTACAGCTTCTTTAGAACCTCTTGAATGAAGAGGGAGGTAAGGAAAGCCAGGTATGGCTATCAAAGGGAGACTATGACAGGAATGACTCTATTATGGCATAGATGGCATCCTCTCCTTAAGAGGCAGCATGTCACAGTAGCTGACAGTGTGGGCTATGGAGATAGACCAGCTGGTTCTAATACTGGCTTTACCATTTAAGAATTTGTGACCTTGGTAAATTATCAAACCTCTTTGTGTAAAATGGGAGCTAACAGCCTTCCTCCTCTTAAGATTGTTGTGAGAAAAGAGGTGGTTTAATGTGTATAGAACGCTGACTGGTGGACTGAAGAGGGGACTCAGTGGTTAAGAGCACTGGCTGCTCTTACCAGGTTTTGTTCCCAGCACACACATGGCAGCCTACAACCATGCTTAACTGCAGCTCCAGGGGGTCTGACACCATCTTCTGACCTCCGTAGGTATTGTACAACTCCAGTGCACTTACATACATGCAGGCAATACGTTCATACATAAAAATGTTTTTAAAAAAGAAAATTGACTAGCATGGGACAAGATCTAGAAAAGTCTTTGTCACTAACGTGCTTCAGCAATCTTTAGGAGAGATTAGAGGAAATCTCAGGGCCTTGAGGGTTCAATGAAGGGCTAACCTGGGGCTATGGTAGACTGACTAGATATTTCCCTTTTCATCACTTCCATTCCCCTGCCCCCCTCTCCAGGAATCAGCGGCTTCTAGGTTCCTCCCATTTACAGGCTGGAATTTGTTTTGTTCTGAGGTTGGCCTGGAGTTGAGAGCATAGATGATGAATAAGTACTTTCAAAGATCCATAGTTTTGCTCCAAGCCTGTTCTCTGTGACCGATAAACCATTTATAGCTCTCCTGTCACTCAGCACAGCTGTTTCACAAACACAGCTCACAATTGGAAGGAAACTGTGGGCTCCAATCAGATGTTCTCTATAATGAAATGTAAATTATCCTTTTGAGTAGGACTTTTTAAATCCCAGGCCTCAAACACGGTGATTAAGCCTAAAAAACAAAAGAAGATTGTGTTCCAGGTCTTTATTTTGAAATTCAAATCTTGAATTCTCTGTGTCTGTGTCCCAGCTTGGCATCAGATTTCTCGCGGCCCTCCTCCAGTCCCTTTCTTAGTAACAGTCTCAGAAACTGACACATGACGCTAGGCACATTATTGTCATACACAGAGAGGGTTATATAACTGTTTTAAAATAATTTCTTTGCCTTTTATTCTTTTGTGTGATGTGTGTGTGTGTGTGTGTGTGTGTGTGTGTGTGTAAATCAGAGGTCAACCTTGGATGTTGTTTCCCAGTAATTGTCTACATTGTGTTTTTGAGACAGAGTCTCTCACAAGGACCTGGGGTTTGATGATTGCTGTCAGGCAAACCCCAGGTATCCTTCTGTCTCTGCCTCCCAGTGCTGGGATTATAAATGTGGGCCACCACACCCAGCTTTATCATATGGGTGCTGGAGGTCAAACTCAGGTTCTCATGTTTGCATAGCAAGCAGTTTACCAACCGAACTATCTTTGGTGAATGGAAGCTTCCAGAAAAAAAGTTGCTTCTTCAACTGCACCCCCTGCAAGGCTCATTAAATTATTAGAATTTCAATGACTATAGAGAGTTTGCAGGACCAGAGACCAATTACATTTTATCCTGGGCTATTTTTCCTTTCCCACCACAGTGTCAGAACTAACACCCTATGACTAACAAAGACCTTTTGGAATGTATTATCTTAACACAACCTAGTTTCTACCAACCAAAAGGCTAAAAGTGTATCAGATCATGAGCTTTCTCTACCTTGCTGTAACCACCTACTTAATGGTCCCACCAAGGTATTTGAAAAGTGCCCTGGGGTATGACTTTATTTTTTCTGTTACTGTAAAAACTGCATGAAACTGTTACCACTTTGGAACATGGAATTTACGGTACATAAATCCCGTGTTCTTAGGCCACAGTCACTCATATTTGGCCTTACTCCTTACTCTTACTGCCCTTGATGTGAGAGTTGTGTTTTTGCATCAACAGTTATGGCACCACAATGTGGTTTCACTGGAAGAGCCATCTGGATGGACACAAGGTGTCCCGGGGACCCACTGAGTCCATGCTAGCTGATGTTATCCTCGAGTGGAATATTTGACATTCTTTCTGAGGTTCTCTTGGAACTTGCTAGGTTTGGTCATGGTCCATTTGCTTATTCTGAACTGGTTGTTTATTTTATGTTTAGTTTGTTAGATACCACTTTGGTTTTGGTTTTGGTTTCAAAGTGTTTGGTTTACAGTATCATTTTGTTTGTTTGATTTGACAGCATCTTGGTTTCAACATTTGGTTTGTTTTATGGTTGCTTCAGGCTTCTGAAGACATTTTGAATTCTGACCATTTGTTAAATTTACTAGCAGTCTCTATGCCACTCCCTCCTTTTGGATTTCTTCCATATCTAATCTAAGGAATGGAAAAATGTTTGGAGAAAACTAAACAGATATTTCATATTCCAGCTGATTTTAGGTTTGATTAGTATGTAAATTAAATTTACAAGTATACAGAATGGGAAAAAAATCTAACTAAAGGTAAATTTTCCCTCAAATGGAGCAACTGCTAACTCTAAATTGTTTTATTCTGTATGCTTAACTAAAAGTCCTAGGCAATAAATTTAAAAAAATCATAAATGAAGAACAGACTATAATTGGAATGTAAAATCTTCTGAAAAAGAAAAGAAATTAGGGCTTGGAGAGATGGCTTAGTGATTAAAAGCATTGGTTACTCTTCTAGAGACCTGGGTTTGTAAGGACCCCCCAGAAATAAAAAGTGATGGTTGCAGCAAACCTGACTCCATTTTATTAGAGAAAAACCTCTCCTATGTAAGCTTGATTTCCCAGCTCCAGGAAAGACCACAAACAGTCTTTCCCACACTCATAGGAAAACACCTGCAAGGACGTAGCCTTCAAATATCAGATGGTTTTGTAAAAACACCCTACTTAGGACTCAAAAAGAAGAACACAAAATCCAGTCAGGTTGATCAAGGCTAAAATCAGAGACATAAACAAGACCTTGTAACATCCTTTGGTCAGCACATTCCACGGGCCCTGTAACCTTAATATGAGTAAGATGCTTTTCACACCAGTGGGCTTCCTTAACCAATCTCCACCCTTGTCCCTCCTCTCTTTGTTGTAACCCTATAAAACATCACCTTACCCTCCACTCAGGGCCACTGTCTTATCACCCGCTGCGTCGGTGTGTCAGACTGTGGACCGAGCCCGAGCTTGTAAATAAAGACCCTTTGTGCTTGCATCGGATTTGACCTCCCTGGTGGTCTTTTGAGAGGATTCTATAACCTGGGCACAACAGGTTCAGCTCCCAGTACCCACATGGGGGCTAATGACCATCCTTAACTCCAGGCCCAAGGATCTGACACACCCCTCTGGCCTCCTCAGAGATTGCACAGCATGGTAGATGTACATACATATAGATAAAACACTCATACATATAAAAATAAATAAATAAAAATTTAAAAAGAAATTATAAATTGATAATTAACAATAATTAATAAGAGGTCTAAAAACTTGAGTTAAAAGGAGACATTAAAAATAAATAAAAGATCAGAGCTGGACAGATGACTCAGCACTTACAAGCACTAACTGCTCTTGCAGAGGACCCAGCTCCCACATGATAACTACCAACTCTCTATAACTCCAGTTCCAGGGAATTTGATGCCCTCTTCTGACCTCCGAGGCCATTCCACGACACGGGTACACTTAGACACATGCAGGCAATACACTCATACAAATAAAATAAAAATAATTTAAAAATAAATAAATAAGAAATTAAGTTTTAAAAAATTAGAGGGGGCTGAAGAGTTGGCTCTTTCGAAGGACCCGGATTTGGTTCCCAGCACCAATGTTAGAGTGGCAAATAGCCCCAGAAAATTAACTGGCTAGGACTAACAATCTCCAGTGTGTTAAGAAAACCCACCTTTCCAGTTTCACTAGTCAATCATTTGGTCATAGGACCACCCCTAGGGAGGCAGGTTCACCTTAAATTATGCTGAATAGATGGGCAGAAGACCTAGTATGTTAATGAGGTAGTTTTTCCTGCCTACAATCCCACTTGTCAGTGCTGTAGTCACTAATTCTCAGCCCAGAGAGTGAAGACACTGGCCCAGTTAAAAAAATTTGACTGATTTGAAACATCTGAGTCTGAGTGGGCCTTCCCAGGGGCCTTAGCACCATAACACCTACATAGTGGCTCACTACCATCTGTAACTCCAGTTTCAAGGGATCTGACACAACCCTTCTGACCTCCCCAGGCAACAGGCACACATCTAGTGCGTAGGGATAACATGCAGGCAAAACACTCATATACATAAAATAAAGGTAAGATTAAAAAATTTTTTAGAGGTTATATCAAAACTAAAGATAAACTCTAAGACTAACCCCCTACTCTCAGTTCTTTCTCTGACCTGGTCTTTTTATTCTTTATCTTCTAACAGAGTAAAATTCTATATGAAAATATATTATGACCTGTTTTAAGATAAAGCTAAGAAAAAAAAAAGAGAGAGAGACATTTCATGCTCTATATATCCCCATGTGTAAAGGCCACTTTCCCTTGGGAAACTATACTCACACTTGGATATGTCTTATGTGTTCCTTAAGTCTATCCTTTTCTTTAAATCTCATGCTTAAGCCTATATTAAAATATCTTTATAGGAGCTAGAGAGATAACTCAGCGGTTAAGAGCACTGTCTGCTCTTGCAGGGCACTCGGGTTCACTTCTCAGCACCCACATGGTGGTTAACAACCATCTATAACTCCAGTTCCAGTTCTGGGGGATCCGCTGCCATCATCTGACCTCCATGTTCACTGTACAACACGGGTGCACTTACACACGTTAGGCCATACGTAAATTTTTTTGTTTTAAATACTCCTGCTTCTTTGCTGTCCTGTTTTCTTCTCTGCTTTCTGTAAAGCTAATAATTTAGAGAGGAGGAACTCTGACAGCTTCCTTCCTTTATGATGTGTTGAAGAAAAAAGGCTGCCTTCTATAACTTTTAAGGTCAAAATAGATAAAATTTGAACTTCATATACTCTTACTTTATGAGAGGGTGTAGAGGGAGACCAGAGATGTGTCTGTCTTTAAACTTTACACGAGGCAGAAGTATCTCTGATCCAGGCCCTCTAGGGATGCCTGAAAGGAAAAGTAGCTACCTGAGCATTTGTAACGACCAAAGGCTGAGTAAATGGCTATGTGACCCAGGTCTGTGGTCTCTAATCTGGAGTAAGAAACAGGCCAGCATTACCAGATCCAGGAAGGGAAGACTGACACTAGGAAACAAGGTGATGCCTTGTCCAAGAATTTATGCTCCTTTATTCTTTCCTTTCTTTTTTCTTTTAGATACAAATGCAAGTATGGGAAATATAACCTAGCCCCACTATAAATTAAAAAGAGTTTAAAAAAAACAAAAAAATTGATATAAAATAACATTGAACAAAACAATTTCACCAGCTTTTTTTTTTTTTAAATTAAAACTTAAAAACTCACATTAAGTCTCTCAAAGAAAGATCTAGGACCATTAGTTACCTCTGCTTGTTTCACCCTGTTTCACTCTGCCCCATGAACCAGCATAGTGGATATATGTGCCAAGCTTGTTTAGCCTCTTGGGGTGTTGGAGTTGGGACCAGGCCATCTCCCCCTCAGTTATTTAGCTCTTATGATAAGGACGAGATATTGCCTTAAGTCTCCATAACAAACTTCAGTTTTGATTTACTAAACCTTTCTCACATCTTAAAGAAATAGGCGTGTAAGCTTTCAACCTTTCTCCTGAGTGCACCTAGATTTCATGTGGTTGTATTATGTGTGTCTATGGTAACAATTGTTTGTTTGTGTTGTGTCAAAAAACTTTTTTTTAGCAAACTATAGCCACTTCCATTTTTTTCTCATTTATTTTTATTGTATGCTTAAATAATTATTAACTTTATCTTTTGGCATGCCCAATTAGAATGCACATGTGAAAATTTATAATTGTATTTTGGTGATGTGTAAATACATTCTTCCTTATAAACTTGGGTACTCTGAACATCTTAAAACAATAATTTTGGGTCTATTAAATGTTTCATAAAACTTGGAAATGCTAATTTTTATATAAAAATTCATTAGTCATAAAATAAATATTTTAATGAACTATTAAATTTAATGTTATTTACATGGATTTTGATAAGGATTTCCTTCCAAAACAGGTTCCAAATAAATACATATAACTTAAAATTTTATTTTAATTGTTTAATAATCATACATAACATTAAAAAGTCACATAATTTCTTTCAAAATATTCTTAATAAAAAACTGTTCAATATAAGGTCTTTACTAAGGCTGGACTATATGTAAAATAATGGACATATATGTTTGCTAAAAATTTCCCTCTTATAGTAAGGATTACAGGAGATACAATCCCAACAAAATAACACACAAAATCTTGGTTGCTAAAAATCTATCTTATGTATGATTGTGTATGTATATGCTGTTTGCATATATACATATATATATGTATGAAGTAATTTTACTTTTTTATAAAATTTACTTGGCTTAAAGTTGTTAAATTGGCCCAGCTTCCTTTTGGCTCGTTGCAGTAGAACTAAAAATTTAAGGGAAAAATCCCAGTTCCATGAAGCTAAATAAGCTTGACCCATATATGTCCATTATGCCAATTCAAGGGACAGAGTAATGGCAGACTGAAATACACAGAGGTGACTAATGGTCCTAGATCTTTCTTTGAGAGCACTAACATGAGTTTTTAAGTTTAAATTAAAAAAAAAAAAAAGACAAGATGCACATAATTATACTGTTCTGATCCTGTCTCAATTCTGGCCTCACAACAAGGTCCCCTATTCCTTGAGGGTATAAATTAATTTTAAAAGACGATTACTACTGCCTGGTGTGGTGGCTCATGTCTTTAATTTCAGCACTCTGGAGGCAGAGGTGGGTGGATCTTTGTGAGATGGAATTCAGCCTTGCCTACATAGTGAATTCCAGGCCACCTGGGGTTAAAGAAGAACCTATCTCAAGCAAACAAACAAAATAACAAAAATATAATTACTCTAGAGTGCAATTTTCCTATAAGACAATTGCCCCTCTTTGAGGGCTGGGGAGATGGCTCAGCAGTTAAGAGCTCGTGATGCTTTTTCAGAGGACTGGGTTCAGTTTGCAACATCCATCTCAGGAAGCTCACAGCTGCCAGGGGGATCCAATGCCTCTGGCATCCATGGGCACCTGCACTTATGAGCACATACCCACACACAGATACCCACAAGTACACATAATTGAAAAAAAAATAGATCCTTTTTTTTTTTTAAGGAAAAAGATTATCGCTTTTCTCTGAGATGCTAAACTTTGCATCAAGGATTAAAAAGATAACTTACCGCTGTGCTTTTACCTGTATGTGTGTGTGTGTGTGTGTGTGTGTGTGTGTGTGTGAAAACAAGTATACGCATTTAATTTTAAGGGTATTTTTGACCACTACTACCTCTTTAAAATAAACAAACAAATCGGTTTTTCAAGGTCCAGATCTTAGCCAAGCCTATGTAAGTTATACCTTCAAACATTCTTAAAAAGGAGGAGGATATCATTTAAAAAACTTGTCTCAAGCCTTATAAAGACATCTTAAAGTTTATCTTAATGCATTTCATCTTACTATATATTGGGGACAACTATTCATTTTTCTTTTTTAAAGTTTTTTTTTTCCCAAATGAGGAGAGGGAATTTAATTTTTTGGTATTGTTTTTTGTTTTGTTTTGGATTTTTTGAGACAGACATCTCTCTATGTAGCCTGGAACTTGCTATAAAGATCAGGCTGGCCTTGAACGCACAGAAATCTGCCTGCCTCTGTCTCCCAAGTGCTAGGATCAAAGGTGTATGCCACCAAGTTGAGCTGTGCTTTTAGTTTGAAAAAACTCTAGGTAAAATACTTATTAAATGTTAAATGATTAACATATTACAAAGGTAAACAGATGAATCATAAGAAATAAAGTCAAAAGGGCTGGGGAGATGACTCAGTAATTAAGAGCACTGGTTGTTTTTGCAGAAGATCTGAGTTTAGTTCATAGCACCTACATGGTGGCTCAAAATCATCTATAATTCCAGGGAATCCAATACCTTTTTATGGCCTCTAAGGGCAGCAGACACTCATGTAATGTTCGTACATATATGCAGACAAAACAACTCATACACAAAAAATAAAAATAATTAAGTCTTAAACAAAACAAAGTTATAAAAAAACCCCTTTATCCTGCTTTGAGTATCTCATAAACTCTAATGAAAAGTGAATGCTTAAAAAAAAAAGTGAATGCTTATAAAAAATTTCAAAGGGTCTGCTATAATTGCTTAAATCTTTGAGAAATAATTAAATTAATTAAAAAAAACACAAGACTGTAAATGTGTTTTACTTGTGTTTATAATTATTAGATATTTAAGATACCATATCTATTTTTTCTGCATTTTAAATACAGCCTCCTGGATTTTCATTTAAAATTACCTTATTAAAATGCTTTCTAAATCTTATAAAAAGAACAAGAACAATAATAATAGAACTGTAAAGTTAAAAGTGGCATGAAAGGTCATAGGTACGAGATAAATTTTTGGTAAAAGAAAGTTAAAAAACATTTTGGGGATGAGAAAGGACTTGTAGTAAGATAAAAATTGTTCCAAAATGGGAACGAATGAGAAGAAGATTAAAGTATGCTGTGGGATTGAGACAGTGAGACTTAGAAAGTGGAGATGGTTATAATTAAATGCATTATAATATAAAAGTTATTAAATTTTTAAGGTAAAAATTCAATAACCTCAGATAAATTAAGGCTTGATTCTCTGTTTACAACAATAAATTTTTCTTAAGTATTGATCTATTCTTAATAATGTTTACAAAAAAGGCTTAGAAAATCAAGGACTTTTAAATATAATAACTGGAATATTCAGAATTACAGAGTATCCCTCAAAGGATAAAGAAAGCCAGATGACTTCATCAACTGAAAGACAAAAAAGGATATCACATCAAAGAATCCATTCTAGCTGGAAGAAAAAGTATCCAGGTACTCCTAATCTAATCCTGTACTATAAAACTTAAGGAGATGATCTTTCAGATTCACAATTCTCACATCAAATATATGTCAACTTCATCTGAGAACACACCTATCTGGACTTCAAAACTGCTGGATGACATTCATCTTCAACTACATTGACAATTGAGTACCTTAATAATCTGAACATTTCTTTTTACATTTCATAAATCCTTTTATAATGATGTGTGAACAAAAGTTCCCAGAAAACCCCTGCATCTTCAAACTGATCCTTCTGCAAGGCTGATCGACTGATTAGAACTTCAGTGACTGTGGAGAGTTTGGAATGTTGCAGGTCCTGAGCCTAATTACCATTTATCTTGGGCCATCTTTAGCCCTTAAATAGCCAATCCTTTCCCACCTCTGTTTCTGGCTTTAACATCCTTTGACTAATAAATAAAAACCTTTTAGAATGTATTAACTTAGCAGAACATGAGCTTCCTCCAACCCAAGGACTAAGCAGCCTATCAGATAGTATTTAAGATCTCAAGCAGAATTCTCACTGCTGTGCTATAACCTGCCTCTCTGATGTCTCCACCAAAATGTTTGAAAAGTGTCTTGATTTATGGCCTTCTTTGTTCTGTTCCTATAAAAACTTCATGAAACTGCTACCATGTTGGAACATGGAATTCAAAGTAACCCAAATCTACTCCTGGGTCATGGTCACTCATATTTGGCTCCAGAATAAACTGTCTTTTATCCTCTTTGAGCGAGAGTTGTGAATTTACATCAATACTCCATAGCTCTCTTTTGTGTGTCTTTAGGAATCTGCTTGGATTCCTAAAGGGTGACCTCCCAGATTGGATTTGGTCTCTGTTTTAAGCGAAACATACCGTTTTTATCTAAACATTCACATATTTCCTGAGAACTTACTGTGTAATGATCACTGTTACTGAACTTGGGAATCATAGCCTATACCACAGGCCAGGTTTGGCCACCTAGCCTCATTAAGCAGAAAAAGGAGATTTATTCTTTGTGGCCACATTAGCAAGAGGGACAAAGAGACCCAGCTGTCTTCCCAAGTCCATGCTGGGGGATGGGGAGTCCTGAAGTGTGACTAAAATTTAAATAGAATTAAATATATTTAATATATTTATATTAAATAAATACATGCACATCTAAGCAGTCCCAGACAAGGTGTGGTTGGGACACCACTTGACCTATCATTGTCTAATGTGCTAATGAGATGGTGAACTTTTCCTGCCTGCATTCCCTGGTTCTCCGTGCAGATTTTGTGGACCTGAGTCTGGGTGCAGACACTGTGACTCTCTGCAAGTTTTGCCCACTTTTCTAAATTCTTCAGAACAGCGTAATCTCTCCTTTTCTTCTTTATACATCTTTTCTAACCATGCTTTTCTTAATGCTTTGGGCTGCTCCAAATTTTTGGGTTTCTTCATTTTTTCTCTACTCCTTCTACTCCTGCCATGTGTCTGCTAGTCCATCCTGTGTCTATCTGACCGCCACAGCAGCTCTGAATTAGCATGCAGCTTTTCCTTTTCCCGCCGTCCTTCTCCTCAAGGCAGTTGCTAGCCTGTCCAGATGATTTTTTTCATTAAATTCTAATAAAATTGTCCTAAAGCTTCCATTTTATGGATGAGACTAAGGATCCTCTAGGGAACCCTATTTCTCCCTTGTACCAATGGCACAAGCCTAATGTCAGAGGACAATTGCAGAGCTCATTTCTCTTCTTTATTGTGCAGGGTCCAGTGGCTGAAATCAGATGATCAGGCTCAGTGGCAAGCACTTATACCTGATGAGCCATCTTGTCTGCACCAGCACTAAAGGACACCTTCTTTCTCTCCATCTTGGATCTCATTTTTCACAAGTTAGACTAAGACTGACTGCTGGGAAACTTTCCTAGATCCTTTTGATTTTGACATTCCTACTTTAGCTTGTGTGAGCATTTTCATGGGACTTCAGATCCATTTCTAACAAGAGTATGAGTGATAACTGCTTTCTACTGCCACCATCTTGATCTTTGATTGTTTCCCTGATCTTACTTCACATTTTTGTCAGTAGTCCTTCATTAAACTCTCTCCATTCATCCCTCTGGAGTATTCTATCACCTATTTCCTGTCAGAAGAAATAAATTTGACCATTACAGGATTTATCTTTTAAGGTATCTACCCACTACTTGGGAGGCTGAGGCAGAATTACTGCCAAATTTGAGGCCAGCCTGGGCTACATAGTGGGTTTCAGTTGGTACTATAGAGTAAGATCCTGTCTCAAAAAGAAAGAAAGAAGGAAAGAAAGAAAGAAAGAAAAGGAAGGAAGAAAGGGAAAGAGGGAAAGACAAAGGGAGAGAAAAGAGAGGGAAGAAAGGGAAAATAGCATGTTTGGCCTGCCCTCCCCTGCGGCTAAATGACCCTCTGTGACTACTTTAGCTGTCCTCCTCCAACCTCTTTGGAATCAGCAGTTGAGTGACAGTAGTCAAAATTGTTAATAAAGATACTTAGTTACAAATAACTGAAGCCTTATGTAAACTAGCTTAAACATAATAAAAATATAGGAAAATTATTTGGTTAATATTTTTGTTTTGAGACGGGGATTCACCCTATAGCTTAGGCTGGCCTCAAACTCTCCATCCTTCTAATCTGTTTCCCAAATGGTGGAATCACAGAGATAGGACACCCTGTGAGAATGACTTTTTTGGAAAAGACTTATTCCAAAGCTTTTACAAAGTGAATTTTTTGCATAGCCTTGTGACCAAGATAATTCTATGTTTTGAGAACATTTAGAACTATGCATTTCTTCTAAGAAAAACAATGCAATGAGTCCTCCAATGATTTGGAATCCTGATGTGATTGACTTTTACAAGCTGTACTGAAAGCACAGCTTTGATCTTATACTATGTTTCCGTATTTGTGACTCACTTATGCCCTGACTAGGACCAATGTCTGTGAGATGTGACAGTGATGATTTTGAAAACAACAATGAGGTTGCAAATAACATCTCCCCCACAAATGTTGCAAGCCACATGGTTAGTGACTTTTGTCTGTGACTTTGTGTGCTGTTATGAGTCAATGGAGTCAGAAAAATAACTGTTTCCTTTGTAAAACCGTTATCAAAGATTACCCATGTTTTTCCCATGCCATGATTGATATGCTGTTCAATAAACACATGTGGATTCCATTGTCAGACAGCAGAACAGAACAGAAGAGAATAGATAGAACAGAATCAGAATAGACATAGTTCTGAGAGAAATCAGAACACCTCAGAGCAAGATCTGGGCCACTCTTGGGCAAACTACTCCAAGAAGGAAGTTTCTAGTTAAAGTGGCCCTGTCACACTGTGATGCCTCATGTAAGGACTCAGGAACCACCACCACACTCTGCCCAGATAGGTTAATAGCGCTAAGTGTGTGTGTGTGTGTGTGTGTGTGTGTGTGTGTGTGTGTGTGAATTCAAACCCAGTTGTTTCCACATGAGTCTTTGGCATCCCTGGATCCAGGTGCTTAAAAAAATCAATTAGGAATCTATTTGTCTCCACTCACTTTCACTTTTGTCTCTCAAGTACAGTTTCCTGAGGAAAAGGGCACATCTTCCCAGCTATGCCAGAAATCCCAGACTTGCCTGGGTTCAGACTTGTCACTTACTTAACCCTATGGGAGGAGGCCTAGAAAATGCCATTCTCAAATTGGTTAGGCCTAGTGCCCATTGTTAGAGAGAGGTCAATATGAGAGTTTTTAAAAAATAAACAAATGAGGGTACTGTCTTCTAAAGAAAGAACATAAATGGTCAGAAGCCCATGCTGGCCAGGGAACTCGCTCCCATCCAGTCATCTGTCTATTTATTCATTTACTACACCTCACGAGTTCTTACTGGTAAGTTCCTCCTCTGGCTTTCTCCCCAGACAAAGGCCCTCTTTACCCAATCTCTGGGTCTTCCTATCACATAGCTTCCTAAGATATTTGCCTTTAAAACACTGATCAGTTCTATCATATAGCGACTCCTTTGGTTATTCACCTAATATGTACCTTTCCTCCAGATTATAGTCTTCCAAGGGTCAAGAACTAAGTATTCCCAGAGCCTACTGTAGCAACTGGTGCACAGTAGGTGCTAAGTAAATATTATTCACTCATTTATTTGATAATTATCTAGTAGACATCATGATAATTAATACTGTCAATGTGACTGATCTAGAATCACCTACCTAAGAGAAAACTCTCCGGGCATATCTGTGAAGGAGTTTCTAGATTGGGTTAATTTAACTTGCTCTAAATATGGGCTGCACCATTCCATGGTCAAATTTATTTCTTCTGACAGGAAATAGGTGACAGAATACTCCAGAGGGATGAATGGAGAAAGTTTAATGAAGGACTACTAACAAAAATGTGAAGCAAGATCAGGGAAACAATCAAAGATCAAGATGGTGACAGTAGAAAGCAGTTATCACTCACACTCTTGTTAGAAATGGATCTGAAGTCCCATGAAAATGCTCACACAATCTAAAGTATTTTGGCAAAGCAAAAAGTTTTACTTCTGCAAAGGGGTGTGCAGTCATGAAAAAATCAGGCAAGTAAGAACACTGTGATTGATCAGAGTTTAATCTTCTTATGTGGATGACCAATACAGAACAGCACAGTTGCCAAGGAAAAGTGAAGCCTGAGCATATATTTTGATTTCAGAAATTTTCATCAAATAGAGTCTTTCCAAAATGGAGTTTCCTTCATCTTATTAACCCTTTGACAGTGTTTTATGAAATTTTTCCTCTGACTGGCAGAATGGATTGCAATGCACTCGGAGCACAGCATAAAGAAGCTTGACTGACAAAGGAAGAAGCCAAAAGAGGCAGTTAACCCTCCCAACCAACCAGTGACTTGAGTTGTATGTCAGGGGAAGGAATAAAATGTGAGCCAAGGAAGCTGGGAAAGAGATGTGCCTGCTTGTTACAGGTGCCATCTTGGGCAGCAGGCAAAGGATCAGTGGTCCCAGCAGAAATGTAAAATTCACTGCATTGCCTCAGTAGGGAGATTCTGTCCCCCTCCCCAATAATTGCTCTGTAAATAAGTCCAAAGAAATTCTTAAGACAATGACAGAAGTAACATTATATGGTGTTTACATTTCTCACAGCTTGACATGGCAGAAAGAGGCAGGAGAGAGCCATTTGACAGGTGTTTTAACCCTGGGAGGTCATGTGTAGTTGGATTCTCAAAAAGTGTAGCAGGAGAGGAGGATTCATATGCGATCCATTTATTAAGAGAACACTCCAAGGAGATGGAAATGGAGTGGGAGGGCAAATATCCAACAGGAAGAGGAAGTAGGCAAGTGTGAGCTCAGGCAGTCCCATGGGGAGTCACCTCAGCTGGAACCTAGAGGGGAACTCTGGATGACAGGTTTAGCAGAGCTGGCGGTCGACAAAGAAGCTTAGCAGTCACTGATCAGTGGGAAGGGGTAGGGGTCCTCAAATAAGAAAGACAAAGAAATGGAAACAATTTTAAAGACTTGCTGAGAACCCTGCTCTTCTCCCATGCAAAATGTGAAATCTTTAAGAGGCTCATTTATACACTTTGTGTTCTGAATGTTAGAAGAATCACAAGAGTAGAAAGGGCACTGTTGCATGCCATTTCTCCCGGTCCCCTGCAGAAGCTCAGGTCCTAATTACAAGACAGAACAAAAAGTGGTTTTAATTAGCTATTTGGCTCAACAAATACTGAATACTGAA
Source organism: Eospalax fontanierii (assembly GCA_035773235.1). Lineage (NCBI taxonomy): Eukaryota > Metazoa > Chordata > Mammalia > Rodentia > Spalacidae > Eospalax > Eospalax fontanierii. The sequence goes on along the minus strand of CM069552.1, from coordinate 6,745,169 downwards.
TATTACTGAAGAAGTTCCTAAGTAGTATTATATTTTGTGAGGCCAGAAGCTACTGCAGTACCCTAAGCAGAAGACCCATGAAAAATCTCAATCAAAGTTAGAAACAGCATCAAAAGCCAGTGAAAAGTGAAGTCCCTGGTTCCCATCTTGGTTCTTAACTTCTGACTGCAAGTCAAGGACAGGTAGATGATCTCTACAGATCCTTCCTAATTTTCTCAGGGTCAGTGGTGTCAGCAGTGAGTGGACAAGATACAGCTCCACCATGTCCCTCTCTGCAGCCTGAGGAGTTCCCTTCTTCTTTTAGGAACCTCGACTCAGGCCAAGCCAGGATCTGTGGCTTCCACAAAGAAAGACATACCTGAGTGCACGGCTGGCTGTGGGCTTCTTTCAGAGAAAGATGCTGTGACTCGGAGGTGTGGTTAGGACTCTTCCAGGAGGAGGTGCAGGCCACTCTCAGCATTAGCCTCACATACCTTTTGGGTGGCTTTCTACTTACATCTTGAAATGTTGTTAAGAATACTTTCATCTTTTCTTTCCTTTTTTGATTTATTCTTATATGTATGTTTTGCTTGCATGTATGTAAATGCACTTGTGCATACAATGCCTGTGAAGGCCGGAAGAGGGCATCGTATCTCCTGTAACTGGAATTATGGATGGTTGTTATTTGCCATATGGGTGCTGCAAGAACAGCCAGTGCTCTTAACCAATGAACCATCTCTCTAGCCCCAACTCCATCTCTTTTTGATAAGTGAGTATATAGGCTGGTTCCATCTGTGTCCTGAATGGAATTAAAATCTGGTAAGTAAAACCTGGAGCCAACTAAGGTCCTTTTCCTGTAAATGGTGTTTCTGATTCCTAGAAAAATTTCAGATTTATAGTTATAGGGAATGGAGAAAGGCCTTAAATAGTTAATAACTGTGCCAGAATTCTCACTTTTCAGCTGGTAAGAAGCTTCAACTAGATTCCTAGGTGATGGATTCTTTTCCCTTCTTATGTCCCGATAACTTTCGTTCTGTCCTGCCTCAATGGAATATCAAAGGCCTAGCTTTTATGTCACTTTCTCAGTAAAACATACAACACCAATTACCTGAAAAAGTTAGTAATTGCTTCATTTGGGTACCTGTGGCATCCAAGATGGCTCCAAATGATCCCTGCTTCCTGGGTATAAAACTGCCTTAGTTTCCTTTCCCATTGCTATGACAAAACACACAAAAGCAACTTAAAGGAGAAAGGGTCTATTTGGTGCATAATTCCAGGTTACAGTCTCTCATTATGAGGAAGTCACAGTATCAGCAATTTAAAGCAGTTAAGTCACATTACATCCACCATCCAGGGCAGAGAGCGATGAATTAATGCATGCATGCTAGTCCTCAGCTTACCTCTTATATAGTCAGGGGGATGGTGTCACCCATAGTGGGAAGGTCTTTCCATCTCAATTGACATAATCAAGATAATCCCCCACAGATATTCTCAGAGGCTAACATTAATCTAGGCATCTCTGAATAAATGTACCTGGGGCCTGCCTATTCTATGTCAAGTTAATGGTTATTACTAACCATAGCATATACCCTCATTAATCTCCTCCCGGATTAAGTGAAGCTACATAGGATACAGAGGAAATGTCAGATATAGCTTCTTAAGTTAGACCATAAAAGACATTGTGGCTACTATTCTTGTTCTCTCCTGGTTCATATGATCTGCAGAAAGTCCATTGTCATGTAAAGACACAGAAGTAGTTCTATGGAGGCCCACATGGTAAAGAACTCAGATCTCCTGACGTCAGTCAATGTGGAGATTTTTATTATTACTATTTTTAATTTTTATATTTGCATTTATTTACACATCTTCATATAATGTGTGTACCTATATGTATAATGTGTGCATGTGTATGTATGTATTCATGTATGTGTATATAGGCACTCATGTGTGTGCTACAACACAGCCTGTGGAGATCGAGGACCTTGGGTGTTGGTCCTCACCTTCTACCTTGTTTCAGACAGTCTCTGTTTACAGAACATACTCCAGACTAGCTGGCTTCCAAGCTTCTGAGGATCCTCCCATCTCTACCTGCTGTCTCACCATAGGAGCACAGGGATTACTGATGAGGGTTACTGTGCCCAGCTTTTCGTGGGTCTTGGGGATTTGAATTTAGTTCCTTATGCTTGTGTGACAGATTCTTTTCTCACTGAGCCATCTCCTCTCCCCATTACTATTAGTTTTGGATTACATCTTCCCTTTTTACAGTTTTAGTTCTGTGAGTTTCCTGCATGTACATAATTCATTTTGAGTGTCCCCCTCCCCTTCTCTACCTTCCTCCGATCCCTTTCAGCTTCACCTCCTCCCTGTCAGATCCCCACCACATTCCGTTCTCAGACTCATGACTTTGGATTTGATTTTGTGACTCATTTAGTTTCACCACGGCCATTTGTGTGACCATTGGATTGGAACCATCCATTGGCTTGCAGAGGAGTCACCAATGACTGCACAATTAAGGGCAATGATTTCGCCTCTCCTGGAAATGGAGACAAGACTCCTGAGAGTGAGAGGGGCACCAGAGACGGTGTGGTGGTTTGAATGATAGCGCCCCCATAGGCTCTAAGTATGTGAACATTTTATCCCCAGTTGGTCGAAGTGTTTTGGGAGGTCTTAGAAGGTGTGGCCATGTGGGAGGAAGCATGTCACTGGGGATGGGCTTAGAGAGTTCTTGCTGGATTTCCATCTCTGCTTTGCTTCCTGTGCCTGCTTGAACTTGTGAGCACTTAGCTTCTGGGTCTGCTCTGGCCACCTCTGCCATCATGCCTCCCACCATGATGGACTCTTGCCTCTTTGGAACTGTAAGCTAAATAAACTCTTCCTTTTATAAGTTCCCTTTGTCAGTGTTTCTATCACAGCAACAGAAAAGTAACTATTAGAGGCCCCTTGAGCCACTTTTCCCTCTATGCCTGACTGTTGATGGGCCTACCCAGTGCAGGCATCTTAGTTGCCATGAGTTCATGATTGCATGACTGTGTCTGTGCTCAGAAGGTATTTCACACCCCTCCTCTCTATCTTCTGGCTTATATTCTTTCTGCCTCTGTTCTATAATGTTCCGCAGGTCTTACAGGGATGGCATAAATGTCTTGTTCAGGACTGAGTGCTCACCCACTGCTTATTGCCAACACTTTATGCAGCTATGAGTCTCTGCAGTCACTGCTGTTGACTAGAACAACCTTGTGGCTGTGAGAAGAATTTGTAGGTTGCTGGTCTTAGTGTGGGCTGGGTACTCAGAGAGAGTCTAGGTCAGAGGGGTGGAACGAAAGGGGAAGGTTACCTTTTATGTTTTGACAATTTCATACATGTGTGTAATGTATTTGATCATGTTCACCCCATTTATCCTCTTGTATCCCCCCCACTTCTGCTAATCCCCTATTTCTTACCAACGGGACACCGTCCTGCTTCTATGCTGTGTGTGTGTATTTGTGTGTGTGTGTGTGCACAAGTGTATGTAGGTAGGCAGGTAGGCACAGGTGGTCTGTATTCATGATTGCAATGTTATATCCAGAAGATAGTGTTTCTTAGCACTCCTCCCTATCCTCCGCCTTTTCAGTTTTTCCACTCCACAGTTACTTAGTCTCAGGACTTTGGCTAGTTATGAGCCTCTGCATGAACTGTCACCTAAGCCTCTCTTTTTGAAATTATTTTTTGAGATATGGTCTGATGTGTGTATTCCAGGCTATACTGGAACTCAGGATCCTTCTGTCTCAGCTCCTGAGTGCTGGGATTATACTTAGGTGACACCACACCTAGCCTAGTGTGTCGATTTCAAAAGATAGCCACAAATTCTTTAATATGCTTACCTTAAGGACTTGGAGCTTAATACTCCTACCCTTGAGTGTAGGCAGGACATGGTAAGCAAACATGATAGTTTATGAGTTCTGAGATGATCTTGAGAACTTGAGGGTCTCTCTCTTGAGTGACTCATTCTGGTCCATTTCTACTGCATCTCTCAAACTGAAATCTTACATATGGTGTCATGACTTGGATACAGAGAGCATCAGCCCATGTGAGACTAGTTTTCATGCAGGACTTGGCAGGACCTGGCACAATGATCTGGTTTGTCTGGCTGTGGGCTCCTCACCCACAACCCAGCACTTTACATCAATGAGACATGGAGGTACCTGTTCCCTTTCCTCCTCTATTGCTCTCTCAGCTTTTTCTCTCTCATTCTCCCATTTCTGAGTAGCCACTGGATTACTCACTTGCCCACTCAGGACCCCTGTTTACTTCTTGCCCAGGCTCTGCCTCTCCTCTTTCATAGCCCATGGGATTTGGCATCCTGCCAGGCCCTCGGACACAAGGAGCTAAGAGCCCAACTTGGCATCTGTGCACACCTGCACCAGGAGCCGGTCCCCCTCACCTTCTCCTCTTTCCCTCCCTCTGCACCTCTCCGTCCAGCATGGATCTCATCCTTCTCTCTTCTTATTTGAACTGCCATTTTTCATTTTTGTCATGAGTTCCTCTCAGCCGCTCCCCTCTCTCTTTCTCACCCTCTCTGACTGCCACCCTGCAGTCCTGCTGGTGCATGTGGTGGCCAGCTGTGGCAGCCCATTTGCACCCATTCAGGACCAAACACAGTAGTGGACTGACTGCTGGATACAGTCTTCTCATCCAATACTATTGCGTCCCCTCATGGCTGTCACAATGAGTGCAGCAGACATGGATCGGTGCTCGCAGGGAGGTGAGCATGGGAGAGATCGGGTGCGCAGCTTGCCCCAATCCAGATCCCCAGCACGACATGGTAGAGATCCTAAAGGCGAAACCGGGACTCCCGTCAGGCCAAGAAGAGTCTACAGCTGGCTTCTTCTGGTGTTACAGCTCTTTATTGTGTTACAGCTCTTCTTCGGCACACCAGGGAAATCGCTTTACAGTGCTCAAGCTGCTCTTATATACAATTCTCTCTCCAATCAGGCACACTTCCTCATTTCTTAACAGCCTGTCACGTTGCATTATTTTCAAGCCTTGTATTAGCATAAATGGGCAGTTACGTGGGAGGTTACATGGGCAAGCAAACCTACCAATTGCTACAGAGGAAAAAGGATGCCTTATTAGCATACAGATTTCTTTTTCTTATGGCCTGACATGTCCCCCTTTTTTATTTATTTTAAATGGAGTGCAAGTATGTCTTAGGTCATCAGGAACTTATTTTACCTTACCCATCATCGGAATATTCAACCCTTATTGCTGAATACCCTGTCTTAGGTCGTTAGGATAATTCCTGAAGTTGCCTGTCATTGATCATACTTGCCATATTACTTTGAGGCCCGAATGACATTAACCCTTTGGGGAACTAAACCTCCAGTTTGGAAGTAGGTGCTCTCCCTCAGAGTACATCATTCTTTGTCCTCAGCTCCTGGGTCTTTGACTCAAGGCTCAAATATGGGGTCATATTTTAACCTCAGGGCCATTATCTGCAAATCTTGTATCTGTGCCTTTACTACATTAATGAGGCACTAAAAAATGCATGGTCCTATAGTTAGAGCTATTAAAATGAATAATACTGGTCCTAATATGGCAGACATCAAGGTGGTCAACCATGAGGAACTTTCAAACCATTGTTGAAACCAGGATCCCTTATTTCAATTTTTTTTTCTGTCTGATTTAAATCTTTTCTCACAATATCTAAATTTTGTAGCACCTTTCCAGAATGATCTACATAAAAGCAACATTCTTCCCTCAAGGCTTTACATAGTCCTCCCTCCTTCAAAAATAATAAATCTAGGCCTCTTCTATTTTGCAATGTGACTTTGGCTAAGGATGATAGGGATTGTTGCATTAGCCTTATGGAGGCCTCTAATTTGTTCACCTGTGAGTCCATTGTAGCTTGGAGAGCTTGTAATCCAATTTGTGAGGTTGCCAAAGAGCTAGCTCCCAGTCTGGTAGCTGGTAATCCCAATATTAACATTGCTCCCATCATTGTAGCCCCTACATATCTTTTAGTTCTAGTCATAGTTGCTGCTTGCATTTCCTATTCTGAAACATAGTTTAACTTTGGCAGGACTATTACTAACACACAGGAATCATTCTCTCCCTGAAAAAGTTTTGCAATAATACATGGTGTTAAGCCTGTTTTTGCACATTGCTTTAGCCTCTTGGGGGTTTAGGCATTCTGGCCTCCCACTCCCCCCACCCCGTGCATCTGTCCAGTCACCAATGTCCCAGTTCTCTCTGGCCAAGTCACAAAGATCCACATATAGGTCAGACCACCAAGTGTCCGGCGTTGTGAAGGCGGTTGTCTGGTTGGCTATCTGTAAGGTAGTGCTGGACTTGATTCTCCATTGAACCGTAGCTTGTTGGTGGGGGTTGGTCCTGTCCAGTTCCAAGTTGAACGCCATATCATTATCCATAGTAGGTCTTTGGTGGTGATGGCAACCTGCAAAAGAAGACATAGGCCTCAGGGGGTTTTACGACCTGGGCTAAGGGGTTGTTTTTCTCTTTCCTTTTCCTAGTCCTTTTTGGTCTATGGTCTCACAATTTTTAAAATATCTGGCCAGGATCCAAAAAGGCTGTGGCTCATCCATAGGGAACACACAGCCAAATCCCCTTCCAGTGTAAGTAAGGGATCTGGACCGCTCCATTGCCCTGTTAGAGGATCCTTCCAGCATACCCGTATCTCAGGTTGCTGCTCTTGTTTATGAGTAAGATCATGTAGACTTTGGGCATTCTCTAGTCCAGTTACTAGAACTTGGGTGGAGGCCATTTTATCAGCCTCAGCATTCCCTTGGGATAAAAATCCAGGTAGGCTTTGATGCCCCCTGAGATGCTGCAAAAAAAAGGGTTTCTTCTTTTCCAATAAAAGAGTCCTCACCTGGATCATTAAGGGCATAATAGGATTTGCATCCAAGCAAGTATGAGAGTCTGGGAGTTCTGGAAGGAGGTTTACTACATACAGGCTATCAGAGAAAATATTCATAGGTTGATTTACCTTGGATAGAGCCAAAACGACAGCCATGAGCTCTTTGAATTGAGCTGAGCCCTCACAGGTATATACAAATCTCCTTGGCTTCTCTGTTTCCTGGGTGTGTACTATTACAGCGGAGCCATATTTTCCTCCCTCAGTGAAGACCATAGGTGCTGATGGCAAGGGGTCCCTGACAAATATTTTTGGGGTCTTCCATGACAAGGTTTAAAAAAGAGTAACCCACTTGTGGGGGCCAAAATGGCAATCCAAGTCCCCCATAAATCCCTCTAGTGCTAGCGCCACACGACTGTTATGTTTCTGAACCTATTCCAGGTCTTTGAGTCTGTAAGGAATTACAATCCTATCCGGGTCTTTCCCATAGTGTCTGACTGCTAGATCCCTTCCCTTTTGCATTAAGTCTGCTAGTTGGTCCATAGGTAAATAAACCCTGGGAGTCCCTCCTAGAGAAGCATGGATCCAGTGTACCTGCTGGCCCACCTGCACTAGAGTGGTTATCATCAAAGTCTCTCCAGGGAGGGTCCATAACTCTAAAGGTACCTGGGGGTAATATCTAGCTAATTTGGCCTGGTTTAATAGCTCCTGAACCTGTTGAAGCACCTGTAGTTGCTGGTGGTCAAGCTTAATTAAGTCTGATGGCTGTCTCCCTATCAGTAATTGGAACAAGGGCTCGAGTTTTTCTGTGGAGATTGGTATCCAGGCTCTTACCCAATTTATTTCTCCCAGTAATTTCTGGAGATCTACAAGCTTTAGGGGATTATGAAAGTTTAATTGAGGCTTTAGCAGGCTTACACCATCCAAAGTTAACAGGATGCCCAATATCTTTATGGGGGGCACCAGTTGAATCTTGTTTGGGGCTAGTTTAAGTCCCTTGTTTCTCAAGTGTTGTAGTATATTTTTTAGCAATTTTTCTAGTTCAGGGGGCCTGGGCATCCCCATAATAATATCATCCATATAAACATATACCCTGGCATCAAATTTGGCAACAATAGGCTGTAGCAGGGCCTTTAAATAGGTTTGACAAATACCTGGACTATTTGCCATGCCTTGGGGCAACACCATCCATTCATATCTATCATCTGGACCCTGGAAGTTGTAAGAAGGTACAGAAAAGGCAAATTTCTCACAGTCTGCTTCATGTAATGGTATTGAGAAAAAAACAATCTTTTAAATCAAGAGTTGCCAGACGTAAATTAGAAGGAATGGCAGGTATCCAAGGCATTTCCCTAAGGGTGTGCCTAGTAAAATCATCCTCTCATTACCTTTTCTCAAATCTTGTATCAGTCTCCAATTTCCTGATGCCCTTTTTTACTACAAACACGGGAGTGTTCCAAGGACTGGTGGAGTGTCAAATATGCCCCTGCTTAAGCTGTTCTGCCACGAGGTATTGCAATGCCTGGAGTTTTTCCAGAGGGAGAGGCCACTGCTCCACCCATATCGGTGGGCCAGATGACCATTTGATAATGGGGACTTGAGGGGCAGTGGCCTTTAGAATTGGGGGAGAACCCGGAGTGTTCTTTGGGGTTCCCCCCGATAATTGTGGAGGTTAAAGAACTGATTTTCCTTTGCCCCTCCTTGGGGCTCAGGGAGTCAGCTGGACTCCTCCTCATCTAGAATATCATCATAAAAAGCTTTATTGTCTGTGGTTAATACAGCTTGCATCTGCCCTAGTATGTCCTGACCAAGAAAGTTGGAGACCAGTCCAGGAATTATAAGGAGGTGAACCTCACCTCTGGCTCCATCTGCATATTTCCAATCCAGCCAGCCCAGAACTTCCTCTGACAGGGTTTTCCCCCAAACCCCTAGTACCCCTGGCCCAGGCACCAGGCGCCAGCTGAGGGTACTTCCTCTTTTCTTAGCACTGTTCAGTCGGCCCCGGTGTCTAAAAGGCATCGGAACCTCTTTCCCTGAATGAAGATAGCCATTTTTGGCCTAAGTTCCTCCTGCAGAGGGACTGTCCATTTGACTTGCAGTGTTTTCAGATTGGTCTCAGCACTATTAGCCCTATTGTCAAGAAAAGTTTTGTAATTTCCCTCTTGTTTATACAGGGCTGAGGGCTGACCCCTCTAGTTTAAAGGCTTCCCCTCATTGTCAAACTTGGATCTGCAATCCTTTTTCTAGTGGTATACCCTTTTACATCTGGGGTACAGCGTTTTAGGTTTTATGACAGCTTGGTGCCCCTGCTTTTGAGGAAAATCTCTTAAAATGTCCCTCCTGGCCACATTTGAAGCAGGTTTTTATTCCCCTGTCTCTTTTCTCCATTTGGGACACCGTCATCATTGCTTGGGTTATGGCCTCTGTAAAGGACACTGTTTGTGTGGCAGATTGGGTGGCCATAGCTTGTGATATGACATTGGCCTGTTCATTTAAAGTTCCAACATCCCGGGCGGCCACTATCCACTGGCTCATCAACTTGTCTCGTAGCCCAGTGCAAGCCATTTTATAATCCTTGTTCATACCTTCCCATACTAATAATCTTATAAACTGATCTCATTTCACCCAGGATAACTTCTTTTGCATGCTGGACTGGACCCGATCAATGAACTCAGGCAGGGATTCTCCTGGTTTCTGATGGAAGCCTGCCAGGGGTGCCCCAGTGGGCTGCTCACCTAACTTATACCAGGCATCCAGTCCAGCTTGCCTGACCTGATCTCTATAGGCGGCTGCTGGGAGCGTGGCCTGCTGGACCCCGGTGGCATAGTCCCTGGACCATACCAACATAGCAAAGGTAACGGGTATGGGCAGATAGGCCGTCTTTTATCTTCCGCCCTTATCCTGCATTCCTCCCAATAGTAAGCTCCCCATTTTACATAGGTGGGCCCTGGCAGAACTGCTCTGGCTAAGTCCAGTCAGTCTTTGGGGATGCAGGGATGGTGGGCCACCTCCTGGATAAGGGCCAGTGCCCAAGGGGAATTGGGCCCATCCTCCTTGACAGCCTTTTTAAGATTCACCAGGTCTTTAGCCTGCCATTGATACCAAGCAGCTGGGCAGTTGGGTGTCGGAACCAAATTCACAGGGTAGGCATCTACATCACTCATAGAGCCATTGGAAGGAGTGGAGGGCTTTTGGGAAACTCAATTAGGCTCCGTGTGGGGGAAATCCTCCCTCTCTTCTCCTGTGCTCCTCTTGAGGATCTTAAGGAGTGGTGTATATAAGGAACCGGGGGTCATTTGGCCCCCCTTTAGGTGGGGGGGCCTCAGTGGGCCCTACCTCGGTGTCGAGGTCTACCTCCTGGCTCTTACTTTCCTTTCCCTCAATATGGCCGAGTGCTGTCTGTGGTTTTACATGGACCTCGGCCACAGCCTGAGTGTCTCCTTCAGTCACCTGACCTTTCTCCCCTTTTCTTTTGGCTGGGAGCTGGGAGGATGTTGCGCCACGGGAAAACATGGTCCTTAGAGAGCTCATGGTGGGGTAAAACCCAAGAGTGGGCTCCCGGCCCATGAGTGTTTCTCAGGCTCGGGCTAGTCTCTCCACCCACTCCCGGTGTCTGCACTAAACATATTTGCTATTATAATCCAGGGGGCCAAGGCATTAATGTCCCCCCAGACCTCCACTGTGGCTGTATCTGAAATTTTGAGGCCCCTGCTGTTTATCATTAGCCTTAGAGCTTTGAGGGCAGGCTCCTCCTTTGAGGAGGTTGAATTGCCCATGATAGGGCCTCACCCAATAGGAAGGTCTTGGGGCACCTACCTTCTTCCAAGTTGCTCCCGGCAGAGAGGGTCCTGAGGAGTATCATGCCAGGGTCACCAAATCTGTCGCATCCCCTCATGGCTGTTTCGATGGGCACGGCAGACACGGATCAATTCTCCTCTTCCTTCTTGTGATTACCCCTGTCCCCGGCCTGTGGGGAGGGGAGCTCGGGGGAGATCAGGTGTGCGGCTTGCCCCAACCCAGATCCCTGGCATGATGCGGCAAAGATCCTAAAGGTGAAACCAGGACTCCTGATGGCCAAGAAGAGTCTCCAGCTGGCTTCTTCTGGGGTTACAGCTCTTTATTGTGTTACAGCTCTTCTTCGGCGCAGCAGGGAAATTGCTTTACAGTGCTCAAGTGTGCTCTTATATACCATTCTCTCTCCAATCAGGCTGTGCCTCATTTCTTAAATGCCTATAACATTGCGTTATTTTCAAGCCTTGTATTAGCATAAATGGGCGGTTACATGGGCAAGCAAACCTACCAATTGCTACAGAGGAAAAAGGATGCCTTATTACATCCTTATTGCCATACAGGTTTCCTTTTCTTATGGCCTGACACAATACCAGAGTGATTCCAACATAGACATAAAAGTACTGGGTCCCTTCAAACATCATCTTTGTCCCTCGCTTCCTTTCTTTTCCTAGCTCCCTCCCAAGGCTCCCTAAAACTTCTTCCTTCTCCTGCCTCTCCCTTCATTGGCTCGAATTTGGTCACTCCTGGACCACCTTGTGGCCATTGGGTTCCTCTGTTTTCTCTGACTGTTGAGTTTCAGCACAATTACTGAGTGCATCCAAGCCCACCTGAGAAATGGACCTGTTTCTCTAACACACTTAACTCTGTGATTCTCATTCCTGCATATTCCTTGCAGTACCCAGGGGCCCACAGCTGTCTGCCCAGCCTACTAACAGGTTTTCTGGCTCCTGTATGTGACCAGAGATCTCTATCTTTGCAGCCTATTACTCACGTAGGGATGCAGGCTCCTTGTCTCGGAGTCTTATTGGTATCTGTGTTAAGCACTGGGGGTTCCTGCTGGGTCCACTACGGAACTCTCTCTCCCTCTCTCCCACCCTCCCTTCTCTGATTGCTACCCTGCCTAAAATCTGTCAGGGAGAATTCTCACACTTCCCCTTCCCCCCACACCCCATTTTATCTCTCTTTCTCTCTCTTCCCCACCCATTTCTGGGTGTCGGCTGCCTTGCTCTTCACTGGGACCCTTGTAGACTTCATGTTTTCTTGAATTTCTTGTCTTGAAAGTCGTTCCAGAATGCCAGGGGTCTCCTCTGGGTCCTAAGACCCATCTCTAAACTTGGGAGGCACTCCCAGTTTAGAGATCTTGACTCGGATATCCTGCAGGTAGGGACACCTACCTGTCGTGGAATTCCCATATACTTTATACTGCTGCGGCTAACCTCTCTCTTTATACTCACCCCCCCTTCCTATTTTTCCTGTCTCACTTTCTCCCTTTACATTCTTTCCCCCTCTTTCCCATCTCCTCACGATCTAGTCTGTCTTTGTTCAAACAGCACATTTCACTATGGGCTCCTCTCAGTCCAAACAACCTCCTGTAACCCCACTAAAATGCCTTCTACGATCCCTGGAGTCCAAAGGACTCCAGGATACTCTTAAACCTAAGCATCTCATACTTCTTTGCTCTGTGGTTTGGCCCCAGTATCCTCTAGATAATCAATCCAGATGGCCACGAGAGGGCACTGTGACCTCCAAATTCTTAGAGACCTCAGTCAGCTATGTGGAGGGTTTCCTTGAACTCGTTCATGCCCTGATCTCTGTTCTTGCTGTTCCCTTCAACAGATTCTCCTTGCTTGAAAGGAAGAACCACCCCCATCCCATCGACCCCATCCCCATACTCTCAGTCTGCTTTTGACCCAGATGCAGTTGACAATCCCCCTCCGGTTCCCCCAGCCCAATCCCCTTCTCCTCCTCCCCGTTTTGACCGCCTACTCCAGGCTAGCTCTCTCCCACAGCACCTGGTCTGGCTCAACTCCCTCCTCCCTCCTCCAACTTCACAACACCTGGTCCAGACCAACCTCCCCTGTCCCCCAACATCCCCTCCACCTGCCAGATCTAACTCTCTTCAGCCTGTGCTCTTTCCATCTCTGGCTGCCTGGTTTGCTCCCTTGGGACCTTTGATTCCCTCTGGGTCCTAAGACCCAACCCACCTATATTCTGGCAGGTGCCAGACTAGAGATCTCGTCTGGGATATCACATAGGCAGAAACTCTTATGTGCAATGCCATCCCCACACGCACTCAAACTCATGTAGCCAACCCTTCATTGTCCCTGCCTCTATTTCCTTTTCTCCTTTTTCATTTTTGCAGCCCAATCCCCCATCACCACCTTTTTTGAGCTCTTGGCCTGTGCCATGGACTTTGTGCTAGCTGCCCATACCCACACACTCCCCTCTCTAGTCTGCACTCTCTCCCTCTCTGGCCACCAGGCCCCAGCCTCCTTCTCAGGCCACCAAGGCCCTGCCCCTTTTAGGCTGGTGACCCACTCGCCTCTATTCTGGTGCCAGTTTAGAGATCTCGTCTGGGATATCCCATAAGTAGGAACCACTACCTGCCTTGGAATCCCCACATCTCGCTCCCTTGGGACCCCTGGTCCCCTCTAGGTCCTAAGACTCAACTCGCCTCTATTTTGGCAGGTACCAGACTAGAGATCATGCAGGCAGAGACTCTTAACTGCATTGCCAACCCCACACATGCAATCAAACTCCTGTAGCCAACCCTTCTTTGCTCCTGCCACCATTTACTTATATCACCTTCTTTTATATTGTCACTCTCACCTGATGCCCATGCACATTTGCCCTCTCTCCTTTTTATACATGCATGCTGTCCTTGTGATGTCTCTTTATCTCATATGCCTAGCCCATGGGCCTCACTCTGGTCCAGCACACCCACATAAAACCATCCATCTCATAACCCACCTGTCTACTAACAAAAGCCCAGAGCCCCTCACCCCCCAGGGAGAACTGCTGAAAAATGGCTTTTAAAATATTCCATAACCCAGAGGAACAGAAGAGGGCAGACTGGGTGGGCTACTCAAGACATAAGAGGGCTCAACTGCTGGCAGTGGCACTCAGGGTTCCTTCCAAGAAGACTTCAGGCAACTTAGCATCACTGCCACAACAGCTGCCAGGCCCACGGTGACATGAAGGACACTGGGCACAAACCTAGCCCAACTCAGCAGCCACTGTCAGGGCCATGCCCACAATGGCAAAATGGAGATGCCTGGAGGATGACTGCCTTTCATTGCAAAAATTGAGGTAGGCCAGTCACGTGGCCCCCAAATCCTCCCACCTTGCCTCCAGATCTTCTTCACTGACAGAACTCATCAGTGACCATGTACTGTACTATGTGTTTCACACTGACTATGTGCAGCACAGCAATGGAGGAACCCAGAGCCACTGTCACAGTAGACAAAAGGCCTGTTTGTAGTAGGGGGGTTACATGGTCTGTCTTCCCTTTCCTATTTGGGTAAGACACACCCGAGCAGCTCTCCATAGTGGGAGTCAATGGGCCTCCCCACACCCCCAGGACTACTCTACCTCTTCCCTGTATTCTTGGAGATTTCCATGACAACCCTCACCCTTTTAGTCAGGCCTTTAGATGCATCCTCCACTTGTCTTAATTACTGCCTTTCTTTGTGATCTATAATGTTTCCTCTGAAATAGAGCATTTCCATATCCCTTCATGTCCTGGGCACCCCTATATAGTTTTTGTAATTTAGACAGATTATTATTATTCATATATTCCCTCAAGGCCTAAATCATTGCTGGGTCTCTCTCTCTCTCTCCCTCTCAACTACAATTTTTGTGTTTTCTATAAGCTCGCCTAGAAATTTCTAAAGTGTAATTTATACACAGGTAATATCAATTCATAACATTGTGTGTGTTCCTTTAGTAAAATGACACTATACAGCACTCTTCTGAGCCAAATAACTGCTATCTTCATAACTTCAGCTGTATCTCCTTGCAGAGGATCATCATAGTTGGGTTTGTTAAGCAGGGTCACTGGACCCTCACCTGTGTATCCAGCCACTCCTCCCAGCCAACTGCATGTAATTTTGCCCTGATCACAAATGGCTCCTTATTTTTAACTATTAAATTCTCTCCCTTTTAAAACATCAGCCATACATCATAAGGGCCACCAGTTACTAAGTCATCTCTGCTCACCTTCCCACTAGGGAATATGCAAGTCCATGATGAGGACTTGCCAGTATAACCCATTCCAGCCACAAGTGTCATCTCCCAGGCCCCCGTCGTCAACCATAGTCAGCTCTAAGAAGTTAGAGAACATCACACCCTTTCCCTTATGACACAAAAGGCTAGAATGTAAGATGTGACTGAAAGAAAACCCCCCAGCAGTTCAGGACTCAGAAAGACTGACAGAAACCTGGGACCAGAATTTTCAAACATCCATGAAAAGAGGTTGACTTTTACAACTTCTGTGCAAATTCCTGCAAAAGGAACTGACTTTTACAGCTTCTTGGTTAGATAAGGCCTCTGACCTAGGGTCTGCAAATTCCTGCAAAAGGGATTGACTTTTACAGCTTCTTGGTCAGATAAGATTCCTGAAAGGGGATTTTGGCTTCCTGGCCAAAAGTTTACAATCTCCCCTTGAACATCAATCAGAGGTCATGGGGATCTCCCTCCCCATAAAAAGGCCTACTGACCAGTTAGGCGGGGCTAATCTCTCACTCTCCCAGGGAGCTAGCCTCTCGCACTCCCCCTGAGTGAGCTTCTCCAACCAGATCTGGAGAAGTTAAGCCAGGCAAGCCAGCCTGGTCCTACATCCCGAGCCCCCAAGATGAGGGTGCTAGTATTTTCTCCACTTCTGAACGTGGAGAAAGTTAGTCTCAGTTGGTCTTCTCTCTTTTCCTGTCTTGGGAAGCCAGTCCCGTGTCCTTAATAAACTGGTCCTGTTAATTCCCAGTGGAGTCTCTGATCCACTTCTACTGCATCTCTCGAACCCAACCCTACAGTCAACTTCACTGGATCTGGAATCAACTAAAGGCAAGGTGCTAGACACTCCTATGAAGGATTTTCTTGATGAGATTAAGTGGAAAGATCCACCCTAGATGTGGGTGGCATCTTCCCGTGGCAGCCCAGATAAAAGGAAATGGGAGGGAAACTCATTTTCCTTTGTGACATGGTCACTAGTAGGTTTCTCAAGCTGCAGCTGATGGCCGCACCCACCTGCATACCGGCCTCACTCCTCACTGATTGGACTTAGAGGACATGAAGTTGGGAGAGATATTAAGTAGAGAGCATTAGGGGGTGTTGGAGGGAGGCCATGGTGGATAGACATAATCAGTACACATTGTAAAAATATATGACACTTTAAAAAAATAAAAGTATTATTAAGGAAAAAAAACATTAAAGAGACTGGAGAGGTGGCTCAGGGATTAAGAACACTTACTGCTGTTCTTCCCAAGGATCTGGGTTCAATTCCCAGCATTTGCATGGTGGCTCTGTTGCCCTTTTCCTGCCTTTGTTGACACATACCAGTAAACATACCAGCCATCAAAACATTTGTATAAGTAAAAATAAACAAATCACTTTAAAAACCATTAAAAATAGAATGGAATGAGGACACTTTGCTCTTTGCCCTCACCTTCATTCTCACTGGCAAGTTCATTTACCCCGGAGCTGCAGAAATCCATTGCTGATGACTGAACCCATCTTCTTTCAGCTTCCAACTTGAAGACCAATGACTCTCCACAAATCCTCCAGGCGTTTAGCACCAGATCAATACTACTGAGGCACCCAACCTTATAAACTGAGGAATTCTTGGTGTCTCTGGTGTGTGACAGCCATTGTTGGACTACTTAGATGGCATTATATAAGCCAATCTAATCCCTTTTAAAAATATATTCATTCTTTTGGTTCTCTTTCTCTAAAGAACCCTGACTAATATAGACTCTGAATGCTTAGAGATTGGCCCAATGATGTATAATGCTTGATACCAGCAATTAAAAGTCTAACTTCTAATGACTTCATCATCCCAAGCAGTCAGTCTCAAGAAGGACAAGGTCTACTATAAAGTTATTACTTAGCAGTTTATTACTTCTTATCTCTCCAAGTAAGATCCTACACAGACGGCCCATGAGGTAAGACTGGTAACTTCTTAACTGTTATAAAAGAGTTCTCATTCCCTGTCAAGGGAGTGATTCTCTGAAAATTGACCCATTGTGTTTCTGTCTTTTCTTAAATCATGCTTTTTCTCTTTTAGGTTTTATGTATAAGTGTTTTGCCTACATTGGGCTGGGTGTGGTGGAACACGCCTTTAATCCCAGCACTTTGGAGGAACAGGTAGGCTGATTTCTGTGAGATGGAGGCCAGTCTGGTCTTCATAGAAAGTTCCAGGCCAGCTGGGGCTACAAGGAGGTCCTGTCTCAAAAAAAAAAAAAAAAAAAAATCAAAACAAGACAAAAACAAACAAGTGTTTTGCCTGTATGTATGCAAATGCATAATATGCTTGTAGTGCCCATAGAAGCCAGAAGGGGGTGTTGGATCCCCTGGAACTGGAGCTATGGATGATTGTGCCACCATGTGCTGGCTAACCAAACCCAAGTCTTCTGGAAGAGCAGTAAGTGCTCTTAACTACTGAGCCATCTCTCCAGCCCTTAGCATAGATTCTTTTTAAGAAATGATTTATTTTTATTTTATGTGTATGAGTGTTGCATGTATGCATGTGTGCCACATGCATGTCCGGTGCCCATAGGGACCTGAAGAGGGCATCACATCCCATGGAAATGGAGTTACTGCAGGTGCTGGGAACCAAACCCCAGTCCTCTGCAAGAACAGCAAATGTTCTTTACTGCTGGGCCATCTCTCCACCTCACAGTGTATATTCTTTATTAAAATTTTCATATCGGTTCTGGTCTAACAAATACTATCCCCTCTTGCCTCAGTTTATCAGCCACAAAATGACATTTTGCTGGTCAGGTCAGTGACTTTCCCCTTGCCACCATTGCCTTTCTTCACTCTATGCTGAGTGCCCATGAGCAACTGATGGTCTCTGACTGGAGCAGCTTTCTAGTAAGAGCTGATGGCCTCTGGCCTGTGACTCTGGACTGCTGTCACTCATTAGGGTACAAGCTAAAGATTCCTTTAAGCTTCTATGGAAAGCCTTAATTTTGCAACTGACAGACCCTGGTCAAGGTTATACTTGGAGTGAAGACACCCCAAGGAGGATGGTTCATTATAGTCTACAAAGGTAAGAAGCTACTTTGTCTTCTTCTGGGAGGCCCCTCACTCTCAACATGTGATATAGTTGGTAGTGGCAGCTCATCCAGGGCATATGCACACATCGTGAGGACTCCTTCTTCCGTCCCCTTCATTCATGCTCCTATCCTAGTACTTGTTGCTGCTCCAAATAGGAAAAAGCAGACCACGTGGCTAATGATGTTTAGGCCTGCTGTCTGCCCCTTGCAGTCAGACTTCTTGATCCAAGAGACCTATGGGTAATCAGGTTTTTGCTTTCTCCAAGACAATGAGTTTCTCCCTTCCCTACAGTAGTTTTGGTTTGTGAAGTTTTCCTTTGAGTTCAGTCTGGCTTCACCAACCAGATAGGTTTAGCTCCAAACTGAAACCAGGTTTCACCACCAAGGACTGGGAGGCTCTTTTTTTCTCTAGGACACCCAGATAAAGGCAAACCTCAGGAGTCAGTGTGGTGAGACCTGGTTTCACCCCCAACAACAGGGAAGGTCTTTTGCTTCAAGGGACAGGCAAGTTAAGCATTGCACCTCTGATATGATTCATGTGATGGAATACCCTCTGACTTACTCCTGTGATGTATTCTCAAAAACTAACCTGAGTTTTATCCTCAGACTGTGAAAATGAAAGCCAACAATAATATACTCTTATTTTCCTTTTTAATAAAAGTCGGCCTTTATATCCACTTCCAGATCAAGAACCCCAGCTGCCCTGTGGCATATTGAGCTATAACTCTAAGCTACATTAGAACTCCTTTGTCATGATTTATGGGATTATTTATGGATTTATGTCATGATCACTGAGATTACTTATATCCTCCAGGGCTTTGTTATAGAACTGTCAGCTAGCTGAGAGACAGCTGTCATATGTGCCTTACTAAGTTCTCTCATGTTTAACTAGGCCATCTTTCCTAAACTCACCCCAGATGATATTCTTGCCACCTGTTGCTTGTGGGCTAACAAGGCCTCGGGTCCCCACTAGCAGCCCTCCCTCCTCTGAACACTGCTCTTGTCTCCTTCTCTTTGACCTCTCATTCTCCCATTCTTCCTTCCTCTCCACCAGTGGAGCTTTCTCCAGTTACTTCCCTTCCTTACTTAGACACGCTCTCTGTGTCATACACTCAGGAAGTTGTACATAGGGTACTCAGGGAACAATGAGTTAGCCCCTCTCCTGTGGAAAACATCCCTCCCCTTTATGAAGTAGGTAATGGGGATCTTGGTGCCCATGTCTGGCCTCTCTCAAATACAATCCAAATTAAGATCACTTAGCCAGAATCCCTCTCCCCTCATTAAAGAATTCCAAGGGCTTCTGTGGCTTTTGACCTATCCTGGTAAAACATCCGTGTTATTCTGACCGCTAGCTGTGCACATGAGGAAAAGTCCCATAACTGGTCGTTACCACACAGTTGGACCAATAAGCGTTACTCACTTAAAACTTGACCAGCTTCACTACCTGACCCAAAGCTCCAGTGGCCATGTTAAGTCACTGACAAAGGAAGTGATGAGAGAAGGCTGAAACTATATGATTACTTATTAGAGGAAGAAAAAAGAAAAAAAAAAAAGGCCACCATCAAGCCTGTTAATAATATGGGTTCCAGGAGACATACAGAGAGCTTCCAAAACCTTGTTCTCTTTCAGTCTAGGTAATGTGAAGCCAGGTCACTCTAACAGGCTAGACTTCAAGAGTCCAGAAAGCCACCAAGCTATCCTGGATATACATTTTTAAAATCTTAGTTATTTTTATTTTATGTGTATGAATGCTTTGCCTCTGTGTAAGGAAGTGCACCCATGTCATGTAGTGCCCAAGGAGGTCAGAAGAGCGTGTTGGATCCCCTGGAACTGGAGTTATAAATGGTTGTTTAGTGCCATGTGGGTGCTGGGAACTGAACCCAGGTCCTCTGGAAGAGCAGCCAGTCCTCTTAACTGCTGAACCATCTCTCTAGCCCATGGCTATAAATATTATAATCGGATCCTCTGCAGAGGCTGGGACAAGTATGATGGTTTACATGCTCCACTGGACAAAGGCTTCAAAATGTCGACCAGGAACTCCAGATACTTCTCTTTACTTTATGAGACATAACCTTCAAGGTCTTTAATAAGTGGCAGAGACCTCGGGAGTCAGAAGAGCCAAATGAGGAAAGAGACAAAAGACAAGCCCAATTTATGGCCACAGAGATTGCTGTGTTTCTTTCCTCACAGTAAATCCTAGAGCTCCATCTCGTGGCCAAGGCGTGAGTCACCATGCTGGGCTTTCTTTTCTTTCTTGTCCAGTTAGACTTTTATTTTCTATTTGTTTTTGAATGACAAGACCCAGGTTACTCACCCAGGTTATTCAGCAGCTTATCTGGGTTGTCATGCCTGAGGAATTTTGATATAGACCCCAGTTTTTTGAAAAATAGCTAAATCCAGCGAGATGTTCCACCTGAGGTTGATGGAGTCACTTGAGGATGTGACCCAGGAAATTCTACTTGGAGGCCTGATGTAGGCTGATTTTCCATGTTTTCTCCCCACTCCTAAACTTGGAGTAGATCTATGGCCTACAGGCCTCCATAGGAGTGACATTCTGCAACTTCCTTCAAGATTTCAGCCCAGGCCCTCAGAAGGGAGCTACAGATGTCATTCTGATGCCTCCAGAGGTTGAGGGAGGAAAAATGGCTCCATTGTTCTTCACTGGAAGAGACACATTCCTATCTTCCCTCCTGCCCTCTCAGAAGGCATCAAGCGCTTAGGGTGCGAAGTGGTAAAATTTGTAAATAACTGTAAGATGTGAAACTGGTCTGTGAAACTATCTGGATGAATAGATGGTTTCCTATAGCTCTGTGTAAAACTGGTCATGCTCAGTTTTGAGAGCAGGAGTGTTGTGTCCTCCCCACCTAGCAGTGGGCCAGGAAGGAACTGAGATGGCCTTCTTGGACTTCCCTGGGCCTGCTGCATTGCAACCATCTGGAAGAGGCAAATGGGGACCAGACTCCTGAGAAGGGCATAGATAGTTCTGGAGAGCAGAACTGTTAACGTGGGGGAAGGGCTCAGAACTACATGGTTCACAAAGAAACAGTTTTAATTTAGGAAAGGGATTACATAGAAATAATGCCTGAACTTGAATTTCTCACCTCACAGTCAAGAGTGAAAATCTAGATCTGTTCCCAGTCAGGCCTAGCCTCTCCAAGCTTGGAAGCTGGCTTGTTGAGAAACAAAACTAAAATTAATGGAGAAAAAATAAAACAACTAAAACTATTGAGAAAAACCCAGAAAAGGTCACCTATAAAAATTTTAAAATTAAGTTAAAATTTAAATACTGCCCATACTTACCTAAGAAAGCAGCTTCTACTTAAGGAAACCAGTCCTGTTTACTTAAGAGAACAGGTATATGTTTAACTTCTCCTTCTGTGTAAATATGCTTTCCCTGGGAATTCCAGCTCATGTCCCTACCCCTATAGGTTAGAGACCCCTGTGAATGGCCTCTGGTCATATAGACTAAGAGGCCAGAGTGGGTCTAGAATGATGCTGAATAGTCCATAAATGTTGTAAAAAGCTGCTCCCTGTGCTCTGACCTTCAGAGGGGACTCCACAGAACCCTCAAGTGGATACATCTGATCTTCCATGCAGTCTGAGGTGCCTGCTTGAAGCTCAGTGACTTCTTAGTCTTCCCTTCCCTTCCCCTGCAGCTCTACAGCTTCAACGTTCCTGGGCATGTGATCAGCTGACCCCATAGCAAGGTGTATATGTCTTATGAATTCTCCTCTCACACTGAAGCCAGGAGTTCAGCTCCACCCCAACCCCAGGTTTGAACTGATTGAGCTAACGGAGAATGTTCTCCAATTGGAGAAACCAGTTACTTACAAAGGATTCATCCCTGTGGAGAGAGACAGAAATTTCATATGGGGAAATCAGCTTTCTGATCAGAAGTCCTATGGACTTCTAGCATACACACTCAAGATGGAGACCCGTGGCACCCTGCCCCCATCTCCTACCCAGCCTTTTCTACTTTCCTGATGGACCCTCCCCCTAAGTCACTGATTAGTTGGAAAGTAGTTGACTCTATTGGCTTCATCTGTGTCAATCACATTCTTGGGCTCATGTTCCTCGAGGCAGAGAGAAACTCTGTAAATTTACCCTGACAATATTAAAAGTTGAACACAATCTTATAAAAGCAACTACCAGGGAGCTAACTTCAAAGTTTTGTGGCTTTTTTGCTTTTGTTTTTGTTTTCTTATTTTTGTAGATTCTTTACAATTCTGAGAGGTAGTATTTTGTTTTAAACACTCTTTTTTTTTTTTTTTTTTTTGAGACAAAGTATCACTATGTAGCTTTGGCTGACCTAAAAGTCACTATGCAGACCAGGCTGTCCTCAAACTCACAGAGATTCACCTGCCTCTGCCTCCTGGGTGCTGGGATTTAAAGGTGCATGCCACCACAACTGGCCCTTTGTTTTTCTAACAGTATGGTTGATTGGGTCAAAATATTTGAACTGTAGATTTTAGATTTTTTAAAAAATATTGTTCTCTGTGCTATCTTCAATGTTTTGGGTTTGACTCCCTAATTTCTTTGGCAGTTGTATAGTTAAAAGCTACTTATCTTGGTTCATGCATGTTTTCTTTCTTTTTTGTGCTCACAAAGATGTTATTTGACTTAAGTCTGAGAGTGACCTGACCTCCCCCTTCTGCCATTTATCTGATCCTTCTATTATGAAAACTCCTCTGACAGACACTAGGAGATGGCCCTGGACTATGTCCCCAGCACAAGTCCTTCTGTGGGCCCTGTGTTGGGGACTTCCATGGCAGGCAAGAAGAACAGGTCCTGGAGTGTGGTTCCACAATGGTACTCAGTCTCTCCTTATCTTACTCAGGGTTTACTGGTCTGTGGCCCAGGCCATGAGTGGCCACCATGGCTGTTCTCAGTGGCACTCAAGATCTCCCCACAGACAGCTCTTCTCCTTCCTCCCTCTTCTTGCTTCACTTTTTCAACCATGTACTTTAGGCCTGAACAGGTCTGGCAGTGCTCACACCAGAGACTGGACTCTTGCTCCTGAGATTTCTCCCCTTCCCAGTGTACTAGGCCTGCCCTGGGGAGATGAACCAAAGACCCAGTAGCCAATCTCACTCCACAGTAGTCTTTTAACCAATTCAGGTTGAACAGAAAATTTTAACTGTCTTGAGCACTTGAGCTAGTTTAGTGTTGGGGGCAAAAGGGACATTGTGATTATATAAGTCTCAGCACTCTGACCTTAGACCTATGTCTTTCTCAAGTTTAACGCTCACCTCTTTGTGCCACTAATGTAGGGAGGGTGTTTGCAAAGGGAAACACATTCAGGCAGCTATCTCAAAATCTGTCAAGCATGGCTTTGGTCCTCTGCTTATGAAGAGTGACTCCAAGGGGAAAAGAGACTCTGCTGTCCCTCAGCAGGTTACACTGAGATTCCTGGAAGGAGGCTGAGGAAACAGCTTCTAGAAGAGTCCTTGCTTGCTCACAACCATTCTGTGAAGTGGGAGCCTACACCCTTAGTGGAAGGTGATGCACTCAGCACTTCTCAGCAGCAGGTCAGTGCACCCAACACACAAAATGTGAATGAACTCTGGTGTGACCCTTGGGTAAACAGACTTGAATGTCCACCCCACCACTCGTGACTTCTACATTCTCCACTGCAAGTTTCATTTTTAAAATACAATTTTTTAATCAATTGTACTTGTCTAATATCTGCTCTAAATGATTCAAGACCCTGTTACTATCTTAAAATGCATGTTAAAATGAATCTCCATGCCATTAGTATGTGTTGCATAAATTGTCTCATGGTGGGACCCGACATTCAGCCTTGTCCCACTCCCAGGTTTGAACTGACTGAACGAATAGAGAATGTTTTTTAGAGAGAGGTTGATTTATTTCGGGCAACCCATAAAGTCATTGTTACTGGCCGCCAGTCCAGAGCAGCCACAGTGGTGGGGCAAGTCTCTTTGTCCATGGCGCAGGGCTCTTTGTCCATTCCCAACCTGTGTTCCACTTCCACTCACATGATCCTTAGGACTGCGGGGACTTGGAAAACTGCCTTCTGGGTCTTGGCCTTCTGTGTGGGCCTGGGATCCGGGCACTTTTCCTCCTGAGTGGCTTTGAGTATTCCCTGTGGCATTAGCCGGCTCTCCACCATGTTTTCTCTACCTTCTCCCCCCCTTCCTACTCCCTTATTGGTCAGAGGGTGGGACTTGCCATTGAATGAACTGATAGTAAAAAAAAAAAAAAAAACCTCAGAGAGAACCAATGTATTAATCATACAGTATGTAAGAATGGTTTCCTAATGACCCAGGCCTCTTGTTATTTATGATTAATTCTCCTTATTCATAGATTCTATATTTGCTTACTAAAATTGATTGGCAATCCAGAAATCAATACTTGCAGGACTTCTGTGGTTGTTTGTGGATGAGCTTACAGTATAAAGAAAATTCTGGGTTGAAAGAGGTACATGTTCCCAAGTGAGGATGAACAAAGTGGTGCTGGATCTTGTTGTCCTTTCTCATGCTGTAAGTGTCCTTTTAGTGGTCTGATTAATGATTTGTGTGTGTGTGTGTGTGTGTGTGTGCTTTTCGTTGGTGCTTTGCTATTTAAAATGACCTCCAAGGAGGGTATGGTGGTGCATACCTTTAGTCCTAACACTTGGGAGACATTGGCAGGTAAGTCTTTGTTAGTAAAAAGGCTATCCTGGTCTACACAAGGAATTCCAAATTGACCAGGGCTATATATGAATTCCAGGCCAGTCAGAGCTACACTGTGATATCCTGGCTCAAAGAGCCAAGAAATAAAATTAAATGCCTTTCAAGCATGCTTTGTGACTCATGCCTGCAAGGCCAACATTCGAAAGGCAGAGGCAGGAGGATTGCAAGTTTGAGACTAACATGAGCTCTAGGAAAGCTACAACTATAGAGTGAAAGCCTGTCTCAAACAAACTAACATCAAAATAACCCCAATCTCCCAAATAACAGCAAGGTCCCCAAGCATAATGCTATCCTGCCATTTAATACTATAAAATACAAGAAATCTGGAATGAGCTTTAAAGGGAAAATGTGTGTCAGCTAAGCTTCAGTGGTGAGCTTTGGCCACATGCATTGAATGTTAACGAATCAACAATATATATTAAATAAAGTATCTTTAAAGAGAAATACATATAAAGTAAGACTGTGGATTACTCAGTTGAGAAAAAAGTGACTAGAAGAGTTCAGGAAACTGACCTTGGCTTTCCAGCAGCAGCTGGAGTTCAGTGTTCAGTCACTAATTCAGTGCTCACAGTGACCTCATAGAACATGATTACTGTGTAGTTTTCTTTCACTGGGCCAGTGAATGTATATCTAGGTCTGTATTTTCAGCTCATAACAACCTTGCAGCTTTCACCATAGTGTCTAGAAATACTCACTACTGAAGCCCTGAGGCACCACATAGGGACTTTGATTATTCTACTGGAAAGAACATGTGACTAGGCCCTAAGACCCTGGGAAGAGCGATGGGCTCACCTGATTCTTCCTTCTAGCCATCTTTGCCAAGGCACTGGGTACGGCAGTGCAAACTTCAGTCTGCTTGGAAGTGACCTCTGTCAAACCAGTCAAACTCCTCCTGATCCACAATATTGTGAGGTCTAAATTAATGGTTGATGTTTTAAGTCATTAGGTTTTGTTTCTACATAATAACACAGGATTGTACCAGGGGAAATATTTTATTTTTATTCTATGTTGAGTTTTGGAACAAACTCCTAGTATTTCTCAAGACAAAAAAATAATTTTTTTGTGTGTGTTACATACCTACAGTCTCAACATTTGGGAAACTAAGGCAGCGGGATGGAGACTTCCATATTAGCTAGAGCTATATAGCAAAAACCTGCCACCCCAAAGTGTAAATAGCAAACAAACAACAATAAAACACCCCAAACAAAACAATTCTGATTTTGAGATGGAGCTCCATGAACATCCTCTCAGAAAAGTGAGCCTAACTTTAAAAACAGTTTTAAAAAGTAGCCCTTGAAAATCTCTGGGAATGACCCTAAGAGCTTCAGCAGATGAAGAAGCATTTATCCAATAGATCTACTAATATTCAGTGAGAATAAGCTTCTGTGGTATTCGAGCCATTCCCTACTTCTCACTTCCTTCAGCTTAGCTTGGCAGAAGTATCATTCTAGGCTATTACAGCAAAAAAGACAGGGCTTCCTGTCATCTCGGTTCCCAAACAAGGGGTAAGGTTTGTCACCAAGAGGGACACCAGATGTCTCATGTGCTCAAGTCCCAGGTGGAGGGGCTAGCTCCTGCTGAGTGAACCTAGCTGAGGGATCAGAGAGTCCCTTCTTCTGCCTAGCCCCCCTCATAAGAATTGAGAACTATATTAGAAAGCTTTGCCAAATCCAAAGTCATGAAGATGTAAGTTTTTCACCCTACATGTAGGTCTGTGATACATTTTTTATTAATTTTCTATATGGTGTCAAACTTCTCCACCTTCCACTCTTTTTTGGGGGTGGAGCTAGGGGATATACAGTTGTCCTATCATAATTTCTTTGCCTGTTGAATGGTCTTGGAACACTTGTCAAAAATCAATTGATTCACCAAGAGGGTCGACATGGAGGCACATGGCTTTAATTTTAGTACTCAGGTGGCAAAGGCAGGCAGATTTCTGTGAAATGAAGGCCAGCATGGTCTACATACTGAGCTCCAGGCCAACTGAAGGTACAGCTTCAATAACCAAAAAATATTTTTAATGAATTTTTTTGACAATTTAATACATATATATGATACATTTGGGCCACACTCGTTCCTCAGTGCTCTCTTACCCTGGTCACTACTCTCCTTGCACTTTCATGTCTTTTTGTTTTATTTTTGCTTTTTGACCCACTAGGTTTAACCAGGGCCACTTATGTAGGCATGGGTGTGGAGCTATCCACTAGAGCATGTACTCACCAGTGGCTAGTTACTGGACATGATGTCCTCTTCCCCAGCAGTCATTCATTCCTTGGGGCAAGACCCTGTGAGCCCCTCCTCATCTGTGACTGAATGTTTACTGGCTCATGGTAGGTCTTATGTAGACAATCAGAGCTGTTGTGAGTTCACGTGTGCTACAGCTATGTCAAGCCTATAAGATAGCATTTCCTGGCCCTCCTCCCCCACCATTTGGTTATTATATTCTTTCTTCTCCCTCATCTACAATACTTCCTGAGCCTCAGAAGGGATGATGCAGGTATACTATTTGATGCTAAACACTTAACAGTCATTTGTTCTCAGTATCCTGACAGTCATGAGTCCCTGCATCAACCAGTGTTCACTGTAAATGGAAGCTTCTTTAATCAAGGTTGAAGACAGTACTAGGCTATAGATACAAACATAAATATTTAAGAAGCAGTTTGACAACATATTCACTTAGTAAAGCAGAAGTAGTAGGTTTCCTCTAGTTCCTATGACTTCCCCCAAATCATGGGCCTTTTACCAGATTCCTTGTGTTAGCCACAGTCATATCATTTTGTAAAACTCCTCCAATGTGGTTGAACTGTGTCCTTTTATACAGTACTAGGCATGAACTCCTTCTATGGAACAGGCTTCATATCCAGTATGAACTCAGTAACCCCCATGATAGTCATATCACTATTGTAGCAGTAAACCGTTCTAGCCTAATAAGTTAATATTGTGGTATGCAAGAGCTAGGGAAGACTTTTGCTGACTTTTTTCCTCCAACTGCCTTCTGGCACCACGAAAACTAGCCAGCAGGGAAGAAGATTCTCGTTCAGTGTTCTGCAACCACGGTGTGTGATATCTTCAGCAATAGGGTCTTATCATCCAGTTCTGGCGAGTAACCAATGGTAACAGCCATCACCTGTAGAGTTTGAGGGGCCTCTGAGGCCTTTCTGGCCAAGAACTCCTAAACAGATGTTCCACACCTGGCACTGGGATTTTTGTTTAATAATCCATAGTTTCTGGGATCAGCAATATCTATTCATGCATGGCACCTCCATTCCGTTTTTTAAAAAACATTATGCTTTTTAATTAGCTTAAAAGTAGTGGGTTGCAGTGGCTTCCTTATATATTCTTAGTTTTGGTTACCTCTCCCCCTGTAGTCCATTTTCTCCCCCACCCCACACTCCTATCCCCATTTAAACCTTGCCATCCCCAGTCTTCCCTCCTTCTATTTCCATAGCACACATATTCTACCATCCATATCCCCCTTAAGGCCTTCCTCCTTCTGCCCCCATGGTCCCTTTTTTGCTTCTAGGTCTCTAGAGATATTCTGATCTAAAAATAAACAGATAAACAAATCTAATAATTGAAAGCTATGATCCACACATAAGAGAGAATGTATGGCATTTGATTTTCTTGACCTGGAATACTTTGCTGAATATAATTTTTTCCAGTTCCATCTATTTTACTGATTTAATAATTTCATATTTCTTTATGGTTGAATAAAATTCAATTGTGTACATGTTCCACATGTTCCTTATCCGTTCATCTGTTGATGGACAGCTAGGCTGATTCCATGTCCTAGCTATTATGAATATAGCAGCAATGAACACAGATGCACAAGTATCTCTGTAGTAGGATGCCTAGGAATGGTATAACTGGGTCATATGGTAATTCTACATCAAATTTTTTGAATACCCATCATACTGATTTCCAAAGTGGCTATAATAGTTTAAGTTGCCACTAATAGCATTAAGTGAAGAAAAATCAGCCTGACAACTTGAAAACTTTAAATTACATTTTTATTTTATATATGTGTGAGTGTATATGTGTGCAGGTGCACATGTACCAGATGTCGACTTGTACAGTTGGTTCTTTCCTTCTACCATGTGGGTCCTGGGGAACTCAGGTTCTTAGGCTTGGTGGCAAGTACCCTTACTAGCTGAGTCATCTCACTGGTCTCTTACATTTTTTTCTTTTTTTTAACTCTTTGTTCAGTTCCATAGTTCATTTTAATTGAATAGTTTGTTTTCTTGATGTTTAGTTTTTTTTAAGTTCTTTGTACATCCTAGACACTAATCTGCTGTTATATGTATTTGTGTTGGTATGTTGACTGGTGATGTCATTAGGCAAGCTTGTTTAGGCAACTATATTGTTGAGAATTCACATGTGTCACATCCCTGTCATATATAGAAGATACTGTCTAGCCACAGGAGCCCTGGCCCTCTGGATTTTACAATCGGTCTGCCCCCTCTTCCATGATGTTCCCTGAGCCTTAGGGTAGGAATTGCATCATGGATGCACCAGTTGATGTTGGGCACCCACATGGTCACTTTATCTCTACATTTTGACCAGTTGTGGGTCTCTGTAGTAGCTTTTGCCTGCTGCAAAAAGAAGGGTGAGAGCTATGCTTATCAGTGAGCATAAAGATAAGCCATGTCTCCTTTTATCTGGACCATGCTTCAGGTGAGACTCCTCATGTGATTCTAATTTGAGGTAAATTGCCATTAAAACCAAATATCACACTTTCCCAGCTTAATGAGCTTCCCTGGAGGATGGAATGTTTTACCTCCCTTTTGAACATCCTGTGTCTTAATACAAGTCCCTCCAAGATGGAAGTGTGGCATGAATTGGTCCTCTGCTTGCCAAGATGAACTATGTGGTGTATTTAGCTGTACCTGTCTGCTTGGATCAGCATAAACCAACTTGACTATTGGGGGCTCTGTAGAAAGGGAGGAGCCGGGGAGAGTCGGTTACCCCCCCAACCAATCAGTGGCCTGAGTTATATATGGGGGAGGGACTAAGGTGTGAGCAGAAGAAGCTGGGAGGAGACTAGCTGTCTGACCATCTTGGGTGGCTGGAAGCAGCTCATAGGGTCCCTGAAGAAATGTAGACTTTGCTGTGTGGTCTCAGTAGAGCTCCTCCAGTAGCCAATTTCTGTTAGTAAGCTCTAATAAACTTTAGTTTCCCAAACTGTTGTTTGGTGAAACTATATCTCCCTTTGTCAACAGGGACCTAGAGAGGAGCGTGGGGCTGGACACTGCTCGTGCCTCCCAGAAAGAATTTTATCAACAGGAAGGATTTATCTTGGAGGAAATTGCTACACTAGGATCGGCACTGGATTCCCAGTACCCATGTTTGATGGCTCACAACTGCCTATAACTCCAACTCCAGAGGATCTGATGCCCTCTTCTGGCCTTTACAGGCACTAGCACTCATGTGTAGATAGGCACACACAGACTCATATTAAAATAAATCTTTAAAAATAACCATGTCTTGGGCTGGAGAGATGGTTCAGTGGTAAAGAGCACAGGCTGTTCTTGCAAATAACCTGGGTTCAGTCCCCAGCACCCACAGAGTGACTAACAAACATCCATAATTACAGTTCCAGGGGATCTGATGCCTTCTTCTGACCTCCATGGGCACTGCATGGCACAGGTGCATGTACATACATGCAGGAGGTACATGCATACACATAAAATAAAAATAATAAGTAAAAATTAAAAATCCAAATCTTCATTTCATTGATTCTTTTTTTTTTCCATTTTTATTTCATTAATTTCTGTCCTGATCTTAATTATTTCTCCCTATTTACTCTTTCTGGGTTTAGTTTGTTCTTATTTCTCCAAGTCTTTAAGGTACATCATTAAGTCTTTTAATTGAGTTCTTTCTGATTTTTTTATGTAGGCACACAGAGCTATAAAGTTTCTTCTTAGAACTGCCTTTATTTTATCCCACAGATTTTGATATGTTATGATTTCATTTGAATTCCATTCTAGGAACATTTTACATCTTTCTTGATTGCTTTAGTGACCATGATCATTCAGTACTATGTTGCTTAGTCCCCATGAGTTTTTTTTTTTTTTTTTCTTATAGCACAGCTTGCCTAGAATTCATGGCGATCCACCTGCCTCTACCTCCTGAGTGCTGGGATTAAAGGCGTGTGTCACCGTGCCTGACTAGTCTCCATGAGTTTGTATACCTTCTGTACTGTCTCACTTTTGATATCTAACTTAATTTCATTGTGAATAGATACAATATAAAATGTAATTTCAGTTTTTTCCATATATGTTGAAAATAGCCTTGCATCTCAATGTAACCAATTTCAAAGCAAGTTTTATGGGCTACTGAGAAGACTGTGTATTCTTTAGTATTTGAGTGGAATGTTCTATAGATTTGGTTAGATACATTTGATTTATGATGCCATTTAACTCCAGCATTTCTCTGTTTAGTTTTAACCAGATGTTTTGTCTATTGGTGAGAGTAGGGTGTTGAAGTCACCTACCATTACTGTATTATGGTTAATCTGTGATTTTGCATATGACAGTATTTGTTTTATGAAACTGGGTGCACAGGAGTTTGGTGGGTATATGTATAGAATTGTAATAAACTCTTGATTGATTGTTCCCTTAATAAATATGAAATGACCTTCATTATCTCTTCTGACTGGTTTTGGTTAGAAATCTATTTTGTCAGAATTTAGAATAGCTATCCCTATTTGTTTCCTAGTTCCTTTTACTTGGAATACCATTTTCCATCCTTTTACCTTAAGGTGGTTTTTATGTTTGATGGTGGAGCATGTTTCTTGGAGGCAGCAAGAAGATTGATTCTGTTTCCCAATCCTGTTTGGGTCTTTTAATTGGAGAATTGAGACCCCTAATAGTAAGAGTTATTATTGATAGATGTGTATTTATTCTTGTCATTTTGTAGGTTTTTGGTCTTTTATTATATCTCTTTGGATTAATTGACATGGTATTATTTATTTTTCGTCTGTGGTTTCTTTGGTGTATTTATTCTTCTTTTCAGTCTGATGTTTTTCTTCCAGTTCCTTCTATAAAACTGGTTACTGGTCATAACTTTCTTTAGTCTATTTTTACCTTACCATGGAAAATTTCCATTTCTTCTTCAATTATGATAGATGGTTTTACTGGGTACAATAGTCTGATTAGTAGCTGTGGTCTTTCAGAGCTTGGAATATAGATTTCCAAGTCTTTCTGGCTTTAAAGACTTCTATTGTTTAAACAATCAGCTGTCATTATGAATGTCTTGCCTTTGTATATGATTTCACTCCTCTCTCTTATAGTTTCATTGCCTTTTCTTGGGGCTGGAGAGATAGCTCAGCCTTTAATCTCAGCATTTGAGGGGCAGAAGTAGGTAGATTGCTAGAGTTTGAGGCCAGCCTGGTCTACAAAGCAAGTTCATTCCATTCATCCAGGGCTACATAGTGAAACTCTGTCTCAAAAAAAAATCAAAACCCAAAACAAATAACAACAACAAAACCCCGAAAACAAAACCAGAAAAACAAACAAACAAAAATGTCAGCATCCTTTTTTATTCCATGTTTTTAGTGTTTTGACTCTAATATGATATGGAAAGTTTCTTTTCTGGTCCTATTTGGTTTTCTGTATGTCCTTGTACTTAGGAATTTTTGTTTCTTGACTCGGGAAATTTTCTTCTATTTTTTAAAAAATACCTTTTATACCACGAACTTCTTTTCCTTCTACTATGCCTATAATTTTTAGATTTGGTCTTTTTATCACTTTCCAAAGCTCTCTCATGTTCTGTTCACATATATTTTCAAGTTTTTCATTAACCTTTACTGAATGATCCAGTTTTCCTACCTTGACTGTGATCTCTGATATTCTCTTCTGCACATGACATATTCTGTTAGTGAAGTTTTCTACTGAAAATTTTACCTAGTTTATTGAGCTTTTTTTCATGTTTGGCTTTTCCTTAGCAAGTTTATCTTTTTATTAAATTCTACATTCATAACCTGAATTGACTTATTTCATTTCAGCTGTTTTTGTTCTCTTGGAGTACAATACTGTCTTCCTTGAGTTGTTTTGAACGTATTTGTAATCATTCATTTGAATTCTTTGTCTCGAAATTCCTTTAAGTTGCTGGCATTAGATAGCATTACTATGGGACTGGTAATTTTTGGAGGAGACTGTAAGGTTCTGGGTTGGAGAAAGCCAGCAGACAGAAGGGACCAGAGACTACGCTGGGAGCTAACAAGGCCCGGTTTTATTAAGAGGAGACCAGATGGGACTAGCTTTTTCGCACTCGCGAGTGGAGAAATGCTAGACCTCCCCCCCTGGCTCCAGACCAGGAGACCGGAATAGAGAGAGAGAAAGAGAAAGGGGGGGGGGGAGAAAGCGGCTCTGGGCGAGTGTGTCATTAGCCACGCCTAACTGGTCAGTAGGCGGGAATTCAAGTTGTTTGGCTGGAGTTGCCAAGCTGTATGCTGGGAGGAGGGAGGGTCCTCCAGTCACATCTTACAGAGACATGTCTTTGTGTGTGTGTGTGTGTGTGTACCTTTTGTTTCTGCATTGGGCCTTTTGTATCTAAGTTAGTTCCTTCCTTCCCCCCCTTTCTTCCTTCCTTGTTTAAATCGACTTCCTTCTTTTGCAATGTTCAGGAGTAGCCTAAGTTGTAGTATGGTTAAAGTGTCATTTTCCTCTGTGAGACTGATATTCAGAGCTGTGGTTTCTATCCCTAGGCTTCCCCTGAGAGTCATCTACTGTCTGTTATAACAGCCACTGTCCAGGAGTCAGTGTACACCCTGGTGGCTCCCTACTTCTGTTGCTACATGGTGTGGCTCCCTGTGCTTGAGTGCCCTATTCTGGGACAGTTCCTTTCTTTCCTTGCTTCTGTAGCCTCTGCCTGGTGTGGGTCCCCATGTGCCTGGGAGCCCTACCCTTGGCCAGGTCTGACCTGCTCTGGGCCTCTAATATGTGATGTGTTCCTCACAAGCCAGGGTTTCCCTACCCTGGGTCTGTTCTAACCTGCTCCCTGCTTCTACCATTGTGACTGGGTTTTGTCCCTATGTGCCTAAAGTACTCTACTTTGGGCCAAGCCCGACCCTTTTACCACTTCCACTGCTTCTGCTGCATTTTGTGAGTTGTGCGCACCTGGGAGTTCTACCCTGGGCCAGGTTTATCCTAATCCCTGCTTCTGTAGCCTCCATACCCAGGCCAGGTCCTGCCTTTATCTGTAGTATTTTTATTTATTTATTTATCTATTTATTTATTTTGAGACAGGGTTTCTCTATAGCCCCAGCTGGCCTAGAACTTGTTCTGTAGACCTGGCTGGCCTCCATCTGCCTACCTCTGTCTCCTGAGTGCTGGGATTAAAGGCATGTGCCACCACATCCAGTTTTTAGTATTTAAAAGATATTTTATTTTATGTGTATGAATGTTTTGCCTGTATGCATGTAAGAACATTGTATGTGTGCCCAGTGCACATGGAAGCCAGAAGAGGGCATCAGATCTCCTAGAACTGGAGTTAAGGATGGGTATTAGGTACTATGTAGGTACTGGAAACCGAACCCATGTCCTCTGGAAGAGCAATAAGTGCTCTTAACCACTGAGTCATCTCTCCAGTCCCCTGTTTTTAGTATTTTTAATGGTTCTAATATTTTACTTCTTCCTTCCAAATTTAGATGCCTTATATTTCCTTTGTTCACTTAAATGCTCTAACTGGAACTTTTGGTACTGAGCTGGGCATCATTGTCTTATTTCTGAGTTTAAGAGAAAAACTTTTTTCCCATGCCATGGATTATAACATTACCTGTGGATTTTTCATAGATGGTTTTTATCATTTTAAATTTCTTTCTATTCTTAGTTTATTGGTTTTTTTTTTTTTCCTTTTTACATTGCAAAATGTATAGAAAGTAAAAAGTATGAGTGTATTGTCTGCCTGTGTGTAAGGGCATCCCTGTCAAATGCAATGCCCGTAGTGGTCAGAAGAGGGCGTTGGATCCCCTGAAACTAGAGTTACTAACGGTGGTTAGCTACCATTGTGGGTGCTGGGAATTGAACCCAGGTCCTCTGCAAAAACAGTGTTCTTAACCACTGAGCTCTCTCTCCAGTTCCAGATTTTTTTTTTAAAGGTTCTCCCCGTAACCCCAGTTGGCCTGGACCTTGCTATGTAGCCCAGACAGGCCTCGATCTCACAGAGTTCCACTTCGCCTCTGCCTCCCGAATGCTGGGATCAAAAGCGTGTGCACAGCACCCGGCAAGTAATGAATTTTTAATCCCTGACGCTGGGTGCCTAGGGTTTTCATCGAATGTCTATTATAATTCCCCACCGATTCCAATCCTGACATTTACTGATGTTGTTTCATGACTCCATTCTCACTCTCCAGTTTTGGGCTGATGAGGGGGCGAGCCCAGCACCGCGGCCCAGCCTACCTATACCTGACTGGGTTCCCACCCCGACGCGAGATGCCAAAGAGGGCAGTGCGGAGCGTGTGTATCCGCTGCGCAGGGGAGGGCGCGCGCAGCTGGGCCCTGTTTTTCTGTTGCCAGGCGCTCAGGCCCCGCCCCTGGGCACGCAAACCCCGCCCCCGGGCACGCAGACCCCCGCGCACGCGCAAGGTGCTACCAGAGCCGGGTAGGGCTGTGAGAGGCTGGACGTGCTCTACGGAGCAGCGGAGCCACGGCGCCCCCGCCACAGCTGCAGAGGGAGAGGAGCATGTCTACAACTCGAGCCAAGAAAGTGAAGATGGCCACCAAATCGTGCCCCGAGTGCGACCAACAGGTGGGCGGGCCTGCGCGCGGGAGCCGGCTGGCGGGCGGTGGCGGCCGTTGCTCGGCGGCAGTTGGTGCGAGGCGTCGCCCGCGGCCCACAGTGGCCGCCGGGGCGGGGGCGGGACCCGGGAGACGCGGGCCGCAGCCGGGGTTCGCGGCCCGTGCTCGTTCGCTGGGCCCGAGAGGACGCTCCGCACACGGGCCAGGCCCGGCCCTGAGCGCCCCGCTGCCTGACAGGGTGGCTTTGTTCCTCGTTTCTGCGTGTGCGGGTCCCCCGAATTGTCGCCTCCGGAGTGCAAGCTGAAGCGAGACAAAAGGGGCACTGTAATGTAATGATAAGTTTTTTGCAAATGTGTGGACATCCTGAACCCCTAGAAAGCAGGGTTTTGATACTGGGTGGTTTCTAACCCTTTCCTTGCATTATTAACTGACTGATGGAATAAAGTCCGCGTTGAAACTCTTCTCTCTTCGCTCGAGCTATTTACTCTTGTAAATTTGACGTGACTGTTTTTTTTTTAATGCGGATTCGTGAATTTAAAACGAGTCCCGGCCAAGTTAAATTCAAGAAGTAATAGTTGTAATAATAAAAAATCAGGTTATATTCCCTATGTTTAAGCATGCCTGACTCTTATACACTGTAGTGAGTTAAAACTCCACCAATTCAAACCATTCTTGAGGCCTTTCATACTAGTATGCATTGGATGAATCATTCCAAAATGAATACTTCCCTTTCCTCTCTCTCGATCCTTCCCCTCTCCCTTCCTTTCAGGAGTAATTTGAAATGACTGCAGTAAGCTAGGTTTAATGTATTATCTAAAGAGCATTCTTGTAGGTTTATCAAATCTTGTAACAAAAGTGTGTTACATATTTTATTCAGTATGAATAAAATAGGCAGTGGTAAAAATGCTGATCACGGAAAGGTTGTGCAAGTTTACAGACACTGGAATTTTACCAGTGTGCAGCATAAAAAGTCATTTTCCAAAGTATAGAGTCACATTCATTCCTTCCACTAAACTCCAAAAATATTGGACTTTGTGATGTCTCTTGGCAGATTACTTCCGTGTTTTAAGTAATTTCCAGTTAGTCAGTGCTTATATAATATGAATTAGACATTCAGTTTTTGTAAGGTTGTTGACAAGTCATTGCAAATCTTTTTATGTTTTGCTATAAACTAATCTTTTGGGGGAAAATACCCACTTTTAATATCCTGGCTAGGAACCATAAAGATAGCTCTGAAGTTACAGATTCTTGTTGCAGAAAGAAGCCTGATGACCTGGGTTTGATCCCTGGAACCCATGTAAAGGTGGAAGGAGAGAATGAACTCCACAAAGCTGTCCTCAGACCCCCACATGTGTGCCCACACACATACGCTAACAATAAATATACCAACTCGGTGTGGTAGCACATGCCTTTAATCCAGCAGGTGGATCTCTACGATCGAGGCCAGCCTATTCTACATAGTGAGTTGCAGGCCACCTGGTGCTACAGGGAAGACCCTGTTTCAAAACCAAACCAAAGTCAAATCCTGCTTAAAGAAGGAGCAGAAGATTATAAACTTGTGGTAGTTCCTGAAACTCAATCAAAGCAGAGTTTTATTTAGAAAGATTGCATTAATTTTGTTACACAATAACAATGTGTGTACAATACAATACACATGTATACTTCTGAGTGTGTGTGTGTGTAATGTGTGCACCTGTCTGTGGGTGTCATCTCCTTTCTTCCTCCATTTGGTCCAGGGATCAAGTTGAGGCTGGCAGGCAGGTATCCTTACCTACTGGGCTATTCCCTAGGCTTCACATGTATTCTTTTGTAAAAAATCAACTGTATCTTTGTTTGTTTTGGCTGTTATAAAATACCGCAGAGGGGGTAAAAGAGTTAACATAAATCCGTTTTCTCACAGTTCTGAAGGTGCAAGTTCAAGGCCAGGGAGTGTTCTGGTAAGGGTTCTCTTGGCTTTCAGATGGCTGTCTTCTATGTCTTGATGTGGAGGAGAGGGCATGCTCTCATGTCATTTTAAGGTCACTAATCCCATTAGGAGCATCTCACCTCATTTAATCACAATGATCTCTAGAAAAACCTCACCTGCATTTACTATTCCAGTGGGCAGTAGAGGTTCACTGTGGGATTTTGGACAGTGGTCTTTACAAACTAGAAATGAATGTTTTGCCCTGTTTTGTCTTTTATTCTGAATACTGAAGAGCATGCACATGATGACAAATGAACTTTTGGTCATTTCTTTTCTCTCCAGTGGTAGAGAGTCAGTCTAGACAACCACTTCATCTGTGACCTACATCCTCAGCCTTTTGCTTGTGTTTTTCTTTTAAAAATAGTAATTGAATTGAAGAAAGAAATGGTTTAATTTTAGCTCCCTAATTATTTTAAAATAGAAGCTTTTAGTTATAAACTAGAAAAAAATTATAATTGAAAGTCATTTTCTGAACAGAATATTGCCATGATTCTAAATTATCCGATGAATATTGACTTAAGAGTTTTGTATATAGTTTGTAAACGTAAGTGTAAATTCTTTAAAGTGGGATTTCTCCAGTTGACTAGATGGGCATAGCTTTTCTAAGTTTAAAAAACAGAATCAAAGAAGCAAATAAAAAAGCTAGCTTTTTAACTGCTTTTAACATTATCTGTGTAGTCTCTTAAGAATACGCTCCCACATGTGTGTGTGTGAGCTGCAGTGTGGATGCTGGGAACTGAACCTGAGTCCTTTGTTAGATCAACAAGTGCTCTTAACTATTGCACCCTCTCTCCAGCCCCCAGGACATTTCCATTTTAAACTGGACTTTATAATGAATTAGCTCAGACACAGAAAAGTATCTTATATAGAACTCACTAAAGGATAAAAGGAACTTGTCAGTTAGTGTTTAGATCTGGTTCTCAAAACTAAAGGGCATTTCTTATCTAACTATAGCACTCTGATAATTGTGGAAATAGATTTATATGACTTCCTTTTTTTGTTTCCTTGTGGTTATCGAGAATTGAACCCAGGGCCTTGTTACCTGCCAGGCAAGTGCTCTACCACTGAACTACATCCCTAACTTTTTCATTTTTTATTTAAAACAGAGTCTCACCAAACTGCCTAAATTGGCCTTGAATTGGTTGTGTACCCCAGACAGTCCTTGAACTTATGATTTACCCGGCTTTAGTCTTCATAGTAGCTAGGATTATAAGCCTGTACCACCAAGCTTTACCATTTTTCTCTCTTTTTCTCTTTTAGTTAATGTATTGTATTGATGTGTGTGTAGATGTACATTGTACCATGGAGCCTGTGTGGAAGTCAGTATAACTCTTGAGTTGGTTCTTTCATACCACTGATCTGGGATCCAACTCAGGTCATCAGGCGTGCAAGTACTTGAGCTGTCTTGAGGCCCCATGGTTGTCCCTTAAATGTAAAAGTCTTGTGTGGTACTGGGCATGGTGACAGATGCTTATAATTCCAGCACTTGGGAGGTAGAGGCAGAAGAATAAAAATCATGTAGCCTCAGCTATATAGCAAGGCCAGTCTGGGTACATGAAACACTGTCACAAAAAAAAAATCAAAACCAGGGCTGGTGAGACGGTGCAGCAGGTAAAGGTGCTTGCACTCAAGCTGGACGATTGAGGTTATTCCCCAGAACCCACATAATGGTGGGAAGAAAGAACCAACTCTAGAGCATCCCCCCACGTGCGTGTACACACAACACACAAAGGAACAGGAAATGGGTTCAATATTTTAATGCGTACAGCAGAACTCCTCCTCTTTCATGTTAATGACACTAAGTTACTTTTGGTTCTGTTCACTTTATCAGTGGGCTGTTTGGGCCAGTATATTTTTTCCCTCCTGTGCAGTGTTTGGCAGGTCTCCTTTTTTTCTCACGGTTGCAGTTGGGCCTCAGACTCTCCTGTTTGGTTCTCTCAGCTCCCTTCTTTTCTCTAATTCCATACAAACTGCTGTCAAAGTAACTTCTTAGGAAATACTACTCTTTATCTGACTTTCCTTCCCTAACCCTGATCCTCTTAAGGTTTTCTGTTGGTCACTCACACCTACACATACTACTAATAATTCAGTCTTCATGATATTGGTACAGTCAAATATTTGTGGTATTGTAAGTGCTAGGAGAATGTGACTGACGGTGTGATAGGATCATGGTCTCTAAGAGGGAGGAGGTAGGCTGAGTAGATCTGTGCTTCCTACTTCAGTTTTTTACTTGAAACTCCAGACATACTGAGGAATTTAACAATGAGGAAGAGTAATGTATTTTTTTTTTTCCTCCCTGCAGATTCCTGTTGCATGTAAATCATGTCCCTGTGGTTACATATTTATTAGCAGAAAACTTTTAAATGCCAAACACTCAGAGAAATCACCACCTTCTACAGGTAATTATGAAAGTCTAACACATTTTGAGCATTTTGATAGAAATTTAAAGTTGCTTAGTATGCTTGAGACCTTGGGTTTGATCCCTAACACTATACAGGCACAACGAACAACAAAAGTCTTAGCTCTTGAACACCAGCTTGTGACATTGTTCATTTCATTTAAATGTTAACTCCCTTATAATGTTGCAAGAGTTTATAATAACATTTAATTTATCTATTTAAAATTATATTTTAAGAACATTAAAAATAGCTTGATACTTGATACTGGGAGAAGTGAACTGCAGTTTATAGATTGAAGTACAGTTTACAGCCTACAGTTTGATGACCAGTCAGCACAGTCACCCCTGTGAAGACTCCTTTCTACTCCCACTCAGATGACCACTGCTGCTTTTGTTGCTCTTTATGTAAGTGGAGTCATATAGTATGTGAGATACTCTGTGTCTCGCTTCTTTCATCAAGCATAATTTAATAATTCTGTTCATTTTTTTATTGCTTGGTAGTATTCTTTGTATAGATATGCCAATCACTTCACCTTTTGGTGAATAATTGTTTTTGTTTTGTTTTGTCCCCTTTCACAATGCTGGTAAAACTTGCAGTAATTTTAAGGTTTTTTTAAAAGTAATGTCTGGAAAAATGTCATTTGGTTTGGTATGAATGGAGTTTTCATTATTTTTCTCAATTCCTTGCCTGATAATATTCAAAACATAATTTTGCTTAAAATTGTTTCTTTCCTGTTAATGTTGACAAATTGGATTTATTCAATAAGTATGTTTATTAAAAGATAAAATTTAAAATATTGTTATTATTTGAGAAAATCGGAAGTTCATACAGTGAGTTCAAAATAAAAGTAAGTTAATTACACTTATATATTGAGTCTGCTGTTTGCTTGGCACCTTGGACATAAAGCAGTGAGTTTCCTGTCAGGTCAGTTCGTTAACTATTATGAACTTCACATTCTTATGGGTGTGAGGTAGACAATGACTGGATAAATGGAGAACAGTCACTGTATGATAAACACTTTGTGGGACATGGAAATAAGGTGTAGTCCTATCATATGACTGGAAACTACTTTTGATTACAACTCTTCTCTGAGGAAATGACATTTAAACTGAGCCTAAATGGGAAGAAAAGGGCAGGGTAGCTATGATGGCAGGGGAACATCCTTGGAAGATGAAAATAGTAACTGGTAGTTAGGGCCAGCATGATGGCTCAGGAGGTGAAGGTACTTGACACTCAAGCCTAGAGTTCTCAGTACCATCCCCAGAACCCTCATAAAGGTGGAAAGGAAGAACTGTCTCTGGCCTCCATGTGTGCTTTGTGGCATATGTGCCTACACACGTATCCACAGAAAATACATTAATAAATTCTTTAAAGAGTTATAGGGCTGGATAAAATTTTTTAACACTTATTATTTTATGTGTATGAATGTATTGCTTACATGTATGTAAGTGCACCTGTGTTGTGGAATGCCTTCGGAGGTTGGAATAGGGTGTTGAATCTGGAGTTACAGACAGTTATTAGCTGCCATGTGCATGGGTGCTGGAAATTGAATCTGGGTCCTCTGCAAAAGGAGCCAGTGCTGTTAACCACTGAGCCATCTCTCCAGCCCTTGGATAAAACTTTTGCATTTTAAGTCATGATGGTAATCCTAGTACTCAATTGCTAGAGGTAGATGGATTGCAAGTTTGAGTCCAGCCTGGGCTATTCAAGACCCTATTTAAAAAGCAACAACAAAAAACCCAGCAACAAAACAAATCAAATGAGGGCCTTCCTGAGAAGGGCAGCTGAGGTTGTCCTCTGACCTCCCATGTGTGTATCTGTACACACATGATAAAAAGCTATACCTTAATAATCCATAGTATATAGGGAATTTTAAAAAATACATTTAAAAACGTAATGATACATAATACTTGTAAACATTAATGGGGTATAGCACAATACTTTGGGTCATGTATGTAATATAAATGACCAGGGTTATTAGCTGAGGAAGGGTGATGCCATATCGGTGATGCTTGAGTAATAACAGCCTGACTCTTAGCATCCATTCCAGCCAAGAGTGGGGCCTGAAACTGCTTTGAAAACCTGTTCCTTCAGATTTCTTCTGGGACTGTGCTCTCTAACAAAGGCCCTGGCTTGCTCTTTTTATTGAAACTATGTCTGGCATGAAATGGGGATGGGAAAAGTGGAAGGATTTGTCTTTATCAGGGAATTTGCCCTTTCTTGACCTCTACTGAACTAGAATAGCACACACAAGCACAGATACTACCAATTTAATCACACATTGTGTTTGCAACACAAATGGGATAATTCTCATTGCTTCCAGTGAATGTCCGTATCTGGATATGCAAGACACGTCCATCTATCCATCCATCCATTGTTCTAGGTCATGGGCAAGAAGGGATCAGGAGGAGCCTAAGGGAAGCTTGTTTACATCATCATCATTTTTGTTTTCTTGAAACAGGGTCTCTCTATACTCCCAGCTGGCCTGGACCTCGCTATGTAGACCAGGTTGGCCTTGAACTCACAGAAATGCACCTGCCTCTGCAAGCACAAGGAAGTATTAGAATTTTTAAGGCAACGTTTTATAATAGGAAATATTAACAAACCAGTTTTATAATAGGAAATGTTAAACCAGATAACATCAGTAGGAGATTAATTAAAGTAGGGCTTATCTTTTAGAGAACAGTATGTACTGATAGAAAGAATGATAGTAATTGTTACATGTGACATGGTAGTTTCTAAAGTACTGTTAAGAATGCTGACTGGTGTGGTGGCATACACCCTTAATCCCAGGACTTGGTAGGCAGAGGCAGGTAGATCTCTGTGAGATTGAGGCCAGCCTGTGTTACAAGGTGAGTTCCAGGCCAGGTGAGGCAGCAAGGGAGACCTTATCTTAAAAAGACAAAATAAATAAAAGATAAATTAAAAAAAATATTGACATAGGCTCTGTTGTAAGGAGCACTTGCTGCTCTTGCAGAAAACTTGAGATTGGTTCCTAGCACCCATGTCAGGTGCCTCACAACCGTCTGTAGAGCTCCTAGGAATCCAGGCCCTTTGGCCTTCGTGGGCACCAGCACATAATCTTCCTTCCCCATATACATAATTAAAAATAAAATAAATCTAGGGCTGGAGAGATGACAGCAGTTAAAAGTACATACTGGGGGGAAAAAAGGCATACTGCTCTTGCAGAGAACCTTTTATCAGTTCCCAGCACCCATGTCAGACAGCTCATCAACCACCTGTAACTCCAGCCCCACTGGTATCAGTGACACTGATACATATGCACATATAATTAAAAATAAACCTTTAAAGGATGTCTACAAAAAACACAGCTCTTACCTCGAAGGAAATAGATTGTGTGTGAGTGACCATGGCCTAGGAATATAGATTCAGGTTACCTCAGGTACCATGTTCTAATGTTATAATTATAATGTGAAGTTTTTATAGTAACAGAACAAAGAAAATTTCTAAATCAAGGTACTTAAAAAACACCTTGTTAGAAAATTCAGGTAGGTGGTTACAGCAGAGCAGGCAAGCCTTTGCTCTAGATCAGTTTAGCTTGGCCTTGAGATTGGTAGAAGCTAGGAGTCCATACATTCCCCAAAGGATTTTACAATAAGGATGTTAGGTCAAACACAGAAGTGGGTGATAAATGACTGTTGATGTGGCCCAAGATGATTTAGCTCTAGACATATGCAGCATTGTAGTTCCCCACAATCACAAAAGTTCTGATCCATCTAATACATCTTGTGTATTATTTGAAATATGTGTAACTTATTAATTGGAATTTAAACTTACAAGAAAGAAATACAAAACAATACTTACAGAATGAAGTCAATTGTTTTTAGAAACCCTGCAAAAAGTTTTTTTTTTTTTTTTTCAATTTTTTTCTTTGTGGTGCTGGGGAAACCATTACCTGACACATCATAGGCAAATACTGTTTGCCTGAGCAATCCACAGCCATACCAAATGATTTCATCATGTAGTATTAGTAAGTCTTTAAGGGGCTATGTATAGCACTTTAACAAAAGGGAAGAATTGAATACTAAACATTTAATAGAAAAAAACACCACACTAACATTGCAATTACTCATTTAAAAAGGTAATCAAAACTATAATTTGACATGCAGAAGGAATAGAATCTTTAACAGATCATCTAGGTATGAATTATTTAAAATGTACTGATCTCTTTTTTTTTTTTTTTTTTTTCTGTGCTGAGGATGAAACCGAGTCTTGTGTATGCCAGGCAGCTGCTGTACCCAGGAATCAGCTATATACTCTCACACACACACAGAAATAGGGAGGTGGTAGAATAAAGCTGTGTAGAACTTAGCCTGAAAATATGTATAAATGATCTATTATAGAAATTAAGAAATTTGTAACATTTAAAAGTAACTTTGGTGAGAAGAAAGATGAGTGTTATAAATAAAGATTCATTTAGAAATGGTCAGTTTCAGAGGAATTGAGGATCCCTTTTGTGGTTTCTTAGTCTCATTAATAAAAGAATTAAAACAGAGTTTTTATTAGAGTTTGAGAACAGGCAAGCTGTAAATCTTAGCAGCTATTGGGAGGAAGGAAATGGATCAGAGGAAGAGCTAGCCAGGCCTTTTTGGTTATGGTTCAAGAGAGCAGTCAGGTTCAGTAGTGGGGGTCAGTAAACAGTTGCATTGGGTGGAGGGGAGCTTATGCAGTGAAAGAGTGAGAATGTCCAGAATATCAGG
Source organism: Eospalax fontanierii (assembly GCA_035773235.1). Lineage (NCBI taxonomy): Eukaryota > Metazoa > Chordata > Mammalia > Rodentia > Spalacidae > Eospalax > Eospalax fontanierii. Next base: position 6,700,760 of record CM069552.1, on the reverse strand, counting down.
GTAGCATACTTAGGAATATGGCCAGTATCCAAGAAGAAGAAAAGGAAAAATTACCTTTTCTGAGTTAGAACTCAGGAAAACAGGCAGGCTTAGCAGTGAAAATATGTGAGGGAGGGGCTTCTGAGAAGTATTAATTAAATATATTACCTCATTAAATGCATCCCTTAGCATGTCCTCAGGAGAGTCAACTTTCTGATGGATGGTCTCCTGGCTGGGTGATCAACAGGTGTAATTGGATGATGATGATGATGATGATGATGATTTATGATTTGAGACAGGTTCTGCTGTGTAGCCCTGACTACCCTGGAACTCCATATGTATAACATGTGGACCTTGAATTCACAGAGTTCCTCCTGCCATCATCTCAAATGCCTGAGATTACAGGTAGTGTTAGGGATCAAACCCAGGTCCTTGTGCATCCTAGGCAAGCACTCTAGAACTGAGCTACACCTCTAGCCCCTCAGGGTGATTTTAAGCCATTATCTCATTTTTCCTTGTCCTCTTGTTATTCTTGTATACTTATGAATGATATGTCAGGATTACAGATCATTCAAGATTAATAATGGTAGTGAATTATAGTTTACTTTCTGTATTCGGTGAAGAAGGATGAAAGTGCCTATGCTGTTTTCTCACATCCTGGGAGGATGTGGCTTTTATATTCCTTGTTATAAGGTAACTGTTGTACCTCTATCTATCCCGTAAACATTCCAACCAGAAAAAAAAATGGAAGGGCAGAAGAATACAGGGGCATGCCATACTTTTCCATTGAAGAAAAATCTCTTTGGAAACTTACCAATTCCACTTAACATGCCATTGGTCAGAGCTAATTTTCCTGGCCACTTCAACTTGCAGGAGAGTCTTGAGAATGGATTGTTAGAAAATCTATCACAGATATATTACACATTTATTGGTGCTTTCTTCATTTTCTGTCACTTTCAGTTACTTTTCTTGTTGCTGTGATCAAATATCTGACAAGATGCAGCTTAAGGGATGAGGGTTTTTCTTTTTGCCTTAAAGTTTTAAAGGATACAGTCCATCAGGGCAAGGGAAGGTGTGATAGTAGCATGTGAGGTCAGGAAACAGTGACCAGGAAGTGGGGCCAGGCTATAAAACCTTAAGGCATGCCCCAGGAATCCACTTCTTCCAGCGAGGCCCCACCTCCTAAAGGTTCCACAGCCTTCCAAAACAACACTACCACTGGGTGCCAAGTGTTTATACACATTATCCTATGGGAGACATTTCATACTCATAACATTCTGCTCCTGGAACCCATATGCTCATGGTCATGTCATAATGTAAAATGCATTCATTCCGGCTTTAGAAATGAGTCCAAATTGTCTGTAGGATGCAAGGAAATCTCTTTAACTGTAAACCTCTATAAAATAAAGTTACATACTTCTAGTATATGACGGCACAGAGTCCCATTCTAAAGTGGACACATGGGGAAGCAGCAGGGATTAAGATCAAAGCAAGGTGAACCCAGCAGGGAAAGTACCAGATCCTGAAGTTTTCTGTCTGACACCTAGGGCTTGTGGTGGAATCATCAGCTGGAGCTGCCTGCCCTCCATCCAGTTGCCATCTGTACCACATGTAGCCTTTCACTTTGGCCCACCCCCTCCATACCTGCAGCTTTCCTCAAAGGAGTTCTAGGGTCCTGGGTTCTGTATTGCAACTGAGACTTTACCTTCCCCAGTTCACGCAGTGGCTTCTTATTGGCCCCTTGCAAGGAATGGAACTCTGTCACACAGTACCTGGCCTTAGTGACTTTTTAGAATCTTGGCACAAGCCTTCATAACACCCATACTCTAGGCATTTTTCATTCCGGTGATACTAGTGCCATGTGGACAACACTGCCAAGTCCTAACTGCCAGCCTGACTTCCATAGACCACAATTGCATTGAGCTCTGGGTCTCTGAAGCTCAATCTGAGAATAGGGACCTCGCCAGTAGCACTCTCAGTTCAAGCTGGCTCCTTTCCTAAGATAGGACCTTCAGTGGGTGGAGTCTTGCCTCAGGGCACTTTTCTATCTTTTAAAAATTATCAAACAGTATTTATTCTTTTCATTACTTGAGGTCAATTTTTAAATTGAGTTCACATTGCCTGAAAATGTAGTACAGTAAACATCTTGGCCCATTTGCCTCCTGTAGCTCAGCTGTTTTGGGCTCATGGGAATGCAAACTGATTTTAAAATAAGCAAGGGACTTGGAAAGGCAGCTTGCTGGCAAAAGAGAAAAAAGGGGTGGAGGGATAAAGAACACAATGCATTAATACCCACCTGGTATTCCTCTGACAATGTGGTACTCTCTATTCTGCACAAAAACTGAAAACCTCATAATACTTCCAAGAGGCCTCTGGGAGTGAGCATTGAGCGGTTCACTCTGAGAAGATGAAAACTTGAAAGGTTACAGTAGATAAAAGACAACTGGCTCTTCCCTCAGACAGCAGCACCCTGACATAGCAGACCTCTGAAGGCCACAGAATCCAGCCAGCAATCATGTCAAACCGCAGGAGTAATGGTGGTTGGGGGCTATAAGGAGGAATGGAAATGTGTTGAAAAACGAGATAGGAGAGTGGTAATAAAAGAGGGAAAAAACTTAAAAAGTAAGACCTGGAAATGTTAATTCAGGGAGAATAAACTTTTCAAGAGTAAAGAGGAAGTACTTAGGGGAGACCCAAGGAGAACCAAGAAGTCATACCTGCTCAGAGAGAGCAGTTAGGAGACAGTGTCAGCTGCCTGACCCCAGACACCCCAGGGCTTCTGAGGTGCATGGTGTTAATTTTCAGGGTCCTCCTGTGACTGTCCTATCAGCAGCTCAGTCTTCACCCTACATGCCCTCACAGCATTGCTCACATCATGGCGTCACGCTGGTTGGAACTCAGGAATGGTTATTTCTTTAAGACATTTAATTTTCGTTTTATTATATCAAGTTTTCTTTAAACCTTGTGTATTAAACCAAATTAACATTCCTAGTGACAGGATGTCACTAGACATATTTTACCTCAGTGTACCTTCTGCCAGTGGATGCCTAGGGCAACTGTGTTTTGAATCGCAATGATTCACCTAAATCCAGTTTAAAGTGATTGGTTCAAAATGGAAACCTCTTCCCATTGGCTACCATTGGCTGATATCCTGTCTACCAGCTAGTTGATGATTATTGGCCCATAATTCAGCTTTGAAAGTTGAGTTGTACAAATAGAATGCTCAGTAATCAGAATCAAACATAGAAAGAGGTAGAACTGAGGGAGGATTAGATGTTTCTCAGTGATTTCAGAAGACTTAAGTCATCTTGTTTTACCAGTGAGTTATGGTTGTTAAATGTTATGCTTCAGTGGTTTTTCTCCTTAGTACAGCTCCCTTTCCACCTACAGTGGTTGAAAGCTTTCCTACTGGTGCTTCTAAATCCTTGTAGCTGCAGTTTGTCACAACCACAGGAAACATGGCACACATCTTTCCTTGCATCTTCCATCGGATGAAGTGTGACCAGGTCTCAGATCTGACTTTGAAATTCTCATACTATAGCAAAAAAACATACATTGGTACTTGGGAATTCTAGTTTGCTTTCTGCTGTTGTGATAAACACTGTGACCAAAAGCCATTTAGGTGAGGAAAGGGTTTATTTTGGCTTATACTTCCAGGTCACAGTCTATTTTTGAGAGAGGTCAAATAGGAACTAAAAACAGGAACCTGGAAATAGAAATCATGGAGCAGTACTGGTTACTGGTTTGCTAGCTTTCTTTCTTATATAGCCCAGGCCCACATGCTTAGCTATGATACCACCCTCAATGGGCTGGGCCGTTCACACAATCATCAGTCAAAGGAATTCCCCCCAGTTATGCCCACAGGGCAATCTGATGGAGGAAATTTCTCAGTTGGGTTTCCTTCTTCTCAGGTGACTCTACATTGTGTCAAGTTAACAATAAAAGTCAACCAATATACTGGGCAATATGGTATACTAATATACAAGTTTCTCTTCATCCCTTTACAGTGATACCCCGTTCTTACTAAAAACGGGCATAATCTAAAAGCCAGTGAGAATGAAGCTGTTATAAACCATTGGCAATTTCCCTACCTTTCTCTTGCCTCTCTGCCAGACCACACCTTTCAAGTCCAGCCAAGTGCCACCTTGTCTGTGAAACCTCTAGGAAAGCAATAGTTGGAAGAAGCAGAACAGCCTTCTTCAGATTGAGAATGAGTAGTTTGAGTGACTAGGAGAGGTCTCCATGACCAATAGTGAAAAGGGATTATAAGGAGACAGGCAATCAGCAGCAGGAAGAACCTCTGTAGGCAGCGGGAACCTCCCTCCGGAGCAGCTCCAATGGCAGGGCCCATCTTGGAAGCTCTGAAGAGAAGAAAGGGAAGAATAAGATCTGGGTCGCTCTTACTAGAGGACAATGAAGAGTCAAGAGATCCTGGTATGGAATATAGGAACAACAGAGAAAAGGATAGAATACTGAGCTTGCTTATATTCAAAACCAAGGGGGGTAAAATCAAGATTTCCATTGACCTTTCATCTCTGAGCTCTTATGCTTTCTTTTTAAAAATTTTTTTTAATGATTTTTTTTATTTACATACAGTATAATTTGATGGTATTTAGATCCCCTTCCTAGCCACACATTCCTTTATTGTCCCCTGCCCAATTTAATGTAGTCTGTCTATCTCCCCCCCCATATATATGTATATGGCCTATAGAGTCTAGTATCCCGAAATGTCCTTCAGTATGGGTTTATCCTCTGAAGTCTGGTTAACCTACCAAGAGTCCCATTCTTGGCAGAAACTGTCTCTGCCCCTCCCAGCCCTCTCAGAAGCCGTCTCGCCATTATTTCCTTAGGTTGGGCCAGGATTTCTTATCCACTTCCTCATGTCTACACTGAGATTTTAAAATACATACATTTTTATTTTGTGTGTGAGTGTATTGCCTGCATGTGTGTAAGTGAATTTATGTTGTGCAATACCCTTAGAGGTCAGAAGAGGGTGTTGGATCCCCTGGAACTGGAGTTAAGGATGGTTGTAGCCAACATGTGTTGGAAATCACACTGGTCCTCTTCAAGAGCAGCCCTTAACCTCTGAGCCATCTCTCCAGATCCTATGCTGGAATTTTGTCTGGTTTGAGCTAGCGTGAGACTTGTGCATGCTGTCAACATTCCATTGTTTCCATATGAATTACTGGCCAGCTGTCTAGAAAACTGTTTTCTTGTGGTCATCTACTGACTCTGACTCTTACAGTCTGTATTAGTTACTTTTCTGTTGCTCTAATAAAAACACTGACCAAGGGAACTTAAAAAGGAACAGCTTATTTAAGCTTATGGTTCCAGGGGAATTAGAGTCCATCATGGTGGTAGCAGAAGCTAAGCACTCACGTCTTCAAGCAGGCACAGGAAGCAGAGAACATCTGGAAATCTGGCAAGGCTTAAGAGCTCTCTAAGTCCACCTCCAGCATGGCCACACCTTCTAAGACCTCCCAAACCAGTGCCACCCACTGGAGACAAAATGTCAAAGTAGTTAGAGCCTATGGGGGACATTCCCATTCAAACCACCACATTCCACTCCCTGGCCCCCATAGGCTCATGATCATATAAAATGCAAAATGCATTTAGTTCAACCTTAAAAGCCCTCATAATCTTTACCAGACTCAATACTATTCAAAATGACACAGTCCAAAGTCTCTTCTAGGACTCGGGGCAATCTCTTTAACTCTAAGCCCCTGTAAAAGCAAAAGACAAACCACATACTCCCAACATACAGTGGAACCAAATACACATTCCCATTCCAAAATGGAGGAAACACCGGCAAGGCAAACACCAAATCCAGTAGCTCCATGTCCAAATTCTGGGACTTGACTTCCAAAAGGCTCAATTCCTTCAACTTTGCTGCATGCAGCATCTCTCTCTCTCTTTCTTGGGCTATTACCACTCCCTGTATGCAGTTTTCCTTGGCAGATGTCTCACAGCTGTGACATCACGAACATTTTCTTGGGATCTCCATTGCCAACCAAGCTTTATCTTTATAGCTTCATGAAGTGACCTATCAGAGCCTCTTGACCTGTTAGGGCCTTCTTTATGTAGGGATGTCTCTGGTGCACAGTGCCTTCCTCTCTGAAACCTTGAAGGAAAAACCGATGATCCCTTCACTCTTGCCATTTTTCATATCTCTAAAGCCATCACCAGGTGAAGACACTGCCAAGTTTGGCTGCAAGTTTGGGATGGATCCCAGCCTGCTTCATCTACTTTCAAAGCTTTTCTCTTCAGTAGTTTTTGTAGTAGAAAAAACCCTGCAACATTTTCCTTTCACAAGTTAGAGGCTTAGCTGGGTGTGGCCTTGCCCTGGAGGCACTCTATTTATTAAGTGTAGATCTTTAGGCCTCTCCTTAATCACCTTAATCTCATTAAAGGGATCCTCTCCTTCAGCATGTGCCTTGACTCCCAATATTAATCCTCCTAGTGCTCTTTTTCTGATCCAAACTGTACATTCAGCATTTCTTTCTGCCTCATTTGTTCTTATTCACTGTAGATCTGCATAATATTCACCATTAATAGCCATGCAACTATTTCTACATTAGGCTGCCTTGAAATGTTCTCTGCCAAAGAAATCAGCCTCAGCTACTCAGGACCAATGCAGAATACAGCAAGATGCATTGCTAGAATATAACAAAAATGTCTTCTAACCCAGCTCTCAGTAAAGTCCTTTGCTCCCTTTTAAAAACTCATAAACCAGGCTGTTATTCTGGTCTTCTAAAGTTCAACCAGAAAGGCCCATTTAGTCTTTGCTTATAGCATTATAGGGCTTCTCTTAACTAGCAGCTCCAAACTTCTGTTTTTCCTTGCAGATCAGTTCCAAAGGCCTAACCATTTGGCCAGGTTTATCCACAGCAGTGTCCTATTCCTTACTACGAGTTATACTATGAGTTAGTTACTTTCCTTGTTGTTGTGACAACTCAACTGAAGAAGGTTTTGTTTGTTTGTTTGTTTGTTTGTTTGTTGCCTAAAGCTTTGAGGGGATGCAGTCCATCAGAGCCTGGAAGGCATCGTGGCCAGGCTATAAAACCTCCAGGCCTGATCCCAGTGGCCCAGGATTGTATAACCCTCCAAAAGAACCACCACCAGCTGAGGGTTGAGGTACAAATACATGAGACCTGGGGGGCCACAATAGTTGTATTCTTCTTACTTTAGGAAATTTGGATTTCCTGTTTGTCATTAAAGATGTTCATTATGTAGCTTATCTTTAACATTTTAATTTAATTAGTCTATATGTTCCCTCTTTTCTTTAAAAGTTTATTTTATGTTCATGAGTGTATTCCTGCATGTATGTAAATACACTTGTGTCATGTAATGCCCATGGCATTCAAAAGAGGGAGTCAGATCCTCTGGAACTGGAGTTATAGACAATTGTTGGCTACCTTGTGGGTGCTGGGAATCAAATCTGGGTCCTCTCTAAGAGCAGGCAGTGCTCTTAACTGCTAAGCCGTCTTTCTAGCCCCTCTATTTTCTTTTTCATAGAATGATTCATCTTTGTATTATAATAAAATATACATAAAATTGACTGTTTCACCATTATAGTATATAGTTCACTGGGAATAACTACATTCATATTGTATTTTTTTATTTTAATTTTGATTTTTCTAGACAGTCTCCCCTGGTCCTAGCTTGCCTTGATCTTACAGAGATCTGCCTGCCTCTGCCTCTGAGTGCTGGGATTAAAAGCATGTACCTGCATACCCAGTACATACTGTATATTTTACAATACCAGAACTTTTCCTCTCAGTGAATCCCATGAGACCAGTAATTAGCCATTCTGCTGTCTTGATTACTCAGGCATCTATCATTTTACTTTCTGTGCCTGCAAATTTGATTACTTTAGGAATCTTACATAAAATATATATCCTTTGAGGTATGACTTAGCACACAGTCTGGAAGGCTCATGCATGTTGAAGCTTGTCCCACAAATTTCTTCCTTTAAACATGTTTTATTTATTTTTATGTGTATGAGTGTAATGCCTTTGTGTGTGTGTGTGTGTGTGTGTGTGTGTGTGCATCCAGCTTGTACAGTGTCCTTGGAGGATAGAAGAGAGTGTTAGATCCCCTAGAACTGGAGTTAAAGATGGTTGTTAGCTGCCATATGGGTGCTTGGAATTGAACTCCGGTCCTCTGCAAGAGGAGCCAATGTTTTTAAGCCATCTCTGCAACCCTCGAGAAGTGTTTGTTAATATCCTTTTGTCCAATTTGAGTTGAGTCATACTTGTTTTGTTCTAGAGTTATAGTTCCTTATATATTTTGAATATAATTGACTCCTTATCTTATTTCAAATAATTTTCTCCCATCTCATGTGTTAACTGTTTACTTTTGGTTCTGTTCTTTGAAGAACAAAAGCTTTTAATTTTGATGTTCAATTTTTTTTTCTTGTTTTTGATACCATATTCAAAATATTATAGCCAAAATCCAATGTCACTAAACTTTTCCATTATATTTTTTTCTAAGAGTTTTACATTAAGATTTTAGCTTATATATTTACGTCCATCTTGAGTTAAATTATATTTATCAGATAAAGGTTCATTTTCATTCTTTTGCACAGATGCCAGTATTCCAGTCACAAATTGTAGAAGTTGTTATTCCTCCCCCTCTATTTTTTTTGAATTGTGTTATAAAAGTTTTGGAAATGGTTGACCAAATGTTTAGTGTTTATTTTAGAACTTTTCAGGGAAATGTGGCATCTCTACTGTTTCACTTTATCAAATTGATACACAAATTTTAGGATGGATTTTTCCATTCTTGTAAAAGAATCTAACTTTCTGTTTTTGTATTTTTGAGACAGTCTCATGTAGACCAGACTGGCCTCAAAGTCACTATGTAGTAGAGTATGATTGAACTGTTGATCTTTCTCCTCCCCCAAAGTGCTGGGATTACAGGATGTTATTTTTAATCATGTGTTATGTTATGTCTTCATGTGGGTATGTGCACATGAGTATAGGTGCCTACAGAGGTGAGAGTTAGATCCCTCTGGAGCTGGATCTATCTAATGTGGGTCTTGGGAATTCAACTTGAATCTTTTGCAAGGGCAGAAAGCACTCTTAACTACTGAGTCGTCTCTCCAGCCACAAGACTCTTATTTTGTTCTGTTTTGAGACAAGCCCAAGTTAGCCTGGAACTTGCTGTGTAGACCAGGCTGGCCTCAGTCTCACAGAGATCCACATGCCTCTGCCTCATTAATGCTGGGATTGAATATATCATGACTGTTTTATTCTTTTTAAGAAAATGTATTTTGTGTTTATGACTATTTACCCACATGTATGTATGTATGTATGTGCACTACATGTATGCAGTGCCCCCATAGACCAGAAGAGGAACATCTCATTCTGTGGAACTGGAGTTATGGACCACTTGTTAGGTGCCATGTGGATGTTGGGAACCAAACCTCAATCCTCTGCAAGAGCAGCAAGTGCTCTTAGATACTGAGCTATCTCTCTAGCCCTTCTTATTTATAATGATACAGTCCTTCACTTCCAGTGTTTGTGTGTGTGTGTGTATTCATGCATATGTGTGTTCTGTATGTGTTACTGTGTGTGCACATGTGCATATGTGTGCGTGTAGATATGTGGGCCAGAAATTGACATTGGGTGCATTTTTAGTTACATAATTGATAAAGTGACATTCACTCATTTCAACTAGACTGGCTAGCCAGTGAGCCCCAGTCATAGCCTGCTCAGTGCTGGGATTCCTGGCTTTTATGGCTTTTATGTGGCTGCTGTGGATTTTACAAGATATTCATGGTTGTTCAGCAAGCACTTTACCAGCTGTCATTTGCTATCTCCCCAAGGCCTCCTTCCCCATTTTTTGGTTTGGTTTTGAGTTAGGACCTCATGTAATTCAGACTTGTGCTGTATAGACCAAGATCACCTTAAACTTCTGAGCTTCAGTATGTACCTCCTGAGGGCTGAATTACTTACATGTTCCACTCTTCCCATTATTTTATCGTGCTAGGGATTTAACCCAGGACCAGCACTACCAACTGCTCTACGTCCCCTATTTTAAGATCTCTTAAATTCTAGCAGTTCTTAATTGCCTAATGATATGGTACTTATAAACTGAAGGCTTGGTTTATCCATAGACATGAACTGACAGATTATCCTACACCATTTTAATGATCTGGTTTGTTTTTGTTTATTGGAATAGGGTTTCACTCTGTAGCTTGGGCTGGTCTAGAAATCCCATCTCTCTCTCCAAAGTGCTGAGATTACAGACTTATGTTACCATGCCCAATTTAAAGGTTTATTTTGGAAACGATCGTTGTTAGTGTGTACTTGGGAGGAGTTGGTAACAGGCTTTATGTTCACGTTAGGTGAACAGGCAGGATACTGATTATCTGTAGTTTTGCCCAAATAAGGATGGCTTCATTCTGGTCCAAATATGACATCTATAGTATATCATCCTGTTCTAGTTAGATTTCTCCAACTGTGGTAAAATACGTTGACCAGAAGCAACTTGGGGAGGAAAGAGCTTATTTGGCTTACATTTCCAAAAGTTCGTAATCCATCATTAAAGGAAGTCAGGGCAGGAACTCTAGGTAGGAACCCTGGAGCAGCACTGCTTGTTGACTTGCTCATGTCTAGCTAGCTAGCTTTTCTTCTTTGTTTTAGAAATTTACTTTTTACTTTTATGTGTATGAGTGTCTTGCCTGAATGTTTGTGTGGGTACCATGTGCATTCCTGGTACCTGCAGAGGCCAGAAGAGGGCATTGGAAACCCTGGAACTGGAATTAAACATGGTTTTGAGCTGCCATATGGTGCTGGGAACCAAACTTGGATCTTCTGCAAGAGCCACAAATGCTCTTATCCATTGAGCCATCTCTTCAGGTTTTCTTATACAGCTCAGGACCACCTGTCTAGTTGTGGTACTCAGTGACACCTGGTATGGTGGTGTGTACCTGTAATCCTAGGAATTGAAAGGTGGAGGTTAAGAGGATCAGAAATTCATCCATCTTCAGCTGCATATTGGGATTGTGGTCAATCTCAGTTACATGAGACTGTCTCAGAAAAGAAAGAAAAGAAGAAATAAACATTCAGGTGAAGTTGACAGGTAGTTTAGGGAAGAGATCAGAAAGTATAAACTCTGGAACCATCATAACAGTGGTGTGCTTATTGCTATAGAGTTAAAAGAAAAGTGATAAAGAGAAGAGAGTTTAGAACAGGCTTTGGAGCCTTATCATTAGAGAATGGGAAAGCACCAAGCAAAGTGAAAACAGCAAAGGCAATAAAAGAACAGTAGCTAGCCAAATATGGGGGAACTTAGGGAGCCTAAATATTTAAAGAAAGAGACATTTTCAAGGAATGGCGTGGTCCTCTTGACTGAATGTTTGAAAGCTGTTGTAGAAAGTGAATGTTTGTGGGATTTGGTAGCACACATTTTGTTGTTTGTGATCACTTTCATTGAGTTTATAAATATATTTGAGAGAATTGAATAAGTGGGAGGTGAGAAAGTGTAGTCATCTTGTGTAAGAGTTGACTGAAGAAGCTTGCAGAGATGTGTAGGTAACTGAAGAGCAAATCTAGACTCAGTCTTGAGCTTCAGGAGGCATGCTATGTAAATGTTATCAAACACTTGTCACTTTTTAGTCATTGCACGGATGTCTGTGCATGATAGAAGTGACCTATCCTGCATCACCCACATTTATCGCTTCTTCACTTGTTTTGAAGAAAATTCCATCTTTCTGAAAGAGCGCTTTTATTGTGTATGTGTGCGTGTTCCTATGTTTGTCAGTGCACATGTATGTGTGTGGGGGCCAGCGATCAACCTCAGATGTCCTTTCTCAGGAACTGTCTATCCACCTTGTTCCTTAGGAACTATGCATTAGAAATTGTGTAAGGTTTGTAAAAGGAGTTTAGGTAAAGTACCTTTCAGAAGAGCTTACTAGATGACTCCCTGAAGGGACACAGCAAGCCTTCAGGTCTGAAGAGGAGCTTTATTAGGAGAGAAAGCCACCATGTATAGCATGATAGGAGGCCTTAAGGAAAGAGCCTTCAAATCCCTCCCCAGGTCTGAGTGCTCTGTCACAGCTGGTATTTATTAGTTCTTTGTCCTAAGGGATAGATAGGGGGTCGGGGAAGGCTGGAAGCTATAACAAGAGCTATAGGACCTGTGATCTAGCATTGTCTGCTTTGGTTTTTGAGACTGGGTATTTTCAGTGGGACCCTAGGGCTCACTGATTAGGGTATCTGGCTAGCAAGCCCCAAGGGTCTACCTGTCTCCACCTCTCCAGTACTGGGATTACAAACCACAGGTTATCATGCTCATGTTATTGTGTGGGTTGTAGGGGTCAGACTCAGGTCCTCATGCTTTGTGTGGCAAGCACTTTTCTAAGGTATTTCCCTACCTATAAAAGAAAGACCTTTAAGACCATAAACATCATAGCATTATAACATAAAAAGTTAATAATTCCTTAATATTAAATCTCATAACTTGTGTTTATATTTTGGGATTTTGTCTGATTTGAACTTGCATAGGATCTGTGCATGCTGTTACTGCTGTTGTAAGTTCATGTGAGTAACTGCTGTCTGGAAGACTCTTGTTTCCTTGTGTTAGTCCACCCTTTCTGGCTCTTTACAGTCTTTCTGCCTCCTCTTCCTTGGTGATCCCTGAGCCTTGAAGGCAGAGGTTTGAATTAGGTGTCCTATTCAGGATTAAGTATTCTGCAACCTTTTCTTTGCACATTGTTCAATTGTTTTAATCACCATCTGCTGCATAAGGAAACTTCTTTGGTGAGAGTTGAGAGATGCATTCATTCTGGGTGTAGAGGTTACATTCGATAGGCCAATTAGCTTTTTTTTTTTTTTTTTTTTTTTATTACAGTCTCAGACTTGTCCTGATGTCTCCCATCTTCCTTCCCCAGCTACCACCACACTCAACCATTATTTTACCGTTTTGTTTTTTTTCCTTTTACATTTGTGATTTTAGGCATTTGGGGAGTTGGCTTTCTGGCTTTTGAATTTAGACTTATATTAAAGCAATTTTTATTACTTTAAAAAATTTTATGTATATGAGTTTGTTGCCTGCATGTATGTAAGTACACCGTTGTTGTGTGATGTCTGTGGAGACTGGAAGAGGGCGTCAGATCCCCTGGAACTGGAGTTACAGACGGTTATGAGCTGCCATGTGGGTGCTGGAATCTGAACCTGGATCTTCAGCAAGAGCAGCGAGTGCTCTTAACCACTGAGCCATCTCTAGTCTTGAAGCAGCTTTTAAAAAATACAAAATTTTGATGTTTGGGTGGGAGGAGTCTCTTCTTGAACTAATTAAATAACTGTTAAAATTAGTAAAGTTCGTCTATTGTTATTCCATTTATGGAACAATGTTTTGTAAGTAATTACCTTATCTGTAGATTTAGTGAAAATTACTCTGTGTTTTTAATATTTTCTATAGATACTCTGGTTGATTTTTATTGTAACCTTAGTATATTATGCCTAAGGTCAGTTTTGCTGCCACATACTTGACATATTTCAATCTGTAATTTAAGTAGGGATCAGAAAAGAATGGATTTCTTTTTCCTTTACATATATCTCACCATTTAAGCTTGGAAATGTAATGGAAAAAAGCAGAAAAGTATTGTGGAATTGTTTAAAGGTGCTGAAAGTAAAGCTGTCAAATGAAGAAACTTGTTTTCTCTGTCAAGACTTTCTACCTTATGTGTCACATAAATCAGATCTTGTTTCTTTTGTTCTGTGTGGTAAGGGAGCCATCTGGTGAGTTGTCTAGAGTGAAGAGTCTCCTGGAAGCATACTTTTCAGGAAAAGAAGACAATGAAAACATGGGCAGTTATGCTAAGCCTAAAACATCTCACTTTTACTCATCCATACAGAAAACAAGAGTGAGGCCAAGAGGAGGCGGACAGAGAGGGTCAGGAGAGAGAAGATAAATTCTACAGTAAATAAAGATTTAGAAAACAGAAAGAGGTCCCGGAGTAACAGCCATTCCGATCATATCAGACGAGGAAGAGGAAGACCTAAAAGTACATCTGCCAAAAAACATGAGGAAGAAAGAGGTATGAATGAATCCCTGCAGCTTTTTTTTGAATATTCAGTTAATCTGTGATCATAATTAGCTAGTAGTGATGAGGATAGTAGAGGCTTTGAACTCCTGGACTTAAAATCACACTTCATATTTTAATTTAAAAGCTTTTTTTTTTTTTTCCTGGGGGCTGTTGAGATGGCTTAGCGGTTAAAAACACTATCACTTGGGGAGGACGGGGCTGTTCTCAGCTCCCACATGGTGGCTAACAACCATACATAACTCTAGTTCCAGGAGACTTGGTGCCCTCTGCTGGCCTCTGAGGGCATTACATGAAAGGCTCACTTACATGCAGGCAAAATACACAAAATACAAATAAATCAAAAAATTTTTTAATCTTAAAAAAAAAACCTATTCTTTAGATGTTCTTGAGATGACTTTAGTTGCTCATTGGGAGGTTTACATGCTTCCTACACTGAAACAGCTTTTACAGAGTTAAATTCTTGATCCAAAGTATGTTTTTGTTTCCCCTTACAGGCCCCTTTTCTTCTGATAAGTAGCTTGTCTACCAGTAACTTCTAACCATTAACCAAAACTTCAGAGAATTTCAAGATATAAAAGAGTGAGAAAAATATTATAACGAACCCTTAGAGTGCCTGTGAGTGCCTAGAATTGAAACTTTTAAGCCAGGAATTAACGGAAGAGAAAAAGGGATCTTTGATCTTTATCTTTCTTTAGAACCCTTAGCCCTAACAACCTCATCTTCTGTGAAATACATTTATAACTGTTATTTATGAGTTATGCATTGTTTTTCTTCAGGTATTCAGTGTTAGGTATACAATTATCTTTTGTCTAAATTGAAATGTTATTAGAGACACAGAATTACTCACCATTTCTTGATACTTAGTTTGCTTTAACCTGAAAAGTTAGTGCTATTGGAGCACTAACTAATATCTCCTGACTGTCTCTAAATTTTATCAAACTTACTATTGAGCACTGACAGGGATATGGTTTAAGTCCTAACTAACTGTCATATAAATACTCCTCTTAGACATTCCTTAATTCTTGAGGTGACTTTACTATGCTTTCTCTTTCCCTTTGTCAAGCTCTTCAGCCAGTTTTGAGTTATTTGCTTAATTAAATGTGCTTCTGTAACAGTGGGATCATCAGAAAATCTTATGTGAAAGACCGTTTTGGAAAGGAATCTGGGTAAGAAAAGACAACAGAAAAGAAGGGAAAGAGAAATCCTACTTGCTCTAGGAAACAGCATTCATTTCAGTTCAAATAAAAGGTGTAGAACTGGAGAAATGAGGAAGGAATGCTTCTGATTAGGAATTTAAAAAACAGATCACAGCAGCAGGCTGTATTTTTGAGGTATATTATATTTGCTTATGTATATAGAATTGATCATTATTTTATTGTTTGAAAAAGAAAGTATTTATTTGACAGTAAATATTTTTCAGATAATTTCAGTTCTAGAATATTTTTAAGAAACCTATTCTTAAAATAAGCTATGCTTGTTTTGTTTTTGTTTTTGTTTTTTTTTTTTTTAATTTGTTGGTTTGGATTTTTGTTTGTTTTGCTGTTTTCTTTCCAGTTCTGGAGATTAAACAGGACCTTGTACCTGCTAGGCAAATGGTCTTCCACAAAATAGCATAAATTGCATATCTTTTTTTAAAGAATACATCTTGCTGTTTAACCTAAGCTGACCTCTAACTCATGGTCCAGCCTCTGAGAGCTGGAATTACAGGCATGTCACATCATGTCTGGAATAAAGTGAATTCTTTATTTTAATGTTCACTGGGGTCTCAGCAGACTTTCTCTATAAGAGCCCAGTAGTAAATATTTTAGCCTTTGTGGACCTTGCAGTCTCTCTCTCAGCTACTGAACTCTGGAAAGTAGCCATAGACAATATGTAAGTGAATGGACATAGCTGTGTTCCAGTAAGACTTTATAAACAGGAGGTGGGTGAGGTTTGCTGCCCACCTTGATGTAGTTCATTGTTCTATAAATGTAATACAACTAGGAACACTCAACTTTTTGGAATATTACAATAGACTTTGAGTAATGTTTTATAGGACTAAGCTGCTATTTAGTTGAATTTTGTTTTTATTGGTCTCTTGCTCTTCAGGTACTTGAAATCCTAAAGCAAGCTTTACTTTTAAGAAAAACTTGATATTGTGTTTAAAAACACTTTTTAGTTGACTGTATTGTTTTCTCTTTTGAAAAAGAGAATAGGAAGAGGGGAAATGAAAAAGGGAAAGTCCCCTACCCACCAAGTTTGATGCTTTGAAAAGATTAAGGAAAAAAGAGTTGGTCTAGGGACACTAGGCAAGGGTAAGGGCAAGGATGCTACATTACACTCAGGAATACTGAGTGAAGACTGTATATGGGAAATATTGAGTTCTCTGGCTGAGCTTAGGTCTTTCAGGTGGAAGAGATTGAAAGCAACCTTCCCCAGGGAATCTGGAGAGCCCAGGAGAAAAGACCTACAATAATTATGTTATGTTTTATGAGTTCACAAAGAAATGGCCTAGTTAGAAAGACCATCCTTATCCCATTAAGTACAATCAGGTCTCTCCTATGTTCACATGCTGCTTTTAATTACCTTTTTCTAGTTACACTTTTAAGTGTGAAAGTATTACCAGGTATCTAGAAGAAAGCATCTAGTAGAAAAGGCTAAGAATAAATTAAAGAAGGGAAAAGATAATGGGAAAGAATTTTTTTCAGGAAAAGGCAACAGTTATTAATATCCTTAACAACAACAGCAGTTATATCCAGGAAACAAGAACAAGATGCTATTTGAAAAGCAGTGTAGGAGTTATAAAAAAGTGAACCTAGAAAATGGTCTTCAAAATATGAACTTCAAAAATATTTTAAAAATCCAGCCAGGCATGGTGGTGCATGCCTTTAATCCTAGCACTCAGAGGCAGAGATAGGAGGATCAAGGCCAGCTAGGGGCTACAGGGAAACCATGTCTCAAAAAGACCTAAATAAATATATATATATATTTAATGTATTAATATATGTTTTATATATATATATATATATATATATATATATATATATATATAAAATATGTCCAAAACAGAAGTGATTTACAAAATGAAAAACTTTAATAGAAGTTTTAAAGATAAAATTGAAGAAAGATTCTGGAAGGTACAGAAATAGGAAAAGATGGAAAAATAGAATGGAGAAGATAAGAAATGTAAATAAAGGATCAGCCTGAACGTTTAATATAATTGAAGTTTCAGAAAAAAGAACATAGAAGATGGAGTACCAGGAAATTATCAGTGAAATAATTCCAGCACACTCTCCAGACCTGAAGGACATTAAGCTTCTATCTTTCAAAATCTGGTGAAATTCCCAGCCCAACAGACGGTTAAAAATTAAATGAAAGCCTGTTTGATTAAAGAAAAATAATCCATGTTAGTTTTTTAGATGAAGAATCAAAATATTTGAACGAATACAGTAGAATATTGCCCGGCGAGCAGCAGACTGCTCTGCGAACAACACTAAGGAATGTTGAAACCTTGGAGGAAAAGACACTTCACATGCTATATGGTTGTCATTTATTTTTTAAAAAAGAAAGATCTATGGTAATACAAATCAATACAGTGGATGCTGATGTGAATAAGGAGGGGTTGACTAGAAAGGAACATGAAGAATTTTCTGAAGTGAAAGAGGTTTTCTCTTCTGGATTAACATGTGGGTTGCACGAATGCATACATCTTTCAGAATTTATTCAGCTTACCTAAAGGATCTGTGTATTTCACTGTATGTAAATACAGTGATAATTAAAAAAAATAACTTTAAAAAAGGTTTTGGGTTTTCCCAGCAGTGATACCAATAGTTATAAGACAATTTATTTCAGTATTTATTCTAAAGGTAAATCTACAAGTCTTTTTCTACTAAACTGGAGCTTAATGTGAACATAGACTTTATATGATATTCAGGGTTTCAAAAATCATGCTACGGGTACTCCTTTCTCAGGAAGTTACCACAAGTTACATGCCACCCAGATGAGGAAGTAAGCCAGGAAAGAATGCTGGGGTCCAGACAAAAAGGATCTGACTCAAGAGAGTGAGCAGGAAAATGTCCAGTTGAAGGAGGATCACAAGATGATAATTGCCCAGTAGGCCTTAGAGAGCAGGCTTTTCACATGGAGCAAGCTGGAGGACTTTGGAGTGATTTCAAGAAGAGAGCTATGTGTAAACATCCTGAAAAAAGATCTGTACAACTAGGAGAGAGTTTGAGTTGTTTCAGAGATGGAAACTAAGCAAATAAAATGAATCACTCAGGGGCTTAGCAGATAACCGTGCTTGCTGCCAAGTCTGAACCTGTGTTTGATCTTCGAAACTCACATGGAGGAACCAAGTCCTACAAATCCTGCTTTGACCTCCACATGCACACAGTGGCATAAGTGCTGTACACATATATACATTAAAAGGATTGAATAAATAAATAACATCATTTCAGGGAGAGTGAAATCACTCATGGACCTAGGACATGACTCAGTGGTTAAGGGCACTGGCTGCTCTTGCAGAGGATTGATTTCCAGCACCCACATGGCAACTAACAGCAGTCCGTAACTCCAGTTCCTGGGGAATCTTCTGACCCCCAATGGGCATTGCATGACACAGGTGCACTTACATATATGCAGGCAATGAACCCATACATATAAAATGGGGAAAAAAGTGAAATTATTCACATATTCATAGCTTATTTATTTTGCTAAAATTGTAATTTAGGTGTGAGAAGATGAGGGATGTGCAGAGTGTTTTGAGATGGGTATAAGATGCAAAACAGTAACATCTAGTTTTCCATAATAAAAAGTAAATAATGTACAGCCCAAAATGTAGCAGTTTATAAAAATGTTACTTGGGAGTGAAAGAGATGACTTAATAGTTCAGAGCACTTACTTGCTTCTCTTCCAATGTTCAATTCTCAGCACTTATAGTGGGTGGCTCATGATTGCCTGTAACTCCAGCTCCAGGAGCTCCAACAACCTCTTCTGGCCTCTGTAAGCAGTACACTCATGTGGCATAAACTTACTGGGAGACACACATAAAAAGAAAAAAATATATTTTTTAAATGTTACTTAGATTTGTTTAAAAAAAAACAAAAACAAAAAGCAACTGAGGAGGGAAAGTAGTTGTGTTTGGAGTTGGAAGTGTGTGCAGGGATGTACTTTTTAACCTGTTCTACAGTAAATTGGCCAGATTGTATACATGTTTAGCTTTGATTCAGATATCAAAATATTAAAACACAAATAGAATCATAGTAGAACTTGAAAAATAATTTAGAAGGTACAATCTAGAAGTTTTATCAGAACTTTATAGGGGCTTTTTCTTTTTTCCCTTTAATTTTCAAATTTCTATTCTGAACTTGGGTAGCATTTGTAATGGGAGAAGAAAAAGTGCAAAAGTTGATGTTTCTGTTAGCAGGGCTAAGTTGAATATGTTAATATATTCAGAAAGTTATCATTGGTGTTCAGAAGGGACCATTCTTTAGGGTGAAAAAAAGTCAGTTTTGATAGAGGCTGTTCATACTAATGAGAAAGAAATATATGAGATTGTTATAGAAATGATGTGATTTTTCTAGAAATTGAATAGAATTTTAGATTCCATTTGGTCTTTATTTCTAACTCCCTTTGTATTTTTTAAAAAATTCAGTTCAGTAGAATAATGTTCAATTGTATATTATAGTATTATGTATATTTGACTATAAATAAATACTTGAAAGCCTCAGAAATGTTTTTAAACTGCTGTATCTGCTGCCTTTATATTAAACTTTCTCTTTTTCTTTTAACAGAAAAACAGGAAAAGGAAATTGACATCTATGCTAACCTCTCTGATGAAAAGGCTTTCGTGTTTTCAGTCGCCTTGGCAGAAATAAATAGAAAAATTATCAATCAAAGACTTATTCTCTGATACTTGTCTGCAAAATATGTTGAAACTTTCTTCAGGATTACATCAGCAAATTCTCAGACAGTTACAGACTCTCAGGAGCATTCTGACTGTGTGGATAAGGACCATTGAGTGTTTTCTGTTATGTAGTCAGGTGCTGCACTTGGGGGAGCAATGCTGTGGGTTTAGACCATGCTGGAATCTCCTTGTTTACCAGGAGTATTATAAGTGTTTTGTGTTGGGATGTAACTAAATGTATTTACCATAAAAACAAACAACAAAAAAAACCACCGGTAACCCCCAAGCCCCCAAACTGGAAGGATGTGCAGGTTAAAGGAAAAGAGTGAGAGTGGAAGAACGAAAACTAGGGAAATAAAATGTTTCATGGCGTTCAGACTTCCCACCAGCGCTACAGTATTTTAAGTCCTGTCAGAAGAATGAATTAAATATATAGAGAGATTTCAGATTTTCAGCACTGACAGATTGCATATATGCAATCCATTGACTTTTAAGAAATTAGTAATTGATATTTTAGTGAATGGAGAATTACGAATATAAAGTATAAATTTTGCCTTCAGTTGATTTTGGAGGGCACTGTTTTAATGATTTAAAGTTGGAGTTATATTTTCGGAGACTTTATACACAGTTTGGAGATTTGGGTGCTTTATGAAGAAAAACATTTAAGGATATATCATACTTTAGATACAAACACCTTGTTTCTTGAATGTTTATTTATTGGTTTTAAACTTCTGTTGTCAAGATGGTGCCTGTTAACCTAAACACAAGCTATATTTATTACTTGCAACATACTTCTTAGCCACTTGTAAGTTGTGATGTTTTATCTAAATAAATGTTCATTTTTACATTCTAGTAATTATTTAAACTGTTACTTAACCTCATTCTGGAAAAAATAAACCTTATTGAAAGTGAGTAGATTAAATAGTGTGGTATAGCTTCTTGGCCTAGTGGAGTTTGTAAAATATTTCAGTTCTTAACTTTTCAGGTGCTAAATCATTCATCATAATTTATTTCATAGAACCAAGTGCTTTTACATTTTGCATAACAGTTTAATGAATAACCTCTTCCTTCACATGTGTGTGAATAACTTTACTTTCAATCTTTCCTTCCCTATTCTCCGTGTGACTTTTTTTTAATCGTTTTGAGATAGGAATTCCCTGTAGCCCCAGCTGGCATGGAATTCACTATGTAAAACAGACTGGCCTTGAATTCATAGAGATCCCCCTGCCTCTGCCTACTGGGATTAAAGGCTCTCCTTGTAATTCTTAACAGCCTTCTTAAGGAAATTTTAGTCATTGGTTAGGTTTTTGTTTTTAAAGTTTTATTATTAGTGATGTGTTTGTGTCTGTGTGAGTGTGTGTGCACATGTATACAGGTCCCTGAGGAGGCCATAAGAGGGTGTTGGATCCCCTGGAGCTAAAGTTAGAGGTGATTGTGAGCTAGCCTACCTGGGTGCTGGGAACTCTTAACCATCAAGCTATCTCTCTAGCTCTTGGTTAGACTTTCTATTTAAGATAATATGCCTTATTTCTTTCCTCTTTAAAAAATATGTACCTGTTTATTTTTGAAACATGAAAAATGAATATATTTTTGCATCACAGGGTAGTAGGCATTTCTGTCACCTATGATATCATTTCTTGGTATTACAAATATTTGCTTTTCTCTCTACTATCAGTTTTGAAATGTACAGTTGTCAGCCACTGTTCCCTTTTAGCCTCAACAACATGCCAATTTCATCTTAGATTTCCTGTCACTTCCCAAAAGAAAACATCTCTACATTTTTTTCTCCTTTAAGTTGGTAACCAGCATAGGAAGCTTAAGGGGTGGGTACTCTGGATAGGGTTTAGAATTTTCCTAACACTCCTTCCCCTCACATACCTCTCCTCCCTCCTTCCATCCCTCTCTCTCCCTCTCCTTGCTCCTTGTTCTCCTCCTCCTTTCCTCTCCCCTAGGTTGTTTGTTGGCTTTTTAGGACTGGATCTTAGCTCTGTAGGGTATCTGAAACTAGAGCTAGTCTGGAACTCATGATCCTCTTTATCTCAGCATTAATTGCCATACATTTGAAACTCCTAATAAATACATTTTCCTAAGAATGTAGAGTGTAATGTGACTTTTATTTCTGAAACATATGGTGCCAAAACCATTCCAATTTTGAGCAAGAAAGCTTAAAAGTCATTTATACATAAGAATCTGTGTGTGTGTGTGTGTGTGTGTGTGTGTGTGTGTGTGTGTGTGTGCGTGTGAGACAGAGAACAGCTTGTAGAGCAAGAATCTCTTTAAAGAATTACGGATGTCAGAGTTTATCCCCTTAAAACTTAAAGACTGTTGGAGAAAAGTTGTACTAAAATTTCATTGAATATGATAAAAGAGAATACTGGACTGAAAAAGTAATTGTACAAGATAATAATTTCACTATATAGAAAAATATTTTATTTCAGTATTTATTAACTTACTGGGTTATCTCAAAAATTTTTTTTGACAGAGGAACAAATTAGGTTTTCCCTGTTTGCAATATAATTCATTGAGTGAGTTTCTATAAACACCTTTCTCTGGTGGATATATTTGTCAGTTGTCTTGTTATAAGGCTTATACGTTTAATTTGTCTAGGTTTCTTATCCCAGGAAACCCTATGTTAACTTGCCCTGTTAGCAGATGCCAGAGGAGAAGTAGTTCTGTAATTGCTAGATTTTGTTCTGCTCTGTTATCTCTGAGGGATTATTCAAGATCTCTTGCGGTGGTACAAAAATTAGCTTTGGTCTGTTAAAGGTATTTTCAAATGTGAACAAAATTAAAATAAGCCAAACTACAAATTTGTTTGCTTAACCTCTCACTTCCCCAACTCTGTGGTATTCCAAAATACTTTGGGGAGCAACTTAATGCTTGAAGTTTGCTTTGCTCTTTATTATAGTAGTTTTAAATATGAATCTTTTTGGTTTTCACTGTAAGGAAGCCTTGGGTTATGCTGAATATAAATTATCCAAAAGTGAGAAGCTGGGCATGGTGGCATGTACCTGTAATCCTAGCCTCAAAGAGATGAAGGTAAGAGAATTAGGAGTTCAAGGCCAGCCAAGTGTATATAGCGAGACCCTTTCTCAGCAAATTATGCCTACTGGAGCAATTGGTGGAATCAGATTGCTTGGAGCAGTTTATGTTCAGATGAGATTGAAGAAAGCTGGTCTTTCTCTGCAGGTTTTCTTATCATAAGCAGATACTGACTTTTGTCAGGTGCTTTTGTACATGACTTGGTCAGACATCTTTATTCTTCCTTTAGAATTCTTTTTAAGGTGGAGCCTAATGCTGTAACCCAGTTGGCCCGGACTTCCGGCCCCTCCCGCTTTACTCAGCTCACCAGTGCTGCTTTTACTCTCGTGCTGGGTCTTTGCAGATAGTGTTCACATTGATTAAGTTTTCATTATGGAAGCCAGTCTTACATTCCCAGGAGAAAGGATGAGTCATTTAGTTGTGTTTATTAATTTTTATGTATTAATATATTTAACTTAAGATTTATTGTTGTTATTCATGAGGGAGTTTGAGCAGCCATGTTTTTGTGGTTGGGGCTACAAAATTAATAGTAGTTGCATACAGTGAATTAGGAAATATCCTATTGTGTTTTTTAGAAGAGACTGTAGACTTATATTATTTAAATAGCGGTAGAAGGCAAAGTATAGTGGTACACATCTTTAATCTCAGCACTTCGGAGGCAGAAGCAGGCAAATCTCTGGGAGTTCGAGGCCAACCTGGTCTACATAGTTCCAGACTTGCCAAGGCTACATAGTGAGACCCTGTCTCAAAAAGAAAACAAA
The DNA here is from genome assembly GCA_035773235.1 of Eospalax fontanierii. NCBI lineage: Eukaryota > Metazoa > Chordata > Mammalia > Rodentia > Spalacidae > Eospalax > Eospalax fontanierii. Next base: position 6,677,038 of record CM069552.1, on the reverse strand, counting down.
ATAATAAATCTTTTGAAAACAGAGAAATAAGATTGTGAATTTTCTTGGGAGAATGGGTCAGGTTTGCCCCATTGGAGGCCGCCCCAGGCTCCATAGAGAGTTCAGACCAGCCTGAGCTATAGAGTGGGACTCTGTATATAAGCAAATTACAACAATAACAAAACTGTTAATAGTTTTTAGGACCTTGGATATAATTCTGTCTTGGTACCCTTAAAAAGATATGGTTCTGCCCTATGCTGTTCAACTCTGTTACTGAGAGAGGGTGTTGAAACATCTCAACTGTAATTTTGGATTCATTTCTTCCCTTAGTTCTTTCGGCTTTTGCTTTGTACATCTTGAAGATGTGTCTTGGGTACCTAAATAACCTTGGTATGTTACCCTGGTTAATTGACCCTTTTGCTGTTGCATAATATGTCTTCGTTCCTACCACTTTTCTTTGTTCTGTAATACTTTAACACCAATACCTTAGACCACTCCAGCTTTCTTTTGATTCACATTTTCATGTCTTTTGTAACTTTTTTAGCCTGTTTATGTCATTGTATTTGAAATGGACTTATAATTGGAGTAGTTCATGGTTTACTATTTCTGATGATCTTTTTGGTGGGGGTTTTTTTAGAGACAGCAATACCCTGTAGCCCTAGGTGGCCTGGAACTTGATAAGAGACAATGCTGGCCTTGATCTCACAGAAATCTATCTTTGCCTCTGGAGTAAGGCATGTCCCACCATGCCCAGCAGATTTATTTTTATTTATTACATATGTGTGTGCACATGCATTGCAGTGCCCACAGAGGCCAGAAGGGTTTTCAGATCCTTGGAACTGGAGTTGCAGATCGTTGTATGCTGCTCAGCATGGTGCTTGGAACTGCAGTACCAGCAAGCACACCTGAACGATTTGCTGTTCCGTCCCTCTGCCCCTCCCCTCGCCCCTCCCCCCAGCAGAACACTTAAAAGTTACAGTCATTCGTGTGTAACAATTACAGTGTTACTAACATACAGTCACCTTGTGTAGAGGTCTTTCGAATGTAATTCTCCTACATATTTAAAATTTTATTTCCTTTTACCATCTTTCATTTGTCTTTAGTTAATATTGTCCATACATAGGTTTTCTTTAGCCGTTGCTCAGATTTAGGTTGATCCCATATCTTTACTATTGTGAGTATTCCTATAGTAAGCTTGGAAATGCAGCATCCATCCATCTCTCCATCTCTGTGTAGGCACACGTGGCATGGCATACAGGTGGAGGTCAGAGACAGCTTGCAGGAGTTGGTTTTCTTCTATCATGTAGGTATCAGGCTGGTAGCAATGCATTTACCCACTGAGCCTTCTAGTTAGTAGCCCAGGAACCTCCACGTTGTTTGCTAGAATGGCTGTGCTGGTTTACCTTCCCACCCTAGAATACAAGGTTTCCTGTTTCTCCATGTCACTACCAGCCCCTTAATAACTTGTTTGTTTGATGAACATACTAACAGGTGTGAGCTCATGTCTCATTGTCGTTTGGATTTGCATTTCTTTGATGATTTATGATATTGAGCATAATATACCTCTTGGCATTTGTATGTCTGGAGAAATGTGTTTTAGACCTTTGCCCATTTTTTAACGTTTGTTTTCTTAATACTGAGTTGTTTGAGTTTCTTACGTAATTTAGATATTAAGTCATTATGTGTATTTCTTGCAAGTACTGCCTTTTGTTCTAGAGGTTGCATTTTCATTTTGTTTTCTCTTTTGCAGTACAGAAGCTTTTTAATTTGATTTAGATGCCTGTTTCTGCTTTTATTAACCAAAAAAGTCATTGCAAAAGCCCACCAGCATAGGAGTTTAGTTCTCAGACCTGTATTTAGGAGTCCATTTTGAGTTGGGTTTTATGTATTAATGCAAGTTCAATTTAATTTGATGTGGATATCTCATTTTCCCAACCCCATGTGCTGAAGGCTCTGTCCTATATCTGTTGTGCCTGAATGGCCTTGTTGAAAATCCTAGGCATACCTGGTGGCATTGCAAGTTCAGGTCCATACCACAACCACAAAGTGAACACGAAATAAAGCACATCACACATTTTTGTTCCCAAGTACATATAAAAATTTTTATGCAGTTGTCGTCTTAGTGCATGAAAGCATTATGTCAAAAATCTATTTATCTAGGGGCTGGAGGGATAGTTCAGGAGTAAAGAGCACTGGTTGCTCTTGCAGAGGACCCAGGTTCAGTTCCCAGCACCCACTGATGGCTAACAACTGTCCAGCTCCAAGTGATCAGTCCAGTGCCTCTGGCCTTCCACAGCCATTGAACGATGGCCACATGCACTTACATACATGCAGATAAAACACTCATACATATAAAATAAAAACAAAAAATTTAATATGTACATACCTTCATTACTTTATTGCTGAAAAATGCTAATGACCATTTGGAACTTTGGCAAGTCACTACTGGTAGAGGATCTTGCTTTAATGTTGACGGCTTATGTGTCAGAATTATGATTGCTTCAAGTTGGGGTGGCTCTGTGTGGATTTTACCCACACTAGAATTTCCTTCAAAGTTGGAATCAGTATTCTCAAATGCTGCTGCTACTTTGTCAACCAAGTTTCTACACATACGTATTTAAAGTTCTTTAACACTATTTAAAGCCTCCTCACCAGAAGTAGATTCCATTTCAAAAATCCACTTGCTTTGATGACCCATAAGAAGAAGCAGCTCCTTCTCAAAGTTTTCTCTTACCATTTCTACTGTGTCTGCAGTTATGTTTTCTCTTCAGAGCCAGCTATAAAAGTTGGAATCAACTTCTCTGAAATTCTCCATGTTTTAACCACCTCCCATGAATCAAGAATGTTCTAATGGTATTAGAGTGGACTTAGATCATCAGTGGAATCCGTAGCTATAGTACCTTACAACATTTCCTGACTAGTCACAGTTACTCCTGACCCACAGAATGGATACAAGAGCAGCATGAAAACATTAATCTTGTACAATTTTATATAGAGCTCCCAGGAGACCAGGTACATTGTCAAATGCGTGGTAACACTTTGAAAGTTTTGTTCCCTGAGCATTGTGTCTGTCTCAGCAGTAGCCTAATACATTCAGTATATCATGTTAAAAACAAATGTGCTGTCATCTAGGCTCTATTTCATTAAAAAAATTTTAATACTTTGTTTTTTTATTTTTATTTTATGTACATGAAGTTTTATGTATTTTTATTTTATGCCCGAATGTATGTAAGTGCACCCATTTGTGCAGTGCCTGAGGAAATTAGAAGATGTTGGATCCCCTGGAACGGGAGTTATGGATGGTAGTTACCTGCCACATGGGTGTCGAGAATCTAACCTGGGTCCTCTGCAAGAGCAGCCAGTACTCTTCACTGCTCAGCCATCTATTCACCCCCCTGCCCTTTGAAAATCAAAATCGTGGTTAGAAGGTGGAGAATGATGGAACAGGACCCCCTCCCCCATGTTTCTTTGGACATATAAATAATAAAGGTGTAGTGGCTCATACATTTATTCCTAGAACTCAAGAGTCTGAGATAGGAGGATCGTCATAGTTCCAGACCAGGATGGACTACATAGTGAGTTCCAATCTAGCCTATGTTGTAGGCTTATGTGAGACCCTATCTTAAAAAATAAAGTGCAGTATACCAAACATGTGCTTGTAGTTGACTGTCCTTGGGTTTATTCCTGGGCTCTTTATTCTGTTAATGAGTGTGTTTTCTAATATCTCAAAGATTACAATAGCTTTGTAGTATAGGTTGAAATCAAATACACCTCTTTTTCAAAATTGTTTTGGCTTTTGGGGGTCTTCTCTGCTTCTGTATGCCTTTTAGAGTTGTGTTTTCAATTTCTGTGAAAAGTATTACTGGAATTTTGGCAGGGATTGTATTTATTGCTTGAGGTAGTAGAGACATTTTTAACAGTATGCTTCAAGTCCATGAACATGAAATATCTTTCCATTTATTTGAGACTTTCAATTTATTTTATCAGTGTTTTTAGGGTATAGATCTTTCACTTCCTTTCCTAAATTCCTAGATATTTTTGATACTATTTAAATGTGTTTTTGTCTTCTCTTTTATATAGATTGTTCCTGATGTAAAGAAATACATCTGAATCAAGTCCAGGTGTGGTGATGCATGCCCTTAATCCCAGTGTTCCTGGAAGGCAGAGGCAGGTGGATCTCTGTGAGATCCAGACCAGCTGAGGCTACAGGGGGACCCTGTCTCAAACAAAAAGGGGCAACTCAGCCCGAGGCATGGTGGCACACACCTGTGGTGCCGTGCTTCAGAAATGGAGGCACAAGGATCGGGACTGCCCTAAACAACCGAGTTAAACAGTTGACCTTTCAATTTTACTGAAGTCATTTGTTAATTGTTCTTAGTACAGCTTCCAGTTCTATATTGAGTAGAAGTGGTAGGGGCGGGCATTTCCCTTGTAAAGACCTTCAGATGGGGGCAAGAGAGACTGCTCAGTGGTTAAGAGTGCTTGCTGCTTTTGTATGGGACCCAGGTTTGGTTCTCAGCAACCTCCTCAGGTGGCTTACAACTGCCTGTAACTCCAGCTCCAGGGATCTGAGGTCCTCTTCTGGCCTCCATGGGCAGCTGCACTCCCTGTGGCACATACCACAAAGAGACACACATGTACACATAAAAATAAATCAGCCTTTAAAAAACGATCTTAGAATGGTTGTCAGTTTTTCCCTATTAATGTAATAATACGTATGAGCTTTTCATAAATGGCATGTTAAGGAAACTGCCTTTTAGTTTTACTCATAAAAGAATGTTTTCTTGTGTTTTTGAATTTGGGTATCATGGTGATGCCTTCAAAATGATTTTTGAATTTATTGGTTTTTGACAGACTTTAAATACTTTATTTTTGTTTTTATGTGTATGAGTGTATTGCCTGCATGCATGTGAGTGCACCTATGCTGTACAGAGCCCATGGAGGTCAAAAGAGGGCATCAGATCCCCTGGAACTGGAGTTATGGTCAGTTAGCTGCCATGTAGGAACTAAACTCTGTTCCTCTGCAAGAGCAGCCAGTACTCTTAACTGCTGAGCCATCTCTCCAGCCCTTTGACAGAATTTAAGAAAGATTGGTATTAAATATTTGAATGTTTGGTAAAATTCAGCTGTAAAGCCATTTTCATAGGTTTTCTTTGTTAAGGTTTTGTTTATTCAATCCCTTTAGTTGATTAGTTTTGGTGTAACTTGTTTCTAAAAATGATTCATAATCCCTTATGATCCTGTTATTTCTAAGGTAGTTGTAATATCTCATCTTTCATTTAAAATTGTATTTGAGAGCCAGGCATAGTGGTGCATACCTTCAGTCCCGGCACTCAGAACGAAGCAGGGGCAGGTGAATCTCTGAGTTTGATGCCAGGCCTGGTCAGCATACCAAGTTCTAGGCAGTCAGGGATGTATAGTGAGACCCTTCTGTTTCAGCTGCCAAAGTGAAATGGGATTATGGGTATGTGCTACTGTGACTTCATTTGGATTCTGACCACTTCCCCCATTGTTTCTTGACTGAAGATATCTAATGATTTGTATTTTACTGCCTCTCACTATCCCATCTGATCCCACATTGGGAGGTTAAGTGCCAGATGGTCCAGTAGTTAGTGTCAATAAGCCCTTTATGGCCGATTTCAAGCAACTAAGAGGTATAGATGGGATGGCTCTTGAGGTATGTTTAACTGAAGACCTTTGTGTTTGTGCTGTGGGTAATGCCCTAGCATCTCAAGAGCAAATATGTCTGCAGAACATTAACAGCAGTTACAAAGCTTTATAAAAACAACACAACCAAAAAAGAATAAATCTAATTTGAAAACCAAATACGTGAATACAGATTTACAAATGTCCAGTGCCTACTCTCAGAAGGTATATATAGTTCAGGAGGTGTACACACCAGCATCTTTACACAAAACTGTTTGCAAGCTCTTTGTTTTACATCCGTGTTGCTAGAACTTCAGTGCTATCACTGAGTGTGAAGAGTTAAAATGATACAGTACCAAAAAAGATTATATCTTGGGCTTTCTTGGCCTTAATTTAAAAAAAAGCCAGCCAATTACCTACCCTTTGTATATGTGACTTAACAAAGATTTTCTCTTAAATATAAATATATAATATAAATATAACTTCTCTTAAATATAAAAAAAATAATAAATTAACCCTACAGAGGGCCGATAAAATAAACTTAAATCTCATAGGCCAGATTAGACCATACGTGTTAAAAAAAAGAAAGTGGCAGTGGTTTCTTCGAGAAAGAAACTGACACAAAATATCCTTCAGAAATGAGCTATGTTAGGAGAGAGGCCCTCATGACCATGGGAGCCATGATTGTTCATGGAGGTAGAATAGCAGTAAAAAAGGACATATCATGACAGACATGAATGAAGCTTTCCTTTAAAAGACTAGACAAGTTTCATAAGAAAAAGCAGCAGACTGAAGAGATGGCTCAGTAGTTAAGAGCACTGACTTGCAGAGGACCCAGGTTCGATTCCCAGCACCCACATGGCGTCTAACACTCATCTGAAACTCCAGTTCCAGGATCCAACACCCTCTTCTGACCACGGGCATTACATGACACTGGTTCCACTACTTACATGTAGGCAATACAGTCATACACATAAAAAATAAAAATTTTTAAGAACTGCCAAGGACAGAATGACAGGGAAGCCCAGAGGAGAGAGCCATCAAAGAACAGAGGAAAATATCTGACTTTTATCCCCTTTCAGTGGGTGACAGAGTTCCAGAGCACATTATTTAGTCTGGGATAGCCCATTTGACAAGGAGCATGGAAGAATCAGATACTGGCTAGGATCATAAATTAGAGGCTATATATCCATAGCACAGATGGCTTAACTCTGTCCCAGAGAGGGAGCTGAATGAGGTACCTGGCCTGATTTCTTCAGGCTATGGAATTTGACTGCTTAAAGTGATCGGTGTCTTAAAGAAACAGACCTATGATCTAACATGGTATGAAACTTTCCCACCCCCTTTGTTCTCAGGATTTGGAAGGGAAGGGAGATGCTCTTTGTCCCTTCAAGTCTCCATCCTGCTGTCTATGGATGCTCTATCTCTTTCTCTAATGGTGTTCTCCCACTTTAAGGGCTTATTATTCCCCCCTCCAGTGGTGTGACAGTCTCAGTCTCGTAGGCTCTCTGTCTCTGTCTCTCTTTCTCTCTCTCTCTCTCTCTCTCTCTCTCTCTCTCTCTCTCTCTCATCTTTCATTCTGAAGGATAATTTTGTTTCAGTTCCGTTCTACAAACCTCCACTTTATTTCAGGCTATACCACATGATTTTACTGTTGCATAATACATAAAGTTCAGGTACCTGTTTTTTTTTGTCACACACAAGGCATAAAATCACTTTAAAATAGTTGCTTTTAAAACAATCATTTAGGATAACATCTAAATGAACCTTGACTTTGTTAAAAACAATTTCCTAAGTAAACAAGCTTTTAACAAAACAAAACCTATCTTTTGAGGCAATTACAAAATGTTAACAGCAGAATAATATCCTTAAGAAGGTTTTGTTGCTTTAGACCCAGGAATTAATTAGGGTTTACAATTATACTGCTGTCTTAGTTCATTAGCATTCTTAAAATAGCCTACTCTTAATTAGTTCCCAAGCTGTAGATGTTCTTAATTGTGAGTAGAATACTAATTTTGTTCTTATGTTTTCGGTCTTGATCTCATGCTGTGGTAAAGATAAGCCAAATTCTCCCAACAAATACAGAAGGATCCAACAGTACCATTATTAGTAAGTGATATACTAAAGTTTCAAAGTGTCAAGCTGATAACAGCCATTTGTGAATGCAGACTGCCTCGTGATTTCCTCAGGTGTCCAATGGATAAATAGTGCCTTTAGGTCATTTTAAAGTAACCACCCACACCTGGGCACCTACACATTGAAGAGCCAAGCAGCAGATCAGTCACCTTTCTCAGTACCCCATGACTCCATTATTGTTAATTAATGGGTGACTGGGAAAGAACCAAATTATTTTTCTTAATTAAAAAAATTTATGTGTATGAATACCTTTAATCCCAACACTAGGGAAGCAGATGCCAGTCTGGTCTACACAGTGCTCCTGGCCAGTTAGGGCTACATAAAGGTATAGGTCTCCCTGTATTTATGCTTGTGTGCTGTGTGTGTGCTGTGCCTGTGGAGGCCAGAAAAAGGTATCAGATCCCCTAGAACTGGAGTTGCAGGTAGTTGTAAGCCACCATATGGGTGCTGGGAACTGAACCCCAGTCCTCTACAAGAGGTCAGTGCTCTTAGCCACTGAGCCAGCTCTCTAGTCCCCAAGCCAAATTTTCACTGTGTTCTTGGGATGTATTGTTAATATTTTTTATTTTATTTATAAATGTGTCAGTGTGTCTGTCTTTGTTCATGTGTATGCAGGTGCCTGCAGAGGCCAGAAGACAACCTAGAGCTGAAGATAGAGATGTGGGTAAGCCATCCAACATGGGTGCTGAGAACCAAACTGGTTCTCTGAAAGAGCAGCCAGTGCTCTTAACTGCTGAGCCATCTCTCTAGCCTGACATTTTGAACGTTGGAAAGGCTCAATTACATTGTTTTTAACTCAGAAGTATTTAGGATTTTTTTTTTGTTACTATTTGAGAGAGGATCTTACTATATAGCTCTAACTGTCCAGGAACACTATGTAGACCAGACTGGCATCTGCTTCCCTAGTGTTGGGATTAAAGGTATGCAACCACCACACCTGACTAAAGGTGTGGCTAAAGATTTAGGACTTTTTAATAAAGATTAAAATGTTTAAAAAAAATACTATTTGGGACTGGAGAAATGGCTTAGCGGCTAAGAGTGTGCACTGCTTTTGTAGTGGACCAGAGTTTGGTTCCCAGCACCCATATCAGGTAGGTCACAACCACCTGTAACTCCAGTCATAGGGGATCTGATACCTCTGGCCTCTGCCAGCACCTGCATTCATATGCACAAACCCACACACATACATTCAGATACACATAATTAAAGGTAATAAATACTTAAAAATAAAACTTTGTTTTCTTTAACAGTAACCAGATGAAGTTCTTGATAATCTTCACAAAGCCTCATACATTATCAGAAGGCATTTTTCTTCACAGTCTTTGCCTGTTTAGGCAGAAAGAATAGGAGCCCAGAGCCTTTTCTAGATGCCCATCAGTCTTATTTTAAAGGGACAACTAGACTGGAGATGGAGTTCAGTGGCAGAGTGCTTGCCAACTTGCGTTAGGCCCTGGGTTAGACACCCAGTACCAGTGGAGGTAAGGAAAAAGGACACTGATTGTAGGATGATTCTGGCAAGGTCAGGCAGGCTCCCAGCCTGCTGGCCTAGAACAAGCTAGAACCGATATTGAGCATGTGTGCGCAGTGAACACTTCCTGGGATCGAACCTGGGCAGCTCCCAGGCTAGCAGCCATTCAGGACCAATGAGAGCAATGAATTTCGAATCGCCAGGTGTTCAGGACCTACCAGAATGAACCATGTCAAATGACTAGATAAAGACCTCCCCTAAGCCTGACAAAAGTATAAATCCTGTACCTTTCTAAGATTAAATGAGATCCTGGCTCCACTTTCTCCCAGGATCAGTGACGTTGACTCTGTGCCTCCTTACCCCCACCCCCGAGGAATCCAGCCGTGCTAGCCAACAACTGATGAAAACAAGTTAGCTTGAAATGACAGGACAGGGCTGGAGAGATGACTCAGCAGTTAAAAGCATTGACTGCTCTTGCAGAGTTCAATTCCCAGCAACCAAATGGCAGCTAACAACTTCCCTTAACGCCCTGTTCCAGGGGATCCAATGCCACCTTCTGACCTTGGTGAGCATTGTATGACATGGGTACACTCTTACACATGCAGGCAATATATTCATACACATAAAAAATAAAAAGACACAGGATAATTAAGATAAACTTTTTACAGGTGTTTTTGTCTTTTCAAAATATTAGTACTGTAAGAAATGAAAGCATATGCCACCCCAGTGAATTTGCAGAAAAGACAGAAATTATAAAGAAACAGAAATTGCAAAAAAGGAAAGATTTTTCTGTCAAAAACCATTTTCAAATTCTGCTTGTCTTTCTTTTCAGCACCCTTGTTATAAGACGATATTTACCTTTATGTTTGTTTTTTAATGTCAATTGAAACAGCATTCGTTTCCCTGCTGTCTTATTGTAAGTTCAGATACTTTATAGGAAAGCTTTTGCACCCTTATTCGAATGTCTTGCTTTCTAATCCACACGCTGCCTTTCTACTTTTGTGACTTAGACTCTGACTATGTGTGAAAACCCTGCACCCCCAGATTCCCAAAGATTCTTACTGACATGCCTCCATGCTCTTTTACAGTTAGCCGCTTGGCTTTAGGTTATGCAGCTGAACTTCAGCTGATGAGAAACAGCCAAGCTCCTTGTCATCAGAGATAAAAGGGGAAGGCCATCCTGGCAGTGGATTTTGCTCCTTTATTCTTGTGAGGGTTGCAGCCTTCTGCTGAGAAGTGAAGCTTGCCTTGCTGAAATGCTTTCGATTGGAGTGGTGGTCTCCTTTGTGACTTCAAATTCATTTCCAACACCACAGTGACCCATATGAAGTTTCCAGGCCCCTTGAGGGGGGCGCCCCAGACCCTCTTCCAAGGGAGAGGTCTCCTATGGCCCTTTTTGCAGTGACCCCTGGGTACTGGGCCACCAGGTTGACAAACCAAGGGATAGTATCCTTTTGACAACATGGGGATGGCCCTAAAACAAGCAACACTGTGGGGATAAGAAGTCTGTACATAGGCCAGAGGTAAGAATGCTGTGGGGAATGGTAAAGTGTTCCTTTGGTGGTCCCATCATCCTGGAGGTTAAATGAGACATGTTGGACATGAAGCCAATGTGGAATCCCCATCCATAGATCTGTGGGTGCACTTGGAGACTTCATATGGCTTTCAGACAATGCTCACCTGTTGGCAAGGTATCAACTTGCCTACTGCTAAGAAGCCCTAATTTGGGGTGCTAGCCCATGAAGGAGATAGTTAGAGATGTATGAAGTGACTGAATTGGGTGTGGGAGAAATAAAATGGGTTGAGCCAAGGCGAACCTCTAGCAAGCCAAGATGGGAAATGACCTAGGTAAAAAAAGCTCTAAAAGAAAAGTAAGAATGAAATTCCCCCAGACAGTCCAGTTGGGCTTTTGCTTAAAAACCCGGCATAGATTATGGGTGGGAGGGAGGAGGGGAGCACACATGACATGAACACACACACACACACTTCTTTCTCCCAGGGACTACCTTTAAATTTAGTGAAGGCTATCAGTAGGTCTCAGCTACTCTCCCCTCCTCCTAGTCCTCACCAGAATTCATGAGAGGAATGAGCTCTCAGTAGGCCTCAGTCTCTCTCTCTCTCTCTCTCTCTCTCTCTCTCTCTCTTATACACACACACACACACACACACACACACACACACACACACACTTTATTTGGATCCAGGAGTCAATCCTTAAATCCTATCTTCTCACTACAATATAGCTCAGATGAGGACTGGGTCTGTCAGCTTTTAATCAAACGAATTCTGAGTCCAGTCTCCCAGGAGGCGATCCACCATGCCCTCTGCTGGAGGAAGAGCCTCATCATTTTACTTCCCTTAAAGGCAGAAAATAACGGTAGTTCTAATGCAAAAGAGAACATCTGTGGCACCCCATCAATTGCTTGCTTTGCTGTTATAATCCTAACTGGGTGCCAACCCAGAACACTCTCCTCCTCTCCCTCTGCCTCATTCCTCTACCCCTATCTCTGCCCTGGAGTCCTCTTTACCCTCCTCTTCCAACCCTTTATCACCGTGTCCCTCTACCCCACCTCTGACTCCCTCCCAGGAGTCCCCTATACCTTAGCAAGGAGAATAATGCAAAAAGTATATACAGAATTTCACATTCCAGGATCCCAAACCTTGATTACCACAAGGCCCCTCCCCAACCAATGTCACCACTCAGAGACATTCTTTCAGGGGGAAGTGGAACTGGATTCATGAATGCTTCCCTTACCAGTTCTGAAGAGATCTTAAAAGGGAACTTAAACCTCTTTTAGAGGACCCCTTTGGGGTAGCAGACCAGTTGAATCAATTCTTAGGCCCTCAGATTTATACTGGGATTGAATTAATGTCATCCCTGGATATTTTCTCAAAAGAGGAAAGAATGATGATTCAAAGTACTGCAATGGGTTTATAGGAAAGGAAAATGACAGTCAGCTCTTGGATCCTGGCAGTCAATGTTAAATACCCTAGTCAGGACCCTCATGGAACAACAACAATTGAGCCCATTGTGAGCATAGGAAGGACCTGAGAGACCATATTGGAGGAATAATATGGCCCCAAAATATGAACAAGGCTTCCAGTGTCCAACAAGGGAAAGATGGAGGTCCAGCTGAATTTCTGGACAGATTAAAGAACTAGGAGAGGAAATACTCCAGATTAAACATAGAGGATCCTCTTGGTCAGGGAATGTTAAAACTGTATTTTTTGACTAACAGTTGGCCAGATATTTCTAAGAAACTATGAAAGAAAATTGGAAAGAGAGGACTTGAAGAATTAGAATGGATGTGGAAAAGCAGAAGCAGAAGTCTAAAGGGAGAAAATGTCTCAAATGTGAAAAGGTCAGATAACATAAGAGGGAATGCCCAGAATGAAGGAAGAAAAAGTGATTTCCCTCATGAATTTTGATGAAGATTAGATGTCGTGTGTGTGTGTGTGTGTGTATAACAGAGAGAGAGAGAGAGAGAGAGAGAGAAACTGAGGCCTACTGAGAGCTCATTCCTCTCATGAATTCTGGTGAGGACTAGGGGGAGGGGAGAGTAGCTCAGACCTACTGATAGCCTTCACTAAATTTAAAGGTAGTCCCTGGGAGAAAGAAGGCGTCTTTCCTGTTGATTCTGGTATACCCAACTCACCTGTGCCTACAGCTTCCAGGAAGTACTTCAAAAAGTTAACTGCAGCTGAAGTAAAAGGAGAAGGGTTTTCTTGTCCCTCCACTTTCTGAAAAGACTCCAAGCAAATTCCAGGTCAGGGAGACAAAAAAACACTACTCCTCTTCGTCTCAGCACCAGAAACCAATCTTTTGGGGAGAGACAATGCCTAAATTAAAAATGAAACCCAATATAATTCAAAACAAAGTTAAAGTCTACCTTAATCTGATGAACATCTGGACTAAGAAAGCTGAAGTTTTGGCTGAAGAAGGAAATTGGGGTGGTGTACAAATGATCAATACATTTTTACTGTTTTGAGAATCCATCCCATTCTTCCTTATTTTCTACCTCCATATTTAAAATCATGGTCAAAGGCCAAGCACCCATCCATTCATCTGCACTGACTAGTCAGTCAGTACTGATCCTACGTATAGTAGGATCCCACAGGCCCAGGATTCATGGAATTGGGATATTTAACATGAGTTAGCTTAAGAATTCCAAAGTGACTCTCAGAGCCCCGCGCCACACCAGAACCTCCTAGACAGCACTGGCCGGCTCTACGTGTGTAGTGAGCACACACACACACAAACATCTCTTCATTCAAACAGAGGGAAAACAGGGAAGCTTCATAATTAAAACTAACTTCTTTTGCTGTCAATTTCATATAAACTAATTACAGAGTTATCTCTGAAAGAAAAAAAAAACCCTAAAATATCTGATTTTAAGCATTAAAAAAAAGTTTCTTTCAAATCCATCATTAGTAAAGAATGTGATACAACTTATTATTTCATTTTTCAAATTTGAAAAGAATTCACATCTGGGTACTATTTGACATTTTTTTTGAGATATCAACAGTACTCATAAATGGGATTTTCCAACAAAGGCAGGAAAGACTGCTAACCTTTTAAAAATTCCAATCACTCATTCTTCAAGCACAGAAGGTGGCTGAGAAGAAGCAGCCATAATTGACTCTCAATAAAAATCCTGGTGATTGAGGGGGGGACTAAATTTTTAGTCAAATTTACTCAAAAAATTATTCATCTGGGAAAGTCCCAATATTTTTTTAATCAAACAATTACAACCTACTGCCAGTAATTATTTATATGTATCTGTTGTACTATTAAATAAGTACTGGTTAGTTATAAAAAAGTGTAATTTTCAAGAATGGTATTTGACACGGGGTTATCTCAGTGCTTCTGGAATAAACAAAGGCATTTAGGAAGCACCAGTCCTTAAGCACTTTTCTATTTGTAATTTGAATCAACAAAAGCATTTTTTTGTGATTTTTTTTAAATGTGTATGAGTGTATTGCTTGAATGTATGTAAGTGCACCTGTGTTGTGCAGTACTCTCAGAGGTCAGAAGAGGATGTTGGATCCCTTGGAACTGGAATTATGGATGGCAGCTACCATGTGGGTGCTAGGAACCAAACCTGGGTCTTCTGCAAGAGCTGTCAGTGCTCTTAACTGTTGAGCCATCTCTCTAGCCCCAATAAAAGCATTTTTTATTGTTACTTTCTCACTGATAGAGGTTAAGAAGTCTAGTCCCAGGTGATATATTGGTTTTTAAAATCAAATCCCTAAGCTACATGGTAATGAAACACTAAACTTGCTTTTTCCAAGGCTTGTTCCAGGCAGATCCAAAGAAGAAAACCTGCTAAGTACTATAAAGGAGATTCATTTTATATCCTAGAGCAGAAAATTTCAAAAATTACAATGGAAAGACTATCACTTGCTCTATCACACAAAATTTCACCCCAAATATCTTAGTTCTGAGTTTAGTATTTCTCTAAGATGTTAATAGGAGAAGCTTTAATGCACATAATGTGGCATCAGTAACTGTTGAAAGCTAACAGTACAGAGAAAATGCCTTGAAGGGTTTAGGGCTGCCCACTCATCCTTATCACACTGTCCCCCAGTAATATGTAAAAGGTCCTGTGAAAGTTTTTTCTTATGCTAACAAAGACATGCCACCTACTGTTCTAAACATGAAATTAGCAGCATTAGAGAAATAAAATGAAAATAGGAATCTAGAGGAATGATCTAAATGCCTACCTAGAAGAAACAGGGTGGCAGACAGACCCTGTGCTCGCTGGTTGTTTGTATAGATGGTTGCATCAAAAGGCCAGGTTTACTCATGTTAACAAAAATTTAACAAAGGCTTCCCCAAGACACCAGAATAAACTTGACCTTTCCAGTCAAAGGGGACAGAAAGGCCTTTTTCAATCCTAGAACTGAATGAGTTCAAAGATGGGCAAGAAAGGAAAGAAAGAGCTTTAGAGGTAAGATGGGAAGAGGTCTTGCAGTTTATTATCAGTCACACCAATTTCTCTAGCACACGGACAATCTTTTCCTGGTATCTTGTTGGGTCATCCAAAAGTTGTCTTTGTCTTTCATGATGTCTGCTAAGACTGTGCCACCCAGGAATATCATGTGCTTCCTGTGTGTGGGTAATCTTAAATTTAGAATGTTTTTCCACATCTCCTTTTAGAACTCTTTCTAAGTAAACCTGTCTGAGCTCTCGTTCTAACTGTGACAGCAGGCCAGGATACATCGTAGGCCCTCCAGAAAGGACAGTGTGTTTGTAGAATTTAGATCTTGTATTGATGTCAGCTGCCTGGATTGTGTTAAAAAGCAATTCAGCAACACAACTTCCTCTACATTGATCAAGTGAGGCTGAAATAAAGCTGCTAACACTTCAAAAATTTCTCCCCCAACTCTAAAAATGTGTCAGTCAGGGAGTGTGTAAAATTCAACCAACACTGTGGTTGCTAAGGCAGGTTTCTGCTCTTGTTCAGTACTATAGCCCACGTGACACAGTTTTTCTATAATCAGACGAAACATCCCAAATCAGTAGAATGACCTTGTAACAAGAGCCACTTCTCAGCAATATCCAGTCTCCTAGTAAGGAGAGAATGAGAAAAGCCTTCATACACAGGGCAAATGTGAGTTATACCATCTCCAGAGTCCACCACAACACCAGTCAATAAACCTTGAGCATACAAAGTCAGAACTGCCCAGATGGCTACATACAAAACACAAAATGATATGTTTCAAACATTTCTATAATCCTCCCTGGTTTGGGCTGGGTTCCTGGGAGGTTCTGTGAGTAAAACTTTGAACTTTCTGGTATCTATGTTGACTTTCTCTGGCCCAGATATATAGTCCCACAAATGTCTCATGTCATCCCAATTTTGTACTATGTACTTCTCCACTGGAGTGCAACTCACTGGCCTCATCACCAACCATAAGATCCTTGATTTCAACATTTCCCACTTTAATGGTTGATCTGATAATAGGTCTTCCAACAAAAGTTGGGAAGACATGTTCTGGAAAGTTCGAGCCTGTATATCCCCACTTCCCAAATCCAACGCTGTTGTTGTACATCACCACTTTCCTGCACTGGCTGTCCAGTGTTCATCCTGAAGAGCTTCTCCCTGGCCTCCTATGTAGGTTTCTTAAGGTATATGAAAGATAGGACTCAGATATGACATATAATCTTAAATTTTCTAAGGCACAAGCATACTGGAAATGGCAGCACAATGAACCATACCTTGAACTACATTCTTAGGATCCAGGGCCTGGTGGTTCCCAAGAGACTGAATGTGCCTGATGGGTCATGTGTCTGATGGAACCTTATCACACAAGATGAATATTTACCAAACAATAGGCATGTCTACATTGATCTCAAAATTCTGAACCCAGGCGATGGCAAGTAAGAAAGAAAATAATTGAAGAGCCAAAATGGTGGCACAGACTGAGCTATGGTGGCAATGGGGATCCGATTGGGAACAATGGAGTTGTAACTGACCTGGAAGCCACTTCCCCTGAAGGCTAGCTCTCATAGCTTTGGAAAGCACTTTGCAAGTTGCTAAGGGAGAACGTTAACTGATGGTCCAACACCAGTTTCATGACCAAATAACCACATCAATAACTGGCACAGCATATGACATTGGTGCAGTAGAGGCACTTTTATCTTGGGGGCAATCAATGGTTACCTAACTGGACTTAAAGCTCACTCAATGGAAGGAAACTCATATGTAGTAACATAATCATAGCCATATACACATGGCTGAAGAGGTCACAGATCTTAGAGAAATCCCCAAGGCTGTTACATCCCTAGACTAATGTAACTTCTTACTAAGTGCAAAATATATATTCTTATATTTACAGTCAAGTATCCCAGTCATCACTCATCAAAGAAACTTCTTTTGCACCAGAAACTACTATAGAGGACCACAACTGGTCACATACATTGTCTATAAATTGCCCATGCCTAATGACACATCTTCAATGCAACCTCTACACCTAAAATTCACATTAACATAGAACAAGGGTTAAAGAGGACAGTAATTAATCTCTCAGCTCTCATGAATAAAACTCCCTCGTGCAATAGAGGGCCAGGAACTCAAAAGGTCACGAATGGCCAAAGTGGGAAGAATAAGAATCTGCAGAGTGTGGGTCACTAGACAGGACTCCTATATTAAGCTTCACTCAGGGGCCATTGAGGAAGAGGGGACAGAAAGATTGTAAGAGCCAGGGAGAAGGTACATGACCATATGGAACCAGAATCCTATAAGCTCCTGGGACCCTGCTCATATGAACCTACAGCAGTGGTGTCAACATGCTCAAGACTCATGCAAACTCAAGTAGACAAAAATCCCAGCTTGGAACTGAGGCAATGGAGACTGGATTTGGAGCAATGGAGCTGGAACTGACCTGGAACCCACTTCCCTTGAAGGCTAGCTGTCATTGTTCTGGAGAGCACTACACAAGCTGCTGCTTGTGCTCAAGAAATATTATGTTGGGCCTCATGGGCCTAGACGTGTGGCCTAGTGTAACTTCCCAAGCCTCATTCGAGTTTTGCGGCCTGTCTCTGATACTCCTCTTCTGCATAGGATTGACTCAGCAAGGCATAACAAAAATGGCCTCTACCTGACTACAGCCTACGTGGTGAAAAATGATTGGTCCTTTACTCCCCACATTAGCCCCAACCCCTTCCTTCTACCCTATATAAGACTGTGCCTGATGCAATAAAGTGAGATCCTGCTTTGACAGTTCTCCGAGCTTGGCGTGGTGTTTTTCTCCAGAGTGGAGAGGGTCCGGGCCATCGACACTCACCATCCCGCTCAGCCCCTGGAGGAGGCTGGCTGGACTGGCTTCTCCGCTGCCCTACCTGCCGGCGAACCCGGCAATATTAGTGGCATATTACTGTTGGGTGAGGAAGAACTAGTCTTAAAGTGAGAGTCTGTAGATAGGCTGACTAGATCTCAGTGGATGAACTTGCACTGAGGAATGTCCAGGGACACTAACTTGACACAATAAGCCTTAACACAAATGACAGAGTGTATGAATTCCAGTGGGGGATGAGGAGAAGGAGCCAGTGAGGAAAGGGGTATAAAAATGATTAAGATTGGTTGAGACGTTCTGTGTGAAATACACAAAAATTCAATTAAAAAAATCAATAAAAAAAGAAAAATACTACCCTGATATAAGATTCAGACCTTGATCCAATTCAACACTGCAATTCCTATCTGCAACCAGGAGAGACGGAACCAGTAATGTATTAATCTAAAAATTAAATGATGGCTAAATTTCTTCTCTTCCTCTCTAGATACTGTTTGGGAGGGAAATCGATACCATGGTTCTAGCCACTCCAACAGCTATCAAAGTGCCTGAAAGTCGATCGTGAGCATATTAGTCTCAAGTTCAGCATTAGAGGCTAAAAGAACAATGAAGAGGAGCCCAACAGATGGATGTTCTTGGGATCCCTCTCCCCCATCTTCACAGGATTACTAACTGTTGCCTTTACCTCGCTCCTTCACTTCTCCCAGGCACCAAGTCAAGGACTCCCTTTTATCCCTTCAGCTAACTTTAATGCACTTTTGGGTTCTTTTAGAGAGGCCTACTGAAGGGGCACACCAGTTGCCACACCTAATGCCCCCATTCATGATGGGAGAAGTCAGAACTATTGTGGCCCTAATTCTTCATTGGTAATTAGGATAACCTCTTCGGGGGGGGGGGGGGAATGATAAGAACAGAAAGTAGAACTTGACTAGGCAATTTAAAGTAAAAAGACCCCAAAGAAAAGCAAACAGTTTCTTTCTTGGCTAAAATCCCAAAATATCCTTGGGCCTCTTGGCAGCCTATTTTGTGCTAAAGACTGGAAATGCCAAAAAGTATCTGGGGGCTCTGATCTGATTCCTAAAAGATTTTAGGCTTACTTCTTCAAAGGGGGGAATGTTACAGCAGTGAAAAACGCCAGAGAAAACTTGTCAAAAGTATAAAAATCTCTAGCCTGGGTAGAATCTTAATTTTCCAGTTTTGCCAGTCAAATGAGACCACCCCTCATAGGAAGGTGGGTTCACCTTAAGTCAGGTTAAAGAGAAACGAGGGATGCCTGGTGCGTTAATGAGATGATGGACATTTCCTGCCTGGAATTCCTGTACTCTAGTGCAGTCACTTGGGGACTGGGCTATAGACATGTAGCTCTTTGCAAGCCTGCCTGCTTTTCTGAGTTCAGAAAAGCATAACCTTCCTTCTCTTCTTTATATTTCTTTTCTAAGCATTCTTTCCCTAATGCTTTGGGCTTCTCCAACATTCTGGATTCCTTTACTTTCTCTACTCCCATTTATATCCCTTTAGAGTCAGGAATGATGGAGAAATACTACACCCTGAAAGAAGTGGCCAGAAGCCAGCAGGTCAGAAACCAGTGCCTCTTATGATTGCCACCTTCCAGCTGCTTTCTCCAGTACCATCTACAAGTCCCTTCCTGTTGGGGGTCCCAGCACTCAGGACCAGCCCAAGAGGACCAAAGGAGCTCCACCATAGGGGAGGGGGTGAGTAGGTGCAGAGTCAACACATAGACTCCGGGAGTTGAGCGGAAAGCCAGCAGTGGTGGTCTGGTACAAACTCATTTATTCAAGAAAGAGCAGAGTCTTATAGGTCTTGTTAGCCAATAGCCTTATGGGGTGGGGTCCTGACCACAGCCAATCGCAATTTGTTCCCAGGTGGATCAGGTTCCCTCCAGGTCCTGGGCAGAAATTGGCTTCACAACCAACTGGTATGAAGCACCACATCCACGAGAGCCATTCCTCCTGGCAGGTGGCCTAGTTAGGCCTACCCTGCATTATGCCCAACATATCCCCCTTTTTGTTTTTATTAATTGTTTTGATTTTTAGCCTAAAAGGAAACTGGCTACTATTCTTTGGGGTCTTTTTACCCTAATCCGCCTAACCAAATTCTATCTCCTATTCTTATCACATCACCCTCTAAAGAGATCGCCCCAATTGCCAATAGGGAATTGGGGCCATGACCACTCTAACTTCTTCAAAAGCTGAAAGGGGACATAGGATGTGGCAATTGGAGTACCCCGTCAGTGATTCAGTCTAAAAGACCCCCAAATTGCCTAACTATTAAATGTAGGGGGAAAAGAAAAGTCCTTAACTGGTGCCTGGGAGATATAAAAAATAAAGGCAAGAGTAGTCAGAGAGATAGGAAACCAGAAAAGTCAAAACAAGGAAAATTTTCAAATGTAAGTTCCTCCTTGTTTCTCTCCTAGTTGCCAAAGTTGGTCTTGAGATTTCTGAAGTCAGGACTTGCCCTCGGGGACTTCAATAGCTTGTTGAAATAGTCAGAACCAATACAAATTCCCTCCTAAATGATTTCTAGACAGGGAAAGAAAAGAAATTATTCAATGGTTAGGTCAGAACAATAGTGGGCTTGACTTTCTTGACAGAAGGTATGCATTACTGAGTTGGAGATGGAATCTTTGGTTATACTTTCCCGTTGGAGGTTTTTTAAGATCATACAATTGACCTAAATAAACCAACTTATTTTTACTTTTAAGTCAGTTGAATATCTGTTCCTCAGCGGGGTCACATGGGCTTAGAAAGAGCCCTTGGCTCCTTAGGCCTTTCTTTTGCCAGTTCCACCTGTGTGAAGATAAGTCGGAAAGTCCTGCTGACCATAGCTTCAATTAGAAGCATTTAAGGAAACATTTTCCTGTGCTGACCTTCTTCTTTACAGACTGGACACTGGTTTGAGTACTTTTAGTGGAGTCTCCAGGACCTCCCTGAACAGGAGGACAGGTGACTCATCACAGTTATAGGACATTTTGAGAGTTGCCTCCTAATCCCCTGGAACTTAGTTGACCTTAGGGGGCAAGAGACAAAAATTTGTCCCTTTAAATCCTTCTGACCAAATTAATATGGGCCTCTAAATATGAGTGTTAAACACCCAAGAAGGTTAGTTACACCAATCCAGCACCTCCAATCACCATATGCTATACAGCTAAATCATTCACTCCATCCTCTGAGATGGAGTTATTGAATAATCCATGTTCATTGTTGGAATCCACTGAGACATGCAGCCAAAATGCTGGCAAAAAAAAGAACCATTCCCGAACAAATCCCAAGCAGACACACAATTCTGTTCCCCAAAGCACCCAACCACCAATCCAAAAACCTTAAGATTACACAGACGCAGTTTTTTTCTTATCCCTCACACACCATAACATATAAACCCAGATCTTCAATCACCTGGGGTGACTGGGTAGGGCATTGCTGCCCATAAATTATCAGAGTCAAAGGAGGGGGTAGTGCTTACAGATCCAGCAATTCTACAGTGGTTGGGGGATCCTTTGTGCTGACAGATACATCCATAGCAGGCTTGATATTTCTGGCAGGTACCCAGATGGGGAAGGAAGAAGTTTCTGGAAAAATATAAGTGTATCCTCAACCCTGTGTTAAAAGTGGGTGAAATCCCTTCCAGTCATTTGAGAGAGGATCTCTCCAACGGACAAGGGGCAAGGGAGTAGTGGCTGGTTGAGATCTCCAATGTTTATAAGCTGGAGAAAGTCCTGCTTCATCAAAGGAAAGAAAATTAAGAGTGAAAAGAGCTTCCACCAAGGTTAAATGGGGATCCCTGGGTGTCATTGCAGTTTAATTCCTTGAGGGTTCTATTAGTCCTCTCCACTATAGCTTGAGTCAGGGGATCTGTTTAAGGGCCTGTGCCAGGAACATATCCAGGGAAACCTGTACACCTAATTGGAGATTTGGCACATCTGTGATTCAGCCAGATCATTATAGGCTGCTTTCCATTGAAGGAACTCCAATAGGGAAAGGACTGCTTTAAAGAGTGAATACCAATCACAGTAAATCTGAAGTCAGGGTCCACACCAGACTCCTGAGCTGTTTTGCAAATGAGAGCCAGGTCAGTGAGGGAAGTGGGACACCAGGGCCTAACAGATGCATCTGGTCCTACATTAACAGGAAAAGTGGAAAAAGGCAGGGTGGCAGGACTGGAGATGGCCCTTGCAGGGGGTATTGATAGAGCAGTGGTAGGGCTTACCCAGTGTGGAGCAGGTGGAACGGTTGGTAGGGCATGCCCAGGGCAGGGTGAGTCCGGCTGGTGAGGCTCTGTCCAAGGGCTAATTCATGGGGATAGGACAAGGTTTTCATTCCAAAAAATGTTAAAATCTTTTTGTTTTATAGTCAAGCCATGCTGCAAAAGCAGGGCTCTAAGTGCTTGCAGCTGTGGCACTTCCTGGTGGGAGGAGAAATTATTGATTACGGCCAAGTGATGAAATCTAGAAGGGATTAAACCCTCACTTGATTCCACCCGGACGAACCAAAAAAGGAGGGACCAACACGGGCTTCCAAACCCGCGTGGCAGCGTGTGCTTTCCTTTCGGGTAGGGAAATGGAAAAAGGTAAATGGGAGGGTGGTCCTCCTGACAGCACATAAAACACGTGGGGCCTACCCACCGACAGTCAGACCGGGGGCATCTCGCCAATGCCGAGAGGGGTGGAGTCCCTGTTCCAGGCGCCAATATGAGGGGTGTCCCAGTACTCAGGACCAGCCTGAGGGGGACCAAATGGTCACCATAGAGTGAGGGGGTGAGTAGGCACGGAATCAAGACCCTGAGTCCGGGAGTTGAACGGAAAGTCAGCACTGGTGGTCTGCTGCAAACTCATTTATTCAAGAAAGAGCAGAGAGTCTTATAGGTCTTGTTAACCAAGAGCCTTATGGGGTGGGGTCCTGACCACAGCCAATCGCAATTTTTTTCCAGGTGGATCAGGTTTCCTCCAGGTGCTGGGCAGAAACTGGCTTCACAACCAACTGGTGTGGAGCACCACACCCACGAGAGCCGTTCCTTCATTCCTTCTGGCAGGTGGCCTAGCTAGGCCCACCCTGCATTATGCCCAACACCTTCCCAAAGGGAAAAAGCATAAAATCCCTCAATCTGTAGGAGAGACTGTCTTCCTCTGGACCACAGGCCATGAGGAGGTGCCTTCTCAGATTTATTCTCTGCCTAATAAACCTGCTTGTTCTGTTGAGGTCAATTTTTCATCCCTTTTCCTGCTTCATATTTCCTTACACCCCTCTTGTATAGCTAAGCAGTTTTCTCTCTCTGCTGCGAGGGATAGGCTCCCAAATGTGACTGACATCCAACTAACCAATGACTTAAGGGGGGAAGCCTAGCGGAAATGCATGGAAACATGGGAAGGAGAGAGGCAGGTGAGGTGCCAGGGCTCCATGTTCGGGCGCGTGTTCCACAGGTCCAGGGGAACTTATGATCAAAATGCTGTCTCTGCCATACAACATCTCCTTCTCTCTCTCTCCCTGGGGATGAATCCTTTGTAAGTGACCTGGGATAAATTAATTTCTTTAAAGGAGCATTTTGTGTCTGCTCAATCAGTCAAACCTGAGGGTAGGGTAGGGCTGAATGCTGGCCTCACCATGAGGGAATTCATGATACAGTTGGCATAATCGGCAGGATCGTGACAAAGGGAGAATGCTCCTGGGAAAAGGATTTATGGAGCTGCTGCTAATATGGGGACCGCCAAGGGAAAAGTATGGGCAGAAGAAATTTTGACATGGTGGACTATCCCCATAGGACTGGTGTGTGTGGTGGCCATTGCAAGGATAGTGTGATTTATACTGAAATATGTAACTGAGGTGAACTTGCCTAAGCAGATGAGATTGGTGGAGAAAATACTAGGATGGCAGTCTCATGCTGAGGTTGTAGCCCAGAGAGAGCTTCAAAGTGTGAGAGATGAATTAGATTGAGAGAAAGATATGAGACTTGCTTCTTCAATACTAGCCTCTGACCTTGCTAGCAAATTGGATAAAAGAGAAAAGGATATAGAAGTTTTAGCCTGCCACTTTCTACAGCGAGGAGGTGGAAAAGGGATGAAAACCCAGGTCAGGTCCATAATACAAGACCCATCCTGGGACCCTAGGACCTGGAACCCCTGGGAAGAATCAAGCAGCAATGAAGGAGGGAGCAACCCAGAAGAAACTAAAAGTGCCCCCCAGGTTTGACCTGTAATACAAAAAGGAAAATCCACATGTCTGCATGCTGATAAGGGCCTTAACAAGCATAAGAATTTAGTGAATAAAGGATTCTCAGCCCTAGATCTGCTGGAGCTAGGAAAGATGGTCAAACAAACCAGGAGGGAACACTTAACTACCTGGCTTGTAAGACTGTAGGACAAGGGAGCAGATGAGATTATTTTCAATGCTACAGAAGCAGGACAGCTGAACAAAATAACAGCTCACCCCTCCTTGAGATTTAGGCTGTGTAGCCTAAGGCAGTACAAACGGAAGTAGTCTCTGATGGACTGGCTTATACAAGCCATTAGAGAAACCTGGTGATCACCAGTGGAGGTTCCCATGAATGTCAGGAGCTGGAGAACAATCAAAGGGGGACAGGCACTGCTGAGAGAACTGGGTGTGAGGAAAGCCACATATGGTGTCCCTTTCACAGGACCAGACAGGACTGTGTGCACTAGAGATTTAATGAAGGACTTCATTGAACAAGGACCTCAACATTGGTATGGAGGTTTAGTGTCCCTGCTAGGTCCCCTAGTGGGACAAGAACTTTACAAGGCAGGAGAGGTTTGACAGAGTTAAGCAACCTAGCCCAGCATGTAAAGTATGTCTGGAGCAGAACAGAGCAACCTAAAAGATATGTAAGGGAGGCAAAACAGAAAAGGTCTGCTTGGGCCACTCTTAGGTAAATATGGTGACATTTGTGTCTAGCCCAAGTTCCTAAAGAAAAGATTGATAAAAAGCCAAATTCTGTGCTAATGCACCTTTAGGAGGCTTTAAGCCCTGAGAAACGGTTCACAGAAGGTACACAGAGAATGAAGTTTATCCCAGGGGTGGATACTAACACCCCCCTGGTACCCCACAGGGCACATTTCTCCCCTGTGACTGGCTATTGGATGGGTGGAGGCAGTTTGCCTGGCCATGGCCTCTCCCAACAGCCAGGTGTGGTCAAGGGAAAGACCACAGACCTAGAGTCAGGAATCAGATCCAGGGTCTCCCCAGCCCTAGGAAACAACAGGTGCGACAGAGGCAAGAAAAGCCTTATTCCCTCTTGGCCCTATGTAGGACTAAGCAGTTCGGGCCAGCACCAACAAGGTTGGCAAGGATAAAGGGAAAAATCCAGGACACTAAATGGATTACATGCCATTGTACCCAACATGGATCTCTTGATAAAACAGCGGATGCAAATGAAAAGGAATTTTCCTTGTTATGTTAGACCTTGTATGTGTATATAATGTTAACTTCTGAGTGTTTTACAGATATGAAACCTAATTGAGAGATGTCAAGTACACCTGAAGGAACAAGAATGGGATGAAATTCTAGGAGCTCTATGGGCCTAGGCCTTTAGACGCCAAAGAATAAAAGGATACTTTATATGATTGTTTACTAGCAATTCTGGTACCAGGTGTGGGTTGCTCCCCCAGTGAGCTATTGGCCAAGGGAGCCTGGGAAGCCCCCTTCTGCCAAAACAAAAGGCAATTGCCACATTATAATGCTGGTTGCACACTGGAAGTGGATGGTAAGGCCCTATTTCTGAAGATGTGACATGGTTTGAACATGGAAAGAGAGATCTAGCTGGAACCGAGCTGAGAACCCCCACAAATGGATGGCTGGCTTTCAGAGTGCTAGAGGGCGCTATGTAGGCCGCTATGGGAGAATGGCCCTGAAAAGCTCTGCTTAAGGACAGATCTTGGGTGCTTCACTGTCAGGTGCTTCTACAGGTGTAATGGGGGCTCATCTGGTATGTGCACCCCCAGCATATTTAAAACTGGATTTAGGGCCCACTCTTCAGGGAGGGCACACACACATCTGATATTAGGAAAAGAATGTCGACCCCCAGAGGTGAGGGGGAGAGTTATAAGACCCCATGAAGAAGCTACGGTAATTGTTTGCAAGATAAATACGATGTGCCTACTTAGGTATTGCCTAAGCACTTGTATTTACACCCATAGGTTAGTCATTCAGTATTTGTGTGGATGTTACTTTTGCTGTTGTTGTTATTGTTGTTGTTGATGTTTTACAACTATTGTGTTTTTACAGTAGAAGAAGCATCACTGAAGCAAGATGATAATCTGTGCCACAGTGGAAAGAACATCATCCTGTACCTGTTACTCTCCCTCCTCAAACCTCTTGCTCTTATGGCTCAGGGACTATTGCAGAAGAGGTTGTGGAAAGTGTGTAAGAGCCAGAGAGAAAAAGGGATGGGATATCGTGTAGCTAAGCAGTTTTCTCTCTCTGCTGTGAGGGACAGGCTTCCAAATGATTGACAGCCAACTAACCAATGACTTAAGGCAGGAAGCCTAGTGGAAACACATGGAAGCATGGGAAAGAAAGAGGTGGGCATGGGGCCAGGGCTCCATGCTTGCTTGTGTGTTCCAGAGGTCCGGGGGAACTTATGATCAAATGCTGTCTCTGCCATACAACATCTCCTTCTCTCTCTCTCCCTGGGGATGAATCCTTTGTAAGTAACCTGGAATAAATTAATTTCTCTAAAGGAGCATTCTCGGCTCAATTGGTCAAACCTGGGTGTGGGGTGGGGCTGAATGCCGCCTCACCATGAGGGAATTCATGATACAACCCTCTTTAATAAAATCCCCCATGATCATTGGTTTAGTGTTATAGACCTGATGGATGCCTTTTGGGCTTGCCACTTGGCAATGCGTAACAAAGAACTTGTTGCCTTTGAATGAGAAGACCCTCGTTCTTGGAGAAAGCAACAGTACCCCAGGGTTTCAGTCACTCTCCCCACCTTTTTGGTCAGATCCTAGAAAAATTCAGTTTACCCACCCACATGTGCTTACCTCAATATGTGGATGACCTCCTACTTTTGGGGGTCCCATCAAGAAGAATTATTAAATACCAGGTTCCACAATTTCCTTGACAATAAAGGATTAGTTTCTCAAAGAAAAAGTTATAATCTGTAGGAAAAGTGGTTATTTAGGACCTCTCATCCATTAGGGTCAAAGGAGTTTGGGTCCAGAATGAATAGATGATATCATGCTCCAAACAAAGAAAAGGAATTAAGAAGCTAAGGGGATTATGATAATTATCAATTGATTTTTATGCCATAAGGATTAAGGATTTAGACCTTTAATTGCTAGAAGGAGAACTGATCCCTTGTTATGGAAGGCCAAAGAAATGAAATTAGCTGAGGATCTCAAAGAAACCCTAATCAGGGCTTTACCTTCCCTGAAGAAGCCTTTCTATTTGTTTGTGAATGTCAATAAGGGAACTGCACTTTCTGTATTAACTCAAGAGCATGGGGGAAATCACTGACAGTTGGTGTACTTATTCAAGT
This sequence comes from Eospalax fontanierii, assembly GCA_035773235.1. NCBI lineage: Eukaryota > Metazoa > Chordata > Mammalia > Rodentia > Spalacidae > Eospalax > Eospalax fontanierii. The sequence continues at coordinate 6,649,506 of CM069552.1, read as the reverse complement.
TGCTTGGGCCCTGTCACCCGGGAGCAGCCACAGTGTGTATAGTCAGTGGCTGCTACTTCCCTTCTAACTGAGGGGAGACAGTACTCCTCATCAAGTATAGGCTATCCTACAAAAACCTCGCAGACCTAAGGGAGACCCCCCTTCAGAACAGACTCTTCATAGATGGATCCTCTAAAATGATCAAAGGCAAGAGACATAATGGATATGCCTCAGTGGATAGGGGACCATTTATACAGATTCGAAATATGCCTTTGGTATATTACATATCTGTTCTAGTTAGATTCTATTCTTGTAATAAAATACTCTGACCACAAACAACTTTGGGAGGAAAGGGTTTATTTGGCTTACACATTCCAACCTCAGTTCATCATTAAGGGAAGCCAGGGCAGGATTCAGGGAAGGAAACTGGAGGCAGAAGCTGAAGCAGAGAGCATTGAAGAATGCTGCTTACTGGCTTGCTGCTCTGACCTGTGCTCAGGCTTCTTTCTTATACAACCTAGGATTACCTGCCTAGGGGTAACACTGTACATACTGGGATAGCTCTCCCATATTGCTCAGTAATGAAGAAAATGCTTTGTGCTGGACATGGTGGCACACACTTTTAATCTCAGCACCAAGGAGGCAGAGGCAGATGGATCTCTATGAGTTTGAGGCTATCCTGGCCTACATAGTGAGTTCCAGGCCAGTCAGGGCTATATAGTGAGACTCTGTCTCAAAACAAACAAACAAAAACAAAATTAAAAAATAAAATGCCTCACAGGCATGCAAACAGACCAATCCAACAGAGGAGTCTGGGGTGGAGACCATTCCAAAGAATATAAATTGATTACCCAGAAATATCAAAGATTGGCTGCTTGAGGTATCTGCTTGTAATAGGAAACCATTTTATTTATTGGGTTGAGGCAGTGCCTCTACCTGGGGCTGCTGCCAGTAATGTAGCTAAGGTATTTTTGGAAAGTAATATACTTAGGTTTGGTATAATTTGAAAATATTAACTGGGATAATGGGAGTCACTTCCTACCAGGATTATAAGGGGACTTACTCAGGTCCCTGAGGTGAATTGCAAATACTATAATCCTTGGTATGCCCACCTCCTCTGATGGAACTGAAAGAAGGAATCATACACTAAAGGAATGTTTGTCCAAATTGGTGCTTAAGACTAAACTTCCTTAGACTAAAGAAATACCTTCTAATTTCTTTTCTAAGGATTAGAACTGCTCCTCAAAATATTGGTTCATCTCCCTTTGAAATGCTCTATGGATTACCATATCTTAGCTCTATTGAAAGAGGCCCATCCTTCAAAATGAAGGCCCACTGTCTCAAATTGTGTTTGGGTTGTATCCTACTCTTTCCTCTTTTAAGCTGTATAGGTTATTGGTCCCAAACCTGGCGCTTGAGTTCCCAGTACACCCACATCACCAAATGACTATGTTCCTGTCAAATCCTGGAAAGAGAAAAATTTGAGCCCATTTGGGAAGAATTGTTCCAAGCCCTACTGGTCACTGAAATGGATGTCCACTCCATTGAACATGGCAGGTCCCATTATAGCTGGGTCAAAAGGGCCCCACTCATGGCAGGGACTCAACCTCTCAGTTTGGTAATTTCTAGGGATCTAACCAAGCTATTAAAACTGACCCTTAGGGTCACTGACCACCCTGTCATGATCAGGCCAAATTTTTCTGAACAGTGTCAGCCTCAGCCCCAACCACCTATGGCATATTTTGTCATTGTTTCTGCTAGTCACCCTGACTGTATTTGTGCTATTTATTACTTTTCTCACACCGTTTTAAACCAAACCTTTGGCATAAATAATTTTTTAAAGAATTTCATAACGATCTAGTATACTTTAACCAGGCTTTGATGAGATTCTTACTTCTTACCCAGATCATTGATGTTATTTTTACTATTGATGTGATTAAAACTAATTTACCCCTAACTATCAAATTGGATGCCTGCTTCATTCTCCCATGTGGGAACCAAAACTTAAATTATCAGAGACAGATCCAATATTATGGCATACATATGTGCCCACATTCCCATCCTGCCATAAAGTATATACTGAACAAGATGAGTACATATCCCCCTTTGGCAGGACATAAATATTGTTAGGTTTTGGAGCACAGAATACTGGAACAATAGGAGAGAAAGAAAAAGATGATACCAGATCTCAGACAAGACTGTTTTTATTCAAGGCACAGTGAGGGACAGTAGCCTTCCCAAATGCTGGAGGCAACTGCACCCAGGGAGGAATTGTTGGGGATTATATATGATATAGCTGTGGCTGACAATGTGCACATCAGGGGCACTGTTGAGAAATTTATTGCTCTCTCCTTCTTGGCACTATTTGCTCAAACTCATCTTGAGGAACAGGGATTTATGGTCCACTTTTCCTAGGCCTGTTTGCTCAAGCAAGACAGGCCTGTCTTGGAAAACAGGCCATCTCCACAAACAGTCCTTCCAGGAGGGAGGGGAGTGGCTGATGGATAAGGCCAGAGACAGTCTTCAGAGTTCTGCGAAGTTTGGCTTCTGGTTCTGCAAAGGGCATTCTGTCACCTGTGCCCTTTCAGGATAATCAGGGTAGCCATGCTAAAGCTGGGATGATTTCTTGAACTACCAAGCCTGGAGGATGGACATCCAAATTATCAGGAGAATGGGGATTTAAGAATAAATTTCAACTTCTTTCAGGCATCCTGCCTCCCAACAATCACCTCAGTTATAATCCCTTCTCTTAATAATTGATGACGCTAAGACTATGAAGGAAAAATCATCTATCTTCAGGACCTATGACTTAGGAGCAGTAATTTCAGGTACTGATCCTGTGGGTATCTTTACATTAGAATTAGTCCAAGATGACCATGAGACTAAGCCCAGGGGATTGACCCAGTTTATTAATTATATCACTCTTGATTTCATCACCCCGTCCCTCTTGTACCCTTTTCTAAGCCAGTATTGTCCTTCAATGAGGGAATTATCATATGTATGAAGAACTTTGGACAGACCTTCTCTATTGAGCTGGGATATGGAGATGAAAATATTTGTTTGGAGTGGATTAAATATTCTGTCTGCTCTTTAATTAAAAGTGACTGTTACACAAGTGTGGCAGGCTGACCTCCAGTTCAAATAGCTCCCTTCCCACCGGGATGGTCTTCTGACAAAAATGGTATGGACTGCATGATTTCCCTCTTCCAGGATTAAGAGGCCTGGAGCATGAGTCCTGCTAGAACTTGTCACTCCTATTTTCCCCAGCATAGGACATAGAGCCCCAAATGCTCTCAGGAGTTATAATGCCACCTCACCCAGAAGTTATTATACCTGATGACATCCTAGATGTATGTGTGGGAGGAGGGCTGCCAACTCTGCTGTGCAACTGGGTGCAGTGAAGACCAGTCTTTTGTCAGCTGCAGTGGTCTCTAGAGCAGATGTTTGGTGGTATTTTGGAGGGGCCCAAATACCTCCCAGTCAATGGGAGAGGAATCTGCTCTTCGGTTTGGTGGGCTATACCTTTCCCCCTTGTAGTAGATCCTCTAATCAGTCTCAAGAGTCTCCCTATAATGGATATAGCACATTGACATAGAAGAAAAACTCATACTCATAAAATAAAAATAAATAAAATAGTTTTAAAACAGGAAAGAAAAAGCAAACTCTTACATGGATTTTTGAAATTCCATCATATGCCACTGATTACAGTAAACACACACGTGGAATCAAAACTGTGACCAAACTTTTTATTGGCACTTTCATTATATTGCATCTGCCAAGAGTTACATAATATATTACACACATCCTAAGAACATCTGGTCTACAAACATAAATATTTTCATAATCCAGTGAATAGAGACTCTAAATCTAACATTGTTCTTTTTTAAGATTCAAAGTATCATGTGAAAGGAAGGAGGATTGAGGTATCAAGGCTTGATGGAGGCGTAGTATGAGAAAGCTGCTTCCCCGGGCCAAAAGGATAGAATCTGAGTTCTATCTCTTCTATCTCTGGTGTTGGGTGGAGAAATAGTACTGTAATTTGTCCCAAAGACTGTAACATTCCATAGCATTGTTCCCTCCTGAAATGTGCTGTTTACACAACTTTATTACTAAGCTTGCCTGCTTTTCTGAGCTCCTAACCCCAATTCTAACTTTTTCTTTCCCCTCTTTCTATCCTTTTTCTAGTGATTGGCCAAAGTGCCAAGCATGCTTTTCCTGAGAGTGCTCATTTTCAGTCTCTTGCTGTTAACTTTTTTCTCCAGGTAGCTTCTTGGAAACCTCCATCGTTGAGCCTGCTGGCTTTCTGTGATTCTAGTTCAAAAGGCAAGCCTTTAGTTGCTCAGTTGGTTCCTAAATTTCCCCTTCAGTAAGACTAAAAACTCAAGAAAAGGAGCTCCAATTCCCTAGCTTTTAATAAAAGTGAATTTTTATTCATCTTTAGCTTCTCTCTCCTAAATTCTGTAATCAGATTTTTCCTCAGTCTCACTTCGCAGAATTGACAATTTGAAAGCTTCAGATACAAACCATTTCAAAGACGCAAGCTCAAAATTAACAATCAGTTGGCATTTTAGGTAAGTCTGCCTGAGGTGAAGTTCAGTAAAGCCAGTTCTATTTTTCTGTTTTTTTGTTGTTGTTGTTGCTTTTTGTTTTTGTCTTAAAGTCAGATTCTCTGAAAATTCTGTATCTTAGCTAGCATCAATAAGCACAAACATATACTCTTATGTAGTAGGCACTCTGAGCAGAAAAGAGGACCCCAAAACACAAAAAGCAGTTTTATTAATGATGTAGCCAGTCCCCAAGAGATAGTTCTCTAAGGAAGGGCCCACAGCAAAAGCAGACTGAGCCTTTTATATCCCATGTACAGTTCAGTTTCTTTGCTCCCGTATATAATTACCTACTTTCTGATTGGGTGTTTTGAGTCACAGGATTGTGATAGGCATAACCGTGTATGTACTTTCAGGCACAGATCATGCTGCATTTCCTTTTCTTTGTTCTGTGGGGATTGTGTTTTGAACACTTACGCAGTCAAAAACTCACTCCCAAACACTAACACTCATACATATTTCAAAAAGGTATGCCATGAGTCATAAACTTGTGTTGAAACACAATGAATTTCTTAAAAATGCATGCAAAAATGGAATGGTCAGAGGTTTTTGGTTTTTAGTCAGTTTTTTTGTAGGAGTTCTGCAGACAGAGATCAACTTTGCCCGTGTCTTAGAAACCATGCTAGGTTTCTAAGAAAAAAAAAAAAAACTAGTCAGCTACAATTCTCCCTGTTATGGAAAATCAGGCAGCTGAGAAATCAGCACCTTACCCAGAGAATTGGTGAACTAATCACTTTGTTTCAAGCATGAGGTCCCAGATGAGCTAATGCTTTGAAATTCTGGGCGCATCTCCCGACCCCAGTTCAGTCTGCAGGTGTTATAGACTTTTATACATCGTCTTTCAGCAACCATCTCATTGGTGAGTTTAGACTATAATTTCCTGTAATTTGCAATTTAGTTACCTATATGTCACCAGATAGCCAGGAAATTCTTTTTTGTGGCCAGGCAGTTCAAAGCTGAGTACAAAGGCAAACTTACTGGCAGCTAAACAATCTCACAATGGAATTTAATAAACAGGTTGCTTGCAAACAGGGGTCCTGAGCTCTCCACCTCTTCTAGGAGCTATGGTCAAGCAGTTAAATAAAGCAGTACAAGGCTGTTACAATGTCTTAAAACTCAGAGAGAAATATAAAAACAACTAAGAGAAATTGGGCACACAAATCAGGTGGCGAACAATATTAAATGTGTAGGTTATATATTTTTCCTTTTCATCTCTAGGGAGCACAAAGTTAGGAAAAACTTAATTTCATGATATAAATCACAGCAGAGATCTCAGCACCTTTGTTTCTCTATCTCAAGTGGTTCAACAGAACCTCAATGGCTCAATAGAGCCTGTGACCTTCCCTGTCATGTGACAGGTGCTCCACGTAGTTCAACAGAATTATAAATTTGCTCAAAAGAACCTCCAAATTGACAAAGTCTGTCCTACTAATGGCATAATAGGCTAAATAGTTTAACAGAAAAAAAAACCTAAAGACCAAGCCAGCCACTAAATGGAAGTCCCAACACTAAAATCAAATCAAACTCAAATTGATCAAAAGAGCCCCCTCCAAACAACAACAAAAACTAATCAAAACAAACAAACAAACAAACAAACAAACAAACAAACAGGAAAGCAATACCCCAATGTGCATGACCAAGGAGAAACTTACAAAGACCAAATACTCATTTTTCTGTTTCACCAAGTGAGGTAAAAAGCTGATACTGATTGAAGTGGGAAGACAGGAAGAACACCTTAACATTAAAATGATTTCAGCAGCTGCTGGGACCCCCCCCCCCCATCTGAGATCAACTTGCTATAGATGGCAGATACCCCAAAATGTACCTTTTGTCCTATTTAGGTTGCTATGATTGTTGTAGGACTTATGGCTATAGCCTGTGTCCCTGAACAACCAGGTTCTTTCAACTGTTCTTCGTAGGTCAATGAAAAGAGTCAAATGGAGAAAAAGATTTGTTCCATGTGGCTACATTGAGAAGAGGGACAAAGAGATCTAATGCTGTCACCACCCCCAGTCTGTCTTCTGGGTTTTAATGTGCAATCTGGGGGTCTTTTCTTGAGTCTGTCTCTTTGCCACATAAAGAATTACAGGGCAAGTTTACAGTCACAGCACACAGTCAGAGATTTATTGAAAGGGAAAGCAACATTCCATACAGCACCAAAAGACAGACTCTCCTGGAGGGGAAGGAACCCAGAGGCAGAATTCACTTACTTCCTTGGAGAGCCTGGGCTTTATATTGTGCTAGGAAGGGCACCAGACAGGGCTGTATCACCTTCCACTCTTATTGGACAGGACAGGATGCATGTTGCCAGTTGGTCCATTTAGGTGAAAGCCTGAACCTCACTGGATGATGTAGGGACAGGAAATTTAAAATCCTGTCTGAGAGAGCACCCTGTATGGAAGAAAACCTGCCAAAAGGGCAAACTTTGGACAAGAATCCAGAAGTAGGCCGTTTTGGATAAAAGTAAAAATGGTTGGAGCTTGGCTGGATTCTACCGGGGCCTCCTTCCCTGGCTATCTGCCTAATTTGAAGCTAACTAGCTTCTATTCTCCTTCAGTGTGGTTTAAATAGAAGATGAGATATATGTATAACTGAGCAGTCTGGTCAAGGTGTGGTTGATATCTACCATTACTGCAGCTCTGGTGTGTCTTGCAATTAAATTTCTCTTGCAAGGTTTTCAGACAAATTGTAAATCCTTTTCCCAGAAACAAATTCCTCCACTGGCTACAAGTTTCTCCTCCTGCTGCCTTCAAGGCTTCATTCTTTTCATCTCTCAGCATCAGATTCCTGGGGGGAAATTCCAGTTCCCCTGGGTTCCTTCTGGACCTGCATTTCCACATGTCCCCTGTTTAAGCCCTCAAGACCTCCCTCCTCCTCCAGGATTCCAGCCATTTTGTATCTTTTCACAGCATTTTTATTATTTTGTTTCATTTTATATTTTGTCTTTTTAACTAGTTATGTAGACCACACTGGCTTCCATCTTACAGGGATCCACCTGCCTCTGCCTCCTGAGTGCTTGGGTTAAAGGCATGCCCTAACACACTTGGCATTCTTACAGTGTTTTTAAAAACACCAATCAAAATGTGTAGTTATCTATAAAAGACATGAAAGCAAAGAACTATAAAAAGCTGATTTGTTGTTGTTGTTCTTAACCCTGCTTTAGAGAAATCTCTCTCTCTTGGTCATTGTACTGGTACAAAAAAACAACAACTCCTTGTTTTACAGCTTGTAGCATCCCATTCTCCTCTGTTCCAGGCCTGCAATATTTGGAGGCTTGTCTGGGATTGGAGATGATGAATTGTGTCTTCTTTGTCAATGGAGTGCCAGCCCCATGGATCTCTGGGAGCAGTAGCTCACTTGGGCACCAATGCACTTGATTCACTGGTTCTGGCAGTATGCTCTATCCCAACCCCCACAACCCAAATTAGGGAATTCCTTGGGGCTGCTAGTTTTTTCAGAATGTGGATACTCTAACTTTTCTGTCATTATCAGACCCTTTTAAGAAGCTACCAAGGGATGAATAAAGAGAAAGAGCTAATGAACTCAGGGGGAAAAGACATCAAGCATGGTAAAGAGCGGGTATGGGTCCCCAAGCAGTAGCTGTCATGCACTGTTGGGGACATCAAAAGGAAAATATAATGGTGGCAAGCAGCATCTGCATAGCAGATAAACAGGTTAGGCTCCCAGGCTCCAGGGAGATGAAAGGAGCCCTAATTGCTCCCAGCATGGAGCTGCCTAATTTAAGACTGAGAATGGAAATTATCTCCTAGAAGGATGGTGGAGATTTGAGGTGGTTAAATAGCAATTCCTGAGGCCATGGCCCCCGTTTTTATCGGATAATAAAAGAAACTCACATCATCTGAACATCCCTGGAAAGTATTCTAAACCAATATTTCTTTGCTCCCTGACTCTCCAGAATGGCTGCCATTTACTTTACTAAGATTTAGATCTACTTTAACCAGACAGACAGGCTTGTCTCCTTATGAAATTCTTTATGGGTAGCCTCTGCCCATAGTTAAGGACATACAGGGAGATCTAAAGAAACTGGGTAATGTTAGAAAATGTTAGATTGAGATTGCTCAGGGCAACATGAAAATGAAAAGGAGACCAACCTCAGGAGCAGATTGTTCTTTGTTAGAACAATGAAGGGCCAAGGTTTCTCCCTGGGATTGAAACTGCACAGTAAGCTACCGTTGGTGTGGAACTTACAAGGATTTGGAAAGAAAGAAATGGGGCTTACTTTTGTCATTCTCTTTTTTGTTATTTGAGGGCTGGAGGCAATGTGAGTGCCGATGTGATGATTTGGATGTTTGAGATTTGGTAAATGTTTTCCTAGGTACCATAGTCTTCAGGTTGGGGGTTGGGATCTCACACAGTCTGTCAGTTTAGTTGGGTCTGAGGTAAGGCTTGTTTAACCTGGCTTGGGACTCATTTATCCTTCAGGTAACATCTTTCTAAGGTAACAGATACGGCCCTGAGGGCTACCCTTGGCCACAATAATTACTATGTCAGGGAGTGACTACCTGTAAGCCTAACTACTGAGGCCCAGTTCTTTAAGCCAGGGGATGTGCCAGCCCTTAAAGCATCTATGGAGAAGTCCATTCACCTTTTTTTTTTTCTTGAGACAGGATCTCCCTGTAGCCCCTAACTGGCCTGGAACTCGCTGTATAGACCAGGCTGGCCTCGAACTCACAGAGGTCCCAGTGCTGGAATTAAAGACCTGCACTACAAGGCCTGGCTGTTTGCTTTGTTTTATCCACTCCTATGAGTTAGCTGAAGTGATTTCCTGGGTCTACAGTAGCAAGATGGACTGGGCGTGTGTTCCTGACCCCTCAGTTCCATGTAAGCTGACCATCTAGAGGACTCAGGGGAACCAGAGGGATGAGAGGACCTAGTGGAGCCAAAGGATTACAACCCTACTTTGGTCACTCTGGAAACTGACCAATCTACACATGGCAGAAGCCTGAGGAATTATGGAGCGGGTCATCTGAAGAACTGTTCTTGACTTTTCTAGCATGCTTATAATGCATTGCTGTCCCTTGCCTCTGTCTGTTGCTGTACTTCTCTTTGTTATTTTTTATCAGCTTTATAACTTTGACTCTCAGCAGTTACTTCTCATCCACACTGACTGTAGATTTTTTAAAAATATTTTATTTACTAATTTTATTTTGTGTATGAGTATAATGCCTGCATGTAGGTAGGTGAACCTGTGTTTGCAATGCCCATGGAGGTCAGAAGAGGGTGTTGGAACTGTTCCAGGGATGGAACTGGAGTTATATATAGTTGCTAGTTGTCATGTGAGTGCTGGGAATTGAACCCAAGTCTTCTACAAGAGCAGTCAATGATCTTAACCACTGAGCCACCTCTCCAACTCCTGTTGTAGATTTTGAATGTAGTAATGGGGGATATAGTTCACCAAAGTATACAGCTTGTTTGGTGAATCTTCATCCTCCTTACGCTTTCTGGACAAATGAACACACGTCCAATACGGAATATTCCTTATTCCTTTGGCCCAGAGAGCTTTGTTGAGCCTGGTGTCAATGCACACACCTGGAGTACACAGGATTTCTTTGAGTGCCGGAGGGGCACATTTCTTGAAACCCACTCCATGGATGCACTGTGACTGTTGATGTATTCCCAGTCATCCAGGTTACCACCTCAGTGATGCCAGAACGACCCTTCTCACAACCTCTCTTTATGGGAGTCATTCTGTGGGGCTCAAGTCAGAAATAAAAGGCTTGAGGGATTGTGGGACGGAAAGCTGTATTTTTGAGTGTGCTGCTGCACTTCTTGCTTTGGTACTTGCTGTGTGACTGGCTTCATCAGTCCCTGCTGATTGGACTTGTGACCAAAGATTTCTGATAGCACTTCTCTGGGTAGGACACATAACTCTTATTCTTTGTTACTCTTAATCTGGTCCCCTTTTGCAGTTCTAAAGCATCCTCTCCTATGACCCATGCATTCATATCACATGAAGTGGCCAAGGTATGATCCAAACCCTACACTATTACATGCATTTTTTTTGCCAGGGCAAAGTCCTGGGGCTCTGCAGGCACAATGAGACCACCTCCATCTGCCCGCAGGAGAGTCAATATACTTGTTTCAACCCACAGTATTCCCAAGCGAAGAAAGTTTTGAGGTCCAGCACTCCCAAAGTGGGAGACATTTAATTAACTGAACTCAGAATACAAATCCCTACCTGACAATGCCAGTACTTTTCGATGTGTGTGGCCGTAGGTAATAACCCTTTGCTGGTCATTAAATGTGGAGGTCTGCCTTGAGAACAGGGTACATGTGTGAACAAGTTTCATCCCAATCTGAATGTTGCTGTGAGCACTAGGCTTACTGCTCCTCCTGGGGCTGTGTTTGATTTGATGGGCCACTTGGAAGGATAAACAGCAATCCTCCAAAAAGGTATTTCTCTGTCTATGAAATTTGAGAGTTATAACCCTGTTAATTTTACTCTCTGTGACCCAGAAGACACGAGCTGGAAGGATGACCACAAGTTATAGATATACATACATATATAATAGTATAATAATTATACATATCATGTCATTTATGTTATTATTTATTATTTTATGTTATATATATTTCTTACACACATACATACACCAACACACACATATACATACATGGATGAGGCACTGATCTGGGTGCCATATTATGCCTCAAAATGGTCACAGTCTCCCACTGAGCCTCATCCCATGACATCTTTCATTCCTTCTACGAAGAAATAGAAAGCAGTCCACTTTCTATGTCTGCCACAAGAAACCTGTTTCTGACCCTGTCAGAGAAGGTAGCCCGGTCCTTTGAGATTTCTTCTTGCTATGTATGTTGGGGAAACAATATAGGAGACCAATGGCCTTGGGAGGCTAAAGAGTTCCAATTCCCTTGAGTCCTATGATGAAACCAGATACCTGCTACCAAGTTTTGGTGTCTTAAAACCTCAATTATTGGAAAAAAAAATACCCAATGAGAAGGATATATATATATATATATATATATATATATATATATATATATATATATAAAGCCTAACATGCTTAGATCAAAGATTTTACACCACCATCACCCAGAGAACTCAACGATGAGATCTCCAAATCACAGTGAACGAATCCCTGACCCCCCTCATTTAACTTTTCTCATCTTTAGCAGCCTGGGATAATGTTGAGGCAAATATTGTACGGCAGGCCCCAGGTGGATTATATTGATTATGTGAGAAAATGGCCTATATTGTGCTCCCCCAGACTGGTCAGGTGCCTGTGTGCTAGGCCTAGTCATTATTCTGCTTTCCTACTTCCCTTAGCTAGATGAGAACATTTGGGAGTACAAATCTAACAATACAGAGAGACTCAAAAGATATGATGGGCTTACAAATTGGAAGACAAGGAATAGGCCTCCAAACAAATAATTGGATACTTGGCTCAGCAACCTGGGCAGAAGATGGGTCCTGGGGATAGTGCGGTCCTGGGGATAGTGCGGTCCTGGGGATAGTGCGGTCCTGGGGATAGTGCGGTCCTGGGGATAGCGCACTGCTGTCTATATGCTAAACTGTGTCATCAGCCTAGAGGTTGTCTTGAAATTGTAACTAATGACACCTAAAAGGCCCTTAATATCCTAGCAAAACAGCAGCCAATGCATGATGCTGTTGGCTTTACACTATTTACTGGCCACTGGAAGGAGAAGTCTGTGTAAAGTTCAATTTGAGTAACTGCTGTTTGGAAATAGATGATCCAGGAAAGGCCATAGGAAACATCATAAACTGGATGCAAGTTGCTAATGTCTTGGTCCAAACCTGAAACAGTTGGAACCTGTTTGGGAGATGGTTTTCAGCTTTGGGGGAATTTGAAAGCCTTGCTACTAGGGGCCTGCCTTATCCTACCTTGCCTTATTCTGTTGGTCATAAAGTTTGCCTCCAACCTCATTGAAGCCATGGTCAAGAGAAAAATGACCCCTCAGCTAGATGATTTTTTAAATTGTTTTTATTTTAAGTATATAAGTGTTTTGTCTGAATAAATGTAGGTACACTATGTATATGCAATGCTCACGGAGGTCAGATGAGGGTGTCAGATCTCCTGGAACTGGGGTTAAAGATAGTTATGTAGGTGCTGGGAACCGAACCCAGGTCCTCTGTAAGAGCAGCCAGTGCTCTTAACTGTGGAGCCATCTCTCCAGCCCTAATATTATGCACTTTGACCCTGAAAGGGACTTGAGCATCAAAGATGGGGGTGTAATAGCATAAGGTATAAATGGTGTCTGTGTGTACACTTCTTTCTGGCCTCCCCAGGCATTGACACACATGGTGCACTTACATGCATGTAGGCAAAACACTCATACATATAAATAAAAATAAATTAAAAACATCAAACTGTATACTATTATGTATAAAAGACAGTAAAAAAATGCAAAGGAAAAGAAAAAGTAAGAAGCTGAATTTGTCTTTGTTCCTGGCTCCACTTTAGAGAAACACCATTCTCTGAGTCAGTGTACTAGTACAATGATAAACTGCTTCCCTGTTTAGCTTTTGGGGTCCTGGTCTTCTCTATTTTAGGCACACAATGTTCAAGATAGCCAGAGTGGGGTGCAGGTATTTCTTTTAGAATATCTTCTTCCTTCCAGGTATGCCATGTATACTGGATGTTAGCTGTAACATCTGCTCTTCTTTAAGGAACTTGGTTAAAAGTTTTAAATGTAATATTTGGGGCTGTAGAAATATAAAACACTTAATGAAGTGAAATCTTTATATTATGATTTAGATATAAAATGTCCTCTCATAGGTTTATGTGTTTGAATATTGTTCCTCAGCTTTTGGTACTGTTCTGGGAAGTGGCACAACCCTTCAGAGGTGGGACCTAACTGCTCAGAGTCCAGCCTACGTCCTGCCCCTCTGCTTCCTATTGTGCTGAGATGTGAGCAGGATGCTGCCACACACACCTGCCATGCTTGGTGCTGGCATGCCTTTTGCTATGCTGGACTGTATGGCCTCAAAACAAAGTTAAACCTCCCATAAGTTGATTCTTGCCAGAAATTTGATCATAGCAATGAAAAGAGTACTAAGGCAGAAAATTGGTACCAAGAAGTGAGATAATTTCTGTGGTAAACCTGAACATGTGGCCTTGGGAATTGACTTATAGGAGGACTGTGGAGGACTTTGGAGCTGTGGGCTAGAGAAGTCCTAGAATGGTGTGAGCCGAGAAATGACCCATTCTGGTGAAAGTTCAGAAGATCAGAATGCTGATAGAAATGTGAACAGTTAACACTGTGCACCTGAGATTTCACAGACTTATTGGAAACTAGAGGCTATTCATGTTATAGTCTGGCAAAGAATCTTTGTAACCTGTGTCCTGAAGACCTGAGTCAAATTGAATTAAAAAATAATGGACAAAGTTGTTTGGCAGAGGAAATTTTAAGACAGACTAACATCCAAAGCATGGTGTGATGTGACTATGGTTCTGTTTTGCTAACTGTATTTATGCATATTTACAATGAGAGAGAATAGATACTGAAACAAAAAGATGTGAAATTCTGCATTCAGGAAGAACTGGAGCCCAGTTAAAGCTGGGGATAGGTTTGGACAGAGTGACTATAATTGTTAAACAGATTAGTATCATTAAAGATTAACCTCAGATTTTGCTCTGGGACAATAGGAAATGGGACTTGAGGGCAGGATCCCACCACTTCCAGAGTCTAGCTAACAATGCAAATGCATTTGAAGGGACAGTGTCTGAAAAGATAGAGCCTTCAGGGTACACTTTTAGAAAATAGCTACCTAGGAAAGTGTTTTCCCAGATTCAACCAAGAAGGCATGCAGAGGCTGCTTCAGGTGTGGCTCACAGGGACCATCTACATCTCAAACTGGCAGCAGAACTTGGTATTTTTCACATGTTCTGGTTTTACCTATGAAAGATCCAAAAGTGATGGAGTCATGGAGGCTTTTACCAACATCCCCAAAAGCCACTGAGGCTAGACAACTTGTAACAAGGTCAGATTCCCTGCATGGAGCACTTGTATGAGTTTTTGTGAAGTTGTGAAGGTGAAGCCCAAGTTGCAATGGAGACTCCAGGATGTTGGAAATGCCAGAAACATGGGACATCTGCTAAAGAAAGCTGAAAGCACTGAGTAGAGTCAGCCTAAGAGCAGGACGGTGCATACTGTAGGCTACTGAGTTGGAGGGGTGTGAGGTGCCACAGATAATAGCCCTGGATGGCCAACATATAGACATAAGATTTGGTGTTTGCTTTACTAGATTTGTTCTTGTATTGATCTGATCTTACTTTGTTATGCTCCCGGTGCTCCCTTTTGAAATGGAAATGTTTACAGATCTCAAAGTGGAAAGATGTGTGAGGAAAGAAGGGAAGGGAAAGTAAGAAGGAGGAAGAGAAAGGAAAAAAATGCCACAGGATTTCCTTTTTCTTCTTTGGTTGCCCTCTATCAATTCCCCTTCTTGGTCTGGTGGAATGGTAAATCTAGGAACTATTCTGACACAGGGCAACTAAATGGGTTTCCATCAGAGTTCCCCTGGGAATGAATGATATACCGGCAGGAAAACGTCTGGAACCAATCATAACTCTCCCTTTCTCCCCAGCCTTTTCTCTCTGTGTTTTTCCGAACTCCATTTAGTGAACATTGGATTTTGGAGCTTATGCTGTCTTTTATCTGTTCTTTCACATTTTCTTCTTAGTCTGCTTTGAGAGATATATCCTTTTTTATCTTATGATTCTTTTGAGCATTTTTATTTCAGCTATTATATGCATTTGTAATTGTTTGGTCTTGTTTTTCCAGACCAACCTGGTTGGGAAAGTCAAGTTTTCTTCCATTCCCTGATTGTTTTTGTTTCCTCTAGAGTTTATTTTTCATGTCTGGTGTTTCTTTTTCATTATGCTAATTTTACTAATATCTTGATGACCAAGAAAGTCTGTAATTGGATGTCTCTCACCAGTGACAATTCTGACTGGATGCTCTGGGGAGATATGGAGAAGGTTAGAATTAATTTTTAGACTGAGCCACCTGGTTCTTAGAATGAGGACTTTACTCTGGGGCACCAAGTTGATGACTAATAGCCTCAGATTCTTTAAGTTTCCTTTTGTCTAAGAGAGACTGGGAGTCGGGGAAGGAAGGGGTGGGGGTAGAGAAAAGCAAATGGCTTGCTGGTTTTCATAGGCTGGCTAGAAGCTCTCCTCTCCAGCCTGTTGCTGTCTGCTAACCCTCCTCTATCAGCTTCTGGCTCCCAGAGATGCACTGGCTGTGTCATCTCTTATGGTACCCACTTCTTTTGTCCTTAGGGTATGAGTTTATTCTTTTTAATATTTGTATTCAAGTTGTATAGCAAGTTCCATAGGTTAAGGCAGAAAGCATATCTGGTTTGTTTTTAAAACTACAGGTACATAAGCAGGGCGGTGTGGCACACGCCTTTACTCCCAGCACTTGGGAGGCAGAGGCAGGTTGGACTTTTGTCAGTTCAAGACCAGCCTGGTCTACATAGTGAGTTCCAGGCCAGCTGGGACTACACGAAGACCCTGTCTCAAAAAGACCCAAAACACAAAAACAAACAAAAAACCCTATACATACATTTAGGGTTTGCTATCCCACAAGTAACAAATCTTTTGAAAACCCTTATAAGTTAATGTTATTTATATTGAATAACTTATTGCTTAAAAATGTATACAAGTAATATGCAAAAACATCCTCCTTATAAAAATGCAAATACCAAGCAGTACAAACTGTAATGGAAAGGTAAGTGACTTGCTTTCCCTCCCATTTCAGTTTTGTCCTCTTGGGGACTAACTGCTGTCAATAACAAGGTTTAAACCCTTCTCAACTATTGTCTGTCCAGTTACATATCTATACCTATCTTTCTGGTTATCAGTTTGTCTTTTTAATACAGACAGGATTAGATTTTATGTGTTGTGAATTGTTTTTGTCACTTGTTAAAATGCCAGAACTTTCCATGTCAGTAGATATACTTATCATTCTTTTTCCTACTTGTTGATATATAATGTAGCTTAAAGTTTTCCTTTCGCTAAAAAGGCAAAGTCTACCTCTGATTTCATTGCCCCTTATCACGCTTCCCACTCAGATCGAGAAGCCCTTGTCATAGCTATAAACAACTCCAATAGATCAAACTGAAACACTTAACTGGATGAACTAGAGCAAGTAAAACAGATCATATATAACATATGATATTTAGAAATATATTCAAATAGTCAACAAATGAAATACCAAAACTTCTTTATTAAAATTCATGTTATCTTATCCCAGTTCACATATTATAAAATATATAGATCATATATGGATCAAGTCTGTCTGTCTGTCTGTCTGTCTGTCTATCTATCTATCTATCTATCTATCATCTATCTATCAAGACAAGGTCTCCTTGTAGCCCCAGATGGCCTGAAACTCCTTATGTAGAGCAGTCTGGCCTTGATCTCACAGAGATCTGCCTGCCTCTGCCTCTCAAATTCTGGGATTAAAGCCATGCACCACCACATTCTGCTAAATCTCACTTATTTGCTTAGTGCTAATAACCAGTTCACACTTTTCTTAAACTTACTAATAAGAGACGCCAAGATTGAAACATGCTTTTCCCCTACTGTTTCTTTTCCTACTGTATCCTGTATCCTTCATATGCTAAGCTTTTGCTTCATCACCTTCTTTTTTGTTTGTTTTTCTCCCTTGCAGTACTCAGAATCTACCTCAGAGCTCCTTGTGTGCTATCTCCAGCTGGCGTTCACCTTTGTTTCTGATAGTGACTACGGCCACAGAGCGGCACTGTTTGGTAGTAACCCTGCCTCGGTGACTTCCTTATTTTTCTGGATCCAACGTTGAGTGATCACTCTATGACAATAGAGAAAAGTAATTACAAGCAAATTCAGTTGCTTATCATCTAATCAATGGCCAGCAAAATTTGATTTATGGCCATATAAATAAGGGACAAAGTCTCCTACTCCAAGGATCATTTCTCCCTGGGAGCCCACACTTGGGTATGTGTGTGTGTGTGTGTGGTGGTGGTGGGGCAATGAGTTTGTCTTTGTGGTGTTCTCATTTATTTACCCAGTTCTAAGAGATGTCAGAACTTTCCTATTAGGTTGTACTGGGCACATTAGCAGCGTGGCCTGGCATAGCTCTCAGTGGGCTGGGGCCAGCTGACACATGCCACTTAGGTTTCCAAGGAACCAAACTCCCCACTCACTCACGGCTGGTACACTTGTGTCTAAATGTGGTGCTGCTGGGGCTGCTAGCCAGCTTCGGGGCAGGAGATAGAATGTCACCTCCTTCACCAGAGAAATTGGCCTGTGCATGGTTTATACTAGTGCCAATGAAAAGGCTCAAAGGGACAGCCAACTGAAGAAGGGAGACCAGGGGACGGCCGACACGGATCTTGTTTTGGGTTATAACTGTTGACAAGCTACTTAGCTGCCTTAAGGATATCTGCATTTAAAATGGAGGTAACTTACCCATCTTGTTGGATACTTATGAAAACAATGTTTCTGACTGACCTCCGTATAAGATGGAGGTAACAATATTTACAATACCATCTTCTGACTGACTATTTGGGATCCATGGATGGAAGGTGTATTCGAGTTCAGGTCACAAATTACTGTGTGTTTGTGTTTTTGGCAGGCGGTAGGCTTATGTGAACCCTCCAGAAAATATTTTCAAAGTGTGGTTAAAAAACAACAATTAAAAAAATGAACAGCTATTCGTCTTGGGCACATACATTTGTTTTTAGTTTAACCAGGTTTGGGGAAATGGCATATATAATTCAGACTTTGTAACTTGTTTTTCAAACCTATTGCTGTGATTTAAGTGCTTAAATAATTTGTGAATGTTGTAACTGGTGATTGTTCCCAAATGTTCGTCAAGTTTGCTTTAAAAAAATTCCTAAATTAGGTCTGTCTCATAGGTTCTGAATGGAGTACATGGAATCAGGAACGCTTCTTCCCAAGTCGAATGGGAAGCCCAGAACCAGCACAGCTGGCGTTGTGTTTCACACCTACAGTGCCAGCACTTGGGAGACTGAGGCAGAACTGTGAGTTTGAAGCCAACCTGGTTCAAATAGTCGTTCCAGGCCAGCCTGTGTGGCAAAGTGAAACCTTGTCTCTCTCTCTCTAAAAAAGGTACCAACTAACCAACAACAAAAACTTTACTCTTTGCTACTTTTTAAAGAGTTTCTGGTTATGATGAAACAGTTGCCCTCAGACCTCTGTTTCCTATTAATTGGGGTCCTGAGGGAGTCTCATTACTGTGCTCTTGGTTGACTAGACTCCTCTCGGGTGCACAGCATAATTCCTGCAGATTTCGGGGGTGAATGATAATAATTATAGGAAAACAATTTTTTTTTTTGTCAAATAACATAGGTAATACACTTCATTTGAAGGGGGTGGAAAAATAGCAAACATAGAAGATAAGGATATTCTGCAGTCTCTCCTACAGAATTAACTCTACCAGCATCCATATGTTTTAAACAGAAATGGACTCTAATGTATGTGCTTGCTGCTTTGTGTCCTGCTACCATTGCTGGCTGGGCGGTGAAAGGCTGAGGGGCTCTGAGCTGAAGGGCGAACTTGAAGGAGAGTTTTCAAGACTTGTTATTTTTGATGTTGGCCAGCTTCTTTAGATCTTGTGTGTTTGGGCAGTTCCGAAGTGGTGAACATTTGCTGACTTTGGCATCTAATGGCAGTGCCAGTCTCAGTCCTTCCGATCCTGGGCTCTGTACCCCTGTTGTTCCTTCTTTTTCATGCTGTAAACCATACGCTGTGCACTGCACACACATTGTATCCCATGGAATGGTAATTGTTGTGACCACCACCCAAGATAGAAAATATCTCTAGCATCCCAGAAGTGGCTTTGTGTCAAGCCCCTTAATTGCTTCCGCCCATTCCCCTAATGGCTTTCTCATGGAACTTCCCACTTCAGAACATCCCACAGGACTGTACTCTATCTTGCTACATCAAGTCTAACAATTTCTGCTTAATCTTCCCTTTGGAATCTGCTGAGCTTCCACTGACACACCTTGACCTGCTCCTACACAGACTCCCGTCAGGCTCTCCCTTGGGCTTTGTTGACTCTGCCCTTGCCAGAATTGCCTTTCCTTGGCCTCCCATCTCACCAATCCTTCAGCTCAAGCCTGTTTCCTACAGAGAGTCCTCCCCAAAGTTGTTGAGTCTTCTTTCACCCTGACACTCTGTGGCTACGTTTCTGGAAAGATGGCCCTGGGAGCCCAACTGACTGATTCCAGATGACCATTTTATCCTGTGCAGATGTTTTCTGAACCCTGCCCTTATTCACAGCCTCAGCCACTCACCACAGCCGAGTCCTGCCGTGTGTTCCTCCCCTTCCTTCCCTTCTCTTGTACTTTATCACCTGGATGAGCCAGGAACCTCCTCTACAGAGCCTCAGGTCCCTCTTCTGCTCACAGCTTTTCAGATTTCATATGCACACACCATACCACATGTACACACCACACACATACCACATACACACACCACACACACATACCATACCACACACACACACACAGGATCCCAGCCCATCCATACCACCCCTCCCCACCATACCTGCCTCCCCCACATCACACATACCCACACACTACCCATCACACACACACACACACACACAAACACCATACCACACACACCATACCTCACACATGCCATACCATACTCAACACACATACACACACTATACATACACCACATACCACACCACACACACACACACACACACACACACACACACACACATCTTCATCTAGGTTTTCAGAGAGGAGAGGTGAGATGGAGGGGAAAGATGGCAGTTTCACCCTGTCCCACTTGTCTTCTGCACGTAGTCACTCCTTTCCAGTAAGTGACCATCCCACTTTCCCTGTTATTCTGCTGTGCTAATCTCACTCCATCTGGACTTGGGGGATTTCTTGTGGCATAAGCAGAACTCTGAAGTTACAAGTAAATACAGTTAAGGGGCTGAAATAAAATTGCAACTTGAAGTACTTAGCAGAGGGTTTGACCATAGTCAGGCTGAGAAAGGCTATCTCATATTAAAATCTGCAGGTCCTACTCTGATTCCTATTAGCCATGCAATGTGTGTGTTGTGGGAGAGTTTACAGAATCTCTTCCCTCTGCAGTGAACACTGGCCTCATAGCTGGAGGGGCCCAGCCCCTACTGACTCACTGGGAGCCTCAGTGCCTTCAGATCAAATCAGGATCATAGCCCTTCCTCCTCAGATGAAGTGCAAATGTGAGGCACAGTTGAAATTGCACTACAGGTGGGCACTCCTCTGCAGTGTGAGCTGGCAGGAGGGTAGACAGGGGCAACGTGCTGACATGAAACTGGTTTGCCTGGTTTCAGCTTGCAAATTAATTTGAAGGTTTTGGATTGGCAGTTGGCAAAGTCAGCCCTCTAGAGACAAACTCAGAGTCTAGACAAAGAATAGGAAGTTTTGGACTACTGAAATGTAACTGCCTAGGTTGAGGTGATTCATAGAGACATGTTGCACCAATGTCCAGAACATAAAGGCACTCAGTGAATATTTATCATCCCTTTAGGTGTGTTTGTTGTTCAGTAAAGAATAAGTGAGTGAACGAACAAATGCCTGCTGGTCTGGATGTGCCCGTTCTGTCTGACCTTGCTGAAGCCAGGGAATATTCGATTAGGCATGTGGCGAGGGAAAAGGTAAAATAAAAGGGCTTCAACCAGGGACAAGGCTGCTGAAGGCAGAAGACTGGGAGCAAAGCCAGTGAAGAGCTTGCAGAGGACCTCCACAGCCCGACAAGCTTTCAGTACAGGTACTGCCGCCCACCTGCTTCTTCAGAGAAGCCAACTTGGTTTTGGTTTTATTTCTCAGGAGGTAGGGGCTGGCAAATCTCTGTGAGATGGAGACCACCCTGGTTTGCATAGTGAGTTCCAAGCCAGCTGGAGCTACAAGGAGACCCTGTCTCAAAACAGAAACAAAAACAAAAACAACAACAACTAAAAGTGGCTGACTGGTGTAAATTAGGAACATGGGGAGGGAATTCTGTCCCCTTTACTGTATTAGTTACATTTATCTTTTATGATTTATTTTCAATTACATGCATGGTGTGTATGTGTGTGTGTGTGTGTTTGTGTGTGTGTATGTGTGCACACAAGTGTAAGTAGCCACAGAAGCCAGAGCTGTCAAATGCCTCTGGAGTTGGAGTTATAAGTAGTTGTAAGACGCCTGACATGGGTGCTGGGAATCAAATTCAGGTCCTCTGGAAGACTAGTACATGTTCTTAACTGCTGAGCCGTCTCTCTAGTGCCAGGTAACGGGTGTTAAATACGGTATGCCAACTAAAGTGCTCACAACAGAATCTGATCATTGTCAGGCTCAAAAAATGAGCTAGTATCAAGACTTTGCTTGGTTCCTGCCAGCTAGCTAGGTAAGCTGTGGTCCCACAGTGATGTGTGTCTGTCTGTGAATGCATGCCAGTGTGTATAGAGCTTGGACTCCCCAAGGGCACTCTGGGAAGAGCTGACCATAGATCTGCCTTCCTTGGCATCTCAGTTAGCAGAAGCCTGGACTCCTTGCTTTTCCCGCACTGCAACATGCCCCAGTTCTTGGAAAATCTATACATTTGGAGAGGTGATGGAAGGTCCTCCGAGCCCAGACGTGACTAATTAGGCTCCTAGCCAGAGCAGGAACAGCCGTGTAGAAGAGAATCAGGGCCGCTGACCGAGTCTGATGCTGGTCAGGACCTTCTCTGACCTGAAGGGCCGTTGGAAGGCAAGGATTCTCAGCTCATCTCGGCCTCTGTGCCAGGTCCTGCTTATTCAATGCAGCTCAGCTTAGTCCCGACTCCCTCCTTTCTCTCACTTGCCTCCCTCTTTGGACCACACAATGTTTGTTTCACAACTGGACAGTCTGCTAAGTGATGCAGGAAGTGGGCCCCAAGGAAAGCAGATACAGCCCAGCAAAGCAGATAACCAAGTGAAGCCTCTGGAGGCTTCTGCGGTCTGGGCAGGGTCAGAGATAAGCGGAAATACCAGGCTTATCATTAAGCCCGAGTTCTTCCAGAGAATTCACTCAGGCCAACCTGCCTACCTCATTCCCAGGGCTCCACATATTTGGGCATATCCATCTCTAGGCAGAGTAAACAGCAACTTGGCCACTGCAGCTCCAGGATGGGAACTCTGTGCCCTGTTCCAGCACTGTGCAGGCCCGGGACCAGAGGCCAGCAGCTGGCATCAGATTTCACCCAGATTTTTGTGGTAAGTGGAGCTCCAAGTAAGTATGCTTTGAAGTTAGAGCCTGAAGAACAATTGGTAAGGTCGTGGGACTAAAGGAGACAGCGACAATTGTTCCCCAGACTTATGTCCTCTTGGACGAAGAAACTCAGTCAGAAAGTTTTGATTAGTAGGTACAGACTATGGAGAGCCAGCTTGGGCTTCAATTCTTATAGGGTGTCCAGGGCAGATAATGGCAAG
Source organism: Eospalax fontanierii (assembly GCA_035773235.1). Lineage (NCBI taxonomy): Eukaryota > Metazoa > Chordata > Mammalia > Rodentia > Spalacidae > Eospalax > Eospalax fontanierii. Next base: position 6,626,476 of record CM069552.1, on the reverse strand, counting down.
TGCTAACTAACCTTAAAGTTGTCTGCGTTGAACTGTGTGTCTCACTGAGATTATTTTTCCTGTGTTTTCCTTTCGTAATTAAGCTTAGCTCCATGGAGGACGACTGTACCTTCTAAATACAAATCAATATCGACTAATGGTGCATCTGGGACACGGGGTGGGCCCAGGGTAGGCTGATTTGGGACTGAGGAACTGTCTGCTCTGCCTGTATCCTGTAACAAAGTGAATAAGCACATCTTGTCTTGGACTGACTGTATGGAGTGGGAGGTAGGGGGAACTTGAGGTTGTTTTGAAGGGTGGCACTTCTAATCTCTACAGTTTTCAAATACCAGTCTTGTGCCAGGCAGCCTGCAAGGGTTGTACTACATTGGTATTCAATCGTGTGCTGCACTGTGACAAGCTCCCTGTGAGAATGGAGAAGGCTGTGGTCAGAGAGGCCATGGAGCTTCTACAGGCTCCACTTGCCCCTGGGCATTTGCAAAGGGCACCTTCTGGACACCTGGCTTCCTTCTCTCAGGAAATTCTCTTTATATTGATTTTGATGGAGCAGGACATTCTCTGCCAAATGCAGCATTCTTATAAATATACAGAATAAACAAAGGGTGCCATGTGTTGTTTCTTAGATGCTGTGTCCTTGAGCACTCCATAATTGACCTCTTCTCCCTAGAGACAAACACAGAAACCTTTTGGCTGTTTCTCTTATTTACCCCTGTATTTGCTTGTTATCGGTTTGATAAACAGATTTAACTTTCTCCTGCTTTCCCTTTCAACCTGTTCACAGATGTTTCTGCTTTTTATTAATAAAGTTTTTATTTCATTGCAGCTATAAATATTCACTGCCAACTCAATTATTGTACTTTAATCTCATTTCTTCTTGTAAAACTGACTTTCTAATTATTTTTGTTCCTTGTTGCCATATCTGCCACCATCGGGCTGATAGTTAATATTTGAGTACTTCCAAGTGTCAATCATTTATAAACCTTGATGCACTTTCCAGCATTCCCACCAATTCCATGAAGTATGTCTCTGAGTATTTTTCTTATGTCACAGAACAGAAAAGAAATGTAGACTCAGAAGTTAGGTAATCCTTGGCCACATTTCTAGGTAATAATTGGTAGAGAGAGGCAAGAGTTAAATCTAGAGAGTCTGACTCAAGAGCCCCAACCATTTAACATTTTTTATGTATCTTTAGGATTGGGAGTATAGCTCACTTGGCTAGCTTGTGCAAAGCAGCCCCCCTTTGTGAACAAGACAAAACCAATGTGTGTGTGTTGCTGCTTTTTAAAACAGGGTCTCATGTTCTTATGTGGCTCGGGCTGGCTTCAGCTAGCTACGTAGCTAAGATTGGCCTTGAGATGCTGATCCTTCTGCCTCTACCTTCAGATTCTAGAATGGCAAGCACAGGCCACCATGCCTAGCTAATTATTTTATAGTCTGCCCACCCCCAGAGTCCTCCTTTTTGGGATTTCTTCATTCTCTTTCAACTTTGAACCTAGATTGAAATTCTTGTTTCCTTTCTTTCATTGGGATTTTTTTCCTGTACATTTTATTTATAGACTTAAAAGTAGGATGAATGTGATTTTGAAACTTCTAAATACTCAGGGCAGAAAGTTCATGGCTGGTGGCAGTATCAGGTTGCATTGCTTTGTTTTAAATAATTTGAGAATTATTCAATAATGAAAAGCAGAATTTGATAGGCCCTTCCCTGAGCCCCAAAGCTCCCATCTTAAGAAGAAAAGCAAATCACTTTGTGTTATTTACTTCCATTTTATAATGGAGGCTGTAACTGACTTGAGGAGAAGGGAGTTCTGAGGGAAACCTGTAACACTGTGTTTCTGTCTTGCTTACTTTCTCAATTCAGTTAGATTTAAAATGAAAATTCCAGAAATCCTTCATTTTTTTTTCTTTGTGTGTAAAAGAGCACTGAGAGTTATCTGGGTTCAGAATATGGAGATGCACCTTTAAAGAAACTTCTTTGGTGTGTGGGGGGTGCTAAAGTGTCCCAGAATTTTTTTACATCTTTGTAAGTTGTAAAACTCTTCATTCCGTCTTCTGAGAAGGGAGAAATGTCTAAAAATTCTGAGGAGAAATGCTTTCTAATCTAGAATTCTGTGTCTAGCTCAATTGCCTTCCATTGTCCAACTGTTTTCAGGGTAAGTCTGATGTTATTCTGATTTCAGTTATTGGATGTATGATTTTTCCCCTAATTTCCAAGAGCTTTTATTTTATTTTTAATTGTGTGTGTGTGTGTGTGTGTGTGTTTGTGTGTGTGTATGGGCATGTGTATACACAGTGCCTGCAGAGGCCAGAGGTGCCTGATCCCTGGGAGTTAGAGTTATTGGTGGTTGTGAACTGCCTTACCTGGGTGCTGGGAACTGAACTCAGTCCTCTGCAAGAACAGCACATGCTCTTAACTACTGAGCAATCTCTCCAGCTCTCCAGAAGATTTTATAATCTTTTCTTTCTCTATGTATTATAAAATTACATAATGTCTATGGCAGTTCTTTAATGAATTTCCTGAAACTCCAGTTAATCAAATGCAAAACCATCTCTCTAGCCCCAAGTTTTACTTTTTAACTTTCAATTACACTTGTTTATTTGTTATTAGCTGATTGATGTGTGTGAGCGCATGGGTGTGTATGTGTGTATATAGGCCCGCACATGCCATGACACACATGTGGAGATCGGATCCCACAAATTGTGGGAGCTGGGAGTCAATTCTGTCCTTCTAGCATGTGGGTTCTGGGAATTAACAAGGTTGTCAGGCTTGAAAACAAGTGCTTTGTCCCACTGAGCTATCTCACTGACCTTGTGTCTTTTTTTGCATGTTTGTTTTTGAGTCAGGGTCTTACTGTGTAGGTGGCCTTGAACTTTTAGCGATCCACTTGCCTCTGCCTCCAAAGTGCTGGGATTAAAGGAGTGTGCCACCATGCCCAGTTTAGGTCTTTATTTTTGGTTCCATTGTCTGAGATAATACCTTAACTTTTAGTTCCTAATCGATACTGATGATTATATATTAAGAATGTGACAAGATACAAAGAAAATTTCAAGAAGGAATCTGATGGTGGAATAGATTAAAAGGAAAATGGTGTTAGGTTGCAACCTTTGAGTACTGACTGCATCAAAAAAAATGAAGAAAATCAGAGTATGAAGTAAGTCTATAATTACTGATAGATTTAGATAAATCTGTCTAAATAGGGCTATCTTTGTATTATAGCAGAAGTGGCTGAGGGTCTTGCCAGGTATGCCAATAGCTCATACTTAGGATTTAGTTTAAAGACCAGTATAAAGCCTGAATTATTGTTTGCCCCCTTTAAAGCCTAGCTTTATCTTGTATTGTATCAATCATCTTAATATTTGGTTTTGATTTCCTATTGGGTGTTTCAGACCACATAGATGGCCAAAAATTAAGCGTTCTATGTTTTTCTTTCTTTTTCCTGTCAAGGCTAGTTGCTACTCTGGTCTTTACAGGCCACTGGGGCTTGGCAGGATCCCCAGGCTCCTTTAGTCTTCTTTTATGAGTTGTGCCACCTGTGTGAGAATCAGTCAAGCCTGTGCTGACCGTGACTTCCCTTTGGCACCGATGACATTCCTATGTGTTGACTCTTCTTTTTGTAGAATGTATACTGACTAGAGTCTACCTGGTACATACCCTGGTGCAGAACTCATCATATCCTAAAAGCTGGCTTATTTTTTCAAGAAATAAAGATTATTTTATATCATGTATAGAATCAGAGCTGAGATATGATTAACCAAGTAACATCTTCATTAAAACTGTCTGACATTTTTGTTTAAAAACTTCTGTTATATGGGACTGGAGAGATGATTCAGCAGTTAGGAGTGCTGGCTACTCTTGTAGAGGACTGCAAGTTCCTCCTATAACTCCAGTTCCAGGGGATCTAATGCCCTCTTCTGACTTCGGAGAGCATTGTATGACATGGGTGCACTTACATACATGCAGGCAATACACTCATACACATAAAATAAAAATAAAAACTTCAGATATGCTATGAACTAAAAGGAATTTGGACTAACTTGGCAGTTTTAAACAATATAGTTATTTACTTATAAGTCAATTTGTATCATGTAAACAATATATAAGCAAGCATATATAAATAATATGTATACATATAGTTACATATAAAAAAAATTGGAAAAAAAAACACCAAAGATTTTGTACCACTAGCCAGTTTTAAGTTAGATTGTTGGTTAGATCACATTTTAACAGTATTACCAATCATGAATCCAAAATTTGTATTTAAAAAAATTACTTATTATTTTTATGGTGGTTGTTAGCCACTATAAGGGTGCTGGGAATTGAACCTGGGTCTTCTGCAGGAGCAACTAATGTTCTTAACCACTGAGCCATCTTTCCAGCCCCGCAAATTTGTACTTTTGAACATATGATTTTTGATATAAAGCAGAAGGATTTTGATCTTAAACACATAGAGCTTAACTGTGATTTTAAATGTTAAAATTTTTTTATTTTATGTGTATGAGCATTTGCCTGCATGTATGTAAGTGCACCATGTGCATGCAGTGTCCATGGAGGCAAGAAGAGGGAGCTGGATCCACTGGAATTGGAATTATGTGTATGAGTATATTGCCTACATGTATGTAAAGGCACCCAATGTTATGCAATGCCCAAGTAAGTCAGAAGAGGGCGACAGATATCCTGGAACTGGAGTTACAGAGGGGTTGTCAGCTACCATGTGGGTGCGAGAACAGAACCTAGATTCTCTGCAAGAGAACCTTAAGTGCTCTTAAGTGTTAAGCCATCTCTCCAGCCCCAGTTCTTACTTCTTAATGTTATAACATAAGTGCAATTTAAAATTTATCTTAGAAATGTAAGATACTGTTTGCTATTATCTTAAGACAACATAGACAACTTTAATATATATAGAGTAAATGATCTAGATTTTGAATGTTGTTTGTTGGTTTTATATGTCCTGTAATCCCCATCATATAAAGAAAATTTAAGAAATATTTAGTACATATATAGCTGTTATTTTGCATGTACTATAGTCTCAATAAAGATCTTGCATTTAACGCTTGTGTAGTCAGAATAATTTGGGGAACTGGAAAGATAGTTCAGTGGTTAAAAGCACTTGCTGCCCTTGCAGAGGAACCAGGTTTAACAACTCCAGTTCCAGGGGATCTGATGCTCTCTTTTGACTTCCTCCAGCGTTGCATGACATGGATGCTCTTGCATACAGGCAGGCAATATACTCACACACATAAAATTTTTTTAAAAAGAATCATTTTGGAAAAGAAGTCGATAACAACTTGTCCAACAAGAATTTATAATGTACATTACCCAGAGGCATCTCAACCAACATAAAACATTTGTATGTCTTACTGTTTTTTGTTACTCCTATTATACAAATGAAATAAAATTAAGTTTTTAAAAGGAACTTGTTCTGGAAAAAAATTACTATTAAAATTCCTGTACTCAATATCAAATTTTATAACATAATGAAACTTGCATTTTATGGCACCAATCAATGTCTTTTATAAACAATTGGCATTTTAAGAGTTTATAAAACATTTAATAGACCACAAAATATCATTTTAAAGGGATTTGAGAAGGTAAAGGAGTAGTGTATTAATTACTTTTCTGTTGCTGTGATAAAATACCATCACCACAAAATCTTGTTAAATAAGAGTTTATTTGGGCTTACAGTTCCAGAAGAATAAGAGTGCATCATGGTGGAGAGGCATGGCCGCGAGTGACAGGCATGCTGGCAGAAGCCAAAAGCTTAGAGCTCACATCTCCAATGGCAAACAGGAAGCCGAAAAGGCAGACTTGAAGTAGGGCAGCCTATGAACTCTCAGGGCCCACGCCCAGTGACATACTTCCTTTCTAAATCTTTCTAAAGATTTCATGACCATCCCAAACAATGTCACCAACTTGGGACCAGGTACCAAGTGTTCAAATACTTGCGCTTATGGGAACACTTATCATTCAAATCACCTTGCTCTACTCACTGTCCCCATCATCTCATGTGTTTGAACACTTGGTCAGTGGTGGCACTGTTTGGGGAAAGTCATGGAACCTTTGGGAGTGTGGCCTTGCTGTAGGTTGCATGTCACTGGGGTGGGCTTTGTGAGTTCATAGCCTTGCTCCACTTCCAGTTTGTATCTATGCTTCATACATGAAAATATAAGCTCTCAGCAATCCCCCTTCATAATGGATTCTCTCCCTGGAGCCATAAACCCAAATAAACTCTTCTATACATTGCCTTAGTCATGGTGTTTTATCATAGCAACAGAAAAGGAACTAATACAAGTACCTTAGTTTAGAAGGTCGTTTAATATATACCCACAATACTCACAGTCACATATATGCATACACACATTTCTTTTAAAATAATATTATTGATCATTTGAGGATTTCATACAATGTATGATCATATTCAGACCTTTCCCCCTATCTTTTCTTAGATACACCTCCACCTCCTCATCCCCCTTCATGTCCTCTATAATTTTTAAGGCTTATCAAGTTAAAATTTGTGTTCCCCAAATACTCTTGGGTATGAGTCCATTCCGTGGAACCTAGTCAGCCTACCCACTCTTACGTCCTTGAAGAAAACTGACTCTCTCTCATTAGCTATCAGTTACCTCAGTCAAGGCTGGAACTTCTTGTCTACCACTCCCCTTAGGCTTGGTATTTGACTTGGGCTTGCACAGGTCTTGTGCAAGCTGTCACAAGGTCTGTGAGTTCATATATACAACTGCCCTGCTGTGTTCAGAAAATGTGGTTTCCTTCATTCCATCTACAACCTGTGACTCTTACAATCTTCCTTCCCCCTCTTCTGCCATGATCCTTGAGCCTTGGAAGGAAAGGGTATGACAAAGATGTCTTATTTAGGACTGAACACTCTGCAGTGTCTTATTTTCTGCACACTGACCTGTTGTGGGGTCACCTGCTGCAAGAAGCTTCTCTGGTGAGGTCTGAGAGATGTACTAATTCATTGGTATAACAATAAGTCATTGGTAGTTGGTTTGATACCATGTCCATTTAACAGTTCTCCCCTGTGGCCTGTGACCTGTCTAGCCACAAGTTCTTGGCCCTATGACAGTACCCAATATGGGTTTCACCTTGTGAAGTGGACCTTCAGTCAAATCAGAAAGTGGTTGGTTACTCCCATGACATTCATGCCACTTCTGAACTAGTGGGCATATCTAGTCAGGCCAGTTGTTATTGTAGCTCTCAGGACTCACCACTGGGTAAGATTGATAATTATTTTTTCAATAGCTTTCAATAGCACTGTCTACCACTATGAAAACTAAGCAGTAGAAATGCAGCTTTGAGGTCATGTTTGTTCCCCATTTCACATATGTAATGTCTTCAGCAATAGGATTTTACTGTCAAGTTCTGGAGGGAAATCAAGAGCAATGGCAATATCCAGTATTGTCTATGGGACTCCCTGGTTAACAAACCAAACAGGGAGTCTATTCCTGATATTGGGCTCTTATTTGCTAACTCGTGCTGTCTGGTAGGGCATAGTCCCTGCATTATGGGGTAACTCTATAATTAAACTCTTTTTAAAAATCCTGTTTCAAGTCTTATGTTAAGGTCCTTGATATATTTGGAGTTGAGTTTTGTTTTGTACAGGGTGAAAGATAGGGATTGAGTTTCATTCTTCTGTATGTAGCAATCCAGTTTGACCAGCACCATTTGTTGAAGATGCTCTTTTATCCAAAGTATATTTGGGGCCCCTTTGGCTGTGAGTGGATGGATTTAAAGCTGGGTCCTCTATTCTGCTGTGTTCATTAATGTGTCTGTTTTCACGCCAGTACAATGCAATTTTTTTATTATTGTAGTGTTGTAGTATAATTTGAAATTAAGGATGGTGATGCCTCTTGCTCTTCTTTTATTGTTCAGGATTGTTTAGGATATCCTAAGTTTTTTTGTGCTTCCCTATGAAATTTGAGATTATTATTTTCTTTTTAAAAATATTTTTATTTATTATTATTTTTATTTTATGTATATAATTGTATTGCTTACATGTATGTAAGTGCACCTGTGTGCACCCATGTCTTGCAGTATCTGTGGAGGACAGAAGAAGGTGTCAGATCCCCTGAAACTGGAGTTATGGACAGTTGTTAGCTGTCATGTGGGTGTTGGGAATCAAACCTGGGTCCTCTGCAATAGCAGCCAGTGCTCTTAACAACTGAGTCATCCTTCCAGCCTTAAGATTATTTTTTCAATTTCTGTGAAGATTGTGTTGGAATTTTAATGGGTAATCATGCTGAATCTGTAGATTGCTTATGGTAGGATGACCATTTTCACAATATTGATCTTATCACTCCTTGAGTATGGGAGGCCTTTCTGTCTTCTGGGATTTTCTTCCATTTCTTTCTTCAATGTCTTAAAGTTTTTATTATACAAGTCTTTCACTTCCTTAGTTAGACTTATATACATATATGTATATTATATATAAAATATATAACTATATATATAAATTTTTTCCTCCTCAGTGATTGGGATGCTTTCCCTGGTTTCTTCATCACTAATTCTCTGTTTTCAGCTGTTGAGGAGGCTTTCCACTGAGGTTTTTATTTCATTTACCGAGTTTTTCATTTCCAGCATCATTTCAGTTTATGTTTCTTCAGCACGTTGCTGGCATTACTGTGTGCATTGCTTGGACTGACTTCCTCATTTTGTTCATCTTTTGTCTTTGTTGTCTTTGAGCTGTTTGACCAAAGCTGTAATCATTCTTTAGAATTCACTCTCTAGAGGTTCTTCCAGGTCATTTTCATCAGGGGCCATTACTATGAGATTTGTATTCTTTGGAGGAGACAAGTTATCTTGATTTTATGTGTTGTTTCTATATGTGGTGGTCTTTGTGCACCTGGAGTTAGTTTGTTCTTTGAGTTTTTCTTTCTTTTCTCTTCAAGTCACTGGAGGGGGCTAGTTCATAGCAGAGTTGGGATGTTGATTTTCTCTGTTTGGTACTTAGGTCTACAGCCTCTATCCCAGGTCTGCTTGACAGCTACAATCTGCAGCCTGTAGTGGCTTGGTCAAGGAGCTTGGAATAGATTACCCCTTGGAGTGTGGACTGATCCTGTGTCCCAAGGCTCAATGGAACAACTAGAGAGTACCAGTCAGGTAATTGGCAGGACTTCAGTGAGTTTTGAAGGGTGGGAGGGGACAGGGTCTCCCAGAAGTTGGAAGAATCTCTGGTGGCAATTAGACTAGAACCTGGCAAATAACAAAAGGAGGGTAAGGAGCCAGGTAGAAGTGGAGGTCCCTAAGAAGCAGCAGTATAGCTGTGAGGTTATGGGAGAAGTTTGCAGACAGCCTACCTGGGACCAGCACGTGGGGTAACTGGAGAGTCCCTGGTGAGGAGCTGGCTGGAGTCTGGTGAATTCTACCCCCTGTTCCTTTATGTTCCATGAGCCTTAGGTATAGAGCTCCCACTGCAGATAGACCTAGGAGTGGATGGACAACCAGTTTTACTCCATGTATGCCTTATAGGACCTTTGTGTATATGTGCATGTGTCTGTATGTCTATTTGTATGTTTTGGAAGTCACCTATCCTGGTAGTGAACCTTATTCATAAGGCATTTTTGATCATTTCCCTTGACTTTACAAAATAGATCCAGCTGTAAGATGGTATTAGAGTTTAAGATTATTTTTTTCTAATCTAGCTTGTATTGAGGTCAGATAACATTACAATAAAATATTCATCTTTAAAAATTTGTTTTAGGCTCTGAGAATCAGACTTATCCTAAGTCTTGTTACTACACTGTAGCAGCAAGTCTAAGGAAACTGAAAGTGATTTCCCTTAATGATCTTAATGCAAGAGAGACAACACTACAGCCTCTGGAATGGAATACAGCATCCCTTGATGCCAATTCCGGGCCAGAGGTCATAGGGTTAGAATGCTCTCTTTTCTGTCTTTAGCTACCCACCAACATCCTAGATGGTGATCCCTGAACATAGCCCTAAAACAATTAGAAACACAGGTGTGTGCTCTGAAAACTCTTGGGCTGACTCTCCCCTTGGCCAGAGTCTAAAGAATTGCCTTACATTGCCTCTTTCTCTCTCTGGGGATTAAATTTAGAGAGTTTGGGTGCAAGTCTCTGCTACAAGCATTTCTGAGGTATTTCCTTTACCTCAGTAGAATAAAATTTTCATCCTAAGAAACTCTAAACAACAGCAAAACCCCACAGATATCTGAACTACAAAGCTATCAGTTTTGGACAAGTGTCAGCTTGCTTGTATGAGTGACACTGGCCCTTCTGTCTAAAAATCACCATTCAGGTTAAAAGTGCAAATGGTTGGTCTCCCCTCCCTCCACCTTTGGCTTTAATGCTCAAGAATCTCTTCAGCTGGGAATTAGGTTTTTTCTAAGAAGGAGGATACATCTGAGAGTCGGATCAGTAGGAATGCAGAATTACTTTAGTCATGAAGATTAGGTTTCCTGATGAAGACCACAAGTTTCCCAAGAACCAATAGTAGCATGAACTGCTCAATTCTGGAGTTACTTTGGTTGGTAAAAACCAAGGCCCAATGGTTTGCTGGTAATTGGGGTTGCATACTCACCTCAATTTCAGGATTACATTAGTCACTGAAGACAGCTTTCTGACCAACAACTCAGGACCCACAAGTATCCCTGACCCATGGGGTTCAAACGTTATCCTTTTTTCTCATATAAAACCCATGATAGCCTCTCTCAGCTATGACATTAACTTTTTTTTGTTAAGAATCAGGAAAAAGCTACCTATTCTGACCACAATGTACTGGAAGCACAGGTTAAACTAAGTTCTCTTTAGAAAGCCAGTAGATCCATTATATAAAAGTAAATAGATCCATTATATAAAAAGTCTCAAAAGAAAAAAAAAAGGAATCTACCAAGGAAGTCTAGCATTACCTCATTTTGATCTATTGTTCAAAATAATGCTTACCCAGGGAATTATCTGTATACCCTTGGGGATAGGACTGTCTATAGGAAATGAACATCAAAGAATTGGGAACAATTAGTATAGATTTCAGCAGAAGTAAATAACATGGAATAGAATTATTAGTATTCTTGAGAAGGGAAAGAGTCTTCTTGTTTTAGTCTGATTAGAATCCTTTATTACCCAGGAAGAGAGTTCCTTCAGGCTGTTCCATGATGGCATCTCGTTCTTTAACCTGAGTCCGTTGAAATAAGATCCCAGACTTCAAACTCTTGTCCCAATTTGTCCCTCTGGAGAAAAGAAATGTAAGCTGGAGGCACTAGAAGGTAACAAAATTCAAGGCTGTAGGTATTAGAGTCCATAAGAAATGGATTCAACACAGAATTTACCAGTTCTATCTTCCCTTTTCCTCCATCCTTGGAAGCTTCAGGAAGTAGCAGGCCTCTGGGGAGGTTATCTCAGGTGAATAAAGAGGGAGTAAGAAAGAGATGCCAGAAAACCTGTGTTGGAATCCCATATGGGTCTCCCATCTCCATGATCCTGGTAGGCATTTGAGAAAGTGAAAATAAAAAGAAAGAAACTGGATGGAAAAGATTGGGGTGTATGACTTAAAGCCTGTGCCACAGGAAATTCTAGAGTCTGGTGAGCTCCTGGAATCTAAGTGGTAGCACCATCATCTTGGTGACACCATGTGGTTGTTCCCATCTTGATGACATCACTAGCCAAGAGGGTGGTAAAGTCACATGATTGGTACTGTTAAGAATTTGGAGTTGAAAGCTGACAACTCTCTCCCAGGTAAATGTTAGGATTAGGAGTCACAGGTAGAAAAGAAAAGCAACCAACCTCATACATTTGCCACCAACGTTTACAAGTTAATGAGGGGTGACTACTGAGCAATGGAAGTCTACAGTTGTGACACTAGCCAAACAGCAAGGGAGCTTAAGTAGTTTTGTGTATGGAAACAGTCATGGGTGGCCAGCAGTCACCACCCCTCCATAGAAGTTATGGGAGGGCTTGTGAGAAAAGATTTAGAGTCTGCACGCTTTCCCCCATAAGGGTCTCAGAAAGTCTTGTTTGCAGGACTTTATGGTTTGGGTTTCTGGGGGTCCTGAACAGGCTTATTTGTAAAGCAAGAAGTTCTCCCCTCAAGTACCATCTCTGTGAGGTCTCTAGTCAAGATGGCAGCAGTCACATAGTTGCCTCTGTCTTGGTGAGACTAGCTGGACCTGGCTTATTTACCATCCAGGCATGAGCCTCCGTGGGATCCTCCCAGTTCACAGATTAAATGGGGATTGTCCCATGGGGGCTGCTGCTTCCTACTCTTAAGTCTGGGTTCATCAGCCTCCTTTAGTGCATGCATTTTTCATAGGGTATAGGCACACTATACCCTATGGGGTGTTGAAAGGAAATTATATATATATATAATATATATATATATATATATGAGAGAGAGAGAGAGAGAGAGAGAGAGAGAGAGAGAGAGAGGAGAATCTGATAATCTTATTCCCCTGGGCCATGATTAATTCACTTGCAAAAATCTGCCCCTCATTTCTAAGTGATGGAGAGAGGAGGGAACAGTAGCTTGGTGACACTTTGAGAGTTCAGAAGCATCTCATTCTTACCCTTCTCCTGGCTGGCTGAGTCAAATTTCTAACAGGTGTGGATCTTAGTCTGGAGGGTAGGCACTGGAATTTCCAGGTTTCTGTGCCTCTTTACAATGAATTGTACCGAAATGGATAGTTATAGCAAAGGAGTTAGCTTATTACGGAGGAGATCAGAGAAGCTTGTGGCAGGGTCCAAATGGGCAAAAGGAGGGAAAAAGATGAAGTGTGTCTGTGGTGACCTTTTATGGATCATTAACATAGTACTTCTCCCTAAGTTTCCTGTAATGTGGGTTTTTCTGAGCATGCTCTCTTGGATGAAAGAAGCCAGGTAAACTAAGGGCTGCCAGTTTTTAAATTGTGCCTCCTTCCAAGTGTTAATCCCTGGAACTTCCTCTTCCACTGTTTCCTATTCTCCTACCTCATTAATAATAGCACTTTAGAATGAATATGTCTTGGGGCTGGAGAGATAGCTCATACTTGCAGCTCTTGCAGAGGACTGGGTTCAGTTACCAGCACCTACACGGGTGGCTAACAACTGTTCATAACTCCAGTTTCCCTGACCCCTGTGAGCACTGCATGACATGGGTCACATGCAGATATAGGCAAAACACTCATATATATATATATATATATATATATATATATATATAAATTTTTTTTTAAAAAGAAGATGTTTCAGTCTCTCTTGTTCCATGAGTCCTAGCCTGTTATTAGGTTACCAGAAGACCATGAAAGACTCTTGGGATTGGGTTCAGAACACACTAGTCCCCACCCATCATAGGGCAAACAAAGATCAGCCTGTCTTTCAAGAGTAGACCAACTGCTTTCTCCTCATGCAGCAAGGAGGAAGTGTCTTGGATTTGCTATTACATACCATCCACAGTCACTGCTTTCTGGTCTTTCTCATCCCTCTCCATCCTCTAGGCAGACATCATTGTCCCCAAAGAATTTTTGCCCAATCTCTTGCTGAGTACTGTACACTGGTAAGAGCTTCAGAGTTTCAGAGTAACAGTCAATCATATATTGGAGAACCCATCTGTGCACAAACTCATTTCTCTTGTAGGCTAAGAAACAAAAGGATTCAAAGCTGGTGCTCTTGCTACTTCTGGGAGCTGTCAATTTCCTGTACTCTGTTTCTTTTGATGGTTCTGAGAAAGCCAGCTGGTGCTCCTACCACAGAAATCTCCCTATGGTTAGCTCAACCTAAAACTTCTTCCCATATTGTTGTTACAGTGCCAAGACACCTGAGAAGAACCACTCAAACTCCAGATGTTCTGAATCAGCTGAATTTATTAGCTGGCCAGTGACTGCACTCATTGGGTGAGTGTGACTCAGAGAAGAACAGGGCTTATAAAATCATCCTGATGGACCAGGTCATGACATGTTTATGACATGTTTGTTCCTGCAGTAATCATGACATATTTGTTCCTGTAGCAGGCAAGCAAGTAGCTACAGAAGCCAGTTTAGCATTAAGCATACCAGCTAAGCATTAAACAAGCAATTATAAAAGCTGTAAGACCTTTACTGAGACCTTCTGGATTCTGTGGGGGTATTTTTCTATGGTTAATTCTTCCTGGAACAGCCCTGTGGTTAAACTTTTCCTAAAACTGCCTGCTAGAGTCAAGGACAGCTCATCAAGGTAGCAGTCTTATACAAAATGGAGGAACTCAGGCTATAACATTGTCATAGGTACAAATTTCAGTTGGAGAGCAGTCACTGGAGTTTACAGGTTCTTGTGCCTTTTTATAATTAAGTATACAGAAACACATGAATAGTACATGGGAAGGAGATTGTTTGTTAAAGGAGAGATACAGATGAACTTGGAACTACATTAGACCTGGACAGTGGCCCAGCTCTAAGAGAGACAGGGGCAGGGGATAAGTGGGCTTTTATGAATCATTTACATGTCATTTTCCGCCTCCACATTTGTATAACAGGGTCTTTCCTTGAGCATGCTTCCTTGGTTCAATGAAGCCCAGATAAGGAAGTTCCAGTCTTCTGTTGCTGCTACTTTTTAAATGTTAACCTATGAAATCTCCTTTTCCACTCCATTCTCTAGTTTCTTCACTCTATATCGAGGAAGCTGAAGATGCCTTTTTGTCCTCAGGGAACTGCATATTAACTTTGGAACAATGGATGGTTGCAGCACTCCAAAATAAGCTGCTTTAGGAACTTGCTGCTTAAGGGAGACCTGGGGCAGATCCTTTTGTTATTTAAGTGGTCATCTTTAGGGTTAGGTAGTATCCAGGACATTTTCTTGTTTCCTTTGGGCTTATTTCAGTATATTTCTGGAGCTTTATAAACTCTGGGCTTGATGTTTGCTCTGAAGTGGTAGGACATTGTAGAGATGGGAGCCTGTCTCTGCATGCTAATGGCAACTTTATTCTACAAAAACTATCAGTGCCAACTGGGAGAGAGTTTAGGGGTTAGAGTTGGATTCCCAGGGATTTCTCTAGGCAGCTGTTTCCCAGGGAACTCTGGCTCCATAGAGAAGTACCAACTGTTAATTGCTGGGGCAAGAGTGGTCTCCTGGCCAGATGCAGGTGACTTTTCTGTGGCCTCTGATTTGCTAGGACAATCATTTATCCACTGAGCTACATCCCCAGCCAATTTAAAATATACAAAATAGTCAGCACAGTCTATCACAATAGCAAGTTTCCTAACAGTCAAATTTCAATATATGAAGTCAATGTAACTATTTGAAGTAAATGTAATTATTTATTTGAACAAAAGGTCAGATGGAAGAAATACTCAGGTGGCGATGGAGAGTGCTAACTCCTTGTAGAAAAGGAAAAGCCAGCTCCCAAATGGATTTTACATTGAAAGTGTCCTATGTTACATCTATCATGAGAATATTCTGTCTGCAAATATAAGTATCGAGATGAACAATGACAGAGATTCTAATATAATAATCTAAGATAATCTAATATCTTTTTGAGAATTACACTAGTTTTATCTTGATTATTTTACAATGTACATGTACACCAAATTATTAAGCTAGACAGAGGCAGCCTTTAACAGTCTTGAAGGCTACTGAAGAAGGACACCATCTCTTATTTCCTGGGTAACACACAAGAAAGTAACATGAGAGGAGGGTGAGGTGTCAAGGTTTAGCTGGGGTTTGCTAAAGGAAAACCATTCCCTCCAGCAAAGGAAGAGACTGAGTTCTGTCTGTAGCCGGGGGAGACATGCCACTTGACTCTGTCTCAAAGATCGTAATGCTTAATGTTATTGCTTTTTTTCTTGTGTAGCCGCTTCTGTATCTTAACTGTCAAGTGCATCCATGTTTCTTGAGTTCTAACTCAAAGCCCTCTTTTTCCATCTCTTTTTTGGATACAGGCCCAAACCCTAAGCATGTCTGTTCTGGCTCTCTGCATTCTCTCTTTCTGAAGAACACCCCTCCTCCATGTGGCCTTATCTAGATCTCTGTCACGCCCACCCCGCTTTAAACTATAATTCACAAGGCAGTTCCCCTTCTTTTAAATTCTTTTCTCCTAGCAGCCACTGAAACTTTTACTTTGTACTGTTTCTCTTTTCTTAAACTCCAACAAAATGATCTCTGGGTTTCCTTCTGATTCCATTTCCAAATTCCCCCACCAATAAGAGTGAGAACCCATAAATGGAAGCCCAACTCTTGGCAATATATTTGTAACAATAGAAACATTAGCTCATTTTATTTTCTTAAAAATTTTTTAAAAATGTTTTATTTATTATTTTAATTTTATGTGTATGAGTATTATGCCTGCGTGTATGTAAATGCACCTGTGTCGTGCAATGGCTGCAGAGGTCAGAAGAGGGCGTCAGATCCCCTGGAACTGGAGCTATTATGAATGGTTGTTAGCTGCTATAAGGGTGCTGGGAATTGAACCCAAGTTCTCTGCAAGAACAACCAGTGCTCTTAACCACTGAGCTGTCTGTCCAGTCCCTGTTTAAAGGTATTTTTATGTACATGAAGCATTTTAGTTGTTATCTTACTTATTTTAGAATTGTAGCTACCTTTTGTAAATTGTTTGTTAAGATTTCCTCACGGCCTCCATTTCCAGAATTAACATTTAAAAGCATCAAACTCAAACAAGAAAACTCATAATTAACACTTAAATTAATGAACATTTTACACGGACCTGCTCCAAGGTAAAGTCCACTTTTCCTTTTTGTCTCTGTTAGAAAATGTTAGATTGGGATTGACTAGGACTATGTGAAAATGAAAATGAGACCAACCTCAGCAACTGATTGTTCTTTATTAAGAACAATGAAGGTGGTGACAGTTTCTCCTTGGGATTTGAAAGTACACCCTCGGGCACGATCACTGGGCTGCTTATAGGGGTTGAGGGATTTGGAAAAGGGGAGGTGGGTAGGACTGGTGCTGTGACATGGCGGTTTGAAGGTAACATAGTCTCCAGGTTGGGGTTTTATACAATTCCTGGATTGGAAATTTGCTCAGATTTGAGATTTTGCCTAAGGTATACTCAACCCAGTATGGGGCCCTTTGAAAGTTAACTCAGAGCCCTTGCTAAGTTCAGGCATTTTTCCTTCAGTCTCAAACTCTCCAAATTTTTGCATTTTAGCTAGCTTCATTTTTAAAGGACGAGAGGGAAAAATAGAAGCATTTACATTCATGCACGTGTGTATTCACACACATTTCGAAAAGAGTATGCCCAAATCATAATATTTGAACTCATCACAATGAGTTCAAAAGAAAAAGGCAAAAACGAAATGGTCAGAGGTTTCTTTTAAAATTTATTTTCCTTTTAAAATTGATTTTAATTAGTTAGTTAGTTAGTTAGTTAGTTAATGTGTGCTACCAGACTTAGAGGTCTGTGCCCTAACAAACTATGCTGACTACCCATCTTCAATAAGTCAATTAAAAGTGCCATTTCCCCACAAGCACATCTTTGGGGTTCTAATATGAGGGTAGAGTTTAACTAGCAAGCAAGAGATATGCATCACTAAACAGTCCCTAGGTCTGGTCCTCTGCCCACCTTTGCCCCATAGCCAGTCTCTTTTGCAAGGTCAGCAGGTCATTTGAAGAGTTCTCTGGATGCCCTTAGGGTTTCATTTTTGTACCCACAGAAGATTCCAGGGGAAACTCCAATTTGGGGTATGGGGAGTGGGTCTATTTTCTTAATAATCTTGTTACTGTACATTTTGGGGTGTTCCCTCACAGTTGCCAGATGATACCAGGGAAATTGGGGTCCTCCTCTTGGAATTCTTAGCTTCATTAATAAAAGAATTAAGATTGGACTCAAACGGAAGCTTGAGGAAAATTTTATTAGAGTTTAAAAGAAAAACATCCCAGGGCAGATGAGCTGTAAATCTCAGCAGCTGCTGAGAGGACAATGGAAGTGAGAAGGAGAAGGTCACATTCTTCAGGGTTGAGCAGACGTGGAGGTCAGCAGCGTGACAGCAAGCAGCCACATGATGGAGAGGGAGATGTTCAAAGGGTTAGAGGAAGCGTGCTTAGAAAGGAGATAGAGGGGCTGGAGAGATGGCTTGCTGGCTGCTCTCGCAGAGGATCTGGGTCTGATTTCTAGCACCCACATGGCAGCTAATAACTGTCATTAACTCCAGTTCCAGCGGATCTGATGCCCTCTTCTGACCTCAGTGGGCACTGCACAACATGGGTGCACCTACATACATGCAGGCATAACACACATATGCACATAAAATAAAAATAATAAAAGTTAAAAAAGAGATAGAAAGAAGAGAAGGAAAAGTTAGGCTTTTCGGAGTAATTCAACATGCAGACTTACAAAGTTGCATGTCTGTGGCTCTGTAAGAGACTCTACTAAGTGGCAAGAATTCTGGGATGGAAAAGAACATTACTTCATTAAAGGGATAATTATTCTCTAGTATGGCTTAAGGGACCCCCACCTTCGTAGCAGTGGGCAGTTCCACCTTCCTAGGGTAATGGAACTGACCAACTGGATTAACTCAAGCGAGGAGACAGTGGCCTGTCCCCACCTAGAGGTAAGATTCAATGTTTACTCAATGGCCTGAGAGCCATGAATGCAAATGTCTCTTTAGACTATAATAATTTGTGCCAGACAGATCAGTTACACGTGAGTGAACATGGTTGAACGTGAGCACCACAGCATGTGTGTGGCGGTTATAAGACTACTTTCAGGAATCCGTTCTCTCCTTCAACCATATGGGTCCTGGGGATTGAACTCAGGTTATCGTATTTGAAGGTAAGCACTTTTACCCACTGAGCTATTTCTTTATGAGAACATACCTTAAAAATCTCTACTCCACTAAATTAGAAAACTTAAAAGAAATGGGTGAATTTCTAGATGTATATGACATACCAAAATTAAACCAAGATGAAATAAGTTAGCTAAACAGATTTATAAAGAGCAATGAGACTGAAGCATAAATAGAATGTCTTCCAACAAAAAAAGCCCAGGACCAGATGGATTTACTGCAGAATTCTACCAGAACTTTAAAGAGCTAACACTACTCATTATTCCATACAATAGAGAAGAAAGGAAAACTTCTAAGCTCTTTATGAAGCTAGCATTACCCTGATACTAAAACCAGGTAAAGACACCATAAAAAAGAAAATTAGAAACTGATATTCCTGGTAGCCATATATGCAAAATTCCCAATAAAATACTTTCAAACCAAATTAAACATCTTATTAAAGATGAATTAAAGATCATTCATCATGGCTCTATTTCACTGATGTGGGGATGGTTCAAACATATGTAAATCAGTAAATTTAATTCATCACATTAATGTATCAAAGACAGAAATCCCAAAGAGATGCAGAAAAAGCCATTAACAAAATCCAATGCCCCCTTCTTGTTAAAGCCATCGATAGGATAGGAACATGGAGCATACCTCAATATAGTAAAGGAAATATATAGTAAACATAGCCAATATCATACGAAATAAAAAACTCAGAGTATTCCCACTAAGATCAGGAACAAGACAAGGGTATCCACTCTCTCCACTTCTATTCAACATAATGCTTGAAGTTTTTGCTTGAGCAGTATGACAAGAGACGGAAATAAAAGGAATACAAATAGGAAAAAAAAGGAAGTCAAAGTATCTCTGTTTGCAGAGGATGTGATTCTATGCATAAGAGACTCTTAAAAACTCCACCCAAAACTATGAGAGTTAGTAAACATGTTCATCAAAGTTACAGAATACACCCCCCCACACACACAATGTATCAATAGCCTTACTATATACCAAAGACAAACAGACTGGAGAAAAGTAAGGGAAACACACTCACAAGAGATTAAAACAAAACAAAACAGAAGCAAACATCAACAACAAAAATCCCCCAAGAACCTGGGAATAAACCTAAGAAAATGAAAGACTTCTACAATGAAAAAATTTAAGACACTGAAGAAATTGAGGAAGACACTAAAAGATGGAGAGACATTCCGTGCTCATGACTTACAAGAATTAATGTTGTGAAAATGACTATCCTGTCAAAATCAATCTGCAAATTCAATGAATCCCAGACAAAGTTCCAACACATTTCCCCCAGACATAGAAAAAAACAATCCAAAAATTTATATGAAGGCAAGAAAGAACAAGGATAGCCAAAAAATCCTGAACAAAAAATATTGCGAGAGGTGTTATCATACCTGATTTCAGATTATGCTGCAGAGTAATGAAAGTAGCATGGCAGTGGTACAACACACACAAACACCGGAACAGGACTGAGGGTCAAGATACAAGTCTGTGTAGCTCACAGCCAGAGTTCTGACAAAGGGACTAAAAATACACATTGGAGAAAAGACAATATCTTCAAAAATGGTTCTGGGAAAACTGGATTTCAACATGCAGAAAAAGAAACTAGATTCTTATCATTCACCCATACACGAAAGCCAACTCCACATGGATTACAGATCTTAACATAAGATAGATACTCCGAAAATGCAAGAGGAAAAATAGTCAGTGCACTTCAACTTATAGACACAGATAAAGACTTTCTGAACAGGACCCCAGTAGCACAGGAAATAAGACCAACAATCAGCAAATGGAATCTCATGAAACTAAACTATGAAGTTAAATGAACAGGAGCCCACAGAATGGGAGAAAAATCTTTGCCAGCTATTCATCTGGCAGAGGATTAGTGTCTAGAAAATACACAGAATTCCAAAAAACCTAAGCATTAAGAAAATATATAACCCATGAGGCTGGAGAGATGGTTCAGTAGTTAAGAGCACTGCTCTTGCAGAGAACTCGGGTTGGATTCTCAGCACCCACATGGTAGCTAACAACTGTCCATAACTTCAGTTCCAGGGGATCCGATGTCCTCTTCTGGCTTCCATGGGTTTTACATAACATGGGTGCACTTACATACATGCAGGTAAAACACTAATACACATAAGATAAATTTTAAAAATTTTTAAAAAGAAAGTAAATTACCCAATTAAAAATGGGCTGTGGAACTGACTGAAATAGTCCCCAAAGAAGAAATACAAATTCCTAGGAAACACTTTAAAAAGCATTCTATATCCTTAACCACTAGGGAAATCCAAATAAAAAATATTTTATGTTTTGATTTCATCCTAGTCAGAATGGCCGTCATTAGGAATACAAATGCAACAAATCTGGGGTGGATGTGGGTGAATGTGGCAAAGGGGAAATCTTACATGATTTAGTGGCCATGTAAACTAATACAGCCACTTTGGAGGTTTCTAAAAAAATAAAATAAAATCCTGTAAATAGAACTGCTGTGTAACCCAGCTATACTACTCTTGGGCACATACCCAGAGGACTTTATATCTTGGTACAGAGATGCATGCACATGCACATCCATTTGCATTGCTGCTCTATTCATAATAACTAGGAACTGGAATCAACCCACCCAAATGTCTATAAACAGATAAATGGATAAGAAAAATGTGGTACATATACACAATGGGATGTTATTCAACTGTAATGAAAAATGAAATGAAATTTGCAGGTAAATGGATAGAATTGGAAAAAATTATACTGAGTGAGGTAACTCAAGTCCAGAAAGACACATGCCACATGTTGTCTCTCATTTGCAGATCCTAGCTCAGATCTGTTTTGAGTGTACCAACTGGAGAGAAATCGTCAAGTGTGAGATGTTCTTGAGCAAAGAAAATAAAGTCCAAGTATTTGTTTACCTGCTTCACAAAGCAGAGGTGAAAAGGAAAAGTGGGAAGATGGGAAAATATTCCTACAATAACATCACTACAGTGGCTGCTTGGACATTCTCGTCTTTCCTCTTCATCCAAGGTCAACTTACTGTGAGCAGCAGACACCTCCAAGTGTGCCTTTGGTGCCTTCGTGGTCACCATGATTGCTGCCAGACAGAATCACAAACTGTGCTCCAACAAGGCCGGTCCAACCACCTGTCCTCCATAAGCCAACAGAAAGAACAAATTAATAGCAAAAAGCAGAAAAAAAGATGTATTCAGTGTGGTTACATTGGGGAAAGGGACAAAGAGATTCAGTGGACTCCATCCCCAAGTTCATCTTCAAGGTGACGAGGTTTTGATTTAGGTAGAATGCCAGAGTTATGCATATCCTGCCACCACTGATCCATTGCTGTTTTGGCTCTGCTCTTCTGCGAGGAGGTTTGACAAGTTGCACATTCTCTTTCCAGAAGTTTCCTTTCTAACTTGTCCAAGCTTTAGGCTTTCTCTTCTGCTGGCATGAGATTCCTAGGGGTGCTGTAATGTCTTGGAGTCCCTCGTTTTAATTGATAGCCAGGATGAGAGACACAAGTATCTCTTTAGAATAGCTGAATCCTTACCAGACCAGTTACACTGTCACTGGTTTATCTGATGCTGGGGATTGAATTCAGAGCCTTGTACATGCTAGGTGAGTATTTTACCAACTGAGCTACGTCCTGAACCCCTATGTATCTGTGTTTAATCTCAGTGATAGAGCAGACAAGTGCTCTTTTTTGAGCTTGCTGTGTGTATTACAACAACAACAACAACCAGGACTGTTCCTAGATATGAGTTGATGTCTCTGTGGCCTGTCTAGGAGAGGCATCTTGAAGAGGGATGAGCAAGAGTCATTCATGATAGAGCTGCATTTGCATAGCAAGGAAATTGTATTGAAAGGCAACCTATGGCTTAAAATAGCAAAATGGCCTAATGGTAACTTTGATTGCCAAATTTCCAGATCTTTTAGTCAAAATTCCATTTATTCAGAAAAGAAGACCTGGGGCAGGGACATTGAAGCCCCCTTCCCCTGGTGACTCATTGTCTACACCAAGACCATCCTTAGAGCCCATGTCCCTGTGTACCTTGGGCATATTTTCCTTTTGGGGTCCTGCTTTTCCCATAAGGAGCTGAATGAAAAAGTTATGTCAGACTGCTCTGAGATATCCTTTGCACTCTGAAGTGGTCCTTTGTGTCCCACCTCAGTGACAATCTGGCAGCCCAACTGCCTCTGCTTGTCTGCTTTAGGTATTGATGCTTCTGTGAAGGTTGAATTCAAAGCACATATTTCTGAAGGAAAAATGTCTAAAAATATAAGAAACATGGCCTCATTGTTCCCTGGGACCTACAGAGTCGGAAAGTTTGGACATCAGTTGCCTGATAGGTTTATAGTTATTACTAGGAGACCAGAGGATCACTGTAAATGTCTCCAGAGGGTTTTGTAAGAAACATGATCTGTGGGGTGGCACTTGGAAAGTAGCCTAGCTTATTGTCCTTCAGTTCTATTTTTAGGTACAAGTGACTAGAAGCTGAGGGCCCCATATGTGTGTGTGTGTGTGGTGGCAGGGGAAGCGGGAGGAACCTGCAGACTTACCCCATCGGCAGTTTAATTCTGTGTTTCATGTATCAGCAAAGTAGGGAACTCCAAAAGTTTTTTTTTTTTTTTTTTTGGTCTTTTTGAGACAGGGTCCCTGTAATCCCAGCTGTCCTAGAACTTACTATGTAGACCACACCAGGTTGACCTTAAACTCACAAAGATCTGCTTGCCTCTGCCTCCCAAGTGCTGGCACTAAAGGCATGTTCCACCAAGCCCGGTCAAAAAGTTATTACTAATATGCAGAAACATTAAAATTGTCATCATGTTGAAAGTTAGAACTTGGTTGAATGGTCTCACATTTTGCTCTGCCTTGTTCTTGCTTTTTATTGTGAATTAAATGTGTGTGTGTGACTTGTGGGACACCATCTCTTCAGTGCCTAGGATCCTGAAAGTCCCCTTGCTTAGGCGAGCTAATAGGTATACTATCAAAAGGACATATTTCCTCCAACCTTTAGCATCAGCTGCATGAATAGCCCTGCCTGCCCTGGCCAGATTCTTAAAATAACTGCCATCAACAGCCTCTCAAAGAGGAATGTTAAATGCTACCATGATGTCAAAGGGGCCTCAGGAAGAGAGGCCTGAGCCAAGCTCAGTCTGTCCCTTCAGAGCAGTGGCTGAGTGTGAGACAGGCAAGGCAGAGGCAGAGAGCATTTGGTCCTCTCAACTCCCCAAACAGCCCAGGCAGCAGAAAGGCTGGTGCTGTGGGACAAGACGCTTACCCACAAGGACAATGACCTTCCAGACATCGTCATCCAAGTGAGAAACAGGCCTGTGGCTCTTCCATTTCCTTACCTTTGCCCTTATCCAGCCTGAACTAGGATGTCAGGAGTTTCAAAGGAGGGTTCTGGCTCCCTGGATCTGCCAGTATTAGGCAAGACCTGTTTAGCCACCATGGACAAAAAGCTTAATGTGCTGAATGAAAAGGTGGACAGACTCTTGCATTTTCAAGAAGATGTCACGGAGAAGCTGCATTGTGTGTGCCAAGGAATGGGCCATCTGGAGCAAGATCTACATCGGTTGGAGGCTTCCCGAGAGCTGGGTTTGGCAGGGACTGACAGCACTTCTTCAGCCACTGGGCAGGCTGGGTGGCCTGAGGTCCTGGAGCTGGTGAGGGTTGTGCGGCAGGATGGTGTCCAGCATGGTGCCAGGCTGGAAGCCCTCTTCAGAATGGTGACGGCTGTGGACAGGGCCATTACTTTGGTGGGGGCTGCATTCCAGGACTCAAAGGTGGTTGATTTCATCATGCAAGGGAATGTCCCCTGGAGAAAGGGCAGTCTGGCTGATGGCTCTGAGGAGGTTGGTTCTTGATTCCCTGCTGTAGCTGGAGGGGTGGAGGTGGGGGACCCAGGGACTCTGGTGGGAAACCTGGCCAAGAAAAAAGAGTCTCAGCAGAGCTTTAGAGACATTGTGTCCTTACTGTGTCTTTTGTGTCCTGCTGAAGGGGAAAATGAAAGATGGAAACTTAGAGATCATAGATGGATTTCCAGACAGTCCGCTGACCCCTCCCTTCCCAAAGAAAGTAAGAGATAGTGGTCTGGTCAGAGTATAGGGCTCTAGGCAGTTCTAGGCAACCTAGATGAGATGTGAGAGACAAACTAACTGTTAGGGAGAGGAGGCTGTTGGGCTGCTTTGACATCCCTGAGGCTTCTTTCTTCCCATAAGTCCCTTTCTGCCTCTTATACCTAGGATAAGAGACATGATATTTTCCCCACGGCCCCTATTCACCAACCTATTTCCCTTCCTGTCCCCAACATTGTGCTTTGTTCCAGAGTGGGCAAAGTATGCAACTGTCTGTGGGGAAATAAGTGTTGACAGTGACCCATGGGGGACAACAGGCAGAAGTCATAGCCCTGGCATGGACAGGCAGATCTGGGAGTGGTCATTCCCCAGGGTTACAAAATCACATCTACTGGCTAATGGAAGCTTGACTACTGGGGCTTGGGCGTGCAGTGGTGAATTGTGTAGAGGGAAACACCCTGTTTGGGAACAAGTGAGAGTCAGCCATTTGTCAACATCAGATAGCCCTGTAACTACCATTTGAGATCCTTGTGATTATCATCTGCCCTGGCAGGGGATGAATTGGGGCCTAATGAGGCTTGCGCTTGGGGATTTGTGTTCCTGTCCAACCCAGTCAGGTCCCAGGTAACCCAGCTGAGTGCTTCGTCTCCCTGTCTACAGCTCCGTGGAGTAAACACCTCTCCCTCAGCAACCTGCCGAGCACTCTGCAGCCCTGGAGATCTAGCCTACGAGGGGAGATGGGACCTCTGCAGCAGCTCTGGTCACAGATGACAATATGGGCTTTTCAAAAGAAAAACAATCTAATTAAACCTTTTAAAATCAATCTAAGTAACGACTTTTAAAAGAAAATTAATCTAATATGCATGTGTTGGAATAAAAACACTTAATATTTTCTAAACCCTGGGTTTAATCCTCAACACCAAAAAATGAGAAACAAAACCAAACAAAAATTTAAAAAAAAACCAAACCCTAGTATTAAAAGCATAATATCCTTACTAGTCCATCCCCTAGTCTTTTTGCACTTCTGCATCTAGAGGCACGTTGTATGGATAAAGCCTAACCAACTTCAAAAAAGCTGAGACTTTGTTTTTTTTTTTTTAAATGAAATCATTTCAGGAGCTGGGGAGAGGTTCAATATACAGCCTGCCTTCCATATCTATGAGTTCAACACCTGTGGACTGAAATATATATATATTGAATTTGAGCAGATGTTATCTTATTATTATTCCTAAATAATGTGACAGCTTTTATAAAGCACAGTAGCTATTATAATATATAACGTATAATGAATAGATGATTTAAACTGTACAAAATTTTGTAGGTTAGAGGCAAATACTATACTGTTTCATATGGCATCTTGGATGCTGTTGGATGAATATACTGGAAACCTGCTTTTTTATAAATGTTTGAAGTTTATCATACTGAAATGTTAGAAACGCACAGAAGATTCCATTCTTCATTCAAAGAATAAGAAGAATAAAGGAAAAGAATAAAAATGCTAGACAATATGCTTTTTAGCCAAATTGGAGGCAACAGGCACTCTCAAACACTATGACAGAAGACCAAGTTGGAATGACCGGTGGGGCTCAGTATGTATGAGGCCCTAAGTTCCAAGCCCAGCATTACAACAACAAAAAAACAAACAAAAAGTAAAATTCAGAGTCTACATTTAAAAGACAAGGGTCAACTTAAATACCTTAAAATAAATAACTTTTACTATTACATGAAGTTAGTATTCAGGTATTCATGATTGTCTTATACTTAATGTGTTTAAATCAGATCCAAACAAAGCAACTGGTTATGTTTTCTTAAGCCAATTCTTCTTTTGAAGTCATAAAAATTCATCTTTTTATTAAGGAAAAAGTCAAACATAACCAGAAGTAGATAGAGTGATATACCTTATAGTTTTAATTTCTTTTACTAAAGAATTGAACAGTGTTTAAAACCTTTTTCATTTCCAGTGAACTACCTTTTCCTCCCTCTTCTCTATCTTGTTTTTCTGTTTCTTCTTTATTTATGAGTTCTCTGTAGAATAATGAAATCAGTTGTTGTACATGTAAATATTTAGGCACTTTTTGAGTTCTTGCAACATTACCTGTCTGCATTGCTCCACTGGTGTTGGTTGTACTCTCTGGTCTTTATGTTTAACCCATGCATCAGTGATTTCCTACTGGTTTTGGGTCCAGGGTTCCGGTCAGATTGACAGTGGTTTAGTGGATCATGGCTCAAAGTTTGTGCTTATCAGGGTTCAACTTGCATTTCAGAGACTTCAGTGATCCGAAACTGAGCCACAACTCTTTAACATTGTCAGTGATGAACTTTGCATTCTAGAGATGTCTGGAGAGCCTCTGTGTGATTCTTAAGAGAGAAGGAACATGGAAATTACCTGCAAAATTGAAATGCATCCTAGCACTGCACTGAATGTTACATTTGGAAATTGTGCCAAGACTTGGCCAAGGTCCTCCTTTTTTTTAATAGTTATTTTGTATTTATTTTGATGGTGATTCTGGGGATCAATCTCAGGGTCTCACACATACAAGTGGTACTTGTACCACTAAACTACATCCCCAGCACACCCTTGTACTCCTATCTTCTAAAATGCTCAGTGAACTTCATTTGGAGGTTGTAATGAATTTGATTATGACTAGAAGCCAGGTGCTCTTACAAAAGACATCTCAACTAGGGGCAGACCTAAGTTGTCATCAAGTTAATTAATGCATTAACCCTCATGAACTGAGTTTCCAGTTCCTTCTACTTTGGCTAGGGGAGGGTCTGTGAGTGCACGTGACGTTGTGTGTTTGTGTGTGTTCATTTTCCTATACTAAAAAAGGGAGGGAAAGGAGCCCAACAGGGTCTGCCTAAGGACAGTCTATACAAGTCCCCTTTCTTCTGGTGAGGGGAAGCAGGAGGCAGTCTGTGGGAATGCCTCTAGTTTTTCAAATGGGAGTGACAGGGACAGATCCTGCAGGGAAAGGGAAAGGAAGAGCTATCTGCCGTGCAGAAGGGCTGGGCCACAATGATGACATTTGTTGGTAATGATCACAATAGCAGCTAGCATATTTTTTAGGTGCCTGCCACCTACCAAGTGGCGAGCTATGTGTCTTCCAGGTGTTGTGTCCTTATCATTAAGAGCGTAAAACTGGACTGGCATGATGACTCAGGGGGTAAAGGTGCTTGCTGCCAAGCCTGATAACCTGAGTTTGATCCCTGGGACCCCTGTGGTGGAAGGAGAGTACCAAGTCCTGCAAGTTTTCATGAGACCTCTAAGGGTGCATACTCTTAAGTACATACATGCATGCATGCATACATACATAAATTGATAATGATAAAACTTGGTATCCTGGAATCCCAAAGGGGTGAGAAAGTAACAGGAATGCAACTGTAGAATTCAGTGTAGGAAAAACAGGCAGGGAGCAACTGGGAACCAGGAGGACTTTGGGTCCTAGTTAGAGAGAACTGCCCTCAGCTGAGCTTTATTATTTGGGCTTAGAGTTGCCAGACTGACAGTTTTTCAAGAGAAAGTGGAGCTTAAAATTTTGTTCTACTCAGACTTATTATTAAGCCATAATAATTAAATATAAATTTGTTATTACTTA
This sequence comes from Eospalax fontanierii, assembly GCA_035773235.1. Classification (NCBI taxonomy): domain Eukaryota; kingdom Metazoa; phylum Chordata; class Mammalia; order Rodentia; family Spalacidae; genus Eospalax; species Eospalax fontanierii. The sequence goes on along the minus strand of CM069552.1, from coordinate 6,598,089 downwards.
AATACACTAAATTACACATACACACACACACATAAACTATGATTTTTTGGGGGGAACAGGATAGCCCCTGTGTGGCCTTGGCTGGCCTGGAACTCACAGAGATTTGCTTGCCTCTGCCTCTGGAGTGCTGGGATTAAAGGCTTATGACACAATGCCTGGCTTAAATATTTCAAGTATACAGTTCAACAAATGTACAAAATATTTATGGGACTGGAGAGAAGGCCCTGTGAGGTTAAGAGCACTGGCTGCTCTTGCAGAGGAGCCAGGTTCGATTCCCAGCACCCACATGGTGGCTAACAATCATCCATAACTCCAGTTCCAGGGAATCCGATACTCTCTTCTGATCTCTGTGGGCATTGCATGACATGGGTGCACTTACACACATGCAGACAATGCACTCATACACATAAAATATAAATTAAAAAATTAAAAAAACAAATGTGCAAAATATTGAACAGCCCTAGAGTTTTAATCAGAAGGTTTAGATTTTCAATGTAGATAACAAATGAAGATATTTTAAATATAGAAGTAAAACGTGTCCCTGATTGTTTTTGTTGTTGTTTTTAAGGAAGAGTCTCACTATGTAAACCAGGCTGGCCCACCACTCACAGAGATCCCACCTGTCTCTTCCTCCTAAGTGCTGGGAACTCCTCAGCTGTGTTGACCTCTGGGCTTCCCAGTAAGGATTTCCGTGGCCAAGGCAGAAGTGGCTGTTATTGATGGGTCATATGTTGGGCTCCCATCTCTGGTCTATTGATCAGAACTTTTTTTATGACTTCTACTAGGAGTCATATTTGGGACTTTGCCAGCCAAAAGCTCAAAACCCCATGGGGTCCTAGCAAGAGGTAGAAATATTTTCTTCAGAGCTCCCTATTGGACTGTGCCAATCTTCCAGAATGACCAGGACCATTTTTGAACGCAGCATGTGTACACCAGGTATTGCTCTCTGGCAGACCTTTCAGGTTTAAAGAAAAGATGCTGAGTGTTCCTCTGGGCCAGCACTTAGCATCCTTACACAGTGGGTGCATTGACACTGATAACTCTTCGTTACAAAATAACTACAAGTGTTGAGCACCTTCTATGTTCTGGACACACTTCTAAAAAAACATTAGTTCCCTCAGCTTCCTGTTAACTCTTTGAGGCAGATATTTATGAAGGAATAATTCCTGGTTTTACAGATGAGAAATGAGTTGCAGACAAGTGAAGGAGGTTGGTCAAGTAGTGAAGGTAGAGTTCAAACCCAGCAAGGCTGGCTGGAGGGACTGCTGCACTGGACAGGAGTACTGTGGCATCCACCCACCCAGCTCTTAGGGAGACATTAGCCATTGACTGTTCCCCACCGCATAAGCATGGGTTTGACTTCAGAATCCAGTCTCAACCAGAACTCAAGTAGCCATGCATAGATGATCTGAATTGATGATTAAGGATAAAGTTTACTTTTCCATCACTGGTCTAAATCCTTTGTACTCCGGTCTATTTGGAACCCCTTAGCAGGAGACTCCAACCCCCAGCAATTTAGTGACGCACTAGAAAAGATTTGGATTCTACCTTTGAAACTGGGATGCTCCTGGCTCCTCTTCCCTCCCCTCCCCTTCCCTTCCCTTCCCTTCTCTTCTCCCTCTTTCTCTTTCTTCTTTCTTTTTATCATTTTTTATTATCAGTGTATGACTGTATTACCTGCATGTCGTGCAATGCCCATGGAGGTCACAAGAGGGAGTTACAGACAGCTGTTAGCTACCATGTTGGTACTGGGAATTTCAACCCAGATCCTCTGCAAGAACAGCCAATGCTCTTCACTGCTGAGCCATCTCTCCAACCCCATCTTTCCTTCTTTTGATGCTGGAAAAGTATTAGTCAGTGTCTTTGCTTTTAAAATGATAATAATATGTGACTCTTTAACATTACTATAGACTATGAAATAATCTAACTACTTTCATCTTTAAACACATGGCAGGTGGTCAACTAATGTTTGTAATCCGAATAATGATGTTTTTATGGTGGTTATTTTAGAACAAAGAGCAAGTAGAAGAGAAGGAAGCAAAACCAAAGCATGCATTGATGACGCGAGGTGTGGAAGCTGATGGCAGGAGGCCGTGGGAAGGTGAGTGGCATGACTGCCTATTTCCACTGTGCACGCAGTGGTTCCAGATGAAAATATCAGCCATAGCACTCATGCTGTTTGTTTGTTTGCTTGGTCTTGCTTTTTAGGACAAGGTTTCATATAGCCCAGACTGGCCTCAAAATCATCATGTAGATGAGGATGACCTTGCACTTCTGACCCTCTGAACTTCACCTCCTGAGTGCTAATATTATGAGTGTGTGCTATCACACGTGGCTGCATTGCTTTTATAAAAGTTATGTTTCTTGTCTTTTTTATTGTGAGCTCAAGTCTTTAGTGGCTGAACCACCTCTCCAGTGCTGTGAAAGTTAATTTTCCTTAAAAATTTTTCATAGTATTTTTAAGGTTTTAGAACAAATTTGTAGCTAATTAACAAAACAAGGTCTTTTGAGAGGAGTCTAGCGTCTGTCCTTCCCTCTTATGCCCTTCTTTCTCCCTTCATATGGAACCATTTAAAAAGCCTTATCTTTCATTTTAGGACTAGTAGATACAGACCACATTATAAGCAGTTGTGTGTTTATATACACTTGTACATTCACAAACACAGCCTCCCTTCTTAGAGAAATAGATTTTCAGATTTACTGTTATTCATCTTACTTTTCCCTCTAAAACTTACGGTCTATTCTGATATCACTCTATAATTGCATATAGTGATATTAATTTCTCCTTTTTAAATGGCTGTGCAACACTCCATCTGTTTCACTATGTTCCATAGTCCAGATACCCACTTATTGGTAGTTTGGGTTATGTCCAGTTTTTGGCTATTGTAAGGGAGCTACATAAAACGGCCTTGTGTATATGTTCTTCTTTCTTTGTGATCTGTGTCTCCTAATGGGAGTGCATTTTCACCCTGCCTATTATCACTGTAGAGAACCAGAAGGAGAGCATACCAGTGGGGACAATGGAGAGGCTGCATCTCATCAGCACTTCAGGGAAGGAAGCTGACCTCACCCAGGCGGAAGCCCCACTGGGGCAGGGAATTGGAGTTCTTGGCCCAGATCAGCTACTTCCTGGCCACTGGCTACTACCCTCAGAAGCAGAAGCCAGAGCTGCTGAAACATTCAGGGAGAACCCAGGGACTACTCTGGAATTGTCTTCAGCGCCTGTCAGAATCAGTGAGACCTTCACCAGCTTCGAGATGGCACAAAGTGCAGGACAAGGAATACCATCCACCAAGCCTGACTGTTGGTTCTTGGAAGAGGGCATGAGGCTGAATCCAGGGCCTATCCCTCAGCCCCTAGGGACATTAGCTCTAACCAGGGAAGTCCATAGTGGTGAAGAAGAACTTCCAAGGTAAGGGACATTCTTCTATGTTGGGCAAAGGGATTAACTGCAACCCTTTATAGGCAGCATGGCCAGTGGGTTAGTGGCACATGCCACTGTATACAGAAAGCTGTGCTATCTTCATGAGGGGAAGACCTTATGTTTAGGATCTTAGAGCACTTGTATTCACTTACTGGCCACAAGAATTGCCTAGGGGAATGGGGATGAAAAGAAATACCAGTGCCAGAGACAATTCATTTGGTCTGGAGTGATTCTCAGGTATTATTTGTTTGTTTTTTGTCACTATAATGGAGGGTATGGCTGAAAATTAATAACTTTTAGACAAATAACTAACAGATTGGGTTCATAGAACTCTTTACCATATGCCAAGCACTGCTGTAGCCTTTTGCAGGCATTATCTTCATTTTATTCTCGCAGTATTCCCTATAACGGAAGGTGGTTGTCATCTTATATTACTGATGATGAAACAGATTTTCTGAGTGCCACCATCATGTGGAGTTGGGATCTGAGACTAGCTTCCTGAACCTGTGTGCCTAACTGCACATCTGCTTCCTTGGGCCAGCATTTAAGTCCTAAACAATATGATGAAGAGAGAAGGATGGGGCAAGTGGGGTCAGTCTGGGACTTTCAATAAGTCAGAGGTTCTGGAAGTGGAGTTATGGCAGCTGCTCTGATGCTTAGGCCTCGTGCTCAGTAGACACTGTGGGAGAATGAAGACCCTGCTGCATATCAGCCCTGTCTCTATTCACCAGTCCTAGGGTGCAGCACATGCTGGTGCCCAGAGCAGCCTGTGAGGACATTAGACTTTTTACACTTCTCACAGAGGAACTTGTTGCCCCCTGCACCTGCCCTGACCTGTTACTGAGACCCCAAGGCCTAGCACTAGGGGATAATCTAGCATCTTTTTGCTGTGGTAACTGGCAGAGAAGTGAAGATAATTTGTCTGTCTTTGTTCTGGAAGGAAGTGAGAGCCTCCCAGGAACCTTAACAGGTCTTAAGGAGGAATTCCTAGTTGATATCCCTGGATCCAGGCCAGAGCTCTGAATATGAAATCTGTGACCAACGGAGAACTTTCCATGAACTTATTAGGGCCCAAAATGAGCCTGAGTAAGAAGTCCTATCCATCTCTGTTCCAGCCCTGAGCTGGACCTGAGACCTACCAGATCTGAAGCAGGTCTCAAGAAGTGGGGAGATTACCACCTGCCCTTCCTTCCTCGCATCTGGATGTTCTGAGGAAGGTAGACTGAAAACTGGCAGTTCTGACCAGAAGAGACAGCTTGTGTAGACATCCTAAGGCCATATCTGAACAGCACAGTTCTGTCATTGGCAGTGTCTGTGGTGGGTACTGTCGGTGGGTTAGGAAGCTTTGGACACTAAACATGACACAGAGCTACATGACTTGGGGTTCCCTCTTACCTTCTTTGGAGGAAAAGACCAAAGAGGGCTGCAGTGGCCACTGGTCTTCCCACTGGCCACCTGGATACTCCCTCGGCAATTGGCTTGTCATGGTTTTCTGGATCCCTTGGTCAGAGATGAGGACTTATGGTGACTTAGCTTGGATACCACCTTCCAGCCTAACATCATCACCGACCTATATCTAGTCCTAAGTGTTCAAAGTGAAAGGACTTCTGCCTCCTGCCTGCCGATCTCCCATACACACCACTCAGGGCCAGCTGCCGTTCTCAGAGACCCAGAATCTAGGGAAGGCAGGAGGGGTGGGGGTAGGGGGCTCAGTTTTCAACTACTAGAGAAAGGCTTTGTATATTTCCCTTTTTCTTTTTTATTGTGATAAAAAGCCCATAACATAGAATTTACCATCTTAGCCTTTTATAAAGCTTGTGTGGTGCTGGGGATGGAATCCAGGGCCTTGTGTATGCTAGACAAAGACTGCTAACCTCCACCCTTGGCCTATCTTAACCTTTTATTTTTCTTTTTAAAAATCTAAAAAGTGGACCTGGCATGGTGACACAGGCCTATAATCCCAGCACTCAGGAGGCAGAGGCAGAAGGATCTTTGTGGGATTGAGTCCAGCCTAGTCTATATAGTAAGTTCCAGGCCAGTGGGGGCTATAGGAAGACCCTGTCTTGAAAAGACCAGAAGAAAAAAAAATTTTAAGTGAATCTGGACAGATGGCTCAGCAGTTAGGATCACTTGCTGCTCTTGCGGAGGACCCCAAAACCTGGCTCTAATTCTAATCCCAGGGGATGCCTTTTCTGGGTACTGCATGCATGTGAAGTATTTACATACATGCAGACAACACATTCATGTGATAAAAATAAAACCATAAAAAATCTAAAAAGTTGGGACTGGAGAGATGGCTCAGCAGTTAAGAGCAGTGGCTACTCTGTTAGAAGACCCAGGTTCAAATCCCAGCACTCATATGGCAGCTAACACCCTCTTCCGTCCTCCATGGGCACTGTATGACATGGCAACACTTGCACACATGCAGGCATAACACTCACACATAAAAAATCTAAAAAGTTATGTTTGTGTTTCTTTGTGCAGACAGGTTTCTTTATAAAAAGACTTTATTTATTATTTATTTTTCTGTCTGTGAGTATATTCCCACTTCTGTCTGCTGGTGTGCTGGTGTGCCTGGATGGAGGCCAGAAGAAGACATCAGGTGTACTTTTCTATCACTCCTGCCTATTCAAGGACGCAGAGCCTGCCCCTGAATCTGGGACTCAGCTTGACTGGAAACTAGCAAGCCCCAGTGATCCTCTCATTTCTGCCTCCCTCAGAGCTGAGGTTACTGGTATACAAGGGATGTCCAGCTTGTTACATGGGAGCTAGGACCTGAGCTCCAGTCCTTAGGATTGTGCAGACATTTCTTCAGCTTTTTCAGTGACATTTGAGCTTCAAACTTGGAGACAAATTTTCCTTCAGCAAATAAGTGCAGATTAGTAAAATACTGCTAATCTGTGTATAACTCCCAATACACAATTTTATGCCATACTGCATACTCAATTTTTTTGTTGACTTTTTGAGACAGGGTCTTCCTGTGGCCCCAGCTGACCTAGAACTCCCTGTGTAGATCAGGTTGGCCTTGATCTCACAGAACTCTCACTCTGCCTCCTGAAAATTAAGACAAAAAGTCATACCACTATGTCTGACCATGCTCAAATTTTTTGATCTTTTTAGAGCATATTAAAAAATTACTAAGGGGGCTGGAGAGATGGATCAGTGGTTAAGAGCAGTAGTGGCTCTTGCAGAGGACCCGGGTTCAGTTCCTAGTACCCACGTGTTGGCTAACAACTGTCCGTAACTCCAATTCCAGGACTCTTCTGATCTCCTCACAACATGGGTGCACTCAATTATGTTCAGGTAATACACTCATACACATAAAATAAAAATAATAAATAAAATATTTTAAAAATTATTAGAAAATTGGGCAACTGTGATCAGAGATGTTGCAAGCGGTATGCAGTTCTGGCAAGGCAACGATTGGACCCAGGGAAGGCCTTGCACATACCAAGCATGGACTCTACCACTGAGCTTCATCCTCAGCACTTCCTTGTTTTTAACCTCAGGGCCATATTTCTCTCTGCCCAGGATCTCCATCCATGTGCATGAAATGGATACTCCTGGGGAGCTGCTTGTGACACGAAGGGGCAGCCTCAGACCCACTGCCCCTGCAGAAGCTCCAGCAGCTGCCCAACCAGATGAGCAGAACCCACATCCCAAAACACACGGAACTGAGTTGGAAGACCCTAAAGGAGCCACACTATTTCCACCCCTGCCAAAGAAGAGCAGCAATAGGGAAGTGTGTTTAGAAGAGGCACCGGGGCCTGGGACTGAGCCTTTCACAGAATCAGGTTTGGCCATAAGGGACAGGGGAGATGAGGATGTTGGGGTCCCAGGCCTGCAGCAAAACATAATCCTAGGAGCAGGATTCTCGGAGCCTGGAAAGGACCATGTAGCCAAAAGCTCTGGGAAAATTGAAGCTGGAAAGAGGATGCCCCCTGGTGCTGAAGCTGCCATTGTGGTTCTGGGTAAGTGAGTCTGTGGCCTTGCTTGACAGATCCTCAGGTGAGTGAGTGGGTACCTACTTGCAGCTTCCATAGTAGTTTTGGGGACATCCAAGACTCTAGAATACTGGAGGCCAGGATGCAGAAATACGAAGGGCTGAACTTGGATTAACTGTAGTGGTTGAGAGGGAGGGAACTATGTAGCTCAACTTGGGTGGATTTCTCAAAGCTACTTGCCTGCCTGAAGGTTTCCACCATTGGAATAATTTATGCATGAAGATAGGGAAGGCTCTTGTTAAAAAGCAAAAATATGGGGGGCTGGGAATGTAGTTCAGTTGATAGAGTGTTAGCCTAACATGCATGAAATTGAAGCCCTGTATTTGATCCCCAACACTGCATAAAACAGTGGTGCATTCCTGTAATCTTGGCACTTGGGAGACAGAGGCAGAAGGATAAATTTAAGGTCATCCTCAGTTATATAATGAGTTTGAGGCCACTTTGAACTATGAGATTCTCCCCCAGTCAAAAAAAAAGACATTGGCTGATTGAGTGATATGTATAAACCACTGTCAGCCATTCCCACTGTCACTTTTGACTGCTTGCCATCCCAGTGGGAGGTGTCTTCATGTTCTTTTACCAAAAAGATCCTCAAATCTTCCAGCCCTAGAATCTTTCTCTTTGGTGACAGAATTATCTTCAGAGTGCTCCCAAGGTCAGAAGAGAGAGAGGGAGAGAGAGAGAGAGAGAGAGAGACTCCCAAGACAAGCCTTGAACAAATAACCTTCCAACATAAACCATTTTATAACAATGTGATTGGTGTGTACAGTGGATTATATTTCCATCCTTATAATTTCATGTAACATCTTTAGGCATTCATATGACCAGATTAAACAGAAGACTAACCCTAAATACCTTTAGTTTTTTCTTTCCAAGTGCCGGCCACCCTATGTTTCTCCTCTAGATCTATTGTCTTTCTTTGCCACCCTGCTCACTGGAAGCTGCCCACTATGGGCTCCACCACAGGTCCTCTTGCCCTTTAGGGTCTCATTGAGGTCAGCTGTCCAGAGGCCAAGAGTGAGAGAAACAGAGTGGCATGTTTCTTTCACTCCTTCTGAGTGTTTCCTGTAGCCCCTTTTATCTTTAACTACAATGCTCTCATGAAATTATATGAAGCCTGTGTGAATTACTGAAGGCTGTATTGACCCATCCAGAATTCCCTTCCAGATTTTGTCAACAGACTGAGTACAGTTTGTTGACTACTGGCCTAGTGGCCAGGGAAACCGGATTTGAATTCCATCTGTCATTGGCATTCTAAGGGATCTTGAATCTTATCTCTCTGAGACTCAGTTTCTTTTTCTGCCAAATGGGTGGTTCCAGTGAGATGATTCTGGAGACAGAGCTTTGAAGTACTAAGGCTGTAAGAAGGACAGAGAGCTTGCCACCTGGTAACCCAAGTGAAGTTTAGTGGGTTTAGGACAGGGACTGCTTGTAGGAGACTCACAGGTCCCTTCTTATCTCCCTACAGATGACAGCACAGCCCCTCCAGCCCCTTTTGAACACCGGGTGGTGAGTGTCAAGGATACCGTGATCTCAGCAGGCTACACGGTGTCCCAACATGAAGTTTTGGGAGGGTAGGTGCACCATCTGCCCTGATGAGGGGCAAGGAACTAGGATAGTGAGACAGACCTGCTTGGAGGAGGAATAGAGGTATCCTTAAGGTGCAAGTGGCTCCATGTATTAGTCCGGAGAAGTCCAGGAGACCCTTAAAGTAGGGAGATGGGAGATCCATTCCTGAGGTGGTGGGAGTGCCAGCATAGGTGTGGTGAGTAGGCCGGCATGATGCAGAGTGGATGAGAGGGATATTCCCTGGGGTCCAGCATAGCCTATGAAAGAGACAGGAGGTTTTCCCTTAGGCTGTAGAGTAAACCACGTGTGGGTGGTAGAGAAGTTATCTTCCAGATTTCAGGTTAGCTCGCATGGGTGAGGGATGACTAGGCAATATCCCAAGGTGAAGGATAGTTTGTGTAGTGTGTGTATGGTGGAGGGAACGGTGCTCTCTCATGAGTTCAGTGGACTTTTCCTGCTCTCAGCCTGCTGCATTTCTGTCTCTCTGTAGAGGCCGATTTGGTCAGGTGCACAGATGTACAGAGATGTCTACAGGTCTCGCCCTGGCAGCCAAGATCATCAAAGTGAAGAGCATCAAGGAGCGGGTGAGGCATCTGCCCCAGGCCAGGCAGATCCTTCTAGCCAAAATCCAGGCTGACTGATTTCCTTCACAGCCCCCTCCTCCAGCTCCTATTACCTAGGCCCCTCCAGGTCCAGTCTGAACTCGATGCTTTTTGTGCCTCTGCCTTGATTCCCATATTCCACTTAATATGTCACTCACACTCCCCAGACCAGACCACATTTGGGGAGGGGAGCAGCCCAGCATGGCTCTGCCAACATGTTTGCAGGACCTTGGGCAGCAAAGCTCCTTCCTTCTTGGGCCTCTGGTTTCCTGTCTGTGAAATAGGTGGGTGGCTTGAACCAAGGTCTTTTCTGTTACAAGAACATGAACATGGTTTGGGTGGTAAGTCAAGGTGATTGAAGTGTGTGTGTGTGTGTGTGTGTGTGTGTGTGTGTGTGTTGGGATATGCAAGTGGCTCCTCTTCTTGACCTATTTTCCTGGGAAACCCCTTTTCTCTTTGGTTCCATTAGGAGGATGCAAAGAATGAAATCAACATCATGAACCAGCTTAACCATGTAAATCTGATCCAACTTTACGATGCCTTTGAGAGCAAGAACACCTTCACTCTTGTCATGGAATAGTGAGTATCTTAGAGGTGCTGGGGATGACTTTTCTTCATGCTGGGCTCAAGGCTGGGACTGAGGGCCTTCAGTCTAAACGTGCTTTCTCTCCTCTCCCTGTGGGAGTGCCCAGAACTACACCAACCTCTCTTCTCTGGTTTAGCTGCATTAACTCTAGGATAGAACTTGGAGGACAAAGTTATTTTGTCACAAACCAGTGGCCAATATGTTTGATTTGACCTGCAGATGTTATGTCAGTTTGACGTAAACAATTTTTTATTATCTCGTGTGAGTTATTAACATTCGGAAATTGGGAAATATAGACAGAAATTGGAAAATCTTTATATCTGGATTTTCTTTAAAATATAAAGAATCTAGTTATGTTGAATTCACACTTATGTCTGTAAGAGGTGTGCTGAGCTCACAGTACTTACCATGTGTGGACAGGAAAATCCTGTCTCCTATTTGCTAATGTGCCAGTGGTTTATTTGATTATTTTTAAATGATTTATTTTATTACTTACGCGTGTGTGTGTGTGTGTGTGTGTGTGTGTGTGTGTGTGTGTGTGTACATGCAAGAGCCCTGGTGAGGGAACAGAGCACTGGATTCCCTGGAGGTGTAGTTACAGGCAGTTAGCTGCCTAACGTGGGTGACGGCAACTGAATTCCGGTCCTCTGCAAGAGAAGCAAGCACACCTAACCATTGAGCCATCTCTCCAGCCTGACAACCAACTCCTGACTCTGAAACCATGGACTCAGGGCCATTTATTGCTGTGCTTTTGTTGATGTTTGCTTCCTGCCAGGGCTAAGAAGAGAAAGACATTTGTCATGACATATATCTATCAAAAGTGGAAAAGCAGTGGGCTCAGTGGGAAAGTGCTAGTCTAGCATGTGTGAAGCCCTGGGTTCAATCCATAGTGCTGTCCCCCAAGAACTGGAGAAACAAAAGAAAAATTTTGTCTCATATGTGGTCTAGTTTGCCCAATTTAGACTTCTTTTTTATCTTTCAATCCATTGATTGGTTTATTAGTTAGTCAATTTTTTTGATTAGGCTTTCATGAGCCCACATTGGCCTTAAACTTATTGTCTAGCTGTGTGTGGTCTTGAACTGATTCCTCCACTGCCAAGTGCTGGGACTATAGGTATGGGCCACCATGCCCAGCTGCATTTGGGCTTCTAGCCATGTAGTTACTAGTTGACACCCCCAAGCAGCTAAGCTTGAAACCTAGACTTAGATTATCAGAGCCTTAATTATCCACATGAAAAACCTACTGGGAATAGACCAGAGCAAAGGACCAACAGAAAACTCCAGACAGCAGTGTCAGGAGCCCTGTGTAACTAGCCTTGGGTTTCCAATGGGCTGTAACCAACCTTAGACTTACCTGGACTGGCTGCTTTTGGCCTCCTGGTGAGAACAGTGGACAGGTCCTCTGGGAGCTTTGTGAAGTTTGGTGCCTGCATCTCGCTTTTCTCTGGCAGTGTGGATGGAGGCGAACTCTTTGACCGGATCACAGATGAGAGGTACCACTTGACGGAACTGGATGTGGTCTTGTTTACCAAGCAGATCTGTGAGGGTGTACATTACCTCCACCAGCACTATATCCTGCACCTGGACCTCAAGGTCAGTTCTGTCTGGGGACTTGGGAAGGTACCTTCTGAGCTTCTAGTGCCCTAATCATTGAGAGCCCTGGCAGAAGACAGGTCTTGGCTTCCCTTCCTGATTCTGTCATTTACCACCCAATTCTAGAGTCTTGAACAGACCTCTTATGTTAGCTCTCTGTTTTTTTGTGACTTGTGGATAATTGTACTTCTTTAAGTTTCAATATTAAATAATATAATGACCTTTTTATTTACAAATATTTTAAAACTTTGTTTTGGTTGACTGGAGCCATGACTCAGTGGTTAAGAACTCTTGCTGCTCTTCCAGAGGACCTGAGTTACGTTCCCAGCATCCACATTGGGTGGCTCACAACTGCCTATATAACTAGACTCAGGAGATTTGATGCCCTTTTTTGACCTCCATGGGTACCCACACATATGTTGCATACACTTACACAGATACACATATATACACAAATAAAAAAATTTTTTTCTTTTTCTTTATTTTTTTTTGAGTCACAGTCTCACTGTGTATCCCTGACTGGCCTAGAACTCACTTATGTAGACCAGATTAGCCTCAACTTATAAAGATCTGACGGCCTGTGCATGCTGAGTGCTGGGATTAAAGGCGTGCATCACCACACCCTGCAAAATAAAGTAATTTTTATTATGTGTATGTGTGTGTCTATGTGAAAAATCTTTAAAATTCGCTTTTAAAAAGGAGGGATTGTGAGGTGGCTCATGGGGTTAAGGTGATTGCTTCCAAGCCTGATGATTGAGTTTGATCCCTGATACCCACATCATAGTAGAGAACAGAGTCCAGCAAGTTGTCTTCTGACTTCATTACATGTTGTAGCACATAAATATGTGCATAAATGCACACACACACAAACACACCAAATAAATAAATGTAATCATAATTTTTTAAGTTTAAGGAGAGGGCTCCAAAGAGAGAATAGGAGAATAGGAAGTGAATATTTTATATATATATATATATATATATATATATATATATATATATATATATGTAATTGTGAAAAAATAAAAAATACTTCAGGTTCTGGAGAGGTAGCTTAGTGATTAAGAGCACTTGCTGCACAGTCCTAAGGATGAGAGTTTAGATTCCAGAACACACCTAACAAACTGGGTGTCCTGCGTGTATGCCTGTAACCCAAGCACTGACGTGGGTAGAGACAGAAAGAACACTGGGGGATACTGGTTTCCAGCATAGCCGAGGAACCATGTGCTTCAGTTTCAAGGAATCTCTACCTCAGAGGAAAAGGCAGGGAATACTGGAGGAGGACTCCAATGTCCTCTTCTGGCTCCATGCATGTGCTCATCTCAAGAGCATACATCTGCATGAGTGCATACACTCACACAGACATACAAATAAATAAATGAAATTATTTTCTGAAAAGGTCAAGGGGCTGGGGAGATGATTCAGCAGATAAAATGCTTGCTATGCAGGCATGAGGACATGACTTCAGATCTGCAGCACCCTTTTAAAAGTGTGGTGGCATGGACCTGTAATCCCAGCACTGGGAGTGGAGATAGGGTGATTCTTGAGGCTCCCTGGCCAGCCAGCCTAGCTAACTGGTGAGCTCTAGATTCACTGAGAGACCCTATCTCAAAAGTAAGGTGGAGAGACCTGGAGAGATGGCACAGCAGTTAAGAGCACTGGCTGTTCTTCCAGAGGACCCAAGTTCAGTTACCAGCATCTTTGTTGGGTAGCTCATAACTGCCTGGAGCTCCAGCTTCTGGGGATCTGACTTCCTTTTCTGGCTTCTGAGAGTCCTGAAAACGTGGCATTCACACACACACACACACACACACACACACACACACACACACACACTCACACACTGTTTTAAAAGGAACATAATGCTTGTGGTAACAAATATGGGTGATGTAAGCAAAATGCATAATAGTTTTCCTCAGCCAAGTTTCGTGAATGGAGTTCTTTTGTATGAATGGCATTATTCAGGAATATCCACACAGAGGTTACAAAATGCATCTTGATTTTAAAAAAATATTATTGGTTACTGGAGAGATGGCTCAGTGGTTAAGAGCACTGGCTGCTCTTCCTTCAGAGGGCCTGGGTTCAGTTCCCAGCACCCACATAGTGGCTCATAACCATCTGTAATTCCAGTTCAAGGGGATCTGGTGTCATTTTATGGTTCCATAGGCATCAGGCATGTATGTGTTACACATGAAAACATGCAGGCAAACATCCATACACACACTTTTTTTTTAAAAGACAAGGTCTTCCTGTAGCCCCAGATGACCTGGAACTTGCTCTGCAGACCAGGTTGGCCTTGATCTCACAGAAATCTACCTACCTCTGCCTCCTAAGTCTGAGATTAGAGGTGTGTGCTAACAGTCCTGGCACATAAAAATTTCAAAAATCTCAAAAATTGATGTTGGATTGATTGTCCATGTGTGCATGTGCGAGCAGGCACTCACATTTGCAAAGGCATGCATATTCCATGATGCAGGTGTACCATAATGCATGTATAGAGGTCAGAAGACAACTTTCAGGAGTTGGTTCTCTCTCCATGTAGGTTCTTAGCATCAAGGCCAGTGCCAGACTTGGTGGCATGCACATTTACTTGCCATTTTTACAGAGCTTGCATCTTGTTTTCAAAGCTTGCTTCTTTCAGTTAACAATACATTGTAGACATCTTTTCTTACTGTTTTAAAGGCCATCTGATATTCCACTGAACAAGTGCATTTCATTTTCTTTTGTCTCCCAGGAGTGTCCCAGGCCTATCATATCTATAAAATCTCAGGTATGGTCCTGGCTGGTAGTAAGCTCATGGTGGTCCTTTCTGAGATTTCCCATTCCATGCTCACAACAAAAGGGTGTTTCTTTACAACCCATCGAAGGAAGGAGATGTAGTTCAGTGACTCTCTTTTGGAAGATGGGGAGTAGGGTGGCTGTACCAGCAGGGGTGCACGTTGCTCCTTCTGACCATCTTTCCTGATTGGCATCAGACTGTAAAATTAAGAAAGATAGTGGACAGGAAGAGGGATTGGCCTCAATTGTCACTAGAGCTAATTTCAAGGCTCTGGACTAGCTTTTCCATAGAATGAGCAATTAGTAACAGCCTGGGAACCTTCTCTGTGGTTCTGGGTCAAGAATCAGCTTTTGGGGGACATTCCTATAGCCCTGCAAAAGAGAGGCAGTGTTTACTGAACTCATTTCTTAGGAAAGAATAAGACTTTCCTGGTTGTGAGACCTTGGAAAGCTCCTAGAGTCCATCAGTCACAAGGTGGGATACTCCTATTTCCTGGGAGTGTAGAACCAATACCGGATTCCACTCACTGTAAAAGAAAGGAAAATATCTTTTTTAAAAAGTGTGTTTTGTCTGCATGCATGTAAGTGTACCATGTGTATGCTTGGTGCTTGAATAGACCAGAAGAGTTCCAGGTCAGATCCCCTGGGGACTTACAGTCATTTGTGGGCCACCATGTGAGTGCTCCACTCAGTACTCAGTACTCCTTCCCCACAACTTATCAACCAAAAGCAGAAAACATTGTTTCAATCTCCTTCAGGGCCTCAGAGCTGACATACCTAAAAGGAAAAGCATGTCACAGCTAACATTCCCAACCCATGCACTTAGTCATTTTTACAAAACTTCAGATACCCCACCTCCCATGCTGAGGATGGTACCTTTGCATGCTAGGCAAATCTTCTACCACTGACCAATATCGCTAGCCTCCTCTCTCTGTTTTTGAGACTTGGCTTCACTATGGTACATAGTCTGGCCTCAAACTTGCAATACGCTTCTTTTAGCTTTCTGAGTGCCAGGATGGCATCACTCTGCATCACTCTATTCTCCTTGGCCAAACCAGTGTTGCTTTGGTCTTGTTCCTGACATTCTGGGAACTTGGGCACTGGGACTTTTAAAATTTCCCTGACCAGGGGCTGGGATGTAGCTCAGTTGGTAGAGTGCTAATGTATCATGCACAGAGTCCTGGGCTTGATTCCCAGCACTAAATTTTAACTTCGGCTTGGGGGAAGATGCAGGAGGATCAGAAATGAAAGATTGTTCTCAGGTACGTAGCAAGCTCAAGGTCACTCTGGGATACATGAGACCCTGTCTCAAAAAATGCAACTCTGCTGGTGATGCTAATGCTGAGCCAATGCTGAGAACCATCACTCTAAGCCAGTCATCTCACATAAGTGATGCCTGGCCAAGTCTTCATCACAGAAGTGTTCTCTTCGGCTCTCACACAGAATGTGTGTTTACTTACATTTAATGTCATTGTCCACATTTAAAAACATGGAGCTTTCACACAAAACCTGAATTTCTGACTTTTCTTGAGGACTGTAGAAAGATAGTGGACAGGAAGAGGGATTGGCCTCAATTGTCACTAGAGCTAATTTCAAGGCTTTTGACTAGCTTTTCCATAGGATGAGCAATTAGTAACAGTAACAATTAGTAAACTCTGACAACTGTGCCCAGCTTCCCTCTTGGTGAGCAGAAGCAGGGGTTGCCCTTTTACATAGGACAAGAATTCTGCTTCCTCACAGTCTACACCAACTTTTTATGAAAGATACAGTTTTAATTACACATGTGCATATGTGGATGAATGCAGGTGCCCTTGGAAGTCAGAAAGGGTGTTAGATCCCCTGGAGCCACCTGATGTGGGTGCTGGGAACCAATGTCAGGTCCTCTGTAAGAGTAGTCCAGTCTCTTAACTGCTGAGCCATCTCTCTAACCCCAAACCCCAACTCGTACTGTTTCATTAATGCACTTCATTTAGCTTTATTTTCTGTCTACCCCCATGTGGCTGCCCTCAGCCATTCACTTCCCTAGAGGCCGGGAAACGGAGGCCTATGGACAAATAAGTTCAGGCTTCCTTAGCTGGGATAGTAGGGATAATCTCTCTCTGTCTCTCTCTCTTTCAGCCAGAGAATATACTGTGTGTCAGTCAGACAGGACACCAAATTAAGATCATTGACTTTGGACTGGCTAGAAGGTAAGGAAACTCATCCTGATACTCTGACAAAACTCCTTCAGTGGCATCTCTAGCTGTCTTGTATATGGCCTGAGAGCAATCCAATTCTTGAGTTTAGGGGTGGATGCAAGGACGTTCTCACATTTAGTAGCTGGTGGCCTTTGGTTTGCTACTACTACAGCAGTGACTTTGCAGTACAGGCTAATTCCATGTTTCTGAAAGATTGTGGGATTAACTGTGCTTCCAACCACCTGTCTGAGGAGAGGAAAAAGGTCATAGAGGACTGCAGAACAGGGTCCTGGGCAGACTGAATTCTACCAGTTCTCCATTCCTCCAGGGATCAGGCTGAGTTGTATTGTACAATACATCCATCGCCATCTTTGCACTGCAAGAAATCACTAAATTACATACGAAAATGGTATATGGTAAGATGGTGCTATGATTAAGCATATCTGGAGTCATTCGGGACTAATTAGGTCTTGGCATGTGGTGACACAATGAGATCCTTGTTGAAATGAAGATAGTTATGAGTGTTAAGTGGCATCCAATATGGACAGTGCCAAATCATTCTGTAAGAGTAGTTAGGTGCTCCGGTTTTAGAGCATTAAATATTGTATATAATTTAACATTATTTATTTACTTGTTTGTATTTTTGCTCCCAAAGAACTATTTTTTTTCTCTTGCATAATATTGTCTTTATCAGGAATGTACACTCTTGAATGACAGATGACCAGTTGTCATATATTATTTACATGATGCACTCACAATGAGGGAAGACTTCTCTGAGTAACAGAGGGGACAAATGGACAGGATTTGTCATTTCCAGCAGTAGTATTATGCTGGTGAATGTTAAATTACCAGCTCAGAAGAGGTGGAAAGTGTGAGAATATGGCATTTATTTGTAGTATTTGTCAGTTTTTGCAATTTCAAGCTAATGGTATGATATCACAGATGGCAGCATTGGATGCTGATGAACACAGTAGACTCTGGTGCTCTTCTGAGAGCCAGAACTAGTATTAGGAACTAGAGGGGAGGCAGGGGATGACTGAGTTAAGATCTGAGAATAGGATGTGTATGAGCAGGCTGATATAAGGGAAAATATGGCAGAGATGAGGGCACTAAGGAGGGTAGTGAATGTCAGTCTCAAAAGTTTGAATGTTATCTAATAGCACAGAATTTTACCTGACGGAAAGGTGAAGAAGGCTCCACCCAAAATTAGCCAGAAGCCTACTCATCTTGAACTACAGACAGGTTCCCTAGCTGGTCAAGAGCCTTGTTGGCAATAATTTTGCCAGCAGAACCAGAGGCAAAGCACAAGTTCAAAACAGTAAACACACAGAGCCACCTTTAGGAGAAGTCATCTGTGTAAAACTACTGGCCACTGGTGACATCACATATCCAAAACATGATGCCTAGAGAACTTTTCTCAGTGGAAGCTGGCCTGGTAGCCAAACCTCTACCTAGGAAATGGACAGTAAAAGCATCCTTATTTATTTGGGAAATGGGTCATTCAACCAAATAATTATGACAAATTGGCTTTTGCCTTTTTTTTCCTCAAAGTGGCCTACTTCCTAGAAGTGTGTTCTTCCAAGAGGGAGACTCTGTGTGGGAGCAGGCAGGGTGAGGGAGCATATTCTATACTACAGAATAATCAGGTATTTGTAAAGAGGGGGCAAATACTAATTCCCCTTTACTACAAGCTAGAGAAAATGAAATTCTATTTCTTCATGAAGCACTGGAAGATGCTAAGATGTGCTGTAGGAGCCTGACTCCTGGTAGAATGGGAGGTACATTCAAAGCTTCAGAAGCCATGGCATCCAGAAAGAGTTACTGGCATTACCACAGGCTGGGCAGTGAAGTCTTCAGTGAATCCAAGTAGCAGCATGTCAAAGATCAACATATCAAAGAGTCCTAGGATAGGAAATCCCTAGTTTAAGCTGAGTCTCCAGTCTGTTTGAGAGTCTCCTGATGCCCAGTAAAGGGCTCATATTGGAATAAGAACACAAAAATATCTCATCAGGTGCTTTGGATGGGAGAGGGGGCACTTACCTCAAGCCCTGTGGGGTTTCCTATATGATCCTGTAACCATAAAAGGCCTTGTGCCAGAAACTGGAGGGAGGGTTTTGGTAGATATTTTGCATAGCTTTAATGTGAATGTGTCAGCTAGCCATTGCTATGACGCTATTGTATAACAAATGACATCATAACCACTCCAGTGTCTTAAAACACAACAGTTTGTTTTTTATATATTTATGAGCTATACCATGGAGGGAGTGGTATGCTGGATCTAGCTTGATTAGTACTTGTTGTATTAGCTTGTTTCATGATACTTTGTAATCCAGCTGTTAAATACAGCCATAATTAAGGATTAAACAATACAGACTTACAATTAAGTATATCAAATATTAGAATCACTTACTTATTTTACCACATTTTGCTACTACATGCCATTGCTATTATTTATTTTTTTTTAGTATTTTGTTTTTATTTTTTGTGTATGAGTGTATTGCTTGCATGCAGGTAGTTGTGCAATGTTGGGGGAAGTCAGAAAAGAGCGTCAGAGTCCCTGGAACTGGAGTTATAGACAATTGTTATGGACAGAGATATGGGTTTATGCTTCTGTGTAGCTCTTCCCACGTTTTCACTCAGTAACTTCATGATGGTCCCTTGAAAACGACCTTCAGAAATCAGTGTTTGCACTACCAAAGTTGGTAATTACTGAAAGTCAAGGACGAAAAAACTGAATAGCTAATTGTTGAACATTGACTGTACATCCCTAGTTAGGATCACTGATATAGCTTGGCTCAGTTAGGCTTAGATCTACTAAGATGCAGGTCTATGAGGGCAGACATGCTCTGTGTAACCCTCTTCTCACGGTGATGATACAGGAGCGGGAGGGCAAGCTCTTATGGCTTAGCTTGGAATTGGCCCAATGTTATTTTCACACATATTCCAGTAACCAAAGCATCTCATATGGCCAACCCCAGAACCACTGGGATGGGCGAGCTATTCCACCTGTGGAAGGAACATCAAGTCTCATGGCACAGGATATGGAACTATGACACTATAAGGCACACAGCTACCTCTTGGAGCCCTACCTTCATTTCTTTTGAATATATATTTGGAAGTAGAATTGCTAGATCACATTGTAACTCTGTTTTAAATGTTTGGCCACTTTTCTAGGTTTTGGTGTGTGTGTGTGTGTGTGTGTGTTTGTGTTTGAAGAGCAGTCTGACTCTATCCTTATCTGCATTGCCTAATGATTCCAAATTCTCTACATCTTAGTCAACACTTGCCATTTTCTCTCTTTCCCTGTGTGTTTTAGCACCGTAGACATTTATGTGGGAGTCCCGCAGAACCACACTGTAGTTTTAATTTGCATTTCCCTAATGAGCATTGCTGATGAACATCTTTTCTCTTCCTCTAATTCTTAGTATTATCTCTCTTGCCACATTGTGCACACCAACAGCAATCACTGGCCAGCGGCTTCTACCCCACTTGTTTTTATGGTTGCCTGTCAGGCTAGATAGACTGATATTCATCACTCTTCGGATTGTAAATGCCTAGAGAAGGACTGTGGTTTTCTGCTCTACTGTTAATTTAGAAAAGCCCGGCAGTGTGGATGTGGGACCTAGGCAACAAGCCTAGCACGTAGGGTGGGGAAATGTTTCCTTCAAGCATCCACGTGTGCATCTACATCTTCTCTCACACCTCACTCCCATGGTGCTCTGCACTCCCCTCTTTCTCCCTAGGTACACGCCTCGGGAGAAACTAAAGGTGAACTTTGGTACTCCAGAGTTCTTGGCCCCGGAAGTTGTCAACTATGAGTTTGTCTCATTCCCCACAGACATGTGGAGTGTGGGAGTTATCACCTACATGCTGTGAGTACTCAGGGGCTTTGCTCTGGTGGAACTTGGGCCATCCATCTTACTTTAGTAGTCTTAGAAACAGAAAAACTTAGAACACAAGTTGGGAAGTGCTCCTAGGAACACTTACAGAGGAGCAGGGTAGTGAGATGGGAAGAAAGGCGGCCAGCTAAGGGTGGGTTCAAATGGATCGGATTTCTGGTATCACTTAGAATAGCTTAATATATGGCTAAGTGTAGTGGCACATGCTTTTAGTTCCAGCACTTGGGAGGCAGCGGCAGGTGATCTCTGTGAATTCTAGGCCAGCCTGGTATACATACTGAGTTCTAGGCCAGCAGGGGCTACAAGAAGACCCTGTCTCAAAAAGACCAAAAACATATAAATAAATAAATAAATAAAATTATAAGCAGATTTCATCCTCCAGAATAAAGGCCTTAGTTCATTTTTGGTGATGAAGGCCTTTTTAAACTTCAATAGTGATATCAAAGTCATAGACTGATACCCAGATAAAAAATAATAACAAAGTATTAATGACACAGAAGTCAGGCGTACCTGTGGAAAACTGTGGACTTGAATTCTCCTAGGGAACTCTGAAATCCATTGTGGACCACCCCCTCAGTTATTTTATCAGAGGGGTGAGAGAGCTGGATATTTACACCATGATTCTTAGTGGTTATTGTTTGTGAGTTGATCCTATGTGTGGTGGCTGGAGGCAATTTTCTGATACTTCTGAATGGTGAAAACAAGATTTAAATGGAAAGCCATCTTGCAAAGAAATACAGGTGCCTATGTATAAGTGGGTGAAGTGTGCTTTTGTGTTAGGCAACCTCATCACTTCTGACACAGGCTGCCCTTTTTTTTTTTTTTTTTGACTTTGGACTTCCCTTGGCTGTTTCCTTAGGGGTGTTCTACTTTCATTCTTGTTGCTATGATAAACTGTCTGATCCAAAGCAACTTAGGGGGAGAAAGGGTATATTTCTACTTATAGGTAACAGTTCATTATTCCCTGTCAGGAAAGTCAGGGCAGAAACTCAAGGAAGGAACTTGCAGAAATCATAGAGGAATGCTGCTTGCTGGCTCACTCACAGACCCATGCTTAGCTAGCTTTCAACATATAGCCCAGGACTACCTGCCTGGGGAATGGTGCTGCCCACAATAGGATAGATCCTTCTATATCAAATAATAAGCAAGACAGTTCCCCACAGGCCAACCTGATCTGGGAAATTGCTCAATTGAGACCTTGTTCTCAGGTGACTCCAGGCCATGTCAAGTTGATAGCTAAAGTTAACCAGGACAGCCAATATCACATTTGGCTTCTTGTCTTATTGTTTTTTTTATGTATTTATTTTTGGTCTTTTTGAGACAGGGTCTCCCTGGAGCCTCAAGTTACCTGGAACTCTCTATGTAGACCAGGCTGGCCTTAATCTACCTGCCCCTGCCTTCCACGTGCTGGGATTAGAGGTGTGCACCACCGCCCCTGACTTCTTATTCTTAAATAATGGCCACCCAGTGTCCTTGTACTTTGTGTCTGCCGCAACAGGCTGGGGAAGCTTAGAGCCCCAGAATTCGTCTCTCTGCTCTAGCAGCCTAGGAAAGACAATTGAAAAACTGGCTGGAAGGACACAGTATCTAATGAGCTTGGTTGTCTCAGAGAAATAGAAAGCTGGTTTTAAATTAAATACATACTTGATTGGATACATTGTGTGGGACTCCAGTTTTTTTATATCAGAGGTGGGGAAAGACTGACCTATGATAGGGGATTGTTCTTTTTTTGAACCCTCTTTGCTATGATTAGGTTGGCTTGAGCTTGTGTTTTCTCTTTTCTGTCCAAGCTTGTTGGCAAATGTGGGTTGCACATACTGATGGTCCTTTCTCTCCTCCATAGACTCAGTGGTTTGTCCCCATTTCTAGGGGAAACAGATGCAGAAACCATGAATTTTATTGTGAACTGCAGCTGGGATTTTGATGCTGACACCTTTGAAGGACTGACAGAGGAAGCCAAAGACTTTGTTTCCCGGTTGCTGGTCAAAGAGAAGAGGTAACTTTTATTGCTGGTTACTCAATGGACATTCTAGTGGGCCTTGATTTTTGTGCTGGGCTGGACTGCTGAACTCTTTTTAAACTGAAGTTTTGCAGTTTTCATACAACATAGTTTGATGGTGTTTAGATCCCCTCCCCTATTTGCACCTCTCCTTATTGCCCCCACCCAATTTAATGTACTCTATTATATATACCTACACACACACACACACACACACACACACACATATATATATATATATGGCCTATAGTCTAATTTGTGTCTCCACATGTGGGTCCATCCACTGAAGCCTGGTTAACCTACCAAGAGTCCCATCCTTGAAAGGGAATGTCTCTCCCAATCACAGCAATCACAGCAGCCATTGGTTGCCAAAATTTCCCTTCAGGATTTCTTAATCTGTTACTTGTTTAGAACATTAAAAGAAACAGAAAAGGACAAAGGAAACAAATTAGAAAACAACTAGGAACATAAGCTCTACACAGAGCTTTAAAAGGGGGTATATTAGAAATCTGTCCTATTTCCAACAATCACTTATAATAGGCTAATGTTGAAAAAAAGTCTAGATATGCAGACATCTTTCCCAGATTACAGGTCTCAGGGCTTTGTTTCTTGGTCAGGAAGGACTTCGTAGGCTTCTGCAGTTGTATCAAAGTCATAGATTGAAATAACCAATGACAATGAAGGTATTAATGACTCAGGAGAAAGGCTAGGCTTTGACAGCTCACTGGTCTCTGATTGTGAAAGTTTCTAAGCGAGGAAAAAATAAGTTAGTTGATGCTTTCTCTGTAAGGAGAAATGAGTTTCTTTGAAGTATCATGTTCTTCTTAAGAGCAATCTCAGACTCAGCTGACCTTCCTACTGTTCTGCCTTAGTTTCCCAGCCTGCCACAGGAGGTGGTGGTGAGTCACTGGGGCACATTCATTCAGTGGAGATCAGAGAATATTTTACTGACAACATACTGGCACTTTTAAGGAAGGTAACTTTAGACATTTTTTGGTACATCTTACTGAGTAATCAGCTCATTCCACTGGCTCAGACCTCCCACCCAATGGAATAGAGCTTTCTACAATTAGAAAAGCTAAAAGTATCTACTGCTGTTTGACTTCACAGCTGCAGAATGAGTGCTACACAGTGCCTGAAACACGAGTGGCTAAATAATCTGCCTGCCAAAGCCTCACAATCCAAAGTTCGTCTCAGATCCCAACTATTGCTGCAGAAATACATGGCCCAGAGAAAATGGAAGGTATTTTGTTTTTCTTCCAGGAAAAGCAGCATTTGTCTTCTGTCCTTTAAAGGAATTGTAGCTAAGTTTTTACTTACACATTGATTCTGAGTAGAGGTTCTTAAAGGGGGAAAAGTCCCTTTTATATCACAGCTCCTAGAATGATTAAAAGATGCCACACACCAGAAATAACTGGCATAAAAGTGATGTCTAGTATGTAGTTGTACAGAAACTTGAATTACCAGGCTGAAGCTAAGCCTTTATTCTCAGTGGCGACAGTAGGATATCTCCTGGCCCCGCTACATGCAGTTTGAGGCTTGATTCTTTTACATTTCAGAAATTCAAGATGGGAAAAGAAACTTCATCAAGACTTTAAATTTTGTTTATAACAGAGCTCTATAGTACCAGGGACACAAAACTTATCTTAATAGCAATTGTTTTCCAGGGAACTGGCTTTTCAAAATTTTGGTTGACTTAGATCCCCATGAAAAATTAGAAACAATAGGGCTTGGCTCTTGGCTCAGGTAGTGTGAGACTCTAGGTTTAATCCTCAGCATCAAACAAACAAGTCCCCCCAACCCCAACCCTATCCCAAACCAAGAAACAGAAAACGAAACCCAAACCCAAACACTTTTCCAGTACATAAGCATAAATATACACATTGACATGAAGCAAAAATTTCACATTATTAGAGTGTGATACATCCTATTTTCTTTTTGTATGACATTTGCTTTCATTTGAAAAACTGGTCCAGTGAAAAGGGCAGAATGTTTCTTCTCACGTCATGCTTATCCCAAACATACCTTGTGACTGTTCTACCATGATTATTTCGAAAACCTGTTTAGATTATCAGTTTTAAACAAATTCAAGTGGCAAGACTTAAGTATTTTGTTCTTAAAGTACTTGACCTAAAGATATGCATTTTCTTCTTTTTCTTTACTTCAAGAAACATTTCTATGTCGTGACTGCAGTCAACAGATTAAGGAAATTTCCAACTTCTCCCTAATCTTCCAACTGTGCTGTTCCACTGGGCCCAGAAATTCTTGTGGCAAGATGAAGTGGTGATAGAAGAGATAATTGAAGACCTTATATAATTTGACCTTTTACTATTATTGATTCTTACTTTGCAAAGAAGAGAGAAGGAAAAGGAAGAAAAAAAGTTATGCTATTGCTTTCCTTGTGGATGGAAAGTGTTCTTTAAAAAGAACCCTATGAACCTTTCCTTTGCCTTGTAAGATCACTAAGTTTGATGTGCTGCTTCCTTTCCAGTATTCCTACCTTTGGTACTAGGCATGCTTAAGATGGGTAGGAAAGTCCTACTTGGATTTTGTCAAATTTAAATTCCAAATAACTCCATAGGAAGGTTAGGGTGGAACTGGGAGGAGTTAGGAGTGCAGGGTGCAAGTGATCAAAATACAGTGTATGAAATTCCCAAAGAATTAATAAAAATATTATATTAAAAAAAGAACTCAGTAATTTGTCCTTTCAACTTTGATCAGAGAAGCTTCTTTTTGCAGTGGGTAGTAGTTAATGCAGTCATAGGTAGTCCATGCTGTGGATTGCTAACAATGAGGGAGGGAGGGAAAAGATAGTCTCCCAAAATGACTCACCCCCTTCACTTAGGTCTCATATTCTCAGTTTCTATCATCTCCCTATCAAAGGATAAACTCACCTCTACCACTTATCAAATTATGAGCCCATCAAAAGCAACACTGGTTAAAATCCTCATGGTCTAATCACTTCTCAAAACTCCTACATCTGAACATTGCTGCATTGGGGACCAAACCTTCAACACATGAGCCTTTTCAGACATTTCATATTTAGACTGTTAACAGCCACGTAACCTTAATTTGGTTAAAATCATCCCTCACATGATGCCTCTAACAGTGTTTCAATATCTATAAAGGCCCTCATCTACAGTGTTAAAATAGTATTTACTAAGGTTATGTTTTTCAGTGCATGGTTATCAAAGAAAATCAACAAGCATTGCTCATTTTCTAATATGGTGCTAATGTGTAATTTATTGTTAGGCCTCTGTATGCAAGTATTTCTATATATCCAATATCTATTCACTATTTCTTCACAGCAGATATTGTACTAAATGCTTTCATGTACTGGGTCAGATGTTCCTCCCAGACATTCTATGCAGTAGTACCATTTTTTGCTTTTTCTTTGAGATGGGATCTCATGTATACCAGGTTGGCTCCAAACTCACTATGTAGTTGAGGATGATTTAAAAAAACCTCATTTTCTTGCCTCCACCTCCCAAGTACTAGGATTATAGCAGTGTACCAAGTCTAGTTTAATACAGTGCTAGACACCAAACCTAGGACTTCATGTATGACAGACAGCCATTCTACCAACTGAACCACATCCTTAGCCACAGTAGTAACATTTTTATTCTTACTTTATAGATGATACGTACAGTAGTTAATTTGTTCACGTGAGTGACTTTGAATGCCTAAGCAGGGTGAGTCTTAAATCTAGGAATTCTGATTCAAGTTTGGGTTTTAGAGAATAGTGAGGCTCAGTGTACAGGAACTTGGGCTTTTTTCTTTTTTGAGTAGACATAGATTTTGGCCTAATAAGGATTACTCAAAGCTATGACAACCACAACACAAATACATATAAAAACATTTATTAACTTAGGCTATATATTGATTTAGTGAAATTAAAAAACGATAAAAACAAATCTGAGATTCCTTTCAGCTAGAAATTTATATTCTAGGTAAGTCAGGAGACTACCTCTTGGGCTTAACACAGAAGCAAAACAGTTCCAACTCTATACTGATAGAGAGAACAGACCTGAGAGGAAATGAGTCTATGGTAGGCACTATGGTCACCTAATACTTTATGTAGGACTTGGCTCCAAGTCTAGCTTATTCACTATTGAGACTATCCTCAGTATTTCCTGTTGCAAGTTTAAACAAACCCCCAAACTCTTTAGTCTCCCAGGAGTAAACCATCAGATTGCAGCAGAGCCAGTCAGAAAACAGAAATCACTTTGCTGTAGTCCTCTGAGCACTGGCAGCATTTTCCAAAATTTTCCTTTTCCATTCTTCATAATCTTGTGTCAGATCTTCATCTTTCTGTGGTTCATGTAGAGTCTCTACTACCTTCTCTATTTCTGAAAGGTACCAGAAGTTAACTTCAAACTTATGTTTACAAATGACATAAAAAAAGTACATTTAAAAAATACCTACTTCAATTAATTAAGATAACAGAATTAAGATACTACAGTGAAACAAAAATGGCAACTATCACTTTTCTTTTTATATATGCATAGCATTCCAAGACATCTAATAATATCTCAATTAACTCCACATCTACTTTAAGAAGTGAGTCTTAATATTAATCACATTTATAGATTAAGGAACTGAAGCTGGGGGCTGGAGGGATGGCTTAGTCATTAAGAGTACTGACTGCTTTTCTAGAGGACAGGGTTTGATTCTCAGCACCCACACGGAGGCTAACACCATTCACAACTCCAGTTCCAGGGGAATTTGATGCCCCTCTTCTGACTTCTGTGGGCACTGTATGATATACACAGGCAATACACTCATACACATAAAACAAAAAACAGATAAAATATTAAAAACAGGAAACTGAAGCTTGTAGAAATTGTGTAACTTTTTCATAAAATCACAGTAGGTGGTGGTAAGCAAATAAAAGAGGCCATAATAATGAGACTGTCATTGTAGTTGAAATTCTTATTTCTTATATTTATTTATTTGGTCTTTTTGAGACAGAATCTTCCTGTACTCCAGCTGACCTGGAGCTCAGAGATCTGCCTGCCTCTGCCTCCCTCCTGGGATTAAAGGCATGCACCACCATGCCTGGCTTAATTCTTATGTAAGCCAGCTGGAACTTAATTTGGAAACATATTTGTAGCAAAACCAAAACAAACAAACAACAAAAACTAGTCAACCGCAAACAGTTAACCATAACATTGATTACCCAAGTAGGAATCTCCCATTAGACCAGGCTTAAATATGACAAACGAATAGCTTTACCCACTAGGGATCTTTCTGCTCTGCGTCTAAGTCTAGTCTATACGGTATGGATTTTTCTAAACCTATTTTGGACTTGGTACTGCTTTAATTCATGAGTCAGTTTGTACTCAAACTCTTGTTTAATTTGTCTAAAAATTTTAACAAAGACAAAACAGGATTTGAACTCAGGCTATTTAGCTTCAGATAGCACACACTTTTTAAAACAAATTAAGGTTTTTTTAAAATTTAGTCATTTCAGATATATTCTTATATTTATTTATTCATACTTTGTCTATTGAGTGTTTTGCTTGCATGTATGTAATGCACCACATGCCTGCAGTGTCTTTGGAGACCACAAGAGGGTGTTAAATCCACTGGAACTGGAGTCATATGTGGTTGCAAGCCACCTGATAGGGGTTTTTGGAACTGAATCTGGGTCCTCTCCTACAGCAGTGAGTGCTCTTAACTGCTGAGCCATCTCTCTAGCAATGAGAAACACCTCTGTTCAATTAATTATTTGTTAAAGGGGTGTGGTGTTTTTGTTGTTGTAAGACAGGACATTGTTATGTAGACCATACTAGCCTGGAACTCACTATATAGACCTAGCTGGCCTTGAACTTGCAGCAACTTTCCTGAGTCTGCCTTATGAATGCTGGGATTACAGGTGTGCACAACCATGTCTGGCTTGAAAAATGGGTCTTATCAAGTAATTAATCAGGATTTTCTTTAGGGCTTGACATCACAAGAATCCTCACTGTAGTAATGCATTACATTCATTTCATTTTCAGTATAGTGTGCTAGTAAAGCACTACCTTTTGTGGGTGGTTCATCCACTACCTTCTTTTTCTTCAGTGTTGTACTAGCTAAATCTCCAGACTCTCCTTTCAGAAAAGAAAAAAGTAATGAAAGTTAATTTTTATATTTTTCAGTTTTAGTATTTGGACATACAGGCCCCTAGTTGTATCCCAAAAATTAAGTATTCTGTAGGACTAAGGCATGGTAGGAAAAGGCAAATAATCTTGCTCTTCTTTTCTTGCTACCTCTTCTTAGACTTGAAAATCACATCTATCCTAACTACCTAACACAGAGGCTGGCATTTAACCTGGGACTTTCTTTCTTACTTTCTCTCTTTCTTTTCTGAGACTGGGTCTCAAAAACTATATAGCCTTAAACTCAGAGATCCACCTGCCTCTGACTTTTGAGTGCTGGCATTAAAGGCATGAAACTACCATGTATGGTTAACATAGGAGTTTCTTAAGGAATTTTTTTATTTTGGGTACTAAAATACTTGTAGAAACATTGGTTTTCTCACAAAAAATGTATCTAGTCACA
This sequence comes from Eospalax fontanierii, assembly GCA_035773235.1. Classification (NCBI taxonomy): domain Eukaryota; kingdom Metazoa; phylum Chordata; class Mammalia; order Rodentia; family Spalacidae; genus Eospalax; species Eospalax fontanierii. The sequence continues at coordinate 6,568,915 of CM069552.1, read as the reverse complement.
TTAAATAATAAATTAGCATTTTTCAATGTACCATCCAAGTCCACATTTTCAAATGGGATGTTCTCAGACTACAGAATACTCACTGTTGATTTGCTGCCCAATCTTCTCTAACTGCTTACACAGCCGATCGACTATAGCTTTTTTCACACCAGATGAAGTTATCATTTTGGTTTTATCCACTTTTAGCTTTAGAATTCTACAAAAGAATCCACAAATTGCTTTTATCCAGACAAGTAGTTTTCTTGTCAAATCAATCTGATTGTAAACTTAATATCTTTTTTGGTCTTTTTGAGACAGGGCTCCCTGTAGCCCCAGCTGGCCTGGAACTCACAGAGTGGCAGGATTAAAGGCACTGGGCTTATTACCTTTTTGCCCATGCTTAATTAAGATTCTCCAACTGTTCAGTTTTCCCTTTATTCGAAATGTCATTAGCCAGAATCAAGCAAATTTACTTTTTAAAGCTTTTATTAGATTAAGAGTTAAAAAATCTGTTCTGCACTACATGGTGTAAAGATGTGCTAGGGCTTCACGCTAAAGATGTTCCTGATTTGCAGACTGAGCATCTTTGTTTAAACAGCAGTACCTTATCTCTCTGCGCCATTCCTAAAGTCCAAATCTTGTTCATATCCTTCTACAACAATAAATAACAAGAAATCCCACCACAAAACAAAGTTCTTCCTCAAGATAATGGCCTGCTTAGACACTTCCTGATGAGCGTAATATAATTTTAAATGGATCTGGACTAGTTTCAGTTTTCTGCAGTATCAGCCATATTCCCTCCCTATACATATACCTACCGGCACTGAACTGACATTTTCTATGAATGACGATCACTCCTAGGTATGCTGCTAAAAGAGATCAACATAACTAAATTAGCAGCTAGAGTGAGAAATCTTATTTTTTAATGGTCTATTCCATTTTCTTCCTAGAATGTTTTCTGGTAAGGTGAAGTAACAGAAATTGAGACAAGGATATCAAAAATTATTAGTATTTTGTGGTAATAAGTCAGTATATACATAGGTAACTTACATTTTAATGATTCAGATGTAAGAATTTATCAGGGGATGTTTTAAAAATCAAATGAAGAACAGTTGCAGGCAGTACTTTTTATTTTTTATTTTTTTCATGTTATTTATACGAATATTTTGTCTGCATCTAAATACTCCCATGTGTGCAGTTCCCATGGAGACCAGAAGAAGGTGTTGGATTCCCTGGAACTGGAGTTGGACAGTTGTTAGCTGTCATGTGGGTAGTGGAAACTGAACCTTGGTCCTCTACAAGAGTAGTCAGTGCTCTTCACCACTGAGCCATCTCTGCAGCCCCAGTCAGTACTTAAAAAGCAGACTCTAACATTAGAATACCCCAGTTACATACATAGTTATACTAGGCAAATGAACTTCTTGAAATACTAGAGTTATATTATGGGTTAAACTGAGAATTTGATCACGTAGTCACAAATCCTAGTGTTACCTTTATAGGAAAAAGTGCGCTCTAAGTTGAAATCAGTTAAATTAGAAGTATTTTGGGGGGAATGAATACTCACAAATTGGCAACATTTCTGATTAAAAGAATACTAGTTGGGGTGTATTGGCACACTGGCACACATATGCTTGTAATCTGCTGAGGCAGAAGGAATTTAAGGGTAGCCTATGCTAAATAGTGACTTCTAGGTAAGAATGAACTAGAGAGCAAGATCCTGTCTGAGAAAAATAACAAAAACCCCTCCAAAACATAACCCACAATATCTGCCCTCCCGCCCCCCAAGAACACTTACTTGCATGCTGAAAGTAGTGCAGCATTGGTGAAGAGCGGCCTGGATAAGTCAAGATCTGCTTGCTGGGTTTTCGCAAGACTGGACTTATAGCTAGGGGACAGCAGTGTTTGTGGAGTTATTTGTCAGAGAACAGCATTTCAAAGGGAATGCAATGAAAACAAATTAGAAGACCAAAGAAAAATCAGGAGTAGACTAGACTGGCTTCAACTCTAAATCCTGACTCATCTGCTCTTAGCATCAGTTTGCTGGCTGTACCATAACAATCAGCTTACATAACTAGTCTGGTCTACAAAGCAAGTTGCAGGTGAGTTAGGTTTATACAGGGTGACCTTGTCTCAAAAAAGACCAACTAACCAAAATTTATATATGAGTTTTTGCCTATATGTATGTATGTGCACTACTTGTGTACCTGGTACCCGCAGAAGCCAGAAGACTGTTTTGGATCTTTTGGAATTATAGTTGCAGACAGTTTATGCGCTGTTATGTGGGTACTGGAAACTGAACTTGGTCCTGTGCAAGAGCAGTAAGTGTTTTTAAAATGTTATGACATAAACATGTTGTTTTCACTTTTAGCACCTTTTTTTTTTTCTTTTGGTGTTTTTGAGACAGGTGGCCTGGAATTTCCTATGGAGACCAGATCTCACAGAGAGCCACCTGGCTCTGCCTACCAAACACTAGGACTAAAGACATGTGCCACCACGCTTAGCCCCACTACTTTTTTTTAATAGAAGGAAACTGTTTAATCCTTAGCAACCCCTGCCCCCCACCCCCAGCAAAATTAACCAGAATAGAACACTGGGTAACTTTGTTGCCTCCATCAGTATAAATTTTCAATTAAGGTTCTGTATATCCATACCTTTGCAGTATCTTTGAAGCCATGTTCACTGCTTCTGTGCAGCTGAACTGTACAGCTAGGTCTCTTATTCCAATATTTGAGTTCAGCCCTAGTAAACACTCAAAAGATTTAAGACAACTCTGATACATCTTCTTGTTCAAACCAGAAAGTTTAATCAAATAAGCCTTTGAAAGGAAAAACATAGAAATTCTAAGTTCAATATATTAGTACCCTTATAAATATTTAATAGGCAGTACTAACTGTATACCAATAGTTAATAAAAAAAGCAATCATGTCATGTAGACTACTGTTTAAAGAACTCATAGTATAGAAAGGCACAATCATGCATATATATAAATAATTCAAAACAAGTAAACAATACAATATGTACAATATCCAAGCTATATATGGTTATTGATTTTTCAGCAATGGCACTAAATGTGCAAATTTCTGGAAAAAAGAATAAGGGAAGCAGTGGGAATAGAATGAGGAAGGTACAGATTGGGGAAGGTACATATCCTAGCAAGCAGGAGACTAGGAAACAGGAGAATGCACCATTGTGGAAAACCAACTATGCGGGAGTCAAGGAGAGCTTCACAATGGCTATAACAATAAGGCAGAGTCAGGCAAGACTAAACAGAACTTGAATTCCAGGAAAAAAAGTACTGTATTTAAAATGCTACAAGTCATTAAGTGAGTTATCATTGCTTGTGGTGAGGCAGGGTAAGAGACTAGAGAATCTGACAGAAAGCAAACACAGCTTTAAAGGATACATCCATTATGAAAGAAGTACTGTGGGAAGTGTATTAAGCATATGCATAATAATCAGTGACATGATCATTTTTATCCCCATTTTATGAAGTTCATAGAGCCAGCAAACAGTGTTGACATTTGGTCTCAACATGTGGCTTTTCTCCAAAGCTGCTTTTCTAATAATTATGATATTGAGGTCAATAAAAAATAACTTAGGTTTCTAAGTATGTGCTTTAGAAGCATGGAAAATAGCTTCTAAGAAAGATATAGACAGGGAAACTAGGTAAGAAGGAATTCAGAACACACTACCAAAAATATTTTTACCTAACTAACAAAACATTAAGGATTTTGACTACAGTCTAGTTCAGCTGTGATGGTTAATCTCAACTGTCCAACTTGATGAGATCTAGAATCACTTGGGAGATGAGCCTTTGAGCCTCTATAAATGTTGATTAGGTTAACTGAGATGAGAAGAGCTAACTTCTGTACCACAATGGGCTGTATTCTTGAACTGTGAGCTGAAATAAATCTGCTCTTGAATTGCTTTTGCCAGGATATTTTATCACAGTAACAGGAAAAGAAAACCAGATTAAAACTAAATGGTTAAGCTTTGGTATTGTGCTAGCTCATTCAGACAGTCAAGGGAAGCTTACCCTATCCAAGGGGCAAGTCATACAGGAAGCTGCAAGGTCCAGGCAAATGACTGCATTGCTGGTTTCTGTAATATGTGCAGACAATCCAATGCACTTCACCTGGGACAGCCGTAAGTACTCTTCCGCTTTCCTGGTTAAAGGCAGTATGTTTACTAAAATTGTTCAAAAGTTCGCCCAATAGTTAGGTAAAGAATGAATACTGTGGTCTTCACATTGAACATGATTACTGTGCAAGTTCATTTGGGGTTGGGAAAGAAGAACAGATTCTTTGGAGAGAGGAAGTTCTTCAAATAGGCCCCAAATGACTCCAGGCTTTACTGTCCTTAAATGCTTTTAAAAAGTAAATTCAGGCGGGTCATGGTGGCATATACCTTTAATCCCAGCCCCCTGGAGGCAGAGGCGGATCTCGGCGAGTGCAAGCCACACTCGTGTACATAGTGTGTTCCATGCCAGCTGGGGCTACGGGGTGACCTTGTCTCAAACTCTCAAACACACACCAAAGAAAAAAGTAAATTCATATCTCCCCCAAACAATCCCTTTCCTCCTTCCATTACTTGAACAAGTATGAACAATTAAAGATAGGCAGGTAGGTCTGATCAGATATTCTTTCCTTCTCCTCCTTTAAATAAATGGCTTAATTTGGGGGACTTGCGAAAGAAAACAGATTCTGGGTCTCCTTCCCAGTTCCCAGTCAGTACGCCTGGGGTCGGTGGGGGCACGAATTTTTATTTCTAACTGCTAAGCTGACATCGTTGCTGTAGAGTCAGGATCACACTTTGAGAACTGCTCTTTTAATGATTATGGAGTCCTATCTACAAATTTTAAGAATTATAAATTGTATCCTTTTCCTACCCCCACCCAACTGCCGAAGCACGCTAGGCTGCAGTGGCTTTATTTCCAACCACGGATCTTGCAAAGATCCTCCCACACTTAACCGCTTCTGCAACGGATATTATCCCGACCGCTTTCACCACATATTCCCATGCATTGCACCTCCTAACAATCTGATCTCACCAACTGGGGCCTTCTGAACTTTCCCGCAAAGCACCTCATTCCAGCACTGCACTCTACTTACAACTGTTCTATCTAGGCCTGGCGACTTGGTGGTTTCCACTGCGTCTGTACGCGAGGCTGGCTTCCGACTGTAAACAGGTTCTCGAATCCAAGGTTTCCCCCTCTGACTCGTTCCTTTTCCGACCCCCGTGCACCCGCAGAGGCAGCCGTCTACAGGGCCTGCTCAACCGTTCCCTACGAACCGCCCCAGTCTCACCCAGGCCGGTGTGCCATCATGCCCGTACCGCCGAAAGGACCCGGGGCCGCGAGGTAGGGTCCTCTTCGGCGGCACGCACCGCCACACTCACCTCAACACCCCGGGTTCCGCGAGGCCCAGGCGTGGGGCGAGGCTGCGGATCACTTCCGACCCCATTGCTGGAAAAAAGCGCGAGAAAACCCAGCGGCGCTCGGAACGCCAGGACCCACCAGGATCGACCCCCCGGCGCGTCCGGATTGGCTCTTACAAGACGTTGAGACTGTCACACACCAATCCTGACCTTTCTTCTGCGCATGTGCACCACGGGTGAGCTCGTTAGTGCGCGTGAACGAGCGCTGAGGCTCCCCAAGTCCTTCCTTAAATTTGTCTTTCCTTCCCCGGGGTCCGCCTCTGCGAGGTACCCAGTCGGGTTGGGTCCCGTCCCGTCCCGCCCCGTCCCGTCACGCCCCGCCCTGCCCACTTCCACACACCCCCGTCTGTCCCGCATTAAGTAGTGAGCTCCCCAAGCCACGCGAGACTTGAAGCGGGCCAATGGATCAGCCCCTAGTAGCCCGAGGGCGGGACTAGAGAGGGCGGGGCTCGGAAGGGCCCAGTCACCTGACCGCGGGCGGCTCGGGCGGAGTGGGCTCTGCTTGCCGTGGGCTCGGGAGTCGCCATGGTGAGTGAACGAAGACGGTGGGCTCGGCCGATCGTGCTGCAGTCCCCGCTTTGCTCCAGCAGCCTGGAGCCCTACGGGCAGAGTCACCCCTTGGCGCGGTCGGGCTGCTGGTGCTAGCCGGGCTGGGCCTGCCGATGCCAGATGGGCTGAGGAAGGCCGCGAGTAGGCTGGTCTGGGTCGGGGTGGGCGGCGGCTGCAAGCTTTGGCGGGCTCTCGGAGGTGGGCGGTCGCCCTGAGGGAGAGCCTCGGTCTGTTGGAGGAGGCCTGGGCCACCTGGGAGTCCCAGCGCTGAGGTCCCGGCGAGCTCTTCCGAGGTTCTGTAGCTGGGACCCGCCCAGACGGTGCACCGCCACCTTTGTTCCCCGCTGGGCTCCCCCGGCCTCTTGAGTCCATTAATCCGCCGAGTTTCTAGTGAGTTCTAGGGACTTATGTACTTGAAGTAAATTTCCCGGACTCAGACTTTATCCCCGTAAACCTGACACCCAGAAAGGAAATCACCTTTTCTCTTTGGCATTCATTCCTCGAGGCCTTGCTGGAGGCTGGCGTTCTCTTCTGTGATGGTAGCAAATCGGGTATGACATTGGCCTCATAAACACGAACTTCCTCAAATGGATATCCCATTTCCCACAGGGCACGTTGTCACTTGCGTTTTACTGTTATTGGATGTAATCTGCTCTGAATATGTTTTTGGATGTTGGCATGCGTGTGTCAGTTTTCATTATTTCATTATCCATTCATTGTAGACAAAAGTCTGTAACCCCGGACATAGATTTCACTTTAAGTGAGATTAAATCTCATTTTTGGAGTGGAGGTTTGAGATGGTCTGGCACTCACAGCAGCCTGGCACTCACGGCAGTCCTGTCCCAACCTGCAGGGTGCTAAGATTGTGCCCTATACTGTTGCCTTACAAGGCGATTTTTTTTTTTTTTCTCAGAGTTTTTACTCTTGAGGATTGGTACATGACCTTAGTAAAATTCAGTATTAAAATTTGTTTTCCAACCCCAGTTGACATTTACAGTGCTTTGTAATGAAAGGCATTTGGTAATATACCCTACTTCTGTGTGCTGGGTGAACCAGATTGGATCAGGGAGCCAGGCACAGTTCAGTCCATGTAAATTTTATTGGAAAAGGAAACTTGGGTCATCAAACCTGTCCCCATTTTTGTGACTTAGGCAGGTTATTCGGTCTTTGAGTCCCACGTTTGCATCAGAAAACAAGTGTTGGTTTCATTGGCTCTTGAGTCCTAGACATCTAGAGTCCAGTTCAATTAAGCAAACATCTGGCGTGCTTTCAGCGTCTTGGATTAGGTTAGATACTGGATACAGATGAGTAGAGCAGACATGCTTTTGGAACATAGTGCAGTATAGTGCTTTGTAAAAGCATTGTCAGCTCGCTGCTTTGGGGAAGAGCTTTGCCTGAGGAGCTTGGGAGACACTACAGGAGGTAACACCAACCGATTCTGAGAAATTCTCCACATGGAAAAGAAAGAATATTGCCAGTAAAAGAAGCCATAGGAGGTAAATGTTTATGGTGTACTTCATCATTGAATTTCTAGTGTATTGGTAAATTACCGTATGTATGGTATTTGAAGTATAGTGTTCTTTGCTTTTTGTTTTTTTTTTTCCAGTCCTAGGCATCAAACCCAAGACTTTGAGCCTACTAGACACACACTCCCAACTGAGCTACGTCCCCAACCCAGATAGTTTTGATGTTCCGTCCCCCTGTCATCCTCAATTCCCTACAGTGTTAATTTGTGCCACATCATCATTTCTTAAATGCCATTTTAATCAATATGATAGAATTCTGTATCTTTATTGGATTAGTTTTCATTTTCAGTTATATTTTTATAATTGATTTACATTGTCAAATTACATCTGCAACTTATAACTGGGGAAATTGACCCAAGAATAGCTTCCTACAATGGGTGGAGGTAATTGCTTACATTTAAAGGGGACATGATAACTAACACTTATAAAGTGCTTATTCCTAAATGTTAGGCACATTCTGAGCTTTATGCCATTTTATTTTGTTTCTAAGTCATTAAACACCAGAACCTTGCAACTATTTGTAACCCCTTTATAACATATTGCATTTGTTTCATAATAAAGATTATGTACACAATGGCCAGTGGTGGAAACAATCCACATATCTATAGATAGGTGAATCAGTAAGCAAAATGTGTATATGTGCACGTACATTTAGTGGAGTATTACTCAGCCTTTGAAAGGAGGGAAATTCTGACATATGCCACAATGTAGATGAACCTTGACATTTCACTAACTGAAATAAGCCAAACATGAAAGGAAAAATACTGTATAATTCCATGTATCTAAGGAATCTATTGTACTATAGTATAACTTAGAGAAAAAAAGTAGAATTGCTTGGTGGAGGAGCATAGAGATAGTGGGAGGGTTGTTAACTGTACAGTAGATGTAGTTTCCACTTGGAAAGTGGTGATTACTGTACATGTAAATGTAGTAAATCTTAACTGTTATAAAATTGTTCTGGGGCTGGAGAGATGGCTAATCTGTTAAGGGTGTCTACTCCCTTGCAAGAAACCCAAGTTCAAGTTCTTAACATGCTCCTCTAGTAGCTCACAGCCACCTGTGACCAGGGGGTCACCCAGCACCAGGGGGTCAAATGCCCTCTTCTGGTCTTCATGAGTACCTGCACTTATTTGTGCATTCCCACACACAGAGACACATAAACCCACAATTAAAAAAATTTTTTTAAATTAATAAAAGTAAAACCCCAAAGTTTCTCTATCACTTGTATTACCTACTTGTAATCTGACCTTTTGAACTTAATGAAATCTACCTATTTATTGTAAAACCTGTTGTATTTAGATGAGCCCCCAAAATTGAAAGGTAGATTGGGTTCATTGACGTACTCAGAGGACTAGCAGTGCATAGGAAATTTTATTGAATTAGTCCTGGGAATCTAGCACAGTCTGTAGAGTGCCTGGCTAGCATGGGTGAATCACTCAGGTTCCATCTACAGGACCACTTAACCCATGCATAGTGGCATGTGTTTGTAATCTCAGTACTAGGAAGATAGAGGCAGGAGAATTAGAAGTTCAAGGTAATCTTCAGCAATAAAATGAGTTTAAGGCCAGCCTGGGTTATATCACACCCTGTCTTAAATTTTTTGTTCTTCATTCAGTTAGAATTTTTTTGAGATAGGGTTTCACTTTGTAGTTCAAAATGATCTTCAACTTATGGTAATCTTTCTATCTCAACCTTATGTTGAATGCTGGGATTATAGGCACGAGCCACCAGTCTTGACTTAAGTCAGAATCCTTAAATGCTAGTGTCTTCTTTACCTCTAAAACCAGCATTTTATAATAATAGTTCTCCTGTATAAAGTAATGTTCTTTTTAAGGCTGAAAGACACCTGTTTTTTCCTTTGATATTTATGATTTTAAAAATACTCTTACTAATTTTATGTATTTGAGTGTATTGCCTGCATGCATGTAAGTGCACTAATGTTGTGCAGTGACCTCAGAGGTCAGAAGAGGATGTTAGATTTCCTGGGACTAGAGTTATAGGTGGTTGTTAGCTGCCATATGGGTGCTGGGAACTGAACTGGGGTTCTCTGCAAGAGCAGCCAATGCTCTTAACTGCTGAGCCATCTCTCCAGCTCCTTAAAAAAGTATTATTTTAAAATTTTAAATTTTATGTGTGTGTGTGTGTGTGTCTGTGTCTGTGGTTATGTGCACGTGAGTGCAGGTTTCTGTGAAGGCCAGAGGCATTCAGACCCAGGGAGATGGAGTTACAGTTGTGAGTCCTTGGAATTAAACTTGGATCCTTTGCAAGAGTAATATGCTCTCTTAACCACTGAGCCATCTCTCTAGTCTCTTATTCATGATATTTGAGGATATAGTAGCTGGGGAAACTCAGTTTACCAATTTGTTATGAGAAAAGTACAGGGAGGTACAGGGCATTGCTTATTATTTTTTATCTCTATCCAAAATTAAACCAAGAGAAAGTTTTCAATTTTTATAAACTAGTGCATTTAGAAGTGGGTTTATGTGGTTCATATTTTTGTTAATCTTTTAGAAAATACTTTTATTTTATGTGTATGGGTTTATTACCCACGTGTGTTAAGTGTACCCGTATTGTACAGTGCACACAGAGGTTAGAAGAGGGTGTCAGAGTCCTAGAACTAGAGTTGTAGATGGTTATTAGCTGCCATTGGGTGCTGGGACTTGAACCTGGCTGCAAGAGCAGCCAGTGCTCTTAACCACTGAGTTATCTCTCTAGCCCTACAGTTATTTATAATTACGTTGTGGTGTACACTATGGTAGTAATGTAAATTGTGTTTATACAACATGAAAGAGTGTTTAATTCTCCTTAACAAGTAGAGTGAATTCATTTTGCAAGCAGATTTTTTCTTACCACAATTGTAATGTCTTTATTAAATACTTTATAACCAATTTTGTTTGTTTCTTTGTAACAATATATTATAAGCAGGTTTTTGCTGATGGCATAGAGGAGTAGTTAGATTTTGCGCTTTATACTCTGTCTGTATAGAAATGGTAGGAGATAGATATCTGAGGAGAGTATTCTTCACTATTTTTTTCTGTGAGCCACTAACACTTTCAACTATTTTATTTTCAGATTGTTTAGTTCTTTGTTACATATTTTGTAAGAGGGGAAGGGGTCACTGTTCTTAACTCATTCCTTAATGTAAAAATGGACTTAAATGTAGGTGAAAAAACATAATTGAGAGGGAATGAGTAGATTTTAGTAGAGTTGTTCCCAAGAATTAGCTTGGATGTATCGCTGTGTTCTGGTTGGATTCAAAACATATTGACAGAGCCATAAACTACCACCACGGGTTTCTTTGAGGCCAAAATATTAAGTCAGTTTGATAGTTGTCAAAAATGACAAATTAGTTTGAGAAACAGAGCTAGAATGAGCCTTACGTGAAAGTTTTGGGAAAGGAATATGGCTGGAACTTGTAAATAAAAAATTTGCTTGGAGAAAGTACTTATGGGTCACTAATGAAAGTATTTTAAAACGTTTGTTTTAGCCTACAACACAGCAGTCACCTCAGGATGAGCAGGAAAAACTCTTGGATGAAGCCATACAAGCTGTGAAGGTTCAGTCATTCCAGATGAAAAGATGCCTGGTAAGAATGAGAATGTGAGAGCATAGTAATGTACAGTAGATTTCTAAGAAATCATCTCTAGCTCTGCAGTTCTGTAGCACTGTTGCTTTGGGTAAATCTAATGTTTTCACTAAACAGTGAGCCTTGCTCTTTCAGCATTGTATATAAGCCTAGAGACTATGAACTCATGAGAACAAGAGATCCTGACTTTTAGTTACATATTGCCACACTAATATCTAACCTGAGTATCTAAGCCTTTTTGGTTTTGTTACTCAGATCTGAAGAGGATTTACTGAATGAATGGATTTAAATGCTTCAATTTGAATTATTCAGGTGTGTTTTTTCACCTAGTATCTTGAAAACTTAAATAGGTTCTTTTGTTGTAGAAACAAGCTTTAAAAACTACACTTAGACCTAGGAGTGTTAGTATTCAGTTCTGGAGGATCTATGAGCTTGAAGCTAAACCTGGGCTGGACAGTGAAAACTATCAAAATATAAAAACAAACAAAAATTACACTTGTACCTATTGATATGTTTTCATATTTTAAAGATAGGAATACACATAGTTACTCTATATCTCTTGTATTAAAGTTTAAAGAATGAACAAATAGGTATTTTAAGCTGGAGGGGAGATGATGATACTTTGTAAAATGTCTTGTATTTTTTGTGTATGTGTGTTTGATATACATTTGTGTTTGTGTGTGAGTATGGAGGCCAGGGGTTGATGTCAGGTGTTTTCTTCAGTTACTGTCCATCTTTTTTTACCCTTCCCTTTTTTAGTCACTGACAATTTTATACATGTATATATTGAACTTAATTTTGTTCCTGTTCATGCTCATCCTGTTCCACAGAAACCCTTTTTCCCAATGATTCCCCTCTTTGATATCTTCGTTGCTTGCTTAAATATAAGTACAGAATTATTTACTGTAACATAGGCAGTTTATCAGTGGCTACTCTGCTAAAGAAGATGATGGGGGCTGAAAAGATGGCTCAATGGTAAGAGCTCTGATTGCTCTTATAGAGGACCCAGGTTTGATTCCCAGCACTCACATGGCAGCCAACAGCCATCTGTAATTACCGTTCCAGGGGCTCCAACACCCTCTTCTGACCTCTGCAGGCACTGTACAACATGGGTGCATTTACACACATGCATGCAATACACTCATAAATGTAAAATAAAATTAATAAATAATTTTTAAAAAGAAAATGATATGCCCTTCCCTAGGATCCATTAAAAGCCATAGTCCCTCAGTGAACTGTGAGACCGTCTGAGCCCCTCTTCCATGCATGGTGAAATGGTGGCAGATCCAGTATTATACAGGTCTTATACAGATAAACACAGCTACAGTGACTTCATGTGTGTGTTGACTGTGTCAGGTCCAGCAGACACTGCCTCACAGCACTCCTTTCTACCCTCTTCTAAGCAAGTATCTCTGTGGTAGGATATAGAGTCCTTTGGGAATATGCCCAGGATTGGTATAGCTGGTTCTTTTTCCAGCTTTTAAAAAATATATTTATTGATTATTGTTTTATGTGTATGAGCATATTGCCTTCATGTATGCAAGTGCACCTGTGTCATGCAATGCCCAGGGAAGTTAGAAGAGGATGTCAGATCCCCTGGAATGGGAGTTATGGACAATTGTTAGACTGTCATGTGGGTGCTGGGAACTGAACCCAGATCCTCTGCAAGAGCTAAGCCTCTCATAGCTCATTTTTTTAATTAGATTGTTTAGTGTGGTATGTTTCTTGTAGGCTGCAAAAAGATGGACCCTATATAATAAGGTCTTGTCTTGAAAATATGTTTTCCATTAAATTGGTAAATCTAAAAGAAATGGATGAATTTCTAGATTACCAAAATTAAAACCAAGATGAGATAAACAATTTAAACAGATTTATAATAAGCAGCAAGATTCAAACAGTAATTAAAAACTTCCCCCTGTACAGGCCCACATGGATTCACTGGTAAATTTTATCAGATCTTCAAAGAAGAACTATTATCAGTATATCTCAAACTATTCCATAAAATAGAAAAGGAAGAAATACCACCCATCTCCTTCTGTGAAGCTAGTATTACCCTGATACCCAAAGTGCATGCATCAAAAAAGAAAATTACAGACCAGATTTTCTGGTAAACTTAGGTACAGAAATTTTTCAATAAGATACTTGCCAACCAAATTTAAGAACATATCAGGATCATTTACAGTGATCAAGTTGGCTTTACTCTAGAGATACAGGGGTGGTTCATTGCATGTAAATTAATAAATGTTATAAATTACAGAAATGGATTAAAGATAGAAATCACACAGTCATCGTGATAGATACAGAAAAGGCTATTGACAAAGTCCAGCATCACCTCATATTAAAGAGTCCTGAAGAAATTGTAAACTCAAGGACTGTGTCTCAAACTAATAAAGGCTATAGATGATGAACCTACATGTAACATTATATCAAGTGGGAAAAAAAACTCAAAGTATTTCCACTGAAAGCAAGAATAAGACAAGGGTGTCTATTTTCTCCACTTTTAGTATAGTACTAGAAGCCTTAGCTAGAGCAGTTAAGACAAGAGAAGAAAAAAAAGGGATATAGGTAGGAAAGGAAGAAGTCAAAGTATCTTTATTGGCAGGTGATATGATTCTTTACATAAAAGACTACTTTTAGGGGCCTCCAAGATGACTTAGTGAGTAAAGGCACTTGCCACCAAGACTGACAATCTGAGTTTGATCGCCCATGTGGTGGGAGAGAACCTACTCTCAACTTGCCCTCTAACTGTCACTTATGCACACATGTCCCTCTCCCCATAAATAAGTAAATGTAATAAAAACATAAAAGAAAACTTTTATAATTTATACTTTTAATAAAGTGGCAGGATATAAATTAACACTGAAAATTATTAGCCTTTGTGTATATATCGACAGTGGACAAACTGGAGAAGAACTCTGGGAAACAGTCCCATTCACAGTAGCCTAAAACCAAAACCAAAAAAACCACAACAACCCCCCTCCAAACTTAACATAAACTTAACTGCATGTGAATGACCTTTATAATGATATTTAAGACATTGAAGAAAGAAATTGAAGAGGACACTAATGATAGAAAGTGTTCCCATTCTCATGGATTGCAAGAATAAATATTGTGAAAATGGCTATCTTCCTGAAAGCAAGCTACAGATGTAATGCAATCCCAATCAAAATTCCAGTGATATTCTTCCCAGAAATAGGAAAAATAATTTTAAAATTCATATTGAAGCAGAAGAATCTTGGGATAATCAAAGCCATCTTGAGCAAAAAGAATGCTTTTGGAAGTATCACTGTATCTCTCTTCAAGTTATACTGCATAATCATAGTAGTAGAAATTTGGTACTGGCACACAAAGGGTAAAAGTAATAGAATTAATAGCATTAATGGTATTAATAATTAATAGAATAATGCATCCACCTATGAGGCCATGCAACTACAGCTACTTGGTTTTTCGCAAAGATGCTAAAGATACACACTGGAGAAAAGACAGCATCTTTAACAAATGTTCCTGGGGAAACGACATCAACATGTAAAAGAAAGAAACTAAATCCTTAGCTCTCAGTCTGCACAAAACTCCAGATGGATGAAGAACCTCAACATAAGACCAGATACTTTGAAACTGCTAGAGGAAAGGTTAGAGGCTTTGCGTTGATATATAGGCATAGGTAAGTAACTCTCTGAATAAGGGTCTGACTGCTCAGGTAGAAAGGCTGATAATTAGCAATGGCATCTCATGCAATTAAAAAGCTTTTATACAGCAAAATATCAAGTTTAGAAATGGATTATAGAGTGGGAGAAAAGTTTTTGCCAGCTCTGTATTTGCCAGAAGATTAGTATCTGCTACAAAGAAGTCAATATCAAAAAAAAAAAAAAAAATCTCCACAAAGCAACCTAATTAAAGTATGGGCTGTGGAACTGAACAGAAAATTCTCAAAAGAAGAAATATAAATGGTTAAAAGCATGTAATAAAGTGTTTGACATCCTTGGCCATCAGGGAAATGCAAGTTAAAACTACTTAGAAATTCTATCTCCTTCTAGTCAGAATGACTATCATTAAGGAAACAAATGAAAATGCTGGTGAGCATGTGGGGAAAAGGGAATACTTGTTCACTGTTAGTGGGAGTGTAAGTTGGTACAGCCACTGTGAAAGTCAGTCTGGAGGTTTCTCAAAACACTAGGAAGGAACATGTTCTAGTTATACCAGTCCTGGACTCATACCCAAAGGACAGGTACCCAAATATCCTATGACAGAGATATTTGGACATCCATGTTCATTGATGCTCTGTTCACAGTAGTTAGAAAATGGAATCAGCCTAGATCTCCCATCAACTAATGAGTGGATCATGAAAATGTGATGTGTAACAGTGGAATTTTATTCAGCTCTAAAGAAAAATGAAATAAGCAGGAAAATGAATAGAAGTGAAAATTATTATAGTAGGGTAACCTAGGCCCACAATGACAAATGGCACATATTCTCTATTAGATGTGGATCCTAGCTCTGAAGGTTTAGATTTGTGTATTTAATTTGGAATATCTGTAAAGCTCAAGAAGTTAGAGCCCCTGATTTCAGGCAGGGGAGGAGGGTGTCTTGAGCATTGAGCAGGTAGTGTACTACACCCATGATATGAAAGTAGAGGAAGGGAATACTGGTTAAAGGTTTTAAGCAGGGGTGAAGATGGGAACACAGGGTAGAGAAGGAGGTGGGGTGTGGGTTAATTAAAAGTAAGAATGTATGAAAATGCCTCATGGAAACCCACAATTTTGTAAGCTGATTAGAAATATGTAATTTAAAGAGAGGGGGAATGAACATAGGTAACTCTGCATGTATAGATCTCTTAAAAGATGTGGGCTATTAAATACAAATCTCAGATGTTTAGGATTGTCTGGGATTCCTTCCCAGGACCTGGAGGACTCTTCCCTGTAATGAGACACGGACTGCTGTGTTGAGAACAACTGACAACATTATTATAGGCGGGCATTCTTTTTGTGTGCTTTTAAGCAAGGCAGGGGGAATGTGGGGTGAAGGCAAGGTCTTGTGTGCAGCTGCAGGAATACCAGACAAAATATGTTACTTTGTGCAGGAATATCTAACCAAGGACATCAATGTTGGGGCTAGCCAGCAGCTAGTTGCAGACCAGCCAAGGACGCCTGGGTTTGGCCTGGGACTTCTGGCCCTTTGCCATGTCCACGGAGAACTTTCTTTTCTTTAGCTACCCGGGCTCCCTGGCCTCCACATAGGATATAAAGTAGTTATTGGTCAGGGAGGCTCCAGAGGGTCCCCAAACAACACATACTGTTGCCATTACTCTTGGTTGCCCACCAGAACCAGATGGTAAGACCTTATTGCTGAAGGCAGAACATACTAGTTGTAGGACTTAGAAATTAAACTGGAACTGACCTGAAAACTTCTTCATGCTAACTACCTTTAATAGTGTTAGAAGGTTTTAGAGGTTGCTGGGGGAGAAAAGCCATCAGTGGGAATTCTGTATGCTACAATACCAACTTAGCAGGCAAGATGTCCTACTGGTACAATAGTGACAGGAAGGTTATGGGGATAACTAGTTGCTTTTGGATTGGATTTGAGACCTAACTCCACAGGAGGGAATTCAAACCTTGTACTGTAAATCTGGTTAAAACCCATGGCTGAGGAGGTCATAGGCCCTAGAGGGGAACCTACTATTGTCATCTTGTAAATAGATGTGTTGTCAAACTTCCTTTTAAGAATTCATGCTTATACAGAGAAAATTAGTGCTGCCTCCGCCAGGGTAGCTTGTCTCTGTAGTGTGCAGTAGTTAGCATAGAGACTAAATGCTGAGCCCAAGTGATTTTTGAGTGCTTATCCCTAAATGGGACATCTGTATCAACCAGTACCACCATCATCCCCCACCTTAGGGAAAATCATGGAAGAGGGGGAGGGAAAGAATCTAAGCTGGGGGAAAGGGAGGGATGCTGTGAAATGCTGTCTTCTGAATGTGAATGGCCATTGCACTTATGAACTCTGCAGGTCAAGCCAACAAGATCAGTTAACATTCCAACAGTTAGCACTAGTTGGGTTCAGTGGGTTATTAAAATATTTCCTAGACCTCTTTTTTGTAAATGTGGTAGTATCATCTATTTATATATCTATATGTACACACAAGATCATAATATACATAGACATATGTGTGTACTGCATACACATACACACACACACACACACACACACACACACACACACACATACACACTCCCATTCAGTTTGGTGTTTCTTCAGTATTTCTGTCTTGAATTTGAGTTTCATTACCTCAGTTGACATCTTCAGCCAGTTATTTACTTTCTCTTGGAATTCATTCAGGAATGTTTTTTTGTGTGTGTTGTTGTTTCTGACCACTTTGACTATATTTTAAGTTGTTCTTTTGATTTCTTTGCCTAATTACTGTGGGATTGGTAATTTTTGTAGCAACATTGTCTTGGTTTTTCATGTTATTTGTGTTTTTGTGCTGGGATCTTCTCTGGTATTAGATCTTTGGTTAAGAGTTTTGGTTTGTTTTGTGCTTTTTAATTCAGATTACCTTTCTTTCAATGGAGAGCAGTATTCAGGAGAGACTAGGTTTTAGTAGGTGATGTTTTCCTCTTTTAGGTTGGTTTTCAGAATATTAGGCTATTAATCATCAGACCTCCCTCCCCTATGAGTTGAGAGCTGCCTGCAACAGCAGTTAGTATCTTAACAGTAAATTCACTGTGATACTAGAGTAGCAGTTTATTATAATATGGTCACTTTATGTACCGTTTTTTGTAAAATACCAAGAAGTCATGGTGGTATCAGTGATCTAATATTAGGTTGCTGGGTTGGAAATATTGGAGTGAGATGTACAGAGAAAGGGAATAGTAGAAGTGGGAAACAAGTTGGGGGTAGGACATATGGGAGTTGTGGTTGAAGACTGAAAAACTGAGTAAAGATATGCCTCCAGGTATTGTAGCACAGTCTCTTAGGTTGAATCTCTTAGGTTGTATACCAGGGCTACCTGTGTTCTTTGGGAGAGGTAAATGAAAGAGGAAAGGGTACACAGAAAGGGAAATTTAAAAAAAGAAAGAACAAAAAGAAAAATAAATCAGAAGATGGCAAACAGTGGGTTACAAGGTGGCCTGCTGTATTAATTTTCTGTTGCTGCGATAAAAATACCCTGACAAAGGCAACTTAAGAAAGAAAGAGTTTATTTTAGCTCATAGCCCGAGAGGGATAGAGTCCATAATGATGGGGTAGACGTAGCATTGGGAACAGGAAGCAGAGAGATCACACCTATTCCGTACACAAGAAACGAGACGGATTAGGAGTGGCGTGTGGCTATAAATTCTCAAAGCCTAATTCCCAATGATATCCCTCCAACAAGGCCGCACCTTCTAAACATTCCCTTAATTTCCCCAAACAGCTTCATCAGCTGGGGACTGTGTGTTCAAGTACGTGAGCCTATTGGGAAAATTGCTCATTCAAACTTCCATATCTGCTACATTGACTTTGCGTATTATATAGATGAGGAATAGATGCAGAGAGGAAGGAGAGCTGAGAAAAGACCCACTTTGGGGGAGCAGTCTCGGCAAACTCCCTGAATCACAGAGTGACCTGGTATGGGGGTCAGAGTCTTGGTACCCTCTCTGATCTCAGATCATGACTGGCCATGGGGTCCTAAGTCTCTGTAAACTCCCTGACCTTAGAGCATAACTGATGCTGGGGGCTTTAAGTCCTGGCTCCCTCCCTGATCTGAGTATGACAGGCATGATAGGGTCCTGAATCCCAGTGACCTGGACTTCTCTCTCTGCCATGCCCTAAAATTTTATGTGGGTGGTGGGAATCCAAATTCAGCCCCTCGTACTTCATGGCAAACACTTTACTCACTGAGCTGTCTGCCTGGCCCCATTTCTTATATTTTCTAAAACTTGATGTTCTCTTGTATCTTACTGTTGGCTTCCTTGCAAATAAATTAGGAAAGAAAAGTAAATGTCTTAGAGTAGAAAATGGGTTTGCTTCTCTTTCTGTACATGGATGTTTCTTACTATATCTCAAGAATTATCGATATCTGAGTTAAGTGAGGCATATGGATACTGAGAGGATTTGAATACAAGAGGAAAGCAGACTTAAATGGATAGTAATTACAGAAGCTATGAAGAGCCTGAAGATCTATGACAAAGCCATTGTTAGGATAGTTATCTTGGTGAAAAATTAGCATGCCTACTCTCTTGATTGCAATTCTCTGTGGACTATTGGAGGTAGTTTCTGTTGTCTAGATGTTGAAAAAATTGAAGTTACACCAGGAAACTTGCAGTCTTAGTTATGGATATCTTAAGAAGCTTTGGAGTCCTAGTGATGAATTGTCCTCCCTCCTTCCCTTCATTCCTTCCTTTGTAGAAGTAGAAAAAAAGAGAAACCTGTGCAGCTGATCTTTATGTGACTAAAACAAGTGCTATATGCTCTTAATTGTATGTAATGGATCTTTGATTGAGAGTTTATCGTATTTCTCTTGTATTTCTGTAGGACAAAAACAAGCTGATGGATGCTCTGAAACATGCCTCGAATATGCTTGGTGAACTCCGGACTTCGATGTTGTCACCAAAGAGTTACTATGAGCTTTGTATCTTTTGAATGTTTTGAAGAACAAGCTTTTGGCTAAAATTTATTTCTTGATAAGACCAATTTTGTTTCTGTCTTACTTTTTTTAAAGCAGACAAATGTAAATTTATGAAGAAAAAGAAGGGAATGAGAAGGGCTCCAAAGGGAAGAGTACCTGTTTTCTTAAACCAGTTTTACTTCATAGTCCAGCTTCCTGAGTGCTGGAGTTACAGGCATTAGCCATCTTTACACTTTGTTTTAAAAAAATAATTTTATTATTTTTATTTTAGATGTATGAGTGTATTGCCTACATATATGTAAGTGTACCTGTGTCGTGCTGTACTGTGAGGTCAGAAGAGGGTGTCAGATCCTCTGGAACTAGAGTTATGGACTGCTGTTGTCACTATGGGTGCTGTGACCCCACTGGATCCTCTTGAAAAGCGTCCAGTACTCTTAACTGCTAAACTATTTCTCCAGCCTCCTCTTGTTTGTACTTGTTTTCTGGAGTTACCGTTCTATTATTCTTTAGACAAAATACTAGTCATCTAGGCAGATACGCTAAATGGGAAAAGTACCTTTTCCAATCCTTTCAGAGTACCCTTTTCCAATATTAAATATTCCCCCCTTTTTTCTCTTTTTGCAGTGCTGGATATTGTTCTAGAAACTTCCTTACTCTGGGAAGCAGTCCACCTACTGAACTAAGTCTACAGCTCTGTGCTTAAATTTCTTTAAATGGGTTAGTCTGTCCTAATTTTTTAAACAGTATTGGCTATTAAATGGCAGTTGGGTTTTTTATTGTTGTTGTTGATTTTATTTTTGTTTTTGTTTTTAAGCCAGGCTCTTGCTTTGTAGCCCTTCCTGATCTGTCTGGAATTTGCTATGTAGATCACGATCATCCTCTTGCCTCTACCTTTTATGTGCTGGGATTACAGGTGTATACAACCATGTCTGGATGATTTGTTTTTTTTTAAGATGATGAACCTGAGAGTATTTTTGGAAGTAATAAATTAAGCCAACTGAAAGTCTATCTTTAAACAGTTTTTCTTGTAGGCCTAAATGTAAGTTATCTTACTTACGGATTTTCTTTTGAACTCATCCTCTAGCCTCAGCCTACTGAATAGCTGGGATTATAGGCATGTACCACCATGCCATGCAGCCAACATTGTATGTGTGTGTGTGTGTGTGTGTGTGTGTGTGTGTGTGTGTGTGTGTGTGTGTTGGAAATTGAACACAAAGGCCTTTTGTATGCTAAGCCAGTGCTGGTACTACTGAACTATATCTGTAGCCCTACCCAGTAGTTTTAATTATTCCAACAAGTAGTTACAGAATTTTGTTTAGATTAATTTACCTTTATTCTTAATCCTTAATCATAATTAAAAGATATGGCTATTTCTGATGAACTGCACTACCTGGAGGTCTACCTTACAGATGAGTTTGCTAAAGGAAGAAAAGTGGCAGATCTCTATGAACTTGTTCAGTATGCTGGAAACATTATTCCAAGGCTGTAAGTAATTAAGCACTTGTCTGCCTTTTCCAGTCTTTGTGCTTTGGCAGTATGGTAGCCAGTGAAGGTTATCCATTATATGGTTATTGCTCATTGAAAACTTACATTTGTATTTCTTACCTTATGTTGTATCCTTTTTCTTTTTTGACACCCTGCTCCCCCAACTATCTCCCTGTCACTCACTTTTTGGAGACAGCATCTCATTATCCTAGGTTGGCCTTGAATTCATGATCCTCCTGGCTCAGTTTCCCAAGTGTTGAGAATATAGGCGTGAACCACCAACATTAGCTAAAATGGTTGCATATACCTATAGTACTTGGGAGGAAGAGGCATTGCTGCAAGTTTAAGGCCAGCCTGGTTGACAGCAAGTTCTAACTAAGATAGCTGGGGCTACATAGTGAGATTCTCAGAGGGACAGAGACAGTCAGAGAGAAAGAGGGGTAGAATCAGAGATAGAGGAGAATGAATAAAAAAAATTAAAATATTTAATTAACAAATTGAGATTCAATTTTTGGTAGATATGTTGTTACTTAATGTTTTTGAGTAAATTTACTTTTACTAGAGGAATTTTACAATAAAGAAAAATAGACATGGTGTTTTTTTTTTTTTTCAAGTTTTGCATGCTAGAAAATTACATGATAGCATGACAGTTATTCTCTTCCTAGTAGTGTAATTATACATATGTGTGTGTGTGTGTGTGTATGTGTATGTATGTATTAATGTGCAGGAGTTCTTTAGTTATCCACAAGCAGCCATGAACCAAGAATATTAAAAATCCCAGAAATAATTAGTTTTAGTAAAGAATTGAATGTGTATTGCATTCTGAGTAGTATGCTGAAATTTTGTATTGCTCTGCTGGCAATATGAGTCATCCTTTGTTGAGCACACTGTTAGTCACTCAGTGGCCACCAGCTTTGTTTCTTTGGTTTATTCTTACTCCATAGGCACTGAATCATCTCACATTATTGCAAGAGTGATGAATATAGTGTAATAAGAAAGGAGACGATATTCACATGACTTTCATTATAGTATATTTTAAATTATTCCATCAGCTGTTTTGTTATTCTCTATGTGTAATTAATGAGCTTTTTAAAAAATATGTATGTATAGCAGAAAACAGTGGTATACACTGTCTTCAGTTTCATTTGTCAACAGGTATCTTGGATCATATCCTTCCTGGGTAAGAGGGATCTGACTATTGGTATCAGTCAATGATATTACTTATGTTTGTTGTTTATTAATGGTTATGTTTATAGTCAGATAATTTTTTCTTTCCACAAATAACCCTGGAGAGGACAATGTAATTTCCGTCTTGGTTGTTGAATGTGTGTGTAGTACATTGGGACACAATCAGATTTGTGAATATCTCTAATTAAATTATCTTTTCATACTTCTAGTTATCTGTTGATCACAGTTGGAGTTGTATATGTCAAGTCATTTCCTCAGTCCAGGAAAGATATTTTGAAAGATTTGGTAGAAATGTGCCGTGGTGTGCAGCATCCATTGAGGGGTTTATTTCTGCGAAACTATCTTCTTCAGTGTACTAGAAACATTTTGCCTGATGAAGGAGAGACAACAGAGTAAGTAATTTTTTTGGTTTAGTTGTAGTGTTTTTTCGTAATAAGATGCCTTATAAGTATAGAAAAGTATACAGAAATAAGAAAATGAGTATCAGTAATTTTCCCACTCATAGTCACTGGTAGTTTTGTGTATAGATTTTCACTGTGATCTAGAACTAACTCAGTATGCATGGTATGAGGCAAGATGTACTCATATGCAAATTTGTCTTGGTTTAGAATTTTTTTTAACTTAACATTTGTTATGCTTTGAGATAGGATTTTGCTATGGTAGCCCTGAATGACTGGTACTCACTATGTAATCCAGGCTGCCCTTGAATTTCCAGCAGTCTTTCTGTATCAGCCTCCCGAGTGTTGGCATTGTGGGCATGAGCTATACTAGGCCTAGCCATTTAAATTAACGTAGAACATTTTACCAGTATATTACGTATTCTTTGTAAGTATGACTTTTAAAATTAGTTAGATTTTTTTGTGAGTCAGCCAGATTTTTAATAGTTATTATGAATCAATTTTTATAATTTATGGGCCACTAATTCCTGTAGAATACAAATGATTTTACTGACCTGTAAGTACCAATTAGGTATTTACTAGTGAAAAGAAATAGTAAAAATTATTTATAGAGACCACTGTTTCTTTTGTAATCACTGTTCTAGCATTGAAGTCCATACTTTTTTTCTCGTAGCAATGGCAGATAGTCATCTAGGAGTGGTGAACTCTTCATGTGAAAGTTCCCTGGATTGAAGAACCAAGTCTTTCCTTTTATTTAAAGTTTATCTATTTATTTTTTTCTAACGTGTATAAAATCAGTAGTTTGAGTATCTCTATCAATTCCTTAAAAAAAAAATTGTGTGAGTATGTGTGCATGGTGTGTATGTTTGGGTGTGTGGGCATGTGTGCTGGTGTGTGTAGAGGTCAGATGGTAGATTTGTGGAATTGCTTCTTTCATTCTACCTTAAAGTGGCTTCTGGGGATCAGATTTAGGTCACTAGGACTTTGTGTTCTGAGCTCCTTCACCAGACTTCACCCCCTCTGACCCCCATTATTTTCTTTTGAAATAGGTTCTCATTATATAATGCTTTCTTTGAACATGTAGCTCTGGTTTTGCCTACCAAGTTCTGGTATTGCAGGCATGTGTCCCCATTCCCAGGATCCTTTCCTTTTTAAAAGAAAAAAATATATAATAAAACCATTCATGTGACAAAGTTAAACTGTACAGAAAAGACATAGATTTAACAGTGTACAGAGAGAATAATATGTTTACTATTACAATTTGAATTTTAACTGTTGTAAGTAAGTAAAAAGATTTTGAAAACTAAGTTCCCTGTCTTAGGAAATGAAAAATAAGGCAGGGTGACATTCCTTAGGAAGTTTGCATTTCATCTGAAACCAAAATATTAAACAATAAAATTACATAGTTAGCAGCATACCATAAATGTCACATTTTGTAGTCTTTGTATTTTAGTGATTTGCCGTGAGAGCAAGTCCAATAAGCTCAGGATAGGGAGCTGAGGAAAGTGATTTCTCCCCTTAAATTGCATTGTGTCGTCTCCAATAGTATTGATTTTTTTTTTTTCCTGCTACAATCTGTTCTTAAAATTTAACATGAAGCAAGTAAAATAAAATGGAAAATGGCTTTTTGAAGTGTGAGTATATTACAACAATAAGAAGGAAATGAACAAAGGGGAAAGCATTAAATAGGCCCTGGTTTATGTAAAGATTTTTTACAATTTTTTTCTTGGCAGTGAAGAAACAACCGGTGATATCAGCGATTCCATGGATTTTGTACTGCTCAACTTTGCAGAAATGAACAAGCTCTGGGTGCGGATGCAGCATCAAGGACATAGCCGAGATAGAGAAAAAAGAGAACGAGAAAGACAAGAACTGAGAATTTTAGTGGGAACAAATTTGGTGCGCCTTAGTCAGTTGGAAGGTGTAAATGTGGAACGTTATAAACAGGTTGATATCCTTTTACTTGTAACCTTATAGTGTGAAATAGTTACAAACAGGTTGATATCCTTTTACTTGTAACCTTATATTATGAAATACAGATTAAAATCTTATTTTAAAAACAATTTTGTTAAATATTACATTGAAAAATATTTGTAACTGGTTTTTACCATAAAAACCCTGTTAAAGGTATATCATGTTTATGGATTAGAAGACTCAGTATTGTCAAGATAGCAGTTTTCTTTAAATCTATCTGTAGAGTCAGTACATTTTTGGTTGGTTTGCTTTGTTGCTGTTTTGGGGGTTGTTTCTTTTTTTTTTTTTTGAGATAGATTTTGAGACAGCCCTAGCTAGCCTAGAACTCAGGGTGGCCTGCCTCTTCCTTCTGAGTGCTGGGATTAAAAGTATGTACCACCATGCCTGGCTTCAGTCGCTGTTTTTTGTTTGTGAACACATTGATTATAAAATATATGACAAAGCAAAGAACCTGTAATACAGAAGTTTTGAAAGAGTAGAACAAAGGACCTAAATTCAAGATCAATACCAAAATAGGAGATAGTGTATGGTATTGATACATAATCAATATGGAGAGGTACATAAAGAAAGTGATAAAAGGGACAGACACATAAATCATTGAAGGGAATAAATTAGGGATTAGCAAAGCTATTCCTGTAAAGGGCTAGTAAATATTTTTCAGCTTTGTTTAAGTCATCACTAAGAACTAGTGTAGGGCAAAATAGGTGTAGGGCAAAAGCAATCAAAACAGGAAAATGAGTAGGCTGGGCTGTGTTCCACTGAACCTGTGGGATATAGCTCAGTGGTATAGCTCCTCTTTAACATGCTTTTGGCTCTGGGCTCAGGGATTAGATTAGCTAATCCCTGAATTAGATAATTCATTAAGATTTACATATTTTGTTTTCTTCCCTCCCTCCCTCCCTCCCTCCCTCGCTCTTCCTTCCTTTTTCTTTGATAGGATCTTGTGTAGCCCAGTCTGTCTTCCACCTCATTTGTAGCCCAGGATGACCTTGAACTTCTGATCCTTCTAACTACTGAGATTACCATCAACTCCAGTTTATAGCGCGTTGGTAATCAAACCTAGAGACTTAGGCATGCTAGGCAAGCACTCTGTCAACACAGTTACCTCTTTAGTATCCCCTAACCCCTTGCAGTTATTTTTTAGGAAGGTGCAAAGGCAACCCTTTCTACACATGGTTCTGGAACAATTAGCTGTCTACTTAATATATGTAAATAAACTAATTCTTGACCCATTGTACGCACCGTGGAGAAATACTCTAAAAGTCAATAACATGCTTAAATATAAAATCTGAAACTTAGAAGAAAACACAAAGGAAATCTTCATGATCTTAGATTGGATGAAAGACACAACTTAGGTGAAACTAGGAAAAGAAAAAAAACTTTCATCTATTAAGTAGCAGCTTGGCAATTCAGATATATATATTTATATATTTTCATATTTAAAGCATAAGCTAATGTTAAAGGTTCAGTATTGAAGTATGGATGAGAACAGTATAAAATACAATTTTCAGGCAGGGCAAAGTGGCACACACCTTTAACTGCAGCACTTGGGAGATACAGGCAAGTGGATCTCTGTGAGATGGATGCCGGCCTGGTCTTCATAAAAAATTCCAGGCCAACTGGGGCTTAGGACAATCTGGTCTCAAAAAAAAAAAAAACTCTCCTCCTAAAGCAAAGATATGTATGTGTATGTGTGCATATATATATATATATATATATATATATATATATATATATGATTTTCAAGTTCATTGTGTTATTAAAAAGAGTAGTTTGAGAGTTTGAAAATGTTTTTAACTTACATGTTTTTCTGTGTTGTTTTAGATTGTTTTAACAGGAATATTGGAACAAGTTGTGAATTGTCGGGATGCTTTGGCTCAAGAATATCTCATGGAGTGTATTATTCAGGTAGCTAAGAACATTCATAAATAAAATATTATATCATATTATTACTTTATGTGTATGACTGATTTGCCTATACCTATGTTAGGGCATCGATATCTTGCCATGCCCATGGAGGTCAGAAGAGGGCATTGGGTTCCCTGCAACTGGAGTTACAGGTGGTTGTTAGCCCCCATGTAGGTGCTGAGAATGAAACCTGGGTCCTGCAAGAGCAGTCAGTGCTTTTAGCTGCTGAGCCATCTCTCATCTCTCCAGCCCAAGAACATTTATTTTTAAAGTTCTTTTGTTAATTTGAATTTTTTTTTTTTTTTTTTTTTTTAAATCTTGGGCTCAATGTGTTTGTGTGTACCTGTAGTTCCAGCCATTAGAGAGGGATAAGTCCTGGAGTTTAAGGCCAGCTTGGGCAGTATAGTGATATTCTGTCTCAGGGGGAAAAATAAAAACCTTAGATAAAGGTTTCCTGAATAAAGAATTTTCCTTTCCTTAGAAATTTCCTTTTTCTAAACATGGTCTTTGAAATAATAATCTGCCCTTTTATCCCTGGAAAATAATCTTGAGTTTTCTAGATCTCTTTAGTTTTAGATCAATTTTAGGTATGTGTTAGTTAATGGTCTGGGCTTATGTTTTTGATTATAGTTGTCTAAGATTAAATTATTTATTAACAAATAAGGACTTTAAATACTAACATAAATCAGAACATTAGACAATATACTCTTCCTTGTATCAATTATTATCTGATTTTTAGGTTTTTCCTGATGAGTTCCATCTGCAGACTTTGAATCCTTTTCTTAGAGCTTGTGCTGAATTACACCAAAATGTAAATGTGAAAAACATAATCATTGCTTTAATTGACAGGTAAGATTGCCCAACACTGGAGGGCAAATGCTTTGATATAGAAATAATGAATTTAAAACTCTTTCCATCAGGTATTTGTTATGTTTATTATATTAATCATTTTGATATGATTATACACTAAAAATAATTCTTAATATCTAGTAGATGTTTGCCTAATTTAGGTGTGAAAAAAAGCTTTACTTTTAATTTGAAAGTGGTATAATTTTAAAGTTTTTTGATAACTGTTTCTCATGTATCTGGCCTTGAGCCCGTTATGTAAATGAAGCTGACCTTGAACTCCTGAACCTTCTGCCCTAACTCCTAAGTTCTGGGACTACAGGCTTGCATCACCATACCTGGCTTGAGATGAGTATTTTTAATCTAGTGTTTAATTGACATTATTATGTAGACCTTTCCATCAATCTTAGAAATCTAATGTTCGTTAAAGATCAGAATTTTTCACATGATATAAATTATCTTTAACTGGAAATGTATTTGATTTAGCTTTTTAAATATTTATTATTTTTATTTTATGCTTGTGAGTTTATTGTCTTCATGTGTATAGGTACACCAGGTTGTTCAATGCCCTTGGAGTTCAGAAGAAGGTGTCGGATTCCCTGGAACTGGAGTTAAAGACAGTTGTTAGCTGCCATGTGGGTGCTGGGAACCAAATCTGGGTCCTCTGTAGTAGTAGCCAGTGCTCTTTTTTTAACTGCAGAACCATCTCTATGGCCATTGATTTAGTTTTCTTAAGCAGTAGTAAAGTGTAGATGTTTTGGAATGTTCAGATCATCATTTTGTAATCACATTTTCATAAAGAAGAATTTTAAAGAATTACATATTTAGTAAATACTCTTTAAATGTATTTTTTTAGTCATTGCCTTTGGTTGATTAAAAATATAAAGCCTGGCCTTTGATATTGGCTGTAGTGAGGGAGTGCTCTGCAGCCCTATTGCTGTGTGATAATACCTAACGTGTCTGTGTGAAAGCATCTCTGTCATTATGGAGCCAGAAACAGCACCAAAGATTTATTTCAATACTCTGTCATGTTTTTAGCTGTCTAATTAAATGATGAGTCTTGAAGTCTGAGAATCTGTGGAGCAGAGGTCTCTAAATTATCCAAAGTAGCAAACATTGTATGCTTCTTAGGCCCACTCTTAAAACTATTAGCCAGATTTTCCTGTGTGAGATGTAGTATCAGTTAGCAATCCCAATCAGTGGTGGGTTTTTTCCTGCATTATAAAATGTGAATATAATTCTAACCCTGACAGATAATGGAACACACATGATTTTGATAGCTTAGGATATAGGATATAAAAGTTAACGCTTACTTTTAGAATTAGATCTTCAAATTCTGTGATGCTAAAAATAAAGTATGTAAAATAAGCCTTATTTTATTTTTAAAGATCATTTAAAGGTTTATTTTTATTTTATACGTTGGAGTGTTTTATCTGCATGTATGTTTGCATACTTCATGTGTGCCTAATGCTCGTGGAAGCAAGGAGAGGGTGTTGGATTCCCTGGAACTGGAGTCATAGATGATTGTGAGCCTCCATGTGAGCGCTGAGAACCAAATCTGCAAGCTCCTGAATATCATTTATTTAATCTAGGTGTGATAGCACATGCTTCTAATCCCTATTCTCAGCAGTTGAGAAATAGAGGCAAGAGTATCATGAGTTCTAGATGAGTCTGGGCTATATAGTGAGATTCCGAAATAAATAAGGAGATAAATGGACAAACAAATACCAATGGATAAGACATCATAAACAAAACTTCAGTTAAATAGGAATTGAGAAAATATTTGGTTCATTAAAGTTCTTGTTTTGAAAAACCATTTTCCAAGATTTTTATTTCACATGTACAAGTGTATTGCTTTCATATACACCTGTGTCATGAACTGCCCGAGGAGGTTAGAAGAGGGTGTCAGATTCCCTTGATCTGGAGGAACATCGATGGTTGGTACCAGCCATGTGGGTGCTGGAAATTGAACACCAGGTCCTTTGCTAGAGCAGCTAGTGCTGTTAGTGGCTGAGCCATCTCTCTAGTCCCATTAAAAACTATTTTTAATGTTCTAAGACAAATGTATTCATGGGAAATGGAGAAAAGCAATAAAGAGTAAATAATCCTACTTCTTAGATTCCTGTATCTTTAAGGAAAGGTATTTTCTTTTTTAGATTAGCTTTATTTGCTCATCGTGAAGATGGACCTGGAATACCAACAGAGATTAAACTTTTTGACATATTTTCACAACAGGTGGCTACAGTGATACAGGTTTGTATAGCATGTTCCCTGAGTTTTCAACTTTGAAATTTCTTTGCTGATAGATTGTTTTGTTTAAAACAAGTTATATGATTTTTCTAAACCTTCCAGTCTAGGCAGGACATGCCATCAGAGGATGTCGTATCTTTACAAGTCTCTCTCATTAATCTTGCCATGAAATGTTACCCTGATCGTGTGGACTATGTTGATAAAGTTCTAGAGACAACAGTGGAGATATTCAATAAGCTTAACCTTGAACAGTAAGTCAAAGTTAAATTAAACCAAAAATGTTACATATGTGTGAGTGTGTATGTGTCTGTGTGTGTATGTATCTATGCGTGTGTGTCTATATGTGCTGCAGTGCACATTTGGAGGTCAACTTCCCAGAGTTGGAACTTTCTTTCCACCATGTGGGTTTTAGGGATCAAACTCAGGTTGCTAGGCTACAGGTATCCTTACTTCTAAGCCATCTTCGAAGTTCCAAAGTTACATTTCATAAAATTCCTTAGTACTGTCTTTGCCCTGGAATTTTGTTTTTCAGTTGTTCTTTGAAACATGAGCATTTGTCTTGTTAGAGTGTGCTAAGACTGTCTTGACTGGTACTAATCAGAGCAGAGAGTTTCGCCATTTACATGGTTGTGTCTGGCACACCTGGCCAACAGGCAGTCTTCAAAGTCCAGTGTCTCCAATTCAGATTCTACTCTGTCATGGACCTAGTTTCTCAACTGCTAGGGAAGCTACATCAAGCAAACTTATCCCTAGAAAGGGTTTCCTGCAAAAGAGTACATTGTGATTTCAATCCTTTTCTAATTTGAGCTTTGGTTTTGATACTATTAGGGAAAGAATACTATTTCCTACTTGATCCTCAGTCATACTGTCCTATAGCTGTGTAGCCGCTAATGGTCACTTTCGGTAGTATTTATGCTGTCATTTATTCCCAATAATTTCTCCATTCTGAAACTGGATCAAGTTGGGCTTCCTTCTTTTGTCCAAATTATTGTAATCTTACCACATATCATCTTTTTCCTTTCCTACCCATTGGTTCGGCTGCATCAAGAAAACATTTTCTCTTTACCTCTTTTTATTGTTTTTTTCTTTGGAGTGTTCCCATTTTCTGGAGAACTGAAAACAGCACAGATCTTTAATGATAAGTGTGAAGGAAAATCAAATGATGTATCTATGTCTTCCACCATAAATGAAGTTTAGATTAAAAGTTAACAAAGTAATTAGAAATCTCAATCTCAAGGTCTTGTAAATGCTAAGCTATGCCTCTGCTCCCACAGATTGTTTCTGCACACTGTTATCTTCAATTCAGCTTGCTTGTTTTTGATTGCCAGTAAAGCGATTGGAAATGATACAGAACTATCTTGTATATTTTTCTGTTCTGTAAATTGCAGTTTTGCATGAATTTTTCTCCTGCTTACTGTCACCATGAATGTATAATACTCATTGGCTGCCCTGAAAATCAAAATACCACTTAAAACAATTTCCTGAGAAAGGTGAAATTATAAATAGTTACCATAAATTCTACCTAATAACCTGTTCATTAATTGGAAACTTTTAACAGAATTTCAGTAGGTAATTAAGTGTATGTATTTAGACATCTTTATCCTCATTTTGGTTTTGTTTTTTGTTTTACGATGAAATCTTGCTGTGTAGTGCAGACTGGCCTAGAACTTCTCATCCTCTTGAGTGCTGGCATTGTAGGTGGCTACAAGGCCTGGTTATCTTTATCTGGAAAGGAGGTCATTTAGAGATAGAAGAGATTGGATACATTGCTCATTTTCTCAATTGACTTTAATGAATATAATTGAAGATATTAAAAGTTATGTGAAACAAATGCTATTGGTCTTTATAAAAGATTAATGTTATTCATGAAAGGATTGCTGTTTTTCTCTTTGTAGTATTGCTACCAGTAGTGCAGTTTCAAAGGAGCTCACCAGACTTTTGAAGATACCTGTTGATACTTACAACAATATTTTAACAGTCTTAAAACTAAAACATTTTCACCCACTTTTTGAATACTTTGACTACGAGTCCAGAAAGAGCATGAGTTGTTATGTGCTTAGTAATGTTCTGGATTACAATACAGAAATTGTCTCTCAAGACCAGGTAAGAGAATACAACATACTATTTTGGGGAAATACACAGTGTGGTTAGGATTGTAGGTCTTGAGCCCTAGACACAGGAGATAACTGAGAGTGTAATTTACTAATAAAAGTCACAAGTGGCTTATTTGTTATAGAGCTAAAAGATTAGAGATGTATATAGGATTATTAAATACTTGGGATTTCACCAGAAAGAGAATAGTGATTACATTTGCCATATCTTTCCATTTCCTCTGGAACAACCTTCCAACTTAATGTCCTCTTCTTTAAAAAAAAACAAAACTCTGAGTTCAGTTAGTGCTGCCTGTATGCTGATGGATATAGGGTCATTACTGGGGCATAGGCAATGTACCAGTGGCTATAGCCCCAAAGAAAAGTGCCCCCTCTTCCTAGCAGCCATCAATTGCCCATAGCTCCTCAGCTGGGGATGGGGCCTTGTGAGCCAGCTCTTTCCCTGTTCGTGCTGGAATGTTGGCTGACCTCATCTTGTGAAAGTTTTATGTCTGCTGTGGTAATACACTATTTTGCAGCAGTCCTCCTTGAACTCAGGCTCATACAGGCTTTCTGCCTCTTTCTCAGTGTCTCTGAGCCTTGTGGGGAAGGGGGTGTGATATAGATGTCCTTTTTAGGACTGAATACTCCACAGTCACTTATTCTCTGCCCTTTGATCAGCTGTGAATCTGTATTAACTTTCACCCACTGCAAGAAGCTTTTCTGAGGAGGTGTAAGAACTGCACTGATCTATGGGCATAAGGATCAATACTCAGAGGCAGTTTGAGACTGTGTCCATTAAGCAATAGCAAAATTGGACTAGCAGGTTCTCTCCATAGGGCCTCTGACCTCCAAAGCCACATGATTTCGCTCCTGTAGAACAAGCCTTATGTCCAGTTAGGAAGATACTGGTTCTCCTCTGACATTCATTCCACTAGCATTGTACCAATAGGCATAACTTGCCTATCTTCTTCTTATTGTAGCTTGCAAGATTCACAACTGGGTAGGACTATTCATATCAACTTTAGATCATATAGCTCATACCAACTTTATTACAAAAAGCTGAATTAAAAAAAAAAATTTACCTTTTATGCTGATTTTCTTTTTACCTCAGTGTTTCCTGTTTCCCATGTTGCAGGTAGATTCCATAATGAATTTGGTGTCCACGTTGATTCAGGATCAGCCAGACCAGCCTGTAGAAGACCCTGACCCAGAAGACTTTGCTGATGAACAGAGCCTTGTTGGCAGATTCATTCATCTTCTACGGTCTGATGATCCTGATCAGCAGTACTTGGTCTGAGTTATCTCATATTATGCTTTCATCACTCAATGAGCAATGAAGTGCTTTTAGGGGTTTAGTGAACCTTTGTGCCTTAGTTCAAAGTGTTGAGAAAAAAATGTAACTGAATCAAAATTTATGGAATCCATGAATTTAAAAACTTTTTTTGCTTAACTGTTTTGAATTTTTGATGCAACATCTCACTATGTGGCCATGATGACCTCAAAATCATGATTCTTCTGCCTCAGCTTCCCCAGTGCTGGGATTTTAGGCATATACTGCCAAGCCCAGCTGGGTTTCTATTTTATACATATGAATGTTTTGTCTGCATGAATATAAGCACACTTGTGTATCCAGTGCCTATGGAAGAGAGAAGAGGGTGTTTGATCCTTATAACTGGAGTTGCAGGTCATTATCTGTCATGTGGATGTTGGGAACTAAACTGTGGTTCTCTTAAGAGCAGCCACTGCTCTTAACTGCTGAACCACCTCTTTTGTCTCCTGGGATATAATTAATTAATTTTGGTTTTCAGAGTCAGGGTTTCCCTGTAGGCTTAGCTTGCCTGGAACTCACTGTGCAGAATAGACTGGCTTCAATTTCAAAGAAATCCGTTTACCTCCTTGCCTGCTGGGATTAAAGGTGTCGTCACCACCTACAGTTGGAATTTTAGTTTTATATAAAGAGTAAACTTTTGAAATTCACAAGGAACAAATCAGGTGTTCTATCCTCCTTTGAAAACTTGAGAATTGCAGAAAAGCTAGACTTGCCTTTGATGGATATTCCATGATTATTCTATACTTGGTTTGTTTTTTAATTCTATTGCTTTTAGAAGTGTTCAGTTGCTCATCATCATAAACTGGGAATCAGGTTGTAGTCATCAGATGGAAAATGTCCAAAAGAGTTTACAATTCAGTATGCTCTTTCCTTAACCCCTGTTTCTTTATACTCACAAGAAGCTTTTTCTTTATCATTAATCCTCATTCTTTTTTAAATGAATTAAACATTTGGTTTGAGTAGGCAGGTTGGCATCTGACAGTAATTTATTTAAATGAATGGCAATAAGGTTGGCAAATTATTGTTTAGGCAAAGTAGTTTAACTGTTCGTTGAATGCATACCCGCTAAAGACATCATAGAACATAATTTCTAACCCTCCTGTGATTTTGTCAAAGTTGACGTCTTTGTATTTTTCCATTGTTGATGTAAACTAAGAGGCTGATTTCTGTCACTACTTTGATTTTGCTTGGAGAAAGTGTAGTAAGCACTGAATTAATGGTCTTCACTGTGTCATTTGTACAGTGAGTAATTGTTGAGGAAATCTAAGTGATTCCCTTATGTTCCTTTTCTCTCTCTCTCTCTCTCTCTCTCTCTCTCTCTCCTTGTGTTTATGGTGTGTGAGACAGAGACAGTGTGTGTTTGTGTGAGAACATTTTGTGTTTGCATTTTCTACTGCATAGCACATGTTGTGTTTAGGAACTGTGCCTTCTATATGAGGCTGATTGGTTATGCTTGTGTGCATACATGTTTAGGAATGTAATCATTAGCTCTGAATGCTGAAAGGGAGTCCACATTCTCTACCACATCAAGGAAATTCACAAGACCCAAATGTATCTCATACTGTGTTTTACAAATTTAAATGTTTCTTTCATGAATTCTGTGCTTCTCTATTTGTGTGTGTATATGTAATTACATGTTTATATGTTTGCACATATGCATGTAGGTGTACCTAGAGGCCAAGGGCAGTGTCAGTTGTCTTCTCAATTGCTCTCAATCTTAGTTTTTGAGAAGGAGTCTGTTATTGAACAGGTCTTCTGTTTGCTGGGTTGGCTGGCCAGTGAGCTCCTTGAATTCACATGTCTCTGACTTCCAGTGCTGGGATTATAGTCATGTGGCCACACTTGGCTTTTTATTTAGATGCAAGGGATCTGAACTCAGGTCCTCTTGTTTGCACAGGAAACACTTTACTGACTGAAAATCTCCCCAGTCCTGTGCTTTTCTTCTTTTTCTGGGATATCTGTAATTTGTTTCACAGTGGCTCTTTTAAAGTATATTGCTTCCTTTGGTCTAAGTGGGCTTAGATGACTTACCTATAATACAGGTGTGTGTGTGTGTGTGTGTCTATAGATTTTGTCCTCTAGTAGCCAACAATTTCTGAGCACATGACTTGTGCAGAGTACTGATGATAACGCTGTACATATGTTGTTTAGCTTCCCAATAGTGGTAGGAGTATGTTGTCTCATTTTTCAAGTGAAACTTGGGCTAAGAGAAGGGCAGTTACCTTCTGAGACTCTTTTGGGAGATGTCTTTTTTACCCTTGTAGGGAAGAGATAGATCAAAATAATGATTCTATTAATCTGGCCAACTGAGTTTATTGGGATTACTTACAGGAGTGTGGCTGGTGTGAAGGTTTATTACAGGGGCAGGGATGATTCAAGGCAGCAGCACCACCGAAAAGCCCACCTCAGTATGGGTGGTGACTCAAAAAAGCTGCAGTCCTTCTTCTGCAGTGCTGAAGTCCAGTACTTCTCTGCTCTGCCTTCAGTCAGTGTACAGATCGGAGAACCTCCTGTGGGCAGCCCTGCTGGTCAGTCTCTTCTATCACCTTGGGAAGCGGCTCTTCCCAGTCTTATAAGTTTCACTCTCCAGGACTTGTAAGGTTCTTTATTTCCTAAGTTTTAGGAGCTTCCCTCCAGGATGGTGTTCAACAAATTACCACCCAGGAGCAATCAAGGATTGTTACACAGCAGGAAAGCCCTAGAATCTACTATTAAATATAAACCTGATTTCATAGCCTGCATTCTTCATCAGCAAGTACAGTATGAAGTATATGAAAACATACTTACATGCATCTCTGCTCTTGACTGGTTACCTAAGGCCAGTTACATAACCTGTCTAAACCTCTGACTTTCCTGTTTATAAAACGGGTTAGTATTTATCTTTTAAGTAACTGACAGCCAGGGAGATAACGGATATGCAAAGTGTCTACCTCCATAAAGCCTGGTCTGTTGGATATATTCTCAAACTGGTAGTAATAACGATTAGCGCTTCCAGTTAATTTTATAAATGATTAATCATACTTTGGAAAATAATACTTAAATTTGTTTTCCTTTGTCAGATTTTGAATACGGCACGAAAACATTTTGGAGCTGGTGGGAATCAGCGGATTCGCTTTACACTGCCGCCTTTGGTATTTGCGGCTTACCAGCTGGCTTTTCGATACAAAGAGAATTCTCAAGTGGTGGGTTTACTTTTTACATATGTCAGTACATTTTTCCTTTTCCTTACTCTATCTGTATTGTAAAAAAAAATGTTAAATATACACAATAGATGATCTAATAAAATTTCATTTTCAGGAATTCCTATTTAATTCATTACTCATCCTGTGCTCTGACTTCCTCTGCCGTAGTAGAGGACTCACATAGAAACACTTGGAAATGTGAGAGTTCAAATCAGTTCAAATAATGCTAAAACATTTTCTCAGGGTCTAAGACAGGTTTACTTTGCCTAATGAAAGAGTCTAGCAGTGTATACCACAACTCTCAGAAAGCATTTAATTGAATAATGTCACAAATCATGTGCTACTTTTCTGTAAGTTTATGTCTTCTTAAAATGGCTTGTCTTGAAAGGTATAATTAAGTAATGAATTAAAAAATTTTTTTGGTCTTTTGAGAGAGAGTCACATTCACTTTGTTAACCCTCATTGTTGTGGAACTCACTATGTAGACCAGGCTAGCCTGAAACTCACAGACCTATATCTGCCTTTGCCACTCAAGTGCTGGGACTAAAGGCATGGGCCACCATACCCAGTGATATAATTTAAAAGAAAATATTTCAGTCTCATATACATGAAAATTGAACAGCCAGGTTTATGTTAAAGAACAAAATGTAGTAAACTTAATTTTCTAATAGTGGAGAAAAAAGGTTTTATTTAGTACATCTACTAGCATGAAGATTAGCTTTTGACGAGTTTTTATTAAGATAGCTTCCTATCCTGTTTTCCTGTACCTCACAACTAGGTCAGTGTAACAATAAAAGTAGCCATATTACAAAGCTGTCATAGCAGAATGGTCTAGTACTAATAGAAATACATATAGATCAGTGAAACAGAAACAGTGAGTCCAGAGAAAGAGCCAAGCATATCTGATCAGCCTACCTTAATCCTTATCATGATGCCACGGGAAAAAGTGTCTATTCAGTAAATGGTGGTTGGAAAACTGGATATTCACATCCAAAGAACAGAATTGGATCCTTATTCCATACACAGAAATGAGTGCAAAATGGATTTAGGCCTTATATTCCTGGAACCAAACCTTGGTCTTGGAGTTGATTGGTGGTGAGGGTACAAGAAGCATAGGCAACAGTTGGATTACACAAAATTAAAAAGTTTGTCACAGTAAAGGAAATAATGTAATGAGTCAGTACACGAAATGTGGAGCAAAAATTTGTAAGCCATACATCTGATAATGGACTTGTATCCAAATCAGGAACTAAGTAGGCAAGAAAATAAATAAATTGGGCTAAAAATGGGCAAAGGAGTTTACTCTGGGCTAGAGAATGAAAGTTGTATCCAAAAACAGCAAAGAAAAATGGACAGAGAATCAGAATAGAAAATGTTTGCAGGAATACATACAGATGGCAGACAGGTCTGTGAAAAGATGCTGTCATTGATCATCAGGGAAATGTGAGTGGGAACCACATGAGATATCTCACCATTGGTGGGCTATCATCAAAGAGAGAAAAGAATGGCTAGAACTTTTGCTCATGCTCAGTTGGTAGATTACCTGCTTAGCATGCACAGAGCTTTGGGATCAATTGCCAGGATCACAAATAAAGCACAAGAGATGACAAATATTGGCTGTGGTATGGGGAAAAAGGACCACTTGTGTACCAGTGAGAATAGAAATTAGTATGGCTGTTTCACAAAGTAGTATGGAGAATCCTTAACAGCTTGTCAATAGGACTGCTAATGCTTAGTTGTGGAGTACATGGCTAAGCACATGCCAGGTCTGCTGTTTGCTTCCTAGCAACCTGTCCCCCAATAGAATGCCCATTCAGTTCTGAAGTACCATTACTTCATTCAGTACCATGACATCCAAAGTAAATGAACCTAACTTGTTGAAGAGATATATGCACTCCCATGTTTGCTGAAGTGCTCTTTACAAAAGCTAGGTATGGCTAAATGCATCAGTGATTGAATAATCAAAATTATGTGTCTGTGTGTGCCTACACACATATTCTAGAATGTTACTCAGCCCTAAATGAAAGAAGTTCTGCCACTTGTGACATCGGTGGTTTTAGAGGACATGCCACGTGAAATAAGCCAGTTACAGAAAGATAAATACTCTATATGACCTCATATATAATCTAAAGCTGTTAAGACCAGGGGTTGGTAAGTTGCACAGAATGTTACCAGACCAAAAAAGTTCTGAACCCTCTAGTGGCCACTAGTATCCATATGGATATTATATCTAATCCCTGTAACAAAGTAAAGAGCACTTAATGTTTTTACAAGAAGAGAGTTGGATGTTTTAGCACAAAAAAATATGTATCTCGCTAGTAATTGCAGCAGTGACTTAGAAATTCGATTGGCAAAGGGAAAAGAAAAATAAATTTTAGCATGGCATTGTTGAGAATTAATCTTATTAATAGTGGTAGAGGGGCTGGGTCTATGACTCAGTGGTTAAAAGCACTGGCTTCTCTTGCAGAGGACCTGGGTTTGATTCCCAGCATCAACATGGTGGCTGTTTGGCTGACAACCACCTGTAACTCTAGTTCAGTGGGATCTAATGCCTTTGTCTAGCCTCTTTGAGTTCCAGTCATGCATGTAGTTCACATACCGTATATGTAGGCAAAATACTTTATATTCATAAAATAAAAATACAAAATATTTTATATTCATAAAATAAAAATAAGTAATTCTTTAAAAAATAGTGGTATAAATGAGAATTATTACTTTTTTAGCATGCTATCAATATGTTACTATAGTGTTAAAAATGTAGGGATTTGGGACTGGAGAGTGAGTGGCTAAGAGCACTGACTGCTCTTGCAGAGGATCTGGGCTTGTTTCCCAGCACTTGCATGGAAACAACTGTCCAGAACTTTAGTTCTGGAGGATCTGACAACTTAATTCTGGTCTCTGCAGGCATTGCACACATGGCAACACTTACATATATGTAGGCAAAAAAAAAACACTCATACATGTAAAGTAAAAATAAAACTTTAAAAATCTCCTTTATTAAGAAAATGGTGATTCTATTTTTACTAGTTTAAGGAATTAATTAGGGTTTAATTATTTTTTTATTTACTGTTATTGTGTGTGTATACGATGTATGTAGTGGGTGGGAGATACACATGCAACTCTGCATATGGAAGGCAGAGGGCATCTCTGAAGTAGCTTGTTTATTTCCACCATTATGTGGGTTCTTAGGGTTGGATTCAGGTTGTCATGCTTGTGTGACAAA
Organism: Eospalax fontanierii; assembly: GCA_035773235.1. Taxonomy (NCBI): domain Eukaryota; kingdom Metazoa; phylum Chordata; class Mammalia; order Rodentia; family Spalacidae; genus Eospalax; species Eospalax fontanierii. The sequence goes on along the minus strand of CM069552.1, from coordinate 6,529,363 downwards.
GGTTTTTTACCCACTTACACATCTCACTGGTCCTGTAATTAGGGTCTTAATGAATTTTGTGTATATTGACCATTGTAGTTTAACATTATTTCTAAAGGAGAACAGTGTAACAAATTACATGAGTTGGTAGAATATTTTTTCATTAAAATAATATCAAAGAACTTTTAGTACTATGAGGAAAACTGTCACAAATGAAAGAAAAGAAGTTGCATATAAATTGTTTTCACTGTCAACCCATTTCAGTGATTTGCCTTAAAGTAAGAGAAAACATAGTCATACAGAGGGTATCTCATTAAACTGACAGAAAAGGACAGGCTCCATTAGAAATTTTCATTACAATGAGCAAATCTTGAAATTTAGGTAATCTAAGATTTTTTTTTTCTTGTTTTAGGATGACAAGTGGGAAAAGAAATGCCAGAAGATTTTTTCATTTGCTCACCAGACTATCAGTGCTTTGATCAAAGCTGAGCTGGCTGAATTACCACTAAGACTTTTTCTTCAAGGAGCACTAGCTGCTGGAGAAATTGGTTTTGAAAATCATGAAACAGTAGCATATGAATTTATGTCTCAGGTGAAGCTCTGTTCTTCTTCCTGGCTTTGGCTTGTCTAGTTAGTTTCCCTGGGCGGAGTCGCTTGATTGTTATTATGGTAATGCATGTGGTTCTTGTTCTTTTTTCCTTTTGAGACAGGGTGGTGCTACTAGCTCTTGCTTGCCTGGCACTCTCTTATGTAGACCGGACTGGCCTCGAACTCAGAGCTTCATCTGCGTCTGCCTCCGGAGTGCTGGGATTAAAGGTGTGCCCCACCAAGCAAGCCCAGCTGGTCTTACCATTCTTATCACTTAATATGTAACTTTTTTTTTTTAACCATGTTAGAACTTATTCCTATATCTGTCGCATTGTCTGATGTTGATCAGCAAAATTGTTCAGCGCTAGGAACTGAAAAAAATCCCAAGATACCCCAGTGAATAAAGGTGGAAGTGTTTCATGGAAAAAAGTTCCTGTAGTTAGTTCAGTTTGGGAGACCTGAGTTGAACAAAGTTGGAATAGGTTTCTTTGTTGAACCTTTCACCAGCCTTCCCACCTTTCTGTAATTTATGTCTCTTCACTAGAAGGTACCTTGTGTTCTGATACAAACAGACTGTCTTATAGAATGGGATTTAGTTGGAAAAACTATTAGACAGCCAGTCCCTAAACATCCTGTTTTGTGTCCACCAGGCATTTTCTCTCTATGAAGATGAAATCAGTGATTCTAAAGCACAGCTGGCTGCTATTACCTTGATTATTGGTACTTTTGAGAGGATGAAGTGTTTCAGTGAAGAAAATCATGAGCCCTTGAGAACTCAGTGCGCACTTGCTGCATCAAAACTTCTGAAAAAGCCTGATCAGGGCCGAGCTGTGAGCACTTGTGCACATCTCTTCTGGTCTGGCAGAAATACAGACAAAAATGGAGAGGAGGTAAGGTTGCCTTTGACTGTGTTATAGCAGATAGGCTTGTTTTAATAGATTGGTTACCCTGGCCTTGTGCTCTGGAAGTGTGAAATGTATAGGTGGTTAGAAATCTGACAAAGACAATTGCTTTGCTGCGTTAAAGGAAATGAATGGGTAGTAATGTGATCATCTTACTCAGTGGTGAAGGTTCTATTTTGAGGATGTCACAGCAAGTTTTCACTACCAGTTGTGTTTTAAAATACAGTTACATACTTCCTTTTAGGATTTTAATCTCTTCAATATTTTCCTGCCTTTTACTTTAGCTTCATGGAGGTAAAAGGGTCATGGAGTGTCTAAAGAAAGCTCTAAAAATAGCAAATCAGTGCATGGACCCCTCTCTACAAGTTCAGCTTTTTATAGAGATTCTGAACAGATATATCTACTTTTATGAAAAGGAAAATGATGCGGTAAGTGAACGAGTGAAATCACCTTTCTGGTCAGTATTGTTTTATTTGTGCAAGTCTGACTTTGCAGAGTTCACCTGCCTACTTCTTCCTTTCTTGAGAATCCTTTACTGTCTGCATAGATGTGTCTCTCACTGTGCATGTGGAAGATGCCAAATACACATTGCCAGTTAGCAGGCATGATTTGTCATCATGCAGTAGTTCACCGTAATTCCTAAGGGTGTTAATCCCTTTTCACCATTATATATGGTGTACAGTGTTGGTCAAGATTTTTCAGTTAAATAGAATGTTGTTCTTTTGCTGGTTTATATTGCTTTGTATTTTAAGTTGGGTTTTAATTTTTTCACTCTTAATGAATAGCTAATATTATTGCTTAAACTCAGAAGCATATTCTCATTCTTTTTTTCAGGTATTTGATGAGAGTAACTCAAATTCCTCAAAAGAGCTATTAAATTAACTTTTGTGATACATGCTCAATCATGCAATTGTACATACTCTTTTGTAGGTAACAATTCAGGTTTTGAACCAGCTTATTCAGAAGATTCGAGAAGATCTCCCAAATCTTGAATCCAGTGAAGAAACTGAGCAAATTAACAAGCATTTTCATAACACGCTGGAGCATTTGCGTTCAAGGCGGGAATCACCTGAGTCTGAGGGGCCGATCTATGAAGGTCTCATCCTTTAAAAGAAGATAGCTCACCATGTTCCTTTGTACACATCAGAAAGGGTTTATTAATAGGACTCCCCTCCATAGATTGTGCCTTTCAGAAATGCTGAGGTAGGTTTCCCATTCCTTACCTGTGATGTGTTTTACCTAGCACCTCCAGACAACCTTCAGGACCTTAAAAAATGTTAATCATTTCATAATTGTTTAAGTCTGTCTCACCCCACGTAGCATGACTGATCTACTCTTTAAACTTTCTGTGTTCTGTGAAAATAAAAAACAAAACCCACTTATCTTGGCTACTAATGAAGCTCTTACTCCTTATTTTATTTTGTTGTATTGTTGATTGTGTGTTTTCTTTATTACTGGGGAGTACTAACACAAAACTATTTCTTTATTAGTTCTCTTGTCCTATTTGAGATTAATTTAGAGGACAGGAATACTATATGTGAAATTCAGCTTGGGCTTTCCCCTGAATGCAAGATATGCCTATGTGTAATATATTCCCTAAAACTACAATATGTGAATGCATGGTTGAGAATTTTAAAGCACCATGGTCAAAAGCAGAAGCTGTATTTTACATATTTGGACTCAGCTATTCATTAAGAACCCATGTCACTGTTTGAACACATCAAAGTAATTTGATTCTAAATAGTATAAAATAGGAAATTTTGTGACCTATGTAATTTATGTATAACCTCCATCATTGTAAATTTAATGTGAAATTCATCCCAATTATAACTTTTTCATCAGTGAAATAATAAAAGTTGTTGACAGTTTTGGATCCTTTTTCTTCATACTATTTTGATAAAGGGAACTGTAATCTCTGTGGAGCATCATATAGTCTCATGTATATGGAATTAATTTATTTAACTCTAGTCTTAAGTACTAGTGAACCAGGTACCATCTAGTCTGTCTGAAAACATGTGTTTCATCTGGATTAGGAATTTGGGCACAGTTTAGCTGGGGTTCTAGCTCTGTGTATTACATCATATCTTTGAAAGGGCTTCTGTCATCTGGTTTTATTGGAACTGACTTCTGAGTGCACTCACATGACTGTTAGCCAGTGGCTTTAGTTCCTATCCTGTGGACTTTTCCACAGTGTAGCATATGAGTCCTTTGAACATGGTAATTGACATTTCCAGGAAAAGTCCAGAAAGAGCAAAGATGGTATCCCAGCACCGTTTGAGACCTAATCTTGTAGGTGACATACTTCTGTTTGCCTTGCTCTTTAAAAAAAAAAAAAAAAATTTAATGTATTTGGCCCATATATACTTAAGTGCTCCCATGTTGGGCAGTGCCCATGGATGCCAGATGAGGGCATCAGATCTTGTGGAAGTGGAGTAACAGACAGTTGTTAGCCACCATGTGGATACTGGGAACCAAACCCCAGTACTCTGTAAGAGCAGCCAGTACTCTTTACTACAGAGTCATCTCTTCACTGTTTATCTTACTGTTTATTAGAAGGGAGTCACTATGTCTAACCGAGATTAAAGGGGAATTATGCCCCACCCCCTTTTGTTTTGAGACAGATTTTCCCCTCTATAACCCAAATTGGCTTCGAATTTGTGGTCCTCTGCATCTTCCTTCTTGTTTTTGAGAGTAGCAACACACCCAGCTTTGGTTTTTTTAGACTATTTTTAAATATTCTTTGAGAATTTATGTACATATACAATATATGTTAATTATAAGCACTCTCTACCCCCTCTCCTATTCCCCTAATGCCTCCCTCTCACTTTCTTGTCCTCTTCCTTTTTTTAAAAAATAACTTACTGAGTTGGGGTAAGTGTGTACCTACATATGCATTGTATAGAACCACTCGATTGAGCATGGGTAATTTAACAGCCGCATTTGGCCTTAGCAACCACACCCCTGGAGAAAAATGACAGCCTACTCCCTCCCACCAGCAGCCACCAATTGCCAATAGCTTCTTAGCTAGGGGTGGAACCTCTTAAACCCCTCCCTTATCCATGCTGGAATGCTGGTTGACTTAATCTTGTGTATAACCATAGTTCAAGTGCCATACCATGTCATATGGTACCACACTATTGCCCATCTTCTGGTTCCTCCATTCTTCCCACCCCCTCTTCTGAAACTTTCTCTGAATCTTGGGAAGAAGGGATAGGGATTATTGATACAGGTGTCCCATTTAGGACCGAGCATTCAACAGTCATATTCTCAGCATTTTGATCATTTATGAATCTGCATTGATTACACTTTCAAAAGAAGCTTCTGTGACCAAAGTTGATAACAGCAGTAATCCATGGGTATTAGCAAATATTTAGAAGACGATTTGACAGTGTGTCATTTAGCAAAACAACAGTAATAGATTCCCCTTAGGACCTATGACTACCCATCCATAGGCTTTTGACCACATTTACGGTACCAGTATGAATCCTGTGGAACAAGCCCCAGGTCCAGTCAGAAAGTGGTTAATACCCTAACAGTCATGTTACTACTGCACCTATAGGCACATCTTGCCTGGCAGGTCAGTATTGTAGCATTCAGGGTCCACTGCTGGCTAAGTCCATTGATGACTTTTTCCTCCTTAGTGGCCTGCATAGCAAACACCTGTCATGAAAGCTAGCCAACAGAGGATGTTTCCAGTCAGTGCTGGCTTGATTTCTCTTTTTTGCAAAAGTTTTGCAAAGTGTTCTGTCTTCAGCAATATGGTCTTAATCATCTAGCTATGGTGGGCAGTGGCAATAACCTGTGTTTTGTGGTGCCTCTGGGGCCTCACTATTAACTTTATAGGAAAGTATCTTATGCGTAGAATTGAGATGTTCATTTAATAACCCATGTGTCGGAACAGCACTGTCCACATATAGAGTCCCTCTTTTCAAACTCGTTTTTGAAAAAATTATGTTAACTAGATTACAAAGTAATGAGTTCTGTAAGCCTTTTTCATGCACTTAGTTTTGACTAACCCACTCCCCCATCCTGCCTCTATCCTCACTTTAAACCTTTAACTACCAGTATTCCTCCCCTACTTTAACATCACCTGTTCTATCCTTTTCTCCGACCAAAGCCTTTGCCCCTTCTACCTCTCATGGACTCTTTCTGGCTCCCTGACCTCTATAAACAGTTAAGCACACAAATCTAAAATTTTGAAGCCAGGATCCACATATGAAGGAGAACTTGGAGCATTTGCTCTTCTAGGCCTGGGTTATATCAGTATAATTTCCTTTTTAGAAAAATTTTGAAAATTTTATTTTTTAAGAATTTCATTAATGAGGACTGCATTTACATCATTTTCTCCCCTCCCACTCCAACTCTTCATATGCCCCCTCATTCCTTCTCAGTTTTGTGACATTTATTTTTGTTTCATATATATAACATAAAGCAATTAATTTATGTAAATGAATTAATACAAAAATCAAAATATAATAGTTATCTTTATATATAAAATCTACTGAGTCATTCTAGTGATGTCTACATTGTTTAGGATTGACCACTTGGGATTGGATAACTTATCAGGGAGTTCATCCCTAGAAAAAACAAATTCTGTTTCTCAGCAACTATTAATTGCCTACAGTTTACAAGATGGGACCCTGGGAAATTTCTCCCATCCACCATGACATTCCAGCTGGTGGTGCCTTTATGCAGCTCTTGTTTAGGCAACCATATTGTTGAGATTTTATGAATGCAGCTTCCCTGTCCTGTCTAATACACTATCTAGCAGCAGAAATCCTGGTTCTCTGCTTCTTACGTTTTTGGGCCCTCTTCTGTGATGTTTTTGAACCTGAGGTGTAACAGGTTGCATTGTAGGTGTATCAGGGCTAGGTATCCAATGATCTCTTATTCTCTGCATTTTGATCAGTTGTGGAACTTTGTAGTAGTCTCCACCTGTTGTAAAAAGAGCTTCTTTGATGAATGGTGAGAGTTACATTATGTGTGAATATAAGGATAAGTATTTTGAATATAGTAAGAAATTCTATAGGTTTAGAAATGTGCCCATAGTATGTTCTCGTCTATGACCTCTCTATCCATGAGTATTTGGCTATGTTTGCAGTACCAGGTATAGATCCTCTTCTACTGAGTGGGTCTTAGAGAGCTATTGGTTACACTGAAGATAAGTGTCACTACTGCACCAATAGAGATATTTTCCTGGGTCAGTCATTGTGGTTCATAGGCTTTACAGCTGGGTAGAACTATTAATTGTTTTTCTCCCTGGGCAGCTTGCATAGCATCTTCTGATATGGTGAGAAATAGTTCACAGGAAGGAGGCTTCTACGTCAATTCCCACCCAATTTTTCCACATCCTGTATCCAAAGTGTGATGTCTTTTGCAGTTTGCTCTTCAAGTTCTGTAAGGCAAGCAAGGGCTATGGCAAAGAGCCTATATTGCTTGGGAGTCTCTTGAACTACTCTAACAACTTGAAAGGAAGTTTGCCTTGCCTGGCACTGGGATTTTTGTTAGATACCCTTCAGCTATCTAATGTGTGCACACACAGTGTATGTGTTTAAATAAGCTTATAAAACAATACTTTCCCAATATCTTTTCAGATATCCTTAGTATTATTGAATCCCTCCTTTCTCTCCCCCTGTATTATTCCCTCTCTTCCTCTCCCCAGTTGAAGTCCTCTATTTTTCCCATTTCCGCCTTGATAGTGCTTGTGTCTTACTGTCCCCCTCAAGCTCCTTCCCGCCTCCTCCCGTGGTCCCTTTCTATGTTCCTGTCTTCTATGGTTACTGCAGGTTATACACTCACATCTAAAGATTCAGAGGATCCACAAATAAGAAAGAACATGTGGGGCTGAAGAGATGACTTAGCAGTTAAGAGCCCTGACTGCTCTTGCAGAGCACCAGGGTTCAGCTCCCAACACCCACAGGATGGCTCACAATGAGTAACTCCGATTCTGGGACCTTATGCACTGTTCTGGCTTCCAAGGTATTGCACACATGGTGTACTTATATTCAGGTAAAACACTAACTAACTAACTAACTAACTAACTAACTAACTAACAACTAACTAACTGACTGGAGAGATGGCTCAGTGTTTAAAAGCACTGGCTGTTCTTGCAGAGGACCCAGGTTTGATTCCCAGCACCCACATGTTGGCTAACAGTTGTTCATATCTCCACTTCCAAAATTACAGCACCCTCTTCTGGCCTTCATAGGCATTGCACATATGGGTGCACTCACATACATGCAGGCAAAACTCATACACAACACAAAGTACAAATTAACACAGATAAATAAGTTAATATTTTAAAAAAGGAAAAGAACCTCTGGTATTTACCTTTCTGTGTCTAGATTACCTCACTTAGTATGTTCTCTAGTTCCATCCACTTACCTGCAAATTACATGATTTTATTTTTCTTTACAGCGGAATAGAACTGTATTGGGTACCACATTTTCATTATCACCAGTTGACATTTAGATTGTTTTCATTTCCTAGCTACTGTGAAAAGAGCAGCAATGAACATGGCTGAGCAAGTATCTCATTAGTGGGATATTGAGTCCTTCAGGTATACACCTAGGAGTGGTATAGCTGGATCATATACTAGATCTACTTTTAATTTTTTGAGAATTCTCCATATTGATTTCCATGCCTCATCAGTGTGCAATTCCACCAGTGGTAAGTTCCTCCTTTTCCACATCCTTGCTGCATTTGCTGTCAGTTGTTTCCTTGATCTTAGCCATTCTAACTGGTATAAGATGACACCTTAAAGTAGTTTAATTGTTTTTCCCTAATTGCTAAGGCTGGTGAACACATTTTAAGGTATTTCTTAGCCATTTTTATTTCTTCTTTGGAGAATTCTCTGTTCAGCTCCATAGCCCATTTTTAAATTGGGTCATTGTTTTTCTTGATTCTTTGTTTTTCTTGAGTTTTTTTTTTTTGTATATTATAGATATTAATCCTCTATTAGTTGTATAACTGGCAAAGGTTCCCTCCCACTGTCTAGGCTTCCTTTTCACTTGATTGTTTCCTTTGGTATACAGAAGCTTCTTAGTTTAATGGTATCCATTTGTCGAGTGCTGGCTTAATTCCCAAGTGAATGGAATCTGAATTAGAAAGTCTTCCTGCACCTGTATCTTCTAGGATTCTGCCTATGCTTTCTTTTAACAGTTGTAGTGTTTCAGATTTCCTCTTGAGGTCTTTGATCCATTTGGAGATCATTTTTGTACAGGATGATAGATATTTATCTAATTTCATTCTTCTGCATGTGAACATCCAGTTTTCCCAGCACAATTTTGCTGACGATGCTGTCTTTCCTCCAGTGTGTGTTTTTGGCATCTGTGTCAGGTGTCAGGTGCTGTAACGGTGTGCACTCATGTTTGTGTCTCTGTTTGGTTTGGTTTATCTACGTGTCTTTTTTTGGGATAGTAATATGCTGTTTTTACTCAGGATTGCTTTGGCTGTCTGGGGTCTTTTGTGCTTTCATACGAATTTTAGGATTTTTTTTCTATTTCCATGAATAATGTCCTGGGCATTTTGATTGAGATTGCATTGAATCTGTAAATTGGTTTTGGTAGGACATTTTCACAGTATTAATTTTGTCAGTCCCTGAGCATGGGGATATCTTTCCATCTTATAATGTCTTCCTCATTTTTTTTCTTCAGAGATTTAAATTCTTCATTTTAGAGTTTGTTCACCTCCTTGGTTAGCTTTATTCCTTAAGGTTTTTGGAGGTTATTGTGAGTGAGAGTATTTCCACGATCTCATTCTCAGCATGTTTGTATTGATATATAAAAAGGTTGCTGATTTTTGTATGTTAATTTTGTATACTGACTTCTTTCTGGAAGTGTTGATTGTTTCTAAGTTTTCTGGTATACTTTCTGGTACCTTCTAATGTATAATATCATATCATCTGAAAATAGGGATAATTTGACCAGTTTTCCATCAGTAACCCTTTAATTTTCTTCTTTTTATTGTTCTAGCAAGTGTTTCAAGTAGTATGTTGAAAATGAGTGGAGACAGTGCATAGTGTTTTCTGATTCCTGCTTTTGATGGGAGTGCTTTGATCTTCCTCCATTTAGAATGATGTTGCTTGTGGGTTTGTCATAAATTGTTAAATTGGGTCATTGGTTTTCTTGATTCTTTGTTTTTCTTGAGTTTTTTTTTTGTATATTATAGATATTAATCCTCTATTAGTCTTTATTAATAGTCTTTATTATGTTGAAGTATGTTCCCTCCTCCAGTCCTGTTCTCTCTAGGATTTTTATCATAAAGACATGCTGGATTTTTGTCAAAGACCTTTTCTGCATCTATTGAGATAATCCTGTGATTTTTGTCTTTAAGATCACTTAGACGATTTATTACAATTATTGACTTATGTCTGTTGAATTGTCCCTACATCTCCAGAATGAAGCCCACTTGATCATGGTGGACAACCTTTTTGATATATGCCTATATGTGGTTTACAAATGTTTTTTGTTTGGATATTGTTCTGTAGTTTTCTCTTTTTGTTGCTGTGTCTTTCTATGAGTAATACAGGCTTCATGGAAGGAATTTGGAAGTGCTCCCTATGTTTCTATCTTTTTGAATAATTCAAGCAATATTGGTTGCAGTTCTCTGAAGTTCCGGTAGAACTGTGCCATGAATCCATCTGAACCTGGACTTTTTTAGTCAGAAAGTTTTTGTATTATTTCAGTCTCCTTATTTACTATGGATCTGTTTAAGTTGTTGATCTCTTCTTGGTTCAATTTTGGTGGTTTGCTTTTATCTAGAAGTTCTTCCGTTTCTTTTAAGTTTTCTAACTTAATTGAGTATAGATCTTTAAAGTACTCGTATAGAACGTTCTGGATTTATTTGGTGTCTGTTACAATGTTTGTTCATTTCTCATTCTGTTAATTAGGGTCTCCTCTTTCTTTTGGTGAACTGAACTAAGTGCCAATTTTGCTTACCTTTTCAAAGAACCAGCTCTTAGATTTGTTCTTTGTATTTTCTTTGTTCTATTTTGTTGAGTTCTGCTCTGATTTTTAATATTTCTTTCCAACTACTAGATTTGAGTTTGGTTTGTTCTTATTTTTCCAAATTCTTGAGTTACATCACAAGTCATTTCTTTGTGTTCTTTCTGTTCTACAGCTCCTTCAACATATTTACTTTTTCATAACAAAAAGTCTCCTCATGAGCTCTGGCAATACTACACCAATCTAAAGGAGGGAAAGCATTGTTACAGTGCCAAGACCCCTGGGAAGGACCACTCAGACTCCAGATGCTCTGAAGCAGATCAGTCTTATTAGCTGTCCAGCGATGCACTCTCTAGGCTGAGAATTAGAGAACACAGTACTGACATACAGGATAACAGAGTTTATAAAGCGTCCTATTGTACCAGATGATTATACAGGCATGACATGTTTGTTCCTGCAGTAAGCATGACATATTTGTTTCCTGCAGCAAGCAAACAAGTGGTATAGAAGCTAATTAAGCATTAAGCAAGCCAGATAAGCATTAGGTAAAATAAGCATTTAGCAAAAGCTGTAAGACATTAACTGAGACCTTCCAAATTTTGTGGGGGTATTTTTCTGTGGTTAATTCTTCCTGGAACAGTCCTGTGGTCTGTGTGCCTTATGAAGTATTGTTGAGAAGGGCTTCTGTGGTGGTTTGATTGAGAAATGTCTCCCACAGTCTCATGTATTTGAATACTTGGTTCCTAGCTGGTGGTGCTGTTCGGAGTGGTATAGAACCGCTAAGAGATGTAGCCTTCCTATGGGAAGTATGTCACTGTGGGTGGGATTTGAGTGTTGATCCCCTAACTCCACTTCCTGCTTGCTATCTCTGCTTCCTGTGTGTAGTTGAGATTTATCAGCCAGTTTCCTTCTTTAGCCACCAGCTGTCATACCTTCCCTGCCTTTATGGACTCTCTGTCTGGAGCTGAAAGCCAAAATAAACAATTCTCTAAGATGCTTTTAGCTAAGGTATTTTATCACAGTCATAGAAAAGTAATACAGAAAGTAGTAGCAAGAGGTGTGTTATTACCATGAAGAACATGACCCTGTTGCTTTTTGGAGGATCATGAAAGACTTTGAAAGTTTGGATTAGAAAGTCATTAAATGCTGTAAGACAGGTTAATGAGCCATTGTAATAGGTACCCTGAAGACAGTAGTGCTGAGAGTCATGCAAACAACATAGGCTTGGTTCATGAACTTGTAAAGGGAAGCAAAGAGTTTATTAGCAACTAGGCTGGAGGCCATTCATGTGGTATTTTGGGCAAAAACTCTGGCTGGCTTTATTTGCCCATGTCCCAGGATTTACATCAGGGCTAAATTAAATAGTAAAAAAACTAGGTCAGGCATGGCAGCACATACCTTGAATCCCAGCACTTGGAAGGCAGAGGCAGGTAGATTTCTGTGAGATCAAAGCTAGCCTGGTCTACATAGCAAGTTCCAGGCCAGCTAAGGCTACAGGGAAACCTTGTCTCAAAAAAATAAATAAATAAATAAAAAAGAAATAAATAATTTCTTTGATGGAGTGAATTTCAAGGCATCATAGCATTGAATCTGTGGAATGGTTATTAATGATCACTTTTATGCATACCTACAATAAAAAGAACAAGTTAGATAGAAATATAGAAATACAGTATGTACAGCTTGGAAAGGAAAAGAATAATAGGAAATGTAATGCTGCGCCCAAGTCATGTGCTGAAGAAGAACCTGGACTTGCTTAAAAAATTAGTGCTACTAAGGAGAGGCCTCCTGCTCTACAGTAGAACAATTGGAAGGCTGCCCTAAGGGTGACACCCCACCCAACTAAGCTTTCAGCTTATGAAAGGAAAAGGTCTCGGGGTTTTCTGCTGCTTTTCACCATACAAAAGCTGCTAAAATGCAATCTAGGGGCTTAGGATCCATCTCAAGCTGGCGGCTAAATTGACAGTTTTTCCCATGTAGTACTGGTTTTGGAAGTATGAAATGTGAAAGACAGGATTTTTGGATTCTTCCTCTTCAGTTTCACAGAGGTACTGAGGCCAGGCAACATGTGGCAGGGATGGATTCTCTAGGAAAAGGCCATGGGAGGACATTGTGTGAAGTTGTGACTGCAAAGTCTGTATTACAATGTAGACGCCAATATGTTGGAGATGTCAAAGCCATGAGACATCTGCCAAAGTGAGCTATATACAGAGAGTGAAATCATTCCGAGAGAGAGACGTATGTTGTAAGAAAAAAACTGGAGTGTTGGAGTCATCTAAACCCTTTGAAACTAAAGCTCCAGACACTGGACATATAGCTAGAAGATTCTGTATTTGCCCTGCTGGGTTTTGGCCTTGCTTTAGTTCAGTCTGTCCTAATCATGCCTCATTGCTCCCTTTTGGAATGGAATATATATATTGTGCCTTTGTGTTTTCAAAGTATGTAATTTGTTCTTTGATTTTATCACAGTTAACTGATTGTTATGATTCTCAGAAGAGATTTGTGGGTTTTGAACATTGTTGAGCCTATTAGACTAAAGGGAACTTTAAAATTGAACCAAATGCATTTTACATTCTTATGGGATGCTCATGAGTTTATAGGACCATGGGTGGAGTGTGATGGTTTGAATGTTCAATGTCTCCCATAGACTCATGTATGGTTATGGATAGACTAACCTAAACTAATGGTCTGGGCTAATGGGCCATACTGTGCTAAGTAGTAGGTTGGTTTGAGCTAAGCTAATGATATGGATTAATGGGCTGCACTTGTCTAAATTAAAGGACTTGGCTAATGGGGCTGGGTTAGGCTAAGCTAATGGACTGGGTTGGGCTAAGCTAATGGGTTCAGGCAATGGTTGTGCATAGATTAGCCTATGGCTGAGCCAGTATGCTGGGGTCAGCTAAGCAAAAGTCTGGGCAAATGATGAGACATAAACTGGTTTTATATCTGATAATGGTTTGGGTTAATGGGCTAGTCTGGGCTAAACTGGGTTAATATAATGGGCTGGGTTGAATTGGTCTGGGCTAAACTACATGGTTGGTCTAATAGACTGGGCTGGACTAAGCGAATGGGCTTGATTAATGAGTTTGCCTGGGTTAATATAATGGACTAGGAAGGGCTAAGCTAAAGAGCTTAGGCATTGGGCTAGGCTGGGCTAAGATAATGGGCTGGGCTAAGATAATGGTCAGGGCTAATGGGCTAGGGAGGTTTAAAGCAATGGACTTGGATAATGCCTGGACTGGCTAAGCCAGTGGACAATTCAAATGGACTGGTCTGGGCCTACTAAGATCATGGGCTGTGTTGATGGGCCAAGCTAATGAGCTTGGTTAGGCAAAGTTAATAGGCTTGGCTAATGAGCTGGGCTGGGATGCATTAAATTAATGGGCTTGATTTAATTTGCTAGCTGTACTGGACTACAGTAAGCAAATGTGTTGGGCTAATGGACTGATCAGGGTTAAGATAATGGGCTGCACAAATAGGTTGGGCTGGGCTAAGCTAATTGGTTGCTCTAATGGGTTGGACTGGGCTAAAACAATGGGTTGGGTTAATAGTCTGGGCAGAGCTACACAAATGGGCTAGGGTAATTTGCTTGTCTAAGTTATGCTAATAGGCTAGGCTCAGCTAAGCTAATGGACTGTGCTGAGTAATGACCTAGGCTTGACTTAAGTTAATGGTCAGTTGTGGGCTAAGCTAATGGAATCAGTTAATATGCTGGACTGAGCTAAGCAAATGAGCTGGACCGTGCTAAGTGTATGAAATAGGCTAATGGGCTGGTCTTGACTAAATTAAATGACTAGGCTAATGGGCTGAGTTACTGTTCTAGGCTTGGCTAAACTAATGGACATGGTTGTTGATTGGGCTGGGCTAAGCTAATGGGCTGGGTTAATGTCTTGGCTAGGCTAAACTTATGGGCTGGATGAAGGGGATTCTGTGCTAATGTTTTGGGCTGTCCCATGCTAATGGAATGGGATAATGGCCAGGGGAGAGCTAAGCTAATGGGCTGGACTAGCACAAGCTAACGGGCTTGGATAGTGGGTTGTCTGGGTTGGCTAAGTTAATGGGATTGGGTAAGTGGTAGTTTGGGCTAGTCTTATGGGCTTGGCAAATGGGTTATACTGGTCTATGCTAAAGGACTGGGGAAATGAAATGGCCTGGGATAAGCTAAAGGGCTCCATTAATGGGCCTACCTGAGCTAAGTTCAGGACTGGGCTAGTGTGCTTATCTAGGCTAGTGAACCCGTCTGGACCAAGACACTGGTCTGTGATGGGTTAAGCTAATGTGCTTGACTGGATTAAGCTAATGGGCTGGGATAATGAATGGGCTGGACTAAACTAATGGCTGGACTAGTGGGCTGGGTTGGGCTAAGCTTATGGGCTGGCTAGGTTAAACTAATGGGTTTGGCTAATGGGCTTGGATGGGCTGGGTTAACTTATTGAGATGTGCTACTAGGCTGGTCTGGTCTAAGCTAATAATAATCTAGGCAAATGGGCTGGGGTGGCCTAAATCAATGGGTGGGTCAATGAGCTGGGCTATTGTATGGGTCTAAGCTAATACTTGGGCTAATGGAGTTGGCAGTGTGCTAGGTTGGGCAGACCTAATGATCTTGCATAATGGAATGGGCTAATGAGTTAGGCTAGACTAGGCTAATGGGTTGAGATAGGTTAAGCTAATGAGCTAAGTAATGGCCTGTTGCTGGACTGTGAGATGGGCTGAGCTAAGCTAAAGAATTGCACTAATGCACTGGGCATGGCTTAGCTAATTTTCTGGACTAAGCTAAGCTAATGTCAGCAAATGGGCTGGGCTAACGGACTTTGCTGGGCTATGCTAATGGAAAGGATAATGGACTGGACTAGACTAAGTTAATAAAATGGTTGGGGGTAAGTTAATGGGTTCTGCCGATGAAGACAGGGCCAAACAAATGGACTGGGCTGTGATAGGTGAATGAAATGGGCTAATGACCTGGGCTAGGCTATGCTAAGTGCCTGGGCTGATGCACTGGGTAGGCTAAGAGTTGGACTGAGCTAATGGACTGGACTGGGCTAAGCTAAGGGGCTGAGCTCAAAGGCTGGGCTAGGTTAAGAGTTGGACTTGGCTAATGGACTGGGCTAGGCTAAACATGGATGGGATAATGGAATGGGCTGGACTAAGATAATGGGCTGTGCTGTGCTGAGATAACTGGCTGGACTAGTAGGCTGAGATGAGTGAAGCTAGCATTGCTGGGCAGTGGGTTGGGTTGGTCTAAGTGAGTCAACTGGGCTGGCTAAGATAGTTGGTTTGGCTAATGAGTTGGGCTGGGTTAATCAAATGGGATTTAGGGATTGGGTTAGGTCTAGGACAAGACCAAGGGTTTGAATTCATGTGATGGCTAGGTCTGGGGAGAAGGTTAAGGTGAATTTTAGCATTAGGTCTACAGTTAGGGCTTTGTTAGGTTTATGGTTAGGTACTAGGTTATTGGTAGATTTAGGGCTAGAATTAAATTTCGGCATTAGGGTTACCAGTTAGTCTTAGAATTAGGATTATAGTTAATGTTAGGGTTTGTGCTGGGAATGAGATTATGTTTGAGATTAAGGTTAGGATTAAGCATATTGTGCAGGGTTAGAGTTAGGTTTAGGTTTCAGGTTAGGGTTAGTGTTAGGACTAAGTTTAAGATTTAGGGTTAAGATTAGTGATAGAGTTAGTATTAACTTTAGGATTAGATTTAGGGTTAGTTTTAGTGTTAATCAGTAAGGTTAGTGTTGGATTTCGGGTTAGGGTTAGGGCTTACCAATAGTGTTAAGGTTGGGAATGGAATTGGAATGAGTGCTTTGCTTAGGAGTAGGCTTGGGTTTTGGATCAGGGTTAGAAATATATTGAGAGTTAGGGCTTGGACTAGATCTAGCATTAGGGTTATGGTTAGGGTAAGACTGTAGCTGATACAAGTTCTAGTGCTTGGTCTATATCAAGGTTAAAGCTTAAGGTAGATTTAGAATTATGTCTAGGGGTAGATTGAGGAGTAGAGTTAAGTGAGTTATTGTGCTGAGTTTTGGGCTAATTTTAGGTTGAGTTCCAGTTACGTTATTTTTAGAGCTAGGGTTAGAACTAGGGTTAACATTATGATTAATATTAGCATTCAAATAAGTGGTTAGGGATTATATTAGAGCTAGTATAAAGCTTAGGTTTAAGGTTAGGGTAAGGGTTAGGCTTTGGTTTAGATTTAGAGATATGGTTAAAACTAATGTTAGGTTTAGGATTACTGTTTGGTGTTCATGTTATGTTGCTCTCTCTCGTGGTGGAGCAACAGGTACCCAGAAGGCACACCCCCTCACCAGGTCCTCTGTCTCCCGGCCAGCAGGAGAGAACTGCGAGGGGGATCAGGCACCAGTCTTGTGTCCCACTTCCCTTGGATTGCCACAGCCCCCTCCCCGTGGTAGGAGAGGGCTGTCACGGGGAAACAAAGGGATGTCGGGTGCTGCGGCCTGCCCGTTCTCAGCCTCCTGGCCTGCTCTCAGGCACGACTGGGGTCCCCATCTTGACCAAAGAAGCGTGCAGCTAGTCAGCTCTTATGATGATATAGCTTTAATGATGTGACTTCTTCAATGGTACCGCAGGGAGCCATTTACTGAGCTTATCAGACACATTATAAAGGTTTAGAGCTATAGGTATTAGCATACAGCGGGAAGTTTCTACCAGTCACTTTACTGGACACTCTAATCATGCTTTTACTTTACATAGAGGCTACTACTGTCCACGTGCTGTTCACGAGGAAAGAGGTAATTTTCCTCCAATGGCACTTAAGTTCCTAGTTTACCTAATTACCATGGTATGTGTGGTATGTGCTTATCTCTTCTGGCTAGTCTTTGTTTTAGCTCCTCTCAGCGCCATCTTGCCAGTTAAGATTTCTTAAGACCCAACAATGTTAGAACTTAATGTCAGTATTTGTTTTCACAGTTATGGGTAGGGTTAGCATTAGGTTTAGGTATGGGTTTGGATTCCAATTAATATTAGGTTTAGGGTTACTGTTAGGATTAGAGATACAGTTAGGTTTAAGACTAGGATTAAGTTTAAGTTTCAAGATGGGGTTGGGTTTTGGGCTGGGGTTTGGGTTAATATTAGATTTTGGATGGATGTTAGGGCCACATTAAGATTAAAGTTAGAGTTGGGGTAAAGATTATGTTTAGGATTAGATTTTGGTATATTGTTAGGTTTATATTAAAGATAAGGCTAGGATAATTTTAGGGTTAGGACTCTATTAAGGCCTTGGCTAGGTTTAGGTTTAGGATAGGGTTATGGCTGGTGTTATGATGAGGGCTAGGGCTATGTCTAACCATAGATCTAAATCGATAGCTAGGAATGTGCTATAGAATGGCTAGAGTTAAGGTTATGGTAAGGTATTAAGACTAGGTTTAAGGTTAGGCCTAGATTTAGTTTTTAGGTTAACCTGGGGTTATGTCTAAGCCTATGGCTAGTATTATGCCTAGGATTAAGGTAAAGGCTAGATCTAAGGCTTGGGCTGGTGCTAGGGTTACATTTGGGATTAAGTTTAGTACTATGTTTAGACAAACAGTAGGGTAGGGTTAGGATATGGTTAGGTGTTGGGTAGGATTATGATATGTTTAGAGTTATGGTTAGGGGGGTTGGGATATGGCTATAGTTAACATTATGGTATGGTAGGGTAAAGGTTAGCATTTAAAATTACAGTAGGTTTACATTTAGATTTAGGGTTAGAGTTGGATTAGATTTAGTACTATGGTCACCTTTAGTATGAGGGTTTGATGTTGGGTTAGGGCTAGGGCCAGTTCAAATGCTAGAGTTTGGATGAGAGCTAGCCTTATGGTTAGGGCGAGGGTTAAGGATATCCTTAGGGTTAGGTCTATGGATAGGGCCAGGTTTAGGGTTAGGTTTAGGGTTAGAGCAAGTTTATGTATATAGTTACGGCAAAAGCTAGGGCATGGCTTAAGTTTTATGTTTAGGGTTAGGGCTGGGTTTAGAGCTAGGTTTAGGTTTTGGTTTAAGACATGACCTGTGATAGGGCTAAGGGCAGGGTCAGAGTTAGGACTAATGTAAGGGCTAGTTTTAGGTTTAGGGTTCAGATTAAGCTTAGTTTTATTGCTAGTTCTAGGGCAAAGAACATGGTTAGGGCCAAGGCTAGGGTTAATGGTTAGCATTAGGGACAGTTTTAAGGTTAGGCTTAGTGTTATGCTTACTGTTATCTTAGGTTTAATGATTATAGTCTATGTTCATGCTTAGGGTTATGTTTAGAGTTAGTATTAGTGGTGGTGGTAGACGTAAGGTTAGATTTTAGAGTTAGTTTTATGGTTATGATGAGAGTTAGGATTAAAGCTATGGCTAGGTTAAGCTTTGAGTTAGCATTAGGGCTAGGGTTTCGTCTAGGATTTGGATGTGTGTGATAGATAGCTGTGGAAGTGCCACTCTTGGGCAGGTGACCCTGTGTTGAATAAGAAAGCAGACTGAGCACATGCCAGAGTAGCAAGCCAGGAAGCAGCATTCCTACAAGGTCTGTGCTTCTATTCCTGCCTCCAGGTTCCTGCTGTTATTTCCCTCAGTGATGAAGTGTGACCTGGAAAATGTTAGACACATAATAAACCCTTTCCTCCGTAACTTGGTTTTGTCAACCTTAGAAAGTAACTAGGACAGTTATGATAAACTTAATGTTATGGTTAGGGTAAAGGCTAGGGATAGGTTTAGGATTAAGATAGATGTTTATGGTTTGGCTTATGGAAGAGGTTGAGTTTGGGCTAGTTGTTGGGGTTATGATTAAGTCTATAAGTAAGCTAGGACTAGGGTTAAGGATAGATCCAGGGCCAGACTTAAGGGTAAGGCAAGAACTAACATTAGGTTTAGGTTTGGGCTTAGGGTTTGGATGTGGCCGTGTTTGGGACTAATGCTAGAGCTAGTGTTAAATTAAAGTTTAGGGGTAGGTCTAATGCTAGGCCCAAATTTAGTGTAAGGATTTGATTTAGGTTTAGGGTTAAGGAAAATATCTTACTAGGTTTAAAGTTATCATGAGGGTATTAGATAAGCTTCAGTGTTAGTGTTTGGAGTTAATTTTAGAGTAATCTTAATAGTTATGGTTAGGGTTAGGCATGCCTAAGATCACGCATAAGGTTAGAGTTAAGGCTACAGTTTATGGTAGGGCTACAGTGAGGATGAATATTAATGTTACGGTCAAGGCTGTGGTTGGGTTTAGCATTTGTATTAGGTTTACAGTTAGATAAAGGATTGCATAAGGATTAGGGATAGTGTTAATTTTAGGCTTATGGCTACGTGAGAATTAGGGTTAGTTTTAGGTATAAGATTGGGTTTAGAATAATGGTTATGATTGTAAATCAGTATACGTTTGGGAGAGTGTTATATTTAGGGTTTTGGTTAGGGATAGGACTAGTGTTGAAATAAGGTTAGGGGTAAGCCTAGAACTATGGTAGAGTTATGTTTAGGGTTTCTTTGAGAATTTTTTTTAGCACTAGGCCTAGGGTTAGTGCTAAGGTTAGGGCAAATATTTGGTTTAATATTGAAGGGATAGGGTAGGGTTGGAGTTCTAGTTTGTATTTCAGTTAGGATTAAGGTTTAGGGGTAGGTTTAGAGTTAGGGGTATGATTAGGGATATAGGTAGTTGTAGGGTTAGCCTTAAAATTAATGTTAAGGTTTAGGTTCAATTTTGGTTTGTGGTTTATGGGTAGAATTATTGTTGGATTTAGGGTTAGGGTTAGAGTTAGGTATTAGTGTTGATAGTGTTAGGGTTACAACTGAGTTATAATAGGGTTAAAGTTAGAATTATGGTAAAAACTAGGATTGTGAATATAGTTAGAGACTGTGTTTATAGCTGATTTTAGGGCTAGGGTCAGTGTTAGGTTTAGTTTTAGTGTTAAGGAAATTCTTGGCATTAGTGTTAAGTTTGGGGCTAGTTTTAGGGCAGATGCTATGGCTAGGGCTAGAATTATTGTCAGCACTAGGGATATGGCTATATGGCTAGGGCTAGATATAGGGATAATTTTACAGTTAGTTTTAGGGCTAGAGTTAGTAGTTAGGGCTAGAGTTACTTTGGGTTAGGGTTAGGATTTAGATTTAGGGTTAGGGTTAGGTCTAGTGTTAGCACTAAGATAAACCTACAGTTAATGCTATGGCTAGGGCTACTGCTAAGGTAAGGGTTAGAATTAGTGTTAGGGTTAAGTATAGGGGTACGGTTTGCCTAGGATTCAGATTAAGTTTAGGGTTATCATTTGGGTAGGGCAATTTTTAGAGCTAGAGTTAAGGTTAGAGTGCAATTTAGGCATAATGCTATAGTTATGTTTAGGATTAGGATACAGGTTAGGAATAGGGTAGGATTTGTGTTAGGGTTATAGACAGGTTTGGAAATGGTATGGGGTTGGGATATTAAAGTTAAAGATAGCTTTAGTATCTGTTAATGTTAGGGTTAGGATATAGTGGAAGTGTTAGGGATAGGATTAGCGGTAAGGTTTTGTTTAATGTTAAAGTTAGATCTTAGGTTATATTGAGGGATATCACTATAACTAGGGATAGTGTTGAGATTAAAGCTAATGCTAAGTTTAACATTAGTTTTAGGGTTTTGCTAAGGTCAAGGCTATGGGTAGGTGTAAGTTTAGGGTAAGGCTTAGGGTCAGGGTTTGGGATTGTGTTAGTATTAAGGTAAGGTGAGGATTAGTTAAAGATAATATTTTATGGTTATGGTTAGGGTAGAGGAAAGGATTTGTTAGGAGTAGGGTTAGGCATAGAGTAAGATTAGGAATAAGATTAGGTTTAGTGTTAGGATTAATGTAGGACTAGGATTAAGTTTAGGGTTAGGTTTATGACCAAGATTACTGTTAGGGCTAGAATTAGGCATAGGGTCAAGTTTAGCTTTATGACTGGGGTAATGTTAGGGTTAGGTTTAAGATTTATAAGTTGAGCTAATGTGAAGAGCTGGGCAAAATTAATGGGCTAGAATATTGAGTTTAGCTAGGCTATGGAATTCAGCCGGGCTAAGCTAATGGGCTGAGATAATGGACTGGGCTCCACAGGGATGCTTTAATCTAATAAGTGGAGGTAATTGGTAGCTGAGCTGGGCTGGTCCAAACTAATCACCTGGGAAGAGTTAATAGTTTCAGCTAATGGGCTGGGCTAAGCTAAGCAAATGGCTGTCTGGACTAAGCAAATGGGCTAGAATACTGAACTGTGCAAGGCTAAGTTAATGATCTGGGCTAGCTTTAATGAGCAGTGCTAAGGGACTGCTGGATAAGTGGGCTGGGCTTGGCTAAACTGCTGATTTGAGCTAATGGGATGGTCAGGCCTAAGCTAATGGTCTACCCTAGGCTAAGCAATTGTGCTGATCTAGGCTCAGGAAATGTGCTGTTAAGGGTTGCGCTATGCAAATTAGAAGAGCTAATGGACGGGGCCACTGTGTTGAGCTTGAAAAATTGAGGTGAATTTGCTGGGCTGGACTAAGCTAAATGGTTGGGCTAATCTACTGGGTTAAGGAGATGAGCTGGGAGCTCAATTAATGGACTGGGCTTATGTACACAGGCCATCCAAAAAGGACCCCCAGACCACAGTACTGTAACGCCTCCCTAGAAATGCCTGAACTGCCCTATCAGGAGGCCATCCACTGACCTGTATCCCCACCCCATGTTTTAGGCCCTCCCGCTCTCCCCAGGACCCTCCTCCCGCAGATCTGTCCCGCCCCAACCCAGCTGCTAGACTTCAGTTCCCTTCCAACATTACTGATCTGCCCCTGCTTGGTGGCCACGCCCTCAGCGCACAGCCCATGCTGTAACCCATCTCCTCATTGGCAAGAATCCTAGTGGCCGTCAGGACCCCGCTCCTTGACCCTCTCCGGGCTCTATGCCCCGCCCCTTGACATTTTCACTTCAGCAGGCATGGGGCTCCCTGCAGATCCTGCAGCTGGGTGTGCAGCACATGGCTCTTACCTCCGTGGCTCTTACCTTAGCTCTAGGACAGGCCCCACACCTGGCACTCCCACAGCTACACATCAGAGATCTCCTCCCCACATGAGGCCTCTCCAAACACTCAGCCTGGTTCCCAATGCGCAGGCTCACCTCAGCGGCACCTGCCCAGGCCAGCCCACAGGCTCTCAAGCAACTTTGCCCATGTGACCCAGGAGCCCATGTTTGTGGGAAGTCAAACGTGGGAGTATCAGGCAGGGCTCTTTACCCACCATGAACAGTAGAAACTGGGTGGGTTGAAAGATAGGTGGAAACATGAGAGTGTTCAACAGATTCTGATATCTAGCAGTTTATTTAGGGTGCAGAAGTTGTTCAGTTGGACATGATATCCTGCAGTCTATGTGGAGCGGTGGTGGTTGGTGGGGACATCCAACAAGGCCTGATTATCATGCAGAATATGTGCAGAGGGAGTGAAGAATTCACAATAGTATCTATAGAGCTGCAGGGGCCTGTCTCCAAAGTCAAGATATCTAGCAGTTTATGGGGTTCTGGTAGTGTACGAGGGGATTTGAAATACAGGCTGATTTCTAGCAGTGTATGTGGCAGTGGGTGGAAGGCTATTAATGCAAGACCTGATACCTTCCAGTGAATATGGTGCGGTGTCCAGCAGAATCTCAATAATAGCCTTGCTTGTTAGGTGGTAGCATGGACAGGGTCTAACATGTCCTGACATATAGGACTTTATGTGTGGTGGAGGGAGGCACACTTTACTGCTGCAGCAGAAAGGCAGAGAGGGGCATTAAACATGACATGATAAATACCCGTATGTGTAGAGAGGCCTCTAGGGAGTAGTGTCCAGAGTACTGGACATGTAGAATTGCATGGAGATTGGCAGCGTAGTGTCTAGGAGATCTAGATGTTTAGACTTGTCTATGGGATGGTATGGGGTGTCCAGCAGTGTGTGCCCTCCCTCAGGCCAGTGTCTGTCAGGTCATAACAGGTACATGAAGTGGTATGCAGTTTTAGTTGTCAGGTCCTTAGAACACCATCCACCACTGTCCCTCCACTCTTGCTGTCAGTCTAATACTTATTCTGTTGTGCCTCTTTGTGCCACGTAAAGTTCTAGACTCTTCCCCACCCCTGATGCCACAAAACAGAAACTTGTAGTAACAGACTGCTGGACAGCCTGCCCTGTAGGAGTTCCCACCATCTCAGCTAGGTTCAGACTCTGAAGGCTAAATCCCCCGCCCCTCACCATGTCACATATACTGCAATGTGCAGTGTTCTTACTCTGCTGGATACACACACACAGACAAGGGTCCACATGGAAGGAGAGAATAGACTCCTTAAATTTGTCCTATGACCCAAACACAAGCATGCATGGCACACATTATGAATATCTTTGCATTATATATATATATATATATATATATATATATATATATATGACATGGTTAAAAATTTAAACAATCTTTTTAAACTTCGCTGGGTTGAGAGTCAACTATGTCTCTACATGTAGTACTGTGCTTCTTTTATCAGAGTTCATGTCTTTGCAAAGATTTAAAAATAAATGATGACATGACATATCCTGACGTTACTGATTTTCACAGTGTAACAAGTCACAATATCTCCTCTAGGGATAGTTTACTGCATTTTTGCTGATGGACTGTTGTCACAATAAATCACACCACAATATCACTTGAAATGAATAAGAACGATCATCAGTGCACAAAATTCATGAGAACTGAGAAAAGATCAAGTAGTTAGGGATAGAATCAGTGACCCATCCTCAGGATTAATGCCCCCTCATGAAAATCAGTGTAAAGCCTCCAGCAAGTCTCCTGGGAATATCATCAGAAAGAGGAGTGACAGAACTCTGACTGCTGGACCTGGGCTTGGTCAATCCAAGAATTTCTCTACCTGAACACTGAGAATGCACATGGAGGAGGCCACTTTCAGGGCTTCAGTGCTAGACTAGAAGCTCTAAACCTGGTGTTTCAGAGCCAGGTTCCTGGGACTGAGATGGAAGATATGATAGTATGTAGCACTTTGTCTTCAGGAACTGTGAGATGTGAAGTGATGAATGTGATGGAATGATAAACACAATGGTTCTCTGACATTCCACAGGGATGAAGAAAATCTTTGAAGACAGCAAAGGGAAGGTAGACATCTCAACCATAGAGGAACAAGGTTGGAATTCGCTTAGAATCCACACAACCATGCAGAGAGTAAAGTGACATCAGAATAGTCAGAAAAACTCATCAACCAAGAGCACTATCACCTGTAACCCACTCTTCCACAGTGTAGTAGAAATAAAGACTTTAGAAGACAAATATGGTAATTTCTTGCCAGTAGCCCTTCTATAATGTAAAAGTTGAATAAAATACTTTATGAAAAAATGATAAAGTTCATAAAGCAGTTTCTACATCAGTAGAGGAAGAACATTAAGGAAATAAGCAATGGAAAATAAACATTTATTTTTTCCATTTGTAATTCATTCAGGAGGAGGGAGAGATTGCTCAGTTAATAAACTGCTTGCTGTGTAAGCATGAAGACTGAGACCAATCCCCAGCCCCAGTGAGAATTTGGGCATGGTGGTTTTAACCTGTAATCTGAGAGATCAGGAGGAAAAATCAAGGAGTCCCCTGGGACTCATTGGCCAGCCTGTGTAGACTTATCCATGAGTCAGGGGGCCCAGTGAAAGACCTGTCCTCAGCACACAATGTGGAGTCTCTGGAGGAATGACAGCAGAAGATTGTCCTGTAGTTTCCACAATAACAGACAAACATGCAATACACACACGCTGAGTAGGTTATATTTGTAACTGATAATTCCTACACAGGAATAACATGAAAAATGTATGCAATCATTCATGCCTTTAAACACATGGGACTATATAGCTTTCAAGTAAGATGCCTGACCACATGGACATTAGAGACAAGAAGAAGGGGGCCATAATCCAGGGCTGGTTTGTTATTGTAAGACAGCTACAGTATGTGTGAAGTGGTTGTTTCCTAAAAGTGGACTTGGATGACTTATAAATGTGTATTGTAGACACAGCAAAAAGAAGTCAAAGTTTTACTGTTACAAAAAAGAAGAATCCTTTAGAAATGATAGAAACCATATAAAATGCTAAATGAAGGGCCCAAAAGACAGAAGGAATGGAAAACAAGAGTGAGATCCAATACCTAGAGCGATGAGTAGAGAATAAAGAAGTTGGATATTCATTGTCAGTAATCCCCTCCCATATGATGTAAATGCATCAGATAAAGGGACTGTCACATCATCATAGTGAATCAGAGTAGAAGACCCAATCACAGGTTTCCCAGCAAAATCCACTTTATACATGTGCTTTCTTGTTGACAAAGATTAATTACCACATGTCACACCCAACTTTCCAGTGTTAGAGACAGTAGATGTTCTTCCCTACATAAAGTTCATTATGTTATGAGAGTTGCAAATCTTCCAAAGAATTGGAAGTCTCTCTCTCTCTCTCTCTCTCTCTCTCTCTCTCTCTGACTATGGGGTGGGTGTCAAAGCCTGTAGATTATAAATGTGGTTGTCACAAGGTGTTAAACTGCGTATTAGCCACAGGAAAGCAAGTGTGAAGTAATGCTTGAAGTCTGCAATAGCATTACTGTCTTTCACTTGACTGTGATTTTTAAATTCTCAAGAATTATCAAGTATATGGGAAAATTTTCTTTTTAGGCAGCAGTTTTTCTCTGTGAATCTGGACTGATTTTAGTATGTGGGCTAAATCAACTGTGCTAAGAGAAAACAACTTCAGGTCACCAAAGCACCATTGATGATTAATTGTAGTATTTCTGTAAGGAGAATTGACATGGAAATAATCTACAATTGAGATATGAAATGACTTATCTACTTGAGGTTAGGCACATCTTATATTGTTGCTTTGTCACTGGTTTTCATTTGCATAAGTAACAAAGAATGGTCAGCAGCTGAAGTAAATTAACCTAGAAATCCCATGATGCAAGGCACTCTGTTTTTATTATGTCTCTTTGACATATATGTATATTTATTTTCTCATAATTTTTAAAAAATTAATTTCTAACAGAGAGAAAATCACTTTAAATGTAAAGGCTAGTACAGATAAATATTAAACAGATGGAAATATGCAATGCTAACAGAAATTCAAAGGAGAATAAAGCAAAGAAGCCTACAGAGAAAACGGAGAGCAGTGCATGTGACTGAGGAAATCATTCAAGCAGACATGTCACAATGGCAGACTTCAGCAGCCTCTGTCAGAAATGGACAGACCCAGGAGGCAAGAAATCAGTGAAAACAGCAGAACTCGGCAATAAGAGCAGTCAGCTGGGAATGAGTGATATGGACAGGCTGCTTGACCAATGAGAGCAGAATACTCAGTCTTCTCAAGTTAACAAAGAACAAATACCAAGACCAACCACACTGAAGGGAATAGAAGATACCCCATGAGCTTTTAAATCATTGACATCATGTGATATGTACCCTCTAACCACAACAGAATCAAACTAGAACCAGGAGCATAAAGGCACCTGGAAAATTCCCATACTCAATGTCAGTAAACCACATATTCGAAGCCAGGTGGACTGGGTTGGTGCATTCCTCTAATGCCATCACAGAGGCTGGGGAATCCAAGTTCAAAGACACTCAACAAGTTTGAGACCTGTGTGGATTGTCTGGGAGATGCTGTCTCAGAACACAGCAAACCAGCAAACACCGCCATCCGTGCAACTTCAATAGTACATGCACAAAAGAGGAAACCAGTTCATCACTGAGGGAGCCCATGGTAGGAACTAAGGGCAGGAACCTGGAGGCAGGAGCTGAAGCACAGGCCTTGGAGAAACACTGGTTACTGGCTTGATCCCCTGGTCCATGCTCAACATGCTTTCTTATACCATCCAGAGTAACCTGCCCAGTGGTCAAAGATCACTCAACAATCAAGAAAATACCACAGAGACATGAACACATGCCATGTCAATGGAGGCAATTCCCCAGTCTAGGTCCCTCAACCCAGGTGTGTCAAGTTGACCACTAAAGCTATGCAGCAAAGCTGTCAATCCAATTTAAATATTACATCAAAGAGGAAGCCAGATATCCATTAAAGTCCAAATAACTGCTTTCCTTAAGGATCAAACTTAGCTCACAAACGAGTTTGCAGGATTCACATATATTTACTGTATGTATTCAGAATGTACACAAATTTGAGATGCACACTAATGTTTGATTCAGAAGATACGTTCTAGGAAACATAATTCCTCTTTACAACACACATTCCAATGGAAACTTCACTGAATTAAAACTGTCAAATGCAGGAAACATGGCCTGCCTTTTTACCAGTATTATTTTTCAAATGCGATGCAATGAAACACAACTTATGCATTGTGGTACATTGAAGTTAAAAGAAAGTCAAAACCTACGTGTTTTATATGACAGAACAGAAACTTGAGCAACTAATTAGCATGTATGTTAAAAGGACATAGTGTTAAAATCCTGAACTGATTTTTGCTTAAGTACAAATTAGAGAAGAGAGACAAAAACCCGGAAACAAGGAAAATCCATATTGCTTGTTAGAAGTAAAATTGTCCCATGAAGAAAAGGCATTTCACTTTGTCCTAGTTTATCAACGGAGACAATCTAAAACAAAAAAAGATGCAAACTCTGCTCCATTAACTTCCAAATAACTGTTTCCCTTAAGGATCAAACTTAGTGCGCAAATGCTGTTTGTAGGATTCACATACATTTTCTCTGTGTATACAGAGTATACATAAATTTGAGATTCACACTAATGTTTGATTCAAAAGACAGGTTCTAGGAAACATAAATCCTCTTTCTAACCCATATTCCAGAGGGAAAAACTGTCAAATGCAGGAAACATTGGCCTGCCTTTTTACCAGTACTATTTTTCCAAAGAGACGCAATGAAACACAGCTCATGTATTGTGGTACCAAAAGAACTTCAAATCCTACATGTTTTATATGGCAGAACTGAAACACTGAAAAGTTGAGTAACTAATAAGCATGTATTAAAAGTGTTAAAAGCCTGAACTGATTATTGCCTAAGTACAAATTTGGAGGAGACAAAAAAACCTGATACAACGAAAATCCATGTTCCTTGTTAGAAATTAAATTGTCCCATGAAGAAAAGGAAATCACCTTGCTCTTAGTTTATCAACAGAGACAATCTAATACAAACCAAAATGCAAACCTCGCTCCATTAAATTCCAAATAACAGTTTCCCTTAAGTATCAAACTGAGCTCACAAACGATGTTTGCAGGATTCACAAATATTTACTGTATGTATTCAGAATGTACACAAATTTGAGATGCACACTAGTGTTTGATTCAGAAAAGAAGTTCCAGGAAACATAATTCCTCTTTCTAAACCACATTCCAAAGGAAACTTCATTGAATCATAACTGTCAAATGAAGGAAACATGGCCTGCTTTTTTACTATTACTATTTTTCAAATGGGATGCAGTGAAATACAGGTCATGGACTGTGGTACATTGAAGTTAAAAGAACTTCAAATTCTACATGTTTTATATGACAGAATAGAAACACTGGAAATTTGCATAACAAATTAGCAAGTATGTTAAAGGGATATAGTGTTAAAAGCCTGAACTGATACTGCCTAACTACAAAGTTGGAGAAGTAAAAAACCCTTATTATTATTTCAAAAAATTTTTAATTTCATCTAACTTAGGGGGGAAGGGAGGGAGGGAGGGAAGGAGGGAGGTTGTTTTTCACATTCACTTTGGCCTTTTATTCCTTATTTGAATGTTTTTATTTTTTAAAATAACTTTTCAGGCAGTAGTGTCGTCCTCATCGTCGTAGTCGTTGTGACGTCGTGCCATTGTTGTTCTAGTCGTCATCCTCCTCCTCCTCCTCCTCCTCACAGTCACTGGCCGTAGCCCTCCCTCCCATGGCACCCCTTTAGAGGTGGACAGAGGACAACTTTCCTCTGTGGTTTGTTCTGTGGTTGTGGTTCACAGACAAAACAAGTTTTGATAATCCCTCCCCTTCTCTCCTCTCCCCTCCTCTTCCCTTTTCCCCTCCCCTCCCCTCTCCTCCGCTTTGGTTTGTTGATTCTCTTTCTACCCACACAAGATCAGGTCAGGACCCAACTGTCTCCATCCTAAGCAACAGACTGAGAACTGGTGTCACAGAAAGAGTTGGAGCCCACCCGGCGCTTGCTTGCTGCTGAGAGAGACTCGATTTGTATCCGATGGAGTTTTGTTTTGGTCAGTTTTGGTTTTGAATGTGGCTTTCTGGCTGAGGTTCTACAATTCGTGATACTGACGGTTCAACCTGTCCTGGACCTGGACTCTCCTTTTTCTTCCCGACTGAGGGAAAAACATGTAGATACTCATCTGTATGTGTGCTGGGTGCTGGGGGAATGTCCCCTCATGCAGCAGCCACAGCAAAAGCCACTGTGTAGCCATGACAGGCCAGTGGTAAAGGCAGTGGAAGGAGGGACACGTGCTTCTCGGAGCTTTGCCCTCGGCTGTTCCCTGGCAGTCAGCTCGTGCTTTACGACCTGGAACATCAATACCCAGAACGATATGATGCTTTCTGACCTGAACTATTGTTTGCTTCTTGTTTCTTGTGCTTTTCATTATTTTGCTTTCCTGTAATCTCTTACCTCTGGCCAAAGCAGAAAATGTCCTTAATAAATCAATAATTTCAATGGAAGCCGTACAAAGCGCTCCCCCAGTCATGCAAGCCTTGGTTCTAGTAACAAAAGAACAGAAAGAAAAACCTGAAAAGGGGGTTGGGGCTTTTATGGATCAGCTTAAGCGGAAAGAGTTCATGATACAGAAAAAAGATGATGAATCAGAGAAAGTAAAACTAGAAATATTAATTGGAAATAAATATAATAGAGTTTCTAGAGAAAAGGAATTACAGAAATTGGCAATCCCCACTGGGTATTTTTTAGGGTACTTACAGTATAAACTTAAGAGTGATTGGTGGACTCCACCGATATGGACCCCTAAAGCTGGTGTCTACTTAGACCCCCTGCCTTATACAGGAGCATATTATGAAGGTGGACATCAATGGGTAAATTACGATGGCCAGAAACGTATGTGGCACACATTCCCCTTCATGGAACGTTTAGCCCAAAGTCGACTCCCGTGGTGCTTAGTTCCCAAGCATGAAAAGAATAAAATCGTGAAAGATTTAGAACCCACCATGGAAAGATTAGTAAAAATGCTTATATGGATAAAACAATGGGCTTATGAAAGAATAAAAGCTAGGGTCTCACAAGTGCCCGATTCTCTGTCATACTGGTAAAAACTTTCTCATGAGAGTTTCATTATTAACCAGTCACCACAAACTTGTGGGCAGGCAGTGCCAGACATAATTCTATGGAACAAGGCACTGTGACCTTTGGATTGAGCTCAGTTGGCTGTAACCACAAAACATATATCAAAAAACCTTAAGAATATAATGTGACAATCTACAAATTGTATAGTAACCAAAATTCAATGTTTTGTATTGCTTAAACTGTTATCCTGCCAATTTCCTTCTGTAACCCTATAAAACCTCAGATGAAGCTTCAGTAAAATTGCAGCAGATTCAAACCTCAACCTGAGTTGTGTCTGTCTGTCATTCGCCGAATCCTAATTCTCCTAAGCCTTCACCCCTGCTCTCCCTCGGTGTCCGGTCTCCAAGAGGGACGGTCCGCGGCACCCTCACCCTCATCCCAGGCTCCCCCACCCACCCATCCCATCTGCCCTCTTCCAATGGACTCAATAAACAATTATTGCCATTCTGGTCAGACTCAATAAACCATGGTTGCTATTCTCTGGTCTTGATCTGTTCTCTCTCTCTCTCTCTCTCTCTCTTTCTCTCTCTCTCTCGGAGTGGGGTGGGGGTGGGGTGGGGAGGATCATTTCTCTAGGTTTCTCTGGACACAGATACAGTTCACACTACACTGTGAGCACTTCAGGCAGACAATTTTGACATTCTGGGTGGGTGGGTGGGGCAAATCACACACAGCTACCCATGTTACTTAGTGAATGCGCTTACTCAATGTTGCTTTTTTTTTTTTTAACAAATGATATATAGTTTAAAACACAGAGGTCAAATAGCTGTCTAGGACAGCCCTTTGGAGTATTTGGTACTTACTATCATCAAGGTCTCTAAGACCTCTCAAGGAAAAGAAATTCATGCATGCAGTTGTTACTTTTGTATGTGTCTGATATTCTGAATGACTGAGGACATGCACGGTCCTCACCTTCTAGCAGTTTTAGGAATCCAGAACACTAAAACCTAAGCTATCATGACGAGGAAATGGATACCACCAACTGAATATGTATTCCATTTCAAAAGGGGGGCGGGCGGGGAACGGAGTGCAAGAAAGACTGAAAACCCAGCAACCAAATCCAGTAGCGTGCACTGCATCGCACCACACCATGATGGAACACTTCCGTCTGTCCATACGTCTGTCTGTCGTGAGTGACCTTCCTACCGGTGATGCCCTGTAACTGATTCTGGCATTAAACACTATTTTGACACCTTCCCCTGAGAAGTTGCTTCTACGAAGACAAGGGCAGAAGGAATTTCCCGTTGGTGGTCTTAGGACATGTAAACGTCTCTGCTGGCAGTCGTGTTGTGCAGACCCTAGTGGAAACCTACCTGTGAGAAAACAAAACTTGCTTACTCGTGGCTGGCCCAAAATTTCCTGTGTTACCTAGTCTGAGAGGTCGACTTCACACGCTGCACGTGCATGTGGGTCTCCCTGGGCGGAGGGGCTGTCTCGTGAAGTTTATTTTCCACCCCTTGGCAGGCGGGGTCCGGTCATTCCGGCATAATGAGCCAGAGACCAGTCTTCCAATTAGATGGACTGATTTATTTAGGGGGACTGGGGGTTATCCTGTCCAGTCCCGCCTGGACTCCATTTCTGCGATTCTCAGACCGAGGGAGGCCCCGGGACCCTGCTGCCTGAGTTTTGGCCTTCTGTGAGCCTGGTGCCATAGCGCTCTCCTCCCGCGTGTCTCTGAGTGTTCTCCTTGCTGCGACTGGCCGCAATGTGTTTTGCTTCCTCTCTCCCTGCCTTTCCATCTCCTTATTGCGGGGGTCGGGGGCAGGACTTGTAGCTGAATGAACCGAGAGAAAAAAAAAAAAAACCCCTCAAAGAGAAACATGTCTACGACACACTTCACCCCTTTCTCTCGGAAAACAAACGAAATGTAACACGACAGCCACGGAGGAGAGCGGTGACGTCCACGTGAACTCTTGCGGACATGGATGTTTAAAGGGTACCTGAGTAGATGTATCATGTTCGCCTCAGGGCCGATTGCGGTAGTCTCTACCCGGGCCTGTGAAGTCCTCCAATACGTCAGGAGTCGACCATTTTTGTTTTTTCTCATCTCCGACATGCGTTTTCGGTCTGAAGAACAGGCCCTGCCCGGATCTGATTACGGACATGCTGAGGGTGCAGGTGTGGGTCGAGCCTCTGTTACGCCCATAGACGAGTCTGACTGCTAAGGGCTGGGAGATCTGTAGCCAGGCGGAGCTTTTCAGGACTGTTCTCCCGAGGCGGTGTGCGTGGCGCCCTCTGGCGCCGTGAAGGCGATGCGTCGGTCTTTGGCTCAGTCCAGCTGGATCTCCCTTTCCATGCTCAAGCCGCATAGCGTCTTGGGCGAGGGAGCCTTGCGGTCCGCTTCCAGTGTGTGGCCGGCATCGTGGTGTGGTGGTTGCCTTTCATTTCGGCGGGAGGGGCCTTCTGAGGCTCCCTCAGCCTTCGGCTCATAGGGATGGTCGACCGGTGCCCAGTACTGGGATTGCTGGTTGACAATGATATGAGGTATTTCTTTACTCTTTGACATCTATGGGCCTAGGCTATACTTCACCTTATACCCTCGACGAGTTACATTCTGTTCCGTTTCTGCAGGTGGACTTGTCGTCTCTAGACTGGGTTTCGTATCTGTAAATTGCTGGGGAGGTGACGTTACATTATACCCCGTCCAGTGAATGGGGTACCGTGTATCGCTTTTCTTGGACCCCGTTTTCTTGAATGTGCCCGTCCTTCCCATATCAGGCTCTGGCTCCTGAGATCCGTGGGGATCTCTGCAGGTGATGACCGGGCATCTCTAGAGGCGTGCGGGAGCCGGTTCGTTGGAGACCACTCTTTCTTGTGTTGTCCCTGGTTATGTGGCTTAGATCTTGAGGAGGCGTGAGCGGTTGTGTTGCTTGGTTGTCCTGCCTCTCCAGTGTACGAGTTGATATCGTCTGCTCCTTTGTTCCGGATTCTCGGGTGATGACAGGTTCTTTGGCAGCTTGTTTGAATGTCCTCCCTGTTTCCAGCAGCTCTAGGGCTGAAAGCCCTTTATTTACTGAATCCTTATGTTCGTTAGGGCCTCCATTGGCATGTTGACACTTGGATTTTTTACTTTTTTTGGATTACAGATCGAACCTGAGAGGCATTTTTAGCTTCTTCTGGGTTGCTTCCTTCCTGTTCATTGCCTGTTTACTCTTGTGGGTTCTTAAATGATATACTCTGGTCGTTTTAATTTTTTTTTTCCTTTTTATTTAATTTATCAGTGAGGTCAGTGGCTGATGCATTAAAAGCCAGTCCTATTTTCCTCTCTTGTTTTAATCTCTCTCTTAACTCTTCGGTCTCTCTACGGGCTATAATCTCTGTTTGGGATAAGCTTTATGTATCACCGGTAGCGGAGGCCATACCCCTTGCATGTCGCCTGCCAGAGTCTTGGCGTTTTCCCATCTGGCAGAGTTTTTAAAGTCTGCCTCAGACCCTCTGCTGTTTTCGGAGTATTGCCTGGATACTGCGGTGACACCCAGCGGCTTGGTGGATGGGCTGCCCCGTGCAGGCCACGAGGAAGCTCCCGTCCTGGGATTTCTCCCATGGACGTTGCTGGCTTTGGTGACGTTATCTTGATTGGCTGCTCGAGGATCCACTGTATTGGCCATGCCGAATCGCCACTTGTTCTCCTGAGTCAGGATGTACCGGTACTGGATGTACTCCCTCAGCCCCACTAAGTTATCAGAAAGATTTTAGGGAGGATTTTCCTCTGCAGCCTCTCTTTGATGACAGACCTGATGAGCAACTTGACCCTGATGAAGAAGCTGATTTGGAGAATCAGGCTGTACATCACATTCCCCCTGATTTTGATCCTTCTCTTGTTGCTATGGCTGAAAATGCTAATCATAAAAAAAACAACAACAAATGAAACAAAAAACTGGGAAGAATTAAAGGAATTGAAATTGAAAATGCAACAGTTAATTATAAAATTAGAGGGCTCTGAAGCTTCTCTTAAAGATTCTTTTATTCCAATTCAGAAACCTGGAGATCCCGAAATAGCAGTAGCAAGACGGGATGCCACTAAGCCTATTCCTATTCATGTCCCATTGGGAAGTCTTTTAGCTCTTCAGTAAGAATTACATTTGGCTATGCTAGGAGGAGAGGATGTTTCTCGATTTCAAATGTTTCCTGTCTTAGAGGAGGACGATGGCCAGGGAGGATGATGTAGAATTCATACTCCCGTTGCTTTTAAGCAATTGAGGAGCTTAAAACAGCATGTGCTCAATATGGACCAGTGGCACCTTTTACACAGGCACTTAACTGACGCATTAACACCCAATGATTGGGAACAGATGGCTAGAGCATGTTTAGGAGGAGGAGATTACTTATTATGGAAAACAGAATTTGTAGAGCAAGGTCAGGCGAATATTAATGTAGCACAGAATATGCAAGTTACTTTTGATATGCTCGCTGGTGAAGGTCTATTTGCAGATATTGATCAGCAGAGTCAGTATAACCCAAGAGCATATGCACAAATCACTTCAGCAGCCAAATAGGCATGGAGGAAATTGCCTATGACAGGTAAACATCAGGAAGATTTATCCAAAATCAGACAAGGACCTGATGAATTTTATCAGGAATTTGTTTCTCATCTTTTGCAGACCTCCAGCCACTTACTGGGGGGACAGTGATGCTGGAATGTTATTGGTAAAACAATTGGCTTATGAGAACATTAATTCTGCATGTCGGGCAACTCTTCGGCATTTTAGAAAAAAGGGAGATTTAAGTAATTATATCAGGATCTGTTCAGATATTCTATGTTCAAAGTATGGCCATGGCTGCAGCTTTGCAAGGAAAAACAGTACACGAAGTATTGTGTGCGAGAGTGCAAAGAGGAAGAAATGGGGGATCTCCTGGAGCATGTTATGGGTGTGGTCAGCAGGGCCACCAAGTGAGAAAATGCCCTAATAAAAATCCCCCTTCCAATAACCAGTCTGGATCTGGCTTATGCCCTAAATGTAAAAGAGGTAACCATTGGTTCAATGAATGCAAATTTAAGAGACATATATTAGGGAATCCATTACTACAGGGAAACTTCCAAAGGGGCCAGCCCCAGACCCCGAAACAATGTTATGGGGCTTTTCAGAAGACACCCAGTCAGCAATTGGGGGCAATAAAATAATCCATTTGTGAGTTATACTGAGCCACCTCAGGCAGCACAGGGACTGGACCTCAGATCCGACACTTATGCGATATGAACTCCCTACCTACTGGAGTCTATGGACCTCTGCCACATAACATCTTAGGTCTTATATTGGGAAGAAATAGTTCATCTATGAGAAATTTATTAATAACTCCAGGAATTATAGATGCTGATTATAAAGGTGAAATAAAAATCATGGTATAGTCTCCAAAAGAGATAAATATTATTGAAAAAGATCAAAGGATAGCTCAATTGTTACTTATACCCCTAGTCAAAACTGATAATAAATGTAAAAGAGAACAAAGAGGAAGTCAGGGATTTGGCTCTTCTGATGCTTATTGGATTCAAGTTATTTCCCATCAATGACCTGAATTGGCCTTGTTTATACAGGTATGACGTTTTGTAGGATTATTAGATACTGGAGCTGATGTGTCAGTAGTGTCAGCGATCAATGTAACCTGGCAAATGGTGATGAAAGAATTCACAGGTTTTGCAGTGTGTATTCACAATGTACACAAAGAAGTGATGCACCCTAATATTTGTTTCTAAAGACAAGTCTTAGCAACCCTAGCTTCTCTGTCTAAAAAACACTCATAGAGCAGTTCTCTGCATTACAATTCTTGAAGGCAGCAAACTCAGCCTGCCAGCATGGCCCTGTAATTTCTGTAACAGGACTGAAAGAAACACATCTCTGCAGTGAGAATAGGAGAAGATTGAAGTAATTCAAAACCTACATGTATTCTATGATTGAAAGCAAAAGACTTTAAAGGTCTGTAACTCACTCACATTTCTATGATGCCTGCTTACTGTTGAAAGCCTTAATCATTTCATAATGAAGACCGAATTACAGTTTAGAAGTACTTGATCACCAAGCATTAAAAAACTGCATTCCAGGTTAAAACGCGAATACTCTCATAAAGAGAAAAAGATTAGACTTTTCAATGAGTTCATCAACACAGACACTATAATATTAGAAATAGGTCATGCCTGCTCCCTTAACATTTAATTTAACACCAGTGATCAAATTAACCTGGCAAACGCTGATGAAAGTATTCAGAAGTTTTTACTGTCTGTATTCATAATGTACACAAAGAAGTGATGCACCCTAATATTAGTTTCTAAA
The DNA here is from genome assembly GCA_035773235.1 of Eospalax fontanierii. NCBI lineage: Eukaryota > Metazoa > Chordata > Mammalia > Rodentia > Spalacidae > Eospalax > Eospalax fontanierii. The sequence goes on along the minus strand of CM069552.1, from coordinate 6,492,461 downwards.
GGCAAGTGTTAAGAATCCTGGCTGCTCTGTCAAATAGACACTCAAAGAGCAGTTCCCTGCATTACGATTTTGGAAGGCAGCGATCTCAGCCCGCCTGCATGGCCCTGTAATTTCTGTAATAGGACTGAAAGAAACACATATCTGTAGTGAGTACAGGAGAAGCTTGAAGTAATTCAAACCGTACATATATTCTATGATTGAAAGCAAAACACTCGATAGATCTCTAACTGGATAGATCTCTAACTTACTCACATGCCTATCATACCTGCTAACTGTTAAAAGCCTAAACGGTTTACATAATCAAGACCAAATTACATTTTAGAAGTACTTGAGCACCAAGCGTTAAAAACTGCATTGTAGGTTAAAACAGAAAAGTCTCATGAAGAGAAAGTGGTTAGAATTTGGCAGATAGTTCTTTAAAATCTACATGTATTCTCTGATTGACAGGGAAAGAGTTGAAAGATATGTAACCCAGTTATATTGTGTGGTACCTGCATACTCTTCAAATGCTCCACAGTTTATCTAATGAAGTCTGATTTACAGGTTAGAAGTACTTTAGCACCAAGCGCTGAAAAAATTGCACTGCTGATTAAAACCCTAATACTCTCAGAAAGTGAAGGAAAGAAGACTTTGTAATGTCTTTATCAATACAGAAATTCAAACTCTAGAAACAGGTCATGCCTGCACCTTTCACCTCTAGTGTAGCACTAAGGATCCAAGTAACCGGGAAATCGCTGAGGACATTATGCACACGCTTTTGCTGTGTGAATTCACAATGTACATAAAGATGTGATGCACCCTAATATTTGTTTCTAAAAACAAGTATTTGCAATCCGAGCTGCTGTGTCTAATACACACTCAAAGCGCAGTTCACTGCTTTACAATTGTTGAAGGCAGCAAATTCAGCGAAAGTTGGTCGTATCTCCCTGAAGAATCTCAACCCAGAAATGGGTGTCAATTCAAATAAGGAACAGTGGAAAGAGGTTCACAAACTAGTGGTTGACAGTGCCTATGCAATTAGCAAACTGAGAGGCTGTCCACCCTGGGCCAGGCACTACCTATGGTAGATTTGGCAAAAAGTATAGTGAAAAATCTTAGGCAGGTGCATCAGGTTTCCATCATGGTTAATAAAGGATGTAGAATGAAAGATGGTGTCTTCCTTAGCGTTCTTTGTATCTTGGGACAAAATGGAATCTCGCACTGTGAAGATGACTTTGACTCCAGAAGAAACAGGCCTGAAGAAGAGTGCAGATAAATGGTAGATCTAGAGACAGCTGTGATTTTAAGGTCTTCTAATGTCCTGCCACCTCACCATCCAGGATGTAACAGAATTTTTAAAAGAAACTTCATTAAAATTTTTTTTTCATTTGTTTTTTCATGTGTATAAGTGTTTTGCCTGTGAATATGTTAAGTACGCATATGTCATGCAATGCCCACAGAGGCCAGAGGAGGGTGTCAGATTCCCTAGAACTAGAACTAGATACAGTGATTAGCCATCATGTGGATGTTGGGAACTAGACCCAGGTCCTCTGCAAGAGTAGCCAATGCTCTTAACTACTGAGCCATCTCTCCAGGCCCCCCTTATTTATTGCCAGCTCCATAGATTTAGTTTAATTTTACATGTTTGTGCCTGAATGTATGTATGTGCACCACATGCATGCTGATGCCCCACAGAGGTCAGAAGAGGGCGTTGTATCCCCTAGAACTGGAGTTGTGAAACACCTGATGTGTGCTGGAAACCAAACCCAGGTTCTCTGCAAGAGCTTAAGTGCTCTTAATCTCTGAGTCCTCTTTCAAACCCCTGCAACAGGATTTCTGTTGGAGATTAGAAATGTTGGGTTTTGTTTATTTTTATCTGAGATGTGGTTAGAGCAGTTGTATACAGATAACTTGGGGGAACTATCAATTTCCTAAAGTTAGAAAGTCTTACAGGTGTATTTTAATGTTAGTAGTATTTGAGTGGTAACTGATGAGTGCAATAGCATTCCACCATTCCCGAGACACCATTGCCAATTTTGCATAAATTCCAGTTGTCCTTCAAACTGGATGTGTCACTGAGTTCTATTTAACTTACCCAATCATGCCTAATCCAACTGTTTTTCAGTCGCATTCAGGGCTCCAGTGAACTCCATTATTACAAGTCATGCATAACTGCCTTAAAAGGATCTTATCTGTGTATTGAATGTATTGGTAGTGTACTCTACAATATAATGGAAAGAGTAAAGTCTGCATATGAAGTGCAACACTAGTGTCATAGCAGACTCTAAAGGAACCTTAAATAGTCAACAACAACAACAAAAAACTTCAGAAAATAAGAAGGTGAATTTAAATATAACGGTAGAAAAGGGCTGTACAGAAGACAGGGACAGAAACTGAAATGGACATAAGGAGCCAGGAGAGGGAACATGCAAAGAAAGTGCACTCCCCACCTTGCACATCTGCCTTGTCCCACCCTCTTCATAGGGAGACCCTTCCTCAAAAAAAAATCACTATGTGTCTCTGTGTGTGCATGTGCACACACACCAACACAAAGGACAGAGGATAACTTTCAGGAGTAATCTTTTTGTATGTTTACATTCTTATATGGTTGTGGGAATGACTTTTACAATATGGTCATACAAATGATTTTACCTAACCTTGCAACCAAAAAGTGAATGTTATCTTAGCTTATTTATAATACAGATGAGCTCCCTGAGCCTGTGTTCCTTCTGTGACCCGGACATATAGCCTTGATCTCTCATGACCCTTCCTTGTCTTTAACCCAAAACAATGCGTGTGTGTGTGTGTGTGTGTGTGTGTGTGTGTGTGTGTGTTTGGCATATATGTTAGAAGCAAGGAAGATCATCTCATTTGTGTTCCAATTACATTGATCAAGTCTGTTTGTGGTTGTGTGTGTCCTAGGTCAGTAGGGGTCAGAAAGGACATGATCTTCTGATAAGAGAGTACCTTTTTTTCCTTCCCCATTTCATGCTCAATGTACTGTTTCAATAAAAGGAAGAGTCAACCCTTGTTCAGAAGCACAGTTCTGAGAGAATTCTGAAGGAATAGGTTCTCAGAAGAGTTTGGGTCCCTCTTGGCTTAAATGGATGCCAAAGAGTGTCTTTATTCAATGATCACCGTAACATAACAACTCGTAGTAAATGCCACACATGGTAGTATAAAACTTTATAAACTTATAACTGGCACTAAAGTTTGAAAGTGCATGCTCAGAAGGTAGGCAAGAATCTAATTGTAATTACTATACTAAAAGGTATTTGGTTATTTATCAAAGATCATCCAGTTCATAGGTTGTGAACATATTTGTTTAATTAATTTATTAACTAATGTCATAAAAAGAAACTATTAACATATAAAAATGAGGCCTTTAAAACTATCAATATAAAATTATGATAAAAACCGTGTCAATATTGGTTGTATTGGTGACCACATTTCACATGAGATATTGACACTCAAGGTCAAAGATCTTGATCAAAGAGCACCACTACATTTAGAACTCAAAGACTCCTGTCTCTCCACTATTTCTCTTCCAACTTTGGTGTGTACTTGCTAGAAAGTTCTTACGTGAATACACTGTTAAAATGCAAACAGTGAAATGTATTTTGTGTCTATCTGTTGATGGTTGACAGGCTTCGCCATGTATGCCTGTTCCCCCCCTCTCCCATGCGGAGCCTGCTTTTTGTGTTCCTAGGGACTACTCCCTTACTGTTTGTCTATGAGGGGTTGACCTGACTCACAGCCCAGACTAAAAGAATTTCCGGATGAGTCCATGTCCTCCACTATGCCATCATATTGAGTCATAGTTTTGAGAATTCTAAAAAGAAAGGGGTCAAAAGAAGGCAGAGTCACACCAGCAAGATACTTTGACAAGAGAAGATACATTCTGCACAGTGTATTGTAGAAAACTTAACATCAGTGCCAGGAAAACATCTAGAATAGATTTCGACAGATGTGAGTACTTAAGAAAAAGACACGATCGCTTGGAATCAACCCTGGGTTTTCTGAAAACAAGCTAAGTCACGTTAACTTTATTTCTTTTCAGATAAGATCTGTAGAAGGACATTCAACAAACTATATGAAGAGTATAAAACAGGACTGGAGGTGTGACTCATGCATTTTCTTAGCCTGCATGAGGTACTGGATCCAGTCCCCAGTACTGCAAAGAGTGTGAAATTCTGAACTCCTGGTAGACTATCTGAAGAAGACTATGAAACAATGCAGACAAAAGTTCCCCTAGACCAAACTCTTTGGTCACACTGTAAGACTCTATCAAGGAATATTTTTACACTTAATTTTTTTATTAATTCCATAATTAAAACTTTAGATGATGTGTTGCTGTTAAGAATTATTGGTTTTATTAATTTATCTTTTCCTTCTCTTCTATTTTTTTTTTCTTTTTGAGACATGGTCTCTCTATGTACCTCTGACTGGCCTAGAACTTACTATATAGAGTATGCTGGCTTCAGCCTTAATATGATCATCTTGCTTCTGCCTCCTAGTTGCTAGAATTGCAAGTGTGAGCCACCACACTCAGCAGGATAACTCATTTCTCTAATGAAAACAAAGATTTAAATTGGGTATGGTAGCTGGTGCCATAATCTCAGCACTCAGGAGACTTAAGCAGGAGAATCACCATACATTTGAAGCCATCTATGTTACATATTAAAACCTAGGCTGGACCAACCTACAAAGTAAGATCCTGTTAAAAATACACACACACACACACACACACACACACAGAGAGAGAGAGAGAGAGAGAGAGAGAGAGAGAGAGAGAGAGAGAGAGAGAGATCATGGATGATATATACCTTTAACTCCAGCACTTGGGAACTAGAGTTAGGAGAATCAAGAGTTCAAGACAACAATCAGCTACATAGTGAGTTTGAGGCCAGCTTGAGCTACATGGGATCTGGTCTCAAAAAACACACACACACAAAGAAAAGAAAGATTTAGTGGAAAAATCTAATTCAACATCTCCATTAAAAATAAAACAATAATGGTGTAAGGATGGGCATATAGCTCAAAGGTAGAACACTTGCTCACCTAACATGAGTGAAGCCCTATATAGGTGTCGTTCAGTGAAATGTATCCGTTAACAGTACTTGGAAAGACAGGGTTAATAGATGATAATCTTGAACCTCAGTTTTAAAGAAATATTTTATTATTTTTATTTTCATTATGTGTATAAGTTTTTATTTTCGTTATGTGTGTAAGGCTGCATGTATGTAGGTGCACCTGTGTCATGCAGTGCCTGTGGAGGTCAGAAGAGGGTGTCGAATCCCCTGGAACTGGAGTTACAGATGGTTGTTAGCTGCCATGTGAGAACTGAGGAACAGAATCTGGGTGCTCTACAAGAGCAGCCAGTACTCTTAACCACTGAACCATCTCTCTAGCCCCTGACCTTCATAATTAAAACTTAGTGCTTAACCGGGCATGGTGACGCATGCCTTAAATCCCATGGCTTGAGATGCAGAAGCAGGCAGATCTCTGTGAGTCCAAGGCCAGTCACATAACAATTTCCAGGTCATCTAGGAAGCCAATAACAACAAAAATTTAATGCTGAGAAACAGATGAGCATTGGCATTACCTATTCTTGCTTGGTCAGATTATATCATACTTTCAAGTAGGTATTGATAAACCAAGATATCCACAGGCCAACCAGGAAAATAGTACTTGAAATATGTCCTGTGAAATTGCTAAAGAACTAACTCTGTGCAAGAAGAAAAATGAGGGGAGATAAGTTCACTATGTCTTCAGAGTCTGAAGGAGAATTACTTCTCATGACTTCAGATATCAAAGTTTCTGGATCAATGTTCAAAAACTGTATGCAGCTGGTACAGTTGCATACGCTGCAATCCCAGCACTTGGGAGGCTGGAGGCAGGAGGATTACAAGTTGGAGCCCAGCCTGGCTACATATTGACAACCTGTCTCAAAAAAAAACAAATACTAGAAATATAGTTCAGTAACAGAATTGCTTGGCATCTACAAGACTCTGCAATCAAAGCTCAATGAGGAAGGGAAGAAAAACAGAAGAGAAGGAAAAGAGAACAGGAACAACAAGGAAAAAGGAAGAAAGAAGCTGGGTTGCTGGTACAGGACTTGTAATCCCACTTACTCTATAGATGGAGACAGGTAGATTGCAGGTTCCAAGCCAGCCTAGACTACAGAGTGAGTGTAAGCCTGGTCAACTCAAGACCCTGTCTCAAAATAAAAAATAAAAAGAAAGAAAGAAAAGCTAAAGAAACTACATGTAGACAACATTTAGCTCAATGTAAGAACTTTGTAGCTATTGACAGTGGGGTCTGTGTTGAGAAATGTGTAAGGCTAAAAACCCTAGAAGATATCCACTTTGTCTCTGAATAACACATGGATTTTGAAGATGTGATTAATTTAAGGATCTTTAAATTTTATTTTTTTAATGATTTAATTTTTATGTGTATGAGTGTTTTCCTTGCATACATGTAAGCTTACCTCTATTGTGCAAAGCCTGAGGAGGTCAAAGAGGACCTCAGTTCCCCTGGGACTGGAGTTATAGATGGTTCTTAGCTGCCATGTGGATGCTGGGAATCAAACCTTGTGTCCTCTGGAAGAGAAGCCAGTGCTCTTAACCACTAAGCCATCTCTCCAGGCCCTAATTTAAGTATCTTAAATTATTTTAAATAAAAGATTATCCAGCATATCCAGTTGGGTCCAATGTAATCTCAAGAGTCTTAAAATATGGGAGAAGGAGACAGAAGAATCAAGGGTCAGAGTCAAAGAAAGATGTAAAGATGCTGTTTCTGTGCATGTCTTCCTGTCTTTTGTGCTACTAAACAAAATGCCTCAGATAGTAATTTATACAGAACAAAGATTGCTTTCTTCATAGTTCGGAAGATTGGAAAATCCAAAGCTAAGGCTCCAGCCTCTGATAAGAGTCTTCTTTCTTACATTGTCCCTTGTTGGAAGTGAAAGAGAAGAGAGGGAAGACAGGAAGATTTTACATATATAAATATTATTACAATATATACATATATATATATATATATATAAAGAGAGAGAGAGAGAGACAGAGATAGAGAGAGTTCATCTTAACTTAGCTGAACTCATTCTTCTATAAGGAAGCCACATCTGTGATAAGGAATCCCTCCTACTGTTAAAGGCATAGGTCCATTAATAAGGGAAGCATTCTCATGGCCTAATCACTTACTATAGATCCTGCCTCTTTCTGTTGTTCATTCTTGCTCTGTTTTCTGTATTGTTTTTTTGAGACAGAGTCTCACTGTATAGCCCTGGCTGACCTGGAACTCACTGTGTAGACCAAGCTGGCCTTGGACTCACAGAGATGAGCTTACTTCTTCCTCTAAGGGCATGTGTTACTACACTGGACTCTCTCTCTCTCTCTCTCTCTCTCTCCTCCTCAAAGTAGTTAAATGCCTTGAAGTTATGTCCTCCTGCCCGGGATTATAGGTGTGTGCCAATATGTCCAGTTTATGTGATCTGATGATCAACCCTGGGTTTTTTGCATAGTAGACAGGCAATCTACCAACTCACCTACATCCCCAGCCCTAAGTCTCACTTCTTGTGTGTGTATGTTGGATGTATGTGTGGGTGTGCCCTGCTCATGGCCAGCAGTCAATTGCCTGGTGTCTCCTCCCTTGCTCTCCACCTTATGCTTTATTTGGTTTGGTTTTAAGATGAGGGCTTCCCTGTAGCCCCAGCCTGGAATTCAAAATGTAGACCAGGCTGGCCTTGATTTTACAGAGATTCCTCTGCCTCTGCCTCTTGAGTGCCAGGATTAAAGGCATGCACCACCATGTGGGAAACCACCTTATGTTTTGAGTCAAGGTCTCTCACTGAGTCTGAAGCTCATTGATTCAATTAGGCTGGCTGGCCAATGAAGTCCAAGGATCCTCTTTTCTGATGACACTTTTTGAATACTTTATTTTTATTTATGTATATATGTGTATGCCTGAGTGTATGTATATGCACCACATGCATGCAGTGTCCACAGAGGCTGGAAGAAGCCATCAGATCTCCTGGAACTGGAGCTACAGGTGGTTGCAAGCTCCCTGATGTGGGTGCTGGAACCAAACCCACATGTTCTAAAAGAGCAACAGGTGCTCTTAACTGCTGAGTTATCTCTCTAGCCCCTTTGGTGACAATCTGGAATATGGCACACCCCTATAGTTTCAGTAACTTGAGAAGCTGAAGCAGGAGCATCACTTGAGTCCAGGAGTTCAAGTTTAGCTTGGACAAAATAGGGGGACTTCATCTCAAAAAAAAATTTAATGACAAAAATTGTAAATATCTTTGTGTAGCAAAATATAATAAAGACTTTTTAACACCCAAAAATGGTAAAGTTAAATTTTTTAAGCTATATTTCTATAAAATTTTCATAATTTTGTTCTTCACAAGAAAAGAGAACAATAGTTGGACATTATATGCATGTCTCCAATCATTTCTTTCAAGACTAGGCTGAGCCTAGTGAAATAATAAATGATAAACATGAGTTAAAATTGCATGGAGCTATATGTACCACAGTATCCACAATGAACTCTGGAGTCAAGCGTTCTAGATTGGAGTCAAGCATCCTGAATAGGAGTCACAAGCTCTAATGTTTATTGCATGAATAAACTTGGACAACCTGACTAACCTCCATTGCCTCTATTTCTTTGTCTATAAACTGCAAATAAATAGATGACCCACATCACAAAGTGATTGTAAAGTTTTTTGTTTTTTTTTTTAATCCCACTATTCAGGAAGCAGAGGCAGGATCTCTATGAGATCCAGGCCAGACTGGTCTACATAGCAAGTTCCAGGCCAGCTGGGGCTACAGGGAGACCCTGTCTCAAAACAAACAAAACAAAATAAATTATAAGTAAGATGGTTAGAATGGTGATGGCATAGATCAAGTACTCAGCGATATCAGATTAAAAAAGAAAGTACTTTGAGAAACTTTTGATCATTAACCCAAGTGGAAATTCTAGTTTCCCGGCAGCATTGACTTGTATACAAAATCTAACTCTAAGACATATTGGCTTTTTCCCAGGGCAACCTGACTCATCTTAGCCCTTCAGTTCTGATTTGGTAAAGTATCTTTTATGGTTTCTTAATTCCTGACTCACTTTGGTCATGACTTGATGTCAACATCCTCCCTGACACCTCAGTGTGACGGCTTATAGTATATCACCTTCTGTTCCTCCTCTATCTGCTCTACTGTGCCAGCTTGACCCACCTCTTCTTCAAGGCTCAGGAATGCACAGTCCAGTACTCTGTGCTGCCTTCACCTTTCACAGTTGCAAATCCTAGTTCTCATTAAAGCTCCAAAGAAATCTTTGTGGCTTTAACACGAAAGTTGTTATTTTAAAAAGCTAAAATTGCTGGGATTGTAGCCCACACTTATAATTTTAACACTTGAGAGGCTGATGCAGAGGTTCAGGAGTTCAAAGCCAGCCTAGGTTATATTACATAGTAAATTCAAGTTAGCCTGGGTTACACAGTGAAAAAACAAACAAAAATGAAACCAAAACAAGATCAACAACAATAAAAAAATAAAGCAAGCAAATATAACGTTAAAACTGAGTGAGGGGTATGTTTCTGGGCTCTTGTTTGTTTGCATATTTGTCTTTTTCGAGACAGGGTTTCCCTGTAGTCCCAACTGGCCTGGAACTCACTATGTAGACTAGGCTGACCTAGATCTCACACAGATCTACCTGCCTCTGTCTCCCAGTGCTGGGATTAAAGGCCCAGCTGTGTTTGTGCTTTTATAAATTGTATTAACTGCGATGTTCAGCACATGCCATCAATAATTAGACACATTATATTTTAGGGCTTGAATATTCTTTTTTAAAAAAAATTTCCAGTGCTAAGGATAAGCATTCTATCATTGATCTACTTCCCCAGCCTTGAGTATTCTTTTACAAGTTTGTTTGGCTTTTATGAAGGCTGGCCTTGAACTCTTAGCAGTCCTCCTGCCTTTACTTCCCTACTTGTCATTAAGATTCTTTTGTTGTTGTTGTTATTATTATTTTTGGCAGAGGGTGTGTGCTATGACCCATTTGTGGCGGTTAGAGGACAACATTTTTGTGGAGTTGATTCTCTCCTCTCACCTTTACATGGGTTCAGGAGACGGGACTCATCATCAGGCCTGTGCAGCAAGCATCTGTACCACTGAATCAGTCCTTGAAGGTTTTTTGTTTGCTTTGTTTTGTTTGAGAAAGGGTCTCATTATGTAGCACTAGCTGGCCTGGAACTGGCTATATAGATTAGGATGGCCTTGAACTCACAAAGAACTGCCTGCCTCTGTCTCCTGAATTCTGGGACTAAAGATATGCAACACCACATCCAGCTTCAATCCTGAACATTCTTTTAAATAAACAGAAATGATAGAAAGTTATTAGAAATATACAAACCTTTATCTTCTTACCCAAATCAGAGAATAGACTAGGTAGTACTTGAATTATAAATACAATGACTCACAGAAAATAATGAATTTTTATAAGATCAGTCTTATCATAATTAATTCTATGTCATATGTAGTCATTTTAAAGGGGTGACCAGTAACAAAGGAAACTGTCAGGTTGATTATAAAGATGAAAAATATATAAATAAATGGCTAAAGGAACACATGACCAGAAAAGGCATGACCTTTTATACAAGTTATATATAAAACACAAACATGTTGAAAAGTTAACACCTGTCACTGTGTAATATCCTTATCATATACTTTATGCCAGAATATTTTAAAAAGAGGCAGAGTCAGGACTTGCTCTGATTCCAAGTCCTGAGGGTCTTCCTTTAAATCCTGAGGCCTCACTACTACATGGTCCACATTCTAATGTGTAGAAATTATCTAGATAGGCTAGTAGCACCTCTGTCCTTCCAGTTCACTAAATGCACGCATCTTGTGTCATTTTAACTAGCCTAAAAGCAGAATTTTAGGCATAATAATCTTTTAAGGTTTTTTCCCCCTGTTTTTTTTCTTTTTCCAACCATAATCAGTTTATGACAGGATACCTAGGCACCTGTACTTACTGACTGAGGTGGCCTGAGCAGCTTTGCCTCGAGAAATACCAATTAGAAGTCAGCATTGAGTAAATGACAGTGGAAGGGAATTGTCTCTCTAGGTTGTTCAGAACACGGAAGTCATAACCTCAGGGGCTGGGCCTGTAAGCGCTTCTGAGTCCAGCTTGTTTCCCTAGTTCAGCTCTGGCTTTCTCTGTTTGGCCCGAGCAAGGGAGAAGCCCCTCTCCCGCGCCTGTTTGTAGGCTGATGGGCGTGGGTGGGAACCTCTGTGTCAGGGAACACTGAATTAGGTTTCTGTCTTGCCCCAAGTACAACACTGTTTTGGTAAGAAACATTCAAAATGTTTTGTGCAGAAACCTGCACAGTAATCTGAAGAGATCTGAAGTCCCTGCAGCCTGTGGCCAGCCTCCAGGGCAGAGGCCCAAGTCCAGGGGGCTGAGCAGCTGGTGTAACCCCTCGGGGAGGACTCCTGAGAGGAAGTGGGGATTCAGATGCTAGAGGTGCTGGTGGCACCGGCATGACAGTGGCTGCCACTTACGGAGAGAGTGGTCAGGGTCCCGCGGGTTGACTTGGGCAGAAAACAAAAATGACCTGCAGTAAGCTGCCGAGAAAGTCTTTATCTCAAGATGGTAAGAGTGCGCTTTCAGAGTCAGTTTCTAATTATGAAATCCTTAATGACATAGGTCAGGCCAAGGGTTTTGACATCAGTTGCTCCCAAATCCTATTAGTTTAGCTTAGCATTCATCTCTTTTTTGCCTTCTCTTAACAATCTCTTTCTCCCTATTGCTTTTAAAAATCCTGCCCCTTTGTGTGCATATGGTGCACTTACATACATGCAGGCAAAACACTCACATACATGCAGGTAAAACACTCAAATACATAAAATTAAAATAAAATATTTTAAATAAATAAAATATAAATATATTTTAAATAATAGATAAATAAAAGATAAAAAAAATCCTGTCCCTGGTGCTGTTCTCCTTTTTCACAAACCTGATATCTTTATAGGTAGCTAAGATTCTGTGGTACGGTATACACTCAGCCTATGCAGACAACAGAAAGGGTTTTGTTGAATTAAAATTTCTTTTGATTGCCCACAGTATAAACTTATTAAAATTTAATGCACATACTAGTTTTTTTTAGATGCTTACATAACAGTTTTAAAGGAAATATAGAGTATAGTTATAATATAGTTATAATAAACCTAAACTTCTAAGTGACAAAAATAAATCCATATGTATAGGGTATAAAATCCAGGAATACAAAGTTCATGGATATTCAAATGTGGAAAAATGAAACTGGGCCTTTAACTACACTATATATAAAAGTAACCCAAATTGAATCAAATATCAAAATGTAAGAAAAAGATAAAATTCTTAGAAGAAAACCTCAAAGGCAAAGAGACACTACATCTGTTTGGGATATCTCAGTACTCCAGAGGCAGAGTGTGAGGATGCTGTAACCTCCTTGACATACTTCTTGAGTTTTAGCTTTCAGTGTTCTAAGAATTAGCAAATTGAAGTATTTGTTCTTGATGGATATTGGCGTATACCAGGTATATTGGCATATGCCAGGTTAATTACAGAATGTTGACACTGAATAATAATTTTCTGCTTTTTTTTAAAAGAAATTTTTAAGAAAAGATCTTGCGATGTACCCCAGGTTGACTTCAAACTCAGTATGTAGCCCAGTTTGGCTTCCAACTTATGATTTTTCTAGCTGAGCCTAAGTGAAGTGATTACAGGTGCCCATTACCACACGCTAGATAGACAAATAATATTTTTCCCTAGATATTAATGATCCTTCTTCAAGGAATTAAAGCCATCAGTGTGGAGATGCCACATTAAAGAAAATAAATTCACTCTTGTAGTAGTTTGACCAAGAGTGGGCCCTGTCTGTTCAGAGGCGTTGTGCTTTTTTTCAGAACTGTGTGCCTTGATTTCTTCTTCTGTTTAGCAAAGGGCATTCTTTCATATTTATTGAACAGCATATCAAGTATAGTATGGGAAATGCATGAACAATCTTTCATAATAGTTTTACAAAGGAAGAAGTTGTCTTTTTAATTTTGCTGACTCAGTATACAAGTTACAAACAGATGTCAACCTATACCCACATGCTGTTTTCAACATTTGTGGGACAACTGTTTTCAGTGTTATTGTTGTTTTCAGTGTCATTGCTATTACATCTCACACACTCTGCCATTGTTCTGAGTCAGAGGTATAATGACTCATAAACAGAGAACAAGACTAAACCTATGCATTTAGCTTAGCATGTAAGAGGTAATTACACTAGGATTCTAAGTCATTATAGGACTGATTACATTATTTTTCTTAAAGATCAATTAACTCTAAACAAGCTGAATATTGAGTGTGTGAACTGGAGTGTATAGCCAAAAATTTTCTCAAAATACATAATGAATAACGTTGTTCCAAAGTTCAATTTTAAAGGCTTGCTATGAAGAGTCATCCCTAGAAAAATCATCCCCACAAATCAGTTGTCAAATTTAATTATGTTAGACTCAGGATTCAAAGGGCCAAGTCCTTTCAGAATTAATGTGTGCTATTTATAACTTTTATCTTCATTCTTTTATTTATTTAGATTTAACTTTTATTATTGTGTGTGTATGTGTGTGTGTGTGCGTTTGGGTTCACATGTACCGCAAAGTGTGTGGTAGTCAGAGGACACCTTTTGGGACTTGGTTCTCTCCTTCCACCTTGGGATCCAGGGATTAAACTCAAGCCACTAGGTTTGTGTGGCAAGGCCTTTAACTCACTGAGCTATCCAGTCAGCCCCCATTCCTTTATTTATTTTTTAGTCTAATTTTATGAGACAGGGTCTCACTCTGCATCCTAGGTGATATGAAACTCATTATACTAGTTTAAGCTGACCTAGAATTCATGATACTCCTGCCTCAGCCTCTTGAGTCTGGGAAAACAGGCATGTGCCACCACACTGGTTCCAGAAAACTAATCTCCTACAAAATTGTCATCACAGTTGGGTGCGGTAGCGCTTGTCTGTAATCCCATCACTTCAGAGGGCGAAACAGGAAAATCAGGAGTTCAAGGTCATCCATACCTACATAGAAAGTTCAGGATTAGCCTGTGCTATGTGAGAACCTGTCTTTAAAAAACCAAACATCGGGGGCTGGAGAAGATGACTCATCAGTTAAGAGTATGTATTGTTCCTGCAGAGGACCCAAATTCGATTCCCAGAACCGATGTCAAGTAACTCACAAGGGCCTGTAACTCCAGCACCAGAGGGATCTGATGCCTCTGCCTTCTTCAGGCAACAGCACATGCACAAACCACACATAGAAACACCAACGTGCAACTTAAAATAATTTTTTAAGTTTTTTTTTTCTTAGAGACAGGGTTTCCCCATAGTCCCAGCTGGCCTGGAACTAACGATAGAGACCAGGCTGGCCTTGAATTTATAGAGATCCTCCTGTCTCTGCCTCCCAAGTGCTGGGTATTAAAGGCATGTGCGACCAAAAAGCTTAAAAAATAATTTTTAAAATCGTCAAGAGAAAAAAAATGACATGGATCTGGTGAGATAGCTCAGTGGGTAACAGCCTTTGCATTTGGCCCCAAGATCTGGCTAAGTTTGATCCCTGGGAACCATACTGTGGAAGGGGAGAACTGACTACAACACAATGAGGCTGGGGAGACGGCTCAGTAAAGGCACTTGCTGCTGAGCCTAACCACCTGAGCTCAGTCTCCAGGACTCTCCTAGTGGAGAACCCACTTCCACAGGTTGTCTTCTGACCTCCACATGTGTGCTTCAGCACTGGAATGTGCTCCCCCTCCAAAACAAATAAATGTTCTTTAAAAATATCATCAGGTTTAGGAAAAGAAAATTATTAGTAATCACTAGACATATTTAAGTTACATGATTTTGGAGAGTTAGAAAGAATTAGTCATTTATACTTCATGGTCATTTTCCCTTTGTTGGATGTTTACTTTTGGAAAAAAAAGGTTTCCTGAAATCCTTTTCTTAGTAAACAATATAAAAACATGTTTAGAGGTTGTGAATATAACCCAGTGATATGGTGTGTGTTAAGCATGCATGAACGTCTGGGTTCAGCCCCTAGGGCAAAGAAATAAAATGTTTAGAATAGTTTTCCTAGACATTACCCAAATTCTCACTATTTGTGTAGTGACAGAAACTATATGGTAGGAAATGACAAAACGTACCTGAAGTTTAAAAGCTACTCACCTAGCAACAAATTATATGATCTTGAACAAGTCACTAATGATTATTTGACTATTGTTTTTCTTCATCTACAGCCTAGGGGTAATAACATATCTCCAACCTAGCTGAGATGAAAGATTACATATAGTAAAATAATGGAGGAAGAGTAAGCATATTGGAAAGTATAGCTTGGTATACTATATATTTTGGTATATATTCCAAAGTATAGTATGGTATACTTGTAACGATTGTTATAAAAGTAGTTTTAAGCAAAAACGGGTAGGGAAAATGAGAAAGACATAATGCCCAATATGTACCAAACCATTCATAATTATGCACACCTATGTGCTTACAAAAATATTTTTATTTAGATTTTTTTCACATTTTCTTATTTAGAAAGAAGGAGAATGTATGTGGTTGCATGCATGTGTGCTACTGTTGTATGCCATGAGCTAGAGAAAACAGCCAGCTTAAAATTTGATTCCAGGAAAACTGGTTCTAGGAGAATTCCACCCCCTGTGTCCACCTGTAGGTAATGTTGACAAACTCAGCCTTTGATCCTTGTAACTAAGCTCCACAGGAATGTCCTTGGGTCTGACCAAATGGCTATCTCACCTGAGCTGAGTTACAAACAGGTGCCACGGGTTTAGCACTCCCCTGGTTCAAAGCCCCTGCCTCCCCTTTTAGTGCCACCTTCCTAAAATGTATACAACTTCCTGGTGGGCTTTGAAGGTTAGAGATAATGTCTCTCTGTTAATTACCACATTTCTGTATGGATGTATCTGTATTCCTGACTCCCCAAAACTATAAATACCCCTTGAAACAATAAAGCACACGGCCTGATGAGAGACACGTTGCCCGGGTCGTCTTTGTATGTCTTTGTGTGTCTGTGCTCGTCCATGTCTTGTGTGTCTGTCTGTCCCCACTCATTCCAGGTTCCTAGAAGAGTCTCAAGCTCACTGCTGCCCGCTGGACGGGACAAATGGCGCCCAACAACGTGGGGCAAATGACCCCCAACAATGTGGCCTGAGACCCTCGAGATAGCCTGGAACGTCACTCATCACAAAGAAGAGGGTACCCTGAATTGAAACTATTGCGCCCACAGTGGGAAAGCAACAGTTTCACGTGAGATCACCACGAAAACTTCGTGAGATAGATCCGAGTTCAGTTTCTGAGTGACGAGGTAAAACTTTTTCTTTTTTCCTTCTTCTTTCCTCTTTTCTCTCATCCGCCTCATGAAGCGAGTCCCCCTAATCCGCCTTACAAAGCGAGTTCCCTTGATCCATCTCCTTTTTCTTTCCAATCCACCTTATGAAGCGAGGTTAAACTTTTGATTTTACCAGGGGACAAACAGAATCCTTTTGTGTCTACATTTAAGTCAGGCTCTTTAAAACACACAAAATAAGATTAAAAAACATAACATTCAAGAGTGTGTTGTAAGTTCGTTAAATTAATAAGGCTTCTTTCAATGTTAATTTTAAACTTTTATTGCACTATGGTCTAAAAAAATGTGCATCGTTGTTTCAGTATTTTTGGATTTGATGAGGTCCATTTAGTCTCTCAGATTCCCTAAAGAGACCTTTCCAGCTGTCTCTGCTCCTCCCTTACAGCCCTTAAAAAATGACAGCTTTTTCACCCAAGAGATAATCTCCTCAGCAGGGGCCCATTTCCCTAAATAAAAAAACGTGCCCCGGAGCACAAACCCTTAAGAGCCACCTCCTAAAGCTCTTCCCAACCCCCTCTGCTCGGTTCCAGGTGGGGGAGGGACTGAACTCCATTACTCAGACCTAGATTACCGCTTTAGGGAGTAGGTTAGAGATGTTTACTTTGCTGCCCAGTTAAGACAGAGAGGGGGAGAGAGAGAGAGAAGGAAGCGGCTAGATATCCAAAAGAAAAAGACCTTTTTCACCACTTATTGGCTGGCAAAGCCTAAAGTTGAGTTGCAGAAAAAATATTTGGAAAAAAAAAACATGGCATTCACAGGGTGTGATTTGATCTCCGTCCTTTTGAGCTCATGGTGCAGCAGGCTCTTTCATTAGCTAATTAGTCTGGGTTTTGTAAATTCCACTAGTTTCACACCTGGCCCTAGGGTGTCTTGTTTTCCAAAACAATGAAACTCTTTTACCACTTCCAGTTTCTAGTACTAGAGAAATGACTTGATAATAGCATGCTCATCTGGGAAGTAAAAGGTTATGAGTTTGATTCCAGTCTCTGAACGCTAGGCTTACATTTACAAGCACAACTAATCTTTTCCCAATCAAACTGTTGTACATTTAATAATTTCTATGCGATATTTTGCTACACAGCAAAAGTAATAACAACAAAATTAAAACAGTTTGTTTTCATCCCTGCTAATAATTGCTGAACTCAACAGCTCTTCTGTCCTATGTAAACCACTGAGTTTAAAACAAATACATCTTTGTCAAAACTCGTTATGGGCTAGAGCTGGCCACCCTACCCTATGACAAATAAAAGAACTAAAAAAAACAGTCTGAGTGTAAGGACATTGTGCTGTTAAAAATAATTAAGGGATGAACTAATTTCAACAGATTATTATTCATCTTCCTTGTATACTCAAGGTAGCACTGGCTGCCTCTTTAAATGTTATTTTAACTAGAGCTAAGCATTTTAAAATTTTGTGAGCAAGAGAGTCATATAAAATACAATATAAAATATATAACTGGGTGTCCTTACTAGGAGAGAAAAAACCATATGGTCTGATCTCCATGTTTTAAGTATATAATTTCATCAATATGATAACAGTCACATGGCCTAACTGCCACGCTGAATAAAAATTTTCCAAAAGACCACACCCAGGAATTAACTGGTTCTATAAAAAGATCATAATAATCTAAAAATCTCCTGGATCACAGGCATTTAATCACATGTCCTAATCCTATTGCAATTTGTTTTTGTTTGGGTTTTCATTTTAAATTCTTAATAAAATCATAAAAAAAGCAAAAGCTTCTCTCACAGGACTTTTGTAACAAGGTTAATATATTTCTATGACAAATTAAAAAAATGTCAACATTTTAATATCATTTTGGTATGTTTCTAATGAAAAGTATTTTAAATCTTAACTTTTAGTATGGTATTTACTGATTTATAAAATAAGTCTTTTTACATTGTCTTATGCATTTACTGGTTTTTATAAAAAACTATTTTAAGTTCTGATATTTGTTTATATAACATCGTTCTCTATTTTTAAAGGAAATTATTTTGGATTTTAACATCTTTATATAATATAATCTCTAAATATATAAACTAATCTCTAAATGTAATTATTTAAGATCTTACATGGTTTTAAAAAAAAAACTTAAAAAAATTTTCTAGCCATAAGCCTCCAAAAATAACTAGGTACAAAATAAACTAATATTTTATAATGACTAAACCTAAAAGAAAAAAAAAATAGATGGCCTGGGTAAAAGATATAAGATACAGCCTTCACTGGTTTTAATTCTTGCCTTTTGCATTATGATCCAAAGCCAGTTTTTCTAAAACAGAGTACTGTCTCCTCTGAGGTTCAAACTCGGGACCCTCAGATTATGAGATTGACGTGCTGCCTACTGCGCTAACAGAGTACTTCCCTGGCTGCTTGCTTCAAACTTCCTTTTCCATGTCTTAAGCATCACTGCTTTTTCACTTTCTAGTTACAATGTCTTACACAGGCTAAAAGAAAAAAACATTTTAAATTAACTCTTTCCAGGCTCCTTTAGGTATAATTGTTTTCTGTGTTTTTTATTATGGGTATTTAATTCAAAGTTTACAAGGTAAATTATATGGTTTTTCTAATTCAGACAAACTAAAAACTCTCTTTTAAAAGAAAGTACCCTGTTAGCCAACAGTCTTGCCTTTTGTTTAGTAAAAAAAAAAAAAAAAAGGAGGCTTATAACTTATTAAATCTCTCAGGTTGTGATTAACATAAATAGACAAACTAATTAAATGTTCTGTTTTAATTGATCAACCCTTGTTTTAGATTAAGTAACCCAACAAAATAAGAAAAGACTTGCCTGCCTTGATAAATGTATACAAATCATAACAAGGACAGATGTTTTTATTTACACTGGTAATAATTAAACTTAAAAACTCCTGTACAATACAAACTATAGAGTTACAACCTAAAAACAAACAAATGCCTTTTTTGAGTAAATAATACTGATAGATCATTATGTACTATTTAACAAGAAAAAGAGCAAAACAGCCTCAGAGTAAAGCCATTCTACTAAAATAAATAAATAAAAGAACATTTTATAAAGTAAAATGTTATTAAGATAATGTTACACAACATTCCTGAGTCAAAATAACTGCCATTCTCATGACTTGACCTGTGTCTATTTACAAAAGTTCATCAACTGCATGTAATTTCACCCTAATCACAAGTAATCTCCTGCATTTAGGAAAAAAATTAGCTACAGGTCATCTGTATACCTACAAGCTTTAATATGATCAAACATTGGTTTAATGCTAAAACCTTAAAAAGAAAATAAACATTGCATAGTACTCCCAGTAAGACAATTCTAATGTTATTACATATCATGGTATTAATAGTTTAAATAGTCTAAAGAACAAATATATGTTTGGATTTTATATTAAAAAATTAATTGATGACAATCTCACTTTCTCCAATACTTTGCCACATTAGGCTTACCCTAAAAAGTAAAAACCTCACAACCCACAAGGACAAGCTATCATAGATCGCAATTATAAAAACAAAAGGGGGAATAGAGAGCCTGTGACCCCACGTTCAGCTCCAACTACAACCTAAATTTGTTAGACATTGGAGTAAACAAAAACAGCAACCAGAGGTACATGGCTCTGTACTCCCTATGGATGAGCCACATGCTTTTTGGATCCTGGCCAAAAATTTAAAATATTATAAGACCAGAGACCAAACAGATCTATTAAACAAAAAAGAAAGAATCTAACCCCTTAGTCCAGGAGGTAGAAGACCCCCTGAGGCCTATGTTTTCCTTTCACAGGTTGCCATAACTGCCAAAAACCTGCTGTGGATAATGATGAAGTTCAACTTGGAATTGGACAGGACAAACCTCCAAAATCCACCAACAGACTGCAGTCCAATGGAGAGTCAAGTCCGGCATCACCTGGAATAGCCAGCCAGACAACTGCCTTCAACACTGGACACTTGATGGCCTGACCTACTTGGCCAGAGGGAACTGGGACATTGATAATTGGACAGATATGGGGAGGCAGAATGCCTAAACCCCCGGGAGACTAAAGCAATGTGCAAAAGCAGACTTAACTCAATGTATCAATGCAAACCTTTATCAGAGAAAAAATAATTTCTATGTATTAATAATAGTCCTACCAGAGTTAAACTATGTTTCAAAACAGAAAATGACAATCAGTTATGTTTAACAAGCTTATGGGTTTTATCAAAGCCTTTACAGAGCCCACAGGTTGGTTTTTCTCTCACTCTTAGCTTTCATCACTCCTGTTTTCCATCCTGGGCCCCTTAATTGGCTTATAATTGGCAATTAGTTTTGATCCATGGCTGTTTAAAAAACTTACAAATTTCATAAGAAACCAGGTTGACAAAGCCACAGCTTCCACTTAAGTGCATTATCACTGCTTGGCACTTGATGATCAAGAATTGTCAGGAGAGCGGCTGGAGCAGACCCCTCTCCTGAACGGGCCAAGCCTTGCCCGAGGCTCGGACCCAATGCCTCTGACAATCCCATGGGTGTTAGACAAAGTACTGCAGAGAGAAGAAGGCACAATCATGCCTTAGCGGCTCCTCTTAAAAGGCAAGCTTAATTCGCAAGGAAGTTCATGTCTTAAAAAGCCCTCCCCCTCACAAAAGACATGTACATGTATGAATGAGGGATTAAGCCAATACCTTTCCCATGGTAGATAGTCAAGGTAATAACTCTCTTTACCTGGTCTTTTAAAAATAAAACAAAAACGGAGGAGATGTTGTATGCCATGAGCTAGAGAAAACAGCCAGCTTATAGTTTGATTCCTGGAAAACCGGTTCTAGGAGAATTCCACCCCCTGTGACCACCTGTAGGTAATGTTGACAAACTCAGCCTTTGATCCTTGTAACTAAGCTCCACAGGAATGTCCTTGGGTCTGACCAAATGGCTATCTCACCTGAGCTGAGTTACAAACAGGTGCCACGGGTTTAGCACTCCCCTGGTTCAAAGCCCCTGCCTCCCCTTTTAGTGCCACCTTCCTAAAATGCATACAACTTCCTGGTGGGCTTTGAAGGTTAGAGATAATGTCTCTCTGTTAATTACCACATTTCTGTATGGATGTATCTGTATTCCTGACTCCCCGAAACTATAAATACCCCCTGAAACAATAAAGCACGTGGCCTGACGAGAGACACGTTGCCCGGGTCGTCTTTGTGTCTCTTTGTATGTCTTTGTGTGTCTGGGCTCGTCCATGTCTTGTGTGTCTGTCTGTCCCCACTCATTCCAGGTTCCTAGAAGAGTCTCAAGCTCACTGCTGCCCGCTGGACGGGACATGCTACAGCAAACATGTGGAGACCAGAGGACAACTTTCAGGAGTCAGTTCTCACTTTCCACCATTCAGGTTCCAGGGGTCAAACTCAGGCTTTCCAGCAAGCACCCCTACCCACTGAGCTATCTCACTGACCCCACAGATATCTTTAAAATATGTATGTTTTATTTATTATATTTTGTGTGTATGAATGTTTTGTTGTATATATATAAGTATACCACATGTGTGCACTGCCAGTGGAAGCCAGAAGAGGGTGTTGACTCCCTTGGAAATAGAATTACAGATGGTTGTTAGCAGCCATGTAAGTTCTGGGAACTGAACGCAGTTCCTCTGGAAAACAGCCAGCTCACTTAGCCACTGAGTCATTTCTCCAGCCCAAACCCACAGATTTTGTTTCTTTGTTTTGAGAAAGAGTTTCCCTGTACCCTGGCTGGCCTGGACCTCACTATATAGAACAGGCTGGCCTTGAACTCACAGATATCCACCTGCCTCTGTCTCCCAAATGCTGGGATTAAAGGTGTGTGCCACCACACCCAGTCAGATATCTTTTTTAAAAAATATATTTTATTTATTTTTTAATTTTATGTGTATTGCCTGCATGGATGTAAGTGCACTCATGTTCAGTTCCCAGGGAGGTCAGAAGAGGGCATCAGATTCCCTGGATCTGAAGTTATAGATGGTTGTTAGCCACCATGTGGGTGCTAGGAATAGAACTCAGGTCTTCTGCAAGAACAGCTGGTGTTCTTAACTGATGAGCCAACTCTCCAGCCCCCAACAAATATCTTAATAACAACAATAATATATGCATAAGCCTTACACAAGATAGAAGCAATACACTCAAGGTATTTTAATTCAAAAGAATATTTCCTATGGCTTGGTCACACTCAGACGTTAATGAGAAGCAACTGACACCTACAGCTCACACCAGTTTCATTAAAACTGACCAGAAACTTAACCAGTCCATCTTCCAAATTCGGGATTTTTCTAGGGTTTTCCAGAGTAGAATCTGGTTAGGATCAAGGGATTGAACTGAAAAGAATGTGAGTGAGGTGCCTTGTGACCCAAAGGTCAGAGCCACTATAGTCTCCTCTTCCTGGGCATTCTATCAGTCACAAAAGCGTGTGCTGCCAGGGAGTCCAGCTGGTATAAGGATAAGAAGAGACAGCCTGTCCTGGGATTTCCTGAAATTTAAAGACAGCCCCACTGGTACATTCAAGTAGCAACCAACCAGATTCAAAGCATACACCTCCCAAATTATCAGGTGCTAGGAACTGAGGTATTGACTCTGCCAACACTCTGAATTTGTGGCTTTGTCCTGAGATTTCTGGTACTTGTAGCCAATTTAAAAGTTAAGTGCTCTTTTAACCCCCTAGCTTACCCATTTAATACTTATAGCAATCATTTATACTTAAGGACATGAAGTCTCAGACTGATTGAATAACTCACAAAGTTACACAGACCTAGGATTTTGATCTCAGGTAGTGTGGGTCTTTTCTTTTTGCTTTCCTTTGCTATGCCTTTCCTTGATTTCTTTCTTTTTCTTTTTCATTTTTAAGACAGGGTCTCACTATATAGTAGTCTTGGCTAGTCTGTAACTCGCTATTTAGACCAAGCTGGCCTCAAACTCACAGAGATCCACCAATCTCTGCCTCCCAAGTAATTAAAGGCATGTGCAATCACATCTGGCCCAGACTTTTATTTTTACAAACACACCAAAAGAAGTAAGAGAGTAAAGATGTGTGGCTCAGATAGATCGGAAAACAGGAAGTAAAGTCACTGTGGCCATTTTGAGAAATGTGTGTTTTCATGCACACTGGGACCGCCCAATGCCTTGAGCTCATCCTAAAAGAAAAAGCTTAGCTACCTTAATCTATGACCCAATCTCTTGTCTTGTTATCTCTCACCAGAGGGGTGGGGAGGATAATTCCTCATCTTTAGCTAGCATCCCTTTCACAGTGTTAACTTCCTTCCTTCTCCCTGTTCCATGACCTCAGTCAGTCTTTGAGAACATACCTAACACAGTGACTCTGATGTTCTTCCCTCTGGCTTACCTAGAGCATTCTTAACTAGCCAAGTCACCAACTTCCTTTTCTGGCCCTGCAACTGGCCTGCAAAGTATTGGTGAAGAAAAAAACATAGCTGTTGGAATTCATTGCCTTCCAGTCTTCTGGAAAAGGTCCCCAGTGCTGCCTTCCAGTCTTACTGTATTTCCTCACTCCCAGGCTCTCTCTCATTTTTACAATAACCACATCAGATGTTTTCTACTTTACTTCCTCAAATTCAACTACTTCCATATATAGATGAGCAGAGACTTATGTTGATTTAACTTCAGATTTTTCATGTATTAAGGTGTAAAAGCAAAAGGCATTCCTTAAAAATCATACTTCCAATTGAATTTCAGTCTTTTGGGGCTAGCCTTGGGATACACAGCAGCTGTTACAACTCCCAGTCAATCACAATGAAATCACGGGGAGAAATGACAGAGATTCTGCAGGGGCCTGTGTTCCTGGAGTTTTTGTAATCAAGAATAAATTACAAATAGATATTCAACATTTTATTGTAAAATGTGGTAGATGATTTTTGCCCAATTGTAGATTAATATAAATATTCTGAACATGTTCAAAGTAGGCTAAGCTAAGCAATGATGTCTGATAGATTAGGTGTATTAGATGCATTTAGACATAGTATTTTCAACTTGTGGTAAAACTGATTGGGTGAAACCTCAGCACGAATTAAGGAGCATCTGTCCATAACTCTACTTCCCCATTTGGTGTCTTTCCTCCCATCTAATGGTTTTCTGTGCTCTGGAACCCGTTCTACCTCTCTTTGCTTTCTTAATTCTTCCATTTTCTTTCTCCTTCCAATATACACAGATACTTCTTCCCTAGTTTGAATCTTTTCATTAGCATTTTACACTACTCCAATTTCTCCTATCATAAACTAAAACCAAAATAAAAAGTACTGAAATATTCTTTGTCCTTTCATTCCTCTCAGCTCTTGCCCTGTTCTTCCTCTAAACTAACCTTCTTCAATCTGTGTGTGTGTGTGTGTGTGTGTGTGTGTGTGTGTGTACTGAAGATCGAACCCAGGTCCTTACACATGCTAAGCATGTGCTCTACCACTGAGCTATGATGGTTCCCGCTCTGGATTTGTAATATGCACACACTGTCCACACTTCCTACTTCGTGCTGGATCTTTGGTTTGCTGCAGTTTGATCACCAGCATCCTACTAAAGAGACTTTAGGCCCAGGCCAACATGACAACCTACTTTTACAAACCCAATCAATACATTAAAAATATTTTTTATTTTTATTTTGTGTGTGAGAGTGTATTGCCTGCATATATGTAAGTGTACCCATGTTTTGAAATGCCCACCGAGGTCAGAAGAGGGTGCTGAATTCCCCTGGAACACAAATTATGGATGGTTGTTAACTGTCTTGTGAGGGCTGAGAGCTGAACCCAGGTCCTCTGAAAGAGCAGTCAGTGCTCTTAACCACTGAGCCATCTCTCCAGCCCCAAACTCATACTTGTTCTAAATTGAAAGTTCACAAACTATAAAAATGTATCTTTTAAATTATACAATTTAGTATTCTTTAAATTTTAAAATTATTTTTACTTTATGTGTATAAATGTATTGCCTGCATATATACAGATGCACGCATGTCATGCAATGACCATGGAGATCAGAAGGCATCAGATTCCCCTAGAACTGGAGTTACAGAAGGTTGTGGGTCCTGGAAACCGAAGCCAGGTCCCCTGGAAGAAAAGCCAATTCTCTTAACCACTGACCCATCTCTGTAGTCCTGCAATTCAGTATTCTTGAAATATTTCTTTACATTTTATTTATTTGTGTGCATGTGTGTGCACATGTGTGTGTGTATGTTCATGAGTATCATGGAGTACCATGGAGGTCAGAGGATAACTTGTGGGAGTTGGTTCTCTCCTTCCACCATTGAGTCCTAGGGGTAAATGCAGGTTGCCAGGCTTGAGTGAGCACCTTGACCCCATGAGCCCTTTCACCAACTCAACTCATTTAGCATGCTTTAGTATGCTTTATAAATTTATACAAATAGCACCACTATCTAAATCCAGAACATTTCCATCACCCTTGTCACAGCTGCACACAATTCCACTGTCCCTCACTTCTGGAAGCCAATAATCTATTTTCTAGCCTTATGGGCTTTCCTGGCATGAGCATTTAACATGAACAGAGTTGTGTAACATGTAACTGCTGACTTCTTTCATTTAGGACATATTTTCAAGATTCATCCACACTGTAGCATGTATCATTCAACTGCTGTTCTCAACCCCTTTTATCTCTGATAATATTTGATTGTATGGATACGCCACAGAACAGCTATACCATTTTGTTTGGGGGGTTGTTTCTACTTGGGGCTATCATGAATAATGGTACTACAAATAATCATAAGTTTTATGCAAATATATATTTTCAATATTTTTAGATATGAATGAAATTACTGGATTATGTAAATCTGTTTAACTTTCTAACATTGCCAGACAGTTTCCCAAAGTAAGTGTACCACTAATTTTCACCATTAATACATGAGGGCTTCAATTTCACCAATACTTGTTATTATCTGGGGATTTTTTATTCTAACCATCCTATGGGTATAAAGTACAATCTCATTATAGTTTTGATTTGCATTTTTGTTTGTTTTTTTGTTTTGTTTTTGAGATAGGGTCTCCCTGTAGCCCCAAGCTGGCCTGGAACTCACTATACAGATCACGTTGACCTCAAACTCACTGAGATCCACCTGCCTCTGCCTCCCCAGGGCTGGGATTACAGGCGTGCACCACCATACTGATTTGCATTTTCTTAATGACTAATGATGTTGGAAATCTCTATATGTTGTTAGTGGTCATTTATGTAGCTTTAGAAAATGCATTTTTTATTTATTTTCAGGGAAGGTATGCATACCAACAAGGCTTGTGTGTGGATGCCAGAGGACAACTTGTGGGAGTCGGTTCTCTCCTTCCTTCATTGGATCCTGGGGATTGAACTCAGGTCATGAGGCTTGGTGGCAAGCACCTCTATCCACTGAGTTATCTCTCTGGCCATTAGAAGTTCTTTATGTATGTATTCTGGATACTAGGTCCTTATCAGATGGGTGATTTGCAAAAAAAAAATTCCCATTTTTTGTGGGTATTCTTTCTATTGCTTTGATGGCATCTTTTAGTGTACAAAAAATTTTAATTTGTTTCTATGATTGTTTATGCTTAGGTATTATATCTTAAAAATCATTGTCTAACCCAGGATTGTGAAGATATACAACTTTTTTTATTCTAATAGTTTTATCTCTTACATTTAGTAATATGATACATTATGAGTATATTTTTACAGATCCTATGGGTTGGGGCCAAAATTCATTATTTTTTATGTGGCTACCCAGGTGTCCCAGCATTGTTAAAAATCTCATTTCTCCCTCATTGAATTATCTTGGCAGCCTGACTGAAGGTCAACTGACCCTACATGCCACTTCTGGGCTTGTTTCACGACCTTACATCAGCATTTGACTCACACTCACTCCTTCTGGAACATTCTTTCCTTGTGATCATGGCATGGTGGGACTTTGCTGCTTTAGAGATGATGGAAAGCATCTCATGGACAAGCAGCTTGGGCGTTAGGAGATGTGTTTCTTTTTCATTTCTGTGAGAGTGTGATCAAATACTTCATCCATCCTTTGGGGTGGGGGATTGTAGATCTTAGAAAGATAGATAGATAGATATACTTTTTTTTGAGACAGGCTCTCTCTGTACCCCTGGCTGGTCTCGAATTTGCTATGTAGACCAGGCTGGCCTTGATTTCACAGAGGTTCACCTGCCTTTGCCTCCTGTGCTAGCCTTAAATACATGTGCTACCATACCCGGCCGGTGAAAATATCTGTGACTCTTAATTCTAATATAACACTGTTCACCCTCTTTTTTGGTGTATCATCAGAATTAATAGCTATAAATGCATATCTTGACCCCATATTAAATTTGAAAAGGAACAGGCTAGAGTGCTGTAAACACTCTTCCTGTAGCCTGTGGCTCTGTGTATGGTCAGTGGACCAACTTTTATTTGGGAGTTTACTATAAATTGTGAATCTCAGGCCCCAACCCAGATTTACTAAGTCAAACCCCTCATTTTAACAAGATCCCTCAAGTAAGGGGTTGTACACATGTGAAATTTTGAGAGCTGGATATAGCAGACACTTCCCTCTAGAGTGGTGATTCACAACTTTCACTGCACATTAAATTCACCTGGGGGAGCTTTTAAAAACTACTGAGGACTGAGCTACAACACCAGAGACTGATTTGATTGGCCTGAGATTGGTACCCTTGGCATTGGTATTTTTAAAGCCTCCTAATTGCAGCCAGGGTTAGGAAATAGTGCTCTAGGATGACAGCTTGCATCATTAAGGTTCTAGTTATTAAAAACCATAGAGGATGCCTTTGTCTTATAATGGGGTATCCTTGGAAAACAACAGCGATCTGGGTAACGTATGAATAAAATTTATGTTCTCAGAAGTCTGTAGCTGTTGTGCCTTTGGTTTCCTTCATAAACAGCTTTTACTTCCTGATAACTACCTTCTTGTTCATCTTTCTGTTTTGACACCAAAAATAAATAAATAAATAATAAAAGTTTCTGCATTGTTTGCTCACTCTCCTAAGGAATCACAGACATGTTGCTGGGTGTCTTCCCTTCTTGCTGAAGTATTTTTGTCATGAGCCTGATGTGATTTGACCCCTCTCTACTAGTTACAGTTTTGGTTTGAGAGATTTTAGCTTCTTTGTACAGGTAAAACTGAATACTCATTAAGAGTTCCTACCACAGTAGTCAGTGTGGATCACTGTTCAACCATAGCAGGTTGAACAGCAAAGGCAAGCTATAGATTTCCCTTTTATGCCAGCTGAATAACCTTACAAAAAAGAATGCAGGGTGACCGAGGATATAGCTTAAGTGATAGACTGCTTGCATAGCATGCTCAGTGCCCTGGGTTTTATTCCCAGCCACAAATTAACAATAAAAGAAATTGATTTTTCAGAATATTTATTTACTGATACATACGTGTGTCTGTGTCTGTGTGAGTGTATGTGCAAGTGTATAGGTGAATGTATGCATGTACACGCCAGAAGGGGCTTCAAGTATCTTGTGGGTGCTGGGATCCAAGCTCTAGTTCTCATGACTGTTCAGTAAGGTCTCTTAAGCAGTGAGCCATTTCTCCAGGCCAGGAATTGACTTTGAATGGCATTCTGAGAATCCATGTTGTTTTCTAATGATCATTATGTACTTCATAAATGCCCACAAGCCAAGATTTACTCAATCACTATAGCACAGAGCAGGCTATCAGAAGTAAGGTCTCTATCACGTAGCTATTAGAATATTATACTATTGAAAATTTGGGAAGCTGTTCACAAATTTCCAGCTCATCCCTATCCTTCCTCTTCACATTATTTCTTAGTGATTATGAACATTGCTTGTGAAATCAGTAGGCAAATTCTTCCTGTATCTTGGCATAATTTTCTGGAGTCCGGGCATCTTGAACTTTATTGAAGTGAGTGGATAATATGTATTTTTCACATATTTTTAGATTTTATTAAATTTTATTTATTTGTGAGTGTGGAGATGGTACTCAAGTGCCACATTGTTTGTATAGAGGACATAGGACAATTTATGGGAGCTGGCTCTCACCTTCCATTTTGTGGCTGGATTCCTGGGATCAAACTCAAGTCATCAAACTTGAAGACAAGTGCCCTTCCCCACTAAGCTATGTCACTGGCTATCTCCACATATTTTGGGCTTCTAGTCTATCTTTAGTCATTCATTTAATACGCATGAATGAAGTACTAAGATGTTCAAAATGTTGACAAAGTTGACTAAAGGATGTACTTAAGTTAGATGTAGAGACTATGGTTTCAACAGTCACTTTAGTGTGAGGTAGTAGATTGGGATGGGGCAGATGAAGTTCTGTCTGTGAAAGTAGCTGGTTTTATGATTCTAAATTTCTAAGAAAGGCATTAAAATGTTTTCAATTACGGGTTTAGAGAGATGGCTCAGTGGTTAAGAGCACATAGGCTGGGCGTGGTGGCATGCGCCTTTAATATCAGCACTGCAAAGACAGAGACAGGTGGATCTCTGTGAGTTTCAGCCCAGACAGAGTGACAAAATAAGACCTGGTCTCTAAAAATATATATATATTTTGCCTTTTACAACTGTACAACAGCAGGAGAGCATCTCTAATGTGACTACGTGGCTAAAATTCACTCCACACCAGCCACATTAAGTCCATCTCCAGATCAGTGATAGCAGGGAGAATCAGCTAATGTAAATTATTAGACACATTGCAACTCTAAGTGCCAGAGGTAGGAATCCAACCCACACCTCCCTGACGTCAGAAAAAAAGTGAGTTATTACCCTTACAAAGTGCTCCTTTTTCTGTTGTATCCTGTTCTGCACTGTTAGGCAAAATTAGCCTTTTTACCTTCAAGTCAGGATGCTATTTAAAATTCAGGCTTGAAATGCTGTCTTAGAAACCACTAACTAAGCAATTTTACCATATAATTTATGTGTGTATATGTACATGTGAGTTCAGGTGTCCTCAGAGGCCACAAGAGAGCACTAGATCCCTTGGAGCTAGAGTTACAGGGATTTGTAAATCATGTAAATCCTGATGTAGGTGCTGGAATTTGAACTCTGGTCCTTACAACTGAGTATTAAGCACTCTTAAAGGTTGGTCCACCTAT
Organism: Eospalax fontanierii; assembly: GCA_035773235.1. Taxonomy (NCBI): domain Eukaryota; kingdom Metazoa; phylum Chordata; class Mammalia; order Rodentia; family Spalacidae; genus Eospalax; species Eospalax fontanierii. Next base: position 6,462,037 of record CM069552.1, on the reverse strand, counting down.
CCAGACCAGTTTTACTTTTGTTGGATATATGTGATGATGGTTTCCTAAATACCACTGCTTTGCTGGATGTGGTGGCTCACATCTGTAATCCTAGCACTGGGGAAGCTGAGGCAGGATTACCAGCAGTTTGAGACAAGTCTGAGGTAAATAGTGAGTTCTAAGTCAGCCTGGGCTACAATGTGAGACCCCGTCTTGAAATAAAACCTAAAAAGGAAAAGCAAGCAAGCAAACAAAATCTACTGCTTTCCTTCAGTGATATATGAAAGCAAAACCAACACAAACGCTCATCCCAGAAAAGCATAGTGCTCTGTCAGCCCCTCTACTCTGTTGAGAGGCTCATAAACTCAGAGACACACTGCTTGACTCCCTCCTTTCCAGCCTTGACTTCCTGTACACATCTGAAGTATGCAGAAATATGGACATGTGCTGGCCCCAAAGGACTCAGTTTTATATGACTTTTTCTGTTTGGAACTTAACACCTGATCAGAGTCCATTTATCAGAACTACGTATCAGAAATAACAGAAAAAAAGAGGCTGATTTTCTCTAATAATTTATTTCAACATTCAGTCATCTCATCTTTTCTAATAAGAGAGTAAAGAGTAAGAACACATACCTTTGTTTCACTATAGATTACAATGCTTGGCCTTACCACACCAATGTAGGCTTGGCTGCTAATTCTGATCAACCTTAATAGAATGTTGAGATTGTACTGCTTTAGGTTATTGGTTTTTAACTGCTGGAAGGAAAAGACCAGTAAATACAACACATTCACAGCAATTTGAAAGTCAGCCTGTAACTTTCCAACATGGAAGAAAAGGTAGTTACTTAAGTATTATTTAAATCTTTCAAGCTTTTTCTATCTGAAATTGCACGTAGTATATAAGATCCATCACATTTGAAGACTATCGCTGTGCACTCTGCTCTCTCCAGGAGATAAACCATGGAGAAGCAAGGCAGTGGTGGAGAAAGATGAGGGGAGAGAGAGAACTTGAGTTCAACAAAGCAGCGGATGGGAAGGCAGCAGGAATTGTCCTATGGGGCTGGGAAGTTGTTTTAAGAACAGGCTTAAGGGATCAGTGAGCCCAGACAGGTGGTACTTCCTCACAGTAGAAGGCTTGTGGCCAAAAGATGAACATCTGAGCCTAGTCCCCTAGTCACAAGGTGCTTACAAGGTGCTTTTCAGCTCAGTAAGTCTCAAGATTAAAGATCATTATTTCCTCAGGCTAGCTCAGACTATTTCTTTTCAATATTTTCCCGAAGTGTATGTCAACAGGGATGGCCCTGAACTTATGCTACTCTTGTCTCCACCTCTTGAATGTTGCGATTACAAGCCTGTGCCATCATGCTCAGCTTATGCAGTGCTGGGGAATGAACCCAAAGCTTCAAGTATGCTAGCTTCAAGTTTTGCCAACAGAGCCTCATCCCCAGTCATCAAACTGTACTTGACACTGATTAGCTTCCCACTTGCAGTTCCTGACTGTTTCTGGACAGGCTGACAGGGGCAGCCAGGAAAGCTACCCCCAAGGCCTTCCAGCTGACCACCATACTCAATGTAATTAGTTTTGCCTGGTGATTGTGAAAGACCTTGAAAGACAGGGTCATCTCAAATCAAATAGGGACACAATACAGTAATATTATATTTGTAACATACAATATTACTATATAATACAGTTTCAATTCTTCTTGGAATCAACTGTATACATTAAATACTCCAGGTTATTTGAAACACTGTAAAATAGGGGAGGATTTTCTCTGTGAATCTTCTCTTTTCTAAAGCATCCTTCTGCATTTTCCATTTTACAGCCACGTGACACCAACTGTTCTCTGCTGTAAACTCATTAGTCTGGCAATTTCCCTTTCTCTCTCTCTCTACTGAGCTCCAATGCTCTATTTCTTATGAGAATTACACAAATTAGTAACTGATAAACTAATTTAAGCTAACATATTAAAGACTGACACCACCTGGGGAATTAGTAGAAGAGGGATAGTAAAGGTTCTTCCCTATGGTTTTCCAATTCCACCTGAGCAACAGCTTAATTTGTTTACCTCCAAGAGTATCACTGATCAAATCAGTTGACAAACACTATACACTAGGAAATAAATTATTAAGTATAAAATAGTTCTTTGTTAAGGGATCTCGTCCTTAAATGTAATTGTATCTATCAGGTAGGAAAAGAAAACTTTAAATCTAAGGAAGTGTTCTTCTACTAAGTTATATCTCCAGCCCTCATGAGTTCTTTTGTGTATATGAGTGTTTTGCTTGCATGTATGTAAGTGTACCAAATGCATACAACACCCACAGAGGCTAGAGTGTTCAATCCCCAGGAACTGGAGTTATCAATGGTTGTTAGCTGCCATATGAGTACTGGGAACCAAATCCCAGTCCTCTCCAAGAGCAGCCAATGCTCTCAACCATACCCACTGAGCCATTTCTCTAGCCCCGCCCCCCTACATCTTGAGGGCAGATGTCACTATGTAGCCTTGACTGACTTGGAACTTGCTATGCAGAGATCTGTCCGCTTCTGCCTCCTGAGTGCTGGGATTAAAAGGCATGTGCCATTACACGTAGACATGGATTCTATTTCTGCTTTGATTTTTTTGTTGTTGTTGAGACAGGGTTTCCCTGTACCCCCAGCTGGCCTGGAACTTACTATATAGAACAGGCTGGTCTGGATCTCACAGAGATCCTCCTGCCTCTGCCTCCCCAGTACTGGGCTTAAAGTTATGTGCACCGTGCCTAGCTCTATTTTTAAATCATAATACTTAGCTTGTATTTTGCTTTGAAGTTTTAAGTATTTTTACATTTATGGGGCTGGGAGATGGCTCAGTGGTTAAGAGCACTTCCTGTTCCAGTTTAGGTCCCAGCATCCACATAAGGCAGTTCACAACTCCAGCTGCAGAGGATCCACTGCTGCCTTTTGGCCTCTACAGGGACCTTCATTCATGTATATAGACACACACACACACACACACATACACACTTTAAAATAAATATTAAAAATTTACATTTCTTTATATGTGTACATAAAGGCATGCCACAGTGCTCATGTGAAAGTCAAAGGAAAATCTGCAGGAGCTGGTTCTCTCCTTCTACATGTGGGTCCTGGGGATCCAACTCAAGTTGTCAGGCTTGGCACCAGATACCTTTACCTGCTGAGCCATCTCACTGGCAGGCTCTCTCTTTGAAGTTTTATAATTGGTATAAAACTTAAGTATAACTTTGAAAGCAGATTTTTTTCCAGTGATTATTTTTAAAGGAAGTTGTATCTGACTACTATCATTTAAAGAGTTTGATTCCAATATAATTTGAATCATGTATTTCTTTTAACTAAATAAACATTTTTTTTCTTTTTTTTGGTGTGTGTGGTATATGTGTGTATACATACATATGTATGTGAGGTGGTATTCCCATGTGTATATGTGTAGGTCAAGAGGCTGATACTTTTTTAAAAATTTTATATGTATGAGTGCATTGCCTGCATGTATGTAAGTGCACCTGTGTTGTGCAGTGCCCACAGGAGAGGGTGTCAAATCCCCCGAAACTGCAGGTACACATACTTGTTAGCTACCATGTGGTGCTGCGAACTGTACCAGAGTCCTCTGGCAAGAGCATCCAGTGCTCTTAATCTCTGAATCATCTCGCAAGCCCCTCTATCTTACTTTTTGAGACAGTGTCTCTCTATGAACCTAGAACTCACCATTTGGATAGGGTGGCTGGCCAGCAAGCCCCCAGGATCCTCCTGTCTCCATCTCCGAACCCTGTGATTACACACAGACATGTGACCATGCCTGATTTTTTATGTGAGTGCAAGAATATAAATTCAGTCCCTCAGGCTTGCACAGCAAATACTTTACCCACTGAGCCAGCTCCCAAACCTAATACTAAATTTAAAGACATTTTACATGAATATGAATAGATATTATGCATAACCTGGTAAACATTTTTTTTCACTTTTAGACACTCGCGTGTCTAAATTGCTGATGCAAGCCCGCAGCTCTAGCTACTCAGGAGGCTGATGGGGGAGAATTGCAAGTCCAAGATCTGCCTGGGCTACAGACTGAACTCAAGGCCGACCCGGACAACCTAGTGAGATCCTGTCTCAAAATAAAAAGTACAAAGAGGGTTGGGAATATAGCTCAGAGGTAGAGAATTTGTGCAGCTTGCATGAGACCATGGGTTCAATTCCCAGCTTAAAGAAATATTCCTGTGCACCTGTGAAATTTTTACATACTTGTTTATGCTGTATTATCATCATTCACTGATTTCACATGAATTTGTTAGGTATCTTTAATAAACTTAGCTCTCGTCTCATTGACATTTGGGTATGATAATCTTATTTTCGAAAACAGAAAAGAAAACCAACAAAAAAGAGAACTGTACTCTGACAAACACATCTCTGACAACATTGTTTCTGAATGACAGAAATCAGGACTATCCAGAAAAACTCAAAGTACAATGTTGCCCAATGTCTGACTTACATGAATACATAAAGATATCATATAAAGGTATGAAGAGATGTATTGAATATCAACTCTGTCAGGCTCTTATAAATATTTTACCTGGAGCTGGAGAGATGGCTCAGCACTTAAAGCACTGGTTGCTCCTGCAGAGGACCCAGGTTCAGTTCCCACTGCCCACATGGCAACTAACAGCAGTCAATAGCTCCAGCTCCAGGGGATCCAATACCCTCTTCTGACCTCCATGGGCATTGTACAACATGGGTGCACTTATAGACTTGCAGGCAATACACTTATATGCATCAAATACAAATAATAAAGTTTTAAAATATTATACCTAATTTTGGTCAGCAAATCCTACAAATAAGTGCTAGTAATTTCACATGTAAATACAGAACCTGAAGATTCAAGTGGGAGCGAAACAGTTTTGTAACTTATCAAAGCTCAAATGGCTGCTCTGGGCCAGATCTAGTCTAATAGCAAAGCCTGCTGTTCTGTGACAGCACATTATCTCTAAGAAGGCCCCAGTATCTTGCAGGCACACAGATATTTGTATTAAAGATTGTTGGGGGCTGGGTACTGGAGAGATGGCTCAGTAAGAAAAGTGCTTGCTATGCAAGCTTGAGGACCTGAGTTTGGATCCCCAGGACCCACATAAAAAGCTCGGTATGGTCATGTGCTCCTGTAATACCAGGACTAGCCAACCAGAGACCAGTGGATGCCAGGAATTTACTGGCCAGCCAACAGAATCTGTTAGCTCTGGGTTCAGTTAGAGACTCTGTCTAAAAAACTAAAGTGGAGAAAGAAAGATATTCAACGTTGTCTCTGGACCCACATGCGCATGCACACACACATGTACATACAGATGAACATGTATGTACACACACACAAAGATAGTGTGAGGAAAGGATTCAGGGCAAAGAAAGACCCGAGTTTACTGTTATACTATCTCTACCACTTAACAGCTGTACAGCTCAGGGCAAGTCAACTGAACTTCTGAAGACTTTATTTTCTCATGAGTAAACTAGATTTACTAGTACCTACCTGAAGGAGAACTGAGAGAACTAAAATGATGTAATACACAGAACAGCACTGAACACAGTACTTGGCATATAGTAAACATTCAACAAATGCCATCTGTAGTTTTGTTATTTTGCAGTGATTGTTCAAAGGAGAAAGGACATTGATATATCCTAGGAGAAATGTTACTGGTGGTGAAAATTTTGATCTCTTGTCATCTCTATTATCAGCTTAATAACTTAACTAATAGGGACAGGAGAGATGGCTCCATGCTTAAGAGTGCTGGCTGCTCTTCCAGAGAACCTGGGATCAGCTCCCAGCACCCACATGGTGGCTAACAACTGTCCATAACTCCAATTCTAGGCCCTCTTCTGGCCTAGAATGTCTCCTTAGGCATTGCACAACATGCGTGTACTTACATACATGCAGGCATAACACTCATGCACATAAAAATTAAAAATTTAACTAATAAAAATTATTTCAGAATACTTTTTTGAAGATTCTGCATCTTGTTACTTTAGTGCCTATGGTAAATCTGTATGAGGAATTGATAGAATATAATTCATTCTTTTTCACTTACTTTTATGTTTTACTTTTGGAGGGCTGCACTTGCCATAGAATACAGGAAGAACTCAGAGGACAACTATGTAGAGTTGATTCTCTCCTTCCACCTCTTTCTTTCTTTTCTTTCTTTCTTTCTTTCTTTCTTTCTTTCTTTCTTTCTTTCTTTCTTTCTTTCTTTCTCTTTCTTCTTTCTTTTTGTAGCCCCAGTTGGCCTGGATCTCACTATGTAGACCAGGTTGGCCTTGAGGTCAGAGCGATCTGTCTGCCTCTGCCTCCCGAGTGCTGGGATTAAAGGAGTGTGCCACCAAGCCTGGCTCTCCTTCTACCTTTATATGGGTTCCAGGGATCAAACTCAAGTTGCCAGAACCTTTACTCACAGAACCAACTTTCTGATTCCACAAATATTTATTTCGCATATACTTTATTGAGCACCTACCATGTATGAAACATTGTTCTAGAAGCTGAGGATGTAACAGTGGGAAAAACAGGTCCTGGCCTCCTGGAATATATGGTCGAGTGGAAGATGGGCAAGGGAATGGTCATGCAAATAAATGGCAAAACTGTGCTTGTGGTAAATGTTGTGAAAAGATGTACCTATTATAATGAAAGAGTATAACAAACAGGGATTTAACATAGTCACAGAAGCCACTCTGGGCCTCCATGAGATCTGAGGACAAGTGTAGTCACCAAAACTGTGGAAGAATAGTCCCGGCTGAGAGGGCCAGGCAGACTCTAGCTACTCCACAACCTACTGCTCTCTTGCAATGTACAGGATAAACATTTCTTCAAAACAGGGGGACAGGACAGAGAGATGTTTCAGTGGTAAAAGCATTTCCCATAGAAGCCTAGTGATCAAGTTTGATCCCCCAAACCCATACATAAAAGCTGGACGTGGCATGCATCTGTAACCCCAGCATTCCTATGGTTAGATGCATGGCAGACAGGAGAATCTGGGACTTTCAAGGACCAGCTACCTTAGGGCATGCAGTGCAGCAGCACAAACAAGAAATGATCCTGCCTCAAGAAGGCAGAAGGTGAGAACCAACTCCCAAAAACATTGTCCTTGATCTCTACACATGTACTATGGCATGCATGAGCCTGCAGTCAGATGCATGTGGGTATACACAAGGAGAGAGAGAGAGAGAGAGAGAGAGAGAGAGAGAGAGAGAGAGATATTTTAAAATATATATTCATAAATGAGAAAACTGCATCAGCAAAGATGAAGGATACTAAGTGGTACTGAACAAAGCAAGAGTGGCGAGAGAAGAATGTCAAGGGAGTGTATGATAACATGAAGCTGAAATAGATGAGGGGCCGGGGTGTAGTTCAGGGGTACAATGCTTGTCCAGCATGGGTTAGGTCCTGGGTTCATCCCTAGTACAACAAAGCAAAAAGATTTAGATGAGGGAACAGAATTTCTAGGGTTCTGAAGTCTGTTTCTTCAATGATGGAGGCTGAGGATGTAACTCAGTGGTAGAGTGCCTGTCTGGCAAGGCCGGGGATAGAGCCTCAGCATCAAAAGGGAAAAGAATGTTGGGCTGGGGAGATGGCTCAGTCAATAAATGCTGACCTTGGAAGCTCATAGACCTGAGTTTGAACCTTAGAATTCAGGTTTTAAAAGCGAGGCTTGGTGACATGTTTATAATTCTAGCCCTGGGGGGCATGGAGATAAGCAGATCCCTGAGGCTTGCTGTTCAGCCAGCCTAGTCAAAAAACAAGGTAGCCCACTCCCGAGGACTGCCACCCAAAACTGCTCTCTGGACTCTATGTGTCCATGTGTACACATGCAGGTGCATGTGGAAGGGGGCCACACACACATGCACACAAACACACACACAGCACTAAATCTGACACGAATGGTTCTTACTTTAAAAACCAAATCCACCTGCCACGAGGCAGGCTACTGGAGAGAAAAAATAAATTCAAATAAATGAAAACACATTATTTCAAGCATAAGTAATTGACTTGGGAGTAGAATGGTGATAAGGAGTCGTACTGGGAAGGTGGATTAAACAATGGGAATTTAAAGAAAGTATGTAAGATCATTTGTTTATTTACCTATTTATTTCTGAAACAAGGTCTCAAGTCCAGGTATGCTTCATACTTGCTAAGTAAACAAGAATGACCCTAAACTCCTGATCATCCTGCTGAGTGCTAGGATTATAGGCACACTACACCACTCCTGAATTTATGAGGTGCTAGGGATCAAAGCCACAGCTTTGTGCATGCTAAGCAAGCACTCTACCAACATCTCTAACCTGTGTGTGTGTGTGTGTGTGTGTGTGTGTGTGTGTGTGTGTGTGTGTAACAGAGAGAAAGAGAGAGAGCCTCAAGTAGTCCAGTGACCTTGATTTCACTACATAGCCATATATGTCCTGGACTTTCTGACCCTCCTGCCTCTACCTTCCAAATTTTAGGATTATAGATATATATCACCAAAAACAAAACGATGTAGTTTTGTTTTGAGTTTTGATATAGGTTTCTATTACACTGCCCAGGCTGGCTTCCAAGTGGTAATCCACTGCTTCATCTGTCCAAGTGCTTAGATTACAGGTGTGTAACACACATCCTGCAAAATGTGGTTTTACCATAAAATAGATCCATAATTTCAAGTGAAATCATTTTGGAGTTAATCAAAAATAAAACAAAAAAAAAGTTCCTAAAATGTAGTTGAAAATTTGGGGCTGAAGAAATGGCTCAGCAGTTTAGAGAACGCCCTACCCTTAGAGAGGACCCAAGCTTGATTCCCAGCACCCACATTGGGTGACTCACAACCACCTGTAACTCTAGCTCCAGGGAATGCAATGACCTCTTCTGAACTTCAAAGGTACTTGCATTCACATGTGCATAGCTCCCGCATCCTCCCACGTATACATACAATTTAAAAAATTAAAGTATTTTTAAAGGATTAAATTCAATTAACAAACATGGTATATTTTAGCTAGAAATAATTAATAGTAAGAAGCTTTAGTAAAAGTCCAAGTGATTTCTAATTTTTCTGTGGGCTGTAATAGAGCATGTTAATATGTCTTCTCACAAAATCTGAAATGGCATTTTCATTGTGTTTCTAAATCCATGCCTGCATTGCTGATAATGACTCATTACTCTCCAGTGCCTTTCATCCCAGTGTGGCAAAAGCCTTTACAAGTATTAAAGTTCACAACACTTTTCAGGAACAGTTCATAAGTAATCATATTCTATGATCTACCCACTTGACATATGAATCAGTTCTCTGTCAATATATTCCTTTACGTATTTAAAATGAAAAAAGAAAATTTAAACAATAATGGCACAAGTCACAGAGAAACACAAAACTCCTAAATTAACCATGAAAACTCCTAAATTAAAATTAGAATTCCTAAAATTAGAATTCCTTAAGAAATATATGGTGCTGGGCTGGAGAGATGGCTCAGCAAGCTAAAGGCACTTGTTGAGGACAGGATTTCAGTTCCCAGGACCCACAGTGATGACTCGCAGTTGCTTTTAAGTCCAGCTTCAGGGCTTCCTGCACACTCTTCTGACCTCCAAAGGAATCTTCACTCATGTTTCACGGCCCCCCCCCACACAAATGTGAACATTTACATACTAACAGGTTCAAAGTAGACCTAGAATATTAAAAATTCATTCTTCAAAAACCATTTTTAGGGCCAGTGAGATGCCTTAGCATGAAAAGATGCATGCCTCCAAGGCCAACAACTGAAGTTTGATCTCAGGACCCACTGGTGGAAGGAGAGAACTGATTCCTGCAAGCTGTCCTTTGACCTCTACATAGGTGCCATTGCACATGCCTTCCCCAAACAATAAATTAAAATATAATAAAAAATTAAATATAGTTATAGAGGCCCACTGTGTGTCACACAATGTATCAGAAGTGACTATACAATGGTCCCAAGAATTGGCAGTACCAGCATTTGTCCTTAAGGATCTAGCTGTCTAATAATAAAAGCCATCAAGGAAACAAGCGATTCTAAGTTGAAGTAACAAACATTGCAGCATACATGTTTACAGAGTGCAATTTTCTACAGGTGCACAGGGACAGTATTGAGTAAAAATATTGTTCTAAAGTTAATTACAGTCACTTCAAGGAACATGTTAGTAACATATCGTCCTAACACACCAAGACGCATTTCTGTACTATGAAGCAATGAAGAGTCCCACAAAATCTGAAGAAAGCTGTTCTCTAGTAAGCTTCTAATTTAAACCTCACTTTATAGACATGGTAGCTTTACCGCTGAAGAAACAGAGTTCCCCAGACACATGCACACCTTTATTTCCTGATTCAAGAAAGGAGAGGTCCAATTTTAATGGAAATGCAAAATAACACAATCCCTGTTCTCCCAAAAATCCATTCACATAGGGTGTGGTGGCACACACCTGGAATCCCATCACTCAGGCGACAAAAGCAGAAAGATCCCTGCAAATTTGAGGCAGCCTAGTCTACATAGCAAGTTCCAGGTCATCCAGGGCTATACAGAGGAACCCCATCTCAAATAAACAACAAAACCATAAAAACATCCATTAATTCAAAAAGTACAGACACATTAAACAAGAAACAGCAATCTGTCAGAGAAGAAAGAAATGATGAAAGACACAAAGCAGACAGAGACTACAGTTCAAAAATAGCTATTTATTAGATCTACTCCTTTGCCTCAAACTTTACACACAAAGAATAGAAGAAATAGTAAAGAAACACTGGAGCTGACTGCCTCTTTGGAGTTTTTCATATTTGAATATACTTCCTCAAGGTCCAAGTATGGAATGGAGGTAGACTCTTGAAGGAGCAGGGCCCTACCTATCTGGAGCTCCAGTATCATGAAGAACAAAGTTAAGTTCTAGGGTGTCGTAGAGGACTTCAGAAGTCATTCAGAAGCCAAAGAAATAAAATAGCCCTGGCCTGGAGGCACATGCGTATATGCCAGCACTCCAGAGGCAGAGGCAGGAGGATCACCACAAGGTCAAGGACAGCTTGGTTAACATAGTAAGGTCCTAGCAAATCACGGCCATGTATTAAGACCTGTCTCAAAAAAAAAACTAAAAACAAAGTAATTAACTAATTAAAACTAGAACAAAACTTCCTACTTTGCTAGAACAGAGAGTGCATATGCCAAAGATAATTTCTAGAGAATTTTACTTTTGAAGTGAGTCTGATGAAGCCACCACATGACCAGGACCTACGCTGGAGAGAGAAGTTGTGAACATTACTGTTGCCATGCCACAGAGGGATAAGATCTGTGCGTGATACACAAGAGCTCTAATGAGCTGTATCTCCCCCAGAGTGGTATCCTTTTGTGTTTTGTACTCCGTGTGTGTGTGCGCGCGCGCGCCTGCGCGCGCACTTGTGCCACTGTGTTCATGTGAAGGTCAGAGAAAAACTGTGGGAGTTGGTTTTCTTCTTACATCATGTGGGCTTTGGATGTCAGACCTGGGGGCCTCTTTACTCCCTGAGCTATCTTGTCAGTCCTAAAGTGATGTTTTAAAAATGTTACATGGGGGTTGGAATGCCCCATGTGTGCTCTCAGAAGGAAGTGAGAAACGGAGGTGACATGTGAGTGGAACTGTGACTAATAGCCACTGAGCACAGGACAGTTGATAGATATGGGCTTAGATGTTACTAAATTGGGCACACACCAAGTTTCTTTAAAAGAAAAAGTCAACTAAAAATGAAGTCACAGGCTGAAGAGGGAACAAGCTTTCTCAGTTCTAGACAAGTCTCACCCTTGGTGGCAGAAAAATAAAACACTGATCATTTTGATTTTGTTGCTGGGTAGACAGTCTACTCAAGGGGATAATGGTGGGTCTGGGGATGTATTCCACTTTGCCTAGCACACATAAGGCTCTGGGTTTGATCCATAGCACCACAGAAAGGAAAAAGTGTCTCTATAAATGCTGCTGAGATAAAGGGCCCGTGCACTGTGCTTAGTACTTTTTCTCCAAGATAACAATGAACTTTTTCATTAAAAGCAAACAATTAGTTTTATCAATAAATCAGTATTCTTTAAATAAATTAATTAAATATTATAAGATCAAGGAGTTTATTATCAATGCTTATGGTCATCTGAACATCATTTTAATTAATTAATAAGTGTTTTCAGAGACAGGCTTTCACTCTGTGGCCCAAGCTGTCCACTATATAGCCCACACTGGCCTCAAACTTATAGCAATCCTCCTGTCTTAGCCTGTTGAGTGTTAGAATTATGGACATGAGCCCCAACACATGGCATAAACTTCAGATATAATGATCAAATTTAATTTACTGGAACCATGATTTTTCAAAGGCAGATTCTTGTAGTTTTATATAAAATTATTAACACCATAGAATTGTAAAAGAAAAAGAAGAGTGATGTTCAGTTGTAGCTGTGAGAACCTAAGTAAAGAGGAGGTAGGAATAATCAGCTAAATTTCAAGACTGGAATGTTGCTCTGGGGAATCCACAATTGAAGTCTTGGCTTTCCGTATGTGATTATATTGCAAAGACAAACTATTTCATTATATATAGTTTAAAAAGCCAAATTTATCAAGACTTGACATATTTTCTGTGATGAAATATCTTCCCATAGCAATAAAAATCAGTCAGTTATGAGCTGGTAAGATAGTTCAGTAGGTAAAGGTGTGTGTTGTCAAGCATGATGACCTGAATTCCATCCCCAGGACTCATGTCCTAGGAGAGAACCGACTCCTGAATGTTGTCCTCTGACTTCCACATGAGCCCCATAGAATGAACACACATGTGCACACAAAATAAATAAATACATAAATAAATGTAAAAACACTTTTTAATTAGTCAGATGCCTGGCAGTTATAAAACCCAAGGCTGGTAGCCTAAGTTCTACCCTCAGGACCCATATGGAGGGAGGAGAGAACTAACTCCTGTAAGTTCTCTAACTTCCACACACATGTTATGGCATGAGCAGATACACACATACACAAATGAGTAAACATATACAATAAAAACTGAAACAAAAATGGAAAGTTTTAATTTCAGATAGGATAATGAATCCAATCAGATTTTTCATAGTTTGTTGTGTTTGCTTTTTGTTAGTTTGTTTTCTCTATTGTTCAAGGAAAGAGCATCTCAAGTAAGTTTAATAAAGACTTGGACAGGGTCTCACATAGCCTATGCTAGCTTCATAATTTATATGTAGCCATGATTTTGAACTCCTCCTGCTTCCACATCTCAAGTGATGGGATCAGAAGCATGCAACCACCCCACATGTCAGCCAAGTTCACTGTTTTAGCTTCTATAGCATATTTAAACTTTGTTGGGCTCATGTTAGGATCAACATTCTAGGCAAGAGCTCTCCTATTAAGCTATTTCCTTGACCCTATTGTAACTAGAACTGGAGTTACAGATGGTTGTTAGCTGTCATGTTGGTGTTGGGAACCGAACCCACATGAGTCCTCTGCAAGAGCAGTCAGTGCTCTTAAACACTGAGCCATCTCTCTAGCCCCAACAACTCATATTTTATACATGCACACAAATTTCCCCTCTGTGCATGTGTATTTGTGTGTGTGAAAAAAGAAACAGAGGAAGAGAGGGAAAGGGAAAGAGAGAAACTCTAGCTACATTGCTCATCTTAGCCTTGAATCTGGAGTCCTTTTGACTCAGCATCCCCAGCAGGCGAATTACAGGTGTGTGCCACTACATCCTACTCAACTTCTTTGTCTATTTTTTTAGCATCTATACATCTTATATTTATTATTAGCTAACTTTTGAACAGATATGAATAATGGCAAAGATTGTGGCAGATTTTGATTATTTTCCAGTATGAGAAAAAATAGCTAAGGTTTTAATGCTGTTAGAAATGCTTTATAGTGTCTTGCTTGATGTGACATATCTGTGCTTTATCATATCCTCATTGGTACTCTTTTTTTCTTACAAACTAGAAATGATCCTAAAGTTTTACTTTAGTATGTATAAGACAGGGTCTCAGTGTATAGCCAAGGCTAGTCTTGAGTTTGTGATCCTCCTGCTTTAGCCTCCCAAATGCCAGCTTGGATCTTTACTTTTTGGATCTGCTAATGTGATCAAATGTATCTACTGATTTCCTAATGTTGAACCTTCCATTCATTCTTAAAATAAGCCTTCTTCTGATAAGGTGTGCTATACACTACTGGATTTGATTTCTAAAAATTTGTTGAGGATATTTTGCATCTGTTTGAATACATTTAATTCATTTAATTTTAATGACATGTTATTACACTCTGGATTTTAAAAATATTTTAGTGCCATGTACCTCAGGTTTTGTTTTTAGTGCTACGTTAACTTGGAGAGTACTTTCCACAACATTCTGACTTACAGAATAGTCCAGATAGTATTGATAATGTATCTATATAATAAATATTTGTTAGAATTCATTACAAAACAAGGGTGGGAGAGTTGGCTCAGTGGTTAAGAGCACTGGCTGCTCTTGCAGGGAAGTCAGGTTCGATTCGCAGCACTCACATGGTGGCTAACAACCATATGTAACTCCAGTTCCACGGAGATTTTAGCCTTCTTCTGACCTCCATGGGCATTGTATGACATGGGTGCACTTACATACATGTAGGCAATACACTCAAATACATAAAATACAAATAACAAAATACATATTTTAAAAAATTCATTACACCACAAAACAGGTGTATTGGCTCACACTGAGAATCTCAGCATCTGGGCAGGAGGCTGAGACAGAAGGTTGGCTCCAAGTTGGAAGTCAGTCTACTCTGAATAACATTTTCTAGTCCAGCTAGGGCTACACAGACACATTCTCAAAACCAAACCAAAGCAAAGCAAACAATGGGGTTGGAGAGATATTTCCATGGTTCATAGCACTTGCTGTTCTTCCAGAGGACCTGGACTTGTTTCCCATCATCCATAACAGGTAGCTCACATTTGTCTGTAACTCCAGTTCCAGAAAATCCAGTGCCTTCTTTGGCTTCCGTGGGCACCTGTATGCATGTAGTGCACATATATACACCCAGGCCCACACATACACATAAAATAAACTAAATAAATATGTAAAAGCAAAACCAATATATGAATCTGGAATCTGTCTTCACTTTTTATAGGTGATGAACTTTAGTTTTCTAAGCTTATATGCTAAGGAAATTTAAATTGAGTCTTGCAACCCAATACCACTCAGTCTCTGCAAAAGCCTATCATTTCTTTAGCATTGACTAGTCATCTTTAACTACCATACTTCTCTTAGTTGACAGACCTTAACCAAAGCTTCAGTAACCTGGTATGGAGGGGAAATGTAACTCTTCTCTATTTTTGAATTTCCCAGATACGATCACCCAATGGTTAGCAGTCCCTCCTCTTCCAGCCTTTACTCTACTTTTTACTCCCCCGACTCCTCGCATGTTGGTGAGTGAACTAGAGACTCAGACATGCTAAGCAAGTGTTCTACTGCATAAGCATACCTCAGTTCTACAACCCTCACTGTTGTCTATGGAGGAGAAGCAGTCTTACAATTTCTCCAGACAATCTTCTCTCTGGCTGTGATATGCCCTGCTGCAACTAAAACTCACTAGAAACTCCAAAAGTCAATTCTTTATGGGCATTACCCACTTTCTCTTGTCGTGGAGGAGGGTGGAAGTCAGCAGGATTTTTCTGGCTGAAGCTTAAGAAAGCACCCAGAGACAGGGGATCCTCTGTTTTCTCTGATGAATCTCAAGTTCCTAGAATGGTGTGTGGTGTATTGAAACACTCATAAATAGTTGTTGAATGAACAGTCTTTGCCATCAATCTAATTTGAACCAGCCTTTTCTCTTTCATGCTGTGGGACCTTGGGTAATTCCTTCCTTCCTTCCTTCCTTCCTTCCTTCCTTTCTTTCTTTCTTTCTTTCTTTCTTTCTTTCTTTCTTTCTTTCTTTCTTTCTTCTCTTTCTTTCTTTCCATTTTGTTTGTGTGAGACAAGGTCTCATAGAGCTCAGGATGGCTTCAAATCTACTTTGTTCTTGAGGCTGGCCTTGAACTCTTCCTGCCTCTACCTCCCAAGTGCTAGGATCACAAGCATGTGGGCCCAAGCCTGGTGTACTCGATGCTGGGAAGTGAACTTTGTTCGTGCTAGGCAAGCACTCTACCAATTGAACTATATTCCCCAGCCCAATTTCTTCACTTCATATTCTTACTATTTATAAAATGAGACTACAGGATGCTTATAATATCCATCATCCGAGCTATTATGATGTCCTTACTCAGAAACTCATTGCTGGTAAACTGCTGAGTGAGTTTTGGATTTAATTTTTATACTTTTTCTTTGTAGTGCTGGGGATTAAACACATGGCCTTCGGTGTACTAAGCAAGTAGTCTACACTGAGTCACATTCTCAGGTCTTGTATTTTTCAGTTGTAAGTTATTATTAGGATTATTTGTGCATAATGTGGGGAGGGGAGTGCATGCCCCAATGTGTGGAGGTCAGAGGACAACTTTGTGGAGTAGGTTCTCTCCTGCACCTTTGCATGAGTTCCAGGGCTCAAGCCACCTTTACATACTGACCTATCTGACTGACCCAGTCCTTAATTTTTTTGAGGTAGGATCTTATTATGTAGGCTAAGCTGGCCTTAAACCTGTGATCCCACTTTCCCAACCTCTTCAAGTACAGAGATGATAGGATTGCACTACCATGCTTTACTTTCATAAAATTATTTTTAGTCAGTCAATCTATTTATCCATTCATCCATTATCTGTCTATCTATCCGTCCATCTATCATCTATTGTAGGAGTGTTTTGACTGCATGTATGTAAGTGCATCTGTGTTGTGCAGTGCCTGAGGAGGTCACAAGAGGGAGCTGGATCCTCTGGAACTAGAGTTAAGGATGGCTGTTAGCTGCCATATAGATGCTGGGAACCAAATCCTGATCTTCAGCAAGAGCAGCCACTGCTCTTAGTTTCTGAGGCATCTCTCCAGCTCCTGTAAAAAGTATTTTTAACAAAAACAAAAACAAAACCCACAAGCCAGCTAGGGTAGTGCACACCTTTAATTTCAGCACTCAAGAAGCAGATGAAAGTGGATCTCTGTGAGTCTGAGGCCAATCTAGTCTATATAGTGAGTTCCAGGCTATCAGGACTACATCATGAGATCCTATCTCAAAAAAAATTAAACACTCCCTATAATTTGATTTTATCTTAAATATTTGATTCCTTATTGCTAAGTCTTGCCATATATCATGTTCTGGTGTGCTCTCTAATTTCATCAGGTTAGGAAGGCAACTTAGAGTGGGATGCATTAGAAGATTACTTTTTAGACTACAAGGAGAATTGTAGGTATATGTACCGAGTACAGAACAGAAGTGACTACTAACTCCCCCACTAGAAAGTTCTAAATGTAAAGTAAAACTGACTGCACTTGAATAATGGAGGACAGTACTGTTTTCATGGCACCCTCCCATTTCTAACCTGACTGCCCATTTCTCACACTTTGTGGGGATCTGGTTACTGAGCAAGGGAAGCAACTCCTGATACCCTAAAGGGATGGCAGGTGTCTGACCTGCTCTGCCTGTGTGATAACCTGGCCCCAGGAAGCTACTGTAGATATGAATCTTCATTTCCCTCACCCCAGACCAGAACCAGGTTTTTGGGTTTCATTTCCTTGTTCCTGAACTTCCACAACCTTCCTGCCTTTACCCCAACATCCCATCTTTCCCGCCTTCTGTAACAGTCAGGACGCCTCCCTATATAAGCCCCTGCATTGGCTCTAATAACCGAACTACCCACCGACATAGTCTCCCGGGAGGGAACTCCTCCCACCGCACTCTGAGGAACCTGAGGTCCCGTTTGATCATCCTCCATTCTCTGGCATGGCTGGAACACAACAACCATGCTGGAAATGGAGACGCACCCACAAACAGCGCCCAACGTGAGTGGATAGAGGCAAACAATGGTGATTGAACAAGGGACACTCCAGGACAGCTGAAGAAGGTGAGTGCTCCCCCTGAGGGACATCAGCTTCAGCCCCCGCCATCCCACTCTGAGGACAGGCACGGTTTCTTTCTAACTTCTGTCTTTTCTATCAAGCTGCAGGTGAGGGACTGAGAGCCATTAGTTAGAGCTTGTTATGCCTCAGGGCAGGTTAAAGCTGTATTGTCTGTGTCTGTTTTGGTTTTGTCTTAAGTGTTGTGATTGCTTCGTAGTGGACCAGAGTGAGTCCGAAATGTCAAAATGTCGCTACTTTTAAATGTATACTGACAAACTTTTCTAAATGCCTTTAATCTAGCTTGTTATCTGAAAATGTAATTACCTCTCTACAGAGAAAAAAGGTTTTAAAAGTTATTTCTTTCCTTAGATCTTTTCTCCACCATGGTTCTTTTCATGGATAGGGGAAAAGAGCTGTTAGAGGGCCTGAACTCCGGACTCAGTCACCATGGTTCCCAGACAGCTGCCTTTCGAACTAGAGCTAAGCATTTTAAGTTTTTGTGAACAGGAGAGTCATATATCATGCTGTATAGAATACTTAACTGGGTGCCTTTTAAAAGTAAAAAAGAGGTTTCTATTATATACCATGTGCTTGTTCATGATCATGGCCGGTGCCCTTACTGGGAGAGAGGAAACCATGTGGTCTGGTCTCCATATCTTACGTGTGTAATTTCATCAATATGGCGACAGTCACATGGCCTGACTGCCACCTTGGA
The DNA here is from genome assembly GCA_035773235.1 of Eospalax fontanierii. Lineage (NCBI taxonomy): Eukaryota > Metazoa > Chordata > Mammalia > Rodentia > Spalacidae > Eospalax > Eospalax fontanierii. The sequence continues at coordinate 6,443,382 of CM069552.1, read as the reverse complement.
CAAAAATTTTCAAAATGGCATTGACCTGCTTCACCTTGTTGCCATCTTAATCCAGCCACATGGCATAATCCAAAATGGCCACACCCAGGAATTTACTGGTTCTCAAATTAAAAAAGAGACAATATCAGTATTTTAATATCATTTTGGTCTGTTTCTAATGAAAAGTATTTTAAATTTTAACTTTTAGTATGGTACTTACTGGTTTTTAAATGGCTATTTTTACATTGTCTTATGCATTTACTGGTTTTTACAAGGAACTAGTTTAAATTCTGTTATTTGTTTATATAGCATCTTTATCTGTTTTTAAAGGAAATTATTTTGGATTGTAACATCTTTATATGGTATATTTGTTGATTTCTAAATGTAACTATTTAAAATCTTACATTGTTTTGCATAATGAATTTGTCAGTTTCTAAAGGGAACTTAAAAAGGGTTTTCTAGCCGTAGACCTCTAAGACTAGCTAGGTACAAAGTGAGCTGGCGTTTTGTGATGGCTAAACCTAGGAAGCTCATGTGAATTTGCAGTACTTCAGTACCAAACTTTACACGAGACAAGCTGCTACCAGGAAACAGCTACAGCAATTGGGAGGTAAAGAGGAATAGCCTGCTTGGATGGGAGTTATGAGTCGGCCTTCACTGGTTTTAATTCCTGCCTTTTCGCATTGTGATCCAAAGCCTGTTTTTCTGAAATAGAGTATTTCTCTCTCTGATGTCTAGTTGCTTCAAGCTTGCTTTTCCATGTCCTGAACATCACTGTTTTTCACTTTCTAGTTACAATGCCATACACAGACTAATGCAAATGTATAGATAGATAGACAGCACCCTCTGTCAAAAATTCCTCAGTTAGTGATTTATGCTGGAAATTCTAAACTCGAGTTGATAATGCATTACTATGTACCAATCCCTTCTCTCTATCTAGTATCTACATTCTCAAGACCTAAAGCAAGGTTTTGGTAGACCAACTCACTAAAATACATAAAGTAAAAAAGATTTTAATGGTTTTTATGTTTTCTATAAGGTTTTACTAGAAACTTATAAAGTAAAATGTACATTATCTTATGTGTGTAATTTACATCCCGTGTTCTTTATTAAGATGATGCTGCACAGCACTCCTGAGTCGAGTAACTGCCATGCTCGTGATTTCAGCTGTGCCTACTTACAGAAGTTCATCACAGTTGGGTTTGCTAACGGTTGTATTCTTCCACTGAAGGAGGAGTAAGCTGGACCCCCACCTGAATATCCAGCTACTCTTCCCAGCCAGCTGTATATAATTTTGCCCTAATCACAAATGGTCTCCTGCATTTGGGGAGGAAATTTGGGATAGGCTAAAAGAAAGGACTTGATCTATGAGGCTATAAAAAAAAATCAACATCCATGCCAAAGACTACGGTGCATCTGCTCTCAGATTACCTATATACCTGTTAGTAACACCTCACCCACCTATGTGTGTAAAGTCATTCATTCCACAGGGTGAACTTTAATATGATCAAACATTTGTTTGATACTAGAGCCCTAGAAAGGGAATAAACATTGCTTAATACATCCAGGAAGAAAATTTTCTTAATGCTATTAGTCTCATAATCTTAAGAAAAAAATAAAGATAAATAAATATATATATATTACTAAAAGAGTTTTTTGTATAAGAAAGTCTATACAAGTGATTAAAGATCTGAATTTATAAGTTATAATATAGGAAACATTAGATAAATAGTTTATAAGTAGTCTTAAAGTTTCTAAAGTAATAGTTCAGTCAAATACTTTAAGGAACAAAATATATGTCTAGTCATGGTTTATTTAAGAAAGTTTGACTTTTGTCCAAGCTTTAGCTACATAACATATAGTAATTAACAGTTCAGTATTGGTGGAACTAACCTTCTTGGGTGTCCAACCACCATATATAATGGCCTCTAATCTGATCAGAGGGACTTAAAGGGACAATTTTTTGTCTCTTGCCCTCCAAGGTCAACTAAATTCCAGGGGACAATGGGGCATCTCTCGAAATGTCCTATAATTGTGATGTGTCACCTGTCTTCCTGTTCAGGGAGGTCGTGGAGACCCCACTACAAGGACTTGAACCAGGATCCAGTCTCCAAGAAGAGAGTCAGCACAGGAAAACGTTTCCTTGATTTGCTTCAAAGTGAAGCTATGGTCTAGCAAGACCTTCTGACTTATCTTCACATAGATGGAAATGGTAAAACAAAGGCCTATGGAGCCAGGGGCTCCTCAAGCCCATGTGATCCCTCCAAGGAACAGATACTCAACTGACCTTAAGAATCAAATTAAGTTGGTTTATTGGGCCAAATTATATGATCTTAAACACCCAAAAGGAAAGTATAACCAAAAAATTAAAATGATTAGTACACTTCTTTAAGACTATAAGGAATTACACTTCCCAGACATTAGGTTTAAGTTTATATAAGATGTTTTTTATACAATTTCTCACTAATGATTTTGTTCTTAATAAGATAATGCCACTCAGATGTAAGACTTCAATTCTTGGCCTATCTCAACACTACAATGCATACCTGTGGCCAAGAAAGGCAAGCCCACCATTGTTCTAACCCCAAAATTAAATGATTTCTTTTCTCTTCCTGTCTAGAAGCCATTTGGGAGGGAACTCACCCTGATTCTAGCCACTCCAGCTATCAAGGTGCCTGAAAACAAATCCTGACTTCAAGACTCTCAAGTTCAGCCTTGGCAGTCAAAAAGAAAAACAAAGAGGAACCCAAAGATGGAACCCTTTGAAAGTCCTTAAGCAAGATATTCTAATGGACTTTGAACCTGACATTTGAACCTTTCCTGTTATGACTATTTTAATTTCATCTTCCAGGGACCAGTTAAGGACTTTCTTTTCCCCCTACAGCTAACAGTTATGCAATTCAGGGGTCTTTTAGATAGACTCACTGAAGGGGTACCCCTATTGTCACAATCTACAACCCTATTCAGCCTTGAAGAAGCCAGAGCGTTCAGCACCCCAATTCCCTATTGGCAATTAGGGTGACCTCTTCAGAGAGTGGTGTGATGAGAATAGGAGATAGAATTTGGCTAGGCACCCCAATTCCCTATTGGCAATTAGGGTGACCTCTTCAGAGAGTGGTGTGATGAGAATAGGAGATAGAATTTGGCTAGGCAGTTTAGGGTAAAAAGACCCCAAAAGACCAAAAACTGTCCTTGTGTCCTTCAGCAGCCTACTCTATACCAAAGGTCAAATATATCCAAAGTATTTGGGGCTCTTATTTAATTCCTAAAATATTTTAGGGTTACCTCTTCAAGAGGGGAATGTTAGAGAACAAATACCTGAGAGACTATAAATTCTCTCACTTATACCTTTAATAAGCTCAAAAATGAACTTAAAACCCATTAGCCCCCCTGGCTTGCCAATCCCCTCATGGCCTGGCTCCTTCCTTTACTGGGCCCTTATATACCTCCCCATTTTATATATATATATCGGGGAGATGTGGGGATCTGGTTACTGAGCAAGGCAAGCAACTCCTGATACCCTAAAGGGATGGCAGGTGTCTGACCTGCTCTGCCTGTGTGATAACCTGGCCCCAGGAAGCTACTGTAGATATGAATCTTCCTTTCCCCCACCCCAGACCAGAACCAGGTTTGGGGGTTTCATTTCCTCGTTCCTGAACTTCCACAATCTTCCCGCCTTTACCCCAACACCCCACCTTTCCCACCTTCTGTAACAGTCAGGAGGCCTCCCTATATAAGCCCCTGCATTGGCTCTAATAACCGAACTACCCACCGACGTAGTCTCCCTGGAGGGAACTCCTCCCGCCGCACTCTGAGCCACCTGACGTCCCGTTCGATCGTCCTCCAGTCTCTGGCATGGCTGGAGCACAACAGCCATGCTGGAGATGGAGATGCACCCACAACGCTAATATCTATGTTTGTTGCCATAAGGATTGCCCAAGACTCTTGATTATAGCCTTAAATGAGTATAATTGTTGTTACAGACAGCAAAAAAATTCGGGCTTTTATCTGGGCATGGTGGAACATGCTTGTGACTCTAGCATTTGGGAAGTAAACAAAGAAGAATCAGGAGTTCAAGGCCAGCCTAGGCTATATATGGAGTTCTAGACTATTCTAGGCTACAGAAGACGCTGTCTCAAAAAAATTTTTTAAGTTAAAAAAATCCTAGCTTGTAAGTAAGAGATAATCATCACCTGACAACTCTTAAGTACAATCACATTCACAATTTCAACCCTTTGGAAACACATAATGGCAGAGTAGTATTACATTAGTATTTGTTTTGAAAAAGTTTTATGATTAATTTATCAAATGATTCATGGCCTACAGAAATTCACATTTTGGAGACTCTGACAGGAATATATAGAAGAAGCCAGCTGTGATGGTATACTTGGGAAACCCAGCTTCCTGAGAGATTTAGGAAGGAGGATCACAAGTCTGAGGCCAATCTGGGCAATTTAGTGAGATCCTGTAACAAAATAAAATATAAACAAATAAAAATGTAGCTCAGTGGTAAAGCACTTGTCCAGCTTTTTTTTTTTTTTTAACATGAAGACAACTTTATTAGAGTTTCAGAGCAAACCCACCTAGAACAGGCAAGCTGTAAACTTCAGGAGCTGCCAGGGTAGAAAAATGGAGGAGAGAAGGAAAAAATGTCATGCTGTTTAAATAGGTGTGGAGGTTCGGCCATATGGTAAAGAGGGGAGTCTGAAAGAGTCAGGAAGCCCAAAATGTTGGGGAAACCCAATGTGATGGGAAAAATATTCTTAGAGAAGAGATAGACAGGAGAGGAGAGGTGCCTGGTGAGGTAGTCTTGCCTAGCATTTTTGAGGCCTGTGTTCAATCCTCAGTATCACACAGTAAGTAGTAAGTTATTTAAAAATAAATAAGTAGAAACTCATCAGCACAGAGGCTCAGTGGTTAAAAGCACTGGCTGCTCTTGCAGAGGACCCAATGGCGGCTAACTCTAGTTCCATACCTGTAATTCCAATTCCAGGAGGGATCAGATACCCTCTTCCTCTGCAGGCATTGCATGACATGGTTGTACTTACATGCATGTAGTCTCAACTGGCCTGGAACTCACTATGTAGACCAGGCTGGTGCCACCATGCCCTGCAAAAAATTTATTATATTTAAATTTTTCTGAGGCAGGCCAGGCATGGTGGCACATGACTTTGATCCCAGTTTTTGAAAGGCAGAGGCAGGTGGATCTCTGTGAGATTGAGGCCAGCCTGGTCTATAAAGCAGAGTTCCAGGCCAGCTGAGGCTACAGGAAGACTCTGTCTTTAAAAAACAAAAACAAAAAAACAAATTTTTTTGAGATAAAAATCTCACCCCATAGCCTAGGCTGGTCTTGAACTCATGTTGATCCTCCCGTTTCAGTTGATTGAGTGCAAGAACTTTAGGTGGGAGTCACCATAACCAATTTAGATGCTTCATATGTAAATGGAGTGCTTCTTCTCCTTCCCTATCTTTTTTCTCTTCCTGATTATGCCATTTCTGTTAATACTGTTAATACTTTTCTAGATTTCCAGGCCTGAAACCTTGGCATTATCAAACTTTTCCTTTCTTCCTTAGCATGCGATCCCTATATATACTGTATTTTACCTATACAACAAAGTGTAATGTATAAATAAGACACAGTAACAGATAAACAATAGTAATTATAATAATATATCATAATAAATGCAAATGCAGTCTCTCCATACAAATACTAATATTTTCAGAGCAAAGTTGACAGCAGATAACTGGAATCTCCAGGGACAAAGCCACAGGTAAAGGAGGGCTGAGGTATGGTCATTTTGTGATTATGCTTCCCAATTAGTTTCCTTGCCTGTAGGCTCTGCCCAATCCAGTCAGTCGTACAATTACTCCCAGGTTCATCTTGATAAATGTCAGTTTTGAGAGTCTCTTATCATCTCAGGAAGCTGTAACAAGATCCCCAACGAAACAATAAGACCCTGGAGGAGTTCATGTTCCAATAAAAAAGGGGGCAGCTATTGTATACAGGGGGGAAATTTGCAGAAGGCAACCCAGAGAAATGACCAGAGAGGAGAGAGGGGGGAGGGAGGCTAGGAAATATTAGGGCTTAAGGAACCAGCTGAGGGGTGGGGGGAAGTGATACCAAGCAGACTTTGTACCTTGGGTCGGGGGGAGGTTTAGGGTGGGAGAAGAATCAGGCAGGAGTAGATCGCAGAGATAAAGGTAGAGAGAAAGATAAGGAGCAGATGAAGAGGTGAACTCTTCCTTGGACAGGGTCTTAATTGAATTTGTGAATTATGGGTCATGATCAAGGATAGTTTCAGGAGCATGCAGGGATTACAGAAGCTTACTACAAAGCTGATAAATAAAGAGAAAAAACAGATTTCTTTTGGAACATGTTGGTTGAGAAGAGAAGGGAAATCATATGGAAGATAAAAAGCATCATCTTTAGGACCCCCCTTCTTTATGAAATAGTTCAGAGCCTTAGGGCAGTGATCCCAGTGGTGGAGAAGCTGCTATTAGAAGAAGATGATTGATGAGCAAGATCCTCAGGGAGGTCTGAGGAAATGGAATCTAATGAGGAAAAATTTCTTTGTCCATTTATAATAATCCTCTTACCAATATACATGCCAATTTATATATATGGATGATTATACAGACTGAATATCCATAACCTAAAAGGCTTCAAAATCTAAAACTTGATACGGGTATTACTGCACAAGTAAAACGTTTCACATCTGACTTCATGTGATGGGTTGCAGTAAAAAAAAGGCACACTAAAAATACTGAGTATTTTCAAGCTATGTGCATAAATGTATATAAAACATATATAAATTACAATGAAAACTCAGCTAGATATTAAGAATATTCTTAGCCTGTTAAGTGGATATATTAATTTTATATTGCTGTTGCAACAAGTTGCTATAAACTTTGTTAAGTCAGGAGCCCACAGAGATCTGAACAGGTTAAAATAAGGAATAATCTTGCCTGTTCTAGCTTCTGGAGACTACCATAAGGGCTTAGGAGCCCTTAGGACCAGTTGTGGAGCTCTTGACTAGAGATAACCACATTCCCTGGCTTGTGACCCAGTTTCTTCATCCAAAACCAGCAAAGCCACATGTCTCTCTGACTTTTATTCAACCAACCTCTATTCTAAGCTTAGTCAGGGGCTGGGGCTTTAGCTCAGTGGTGAACAGCATGCGTGAGGCTCTACGTTCCCACCAGTACTGCACTGAAGAAAAAAAAAGGCTCTAAGCATAATCGGGAAGTGACTGCTTTTACAGACTCCTGTAACTACATTGCGCTCAACTGGGGAATACAGGATAATCTCATCTTAAGGTCCTTAACCTTAATCATACCTCTAAGTTTCTTGTACCACACAAAATAACATACAGATATGGACACTTCTGGGGGCCATCAACGCTGCCTACCACACTAGAACTGAGTATGGGGTTTTTATTTTAAGAACAAAGTATAACCCAGGAAAAGAAATATTGGGACATTTTACGTTTGTGCTTGAGTTGGAAAAGATACTTGATCAAATATGTAAACAAGGTTCTAAAGGCCAGACATATGGTGTACACTATGACGCTGTAGGGAAATAGTTCACTAGTAGCTGGTAAAAAAATTCTCCTTTTCAGCCCCCAGAAAGAAATTTACCCAAAGAAGAGAAATTTTAGCAACCAGTGCTCTCTAGCCCAAGACAGGAGTGCCTTGAATCAAGCATTTGGACTATTGAAAACAGTGGTGGCATGGCTGCTAGGTTCCAGATGAGATGATGGCAGCTAAAATAAAAAGAACCCCCCAAATTCTTTCATTTTACAGGACCTTGTAGCATTAGTGTCCTTTGTAGGGAATTCTTAGGTTAGAATTTATAAAAATACATCTAGAACTGGGTTCTGTGCTGGAGCCTGCCAGAAATCGAATTATGTCCCGCCAGCAGGTTTCAACGGTGAGCTTGAGACTTTCCCAGTAAACTGGAATGAGTGGAGACACACAGACGGAACACGCAAAATGACGGCTAGGGAAATCTCTCTTCAAGCTGCGTGCTTTATTGTTCTAGGGGGTACTTATACAGAGTTTCAGGAATATAGAAATGTGGTAATTAACAGGGAGACATTATCTCTAACCTTCAAAGCCCACCAGGAAGTTGTATGTCTTTTAGGAAGATGGCACTATAAGGGGAGGCAGGGGCTTTGAACCAGGGAAGTGCTAAACCTGTGGCGCCTGTTTGTAACTCAGCTCAGGTGAGATAGCCATTTGGTCAGACCCAAGGACATTCCTGTGGAGCTTAGTTACAAGGATCAAAGGCTGAGTTTGTCAACATTACCTACAGGTGGTCGCAGGGGGTGAAATCTCTCTAAGGCTGATTTCCTCCGAGATGAACTCAAACTACAAGCTGGCTGTTTTCTCTCACTCACGGCATACAGCATCTCCTCCGTTTTTGTTTTATTTTAGAAGGACAAGGTAAAGAGAGTTATTACCTTGACTATCTACCATGGGAAAGGCATTGGCTTAATCCCTCATTCATACATGTACATGTCTTTTGTGAGGGAGAGGGCTTTTAAAGACATGAACCTCCTTGCGAATTAAGCTTGCCTTTAAGAGAAGCCGCTAAGGCACAATTGTGCCTTCTCTCTGCAATACTTTGTCTAACACTCATGGGATTGTCAAAGGCATTGGGCCTGAGCCGCGGGCGAAGCTTGGCCCGTTCAGGAGAGGGGGCTGCTCCAGCCACTCTCTTGACAATTCTTGATCCTCAAGTGGCAAGCGATGATAATGCACCTGAATGGGACGCGCTGTGGCTTCATCAACCTGTTTTTTTATGAAATTTGTCAGTATCTTAAACATCCATGGGCCAAAACTAATTGCCAATAATAAGCCAATTAAAGGACCCAGGATGGAAAACAGGAGGGATGACAGCCAGGGGTGAGAGAAAAACCAACCTGTGGACTCTGTAAAGGCTTTGTTTTTTCTTTTTTCAAGGGCTTCTCTGACCTTCTGCATGCTGTCACGAGTGACCCCGGTATGGTCACTGAAAAAACAGCATTCTTCTTTAAGAGCAGCACATAATCCTCCCTCTTTTATCAATAATAAATCGAGGCCACGACGGTTTTGAAGTACAACCCTCAGAGAGGGAAACCAAAGATTGTTCCAGGGCAGTTATACCTCTTTCTAGGTTAGCAATATCTCTATTTGTAAGCGTAGCTGTTCATACATATTATTAGAGGAAATAAAAGAGGCAATACCAGTTCCTGCTCCTGTAATACCCACTCCTAAAAGGAGTGCAAGAGAAATGGCAGCACCAGAAAATGGCTCACGTTTGGCTCTGGGGAAGTATGGGAGAGAAGAAGGAAGGTAAAGATTATCAAAGTCTGAAGCTGAGCAATAGGAGATGCGGGGAAAATTTTTTACTAGGACACAAACATGAGGAGAAGCTAGTAGCCAATCTGCTGAGACACAGGCAGTTAACGAATCTTGGCAGACCCACCATAGACTCTGGTTATAGGGAGGCATATAGTAATGATCCTTAAGAGAGGCGTCTACAGGGAAGGAGTTATTGCAGAGGAAAGATGATAAGGTAGATGTATTAATGAAAGGGGGATAGAGGCAGGTGCAAATAAGTGACAGAGACTGGAGCCCAGTAACAACCAGCTGAACTTCTGAAGCAGACCAAATGCACTTCAGAAAGCATTTCGAATTTTGACCCATGTGAACCTACTAAGAAAGATGTCATTTTAATTATGAAGTTAAAAGTGAAGTATGATTTATTATTATATTGCCATTTTAAATATACAGCTATAAAAAGTTTAATATCTTTTTTAAAAGGTTGGGGAATGGGAAGTATGGGACCATCAAGTGAAGTGTGGAGAGTCAGAAAATAGACCTGGGCTTAGGGATGACTTGGTGGAAAAGAGCGCTTGCCAACCAATCATGGGGACCTGTGTTCAATTCTCAGCGTCCCCATAAAAAGCCAGGCATAACTGCATATATGTCAGTAACTCCAATACCACGGGAGGCAGAGACAGGAGGATCTCTGGGCTTGCTGGCTGCCAATCAAGCTGGAATGGCAAGTTCCAGGTTCAGTAAGAGACCCTGTCGCAAAGGGAAAAAGTAGAGATCTAAAGCAGGACACCTGACATCCTCCTCTGGTGTCCACGAGGGTGTGCATGTGTGCACACATTTGTCTGCAAGTATCCCCCCAATGCATTAAAAAAAGTCGAACACTTTTGAATACCTTGAACACCGATTGGTTTGAATTATATCAGAAGTGAAGATAAACCCGTAGGAGGAGGAATGGACGACTGCCTAAAACTGTTGAGGATGGCTGGAAATGGCTGCTTCGTGGCACCTCCCGTCCAGCAACTCCATCAACAGCGGGTCCTGCAGAGAGGAGGTGCTTGTCAATAAGGAGTGTAAGGGGCACCTGGCCACGCTTTCTTAGGGGTTGGCTGAGGACCCAGCAGGAGTCGAAGTAGCTGCAGCTGCACTATTGGGCCAAGCCAGTAAAGCCGCATCGTGGACGCCATGGTGTGCAAATAGTGTGGCGACCTCTCTCCCACCTCCTGGATCTTCCGGTCTATATTAAGGATGACTTGTGTCAGGACAGCATTTCCTCAAAGAGTCGTTCCACCTTAACTGAGCTGACTTAAAATTAGCCCATCACTACAAAGCAAGTGCAATGGAAACGGAACTCCAGTATTAAGTTCTAGTTAGGTGCATTGCTTGGCCAAGGCACCAAGCTCAGGGCTTCTTCTGTTGAAAAAGATGAGAAAGTTTCAGAGGGGTTTTAACAATTGTTATTGCCAACTGAGTAGAATGTTCTCCCTGAGCATCAGTCGAATTGGCCCTGACTGTGAGATTCTGCGTTATTATTGCCTTCCCTCTGTGGAAATCTTGTGCTCCTCACTCACTATGACTATGAGGTGATGAATGAGACAGCGATGTGGTGCTTTGATTGGTCTCCTCTGCCATTCCTGTCCTTCAGTGAAGGAAGTGAGGGGCTGGAGAACCATGCATGTGTTTGTGGGATGGGAATGAACAGAGCTTCATCATGGGAGGATATTCATCTCACACTTGACTCATTGAAGACCCAGCTGGTCACACATCAAAGATAAATTTATGTAAGCAAAGACTTAGGGTGGGAAAGGGTGGGAGACAAAACGATAGCTTGGCTCATGTCTCTGAAGGATTGCTGACCCAGTGCCCTTTGGGGAACCCAGGAGTTCATGTACAAACCTCATGGCTTGAGTGTCTGTGGAAGGGAAAATCCTGGGGTTCCCATTTCCTATTTGCTCTAGAGGCCTTCCCTGTGATGTCTTTGGTCTTCCAAAGCCTGGAATATGTGCCTTCCGGTCCACCTGACTCCAAGTGTAGGGAGTGACTCTGCAGTTTATCAGTCGTTTGATTTGGGACAGGTCACTGAAATTCTTTCAAAATATGAATATTACACCTGCCTAATTGGTGGGTGCTTGTAAGGATTAAATTCTGTTGGGACAAGGTGTTCCAAGGCCAACTGGCCTGTCTCCATCTCCCCTGCTAGCTTTCACCAATGGACTTTCGTTGGGGTGAGGCCACACCCACCTCTTATATACTGCCTGGGTTGCTTTCGTACCAAAAGCTTGGGGCAGGCATCTTTTGTCTCAGAAAACTGAGAAAGTTGACTGACGTGGATTAGATGAGTTAAAACATGTAAATTCTAGCTGCTTTTATTGGCTGCTGTATTACCACACTGAGTGGTTAAATAAATAGATGAAATCCCTAACTTTAAAAAGTTTAGAGTCCAAGGGAAGAGACTGTAAAACAAAATAGACCTGAAATATTTCACATTTTCCAGTAGTGTGTGTGTGTGTGTGTGTACAGGGAATGATACTTTAATTCGAGAGATGACATACCCCTAAGTAAAGTGTAACATCTGTGCAATGTCTCAGAGAATAGAGAAATGGAGTCACATGGTGAGGTGAAGCAAGCCAAAGAGGCTGAGGTGGAAGTGTGCTTGGGGTTTTGGAGGACCATCAGGGAGGTCGGCTTACCTAGGTGGAACAGAGTGAGCAGTGGAGAGCCATGGAAGATGCCATGGATGGGCCTCCGCCAGGACTTGGCATTTCCTTCTGTGAGAGGCAGAATACTGCTGGGCAGCCAGGTGGGGGACTAGCATGCTTTAGGTCGCATATTGAAAACCCTGCTTTAAATGCCATTACACTTTAAAGACACTAGCCGTTTGCAGAAGGTACAGGCAGAAGCTGGGATTGTATAGGGCCCTCACCGCAGCCTGATGGAGCTTGCAGCTTTGGAGGCAGGGAGGTCTGGCATAAAATAAAGAAACAAGGTTTCTTGACCAATGAAGAATGCTTTGGGAAGGAAGAGGGAGGCAAGGATGACTCCAGGGTTTGCCTGTTTGTTTATTTGGTAGTTTTTGGTTTGTTTATTGGGTCTCCTTTAGTATCAGCTGGCTGGCATGGAACTCACTGGGTAGAGGAGGCTGGTCTTGATTTCACAGAGATCTTCCTGTCCCTACCTTCTGGATGCTGATAATAAAGATATGTGCCACTATACCCAGTGACTTTGGCATTTTGAATTGGTCATTCAGAGAGAGGAATGAGTGTGTTCAGAATGTAGTGTGTTAATTCAGAGATGACGACTCAACATCTAGCTGGGGGTGAACATGATTAGAGCAATGCCTGTCATGTAGTATAGAGTCAATAGTTGTTAGCTGGTTAGCTGTTCTTATTACTATGATTGATGTTACTATCAAGGACTTGTTCAGGGTCTCTGAATGCCTACTGTGTGTCAGCACTAGAGAAGTAACAATGATTGTGTTCCTGCCCATGTCTTTCTGTGCTGAAGGATAAACACCTGACAGTAACAGTGAGATCCTTCTTGGGGATTAGAAGAATCACAGACTTCCTGTGTCTTGTGACTTTTTTTATCTTAGCCATTATAGCTGACTTTAATCTTTTTATATTTTGTGGTTGTGGGTGTGGGTGTGGGTGTGAGCATGTGGGTGGGTGCCCATATAGAGGTCAGAGTATAATCCTGAGGCCTCAGTCTCTGCTTTCCACTTTGAGGCAGAGTCTTTCATTCACTGTTATGCACAAGCCTAGCTGGCCTGAGAGACTCTGGAAGACTCTCCTGTCCCTGCCACACATGTCCCTTTAGGCACTCTGGTATCACTGACAGGCATGACACGTGTGACTCCAAAGGTTTTCTGGAGATCCATCCTCAGGTTTGCATGGCAAGACATTTATGTACTGAGCCATCATCTGCCAAGCCCCTTGTCTTTATATCCTTGCCTTTATTTGTAAAATAATGGTGCCAACTTTATTTGCATAGTGCATCTAAGCAGTCAATATACATTAGCCCTTAGTATGAATGATCCTATACAATCATATATTCCTTCCACAAATATCTGATGGTTACTTACATGTGCCAGGAAATTCTGTGGCTTTGAAGATGTAGTGTGACTGTAAGGTGGTTGCAGGGCAAGAGGAGGAACAGACAGAAATAAATGGAAATGGAGGTGAGGCTGAGAATTGTATAGATGATCAGACGCTTATAGTGTAGAGAGGAAATGTGTGACAGAAATCCAGCAGGAATGGACAAAGGAGCAACAGGTACAGCTTCTGATTTCCTAAAGCCCATGTAACCAGAGAAAAACGAAATATGTAAAATTTTGACTAATGTTTAAAATCTAGTGCCACCAACATATTTTCGTTGGAGCATGTAGCCATTGTAAAAATGACTGATAAATGTTTTCCATTGATTTCTCAAAAAATTCATGAATGTTTTACAAGCTAAAGGTGTGTTCATGTTGGTAGAGAACCTTGTCATGTACTTGAAAGTCCATGTGACTGATGGTTGCCATGTTGGACATTACAGGTCTCAAGTGACTTGTGTGTTGCTTAAGCTAGGTGGTCAGGGAAAGCCAAGATGTCTGACAAGAAGGATCTGGGAGTATGAAGAGTTGGACACATCCCTTTGAAGCCTGGGCTACAACGAAGGTTACCACAGGGCAAAGCATTTTGAGAAGAGTGGGCTGTCCATGGTCTTTAGACTATCATCAGCAAGGCTCCTGGGGGATGATGAGGACAGCAATGTGACTTCGGAAAGCTCTAGTGGCCAGATCCCACAGCAATGTGACACGGTCAGAGTATGTGGGGAACCAATGAAAGGTTGTGAAGCAAGCGGATATGATTAAGTTCCCAGGAACTGATGTACAGAATCAAGATGAAGGAACAAGGTTGGAATCAGAAGCTGTTAGAGATGCATCTGCGCCAGCTCTGGAAGGTCTGTGACAGCTTGGGGGAAGCATGTGATAAATTAGACTCACTCAGGCAAAGTTAGGACGAGGTGGAGTTATGAGAGGGTATGTTTCACTCAGTCTTCACTCTGTCCTGAATAACTGTTTATTCAGTTAAACACAGCAACTTATGATATGTTTATTTTTTATTCTGTCTAGCATGTATTTCATTATCAATCCTCATATTAAAGGTTTTATTTTGCTAAAACTTGTGTGTGTACATATGTGTATGTGTGGGTGCATACACATGTGTATGCATGCATGTGGGGGCCAGAGGTGGACCCTAGGGGTTGTGCCTTAAGAGCTGCCCATTTTGCTTTTTGAGACAGGATCTCTTCTTGGCCTGGAGCTAGCTAGCTGAGTAGTCTAGGCTGCCAATAAGCACCACCTGTCCCCTCCCCTCAATGCTGGGATTACCAGCCTATGCCTTCCTTTTGACTTGAGTTTTGGGGAGGGAACTCTGATCTTTGTACTTGCAAGGTGAGTTCTTTACTAAGTGAGCTATTCTCTAACACTTAAAAATTTTCTTACTCAAGGGAAACACACAACCTTCATTGTGAACACACACTTCTTGTAGGTGTGCATGTGTACACAAACATTTTCATACTTCCTCTTCATTCCACTGCACTCTGGTTTAGAAAGGACTTTTCAAGGCAGAGTGAAAGGCTCAGTCAAAGGCCTGGAGATTCAAAGAGGCAGAAACTCAAGATTTCTACAGGGATGAATGTGGGAGGAGAGATGATGTAGTGTTCAGAGCTGGTTTGGGATGGCTGCTGGGAGGACTCCTGTGTATTTCTCTGAGATGGGAAGTCAGTGATGACTTTTGAGAAAGAAGGAAATCTGGGAATTTGTAAGCATTTCGACTTCACATTCCTGTCCTTTACTTTCACACACAAAGTGAAAAAAACTGGAGGATTCTGAAGCAAGAGAAAACCTGAACATCACTTAATGGACCAGGGCACCCTGAACATCGATTATAGACCAGGGCAGCCTGAACATCAACGATGGACAAGGGCATCCTGAACACTGATTATGGACCAGGGAAACCTGAACAGTGATTACGGACCAGAGAAACCTGAGCAGTGATTATGGACCAGGAAACCCTGATAATCGATTATGGACCAAGGCAGCCTGAACATGGATTATGGACCAGGGCACCCTTAACATTGATTATGGACCAAGGCAACCTGAACAGTGATTATAGATGAGGAACACCTGAGTAGTGATTATGGACCAGGGCACCCTGAACATCGATTATGGCCCAGGGCACCCTGAACAGTGATTATTGACCAGGGCACCTTAACAGTGATTATGGACCATGGCAGTCTGAAAATCAATTATGGACCAGCGAACCCTGAACAGTGACGACGGACTAGGGAGACCTGAACATCTACTATGGACCAGGGCAACCTGAACAGTGATTACAGACCAGGGAAACCTGAACATTGATTATAGACAATGGAACCCAGAGAGTGATTATAGACCAGGGAAACCTGAAGAGTGATTATGGACCAGGGAACCCTGAACAGTGATTACAGACCAGGGCACCTTGAACAGTGATTATGGACCAGGGAACCCTTAACAACGATTATGGACAGGGCACCCTGAATATCGATTATGACCTGGGCACCCTAAACAGCGATTATGGACAGGGCATCCTGAACATCGATCATGGACCAGGGCATCCTGAACATCGATCATGGACCAGGGCACCCAGAAACTATAAAAGTTTCTACTGAATAATTTGATATTATTTTAATGGATCTGCCTTTATTAGTGACATTAGTCTCTTGTCAGGAGCCATGTGCCTGCCTTGAACTATGCCCTAGTTTAGGGCTGAGCAGAGATCAGTCACAGAAGTGCTGTAGGAGCAGAATGCTTTGATATGCAAATATTTTATGACTCCTGAATGGAGGTTGCCTTGAGCCCAAGGTTGAGGAGCTTTAGTTAGTAGATGTAGGTGGCTTGAATAGTTTGGCCTATATAAATGCATATTTGTTTTTGCTTGGAGCTCTTGATTTATTTTGTTCTTAATGCAGCTGTAAAGGTGTAAATACACTGAGCAAAATAAAGTCTGGCATCAGTATTTACTGACAGCCCTCCCAAATCTGTCTTTTCTCTCTCTCTTTATTTCTCAATCCTCACTCCCTGCTTCAGGTATGGTTCAATTTCAGCTGGCTGGCTCTGGCATATGGTGCCTGAACGATGGACTTGAAGACTGGAGGTACAGTGAAGGACACTGCAGAAAAACTGAGCTCAAGTTTAAGGAAAGGGTTGTGGTGAGTAACTTCATGAGTAAAAATGGGTCAGGGTAGTAGTCATCTGGTTTTTTGTACATATCTGCTTTATGCTTGAGGTGTTGGGATAGGACATCAGCAGCTTTGTAATTTTTTGACTTCATAGAAAAGTAATGTCTTTGGTTTCCTAAAGATGGGACTGTAGATTTGTAAACATGGAAGAAAGTAGAATAAAAACTTCAGGATTATTATGATGTTCATGGACCAAGCAAGGTCCTAGTGGATACTTTTAGTTTGTGGACTTTAATTAGAAAGTTTAGATCCTAGACATGAGGGAGAAATGGTTTGGAAAAAAAAGAGCAAATGCAAATGGGATCAGGGATCAAACCTCAAGTGGAGGAGGAAAGTAAAACTAAATCTTCCACTCCGTGGGAGGAGCCACCTTTTGTGGAACCTAAAATCAAGCAGTTATTCAAGAGACTTTAGATCTCAAAGAGGAGAGAGAGGAAGAAGCTGTTAGATATCTGAGAGAGGATGATTTTCCACCGTTTATTGCCTGGCAAAACTTGAGGCTGAGCTGAAGGAAGAATATTTAGAAGAAACGTGGCATTTTCAGAGCATGGTTGAATCTCTGTCTTTACAAATGCATCCTCCAACAGCAGCTCATTCCACCAGCTTCGCACCTTGCCCTAGGGCACTTGGTTTTCCACAACAATTACTAAACAGAATTTCAGCCTTTTTCCAATTCGTAGTCTGCTAAACTGAAGAGGTAGCTCAGTGTTAGCATGCTTGCCTAGCGTACAAAAAGTTGTAAATTCGATTCTCACCTACATTTCCCATGCTTACGTTTAAACAAGGCAAGCACAACTGATCTTTTCCCAATAAGACAGCTGTGTCTTCTCCTAACACCACCTGGTATTAGTTGTACTATTGTATTTTGCTACTCAGCAAAAGTGATGGCAACAGAAAGAGGACAGTGTTTTCATTCTTGCTAGAAGATGCTTAACTCAGCAGCTCTTCTGTCCCATCTAAACCACTGAGTTAAAAAGAAACAATTTGTGTGTGTGTGTGTGTGTGTCTGTGTGTGTGTGTGTGTAAATAATATTGATAACACTAAGAGGTAGACTGGAGCTGGATTGGCAATCTCGTTTCAGACTCAATCCTGTTGTCTCAGGATGTTCTTCAAAGCTTGTACAGATTCAGGCCTGGACACCTGACACTGTGACAGGCAAAAAGGAAAACAACAGCCTCAGTGTAAGGACATTGTGCTGTTGAGAATAACTAAGGGATAAACTAATTTCAACAGAGGTTATTATTCATCCTATGGTATAACATGTCTATTTAAAAAGGTAGCTCATGGAAATAAAATAGATAACAACTTCTGCCTAAGTTTTTTCAGTAATTATGCTAAATGATGCAAGCAACAAGTACGCTATTGGGAGATTCAGAGTCAGAACTTTTGCTGGTAAAGCAACTATCTTATGAGAATACTAATTCTGCCTGTCAAGCGTCCTTGAGACCATTAGGAAAAAGGGGAATTTATCAGACTATATCAGACTTTGCTCCAATATTGGGCCCTTGTATACTCAAGGTATAGTGTTGGATGCTGCTTTAAATGTTATTACATCTCATGGTACTACTATATATATATATATATGTACATATACATACATATGAATGGAGATATTTTTAAAATGAGAAAAATCTCTAAAAGTGATTAAAAATCTAAGTTTATATGGTATGGTATATAAAAATGGTATGGTATATGTAATCTTAAAATTTCTGAGGTAATATTTCAAATAGTCTGAAGAACAAAATATATGTCTAGTCAAGGTTTATTCAAGAATGTTTGGTCTTTGCCCAAGGGGACAGTAGGATTATTGTTAGGAAGAAGCAGTGTTACTATGAAAGGGATCATTGTAGCCGCAGGAATAATTGATGCAGACTTTGAAGGAGAGATAAGGATCATGACTCATTCTCTGGGTGGGATATCTGTAATTAAGGAAGATCAAAGACTTACTCAGTTAGTATTACTTCCTCAAATTATTACTAATAATAGAGTAAAAAATCCTAGAAGAGATAATTAAGGGTTTGGGTCCTCAGATGCTTATCATTCCAGGACTGCCAGTTAATCTGTGGGGGAGAGATGTGATGAACCACATGGGAGTATTATTCTATAGTCCCAGTCCTGTAGTTACTAATCAAACATTCAATCAGGGAGTTTTGCCAGATCAAGAATTCGGAAAGAATAGTCAGGGATGGCAAATGGCATCGTTACCTGTTCCTAGATCTCCCAGAACAGGACTCAGATATTTTTGGAGGGGGTAACTGGAAAACCTGTACTCCATGCAGATCCAATAACCTGGAAAAATGAGGAATCTGTGTAGGTGGATCAGTGGCCTCTAACTGCAGAAAAAATTCAGGTTGCAGAGCAGTTAGTACAGGGACAGCTGGACGGTGGCCATAAAGAGCCTTCTAATTCACCTAGGAATTCTCCAATTTGGGTCATAAAAAAGAAGTCAGGAAAATTGAGGTGATTGCAAGATCTTAGGCTAATGAAACAATGGAGCTAATGGGAGCTGTGCAACCCAGATTACCTATTCCTTCTGATATTCCTAAGGATGCTTTTAAGATTATTTTAGATTTGAAGGATTGTTTTTATACTATTCTTCTTGCACCTCAGGATTGTAAAATATGTGCATTTAGTGTGCCTTCAGCAAATTTGAAGGAACCTATGAAAAGATTTCAAAGGAACATATTACCACAGGGTATGGCAAAGAGCCCCACCCTGTGTCAAAAATTTGTGGCTCAAGCAGTCGCAAAAACTAGACAGTGTTATTCTCAAATGTATATAATTCACTATATGGATGATATACTTTTGGCTCACAAACAGGAGGGAATTTTACTTGTAGCCTATGCTCATTTACAGGAGGCTCTGAAAGAACAGGGGCTAACTATAGCTCCTGAAAAGGTACAAACCAAATTTCCGTATTCATATTTGGGCCATAAAGTATATCCTAAAATGATTTTGCCTCAGAAAATTCAGATTAGGAAAAATGGGTTGAAAATTTGAATGATTTCCAAAAATTCTGGGGAGATATTAATTGGCTGAGACCTCACTTAAAAATTGCTACAGGAGAATTGAAGCCTCTCTTCGACATTTTAAAAGGTGATCCAGATCCTAAATCAGCCAGACGCTTGATGGACGAGGCCACAAAGGCATTGTCTCAGGTAGAACAAGCGTGTTTAGTTCAAATGGCTCGAACTGAATCTCAAGAAATATTTTGGAAAACACCTAATATAATAGGATCCATTTACAAAAAAACAGCTAAATTGGTTATTTCAAAATGTGGATTCCTGGGCCATAGCTTTCGCCCATTTTTCTGGGATTATAGATAATCATTATCCAAAAGACAAGTTATTACAATTTGTGAATAGCTATGTTTTTATTTTTCCAAAAATTATGACACAGGAACCTATTAAGATTGCTTCAGTGATATTTACAGACGGGTCTTCTAATGGTAGGGCTACTTATGTAATACAGGGGCAATCCTATGTTTTTCAAACTTCCCCAGCTTCAGCTCAAGTTATTGAACTTAGAGCTGTAGCCTCTATAATTTAAGTTTATGGCCTCTTTTCCTTTTAATCTGTATACTGATAGTCATTATATTGCTAGGGCCTTACAGGTGCTTGAAACTGTGCCTTATATCCAGACAACTAACATCCAAGTTCAGGAACTATTTGATCAGATACAGAAGTGTTTACATTTCCATTCTCAGCCCTGTTTTGTAGGGCATATTAGAGGCCATACGAGACTTCCAGGTCCTTTCTCTTTGGTAATGATTTAGCAGATAAGGCCACGCATCTCAAAGGATTATCTCAATTGGAATTAGTAAAATCTCATGCTCTTCATTCCGAAAATAGCCAACATTTATAGAAGCACTTTCACCTTTCTGGGAGGCTGCTAGACAAAATATTAAACAATGTCACTCCCGTCCTAAACATTATGCAGTAACTCATTATGGAGTAAACCCTAGGGGATTAAAGCCTAATCAATTATGGCAAATGGATGTAACTCACATCCCTGAGTTTGGAAAACTAAAATATGTTCATGTGCCCATTGATAGTTATTCAGGATTTCTTATGGCCACCGCTCAAACTGGAGAAGCCACTAAACATGTAATAGCACATTGTTTAAAGTGTTTTGCTGTAGCTGGCTTACCATCTATCATAAAAACAGACAATGGCACAGGCTACAGTAATCAAACTTTCCAACGTTTCTGTGGTCAGCTAGCCATTGTACATAAAACAGGCATACCTTACAATCCCCAGGGGAAAGGGATTGTTGAATGTGCCCATGGAGACTTAAAAAATCAATTACAAAAAATAAAAAAGGGGGAATTATACCCCAAATCACCACAGAACTTTTTGAATCATGCTCTTTTTATTTAAAAAATTTAAAATATGGATGCTCTTCATCTTTCTGCTGCAGATAGTTTGTGGCATTCCAAGATATTGGATACTTATGCACAAGTGAGATGGAAGGATCCGATTGATGGGAAATGGTATGGCCCAGACCCAGTACTAATATGGGGAAGAAGGCATATTTGTGTTTTTACACAGGACACTGAGAATGCCAGGTGGCTGCCAGAAAGCCTGGTCCAGTTCACAGGAACTGAACTCAGGAAGAGTGATGCTGTTGTAGCTGTCTGAGATGGAATCAGTTCCTGATGATACACAGAGAGCTGTATTGGACTCATGTACCAGATTCAACAATGCTGCATTCAGCCATATGGGAAGAAAAGTAAATTGTAGTGATGGTCAATGATACTAGCCTGTCAGGACATCCTTACATGGGAGGAATAACAGCCCAGTGAAAGCCTGGTTTTAATTATTCACATATATTGTGGATTGATCAGGAAATCAGGACATTGGACAATTAAGTATGCCTCATGATGTTACCAGATTTAATGTTTCCTGTGTTCTATGTAACCTGAATAATTTGCATTGCCATAAGAATGCAAGTTATGGTACTTTAGCTATCTCCATTTATTGTGATTTCTTGTAAATGTTACAAAACTTTGTTTGGTATGTCATGCAGACTCTCAGTGGATTTTTTTTACTCCTAAGATATACAATCAGTCAATATGATTGGGAGAAAAGGGTGCATTTACAACAGTTTTGCATAATGAAAATTTTATCATTAGATTTGGTCCAGTTACACTGAAAAATAGTGAATGTGAGAAATACTGAGCCATTTGACTTTGACACAACAAAAACTGCTGCTGAGTTGTTAGTAAAACTGAAAGCCTCTTTGCCTTCAGGGTCTTCCTTAACCTCATGGTTAGAAAGTATTATAGCCTTGGACCTATGTGTTGTCTTTAAAATTTTTGTGCTCCCTCCATTGGTGATATACTCAGCACATCCTTATATATTTAGGCTGATGTGCACAATGCTCGGCTTCAGACTCTACCTTGAGTAGATTTGCCACTTGCAGAGGCTGGTAGTCAGAAACAGGTAAGATTCTCTTGAACTAAGCTAACCAAAGACAGGACTTGAATGGTGGGTATTCACGTGCCAGTGACAGGTAAGGTTTATGCTTCAGAGAGAACTACCTAAGACAAGCACAATCTTTCTGCTCAAAGCAGGGAGGGCTATGATTCTTTAAAAAAAAATAAAAAGGGGGAAATGTCTGTAAGCATTTTGCCTGCCTTGAACTATGCCCCATTTTAGGGCTAAGCAGAAGTCAGTCACATAAGTGCTGTGGGAGCAGAATGCTTTGATATGCAAATACTTGATGGCTCCTGAATAGAAGTCTGCCTTGGGCCCAAGGCTGAGGACCTTTTGTTAGTAGATGTAGGTGGCTTGAATAATTTCACATATGTAAACGCATGTTTGTTTTTGCTTGAACCCCTGACGTATTAAAGGTATAATTACGGTGAGAAAAATAAAGTCTGAGCCTCAGTATTGACTGACTGCCCTACTGAATCTATCTTTTCTCTCTCTCTCTTTCTTTATTTCTCAATCCTCACTCCTCTCTTCAGGTATGGTTCAATTTCTACCGGTGGGCTCTGGCAGTCTATAGAACATGCAAACCACAACTAAGTGGCGAACTGTGATCACTTTACTATATTCTGAGAAAATAAGTTTTTAGATCTAAGCTGTTAATATAGATTACAAATACCTCTAACCAAATGTTCAAATAAACACAAACATATCTCTATTTATATATACATCTATATATTAAAAGGATTCTAAAAAATGCATCAAGTAATAAAATGTAGAATTGGGACTGGAGATATGACTTAGAAGTTAAGTGCTCAGGCTGCTTTTGCAGAAGACTCCAGATTAGTTGCCAGCAACCACATAGCAGCCAACAACCTTCTGTAACTCCAGTTCCAAGGACTGTAATGCCCTCCTCCAGCCTTCATAGGCTTTGTTTATTTCTGGTGCAATCATATACAATCATATACAAAAAATAAATACAAGCATTTCTAAAAGTGATATGAATTATGGGAAGATAAATAAATTCAACAATAATATTTGGACACTTCCATAATTTAATTTCATTAGCAGATAAAACAAATAAACAGAACAACAGAATAAAGATTTCAATAGCCTGTAACACAGTTTAAATTACCTCATCCAGCAACCTAGCCTGACATTTGCTGAAAAGGAAATAAAATAAGCAAAATTAAAAAAAAATAATAGAAGGAAGAAAATAACAAATTTGTCAGATTAAATATGAAAATATGAAATAAATGAAACAAAATCATTTCCATGTGTGGATAAAGGTAAAATAAAGTTTAAGTTCGGCTGAAAAGGGAAAGATGAGAAGATGCTACTGAACTAGAATCTAAACAGCAAGATCACTTGAAACTCTGCATAAATGAAAAGAATTGTAGGAAACTATTATGACCATTGTATGCTAGCAAGTAAGGTAGAAGTCTATGAAATATACAGTGTCCCAGGACTAACTCAAAGCAACTAGAACTTCTGGATAAAATTAATAACTAGAAATATTAGAACGAGTTAAGAAATTGAGTTTGCTGTCAAGAAATTTCCCACAAGAATAAAACACAAAATGAATATAATGTTTGTGATGAGACTTACCACATATTTAATTAGATAAATCTCATCTTCAAAACAAATTAAAAAAACAGAAATAGCAGAAACATTTTTCAAATGATTTCATTAACACCTAGATGACAGAAGTAAACAAATGCATTACAAAGAAATGTATGAATGTTTATTGTGGTGAATATCAATAAAACCTAGCAAGAGGTAGGTAATTTATATCCCAGGAAAACAAGGTTCACTAGAACATAGAAATCAATGAACACACCACATTAACAGATAAGAAAGAAAAAACAATCTCACAACCATGATATGGAGATCAGCCCCGTGATACACCCTACATTCTTTCATGACAAAATCATCAGGAATCAGAAAGACAAAGTGTAGAAAGTAGCTTCTTCCTCAGCTAGCTTAAGGATAACCCTGATTGCTTAATTGTTTACCACAATGTTATCTTCCTTGTGTTGCAGAGTGCAGAATTCATTGTTGTTACTTTTTTTTTATCTTGTAAATTCTGTGTGTGCATGTGTGGGTGACAGGTTCTCCTTGTAGTCTCAGTTGTCTTTAATCACCCAGAGATCTGCCAGTCTCTGCCTTCTGAGTACTGGGATTAAAAATGAGTGCTACTAGGTCCAACCTTAAAATGTTTTTATTGATTCAAGAATTTCATACAATTCATTTTGATCGTATTCAGAACCCTTTCCCTCTCCATGCCCAGCTTACTATTCCTGCAGTTTGGTCCTATTATTTGTCTTGTTAAAAAATGACCTAGTAAGTCTAATATGTCTTCCCAGAAAGCTATCAGGTGTGGGTCTATCCCTTGAAGTCCAGTCAACTTACTAGACAACACATCAGTAAGGAAAACTGACTCTCCGTCTCTCAGCAACTCTCAGTTGCCAATAGATCCTCTGTTAGGAATGTGGCTTCTTGTCTACTCCCTCCATTTGTACTGGGTCCCTGCCTAGCTTAGGATTGTACAGGTCTTGTACATGCTATCACAAGCACTGAGGGCTCATATGTGCAATAGCTCTGCTGTGTCCTGAAGACACCTTTGTCTCTCTCTCAATCTTTCTGATGCCTCTGCAATGCTCCTTGTGGGGGTATTCCTTTAAGTATGAGTACTCTACAGACTCATATTCTAGGTATATTGTCCAGTTGTAGGTCTTTGTGTTAACTGCCACCTGCTGCATGAGTTGAAACATGCACTAATCTATGGGTTCAGCAATAAGTCAATTTAAAACTGTGACTATTTAGATATTTAATAGTAGAAGTTTCTTCCCTATGGCCAAATCACATGTTCTTGATAACAGTGTCAGGTATGGGCTCTAATTTGGAAACCGGTCTTTAAATCAAATTATAAGGCCATTTGTGGCTCTCATAATATTTTGCCTCTATTGCAGCCATGCTGTGGTTAAAGGTGTGGGCCACTATGCCTGAGTTTTTAAGGACTATAAAGTAATCAAAATTTCAGAGGTGAGGTAAGCAGACAGAAAGTCA
Source organism: Eospalax fontanierii (assembly GCA_035773235.1). Classification (NCBI taxonomy): domain Eukaryota; kingdom Metazoa; phylum Chordata; class Mammalia; order Rodentia; family Spalacidae; genus Eospalax; species Eospalax fontanierii. The sequence continues at coordinate 6,418,314 of CM069552.1, read as the reverse complement.
TGAGGTCTTCAGATACTTGGATACATGAGTGACAGAGAATGGTTAAAGAGGCACCGACATGAGTAAAATATTCTCATAAATCATCTAAACAAAGGTCAGACTATCAAATGGAGGGGATAAGGTAGTTGGACATCATGAAGAATGATTCCCAAAGAATGCAGCAAGATGCTCCTGTGAAAGGAAAGGGTATAGTAGGAAATATGGGGGATACACAGAAAGTTGGCTGCAGCTTCAGGATGATATAGAGTTAAAGAAAGTGTGTGGATGATTCTGAACTGTCACTGGGGCCTGTTCCTGAGGCATATTGGGGATTAGATCATTCATAGTATATTCTAAAGGAAAATGGAATGTGGGACTAGAACCCAGGGCTTTGGGCACACTAAGAAAGCACATTTCTACACATCCTCAGCTTGACATATGTGGAAATCAATAAAGGTAATTCATAACATTAAAGGACTCAAGTACTGAAATTAATGCTCAGTGGTTGCAGAAAAGGCTTTTGATAAAATTCAACATCTAACTGCAACATCAACATTTGGAGAACATTGCCAGAAATTTGCAACTGTGATTTTTTTCCCTTAGGATTTCCCATATGTCCATAATTATCTAAAAAATGTTTCAATGAATAATACAAAAATTAAATTAAATTAAATTTTTAAAAAATCAACGTTCCTTCATGATCAAAGCTAGAGATACAAGGAACTTATCTAAACACAATACAGGTTATAGCCTGCTAAAAGAACAAAAAGTTGAAGCATTTCCACTAAGACCAATATCAAAGTCAGAGCATATGCTCCACTTGGATTCAATATCATGTCTGAAGTCTTAGTTAAAGCAACCAGACAAGGAGAGGAGACAAAGAGGTACACAAATAAGAAAGGAAGACATGAGAATGTCCTTATTTTAAAATGATAGAGAACTCAGATATAAGTCCACACAAATATAGTTACCTGTTTTTTTCTTGTTTTTTGTTTTTGTTTTTGTTTTACAAATCTGCCAGAAATACTGATTGAAGAGAGCATCTCCACCTAATAAAGCTCGAGAAACCTGAACATCCACATACAGAATGACAAAAATAGATCTTTCTCAGCTTGCACAGACTGAATTACAAATGGATCAACATCTCAAGTAAGACCTGAAACTCTGAAAGGGCCAGAGGAAAAATAGGAAAAGCGGTTCAAGACAGAGGCCTAAGAATTCCTGCATAGGATCACAGTCATTTGGAAAATGAGATTAGTAATTGACAAATGGGACTTAATGAAGTGAAAATCTTTTGAATGGCAAAAGAAGTAATTAATCAAATGAAGAGACAGTGTCCTGAACAGGAGAAATCTTTGCTAGGTATACATCTGATAGGGGGATTAATATGTAGAATATACAAAGAATTTATAAAACTAAACATTAATAAATCAACCAACTGAATAAAAAATGGGTTAAGAATCATAGTAGAGAGTTTTCAAGGGAAGAAATAGAAATAACCACCAAATATCTTTAAAAGTGTTGAATATACTTAATCATTAGGGAAATGCAAATTAAAACCACGTTGAAATTCCATCTCATTCAAATTAGAAAGGCAAACATCAAGAAAACAATTTACCAGAAATGCTGGTGACGATATGAAGAAGGAGGGACTCTTTCAGCTTTGGTAGCAGTGCCAAAGCAGTGCCAAATGAGTAGTCACCATGGAAATTAGTCGGGAGCTTTCGCAAAAACCTAAAAATAGAACAAGCATATTTTGTTGGACATATACCCAGAGGACCACATGCTCATCTATTCACAATAGCACAGAAATAGACTGTGCTCACCAACTACTCTATTAATAATGAAAATGTGGTGTGCGTATACAATGGGATATTGTTCATCTGTAAAAAAATTAAATTATGAAATTTTGGAGAAAGTGAATCAAAATGAAAAATATTGTATTGAGGTACCCCAAGTTCAGAAAGAGAAATGACACATGGTTTCCTTACTTTGTGAATCCTAGATGTTGACTATTATATTTGTGTATGTACATGAAAGTGAATATGTGTTAAGCCAGACGATTTAAAAGGGGCCCCTGAGAGAAGAGAAAAAGAGACTTTGGTGCGCAGAAGAGGCAATTAGAGGGTAGACAACAAATGAAACGAAAATAAAAGGGGAAATATTGGGGGAAAAGTGTGAAATGGGGAGGCGTCAGAGCAGTGGAGAGTGGTTGGTACAAGCGAGTAGCAATAGCAACTAGGGATTGTGGAAAAAGGCAGAAGGAAATCTAGTAGTGAGAAAGCTAATAAAAAGTTTGTTTGTAATTCAAGTGAAATTTACCCAAAGAGATTTTTACCTACTGAACCTACAATGTCTTCTGGCTTCTCTGACAGTTGAGAGCCAGTAGTTTTCTTCTGCAGCTAGCTGGATCCTTTGCTTCAGGGACAGGATCATAAGGGGTATCTTTGGAAATAAGAGAGGTTTGCTTGTTGTTCATTCTTTGGTTCGGGTAATTGCTCTTACAGGCATGAACTTAATTTTTTGGTGTAACCATGGTTGAGTTACTTTGATCTTCAAATACATGTAGTCATGTAACTGTTGAGGATACACAAAGCTCAGTCCCATTTTTCAGTCACCTTGTGACAGTGGGAAGTTCAATTATTTCCTTTTTTTGAAAAATACAAAATAGGGAATTTTACCTTTATTCTGTGTCTGAACATTCTCCCACGTTTCTGATATCATGTGGGTGTGCATTATGAGTCACAGAGAGCATAAGAACCTTCATGTTCCCTTCTGGCATCACCCTGAGGAAAATTCGTGTATCATTTCCTGAATTTTATTAGTATTAAGTACAGGCGAAAGAAAAATAATTTGAACAAGAAATCAATTTTAGACATCTAATATATGTATAGAAATACTTAGGCTTCTTTGCATAATGATCATTGTAAATGAAATATTACTAATAGCTTCATTGTTGATAATATCATATCAAGTTTTCTGGGGTCTAGTTTCTGGATAAAAGTCTGAATTTCTTGAAATATGGGTTTATAATTCTTAAATTACTTATTTGATATGCATTCAGTTCTATTTTTCTCTGCTTATAATGCAAATGTCAGTGTTTCTGTGAAAAGAATTTGTTCACAATTTAAAGAAGTTATTTTACTGACTTCTAATAATCTCCTTGAGATGAGGGAGACTAGCCCCCTATTCTTGGGGCTGGGGCTCCAAGGAACTGCGCTGGTATACCTGGATTCAGATCGGGATTGAGAGAGAGACAGAGAAAGAGAGAGAGAGAGCTGCTCAGGGAGCATGCAAACAGCTAACTCTTTGGGGTAGTCAGTCATTAGCCCCGCCTAGCTGATCACTCGGTGGGAATCTAATTCTGGTTGTTTAGCTGGAGTTGCCAAGGTGTCTACTGAGAGGAGGAAGGGTCCTTCAGTCACATCTTACATTCCAGCCTTTTATGTCATAAGGGAAAAAAGGGTGCCGTTCTCCACTTAACTTCTTCAGGATGATTAGGGTCGACGATGGGGGAATGCGGAATGACACAAGAGGCTAAAATGGGTTACACTGGCGAGTCTTCATCAGGATTAGGCAGCCATGCATATTTCCTGGTGGGAAGGTGAACAGAGATGACTCGGTGGCTGATGCTTGAGTGGTGTTGGGGTCCTAGCAACGTACAGTAGAAGGGCAAAAGCTGGCAGCAGTCCTCCCATGTAGGCAAGCAGAGGGACTGGAACTGAGAGAGTTTCTCCTCCATAAGAGACTGCTGACCAGGTGAGGAGGTAGACTTAACAGTCCTCGCCTTCCCTGCCCCCTGGTGGGATGAGGACAGGATAAATCTTTAGAGGCTTAGCTGCTGGTAACACTGTTTCAGACCTGAAAGGGTTAATGAAATGGGAGATTTGACACTTTGTAGGGTCTGGTCCAGGTAGAGATCAAAGACAACTCTGCAAAAGTCATAAACCGTGTTAAGGTTGAAGGACCCTGCAGGAGGCCATTAGGTTTCAAAGAGGTTGACCATTCAAATTCAATGAAAGTGCATCTGTGGCCTCAGATGAAAGCTGGATAGCCTTTCTATTTTCCTGAAATTTAAGGAATTAGACAACATACATTCAAGGGGATAAAGGTTCAAGAAAGATTGGCCCATGATGCAGGATATACAAATGAGGTGTGTAAAGGTTAGTTTTGAAAAATGATCCAACCTAAAAAAATCCCCTCTACAGAAGCATGTGTTTACATTTTAGTCATTGTCTTTGTTCCTGATTGAGACACATCCTAGCATTATATCCAATCTTGACGACCAGGAGAAACTGTTAAACTCAGAGTTACAGACACAAATGTACATTTACAATGGTTATTTGTTTAAGATATACGGCATAAGATTAGATACTCATCTTTTAAGACTCAGAGGCACACACGTAGAAGCTCAGCTCATTAGGATATCCTCACAGTCTACAGTCACATTGACAAAAAGTTAAAAGTAGGGGTGTTGCATTTTGAGAAACTAATGGCAGCGTCTCATTTCCCTTTGTTATGAGGAATCCCAGATCATCATATCCTGCAAAATTGCTGGCAGCTGATGAAGCAAACTAAATTGTTAAGAGGAAGAAGAGACTAATCCCGGTGAATGGGAGTGGTGGGGACAGAGGTCACATTACAAAAATACCCCAAGTGAAGGAAAGCTGTTCTTCAGGAGGAAGAAGACCACGGGAAGCATGAAGACCCGGCAGACGAACACACTATTATGTGCAGATTTTCCAGGTTTCTGAACAGAGTGTCCAGTCAATGACCCACATGGAGCTTGCACTTAGTACTCATTCTTTTTCAGAGAATGCTCTCCATCAAGCAAGAAAAATATGCAATTAGTGAATGATGTGTAAACGCAAACACTGGTCTCTATCTTGATGTGAGAATATTCATGGGCTGGAAAGCTGTCACAGCAATTAAAGGCTCAGGCTCACAACCCAAAAGACAAGAGAATAATTTTAGAATCCATGCCAACACCAGGCCTTTCGTAAGGTCCATTCTAAGGACCGGTTGTGAGCTGTAGAGTGATAGGGAACTGTCTCTCAGCAGTTTTTGTTTCTTATTGGTTCCTTCTGTGGCAAGACCCGCCCGCTGACCAACAAGGGAGGAGGGAGGAGAGAGAGTACAGGGAATCATCATGGCCGCAAGCTGGAGGAGAAGCAGAGGTTGCTAAGATCCACGTGGGAAGAGAAATGCCCAGGTCCTGGCCCCACGAACCCAGGAGGCAGCGTGACACACCCCCGCCATCCAAAGGATCTCATGAGTGAAATGAACTGAGAGACCTGCGCCCTGGGTGCAGGGGTTGCAAACTTTATTTGGGCGGCCGCCGGAAGTAGCAAACTGTCGCGGGCAAGCAGGGAGCGCGTCCACAGAGACTTTCTGACTTTGTAGATAAATAAATCATTCTAAATGGAAGATCAGTTTCTGTTTTATCCAGTTGGATTAACCAGATTCCACCCGCTAAGGCATGGAGAATTAATTTATGCAACATTTTGCGTAGTCAGCAGGATATCCAGCTGGCACAAATGGAAAAGTAGCTCAGTGGTCAAGAAAACAAACTGCGCTTACAGCAGACTGGCAGGAGGGAAGGCAGACAAACGGAACTCTGGCATGGCTGTTACAGTGAATCCTCAAGTGGCTAATTAATTTAATATTGCAAGCAATGTCTGGGGAAGGAATCCCAGGATAGGAGCCCTCTGGTGGCTAGCATGAGGTGGCACACTTATTGAACTCATGGGCTGAATATCAAGACTATGGAGCTAATCTAAAAACAACAGAGGGACTGAAGCAGACCTTGAAAACACTGCTGGATGGCAAAGAGCCAAGGCTCCAGCAGGTGATGGCTGAGGTAGCATGGCCTCTGCTATGTGTGATAAAAGATTTATATAAAGAGACTAAAGAGTTAAGAGAGAATTTAAAGCAAAAGACCTTTTCTGCATCAGCAACTGACCTCGCAAATCAATGAATAAAAAGGAAGAAAAAGCCCAGAGTATACCAGCTGACCACCCTCCCAAGAAAGCAGGCAGGAGGCAGGATAAACGGTTTTCAGCCCTAGAGCTGCTGGAAATAGGGAGGACATTCACACAAGCTGCAAAAGAGCCTGTCATCACCTGGTTCCTGAGGATATGGGACAGAGGGGCAGATGACATTGCAGTGCTGCAGAAGTGAGACAGCTGAGCCACATAACCACTCATCCCTCATTGAGATTTAAGCTGCATGACTTGGCACAATAGAAGGGAAAGCAGTCTCTGACGAACAGGCTTGTGCAGGCTACAGGAGACACTTGGTCATCACCAGTCGAGATCCCCATGAATTCCAAGATCTGGAGGATGAACCCAAAAAGAACAGGTGCTCTTAAGAGAACTGGGCATGAGGGAAGCAGTATACAGTAGACCTTTCACCTGACCAGACAGAGCTGTGTTCATTAGAGATCTTATGACAAATTTCATTGAACATGGACCTCGACATTGTTATAAAAGTTTATTGTCCTCAGTAGAACCCCTAGTGGGGCAGGGGCTTTACAAGGCTGGAGAGGCTTTGACAGGTTTAAACAATGTAGACCAACATGTGAAGTATGTCTGTAGAAAAACAGAGAGACCCAAAAGATATGTAAGAGAAACAAAACAAAAAGGTAGGTCTGCTTGGGTTACTCGCAAGCAAATGTGGAGAGACTTGTGTTTAGCCCAAGTTCCTAAAGAAAAGTTTGATAAAAAGCCAAATTCTGTGCTAAAGCAGCTCTGGGAGGCTTTGAGCCCAGATAAATGGGTCACAAAAGGTACCCAGTGGATGAGGCTTATCCCAGGGGTGGATACTAACCTCCCTAGTGTAGAAGGAGGACATTTCTCCCTTGTGACTGGCTGTTCGAAGGGTGGAGAAAATTTGCCTGGCCAGGGCCTCTCCCACCAGCCAGGTGTGAGAAATGGAGAGACCACAGGTGTGGCTAGGGTCAGGAATTAGATCCAGGATCTCCCTGGCCCTATGAATCAACAGGTACAACAGGGGCAAGGAAATCTATATTCTTCCTGGGCCCTATGTAGGATCAGGAAGTTTGGGCCAACCTCAAGGAGGCTGGCAAGGACATAAAGATACATAGAGGCTCCTTGTGATGACTCTGGGATACTAAATGGGTTTCTGACAATAACTAAAGACAGTAAAGAACTGGATAATTTTCCATGCTATGTTAGACCTTGTATGTGTATATAATGTTAACTTTGAGTGTTTTACAAACATTAAACCAGGTTGAGAGGTGTCAAGTAAAGAACAAGAATACAATGTAACTCATACAAAGTACCAGGCATGGGTTTACCCTCCCTGTGAGTTGTTGGCCAATGGGGACTTGAAGGTCCCCTCTATCAAACAAGAGGCAGTTGCCCCATTATAGTGCTGGTCGTGCACTGAAAAGGGATGGTAAGGCCCCATTACTGAAAATGTGACATGACTTGAGCACGGAGAAAGAGGTCTAGCTGGGACTGAGCTAAAGACTCCCTACAAATGGATGGCTGGCCTTCATTGTGCTAGAGGGCGCTACACAGACCGCCATGGGAGGATGGTCCTGAAAGAGCTACAGATCTTGCATGCTTTACTGTCAGATGACATGCAGGGGTGTTGGAGGCTCATCTGAGAAGTGCAACCCCAGCCTATTCATGATTGGCTTTAAAGCCCACTCTTTAGGGACGGAACACACGCCTTTATGGAAAGGAAAGGAGGTTGACTCCGAAAAGTGTTAAAGGAAGTTATAGACCCCAGCAGAGAAACTACTGTGATTGTTTGTGAGGTGGATATAACTGTCTAAACAGTTGTGTTTATGAGGGTCTATGTGAAGGTTACTGTTTTCCTTTATGGTTGTTGCTATATTGTTATATCTTGTTTGTTTTCCAGAGAGAAGGGGTGGATTGTAGAGTGATAGGGAACTGTCTCTCAGCAGTTTTTGTTTCTTATTGGTTCATTCTGTGGCAAGTCCCGCCCTCTGACCAATAAGGGAGGAGGGAGGGGAGAGAGTACAGGGAATCTTCATGGCCGCGAGCTGGGGGAGAAGCGGAGGTTGCTAAGATCCACATGGGAAGAGAAACACCTGGGTCCCGGGTGAACCAAAGCTGGGGTGAAAAGACCCTGACCAATTGCACTGCCAGTAGGCGGTGCAGAGAACTCCATACTGTATCTTCAGTGAGTCTACACCCCCAAGGGTGGTGGCTTTGTGATGATGCAGCCACCTCAGAGTTGTTCCTGCTCTTATATAAATAATCCAAATAAATTCACTGGTTCACCCAGCAGCAATTGGAAGAATGGTTACTTTGCATTTCAAGTTAGATCCCCAAGGTATTTCCTCAAGAAAAGTGTCACATGACACTAGTGGAACTCAATCTGTTCCTTACAGACACTTTGACATGACTACCTATGAAACCACCTGCATTTAAATCTCTACCTCAATACCTGATTTCCAGAGCGGTGGTCTTACATATTATCTTAAAAATGAAAATTTATTCTGCTGGCAAGGAGCTTCTTACCAGCTAACTTTTCCTAAAGAGAACCGAGGAAGCCAGTCTGAAAGAATTTTGCAAAAGAGGATGTGTATTGAGTCTCCTGAAGCAATATTGTGAAAGAAATCATAATCACAGAAAGGCCAGAAATGTCAACAAAGACCCGTGTGCAGCTAGATGCTGAAGTGAGTGGGGCCTGTAAAAGAAAAGCCCTGGTAGGGTGAGCAGAGAGTGCAAAGCTGAGCCATAACAGGGAGCCTTGATCCTTTCTCATAAAGCAAGAAGACCATCATGCTGAGAATGTCCAGAAGGTCCAGAAAAAATCTGTCATTCTCAAATCAGAATCTACTTGGAGAAGAAAACCAAGACTCTCTGTAGAAAAATACGTTTCATGTCAATCAATTATGAACATCTAACTGAAGAAAGGCTACTAGTTTTGAAATTCTGAGAATTTTGGAAAAGGTTGTGGTAAAATAATTTAATCTTTATTGTTGAGGGCTATCCTAGGATTGACAAAGTGGAAACAATATTAAGTATGATTATTTAAATACTTGCATAAAAACATCCAAGAGTATGTGTATGTATGTACACTGTCATTCAAAAGATAGCGCTTCCTTTGCTTGGGTTGTGGGGATTTTCATGAACTCGCAGAGCCCTCTATTGATTTCTGTTACTCTTCTCCTTGATTTCTTGGTCTAAGGAAAAGCAGTGATTGTTTGAGAAACAGAAAGAAACCAGAGATAATCAAAGTACAACCCATGAGAACTGCTTTCCACTTTCACAAAATGTTTCCTAAATGCTGATGGCAAAGAGGTGCAAGCATCCTTCATCTACACAGCAGTGACTGTGGAATGGAACTGCAGACTTTCTTCCAGTGATTGCATTTCCCAGCCACTGTAAACATCAGAGCTTCTGAAATGTGAAGTTTGTTTGTCCAGAAATGGCTAAATAGTAAACAGGAGCCCTCACTGACTGTGGGAACCACATCATTCGAGATCTGAGTCTCCCTAGTCCTTGCCACTGGTTCACATCTACATTTTATTCTGAGTTCATATCTCTGCTTATTGCACACATGGCAAGAGCCCAGAGTCAAAGCACAGTTACTGGAATACATGTAACACGCAAATGATAGGTCATGTCTGTGTCATTGAAAAGATTTTCTTTAAATAACAACAGAATACTTTTTATGACTCAAGACTAAAATATTTTTAAAAATCATTGTACATTTAAAACCTATTCACATATACCTCTGGTAATATTAATTTCTGCATACTGTGTGTATTTTATTTGTTAGAATAATGATAATATTATTAATCCATGGGAATCTCAACTTTGCGTTGACTGCTTTTGCGCTTAAGTATGAATTTCACAGGGAAAATATATAGAATTACATAAAAGAAGTAACCAAGACACAGAAATGCAAATATTTCATGCTTTGTCTCACAACAGGGCATTAACTTTGCAATGCTATATATGCATATATCAATTTGAAAATCGTAAGAAAACAGGAGACAGATAAAGGGTTATGGAGGTGTGGTAGGGATGCTCATGGGAGGATTTGCAAAATGAATTTATATAGCAGGGAAAAGGGGACTAATAGAGTAGGAAGAATTAAATGGAATGGGGAACTCTGATGGCATGGCAGGGGATTAGATATGAGTCTGGGTAAGAAAAACTAAATACATTTAGAAAAAAATACTGTAAGCTTGTGCTATAGAAGCTTCTTTTTAGTGGAATTATATTTTGTTTTTGTGTGTTTAATACAATAAAATTTTTGTATAGTTAGATTTGTCTTGCCTCCTACTACTGTATTTCATGCTTTCTATATGTTAAGGCCTATCTGGTCAATATTTTGCATTCAGATGTCCCTTGGGGTAGGTTCATCCACTGGAGTCTAGTCAGCCTCTCTAATTTCACTTCCTTAATGAAGATCAGGCCAGTAGTAATCAGTTGCAAATAGTTCCTCAGCTAATGTTGGGGTCCAGTGCCCATTTTCCTAATTCTATGCTGGTTTCCTAATTCTAGTCAGATTCAGACAGCATGGGTCTTGTCAAGCTTCCACTGTTGCCAGAAGTATATTCATATATACCATTAAAAGTTATTGAAAGGAGTTATCAGATAACAAGGGGACATTGAACATATTTGACACCATACCTTAAGCAAATAAAAGCTGCTTGCTATGAAGAGACTCCCTGCTTTGAATATATTGACCCACAGTCCCACAGATCCTCAAACAATACTGATTGTTGCCCTTCAGCTTGGTTACACACAATTCGTCATGGCAAGTTCATATTGCTGAGCATACTATACACACAAGCTATGAAACAATCCAGGGAATATGAAGCTAGTGCTCACTTCAAACCTCATTTCTAGTGGCTAGGTTTCATAGTTCTGGAGAGTGCTGTGTATGTGACCAGAGGTCAAGATTAAACATAACTTTATCCAGCTGTGAATCCTGAAATCTCTACCAACTGTCCTTATATGATATGCCAACTGCTGAAATGTTACCACAAATATTATGGGAGCAATAAACCACTTTATAATTGGACTAAAGCTTTCATTCATAGGATGATATCGTACCTAACACTGATATCAACTCTAGAAGCCAGTCTTGACAAAGTACAAGATATAGAAACTATTCCTAGCTTTCTGCTACATTGATATATACTATAATTCAATCTTAATCACTTCTTGTCATGACTTTTTGACATACAAAGTGATAACTGAATGATTAAACTTTCACCACAGAATCTTCATTATGTAGCAGATTGTGACTGTCACAAATACAGCTGTCTAATGTGCAGAGAACAAGAGGCTTCAGTTTTCTTATCCCTGAATATGACACCTAAATACAAATCCTCATTTCCAAATATTAAGATTTATCTCTTTTTGAGACAATTTAATTAGGAGGATTCTATAATGGTTAATAGATTTACTGTTCATTTTCTTCAAGATTTGTGAGGATTCATATGTCACTACTGAAATGTGATACATCCATAGGAAACTGTTCGTAAAGAAGATAGACTTCAATCTTTAAATTTCATTAGGATCTGTGATCTTGACATCTAGCAAAGTGAAAAATGTGAAGTGTCTATTAATTACCAATTTCATGGAATGAAATATACTTGAAATAGTAACACACATTATTTTCCTGGAACATGAAAAATTAATACAATGAATAAAAATCTTTATTTTCTTAAGTGTAAAGGTAAACGGCATTATTTTTTTGGAAATCATTCCAAAATACCTGTTTAATGATTCTATGTAGTCAGTCACCAAAGCAAATTTTGAGAATTTTAAAAATGCATTTACATGAGCTGCCCTGTGTTAAATACATACTGACGATAATTTGTTTCTGATCTAGATATGAGTCAGTGTATTAAGTGTCCAGATGATCCATATGCCAGCATAGAGCAAATCTACTGCCTTGACAAAGTTGTCCCCTTTCTGTCTTATGAAGATCCTTTGCGAATGGCACTAGCTTGCTTGGCTATATGCTTCTCTGCCTTCACATGAATTGTTCTTGAGGTTTTTGTTAAGCACCATGACACTCCCATCGTGAAGGCCAATAACCACACTCTCAACTATGTTCTTATTTCTGTCAATTTTTGTTTCCTCTCTGCCTTGCTTTCCATTGGCTACCTCAACCTAGACACATGCATCTTGCAGCAGACCACATTTAGAGCTGTTTTCACTGTTTCTGTTTCTACTGTTTTGGCCAAAACTATTACAGTGCTTCTGGCCTTCAGTGCTCCTGGAAGAAGAATCAGGTGGTTGATGGTACAGGGGCACCAAACTTCATCATACCTTTCTGTACCCTAGTCCAACTTATGACCTGTGGAATCTGGCTAGAATCCACACCACCCTTTATTGATACAGATATGAGCTCTGAACCTGGCCACTCTTTGTAATAAGGGCTCAGTCACTGCCTTTTACTCTAGCCTTGGATTCTCAGTATGCTTGCCCTAGGGAGCTACTCTGTTGCTTTCAAGGCCAGGAATCTGCCTGACACCTTCAACGAAACCAAGTTCCTGACATTCAGCATGCTGGTGTTCTGCACTGTCTGGATCATCTTCCTTCCCGTCTACCAAAGCACCAAAGGCAAGGTCATGGTGGCTCTGGATGTCTTCTCTATGTTGGCCTCCAGTGCAGGAATTCTTGTCTGTATCTTTGTACCCAAGTTCTTCACTATTTTGTTCAGACCTGAAAGGAATATGCAACAAAACTGTGGGACTAAAACACATTTTTAACCTAATACTATTTCTTGAAATTTAAATGTTGCATATATTGCAGATCACTACAGGGACAGAAAGTCACACCAAAATATGTTCCGTGGAAATATTAGTTTTGTTCAGTAGACCAGTCATGTTTATTTTCAGCTATAATGATGTAGTCTAAACAATCATCCCACAGATTTTCAAATTTAACTTCTTTCTCAATTTTTGTTTGCTGCTGTATGATTACCATTGCATAGGGATAATGGTGATTGTATTTTTAAAACTGTCTCTATCTTTTCTCCTTTGTATAATTTTTTCATTTGTACATTGGATCCTCTGAAAAAATTAGCATTTCTTTTAAAAATGCTTTTATTCCTAGTGAACATTAATGCATTTAATTCCTTACACACATGATCAAGCAACACATCTTGAGTTCATGATTTACAAGTTTACAATTTCTTGGGTCTTTTTGAGACAGGGTCTGCGTGTAATCCCAACTGACCTGAAACTTGCTATGTAGACCAGGTTTGCCTTGACTTCACCAGTGATTCATATCTGTGACTCTCACAATGTGCTTTAACAGTGAGCTGTGTTTTCCATGGCTAAAATTTCATTCATTTTTCAACTTATGAAGGATGGAGTCAGCAGAGAAAATTTAAAAAACAGAAACTGCTACAAATAGGTGCTGGACAACATTGCCTGAGTTTTTTATCACACACAGGATATAGGATGGAAATTCATAAATGACATCATCATTCACCAAAGGTGGAGACAAAGTGGTTGAAATTATGTGAGTGAAAAAAATAATATGATGCTCATCAATGCCATCTTGGAACATTTAGAAGACAGTAAACTTACAAGACAGAAATAGAAATTCTTTGATTAGAAAGCTGGCTTGGTGAATAAAGGATCTTTCTATCATGCCCGATAACCTGATTGTGATCTCTGAGACTCCCCTGGTAGAGGGAGTGAACTGACATCTGCAAGGTTTCCTCTGATCTCCACGTGGGTGCCATGGCATATGCACCCCTCACACATACACACATGTTCATACAAATCTATGATTAGTTAAATTTTAATAATAAATTAAACATCTACATAGTTTAAAAGTATGATTTTGATTAAAATAAAGTGTTCAAGGATACTTAAGCATGGAAAAGAAGTGGAAGGAACTCATGACTTACATTTTCAAAGTCTCTAAGGTCATTCTCCTTAGCTTATATTCTACCCTTTTTATTGGGTATAATAATTGGTTTGGGCATATATACATACACATATACAACACAAATAATATACATATACATATATACATATATATGCACATACAAACGTGTGTACACATGTGAGTGCATGTATTTATAAAACCTTATGTTCTTTCTCTGGTGAACCTGCACACTAATCTGTTATTGATTACCCTTCTGAAGCTTTTGTTGGATTTTCTTATTTTGCACATATACACTCATTACACATCATTGTATTTCTAAGAGCTCCTCATTGAGAGCCTCATGCTGCAAATGGGACACTACTGTCAACACTTCAGTGTAATGTGCATCATCACGAATAGACAGTTTGCTGTATAATATCTTCTCTTGGGCATGTTAAGATTCTTTCAATGATGCACTGAAAAAACACTCACAAAAGTTACTTAACATAGAAAGAGTTGATTATGGGACACTCTCCATTGTCCCATGTTCATACTGATGGAGAAAATGTAGCAGGAGTTTGAAGTAGCCAATCATAATGCATCTGCAATTGAGTAACACAATGCAATGAACGCTAAACCAAGCACATTCTCTCCATTTTACAACCCAGGATGTTAACTCATCCCCGCAGACTGGATGTATTTCCATTGTACAATTGTACATCAATAAATTTAGGTGAAAAACTATGACAGTGGGCTTCTTATCAGCACTTCCTCTATCACTAGGTATTTTTGTATGTGTTTACCAGGAGGAGTCGTAGCACAAGACACATTTCAACCCTAAAAATAACAGAAAGGTGAAGAAGGGAAAAGCTTTTCCATTTTAATAAATGCACATTTAAGATATTTGTATATATTGACCTTAACTCTGGGGAATCTGGTTTGTGTAGAAAGGCCAAGAATGACATATTCTCAGGGCATGTTACGGCACACGTTTAATTGCTGCACACTGGAGTTAGAAGTGAGCATATTTATTTGAGGTGAAGGAAAGCGGTTTCTATATTGTGAATTCTATATCAACCAGGGATGCCAGAGGTGCATATGGAGACACTGATTTTTCAAAGAAAAGGAAAATGAAAGCTCTGTCAAGAATTTTAATATTAATTTTCCTAAACACATGTGTCAAAATGAATAGAAATAGAAAAATAGATGAAAATTTTGTGATACCTACAAATCCCAGAATATCAGTTTCCTAAGCAGATAACATTAAAAAAGCATACCACACTGAAATATATTTCACCGAGCCAGATGTTGATTATAATAATGGAGTTATTTATGCATGACAGAGAATGTAATCATCCCATAAACAGCACCCATCAAACCTTAGGAAAAATGTTACTCCTTTCACTACTACCTTTTCTATATTTCAATAACATACCTAATTTTGTCATCACTGAGTCAAAATAAATAGCATTGGACATATCTTGCTTTTTTTTTTCCTTCTCTGAGTGACCAGGACAAAATCACAAAATACAATTTTTATTATTGTGTTCCTATTTTCCCAAATAATAAAATGTGTAACCTTTTGTACATGTTTGGATCTCATGGGATATGGCGTATAAATCAACATTTTCATGTGTGTGTATGTGTGTGTGTTTCACAAATTTTAAATACTGGGAAATCCTACCATATTGTCACAAGATAACATCCATCTGAAATGATTGATTTCTTACTTAGTGCCCATTAACATGCAAATAGAAAGTAGAAGAGTGATGACAGTGATTTTTGTAAAACTGTAACATGGCAATGTTCCTCCCCAACATGAATGATGATATCATGAAAGGTTCACCACAGAGGATTCTCACTGCAGGTAAATTCACTTTTCCACTTGTCATTGCAAAAGTACATGTCTAACCTCAGTGAAAGATACTTTATTCTGCAAGCAAATGTGAATAACCACGGCCAAGACATACAATCAGGTTACCCCAAAATTCAATTTCAAATGTGTAAGAAGTTTCAGCAAAGGTTGATAGTAACAGAACTGTCGGGAGCCATTTGCCTGCCTTGAACTTTGCCCTAGTTAGGGATCAAGCAGGGATCAGTCTTGCTGTTCCAAGAAGTGCTGTGGGATTAGGGCATTTTGCTATGTAAGTGATTTATTCACCTGAGAGAGAGATTATCTTAGGCTGACAGCTGAAGATCCTGTAAACCCAAGGCTGAAGATCTTGTAAATTCTTGTAAGAAGGTCTGATTTAATCACCAGGAGGAAAGCTTATCTTAAATCCTAGGCTTAGCACCTTTTGTTAAGTAGATGTGGGTCTTTTGAATAATCCCGCATATGTAAATGATGGTTGTATTGTTCCTATAAATACATTGAGCAAAATAAAGTCTAGGTCTCAGTATTGACTGAGAGCCCTCCCGAGTCTGTCCTCTCTCTCTCTCTCTCTTTCTCTCCCTCTCTCTGTCTCTCTCTCTCTATTTCTCAATCCTCATTCCCCACCTCAGGTACAGTTCGATTTCTGCCAGCGGGCTCCGGCACAGAGCAAAGAAAATATACATAAATCAAGACACTTTTCAAATACACTGTTAGATCTATTAAGTAGCCTGGTAAGAACCAAAAAGAAATATCAGTTATACGCAGAAGATGCTATGTGCTGTTACTCAGCTTTTTGGTTTGTAGAAGCTGGTATTTGCTAAATTTATATATTCAAAAAGGTATTTATCTTCTGGTCACAGGATGCTACAGTCAGAAACAGAGAAGGGCCATTTAAGCATTAAAGACAACACAAGATAAATGTAATCAAGCTTTGGAGCTACAAAATTCCATACTACTCACTATAACTGAAGTTCAGTGATTTGATCAGCCTTTGAAAAAGTGTCAGTTTCCAGAACATTTGGGGAGGGTGTGTCATGTATTTATTTAATTCAGGAATTCTATCCAGAGACTCAAAGGGTGCAAGTTTGGTCAGTTAATATATCTCTCAAATCGTATCAGTGAAGCTTTCTTATGCAACAGAAGGTGATTATTTAATTTTAAGAATAAACCTAGTATACACAAATATATATTTGTACATATCTATTTTTGAAAATTTACTCTAGCCTTAGAAACTGTATATTTAATAGTTTTATATTAAGAATTGTTCAAAGAGTAGACATGATGGTTTTGTTATATCTGACAATAATAAAAACTAAAATTTTACTTACACATTTTGTTTAATGAATTTATCACATGATTTTAATGTATGCTATTTTGTATAAACAATGACAATTCTAAGATTTTGTGATACACTTAATAAACCCAAAGCTAACATTTTAATAGGATGATACACGTTTATCATACATAGGATGATACTCAAGTTTCTAAGGGAGTATGTACTTATCGGGACATTTAATACATCGACACAAAACTCATATAAATATACCTGCACATGTTCCTTATTTTTTAACTCATTTTTTAATTCATGGAAATTTTTGTAATTTCCATACAATACATTATGATGGTTTTTAGATAACCTCCCTTATTGTCACAGTCCCCGACTACTGCCTCCCCAATTTAATGTACTATATATATATATATATATATATATATATATATATATATATATATATATATAGTACATTATTGTTATGGGTTAGTGTTATGGTTAGTTATAGTGTTCACTTTAGGGGTAGGGTTAATTTTAAGTTTAGGAATATTTTTAGGGTTAGGATGAGGACTAGCTTTAAGGTTATGATTAGGGTTAGGGTTTGGGTTAGGGTTTTGGTTTGTGTTAAGTTTAGCATTCGGTTTTTGTTAGGTTTCATATTAGAGTTGGTATAGAGTTGAGTTCAGTGTGAGAATTAGAGTTTGTTAAGTCAATTTGTGGGATTAAGTTTAGTGTTAGGGTTTAGGATTTAGGATTTAGTTTAGGGAAGGGCAGGGTAGGTTTAGGATTTTCATATTGTTTTGTTTACTGTTATTGTGAGGGTTAGGGTAAGGGTTATGGTTAGGTTTTTGGTTAGGGTTAGGCTTAGGGTTAGAGTTAGAGTTAGGGTTAGGATATGGGATAGAGTAGGGTAGGATTTGGGTTAATGTTAGGTTATGTTTAGCCTTAGAGTTAGCTTTAGGGTAAGGATTGTGTTAGGTTTAGTTATAGATTACAATTTGTTATGGCTATGATTAGAATTAGGCTTTTTCTTAGGGTTAGGGGTAAGGTTAGGGTTATGTTTAAGATTATATATTAGGGTTATGATTAGGCTTAATTTCAAGGTTAGGATTAGGTTTAAGGTTGGGTTTAATGTTTGGATTAGGAATAGAGTTAGGGTTAGCATATGTTTAGAGTCAATTTTAGGAGTAGAGTTTGTTATGACTATCTTTAGGATTATGTTAGTCCCAAATTTCAGGGCAGGGTTATCGTAGGTTTATGTTTAGGGTTAGGGTTTGGGTTACTTTTAGTATAGGGTTAGAGTTAGTATTACTATTAGAGTTTGTTAGGGTTTGATTGGAATTAGGGTTTGGGTTAGGGTTAGGGTTGTGTTAGGGTAAGGGTTAGGGTCAGGGTAAGCATTGCATAAGGGTACTGTAGGATAAGAATTTTTTGGGCTATGATTGCAATTACGGTGAGTTTTAGAATTAAGGTTATGGTTAATGTTATGGTTAGCTTTAGTGTTAAGGGTAAGGGTAGGGTTAGATTTAAGTTTAGGAACAGTTTCTGGGTAAGGATGAGGGTTAAGTTTAGGGTTAGAGTTAGGGTTAGTTTTAGGGTTATGGTTAGTGTTAAGTTTAGCATTGTGTTTTTGTTTAGGTTTCAGGTTAATGTTAGGGTGAGCATTAGGGTAAGGGTTGTGCTTGGGTTAGTGATAGGATTACAATTTGTTAGGGCTATGATTAGAATTATTGTTAGTTTAGGATTATGGATAGGGCTAGGGTTAGGTTTAAGATTTGGATTAGGATTATTGTTAGGGTTAGTGTTCATGTTAGAATTATACTTAGGATTAGTTCTAAGTTTAGTAATATGCTTAGGGTTAAGTTTCATGTTAGGGTTAGTATTAGAGTTAGGTTTACAATAGTTTTAGGGTCAATGTTAGAAGTAGAGTTTGTTAAGGTTATGATTAGTATTAGGTTTAGTCTTCAGGTTAGGGATAAGGTTACGTTTAAGACTATGGTTAGGGTTAGGGTTAGGGTTACATTTAGTGTAGGGTTATGTTTATTATTACTTTGAGAGTTTGATAGGGTTATGATTGGGATTAGAGTGTGTGTTAAGGTTAGAGTTAGGGTTAGGGTTAGTTAAAAGTTAAGGTCAGGGTAAGGGTTTTGTTAGTTTTAGTGTTGGGATTAGAGATTTTAGGGTTATGATTGGAATTAGAGTGAGTTTTAAGATTCAGGTTAGGGTTAGAGTTACGATTAGTGTTAATGTTAAGATTAGGGGTAGGGTTTGTTTTAAGTTTAGGATCAGGTTAAGGTTACAATGAGAGTTAGGATTAAGGTTAGGGTTATGGTTAGTAGAAAGTTTAGCATTAGGTTTTTGGTTAGGTTTCATGTCAAGGTAGGTAGAGGTAAGGTTAGTGTGAGGATTAGAATTTTTTAAGGAAATGTGTGGTTTTATGTTGGGTTAGGGTTTAGGATAGGGTTAGTTTTATGGTGAGGTTTAGCGCAGGGTTAGGGTAAAGTTAGGGTTAGTGTATACTTAGGGTTAGTTTTAGCATAGAGTTTTATAGGGATATGATTGGGATTAGGGTTAGAGTTATGGTTATTGTTAGGATTAAATTAAGATTTAGTGTTATGGAAGGGTTATGGTTAGTGCCACGATAAGAATTTGTTAGGACTCTGATTGGCGTTTGGGTTAGTGTTAGGATTAAGTTCAGTAATATTTTTAGGGTCAGGGTTAGTGTTAGAATTAGCATTTTTTACATATATGATTAGGATTAAAGTTATGGTTAAGATTAGGATTAGGATTCCTTCTTTTAAGCCTTTGATTGGAATTATGGTTAGTGTTAGTGTTAGGGTTATGATTAGAGTTATTTGACATTTAGGATTAGGTTTAAGGTTAGGGTTGATGTTAGAATTGTTGTTAGGGTTAGAGTTAGTGTACGATTCAGTTTAGTATTTGAATTAGAGTTTGCTAAGTATATGATTGTGATTTAAGTTAGATTTACTGTTAGGGTTAGGATTACGGTTAGGGTTAAGGATATGGTAGGGCTCTGGCTAGTGTTAGTATTAGAGTTTATTAGGACTATGATATGGGTTTCGGTTAATGTAGCATTAGGATTAATTTTAAGATTAGAGTGTGTTAGCAGTACGATTGGGGTTAGGGTTATTTTTATGTTTAGAGTTAATTTTATTATTAGGGTAAGAATAGGGTTAGGTTTATTGTTAGAATGAGAGATGTTAGGGTTTTAATCACATTAGTATTAGGTTTAGGTTTACATTAAGGTTTAAGGTTAGGATTAGAGTAAGATAAGGATTATGGTAGTGTTACGTTTAGGGGTATGGTTAGAATTAGGTTTAGGGTTAGGATTAGAGTTAAGGTTAGGGTATGGCATAGGGTTAGGGTAGTATTAGGTTAACTGTTATGTTAGGGTTAGGGTAAGGGTAAGGTTTAGCAAAATGCAGTGTTAGAGTTAGTGATACGATTACAATTTTGTTATCCTAACTCAACAGTGGTTGGCGACTTCAGTACCCACACTCAATTTCAGAGAAACAGTACTCTAGAACTGTAAAACAGGTTATCCCAACACAGCAGTGGTGGGCCACTTTAGTACCCACACCGAATTCAGTAAAACAGTACCCTAGTATTATCAAACAGGTGAATCCCAAGTCAGTAGTATCAGGCAACTTCAGTATCTGAACCCAATTTCACAAAAACTGTACCCTTCGAATATAAAAGTGGTGAACCCCAAGTCAGAAGGAGGGCACACTTTAGTAACTGCCCCTAACTTGAAAAAACAGCATCTGAAAACTGTAAAACAGGTGAACCCCAACACAGCAATGGCGTGCCAATTCAGTCCTTTACCCGATTACAGAAAAACAGGTGAATCCCTACTCAGCAGTAGCGAGCAGTTTCAGTACCGCACACAATTTCTTAAACAGTACCCCAGGAGTATAGAACAGGTGAACCCCAACTCAGCAGTAGTTGGCAACTTCAGTACCCACCCCGAATTTCAGAAAAAACAGTACCTGAGGTCTGTAAAACAGGTTATTCCAACACAACAGGGGAGAGTGACTTCAGTACTCGCACTCAATTTCAGATAAACAATACCTGAGGTCTATATAGCAGGTGAACCCCAAATAAGCACTCGAGGGTGACTTTGGTACCCTCACCCAATTTCAGCAAAACAGTACCTGAGCACTATAAAATAGATGAACCCCAACTCAGCAGTAATGGGTGACTTCAGTACTCACACACAATTTCAAAAATCAGTAGCCAAGGACTGTAAAACAGATGATAACCAACTCACAAAAGACTGCTGACTTCAGTACCCACACGCAGTACTCGAGAACACTATGTCCCTTTAACCTACATTGTAATCAGTTGCTCCTGCTCACTTGTTGAGTTCACTCATATAAAAGAAGTAGGTTATGAAGATGATTTAGCTTCATGGTGCATAATGCGTGGGCTTTGTTTCATTGCCCCCCATTTGAGAACATGTACTAGTAAAAAAAAAAAAAAAAAAAAAAGGGACATTTTTCCTCCATTTGACTTTTGAAATTAAGAGGCTTTCTTGGAATGTGTGTCAGAAAGAGGAATTATATATCTTGGCACTTCTGTTCTAAATCAAAACATTAGTGTGCAACTCAAATTTCAGTACATTTTGAGTACATAAGCAAACACACATGAAACTGCAACAGTTTGTGTGCTAAGATTGATCCTTAAGGAAAACACTTGTTTGGACTTAGTGGAGCAGGTTTTGCACCTATGTTTGTATTGCATATCTTTGTGGATGAACTAGGGCAAAGCACAATGCCTGCTTTTCCTGGGATATTTGACTTGTAACAAGGAATGTCGATTTTCTTCCCATCTGGGTTTTGTCTTATTTTCCACCGGTTTGTACTTAGGTAAAAGCCAGTTCAGCCTTTAACCGAATGTCCCTTTAACGTACATGGTAATCAATTACTGCACTTTTCACTTTTTGAGTTCGCTCAGATACAAGGTGTTGGTTATGAAGATGATTTATCTTCCATCTCCTATAATGTATGAGCTGTGTTTCATTGGCTCCCATTTGAGAATGTGTACTGATAAAAACCCATTACATTTTTCCTGTATTTGACAGTTCTAATTCAGTGGCTTCCTTGGAATCTGTGTCAGAAAGAGGAATTATATTTCCTTGAATCTCTGTTTTGAATCAAACATCAATATGCATCTCAAATTTATGTACATTATGAGTACATACAGAAAATATACAGGAAACCTGCAGTGTTTGTGTGCTAAGATTGATCCTAAAAAGAAACCCTTTTATGGACATAGTGGAGCAGCTTTCACACCTTTGTTTGTACTAGATATCTCTGCTGATGAACTATGGCAATGCACGATGCCTGTTTTTCATGAGAATTTTGATGTGTTACAAGGAATGTGGATTTTCATTTTTAATGCATTTTGTCGTTTATTCCCCAGTTTTGTACTTTTGTAAGAAACATTTCAGACTTTTAACACTATTTCCTTTTAATCCAAATGATAATCGTTACTCCATTTTTCAGATGTTGAGTACACTCCTATAAAAGATGTAGGTTATGTAGGTCATTTAGCTTCAATTACACACAATGGGTGAGGTGTGTTTCATTGCCCCATTTGAGAATATTTACCAGTAAAAACGCCGGGCATTTTTCCTGCATTTGACTGTTGGAATTCACTGACTTCCTAGGAATGTGTAACACAAATAACAGGACATTCTGAGTACATACAGCAAATATACATGAAACCTGCAAACAGTGCTTTTGTGCTAAGATTGATCCTTAAGTTAAACCCTTGTTTGGACTTAGTGGAGCATGTTTTGCACATTTGATTGTATTAGATTTCTCTGTTGATGAACTAGGGCAAAGCACAATGGCTGTTCTCCATGAGAAATTTGATTTTTACATGGAATGTGGATTTTCATTTTTTTCCGTGTTTTTTCTTATGGTCCCCAGTTTTGTACTTATGTAAAAATCAATTCAGACTCTTAACACTATTTCCCTTTAACCTACATGATAATCGTTACTCCACTTGTAGATTGATAGGGAACTATCTCTCTTCAGTTTTTGTTTCTTATTGGTTCATTCTGTGGCAAGTCCGGCCCTCTGACCAATAAGGGAGGAGGAAGGCGTGAGAGTAAGAAGAAGCAACATGGCCACAAGCTGGGGAGAGAAGCAGAGATTGCTAATATCTACACGGGAAGAAAAACGCCCCAGTCCCAGACCCATGCGGAAGGCCACAACGCAGGAGGCCATGTCCCAAGTCCCAGCGGTCCTAAGAAAAATGTGAGTGGAAGCGAGAGGTGGGCTGGGACCAGACCTAGCCCCGAGACAAAGGGCTTTGAGCCCTGAGCGGAGGCTCGCACGCCACCCCCATAGCGGCTCCAGGCTGGTGGATAGCTGGTAAAAATGACTTTATGGCTCACCTGAAATAAATCAATTCTTAAAAAGGAACATTTTTTATTCAGTCAGTCGGCTCAGACCTAGAGGGCAGGGTGTGGCTAAATGCCGAGACCCGCCATGAGAAAATTCATGCAACACCACTTTTCACTTTTTGAGATATCTCATATAAAAGATGTAAGTTATGAAGATGATTAAGCTTCCGTATCACACAATGTGTGACCTGTGTTTCATCGTCGGATGTTTGAGAACCTGCATGGGTAAAAATGCGAGATATTTTTTTCTGCATTTAACCGTTGGAATTCAGTGGCTTCCTTGGAATGTGTGTCAGAAAGAGGAATTATATTTCCTTGATCCTCTGTTCTGAATGAAACATTAGTGTGCATCTCAAATTTCTATATATTCTGAGTACATACAGCAAATATACAGGAAACTTGCAAACAGTGTTTGTGTGCTAAGATTGACTCTTAAGTTAAACCCTTGTTTGGACGTAGTGGAGCAGGTTTCCCATCTTTCTTTGTATTAAAAATCTCTCTTGATGAACAAGGGCAATGCAAAATGTCTGTTCTTCAAGAGAAATTTTGGTTGTATCCAGGTTTTGTCTTATTTTCCCCATTTTTGTATGTAGATAAAAAATCTTGTAGACTTTTAACACTATTTCCCATTAATGTATATGGTAATCAGATACTGCACTTTTCACTTGTTGAGTTCGCTCATATAAAAGTTGTAGATTATAAACATGACTTAGCTTCAGTGTCACACAATGTGTGAACTGTGTTTCATTGCCCAACATATGAGAACACGCACCAGAAAATCGAGGGACATTTTTCCTGCAATGACCATTGGAATTCAGAGACTTCCTTGGAATGTGTGTCAGAAAGAGGTATTATATATCCTTGAACCTCTGTTTTGAATCAAACATTAGTGTGCATCTCAAATTTCTGTACATTCTGAGTACATAAAGCAAAAATACATGAAAACTGCAAACAGTGTTTGTGTGTTAGGATTGATACTCAAGGAAAACCCTTGTTGGACTTAGTGGAACCGGTTTCGATCCTTTGTTTGTATTAGGTATCTCTGTTGATGAAGTAGGGCAAAGCATAATGCCTGTTCTTCATGAGAAATTTGGCTTGTCGTAAGGAATGTGGATTTTCATTATTTTTTCCTTATAAGATATTTCTTATCTTCCCTAGTTTGTACTTAGGTAAAAATAAGTTCAGACATTTAACACTATTTCCCTTTAACCTACATGGTAATCAGTTTACTCCACTTTTCATTTTTTGAGTTAACTCGTATAAAATTTGTAGATTATTAGATTAATTTGCTTCAGTGTCACACAATGCGTGAGCTATGTTGCATTGCCCCCCATTTGAGAACAAGTACCAGTAAGATTTGGGACACTTTTTCTGTATTTGATAGTTGCAGTTCAGCGGCGTCCTTGAAATGTCTGTCAGAAAGAGGAATTATATTGCCTTGAAACTCTGTTCTGAATCACAGTATTGTGCATCTCAAAATTCTGTACATTCCTAGTGCACATATAAAATATACATGAAACCAGAAAACAGTAAGATAGATCCTCATGGGAAACATTTGTTTGGACTTGTATTACATATTATTGTATTGTATTACATATCTCTTTTGATGGACTAGGGCAAATAACAATATCTGTACATCCATAGAAACTTGACTTGTAAAAAATAATGTGGATTTTTGTTGTATCCAGGTTTAGTCTTATCTTACCCAGTTTTGTAGTTAGGTAAAAATCAGTTCAGACTTTTAACACTATGTCCCCTTAGTCTACATGGAAATCAGTTGCTCCACTTTTCAACTGTTGAGTTCGCTCATATAAAAGATATAGTTCATGAAGATGATTTGACTTCAGTGTCTCACAGTGTGTGAGCTTTCTGTCATTACCCCCATTTGAGAACATGTACCGGAAAATACACAGGTCATTTTTCCTGCCTTTGTCCATTGGAATTCCATGGCTTCCTTGAAATGTGAGTCAGAAAGAATTATATTTCTCATAATCTCTATTCTGAATTAAACGTTAGTGTGCACCTCTAATTTCTGTACATTGTGAGTACATAGCAAATATACATGAAAACTGCAAACAGTGTTTGTGTACTAAGAGTGATCCTTAAGGAAAACCTTTGTTTGGACTTAGAGGGGCAGGTTTCACATCTTTGATTGTATTACATATCTGTCTTCTTGAAATAGGGAGAAGCACAATGCCTGGTCATCATGAGAAATTTTACTTCTACCAAGGAATGTGGATTTTGCTAGCATCAGAGTTTAGTCTAATTTCCCCAGTGCTGTACTTAGGTAAACATCAATCAGACTTTTAACACTATTTCCCTTTGTCCTACATGGTAATCATTTACTCCGCTTTTTACTTGTTGATTTCGCTCATATAAAAGATGTACGTTATGAAGAGGATTTAGCTTCAATATCAAACAAAGTGTAAGCTGTATATCATTGGCCCCCATTTGAGAACATGTATCAGTAAAAATGCATGACATTTTTCCTTCATTTGAGAGTTGGAATTCACTGGCTTCATTGGAATGTGTGGCAGAAAGGAATTATATTTCCTGGAAACTCTGTTTGAATCAAACATTATTGTGCATCTCAAATTTCTGTACATTCTGAGTACATACATCAAATATACATGAAACCTGGAAACAGTGTTTATTTGCTGAGAATGATCCTCATGAGAAACACTTCTTTGGATTAGTGGAGCAAGTTTTGAACTTTAGGTTGTTGCAGATATCTCTGTTGATGAACAGGGCAAAACACAATGCCTGTTCTTCATGGGAAATTTGACTTGTAACAGGAATGTGGATTTTCGTTGTATCTGGGTTTTGTCTTTTCTTCCCCAGTTTTGTACTTAAGTAAAATCAGTTCAGAGTTTTAACACTATTTCTGTTTAACTTTAATGGTAATCAGTTATTCCACTTTTCACTTGTTGAGTTATGTAGGTTATGTAGATGATTTAGCTTCAGTGTCCAACAATGCGTGAGCTGTGATTCATTGCTCCCCATTTGAGAACATGTACCAGTAAAAAAGAGGGACATTTTTCCGTAATTTGACAGCCGGTATTCAGCGGCTACCTTTGAATGTGTTTCAGAAAAAGGAATTATATGTCCTTGAACCTCTGTTCTGAATCAAACATTAGCGTGCATCTCAAATTTCTGTACATTCTGAGTACATATAACAAATATATAGGAAAGCTGCAAACAGTGATTCTGTGTCAAGACTGAAACTTAAGCTATAAACATTTTAGGACTTACTGGATCAGGTTTCACAACTTTGTCTGTATTACATTGCTCTGTTGATGAAGTAGAGCAAAGCATAATTCCTGTTTTCATGAGAAATTTGACTTGTATAAAGGAATGTGGATTTTTGTAGTATCCAGTGTTTGTCTTTCTTCCCCAGGTTTGTACTTCAGTAAAAATCAGTTGAGATTTTCAACACTATGACTCTTTAACGTATGTGGTAATCAGATACTCCAGGTTTCACTTAAGTTCTCTCATATAAAAGATGTAGGTTATGAAGATTATTTAGCTTCAATGTTGCAGAATGCATGAGCTTTTTATCATTGCCCCCCATTTGATTAAATGTACTGGAAAAAATGCGGGAATTTTTCCTGCGTTTGACAGTAGGAATTCAGTGGTTCCTTTGGAATGTGTGTCAAAATGATGAAGTATATTTCCTGGAACCTCATTTCTGAATCAAATATTACTGTGCATCTCAAATTTCTGTACATTCTGAATATATATCGCAAATAAACATGAATTCTGCAAATAGCATTTGTGAGTTGATCCTTAAGGGAAATCTTTGTTTGTACTTAGTGTAGCAGATTTCACACCTTTGTTTGTATTAGATATCTCTGTTGATGAACTAGGCCACAGCAAAATGCCTGTTCCTCATGAGATATTTGAATTGTATCAAGGAGTGTGGATTTTCGTTGTATCCCTGTTTTGTCTTACGTTCCCCAGTTTTGTACATTGGTTAAAATCAGTTCAGACTTTTAATACTATGTCCCTTTAACCTACATGGTAATCAGTTACTCCACTTTTCACTTGTTGATTTCACTCATATAAAACATGTATGTTATGAAGATTATTTAGGTTTAATATCCCACAATCTGTGAGCTGTGTATCATTGCCCCCATTTGAGAACATGTACCAGTAAAAACGTGGGTATTTTTCCTGCAATTGATAGTTGGATTTCTGTGTCTTCCTTGGAATGTGTATCAGAAAGAGGAATTATATTTCCTAGAACCTCAGTTCTGAATCAAATATTACTGTGCATATCACATTTCTGTACATTCTGAGTACATACAGCAAATATACATGAAACCTGCAAACAGCGTTTGCGTGCAAAGATTGATTCCTAAGGGAATCCCTTGTCTGAACTTAGTGAAGCAGGTTTTAAACCTTTGTTTATATTAGGTATTTCTTTTGATGAACTAGGTTTCATGTTATTTTAGGGTTAGGGTTAGTGTAAGCCTTAGGGTAAGGTTTGTGTTAGGGTTAGTGACAGTATTACAATTTGTTAGGGTTATGATACGTATTAGGGTTACTGTTAGAGTTAAGGTTACAGTTAGGTTATGGAATAGTTTTAGGGTTACTGTTGGTTGGGGTTATGGTTAGGGTTAGCTTTAGGGTAGGAGTTGTGTTAGAATTAGTGTTTGGGTTAGGGTTAGGTTTAGGGTTTATGTTAGGTTATTTTTAGTGTTAAGATTAGCGTTAGGGTTAGGTATCAGATAGGGTTATGGTAGGATTAGGGTTGATGTTAGGTTAGAGTTAGGATTAGGTTGAGCTTTATGGTAAGTGTTGTGTTAGGGTTAATGAAATGATTTTTATTTTTTAGGTATATGATTGGAATTAATCTAGTCTCGATGTTATGGTTACGGTTAGGTTTATGTTTAAGTCTTGGATTAGGGTTATGTTTAGGGTTGATGTTAATATAAAGGTTATGGTTAGAATTAGTTTTAAATTTAGGATTAGATTTAGGGTTAAGTTTCACGTCAGGATTAGGGTTAGACTTAGGGTTAGGGTAGATTTAGATTTAATATTAGGAGTAGAGTTTGTTAAGGCTATGACTAGGGTTAGGGTTAGTCTAAATGTTAGGAATACGGTTACGGTTAGGGCTCTGTTTAGGGTTAGGGTGAGGGTTGCCCTTTTTGTAGGATTCTGTTTAATATAATTATTAGAGTTTTTTAAGGTTATGATTGCGATTAAGGTTAGTGTATTGTTAGGGTTATGGTTAGGGTTATGGTAAAGTTTAGTGTTAGGGTAAGGGTTGTGTTAGGGTTAGTGTTAGGATTAGAGTTAGGGTAAGTTTTAGGATTTGGGTAAGATTTGTGTTAGGGTTAGTGTTAGAATGAAAGTTTTTTTGTGCTATGATGGGAATTTGGGTGAGTTTTAGGATTTAAGTTAGCCTTAGTGTTACTCTTAGTGTTAGGGTTAATGTTTGGGGTAGGGTTAGTTTTAAGTTTAGGAACAGGTTTCAGTTTAGGTTGAGGGTAGGTTTTGAGTTATGGTTAGGGTTATGGTTAGTGTTAAGTTTTGCATTATGTTTTTGGTTAAGTTTCATGTTAGGATTAGGATAGAGTTAAGATTATTGTGAGGATTAGAGTTTCTTAAGGCTATTTGTTGGATTAATTTTAGTTTTATCTTTAGGATAGGATTATGTTTAGGGTTAGGTTTAGGGTAGAGTTAGGGTACTTTTAGGGTTAGGGTAGGGTTAGGTTTAGTGTTAGCATAGAGCATGTTAGGGATATGATTGATATTAGGGTTAGGGTTATCGTTAATGTTAGGATTAAGGTAGGGTCAGCTTTATGATCAGGTTATTTTTACTGCTAGGAAAAGAGTTTGCTAAGAATGTGATTGGGGTTTGGGTTAGTGTTAGGGTTATGGTAGGGTTAATGTCAGAATTAGCCCTTGTTACGTATATGATTAAGATTAAAGAGTGTTTTGGATAGGGTTATGATTACATTTTTTGGCCTATGATTGAAAATAGGGTTATTTTTACGGTCCATGTTAGGTTTAGGGTTAGGGTTTATGTTAGGTTTAGTGTTAGGGTTAGAGTTAGTGTAGGATTAGGATTAGTATTATAATGAGCGTTTGTTATTAATATTGATATTAAAGTTATGGTTAGGTTTAGAGTTATGATTAGGGTTAGGATCAAGTATATGATAGGGCTATGGTTAGTGTTAAATTTAGAGTTTGTTAGGACTATTATATGGGTAATGATTAGGGTAGCATTAGGATTAATGTTAAGATTAGAATGTGTTAGCAGTATGATTGGGGTTAGTGTTAATGATATTCTTAGGTTTAGGTTTAGGATTAGGGTAAGGACAGGGAAAGGGATACTGTGAAAATTAGAGGTTTTAAGGCTATTGGGATTAAATTTAGCTTTGCTTTAGGTTTGGGGTGAAGGTTAGGATCTGGTAGTGTTACTGTTAGGGGTAGGGTTAGGGTTAGGGATTGGTTTTATGTTAGGATTAACTTTAGGGTTAAGGGTCAGTTAGGGTTAGTACATGAGATATGGTTCGGGTAAGATTTTTGTTACTGTTAGCTTATACTTAGCGTTAGGGTTCATTTTAAATTTACAATTATGTTTAAGGTTTAGTTTCATGTTCAGGTTAGGAATAGATTTAAGTTTAGGGTAGTTTATGGCTAGGGTTCTGAATAGAGTTTGTTAAGGCAATGATTAAGATTAGGCTTAGCCTTAAGGATAGGGATATGGTTATAGTTAGGTCTATAGTTAGGGTTAGTGTTAGGGTTGTTTTAGTGTAGAGTTAGGGTTAGTAATACTATAAGACTTTGTTAAGTTTATGATTGGGATTAGAGTTAATGCTAATGTTAATGTTAGGGTTAGTGTAAGGGTTAGGGTTCAGTTTAATGTGAAGGTTAGGTTTACGGTTAGGGTTAGAGTTAGCTATAGAGTTAGGGTAGTATTAGGTTTACTATTAGGTTAGGGTTAGCGTTAGGGTTAGTTTTATGTTTAGGATTAGGTTTAGGGTTCGGTTTCATGTTAAGGTTAGGGTTAGAGTTAGGTTAATGTAGGTTTAGGGGTAATGATAGGAGTGGTATTTATTTGGGCTGTGATTAGGATTAGGGTTAGTTTTAAGATTAGGGATAGTGTTACAGTTAGGACTATGGTTAGGGTTAGGGTTAAGGTTAAATTTAGTATAGTATTAGGTTTACGGTTAGGGTTAGAGTTAGGTTTAGATTTAAGGTTAGTGTGTGGGTTAGTGTTAGGGCAGTATTAAGCTTACTGCAAGGTTAAGGTTAGTGTTACGTTTAGCTTTAGGGTATGGGTGGTGTTAGGGTGAGTGATACAATAATAATTTGTTAGTGCTATGATTCAAATGATGGTTAGTCTTAAGTTTTGCATTAAATTATGCTTAATGTTTGTGTTATTGTTAGGGTTACGGTTATTTTTAAGTTTAGAATTAGGTTTAGGATTAGATTTCATGTTTCATATATATATATATACATTTATGGATAGTCTAGGTTTAGGGTTAATGTTAGTACTTGAGTTTGTTAATGATATTATGAAGATTAGGGATAGTCTTAAGGTTAGGGATAGGGTTACTGTTAGGGATATATTTAAGGTAGGGTTAGGATTACTTTTAGTGTAGGGTTACTGTGAGAATTACTATTAGAATTTGTTATTGTTATGATCTGAATTAGGGTTAGTGTTACGGTTAGGTTTGCATTAGTGTGAGGGTTAGGGTTAGAGTTAGGGTTAATATTACTATTCCAGTCTGTTAAGGTTATGATTGGGATTAGGGTTACTCTTAGTGTTCTGGTTAAGGTTAGAATTAGACTGAGGTAGATGATTTTGTTAAGTTTAGCATTAGGTTTTTGGTTAGATTTCAGTTTGTTAAGGTTAGTGTGAGGATTAGAGATTGTTAAGGCAATTTGTGGGATTAAGGTTAGTGTCAGGGTTATGGTAGGTTTAAGGTTATTGTTAGGGTTAGGTTTAGGGTTAAGGTTATTGTTAGGGTTAGGTTTAGGGTTAAGGTTCCTGTTAGGATTAATCTTAGTTTTAGTTAGAGTTAGTTTATGAGAAAGGGTTATGTTAAATTTAGGGTTAATGTTAGGTTAGGGTGTATTTTAGGGTAAGGTTTGTGTTAGGATTCTTGATATGATTAGATTTTGGTGGGGCTATGATTTGTCACATCCCCTCATGTCTATCACTATTAGCTCAGCAGACACGGGTCCTTGTGATTACCCCTGTCCCTGGCCTGTGGGTAGGGGAGCTCAACAGAGATTGTGTGCAGGGCTTGCTCCAACCAATTTTCCTGGCATGACACAGCAGGGACCCTAAAGGCAAAGCCAGGACTCCTGTCTGACCAAAAAGTGTCAACAGCCAGCTCTTTTTGGTGTTGCAGCTCTTTAATGTGCTGCAGCTCCTTCTGGTACAGCGGGAAAAGTCACTTTATGGTGCTCAAGCATGCTTTTAGATACAGTTCTGCTCCCAATAGGACATACATCCCTATTTCTTAAAGCCTATTACATCGTGGTATTTTCAAGCCTTATATTAGCATATATGGGTGGTTGCATGGGCAGTTACAAAAGGCAAGCAAGCATACAATCACCTTATTAGCATAGTAGGTTTCTGTTTCTCGGTTAGACCAAAGAGGTAAGGAAATTTATTTTCACTTCCCTTAGGCGCCATCTTAACTATCAAGCTCTAACTTATTTCTTATGGTCCAATATGTCTCCCTTTTTTTATTTTGCCTAATATGGTGGACACCAAGGTGGTCAGTCATGGAGAGCTTTCAAACCACTGTTGAAATGAGGAAACTTTACTCCAATTTCTTTCTCTCTGATCCAGGTCCTTGCGTATAATATCCAAGTTTTGTAAAACCTGTCTAGAATGATTTATATAAAAACAGTATTCTTCTTTTAAAACCTTATATACACCCCATTCTTTTAAAAATATTAGATCTAATCCCCTTCTGTTTTATAGTACTACCTGGGCCAGGGATGGCAAGGATCGTTGAACTAGTGTTATAGATGCTTCCAGCTTATCTACATGGTGGTCTAACCTTACTTGTATTGACTGTAGCCCCAGGTGGAACATGGCTAAGGAGGTGGCTCCCACTGATGTGCCCACCAATCCCAAAACCATTATCATCCCCAAGGTCATACCTGATACACCTAGATGTCTTTTGTCTCTATTAAAGGTCATGGCTCTTATTATTGTTCAACATATTCAAATTTGGATAAAAGCAGTACCAACACCCGGGAGTCATTAAGAGACTGGAGGAGGTGCAGATTAATACAGTGTGTTAGTCCAGTGAGGGTACATACCCACCAGTGCACCGGGGGAGCTGTCAACCACCCCGTATGATTAGTAATCCTTGAGGTGGAGTTGCAATGGCTGGGATTGGCCAAGGTATTGTGCTTAGCAGTTACAGAAGCTCTACTAAATTCACAGATTATTACAGGTTGACCCGAGGGGGTTTGATTCCATGAGGAGTTTTTGAGCTTTTTGAGATATTAACAGAACCCATAACAGGAAAGGCTTCTACAAGGGCTCCTTCATTGGGTACACATAACCAGCAATCAGTCCCTTTGGTTTTGTTAGTAATGTCGGCTAACAATTGGCCTGTGATATTAATCAGGCTGAGAAGCCAGCGTTTTGAATCCCCCCCCCCCATTTATACACTATGTAGTGCCGTGGGGAGACAGTGGTCTTGAAGGGGTGTGAAATGTTGATGGACCACTTCCTACGGGTACCTGTCCCAGTTGGTCTTGCAGTTTCAGCGGGGCCTGAGTGAGCCTTGGCCAAATAACCTTAGTCTGATACTGTGTTTTCTGGGTAATGCTAAAGAAGAGACCCTTGTCATATGCACTTTGATATAGCTGCTGCCCCCATGTGGTTCCCTCAGCCCCTCAGCTATATTTTTTCCCTAATTCAGTAAAGGAAATTATGAGAGGATTTCATTTAAAGTTGGAACAGTCTCCTCCTTGGCTACCTCTCAATACTGTGATCAAAGATTGGCTCTAGGGCCGGATTAGCCAATAACCAGTACCTGTTTGTTCATATCCCCAAGCAGCACAGAAAAACTCATAAACAGACCCACATTGTCTCATTTTGGTCTGGTCATGACCTGTCCCGGGGCAAACATAAAAGTTTAAGTCTCTAAGATTCTTTCTGGCAGGCTGTATGGTGCAATTGGGCCGAACAGTGTGGCTGTGTAAATAAGCTCCCTGGTACGGGTCGAGGGAACTGCTGGCTTAGCTCATTCTCTCCATGTAGGTGTTGCTGTCCTTATCTCCGATGTCCCAAGTCCCTCTCGCCAGATTGCAGAGATTCACAGAGATATTAGACCACCAGATGTTAAGCTTAGTGTGGTTTTCGAGCTGTGCGCCTGGGATGGAGGAGGTACATGATCACACTTCCTAAACCAGATTGGCAGCTTAGTGTGGAGATCGGGAAGTTCCTCTGCTAGTTTCCAGGAGCAGGATCAAAAGCCAGCATTCTTTTATCATTTTCTGTAAAAGATGGGGAAGATAGGAAGGCATTCTCAGAAGGGAGGCCTTCTGGAATTTATAATTGTAATTGTGTCTTTCCTGGCTTCTTTTTTTCTTGCAGCACCTTTTTAGGGAGCAGCGGGTTAATTGTAGTTCAACCACAGCTGTTGTTTCTTTTGTTTATTGGTCAGTTTAGGTTGGTTGAGTTGTGCATTTTGGCTAGATCCTCAACAAGGTTGAGGAGAATTAGGGTAATCACCCAAAGTAAGAGACTTAAGCCAGTCGCCAACATTATCAAGAGCACAATTATTCTCCATTTCTCTATGGGATTCTATAACATAAACACAAATCATAGCTTTTATAAGCCCTTAAGTGGAAGCTTGCAGGGGATTAAATTTGAGGTTCCTGGCTGGAATCCATAGGGGTTGTTGCTAAACAGTGGGAAATATGCAACCAAACCCTCTTCCCACGGTGAGCAATGGTTCCTCCCATCGCCATTGGCCAGTGAGGGGGTCCTTCCATCATACTAGCACCTCTGGTCATTGTTCTTGTTTGCTCCAATGTCTCAAAAAATTTAGGTTCCAGTTCGGATTTTTGAAAGTTTAAAATATTAATAGTAAATAATGCTAGTTGGAGCTGAACATGGGGTTTCAGGCTCTCTTTTCCTACTTTTTGTTTTTGTAATTGTGTTTTAATATTTTGGTGATTGTGCTCCACAATAGCCTGCCCCTGTGGGTTGTGAGGGATACCAGTGGTATGCTGAATTCCCCAGAGGGAAAAGAAGTCTTGTAGGTTTTTATAATAAAACATGGTCCATTATCAGTTTTTACTTTTGGGAGCAGGCCTAAGGTGGTGAAACATTGAAGAAAGTGGGATTGAGCATGTCTGGCCTTTTCTCCTGAGTGGGCAGTAGCCCAACAGGCATTAGAAAATGTGTCAATGGACACAAAAATATATTTCAATTTACCAAAATACGCATAATGTGTAACATCTGTTTGCCATAAAACATTGGGTTTCAAGCCCTGGGGATTTACCCCTGGTTGTTGTAATGGTGGGACTTGTAAAAAAGGATTACAAGACTTGCAAGTGTGTACAATTTTCTTTAAGTCTTCCATAGGGATATGGGGACATTATTTATGAAGTCTTCTCCAATTAATATAAGTAAGATCATGTAGACTTTTGGCATTCTCTAGCCCAGTTACTAGAACTTGGGTGGAGGCCATTTTATCAGCCTCAGCATTCCCTTGTGATAAAAATCCAGGTTAGGCTTTGATGCCCCCTGAGATGCTGCAAAAAATGGGGTTTTTCCTTTCCAATAAGAGTCCTTGCCTGGATCACTAAGGGAGTAATATGATTTGTATATAAGTGAGAATCAGAGTCTGGGCATCCTGGAAGGAGATTTACTACATACTGGCTCTCAGAGAAAAGATTCATAGGTTGATTTACTTTAGTTAGAGCCAAAATGATAGCCATAAGCTCCTTGAATTGAGCTGAGCCCTCACAGGTATGTACAAATTGCCTTGGTTCCTCTGTTTCCTTGGTGTATACTATTACAGCGGAGCCATATTTTCCTTCATCAGTGAAGTCCGTAGGTGTTGATGGCAAGGGGTCCCTGACAAATATTTTTGAGGTCCTCCATGACAAGGTTTGAAAAAGAGTAACCCACTTGTGGGGGCCAAAATGGCAGTCCAAGTAACCCATAAATCCCTCTAGGGCCAGTGCCATACCTTCCATTATGCCCCTGAACCCATTCTAGGTCTTTGAGCCCATAAGGAACTTTTTTACAGGCCTTTCCCACAGTTTCTGACGGGTAGATCCCTTCCCTTTTGGATCAAGTCTGCTAGTTGGTCCATAGGTAAATAAATCCTGGGAGTCCCCCCTAGAGAAGCATGGATCCATTTTACCAGCTGGCCCACCTGCACTAAAGTAGTTGTCATCAAAGTCTCTCCAGGAAGGGTCCATAACTCTAAGGGTACCTGGGGGTCATATCTAGGTAATTTGGCCTGGTTTGATGCCTCCTGAACCTGTTGAAGCACCTGAAGGTGCTGGGGTTCAAGTTTAATTAAGTCTGTTGGCTGTTTCCCTATCAGAAATTGGAACAAGAGCTCGAGTTTTTCTGTGGACATTGGTATCCAGGCTCTCACTCAATTTATTTCTCCCAGTAATTTCTGGAGGTCTACGTTTTAGATGATTATTGAAGTTTAATTGAGGATTCAGTGAGCTTACACCATCCAAAGTTAATAGGGTGCCCAATATCTTTATGGGGGTTACCATTTGAATCTTGTATAGGGCTACTTTAAATCCTTTGTTTTTCAACTTTTGTAGTATATTTTTCTAATTCAGGGGACATGGGCATCCCCATAATAATATCATCCATATAAACATATGCCATAGCATCAAATTTGGCAACAATAGGTGGTAGCAGGGCCTTTAAATAGGTCTGACAAATGGCTGGACTATTAGCCTTTCTTTGGGGCAATACCATCCATTAATATCTATCATCTGGACCCTGAAGGTTGCAAGAAGGTACAGAAAAGGCAAATTTCTTACAGTCTGCTTCTTGTAATGGTATTGAGATAAAACAATCTTTTAACTCGATAGTTGCAAAATGTAAATTAGATGGAATGGTGGGTATCTAAGGCATCCCTCTAAGAAAATATGAATACATATTTTCTGTACGTATTCAGAATATTCAGAAATTTGAGATGCACACTAATGTTTGTATCAGATCACAGGTTCCAGGAAATATAGGTCCTCCTTCTGAGATACATTTCAAGGAAGACATTGAATTGGATCTGTGAAAGGCAGGAAAAATGTGCCATGTTTTTCCTGTACTTGTTCTCTTATGGGGGCAGATTAAACACAGCTCACACATTCTGTCTTCTTGAAATTAAACATTTTCAGTATGTACAACATTTATATCAGCGAACTCAAGAGAAATATGGAATAACTGATTACTCTGAACCTGAAAGTGACATAGTGTTAAAAGTCTGAATCGTTTTCACTTAAGTACAAAATGGTGAAGATAAGACAACCCCTGATACAACGAAAATCCACATTCCTTGTTAAAGTCAAATTTCTCAAGAAGAACAGGAATTGTGATTTGTCCTATTTCATCAACAGGAATTGTGCTTTGCCCTAATTCATCAACAGAGATATCTCATACAACCAATTTGGACAACCAGCTCCACAGAGTCCAAAAAAGGGTGTCCCTTTGATATCAGTCTCAGCACACAAACGATGTATGCAGGAATCATGTATCCTTTCTGTATGTATTCAGAATGTAAGGAAATTTGAGATGCGCACTGATTTTTCAATCAGAACAGAGGTTCCAGGCAATATAATTTCTCTTTCTGACACACATTTCAAGGAAGATATTGAATTCTGTCAAAGGCAGGAAAATGTGCCATGGTTTTTAAAGTACGTGTTCTAAAATGGCAATCAGTGTAACACAGCTCACACATTATGCGATCTTGAAATTAAACATTTTCATTACGTACAACATTTATATGAGCAAACTCATCAAGTGAAATTTGGAGTAACTAATTACCATGTAGGTGAATGTGACATAGTGTTAAAAGTCTGAACGGTTTTTACCTAAGTACAAAACTGGTGAAAATCAGACAAAACCAGATACAGTAAAAATGCACATTCCAATTAAAGTCAGTTTTCTCAGGAAGAACGGGAATTGTGCTTTGCTATAGTTCATCAATGAAGATATCTAATACCAACAAGTTGGGAAACCATCTCCAATGAGTACACACAAGGGTTTCTCTTTGATGTCAATCTCAGCACACAATTGATAATTGCAGGATTCATGTATATTTTCTGTATGTATTCAGAATGTACAGGAATTTGAAATGCACACTGTTTGCAGCAAGACAAAGTTTCTTGCGGGAGCCAAATGACCTCTGTCTTGCCTTCCTGCAAATGTAACATCTGGAGACTTTTTGATGCCAATTGTTTCACCTTGGAGTTCCTTAAGTGCCTTTTAGAGTTTCTTAATGTCTTTACAAACAAGTTCCCCCACCTGTATCTGCCCTTTACATGACCTCATCTGCTGGAACATCCTTCCACCACGCCCCACCTAGCCCCTTGCAGCAGCAGTATATAAGAGCTCTGTAAAAAATAAAAATTTGTCGACTTGATCAGAAAGTACTGTCTTCTCGGCCCTCTGTGTGCCTCTTGTCCCTTTCATTCCAGCTTTCTGAGGACTCGTGCTCCTGTTGCAACCCTGCAGGCCGGGGCAGTTTCTAGGCTATATTATTACTCATTCTGACACACTTTTCAAGGAAACCATGGAAATCGATCTGGCAAAGGCAGGAAAAATTTGGCATTGTTTTTTAAAGTACATGTTCTCCAATGGGGTGCAGTGAAACACAGCTCACGCATTCTGCAATATTGAAATTAATGATGTTCCCTATGTACAACATTCATATGAGTGAATACATGAAGTGAAATGTGGAGTAACTGATTACCATCTAGGTGAATGTGACATAGTGTTAAAAGTCTGAACGTTTTTTACCTAAGTATAAAACTGGGGAAGATAATAAAAAACCAGATACAACAAAAATGTACATTCCTGTTAAAGTCAAATTTATCAGGAATAAAAGGAATTGTGATTTGCCCTACTTCATCAACAGAGATGTCTAGTACAACCAAATTGGGAGACCAGCTTCACTGAATCCAAGCAAGTGTTTCCCTTTGATATCAATCTCAGCACACAAATGATATTTGCAGGAATCATGTATATTTTCTGTATGTCTATAGATCATGCAGAATTTGAGATGCACACTAATGTTGGAGATGCACACTAATGTTTGAATCAGAACACATGTTCTAGGCAATATAATTCCTCTTTCTGACACAAATTTCAAGGAAGCCATTGAATTCGATTTGTCAAAGGTGGAAAAATGTGCCATGTATTTTAAAGTTCATGTTCTCAAATGTGGGTCTGTGAAACACAACTCACACATCCTGCAATCTTGAAATTAAATATTTTCATTACGTACAACCTTTATATGAGCGAACGCGAGTATACTGTGAAGTAACCGATTACCATGTAGATGAAAAGTACATAATGTTAAAAGTCTGAACATTTTTTACCTAAGTACAAAACTGGGGAAGATAAGACAAAATTTGGATACAACAAAAATCCACATTCTTTGTTAAAGTCAAATTTTTCAAGAAGAAGAGGAATTGTGTTTTCCCTAATTCATCAACAGAAATATCAAATACAACCAAGTTGTGCAACCAGCTCCACTGGTTCCAACAAGGGTTTCCCTTCCATATCAATCTCAGCACACAAATGATGATTGCAGGAATAAAGTATAATTTATATGTCTTCAGAATGTACAGAAATCTGATATGCACACTTATGTTTGAATCAGAACAGATGTTCCAGGCAAAATAACTCCTCTTTCTGACAAACATTTCAAGGAAGCCACTGAATTAGATTTGTAAAAGGCAGGAAATATATGCCATGTTTTTTTAAGTATATGTTCTTAAATGGGGGAGAATGAAACACAGCTCACGTATCCTGCAGTCCTGAAATTAAAAGTTTACATAACGTACAACATTTATATGAACGAACTAATCAAGTGAAATGTGGAGTAGCAGATTACCATGTAGGTGATTGTGACATAGTGTTAAAAGTCTGAACGGTTTTTACCTAAGTATAAAACTGGGGGGGGGGACGGATACAATGAAAATCCACATTCCAGTTAAAGTCAATTTTCTCAGGAAGAACAGGAATTGTGCTTTGCTCTAGTTCATCAACGGAGATACCTAATATCAACAAGTTGGGAAACCATCTCCACTGAGTCCAAACAAGGGTTTATCTTCTAAAGCAATCTCAGCACCCAAAGGATGTTTGCAGGACTCATGTATATTTTCTGTATGTATTCAGGTTGTATAGAAATTTAAGATGCACACTAATGCTTGAATCAGAAAGGGGTTCCAGACAATATAATTCTCCTTTCTGACACATATTTTAAGGAAGCCCTTTTATTCGCTCTGTCAAATGCTGGAAAAATGTGCCATGTTTGTTACAGTACATGTTCCCAAACGGGGGGCAGTGAAACACAGCTCACGCATTCTGAAATCTTGAAATAAAAATTTTCATGACATACAGCATTTACATGAGCGAACTCATCAAGTGAAATGTGGAGTAACCGATTACCACGTAGGTAAATGTGAGATTGTGTTCAAAATCCGAGCAGTTTTTACCTAAGAACAAAACTCGGGAAAAAAAGACAAAACCCGGAGATAACATAAATCCACATTCTTTGTCAAAGTCAAAATTTTAAGAACAGGAATTGTGCTTTGCCTTTTTCATCACCAGAGATATCTAATACAACCAGGTTGGGAAACCAGCTCCATCAACCCAAGCAAAGGTTTCCCTTCGATATTAATCTCAGTACACAAACAATGTTTGCAGGAATCATGCATATTTTCTGTATGTATTCTGAACGTTCAGAAATTCGAGATGCACACTAATGATTGAATCAGATCAGAGGTTCCAAGCAATATAATTCCTCTTTCTGACACACATTTCAAGGAAGCCATTGAATTCGATTTCTCAAATGCAGGAAAAAATGTGCCATATTTTTTAAAGTACATGTTCTCAAATGCGTGGCAGCTCAGGCATTCTGCGATCTTGGAATTAAACATATTCAGTATGTACAACATTTATATGAGCCAACTCATCAAGTAAAATGCAGAGTAACCAACTACCAGGTAGGTGAAAGAGACACATTGTTGAAAGTCTGAATGGTTTTTACCTAAGTACAAAAGTGGGAAAGATAAGACAAAACCCAGATACAACGAAAACCACATTCCTTGGTAAAGTCAAATTTCTCTGAAGAACAGGAATTGTGCTTTGCCCTAGTTCATCAACAGATATATGTAATACAACCAACCACATTGGGCAACCAGCTCCACTAATTCCAAACAAAATATGCCTTCAATATCATTCTCAGCACACAAACAATGTTTTCAGGAATCATTTATTTTTTTCTCTATGCATTCAAGATGTACAGAAATTTGAGATGCACACTAATTTTTGAATCAGAACAGACGTTCTTGGCACTCTAATTCCTCTTTCTGACACTCATTTCAAGGATGCCATTGAACTCGATCTCTCAAAGGCAGGAAAAAGGTGCCATAATTTTTATAGTACATGTTCTCAAATGGGTGGCAGTGAAACGCAGCTCAGGCATTCTGCGATCTAGAGATTAAACATATTCGGTACGTACAATATTTATATGAGCGCACTCATCAAGTGAAATGTGGAATAAGAAATTACCATATAGGGGAAAGTGACATAGTGTTAAAAATGTGACCGTTTTTACATAAGTACAAAACTGGGGAAGATGAGGCAAAACCAGGACCCAACGAAAATCCAAATTCCTGGTTAAAGTCAAATTTCTCAAGAAAAACAGGAATTCTGCATTGCCCTAGTTCATCAACAGAGATACCTAATACAACCAAGTCCGGAAACCAGCTCCACTGAGTACAAACAAGTGTATCTCTTCGATATCAATCTCAGCACACAAACTATTATTGCAGGAATCATTTTGTGTGTACTCAGAAGGTAAGGAAATTTGAGATTCATTCTAATGTTTTAATAAGAAGAGAGGTTCCAGGCAATATATTTCTTCTTTTTGACACACATTTCAAAGAAGCCATTGAATTCAATCTCTCCAAGGCAGGGAAAATGTGCAATGTTTTTTAAAGTACATGTTCTTAAATAGCGGGCAGTGAAACACAGCTCAACCATTCTGCTATCTTGAAATTACACATTGTCATTACATTCAACTTTTATATGAGTGAATTCATCAAGTGAAATATGGAGTAACCTACTACCATGTAGGGGAAAGTAATGTAGTGTTAAAACTCTAAACGGTTTTTACCTAAGTACAAAACTGAGGAAAATAAGCAAAATCCGGATACAATGAAAATCAACATTCCTTCTTAAAATCAAATTTCACAAGAACAGGAACTGTGCCTTGCCCTAGTTCATCAACAGAGATATTTAATACAAACAAGATGTGAAACCTGCTCCAATGAGTCCAAACAAGGGTTCCCCTTAAATATCAATTCCAGCATGCAAACGCTATTTTTAGGATTCATGTATATTGTCTCTTTGTACTCAGAATATACAGAAATTTGAGATCCACACTATTTGATTCAGAACAGATGATCCAGAAAATATAATTCCTATTTTTGACAAACATTCCAAGGAAGCTACTGAATTCTAATTGTAAAACGCAGGAAAACAAGTGTCATGTATTTACTAGTACATAGTCTCAAATGTGGGACAATGAAACACAGCTCACATATTCTGCGATATCTAAATTAAACATTTTCATTACATACAACATTTATATGAGGGACCTCATCAAGTGAAATGAGGTCTAACAGATTACCATGTATGTGAAAGTGACATTGGGCTAAAAATCTGAACCGTTTTTATCTAAGTACAAAAATGGGGAAGATAAGACAAAAACCCGGATACAACAAAAATCCACATTCCTTGTAGCAGTCAAATGTCTCAAGCAGAACAAGAATTGTGCCTTGCCCTAGTTCATCAACAGAGATATCTAATAAACCCAAGATGCGAAACCAGCTCCAATGAGTTCAAACACGGGCATCCCTTAAACATCAATTTCAGCACACAAACGCTGTTTGCTGGATTCATATATATTTTCTCTATGTATTCAGAATTTCAGAAATTTGAGATGCACAGTTATGTTTGATGAAGAACAGAGGTTTCAGGAAATGTAATTCCTCTTCTGGCACACATTCCAAGGAAGCCACTGAATTCCAACTGTCAAACCCAGGAAAAATGTGCCATGTTTTAACCAGTATATGGTCTCAAATGGGGGCAATGAAAATCAGCACACGTATTCTGATGTATTAAAATAATACATTTTCATTACGTACAACATTTATATAAGAGAACTCATCAAGTGAAATGTGGAGTAAGTGATTACCATGAAGTTGAAAGTGCCAAGTGTTAAAAGTAGGAACAGTTTTTACCTAAGTACATAACTGGGGAAGATAAGACAAAAACCAGATACAGCAAAAATCAACATTCCTTGTTACAGTCAAATTTCTCAAGAAGAACAGGAAGTGTTCTTTGCCCAAGTTTATCAACAGAGATATCTAATACAAAGAAATGGGGAAACCAACTCAAGTGAGTCAAATCCAGATTTCTCTTCGATATCAAACTCATCACCCAAACGGTGTTTGTAGGAATCATGGATATTTTCTGTATATATTCAGAATGTACAGAAATTTGAGATGCACACTAATATTTGAATCAAAACAGAGGTTTTAGGCAGTATAAATCCTCTTTATGATACACATTTCAAGGAAACCATTGAATTTGATCTGTCAAAGGGAGGAAAAATATGCCATATTTTTCCAGTACATGATCTCAAATGGGGAGCAGTGAAACAGAGCTCACACATTCTGTGATCTTGAAATTATTCATTTTGATTACGTACAACATTTATATGAGTGAATTCATGAAGTGAAATGTGGAATAACCGATTACCATATAGGTGAAAAGGACATAGTCTTAAAAGTCTGAACATTTTTACCTAAGTACCAAACTGGGGAAGATATTACAAAAACAGGAGAGATGGAACATCCACATTCCTTGTAAATGTCAAATTTCTGAAGAACAGGAATTGTGTTTTGCCCAAGTTCATCAACAGAGATATCTAATACAAAGTTGTTGGGAAACCAGCTCAACTGAGTAAAACCCCGTTTCCCTTCCATATCAATCTCAGCACTCAAATGATGTTTGCAGGAATCATGCATATTTTCTGTATGTATTCAGAATGTGCAGAAATTTGGTAGGCACACTAATATTTGAATC
Organism: Eospalax fontanierii; assembly: GCA_035773235.1. Classification (NCBI taxonomy): domain Eukaryota; kingdom Metazoa; phylum Chordata; class Mammalia; order Rodentia; family Spalacidae; genus Eospalax; species Eospalax fontanierii. Next base: position 6,374,553 of record CM069552.1, on the reverse strand, counting down.
AAAAGAGAGGTTCCAAACAAGATAATTCCTCTTTCTGACATACATTACATCAAACTTTGAATTGGATTTGTCAAGAGCAGGAAAAATATGCCTTATTTTTCCAGTACATGTTCTCAAATGGGGGCCAATGAAACACAGCTCACGCATTCTGCGATCTTGAAATTAATCATTTCCATTACATATAACATTTATATGAGCGCACTCATCATGTGAAATGTGGAGTAACCGATTACCATATAGGTGAAAGGGACACAGTGTTAAAACGTCTGAAAAGGTTTGACTTAAGTACAAATCTGGGGAAGATATGACAAACCAAGAACACAACGAAAATCCACATTCATTGTTAAAGTCAAATTAACAAGTACAGGAAGTGTGCTTTGCCCTAGTTCATCAACAGAGATATATTATAGAAAGAAGTTCGGAAAACATCCAAACTGATTCAAAAACACGTTTCCTTCAATATCCATCTCAGCACCCAAATGATGTTTGCAGGATGTCAGGAGCCATTTGCCTGTTTTTGAGTTATGCCCTAGCTTAGGGCTAGACAGAAGAGTCACGGAGGTGCTGTGGGAGCAGGGTGCTTTGATATGTAAGAATCTTGTGACTCCTGAATGGGAGTCTGCCTTGAGCCCAAGGCTGAGGACCCATTGTTAGTAGATGTGAGTGGCTTCAATATTTTCACATATGTAAATGCATGTTTGTTTTTGCTTGAACTCTAGATGGTGGTATTGTTCCTCATACGTTTGTAAGACTATAACTACATTGGATATAATAAAGTCTGGGCCTCAGTATTGACTGAGCGCCCTCCTGAGACTATCTTTATCTCTCTCTCTTTATTTCTCAATCCTAACTCCCCAATTCAGGTACAGTTCGATTTCTGCCGGCGGGCTCCGGCATATGGCGCCCAACGTGGGGCACGAACCCACGACCCTGGGATTAAGAGTCCCATGCTCTAACGACTGAGCTATTTCTCAATCCTAACTCCCCAATTCAGGTACAGTTCGATTTCTGATGGCGGGCTCCAGCAGCAGGAATCATGCATATTTTCTGTATGTATTCAGAATGTACAGAAATTTTAGACGCACACAAATATTTTAATCAAAACAGAGGTTCCAGGCAATATAATTCCTCTTTCTGATACACATTTCAAGGAAACTGTAGAATTTGATTTGTCAACAGCAGGAAAAATATGCCATAATTTTCCAGTACATATTCCTAAATGGGGAGTAGTGAAATATAGCTCACGCATTCTGTGATCTAAAAATTAATCATTTTCATTATGTGAAACATTTATATGAGGGAACTCATCAAGTGAAATGGGGAGCATACGAGTATAATGTAGGTGAAAGGGATATAGTGTTAAAAGTCTGAACGGTTTGACCTAAGTACAAACCTGGGGAAGATATGACAAAACAAGAATACAATGAAAATCCACATTCCTTGTTAAAGTCAAATTTCTCTGAAGAAAAGGAAGTGTGCTTTGCCCTAGTTCATCAACAGTGATATCTAATACAAAGAGGTTGGGAAACCAATTCAACTGAGTCAAAACAAGATTTCCTTTCAATATCAAACTCGTCACCCAAACGATGTTTGCAGGAATCATGAATATTTTCTGTACGTATTCAGAATATACAGAAATTTGAGATGCACACTAATATTTGAATCAAAAAAGAGGTTCCAGGCAATATAATTCTTATTTCTGACAGACATTTAAAGAAACTATTAAATTTGATCTGTCAAAGGAGGAAAAATATGTTATAGTTTTCCAGTACATGTTCTCAAATGGGGGGCATTGACACACAGCTCACGCATTCTGCAATCTAGAAATTAATCATTTTCATTATGTACAACATTTATATGAGTGAACTCATCAAGTGAAATGTGGAGTTACTGATTACCATGGAGGTGAAACTGACATAGTCTTAAAAGTGTGAATGGTTTTATCTAAGTACAAAACTAGGGAGGATGACAAACACCAGATACAATGAAAATCCTTGTTAAAGTCAAATTTCTCAAGAAAACATGAAGTTTGCTTAGTCCTAGCTCATGAACAGAGATATCTAATAAAAAGAAGTTGGGAAACCAGGTCAACTGAGTCAAAATCAGGTTTTCATTTGATATCAACCTCAGCACCCAAATGATGTTTGCAGGATTCCTGTATATTTTCTGTATGTATTCAGAATGTAGGGAAATTTGATATGCACACTAATGTTTTAATCAAAACAGAGGTTTCAGGCAATATAATTCCTTGTTCTGACACACATTTAAGGATACTATTGAATTCATTCTGAAAAAGCAGGAAAAATATGACATATTTTTCCAGTACATGCTCTCAAATCGGGGAGAATGAAACCAAGTAACGCATTCTGTGATCTTGAAATTTCTCATTTTCAGTACATACAACATTTATATGAGCAAACTCATCAAGTGAAATGTGAAGTAACCAATTATCCTGTAGCTGAAAGGGACACAGTGTTAAAAGTCTGAAAGGTTTGACCTAAGTACAAAACTGGGGAAGATATGACAAAACCAGGATACAACTTGTGAAATGTTGGGCCTTAAAAAATCCTAACTGACCAGCTGGCACCTTGTGGCCTTGGCAAGATGGCACTGAGAGGAGCTAAAACAAAGACTAGCCAGAAGAGATAGGCACATATCACACATACTATGATAATTAGGTGATTAGGAACTTAAGTTTCATTGGAGGAAAATTACCTCTTCCCTCGTGAACAGTGCGTAGACAGTAGTAGCCTCTATGTAAAGTAAAAGCATGATCAGAGTGACCAGTAAAATGATTGGTAGAAACTTCCCACTGTATGGTAATACCTGTAACTGTAAACCTTTATAATGTGTCTGATAAGTTCAGTAAATGGCTCCCTGCGGTACCATTGAAGAAGTTACATCATTAAAGCTGTATGATCATAAGAGCTGACTAGCTGCATGCTTCTTTGGTCAAGACAGGGACCCTGGTCGGGTCTGATTGTTTTCTGGAGTGGGCCAGGAGGCTGAGAACCCGACATTCCTCTGATCCCCTGAAAGGCCCCCTCCTACCACGGGGAGGGAGCTGGGGCAATCCAAGGGAAGTGGCACACGAGCTTGGTACCAGATCCCCCTCGCAGTTCCCTCCTGCTGGCCGGGAGACAGAGGACATGGTGAGGGGGGGTGTGCCGGTTGGTGCCTGCCGCTCCACCATGAGAGAGAGTGACAGTTAAAAGTCAGATATCTGAAGAAGAAGAGGAAGTGTGCTTTGCAGTAGTTCATCAACAGAGATATCTAATACAAAGTTGGGAAACCAGCTCAACTGAGTCAAAACCAGGTTTGGCTACAGTATCAATCTCAGCACCCAAAGGATGTTTGCAGGAATCATGGATATTTTTTGTATGTATTCAGAATGTACAGAAATTTGAGATGCACACTAATATATGAATCAAAACAGAGTTTCTAGGCTATATAATTCCTCTTTCTGACACACATTTCAAGGAAACTATTGAAATTGATCTGTAAAAGGCCGGAAAAATATGCCATATTATTCCAGTACATGTTTTCAAAGGGGGGGCAGTGAAACAAAGCTCACGCATTCTGCGATCTTGAAATTAATCATTTTTATTACCTACAACGTTTATATCAGTGAAGTTTTCAAGTGAAATGTGGAGTAACCAATTATCATGTAGGTGAAAGGGACACAGTTTTAAAAGTCTGAACAGTTGGATCTAAGTAAAAATCTGTGGAAGATATGACAAAACCAGAATTCAACGAAAATCCACATTCCTTGTTAAAGTCAAATTTCTCAAGAACAGGAAGTGTGCTTTGCTCTAGTTCATCAACAGAGATATCTAATACAAAGTAGTTGGGAAACCAGTTCAAATGGGTCAATACAAGGGTTTCCGTACTATACCAATCTCAGCACTCAAACCATCATTGCAAGAATCATGGATATTTTTTGTATATATTCAGATTGTAGAGAAATTTCAGATGCACACTAACATTTGAATCAAAGCAAAGATTCCAGACAATATAATTCCTGTTTCTCACACACATATCAAAGAAAAAATTGAATCTGATCTGTTAAAGGCTGGAAAAATATCTTATATTTTTCCAGTACATGTTCTCAAATGGGGGGTAGTGAAATATAGCACACGCATTCTGCAATCTCGAAATTAATCATTGTCATCACGTACAACATTTATATGAGTGAACTTTTCAATTGAAATTTGAAGTAACTGATTAGCATGTAGGTGAAAGGGACATCATGTTATAAGTCTGAATGATTTTACCTAAGTAGAAAACGGGGGAAGAAATGACAAAACCCGGATAAAATGAAAATCTGTGTTCCTTGTTAAAGTCGAATTTCTCAAGAAGAACAGGATATGTGCTTTGCCCTAGTTCATCAATAGAGACATTTAATACAAAGAAGTTGGGAAACCAGCTCAACTGAGTCAAAACCAGGTTTCTCTTTGATATCAATCTCGGCCCCCAAACAATGTTTGCAGGAATCATGGATATTTTCTCTATGTATTCAGGATGTATAGAAATTTGAGATGCACACTGATATTTTAATCAAATCAGAGGTTCCAGGCAATATAATTCCTCTTTCTGACACAGATTTCATGGAAAATATTGAATTTGATCTGTCTAAGGCAGGTAAAATAGGCCATATTTTTCTAATACATGTCCTCAAATGGGGAACAGTTAAATACAGATCACACATTTTGCGTCTTGAGATTAATCATTTTTATTACATACAACATTTATATGAGTCAACGACTCAAGTGAATGTGGAATAAGCGATTACCACGTAGTTGAACGGGACATAGTGTTAAAAGTCTGTTCGTTTTTACCTAAGTACAAAAGTGGGGAAGATATGACAAACCCGGATACAACGAAAATTCACATTCCTTGCTAAAGTCAAACTTCTCAAGAAGACCAGGAATTGTGCTTTGCTCTAGTTCATCAACACTGATATCTAATACAAAGAAGTTGGGAAATCTACTCAACTGAATCAAAACCAGAATTCTCTTCGATATCAATCTTAGCACCCAAACAATGTTTGCAGGAATCATGAATATTTTCTGTATGTTTTCAGAATATACAGAAATTTGAAATGCTCACTACTATTTAAATCAAAACAGAAGCTCCAGATAATATAATTCCTTTCTCACTCATAGTTCAAGGAAACTACTGAATTCAATCTGTCAAATGCAGAAAAAATATGTCATATTTTCCAATACATGTTCTCAAATTGGGGTCAGTAAAATATAGTCCATGCATTCACTGATCTTGAAATTAATCATTTTCATTATGCACAGCATTTATATTAGCAAACTCATCAAGTGAAATGTGGAGTAAACGATTACCATGTAGGTGAAATGGATATACTGTTAAAAGTCTGAACGGTTTGACCCAAATTTCTCAATAAGAACAGTAAGTGTGCTTTGTCCTAATTCATTAAAGTGATATCTAATACAAAGAAGTGGGGAAAACAGCTTTACTGAGTAAAAAAAAGGGTTTCCACACTATACCAATCAGCACCCAAACGATCTTTGCAGGAATCATGAATATTTTCTGTATGTTATCAGAAAGTACAGAAATTTGAGATGCTCACTAATATTTGAATCAAAACAGAGGTTCCAGGCAATATAATCCCACTTTCTGAGACATATTTCAAGGAAAGTATAGAATTCGATCTGTCAAACGCAGGAAAAATATGCCATATTTTTCCAGTACATATTTTCAAATGTGGGGCAGTGAATGATATCTCACGCATTCTGCAATCTTGAAATTAATCATTTTCATTGTGTACAACATTTATATGTGCCAACCACTCAAGTGAATGTGGAAATAAGTGAATACCCTGTAGGTGAAAGGGACATAGTGTTAACTGTCTAAACATTTTTACCTAAGTACAAAACTGGGGAAGATATGACAAAACCTGGATACAACGAACATCCACATTCCTTTTTAAAGTCACACTTCTCAAGAAGAACAGGAATTGGGCTTTGCCATTGTTAATCAACAGAGATATCTAATACAAAAAAGTTGGCAAACCTACTTATCTGAATCAAAACCTGAATTCCCTTCGATATCAATCTGAGCACCCTAACGATGTTTGCAGGAATCATGGATATTTTCTGTATGTTTTAAGAATGTACACAAATTTGAGTTGCACACTATTATTTGAATCAAAACAAAGGTTCTAGGCCATATAATTCCTCTTTCACACACACATTTCAAGGAAATTATTGGATTCGATCCTTCAAAGCAGGAAAAATTTGCCACACTTTTCCAGTACATGATCTCAAATGGAGAGCAGTGAAAGATAGCTGACACATTCTGCAATCTTGAAATTAATCGTTTTCATTACGTAGAAATTTATATGAATGAACTCATCGAGTGAAATGTGGAGTTACGGATTACCATGTAGGTGAAAGGGACATAGTCTTAGAAGTCTGAATGGTTTTAGCTAATACAAAACTGGGGAGGATGATAAATCCTGGATAGAATTAAAATCCACATTCCTTGTTAAAGTCAAATTTTTCAAGGAGAACAGGAAGTGTGCTTTGCCCTAGATCATCAATAGCGATAGCTAATTCATAGAAGTAGAGAAACCAGTTACACTGAGTCAAAAATGGATTTCCTTCTATATGAATTTCAGTACCCAAATGATATTTGCAGAAATCATGGATATTTTCTGTATGTTTTCATAATATACCGAAATTTGAGATGCAAACTAATACTTGAATCAAAACAGAGGTTCCAGGCAATATAATTCCTCTCTGACACACATTTCAAGGAAACTGTTGAATTCTCTCTGTCAAAGGCAGGAAAAATATGCCATCTTTTTGTAGTACATGTTCTCAAATGGGGAGCAGTGAAACACAGATCAAGCATTCTGCATCTTGAGATTAAACATTTTCATTACCCACAACATTTTTATGAGCCAAGAACTCAAGTGAATATGGAATAAGCGATTACCATGTAGCTGAAATGGACATAGTGTTATAAGTCTGAATGGTTTTACCTAAGTACAAAATGGGGGAAGATATAATAAAACCCGTATAAAACGAAAATCCACATTCCGTGTTAAAGTCAAATTTCTTAAGAAAAACAAGAAGTTAGCTTTGCCCTGGTTCATCAATAGAGACATCTAATACAAAGAAGTTGGGAAACCAGCTCAACTGAGTCAAAACCAGGTTTCTCTTCAATATTAATCTCAGCACCGAAATGATGTTTGCAGGAACCATGGATATTTTCTCTATGTATTCAGAATGTATAGAAATTTGAGATGCACACTAAAACTTGAAACAAGTCAGAGGTTCCAAGCAATATAATTCCTCTTTCTGACACAGATTTCAAGGAAAATATTGAATTCGATCTGTCAAAGGCAGGTAAAATAGGCCATATTTTTCTAGTACATGTATTAGTACTAAAATGGGGGGCAGTGAAACACACCTCACGCATTTTGCGATCTTGAAATCAATCATTTTTATTACATACAACATTTACATGAGTGAACAAATCAAGTGAAATGTGGAGTAACCGATTACCAGTTAGGTGAAAGTGCCATAGTATTAAAAGTCTGAACAGTTTTACCTAAGTACAAAACTGGAGAAGATATGACAAAACTCCAATACAATGAACATCCAAATTCCTTGTTAAAGTCAAATTTCTCAAGAAGAACAGGAATAATACTTTGCCTTATTTCATCAACAGAGATATCTAATAAAATGAAGTGGGGAAACCAACTCCACTGAGTCAAAACAAGGGATTCCCCCCTATACCAATCTCAGCACCCAAACGATCTTTGCAGGAATCATGGATACTTTCTGTATGTTTTCAGAATGTACAGAAATTTGAGATGCTCACTAATATTTGAATCAAAACCGAGGCTCCAGGCAATTCAATTCCTCTTTCTGACACATATTTCATGGAAATTATTGAATTCGATCTGTCAAATGCAGGAAAAATATGCCATATTTTTCTAGTCCATGTTGTCAAATGCGGGTCAGTAAAACATAGCTCATGCATTCGCTGATCTTGAAATTAATTATTTTCATTATGCACAACTTTTATATGAGTGAATTCATCAAGTGAAATGTGGTGTAACCGATTACCATGTAGGTGAAAGTGACATAGTGTTAAAACTCTGAATGGTTTTATCCAAGTACAAAACTGGGGAAGATATGACACAACAATCATCCACTTTCCTTGTTAAAGTCAAATTTCTCAAGAAGAACAGGAATTGTGCTTTGCCCGTGTTCATCAACAGTGATATCTAATACAAAGATGTGCAGAAACCATGTCCTCTGTGTCAAAAACGGATTGCCATTTGATATCAATCTCAGCACCCAAACAACGTTTGCAGGAATCATGGATATTTTCTGTACAAAAAATTAACACAAGTGTATAAATGTAAACATAAGTGGCTACAATGAAATCAAACAAATCTAAAAAATATAAACATCTAGATGTGAAATCAGTTCCCTCCCCTTTATGGAAAACACTGTAGACCATTGGAAAGACCAAAGAAATGAAGGACTTTCATCCAAATATCACAGTCTCAAGTAATAATTACTGGTGTTGCAATTGAATGACGTTTTGTACATTTACTTGTTTCTCAAGGATAAAATTCAATGACATGGAAAGAAAGAATCACGTAGAAGTGTCACAGTACTTTCTTCTTCACCTTTCTGAAGACCCGGAGGTGCAGTCCATCCTCTTTGGACTGTTCCTGTCCATATATCTGGTCACAGTGCTCGGGAACCTGCTCATCATCCTGGCTCTCAGCTCTGACTCCCACCTCCATACATCCATGTACTTTTTCCTCTGTAACCTGTCCTTGTGGATGTCTGTTTCATCTCCACCATAGTCCCAAAGATGCTGGTGAACCTCCAGGTACAAAACAAAGGTATCTCCTACAAAGGATGCCTCACTCAGTTTTACTTTTTGGTTATTTTTGCTGGAATGGATAATTTTCTGCTGACTGTGATGGCTTTTGACCGTTGTGTGGCTATTTGTCACCCCCTCAAGTACACTGTAATCATGAACTCTCACTTCTGTGGCCTCCTGCTTCTTATGGATGACCGTACTCTGTAGCTCCATGATTCATATTCTACTGATGATGAAGCTGACCTTCTCCACAGGGACTGAAATCTCACATTTCTTCTGTGAATTAGCTCAGGTTCTAAAAGTTGCCAGCTCCGACACCCTCATCAACATGATCTTCATGTATGTTGTGACTGTGGTGGTGGCTGGGTTTCCTGTCACTGGCATTCTCTACTCTTATTCTCAAATTCTTTCCATCTTATTTAGAATGTCTTCTACAGCAAGCAAATATAAAGCTTTTTCCACCTGTGGGTTTCACCTCTGTGTGGTCTCCTTGTTCTATGGAACAGGTCTTGGTGTTTACCTTAGTTATGGAGCAGCCAGTTCTTCCCAGAATAGTGCAGTTTCTTCAGTCATGTACACAGTGGTCACACCAATGCTGAACCCCTTCATCTGCAGTCTGAGGAACAAGGATTTGAAGGGGGCCCCGAAAAGACTCTCCAAAAAAGCAACCCGGATTTCTTTATGAGCCACTAACAACAGTGTAAACTTATGATCACAGTCACATGCTGTTATTTTCATACACTGTTTTCACCCCGAAAATTATGGTTTAGGTTGTCCTATAGTGAGGCACTTTGACTTATAGGAATTTGTATTTCTTTTCTGATATTCCACAGAAACTCCGGTAAAATTTTTATTTCACATGAGCAGATTTTCAATAAAAATTTAATGAATTTATCATTTTAATGTTTTTATGAGTTCACAGGAATTATTGTATTAAGTGAGAGGCTGCTCACTGTAAGATGCTGAAGTTCCCATTTTGGGATAAATATGTTACTGACTCTCATTCTCTGTTAACCAGCTATGGTTCTCTGTGTTATCTACCATCTGATGCAAGAATTAGCTTCTCTGTGAGAGGAGAGAGACACAAGAGTAGATACAATATGGATACAATAGTCAATCATTAGGAGTAAGTTTAATGTATGTCTTTTTATCAGAATAAAACTTATATCACACCCTCTGCTCACAAATCTTATTGGCAATTGCAGAAGCAAGGTGGCAAAAAGCTTGTAAGAGCTGAAGGTGGGGCATGAATTCATGGAAACTGTGTTGTCTGGACACAACAAGGTAATTTCACCCAGGAATCCACAGTTCCTGTGATTGCAGGCACAAGACCTGTGCAAGACTGAGCCAAACAAACTCCTAGAATGGACAGGGCCATTGGGCAAGAAACCCAGCCCCAGCTGAGGACCTAGTAGCAATTGATAGCTGCTGGACTAGTGATTCAATTTTCTTTAAAAAAAATCTGTGATGCCAGTTCCAGCACTCAGGAGGCAGAGGTAGTCGAATCTCTGTGAGATCAAGACCAATCTATACAGTTAGTTACAGGACAATTGTGGCTGCAGGGAGACCTTGTCTTAAAATCAAATTAATGCTGGGTAAACTGACTGGAATGCAAGGGATGGACAACACCAAAGAGCACAAAGTAGATTCAATAGGCTTTAGAATTGTCAAGTAAAAGTAGAGGACTTGGGGTCACTGGCATAATAAGTTGGGGAGTGGAGATTGGGAGAATAACATACATTATTCTCAAAGAATCAATAACAGAAAAAGAATCAGACAACAGAGAAAGAAACTGATGAACTGCTATGTACATCATGCTGCTGTAATTGCAGGCATTGATCTGAAGTTTTCTAAGAGCTGAAAAAAGAAGAAATTGAAGGACTACAGAGATGCCTCAGTTGTTAAGAGCACAGGGTGCCCTTGCAGAGGATCTAGGTTCAGTTACACATAAAATAAAATAAGAGCTGGGCATGGTGGCACTCGCCTTTAATTAGAGCCTCTCAGGTGTATCTCTGAGATCAAGGCCACTATGGTCTACATAGCAAATTCTGGGTCAGCTGAATGTATAGAGAGACCCTGTCTCAAAAAAAAAAAAAAAAACACAGAAAAACCAAATGAAAACAAAACAAAGAAACACTCATTCACAAAAAATAAAATAAATATTTTAAACAGAGAAATTGAATGATCACAATAAAACCTGAAAGCTGTTGCATCATGCCCTCTGCCATCAACAGGTTTCAGCACTGAATGCAGAGGCTGGGACTTCAAGCTAGAAAGGCAGTTTCCACAGGAGAAGCACAGCTGAGGAAGCTGCTCTTTCCATTACAGTTCTAGGGTGCTGAGGTCTAGGAAGATTTGTGTCATAATTAACACAACTAGACACTGAAATAAACTGATTCTGCCTCATAAAAAGTGTTCAAGATGACTAGGAGTTAAGAGCACTAGCTTCTCTTTTAAAGGACCCAAGTTTTTTTCCCATCACACATGGTGGCCAACAACCATCCATAACTCTAGATCCTGGGGGTCTGGTGGCCTCTTCTGGCTTCCATGGGCATTGCATACATGGATGCACCTAGATGCAGGCAAAACACTCATACACATAAAAATAAGACACCATATGAAATAGATTTGAATTTGGGGGAATGCAAAAGTGCTGGAGAATTTCTATTACAGAAAATGAAAGTGGATAGGGACGGTGCACAAATCTGAACAAAGCACAAGGTATGCATATATATACATGAAGACAGCATATTATGGGATCCATTAATTATTATAAAATCTAACAATACAGCCAAATAAATGAAAAACGGTGTAAGAGACAAAAAAACAATGCTGAAATTCTCATATTAATTTCCCAGAAGGAACTGGAATGAAATTATAAAGCAGCCAATAAAAATCTGTAACACATCCTAGCTAGGCATTTTGCTTTATGTGTGTCTTTATTTAATCTAGAAAATTGTCTTTTCTTTCTCTTATGTCTCTCATTTCCAAAGGGTTAGGCTGATATTATGATGTGCACTATTCTGGAAACTGATTGTGAATTCACAGGTCTGTCTTTGTTGTCCTATTTTTGTAAGAACAGTTATTAAATCTTCAACTTCAGGGGCTGGTGAGATGGCTCAGTGTTAAAAACACTTGTTGCTCTTGCAGAGGACCTGGGTTTGATTCCCAGTACACACATCGCAGCTAACAATCATCCATAACTATAGCTCTATGATATCTGATGCTCTCTTCTGACCTCCTTGAGCATTGTATAACCTGGATGCACTTAGACATGGGAAGGCAAACCATTGATACACATAAAATTAATAATAGTAGTAATAATAATAATTTTTAAATATTCAACATAAAAGTTGGAATCTGTCTTTAAAAACTGATGTGCTCATAAAATTCTCAGTGACTTTTATTTGGGACCACTGGGAGATGCTTCATGTTTTACAATTACTCTTTACTGTCCTTTTTTCCACTTTCCTTCTCTCTCCCACTTCTACCTTCATTCCTCAGCTTACATCTCCCTGTTTGTGAAACATTGAATATTTATCTTCTTTTGAATAGCTGATCAATTTTTTCACACATTATACTTAATATAATATATAGATCCACACATGTAGTAGCTTATGGTATGGTTTGCATTTCAAAACATAGAGTTAACATACACACCTTTCTTTATTATTAAAACAATAATAAGCAGAATAATCCAAAACATTGTAGTTATAGTGTTCCTGAAAGTTCAGGCATACCTCACTCATGCTAAGAGATGAACCCATATTGTTAATCTTAACAATTAGATATCTTTGGAGTTTGATCAGTTTTTATTCTTAATACAAGAGAACCGTGTCTTTCCCCTATTGTTGGTGTCTGATTTCACAGTCTGTCTAGTTTGAAAGAATCTGCATGAAGTTACGGGGAAGAGGGTTGGCCAAAGAGGCAGGCAAGTTCTGTCTTCTCAGGTTCTATGAATACATCAGACACTTTTGTTTTTGACTATATATGAACTGAATTTTTGTACTTTATACACAATATCTTTGTCCTCTTTATGTTCCCTTCCTGATCAGCACTCTCCTGTAGCTCTCCCACACAATTTATGTTAAGGCCTATCTGGTCCAGTTAGTGTCTTCTGACATCCTTCAGTGTAAATCCATTCACTGGTGTCTAGGAAGCATATCTAGATTCATGTAAAGTACTTCTTAACATTCTCTTTCTTATCTCACTGGGCAAACAGGGAGATACTTGTATTTTGTGCATGGCCTGTCTTTTGTATATAATACAATAATATCGAAAGAAACAGGAGACATGAGTAGTCTCATAATTTGGCTGCAAAACTGAAAACTACTCCATATAGCTCAACAACAAGGCCATTGAAACCAAAGGTTTATTGAAATTCCATCTTTCCCAGGGCATCACAGCAACCACATTAAATTAAACTACAACTAAGCTGAGGAAGTTGCAGGGGGAAAGTTACCCTTAAATTTTTCAAATGGTTATGTAATTATGAAAAACATGCAAATCAATGTGCAGCCTCCTTATAACATTAAAGTACAATTTTAATAGTGTCCAGTTACACAACTCAACAGTGTGTTTGTGAAGGAATCCAAGTTATCATAAAAGAAAGATACCTGAATTCATGTTACAGCAACATTATTCACAATTGTAAATTTGTAGAATCAGCCAAGGTATCCATCAACAGATGACTGGAAAAAGAAAGTGTGTAATGGAATATTGTTCAGAATGTCATTAAATCTGGAATAAATTTGAATTAATTTATGCAATTAAGAGGAAAATGTATGGAACTGCAGAATACCGCAATAAGAGAAATAGATGTTACAACTAATCTTTCATATGAAGAACAAAGACTTTAAAGACAAGGTAGAGCTAGTGATAGTATAAACACACAACACTAGAGAGGGGTAAAACAGGAGTCAGTAATGGAGTAAAGGATCAATGTGCATGTATGAGAAGGACATAATTATGCTTATATTATATTCAATATATACAAGCAAATAAAATGAGTAAAATTTGGGGAACTTAACATTCTCAAAACAGTAGAAAAGATAAAATCATAACATTAATAAAGGGGAAACACTGATGTATATAAAATATCTGACTTACATATCAAATATATATCAAAGCTATGATAATAGTGAATATGTGGACTGGATGGTTGTGAACCAAATCTCATTTTGGATGTGCTGCTGGAAATAAAAGAACAGAGTGATCCAAATACAGTAAGAGTTTAACTTGAAGACTTCTTTCCAATTCACAAGAAATTGAAATAAATTTAGGAAACAAATTGAAGCAGAAATCAAGCAATCTTTTCTTTATTTGTGAGAAACTAGTACATTCATACAATGATCTATATTCTTCGCTACACTCTACTTTCCCCCTGTGATTTCTCCATGTCTTAGTCCATCCTACACACCAAACTCCCAAATTAATGTCTTCTTCCTTGATGATTGCTATGTCCGTTAGATGTTACCCTTATGTGCATGAGCGTGGCACAAGCCACTGGAGTATGGGAAACTTCAGTGAACATATACTCCAAATAGAATAATTTTCCCTCACTTATCAAGTATCCATAGAAAACAAATCTCCAGTAAAGGTTGGGACCTAGAGATCATGTAACCTAAATACAGCACATATTTTCTTCAATATAATTTGTCTTGAATTTTCATTCTTTTCAAACAACACATCTTAATGACATTTGGACCCCTACTCCTATGTTTACCCCTCAAGGCCTTCACACTGTATTGCATTAATTCTGTCCTAGATGTTAAGGCCTATCACATCAACTAGACCAGAGTACTGACTGTCTTGATTGGTTTGTATATGTCTTATGTAGGTAACTTCACTCCTATAACTTTGGGACGGTTATAGTCATGCTGTTTCAAGAAGACATCATTTCACAATACTCCGCCAAATCCTCTGACTCTTACATTATTTCCACCTCTTCTTCCTCTATGTTCCCTGAGCCCTGGCGTGGAAGGGTTAATATAATGTCCCAGTGAGGTCTGAGCACTAAGTCTCTTGTTCTCAGTACTGGGGCCATGAGACACCACAACTTTAACTACAGTACACAGAACAATATAAGACCAACCAGTAAACTGCCTTCCTGATCACTAGATTCCATCGTGCTGGAGGCTGCTCTTTAGGTTCTTGCGGGAGAAGAGTCATCAATATTCTTACCAAGTGCTTAACTGTGGGTGCTGTACTAATAAAGCGTCAGGCAGGATACGTCCATTGGTGCAATAGTGGAACTACTGTAAAGAGGTAATTAAGTGCTTTCTGATTGGACTGGGGTCTGACTTACAATAGAGAATTTTATGCCTGTTACTGAAATCTTGCTCAAAAGCCCATGTCTGGGTAATTCAACAGCCTCATGGAATAATGTGCTCTTGTTATTAAATGGCCATGTTGTCATATTGCCTTCTACAGGTTTATGGTTATAGCCGTAGACTTGGACTGCTCTTAAACTTGTCATATAATTATTATATTTGTCTAAGCATTATATATATATATATATATATATATATATATATATATATATACAGAAAATACACACTTGTCAATTTGAAATAGCAGGTTAAATATTATAGTATAATAGTGTCTGACTTCAATACCCTACAGTTACTATTAGACAGATCAACAGTAAAAATAACATCATACATCAATGGTCCTAACAGAAATTCCCAAAACATTCTGTTAACTATCAAAGAATTCACATTCTTCTCAGGACAGAACTGTACCTTCTGTAATTGCATCACATAATAGCACCCGCAGTAAGTTTTGACAAATGTAAGACCAAAAACTGATCCCTGTATTCTATCTAACCTGAATGGGATAAAGAGGGAAATCAACAGTAAGAGAAACTACATAGTATATATAGATGGTGGACGATTAAAGGGAATATGAAAATGGTGACTCTGTCACTACAGAAAAAAAGAAGGAAATAAAGACATTCCCAGAAATAAATAATATAAACTCAAAACACTTAAATCTATGGGATGCAATGAAGACAGATTTAAGAATGAAGCTTAGTACTCTAAATGTCTACATTAACAAATCAAAGAAATCTTAAATACACAACCTAATGATGAACCTGAATTCATTGGAAAAGTTCAGACCATTCCCAAAAGAAGGAGATATAGAGAAATGATGTAGATCAATAGTAATTCAGGAAAGAAAGCAATAAAAGAATCAATGAAATGAAGAATTGGTTTTAGATAATATACACAAAATTGACCACAAAATAATCATATAAAGAGAAAACTTGAATTAATAAAATTAGAGATTAAAAAAGACAGTAAAAGACACAGTGACAAAATTCAGAGCATCATATTATATTTTTAAAAGGTGTATTCCAATAAATGGGTGTAACTAAAAGAAATTGTCAAGTTTCTACATTCCTGTGAGAGATGACTGAAAACAAAAAAGGCAAGTCAATTAAACAAATATATAACATACAATGAGACAGACATAATATTTAAATCTCCCAGATAACTTGGTTATAATGTTTTCCAAGGAAAAGGGCATTTGCACATTTCAACTCACAGAAATTGGTACAGTATGCACAAAACCAACTGAGGATAAAGGCAGGCAAAATCCCAATGTTGGCGGAATGTGAACAGAAAGCCCCATCATTAGTGGAGGAGATATTTGACAGCTGCTTGAAGAGGAAGAGTTCCTTTTTGTGAATGTGAACCTGGAAGACTGACCATGTTCCAGTAGGCTTTAGGGAAAGTCTGAAATCTACTGCTTTAGCCAAAGATAAAAATGCAACTGTTATAGAAATCAGTATGAATAACTCTTAAAATACAAAAAAAAATGTATGCCATATGATCCTATCATACAGAGGCACTTGCATAGATGAGTTTGTTCCTCTATTTTTTTTACTCAGCTAATCGTTGAATAATGAAAATGGGATACATTTACACAATGGACTTCTATTTAGTGGTAAAGAAAAACAAAATCATGAATTATATAGGGAATTGGATGTAATCTAGAAACCATTCTAACAACTGAAGAAACAATCTCAGAAAAACAAACTATTTAAGTTCTCTCTCTGTGGATCTTATCTCCAAACCTTAAATGTATATATCCTGAGGTTAACTCAAGATCCAGGAAAATTGTAGGGACCTGTGATGGTCTGAAATAGAATTTTCTCCACTGGCTCCAAGTATTTGGACATTTTGTTCCAAGTTGATAATTGTCTTAAATATTTTCTCTCTGAGTGAGGCCCTGTGCTCCACCCACCAATCTAGGTCCATAATGATTAATGAAATGAAGTATGATCTCCAGTTAGAGAAACCAGCATTTTATTCAGGGTTACATTTCAAAGGACTTATCAGGGAGACTGTGTATAATTATCATATTGAGGTCAGGCTGTATGTAATTTTCTACGTTTTCATCAGAGCTGTGCCACAGAGTTCTGCCAAGATGGCAACTGGCTGCTCAAACACTGTCCTCTTCCAAGAACTCCCTGCTTCCCTTTAGACCCTCCCCCTTAAGTCACTGGTTGGTTGGAAGGTGGCTGACTCTATGGGCTTCTTTTTCTGTCAATCAAGTTCTGCATAGTGTGTCTTGACCTCACCTATGCGTGTGCATCCTGCAACTGCTGCTACACACATATTTGGATGTTATACCTCCAGTGGGAAACTTTATGTAAATTTACACTACAATAGTGCTGTTTCGGGAGGCTTTAGGAGGTGTGACCATGCCACAGGAAGCACATCACTGGAGGATTGGTTTAGAAGTCTTAGGACTTGCCAGATTACCCTTCTCTCTGCTTCCTGTGACTGCTGGGTCACTCTGCTTTTTGCTCTGGCCTCTTCTGCCATCATGCCTTTCCCACCATTATGAACTATAACCTCTGGAACCATAACTCAAATAAACTTTTCCTTCAGAAATTTCCCTTGGACATTATGTCTTATCACAGCAACAAAAAAAAGTTACACATAAGGAATCATGGGGACAGAAGGGAAGAAGGACCTCAAGACAGGGGAATAGTAGGAGACAGGTGCTTTTAAGTGGAAATGAGGAAGGTGGTTACTATAACTGGGGAGGGAGCATGGAGAATTATACTAGGAATATAAAAGGAGAGATAAATAAAGCTTAGGTGGTCTGAGAAAAGAGAGGGGGATATACGCATTCAAAGTCCTACTGAAAAATACACATACAAGAAGTATATGAGTGCATTTTATGGCTGAAACGTATATAGAAAAAATATAACACCAGACAGGGGAAACCTCCTTTCAGTTGTTGGTCAGGGTCATCTACAAGACTCTAAAAATAACACTGTCTATTGCCACTTAACCAGGATTACCTCCCAGAACTTAGACTAAGAATGTATTGACAAAGACAGGCCACATTGGACTACAAAATTTGGAGCAATCTGGCTAAAAATGACCTGGATGCCTCCTCTTTGAAGAATAGCTCTCAGAGTGTCAGATAACACCTATATGATGCCAAGGGTAAAAACAAATTAATGCTCCTGCACAGCCTAATAAATAAAAATGGCTGACCCTGGAAACTATCTGCATTGATGCAGCAGTGGTACAGTTATCTTTCCAATTCAAATTAAGGCCAGCTCATTTGGTCAGAACTCTTGTGTGGTACTGTAAACATAGCCAAATACACGTGGCTGCAGTGAAGAAAGATCCATGAGAAAAACCCCAGCCTTGTCACATCCCCACAGCAATGCAATTACTTATTTCATTATTAATGTGCATCTTCATATTTACAGACAAGTGTATCTTTCACTCATCAAATAAGATCCCTTTTCTGACATATGTAGACTCATACAGAATTCTATTACTGGCCAAATGTAGCAAATAAATGTGTTAGAGACAACTCAAAGTGTCCCACCTTCAATGCAACCTATACTCCAAGGATGCATGTATGACTCAACTCTCACCAGAGAACTTCAATTATGCAGCAATGTGATTATCACCAAAGTCCACTATTGACCAACGTGCAGAACAATAGGCCAGAGTGTTCATCCTTGAATAGGATACCTATTTAAGACTTCTTCCCAATTCTCCTGGATCACTGCAGAAGAGGAGGCTGAAAGATTGTAACAGTCAAAAGGGTTGGATGACAACACTGACTCAGAGTCTCAGAGATAGCTGCTAAATTACTTATATAAACTCACAGCAGTGGTGAGTGCATGCACAAGTTGTGTGTAAGCTAAACAAACCTTACCTAATCCCATCAGAGACATGGGGAGTGAGTAAGAAATTCCATCCCCAAATGATAACCTATGGCAACTGCTGACTGCTGGGAGATTTTTACATTGTGGGACTCTTAGGGAAGGGAGTTGCATACAGCAGAGGGCCTCTAAATACCATCTAAACATATTGTATGAAAACTGCCTTCAAGTAAAAATATTTAAAACTATATTTTTGTGAATGGGCTTCTGATATGTGGCAACAAGAAGGTCAGCAAGAGCAGGTCTCTTGCTCCAGTAGACATGAATGATGCTTTGCAATAAGCTTTGAATGCCTTAACACTGCTGAACATTGCATGAGAAGACTTTCTGCTTAGTTTGGTCAGTGGACATCTGGATAGTAGACCCTCACTTCTGGAGAGACCTTGGCCCACCATGGCATAAGGACTACAACCCTACGGGCTCAAGTTCAGTGAAAAGCCTGAGTACTGACTCCAGTATTCCCAGTGCCTTCTGAGAGACTGAGAGATTGTAGGTTGCCTCCGGGGATCATTTAAATGCAGTGTGGGTGTGGAGTTTCCTGGTTTCAGTTATCACTGAAGGACTGACAGTCTGTACTGCTGTTGTTCTCACATTTGATTCAAGCTTGTGACACTAACACAAGGTTAGTAGGTAGACTTTGTTGGGTCTCACGTTTGGGGGCCTGACATCAATGAGTTAAAAAAAAGTATTTGAATAGGTTTTGACCTTAGCTCTGTCTTGGGGATTGGTGATTTTCCTCACCCTGAGTCTTGTTAGCACATAGCCGAGTTCTTGATGGCTTCAGCAACTTCATCAGGTAATTAGAACTAGGATTCACAAGTCTCATGGCTAAGTTTTATGGAAGTACCCCTCTAGGAAGACTCGCAGAAAATAAAACACTCAAACCATCTTGGCGGAAGGGAAGGTAACAACTGAAAGACAAAGCATTCCGAGAGATGTGTGAAGCATGGCAAAAATTCCCCTGCATACAGTAAAACACAACCACCACCTATGACCCATGCATACAAACCAACTCCTTTATTGTGGAATTCAAAATGGCAGAGATAGCTGAACATATGCAGAAGAATTCAGTTTTTTACCTTTTAAAAATTATTATTACAGGACTAGAGAAACGACGCAGCAGTTAAGAGCATGGTCTGCTCTTCGAGGTGTCTAGAGTCCTGTTCAAAGCACCCATATGGTAGCTAACAACCATGCAGGGGACCCAACACTTCCCTCTGGCCTCTGTGGGCATCGCATGTATACATGAGTCTTCTTATATTCATGGAAGGAAAATACTTACTCAAATAAAATAGAAATAGATAAGTTTTTAAAATAATCAATTATCATAAAGACAAATCAATAAACAGATGCACGAATTAAGCAAATCTATCCAAACCTGGACAGTAGAGTCTCCAAGGGGAATGAAACAGTCAGTAATTGGAGCTGTAGTCCAAAATATGGAGGAAAATTTCATCAAGATTATGAAACATTGAAAATTAGTTAAGTAGAAATGCTATAAATGAAATTGATGGCCAATCAAATAATAAAAATAACAGATGCCTTTATTAGGACACAATGCCATGCAGAGGAATGAATTTCAGATATAGAGGACAAAGGTGAGACAATCTACAAATAGGTATGTATGAAAAAAATGGAGGAGCATGAAAAAAACTTCCAAGAATTGTGAGCTTTATTCAGGATGCTAAATCTGATAATTTATGGTATATAAGAAAGATCAGAGATAAAATCAAAATGGAATTGACAGACTCCAGTGAAATTACAGGAAACCTCTCAAACTTAGTAAAAGAGGCAGACATCCAAAAAGAAGGGGTATATAGAACTAGAAATAGACATGTGTAGAGAATTCTCCATGACACATTACGGTAAACATATCATGGTGTAGACACTGCAAAGCAAGGAAACTATTCTGAAAGCAGCTTAAGAAAAATGTCAACTTATACAAAAGTAGAAATATCAGGATTATCATATCATTTTCATCTGCAACCATAAAAGACAGAAGACTATGGAGCAAAATACTTCCAATTGTGAAAGTAAGTAAGTGCAAACATAGAATGGTAATCTTGCAACTTTTTTTTTAGAATAGGTAGAGAAACAAAGCTATTTTAAGACAAACAAAAATTATGGCACTCAAGCCACAGTACAAAAAAAATTTTAAAGGAAGACTTTATGGTAGGAAGAAGAAGGAGAGCCTCCTCCACATAAGCACATGAAAGTGAACACTCAGTAAGTAGAAAAGTAAAGCAAAGTAGGCCTGGGAAAGAAACACCATGTGAAACCAATATTGAACGAAGAAAATATAGGTTAAAAATGAATAATTCATCAAAACAGAACATCCCCAAAGAAATCCAGGAATAGCAGAACCCTTCTCTAACTTCTTAAAACATATTTTATTTTTCGTATTTTTCATGGACAAGTGTACTGCCTGCTTGTATGTAAATGCTATTGTCATGCAATGCCTCCAGAAGTCAGCAGAGGGCAACAGATCTCTTGGAAGTTATTTCATAGATGGTTGTTAGACTTGATATGGGTGCTGGGATTTGAACCCGGATACTCTGCAAGGTCAGCCAGGGCTCTTAACTGCTGAGCCATCTTTCCAGCCTCCTCAAAGCTCTATTGCTGGGCTAGTTTATTCAATATTTATTTATTTATTAGCAAAGTAAGTGTCAGGTTTCATCATGTCATTACAAAATATGCCCTCTACCTCTAGTGTCCTCTGTTCCACTCTGTGTTCTTTTGCTCTATTCTCAACCTTTTTCAAGACCAATTTTACCTCTCTTAAGGTCTCTAATTGCACAGCCATAATTTCTTTGACACTCTCATCAGCTGAACTTGTGGTATTTGCATGCTCGTTGGTTTCCATCCCATCTAGTAAAATGTAAAGTAGAAAAATGAATCTATAGTATCTGTTCTGTGTGCTATTTTATCTTAGAAACTTCAAATATTTTGTGAATTCCCCTTTTTTGTTTGCATACTTATATATTTTTCCTCCTGCATAATAAGGCATATGTCTTACAATATGAAATATATGTGGTATTAGTTCTCTCTGTCTTGTACTATGGTTGATTTATCATTCTTCAATATGTTAATTATATATAATAATTTTATTCCTTGTATTTTCTTTTCTGTATATAGCATAATCTGATCATATTCATCCCCCAACTTTCTATCACTCTCCCACTGCTACTGAACCTGTATACATCGTATATTTTGCATACAAGATTTGAAGCAATTAATTTGGAACTGTGCCCGCCACCAAGGGAGAAAAGCAATCAATTGTCCCTTTCAGCTGCACATCCTACAAACCACAAAAAAATTGCTCTATAAAATATCTGTATGGGTGCAATAATGACATTTTTATCTTAAGGTTAAACAACAGCTGTCTAATTGAACTTAAGGCCCACTCTGTAAGAGGGAATTCATGAAAAGTATTGTGAAAATAAGCAACTACATATGGATAGAATGGTCATAGATTGTAGAGAAGGACTAACTACTGCCACTAACCTAGACCAATTAACTTCTTTCTAAACTGTAAATCCATATCCTTAAAGTCACAGAAAATTGGTGCTCTTACCACACATCAAAGAAACTTCTTGAAACGATGAGACCGTTACAAAAGATACAGCTGATGAAAATGCAGATAGCATTTCACCTTATGATTTCTAGCCCTGATTAATACAATGAAAATGCAACCCTTACACCTAACATTCAAGGAATCTTGTGACAATGGGAAAGAAAGATTTTAGGAGCCAGAGAAACAGATGCTTTCTGCTAAATAATGCATTCTCAGTTTGATAGGGAAGCTGCACCTTTGAATTAGCCAGAGTAGGGTTGATTATCTGGACCTGAATAATGTCAAAATTAGTTGATACCTTTATTATGGATGGGGGAAAAAACATGGGGCCCACCCTTAGACAAAGAACTAGTAACATTAGGTACTGAGGGAAGGAGAATTAGAGCTTTCCAGGGACATGCTCCCTAACGTTATCTAATCCTACTAGGTCAGCCCTTTGCACAACATACACACAAACACCATTAAAGGGACTCATTGCTATATGTGTGTATCTGTGTGTACACACACATGTGTACAAGAATAAAAATTTTAAAAATGATGGACAAGGAATAGAAAATGAGTGGGGAGGGACATGGGGGAATTGGAGGGTCAAGTAGAAGGGATGGGCCTTCCTACTTCCGTACACTGTACTTACATATGAAAAATTAAAAAAAATTAACATTAATAATTTTAAAATTAAAAGATATCAAATGAATCACCCAAACATGTGCCTGGAGGTTCTTGAAAACAAAAAGTAGGCACATAAAATCCCTGGTAGAAACCAAGAAATAACATAGACGAGGGAAGAAAACAATCAAATGGAGACTAAATGAGCAATACACAAAATTAAGCAAACAAAACATTGGTTCTTTCAAAGTACACAATATTAACAAACCCTTATCCAATATGACAAAAAGAAAGAAGCATCCTCCACACAAGTACATGAAAGTGTACACTCACTACAAAGAAATAAAAGAGGGAAAGACAGAAACTAACGAAACTAGAGTTCAAAAGTGATTTCACTGCAGCAGGCTCCAATGCAATACAGACACTATCAGAGATTACTTCTAAACCTGTGCTCTACAAGCCTGAAAACCAAGAAGAACTTCTAAATGTATGTCTACCAAGTTTGAAGCCCTGAGACATAAAGAGCTTAAACAGACATGGTACAAGCAATGAGATAGAAGTAGTAATCAAACGTATTCTCTCAAAGAAAAGTCCAGGACTAGAGGACTTTTCCACAGAATCCTGTCAAACTTTCTTAGACCTTCTCCCACTGCCTGCAGTGGTCAGAAGAGGATGTCAGATCTCCTGGAACTGAAATAACAAATGGTTGTTTGCCCCCATGTGGCAAACCCTATGTGGGTATTTATACTCAAACCAAGGTCATCTGCAAGAGCATCCAGTGCTCTTAATCACTGAACCATCCCTCTAGTCCAATATTTCCATCTTTTAATTGAAACCTTCCTCCAATATAAATTGCCTATACACATTCCTATAATAATCCTGGAGATATGTGAATATGATTCTTTAATACTTTTATCATTGAGCTTTATGTTTTCACTAGCAAATCATCATAAATCACCTTAGCAGAGAGACCCCGAAAGAGCTGAGGTTACCTGCACAAATCACCCAGTCAAGCAATTCAGCAGTCCACCATGGTTGGGAGAGAAGCACACTAGGCCCTTCACCTAGCTGAAGAGCTACTGTCAGCTGACAGCTGTAGGGAGAAGAAGAACCAGTTCAGATGTGAGGCTGAAGGTGCCTGTGATTGGGTTATCTTAACAAAAAAAGTCTCCCTAAGGTAAAATTAGACAAGTGAATGAGAATCTCTTGCTTGGATAGAATCTCAACTTTCCAATTTTGCCAGCTCAATCACCTGATGACATAACCACTCAAATTTCCTAGGTATGCTTTACCTAAGGCTGTCAGCTGCCCTAACATTTTTGATTTCTTAAACAATTCCTGTCCCTCCTTACCATGTGGTTATTAGCCCACCACCCTGCTGACCTCCATGCTGACTCTAAGCAAGGATGGCTTTATGGACTCATCCTTCTTCCATCCAAGCTCCTGCTCAGGGCAGCTGTTGAGGTTTACACCTTACCTGCCTTGATGGTTTTTCTTTAAATTCTAATAAACTAGTCCTTAAGCTTCAGTTTGAGCCCATACTTAAATTATTTCTAAAATTTTTATTGACCTTTTATATATTTTACACAACTGTTCTTAATCAAGGTTAGACTCCCTCCCCAGTTCATTGCAACTAACCCCCTACCAGGCCTCATATATCCGGCCATACATGTTAAGTCATATGCAGTCAAACAGTGCCTAGATATCATCCAATGCAAATTCATCCACTGGAGTCTAGTCAGCCTATCTAGAGATCATAAATAAGGCATACTCTTCCTCACCCTGTAGTAATCAGTCTCGAGTAGTTCTCAGTCTGGGGCTGGTCCACCAAACATTTCTCTAGCTCCACTCTGGACCCTTGTCTAATTGAGTTGGCATGGGTCTTGTGTTGGATGCCACTGTTGCCACAAGGTCATATGTATAAGCTTCTAGTGTTCTGAAAGCCTCTGCTTTCTCGTGGTTCTCGTGAACCAGCCCTGGCTCTTACAATCTTTCCGCCCCATTTCTGCATTGCTTTCTGACCCATGGGTGTATGAGGTATAATGTAGGTGTCCTATCCAGAGACACACCCTGCATTTTCATATTCTTTAAAACGAAGCCAGTTGCAGCCTTCTGTGTGCATTGCACTCTGCTGTATAAGGAGGCTTCACTGGTGGCAGTTGAAGGATGCCCTGGGCTCCTTTCTACCCCTCTTTCCACTGTATTCCAGGAGCCTTAGGGATGAGGTTCCACTGTAGATATGTTACCTAGGACTGTGCATCTCTCAAATGTATATTCTCTGTGTCTAACCAGTTGTGGCATTCTGCAGTAACCTCCATCTTTTGCAAAAAGATTTTTCTTTTATGATCAGTGTAGTATACGCTTGTCTGTAAATTTAAGGACTCATATTTACCATATGGTAAAAAATTCCATTTGTCTATAGACATGACAGTGACAGAGTGTTCTCTAGGAACTATGTCCTCTCTTACTATGTGTATTTGGCCAAGTTTACAGTGCTTCGCATGAGTTCACTTTCACTGAGACGGCTTTAATTCCAATTAGATAGATGTTGATTACCCTCCAGACAGCAGTTCCGTTATTTCACCGAGAAAGGTAGTATGCTGTGCCAGGCATTATGGTTATTAGCCTAATAGGCTAGGTTGGAACGTTGACTGATTTTCTCTCTTAGTGGTTTGCATACTATCATCTAGGATAATGAGAACTAAACGTGAGGTAGAAGGCTTTCAGGTCAGTTCCCGCACTATGGCTCCAAGTCATGTATCCAAAGTATATCCTTTCTTCAGCAGTAGGGTCCTACCTTCTAATTCTAGAAGATAACCAAGAGCTGGCAATAGTCTCTGTGATTTGGAGATTCTCTTAAAACATTCTCACAAATCAGTCAGAGGGAGGTCTGTTCTGTCTGGCTTTGTGTTCCTTGCAAAAGAGCCCCCATATGCACAAATGTTTACACACTATCTGTGCATTTCTCAGAGGTTTGTGGGCAGCACATTTCCCTCTGGGGTCCCTAGTCCCCCTAGCTTCATTCATCTCTACTCTTTTTCCTCACATATGACCTCCCTCCTTCCTCCCCAGTCCCAGGACCCTCATTATACCCAACTCTACCGCGAAAACATGTGCCCACCATCCTACCTTCCCTCCACAACATGCCATGCCAGCTTGAATGTATGTCCCTGCGCTTCTCCCTCCCAGGCATCCTGCTTTCCCCATCTACCCTGGTAACATCTGCTCCCTGCTATCCGTCTCTTTCCACCCTTTATTCTCCTTTACTTCCATGTATCCTCTCCATGTTCCTGGCTCTTGCTGTTGCATCAAGACATATAATCACATATAAGAGAATGGTGCTCCAATCTGCAAATGAGGGAGAACACGCATCACTTGTTTTCTGGCTTTGCATTATTTCACTCAGTATAACAGTCTTTAGTTCCATTCATTGCCTGCAAAGTTCATCTTTACTTACAGCTAAGTAGAACACCATTATGTAAATGCACCACATATTCATTATTCGCTCCTCAGTAGAGGGACATTTAAGTTATTTCAATTTCTTACCTACTGTGAAGAAAGCATCAACAAACATGGATGCTCAGGTATCTCTACAGCAGGAAGAGTTCTTTGGGCATATTCCAAGGCGTTGATAACTGAATCATAGGTAGATTCATTTTTGGCTTTTTTGAGAGTTTTCCACACTGTTTTCCATAATGGTTTCATGAGTTTGCATTCCCACAAGCAGTCAGTGATTGTTCCCCTTTCTCCACATCCTTGCCAGCATTTAGTGTCTTTCATTCTCTTGATCTTAGCCAGTCTGACTGGGGTAAGATGAAATCTTAAAGAGAAATTAGAAATCTGCATTTTTCTAATTACAAAGAACATTGAGCACTTTTTAGGGTGTATCTCAGTCATTTTTATTCATTTGAAAACACTCTGTTCAGGTCTATAGCCCACTTTTTATTGGTTCATTTGTTTTCTTTTTTCTTGGTTTTGGGTTTTTTTTGTGAATATACTGGGTATTAATCCTCAGTTGAATGTATAGCTCGCAAAGATTTTCTCCCACTCAGTGGGTTTCCACTTCCCTCCTTAGTTGTTTCTTTTGCTGTACAGAATCTTTGTAGCTTATTGAGCTCCAAAATGACCATCTTACCAAAAGCAATGTATAGATTCAATGCAATGTCAATTAAAATACCCACAACATTCTTAATACAGCAGAAAAAATATCATTATAAAATTCATATGGAATCACCAATGACCCCAGATGGCTAAAGCAATATTGGGCAAAAACAACAATGGTTGTAGGGAGATCACCATACCAGGTCTCTGACTGTATTACAGAGCTACAGTTCTACAAAGAGCATGGCATTTTCACAAAAATAGACACATGGATATATGAAACACAATCAAAGATAGTATATAATTAGATGCAATTTCAGTCACCTGATATTTGACAAAGGTGTCAGGAACACACAATCGAGGAAAGAGTATCTTCAACAAATGTTGCTGGAAAAATGGAATCTCCACCTGTAGAAGAATGAAACTGCACCCTTATCTTTCACCTTGTAAAAATATCAACTCCATATGGATCGAAGACCCCAATAAAAATCTTGAAATTCTGAAACTGCTAGAAGAAAGCATAGGCAGTATCCCCCAGGATATAGGTGTTGGCAAGTTTTTGTAAATGAGACATCAGCTGATCAGGCATTAAGGTCAACAACTCTTCAAATATTTTATGAATGAGAGTAAGAATGCTGAAAGGGGATGCCCACTTTCCTCCGTATCAGTTTAGTGCATGACTCCACACCTATGTACATACAGAAAATAGTCATTCACCTCAGTGAGTTTTAAAAGATGTCCTGAAATTGGGAGAGAAGTGTACTGGGGGTTTCTGGGAAGAACTGGGTGAGAAAGTTGATGAAAATACCATGGACAAGTCTATGAAATTCTCAAAGAATAAATTTAGAGATCTAAAAATATTTCCATAGCTTTTGTTTGCCTCATAATATTTTAAATTTTCTTTCACTTATAAATTAAAACTTTGTTGAACAAAGTATAATCTTATAGAAGTCCTTCCCCCAACACTGTCATGCTACTCCAGGTTTTGAATGAGAATCCACTGATAAGCATTAGGCCTTTTCTTAACCTGTTTCCTTTGTCTTTAGATTTGGATACTTTAAATATCACCTGTTTGGGGAGGTTCCTCTTTGGGTTGAATCTGATTGGACACCTCTGTGCTTCCTGTCACTGAAGGTGGTTATTTTCCTTATATTAGAGAATTTTTCAGCCACAGTTTTTGTTTGCTCTTTCTTTTGGGGAACACTGTTGCTCTGTAGACCTCAGTTGGTCTATAACTCTTCGTGAAGACCAAGCTGGCCTCAATCGAACAGATAGCCACCTGACTCTGCCTCCTGTGTGTTGGGATTAAGACATGTCACCACACCACACCCATTTTTTGAAACTATAGTTTAAAACTATTCTTTGTAGCCATTTTATCTTTTTTCTCTTCCGGGAATTCATATTGTGTGAATATTGATTGTAATTCACTGGCATAATTGTTGGTTTTCTTCATTCATCCTAGATTTTTAAATTATTATCTTTTTTTTTTTTTTTTTTTTTTTTTTTTTGAAATAGAGTCTCCCAATAACCTAGCCAGTCTGGAACTTACCAGGTAGATGAGCCTGGCCTTAGTCTCAAAGGCACTATTCTTCCTGACTCCTGGGATGTAACTTTGCCCCCAAGACATCTCACTGGCCTTGTCCTTCATTCCATCCTTCTTTCCTTGCTTCCTCCCTTTTTTTCAATTTTTTTTTAAAAAAAGTGTGCATGCATATGTGTGTGTGTGTATGTGTGTGTGTGTGTGTGTGTGTGTGTGTGTGTCTGTGAGTCTATGTGTATGCCTGTGAGAATGAATTTCACATTTGTGCAGGTTCCCACAGAATACAAAGAAGGCATTGAATCCACTGGAGACAGATGCAGCAGCCACAGCAAAAGCCACTGTGTAGCCATGACAGGCCAGTGGTAAAGGCAGTGGAAGGAGGGACACGTGCTTCTCGGAGCTTTGCCCCCAGCTGTTCCCTGGCAGTCAGCTCGTGCTTTACGACCTGGAACATCAATACCCAGAACGATACGATGCTTTCTGACCTGGACTATTGTTTTCTTCTTGCTTTTTGTGCTTTTTATTATTTTGCTTTCCTGTAATCTCTTACCTCTGGCCAAAGCAGAAAATGTCCTTAATGAATCAATAATTTCAATGGAAGCCGTACAAAGAGCTCCCCCAGTCATGCAAGCCTTGGTTTAAGTAACAAAAGAACAGAAAGAAAAACCTGAAAAGGGGGTTGGGGCTTTTATGGATTAGCTTAAGCGGAAAGAGTTCATGATACAGAAAAAAGATGATGAACCAGAGAAAGTAAAACTAGAAATATTAATTGGAAATAAACATAATAGAGTTTCTAGAGAAAAGGAATTACAGAAATTGGCAATCCCCACTAGGTATTTTTTAGGGTACTTACAGTATAAACTTAAGAGTGGTTGGTGGACTCCACCGAAATGGACCCCTAAAACTGGTGTTTACTTAGATCCCCTATCTTATACAGGAGCATATTATGAAGGTGGACATTGATAGGTAAATTACGATGGCCAGAAACGTATGTGGCACACACTCCCCTTCATGGAACATTTAGCCCGAAGTCGACCCCCGTGGTGCTTAGTTCCCAAGCATGAAAAGAATAAAATCTTGAAAGATTTAGAACCCACCATGGAAGGATTAGTAAAAATGCTTATACGGACAAAACAATGGGCTTATGAAAGAATAAAAGCTAGGGTCTCACAAGTGCCCGATTCTCTGTCATACTGGTAAAAACTTTCTCATGAGAGTTTCATTATTAACCAGTCACCACAAACTTGTGGGCAGGCAGTGCCAGACATAATTCTATGGAACAAGGAACTGTGACCTTTGGATTGAGCTCAGTTGGCTGTAACCACAAAACATATATCAAAAAACCTTAAGAATATAATGTGACAATCTACAAATTGTATAGTGACCAAAATTCAATGTTTTGTATTGCTTAAACTGTTATCCTGCCAATTTCCTTCTGTAACCCTATAAAACCTCAGATGAAGCTTCAGTAAAATTGCAGCAGATTCAAACCTCAACCTGAGTTGTGTCTGTCTGTCATTCGCCGAATCCTAATTCTCCTAAGCCTTCACTCCTGCTCTCCCTCGGTGTCCGGTCTCCAAGAGGGACGGTCCGCGGCAGACAGAGTTACAGGGAACTGTGAGCGACCTCACATGGGTGCTCAGAATGGAACTTGAGGCCTCGGAAAAAGGAGAAAGCATTTAATCACTAGAGCATCTCTCCAGTTGCACAGTTAAACTGATTTCTAAGAGAAACTTTCTATTTTCCTTAGAGGAGACTTTGGCTGGGTTTAAAATAGTATATACTATAGACCGGTGTGGTAGCCCATGTCTTTAATCTCAGCACTCAGGAGAAATAGGCAAGAGGAAAATGTGAGATCAAGGCCAGTCTGCTCTACAGTGTGAGTACCAGGTCATCTGAGGCTGCAGAAGACCCTGTCTCAAAAGACAAAACAAACAAACAAGAATAAGATATTTATTTTTGAAAATTTCATACATGTATACAATATATTTATGAAGTCCACCCCACCAGCTCCACCCTGTAACCTGTTGTGGTTTGAATGAGGAGTGCCTCCCTAGGCTCAAACATCTGAACGCTTTATCCCCAGTTGGGGGCACTGTTTCAAAGATTATGGAATATTTATGAGAGTTTTACTGGATGAAGTGCGTCCTTCAGGGTGGGTTTGGGGAGTTCATAGCCTGGTCCCACTTCCAGTTGCTTTCTCTGATCCATGTCTGTGACTGAGATGTCAGCTCACTTCATTCACCTCCTGCCTCCATGCCCGCCACTTGCTCTCTTGCCCTTCTGTCATGAACTGTTGGTCATGATAGTTTAATACAAGAACAGAACATTAACTAATGCACCTGGGTTCCATCCATTGATCTACCATGCCAATTCATGTCCTTTCTTTCTTTAAAAACTCTCTAAATTCAGTGTGAATGGGTATGAGGCCATCCACCAGAGCCAGACAGCTTAGAAGTTGCCACACACACAATATATCTTAATCAAAAAAGCTGCGAAGATGTCTTGTAAAGAGTCAAGAGGGAAAGCAGTGTTGATTATACTACATGTATTCTGTGAAATTTTTCTATGACTCTCCTTATTGAGTTTATGGAGGAGATGATAGCCATGTTTACCCCTGTGATATTGTAGGATCTCCTGAATTAAAAACCAAAGCCACTTACAGTTATCTATCTAGAGAAATTTGAACAGAAATATTTTTTCGTTGAGCTCCCAGTGGAAAGACGATCCAGTTTTTGTTTAAAAGATATCATATGCTTATGATCATACTGACCAGGCAGGCTTAAATTCTTTTTTTCTAAAGAAGTAAGTATTATCTTTTTTCAAAATAGATGTGTTTTTCTTTATATAAACACTAGTAACAGAGATGCTTACAACTGTGATATACGAAAATATATTTAAGCAGGTTACCCAAAACACATGATACTAGTATTTAGGAAATTTAACAATGTCACTTTGTGGTGTTAGGGTTACATTCTTTCTCCTGATTTTCTTGAGAATCATCTTCAAAATCATTAATAGATAGGAAATGCTCATGGGCAGTCAGAGTTCTGCTATTAATTAGCTCTGTGTTCTGTGAAAATTATAATCAGTGTAGAGGGAAACAAAAACTTAAGCCTCAAGCATCAATAAATACCTAAATTTTAACGAATTCATAGTTGAAACATCATTTCAGTTACCTCCAACATAATTTCATAACTCTACATTTCCTCATGGTTAGAAAACAATAATACTTTTAGTTGTTTCTTTATCTATCATCCACATTAAGGAACCAGATATGATACTGACTTACTGCTCATTCATAATTGAGGAATACAATTTTGACATCCATTTGAGTGGAGAACATTTTAAGCAAAAACTGCGATAAATGCTTTTTCGTGATGTAAATCTATTCACTTGTAAATAAAAAGTAAATAATAAAGATTTCCAGGCAGATGAATAGAACTGAAATATATGACACTGAATAACCTAACCCAGGCCCAGAAAGACAAACACACAATGTCTGTTCTTTCTTATTTGTAGATCATAACTGAGTTTATGTGCATTTTATATAACAGATCTTAATCAAATTTAGACCCCCTCCACCATCCATATGCCCCAGACTCCTCCTCCATGAGATTTCATTCATTGTGTCTTAAAACCTTATGGTCAAGCATGTTACCTAGTTATCATTTGGTTCAAGTTCATCCACTGTAGTCTATTCAGTCCACCTCAGCACTCTCCTTTAAAGTAGATCCTTATGACTAATGGGTAAATCCTTTGTAATATATGAAACATACCATTAACTTCCATCAACTCAGAAGATATGAACGTCATAAGATAGCAACTGAAGTCTACAGCTTCAGAGATTCCTCCATCTTGCCATCACAAAACTGATGTGCATACTGCTATATTTGAAAACCATATCGATCGTTGACTTTCTTTGTTCTATAACTATAAAAATTCATGAAATTGTTACCTCATTAAAATATGATATTCAGGGTAACTTGAAAATGTGCTTGTGGGCAACGATAAATATGCATGTGATGGTACAAACTCTTATGTCCTTTGAGAAAAGTGATGTGGGGACTTTGTCAGACGTCTTGATGCTTCAACATGGAGCCTCATAAAAAATTCTATTTTCTCAATGTCCAAAAGTAATCAGAGCTGAGTTCCTTGTGTCCAGTGATACATCATTGACTCTTCAGGTTGATATTGGTGAGTTCTTTGTGAGTCTTGAAGCTTCCATGACTTGTGCAATTGTTCATTGCCTTATTCTGATTTGGTTTTAAGTATCCATTCTTGTCGCCTTTACATGTATTTTGTTTTCTATTTGCTTTAGTTTTTTCTTTCATAGTTTTGAAAGCATTGTGTTTCTATTTGTATTGCTTTTGTTTTTATGTTTCAAAATCTTTGGTTTATTAATTTCCTGAAATCCCAGCCTTTGTCTCTTGACATTCCTCCAGCATTCTACATTTATTCATGGCTTCTCTTGCTTATTGTGACCTTCCTTTACTTAGCATTGGAATTTCTGAGCACATGTTCATATAGATAAGAGACACCTATTCCTTCCTACTCAGCAGGGTGGAGGTTACAGGAGGAATACCACATGACATAAAATTGCCTCTCATATAATTTCAACAAAAAATACACCATTTCTGATTTGAAAGAAATTTTATTGACTCATCCAGGAGGAAACACATGATCGATCATTCAGTGTCTTTAATACTGAATATTCCTATAAAATATTTAACATAAACGCAAGGCTCAGTATGTAAAACCGATTTTGAGGTGAGACCCTAGAGAGTATTTCAAGGAACCCATAAATGTAATACAAAACATGCATTTCCCAGCTAGTGTAGAACAGTTAGATCTTTTTCAAGGAAAGGACAAAAAATAGGATGTAAGTATTCTAAGTAAGAAAAAAGCATTTAGTGATAAACCACAAACTGTACTCCAACCTCTTTTATGTAATAACCATGAGCAAACAAAAAGCAGTTATTTGGTAAAATGTGTAACTCAACTGACTATAACATTGATTTGAAATTCTGTTGATGAGGAAAGTTTGATCTACAAAAATGGTACCTCTGCAAGTACACATTCATGTCTTAATCAAAAAAGCTGCAAAGGTGTCCTGTAAAGAGGTCAAGAGGGAGAGCAGTGTTGATTATACTATATGTACTCTGTAAGGTTTTTCTGACTCTCCTTATTGAGTTCATGGAGGAGATGATAGCCACGCTAACCCCTGTAATCTTGCAGGACCTCCTGTGATAAAGACCAAAGTAATTTACAGTTATCTATCTGGAGAGATTTGGAAAGAAATAACTTTTATTGTTCTTGAGCTCCCGGTGGAAAGATGATCCAGTTTTTTGTTAAAAAGGTATCATATCCTTATTATCATACTGACCAGGCAAGCTTAAATTCTCTTTTTCTAAAGAAGTACCTATTATCTTTTTTCCAAAATAGATGTGTTTCCTTTATATAAATACAGTAACATAGATGCTTACAACTGGGATATATGAAGACATATTTAAGCAGGTTACCCAAAAAACATGTCAACGATACCAGTGTTTAAGAAATTTAACAATGTCACTGTGTGGTGTTATGGTTACATTCTTTCTCCTGACTTTCTTGAGAATCATCTTCATAATCATTAATAGATAGGAAATGATCATGGGCAGTCAAATAGTTCTGTTATTAATTCGCTCTCCATTCTGTGAAAATTTTAATCAGTGTAGAAGGAAACACAAACTTAAGACCCAAACTTCAATAAATACATAAATTTTATCGAACTCATAGTTGAAACATCATTTTAGTTACCTCCAACATGACTTCTTAACTCTCCATTTGCTCATGGTTGGAGAACAATAGTACATTTAATTCTTTCTTTATCCATCATCCACCTTAAGGCATCATAAGTTATACTGATTTTCTGCTCATTCACAACCAAGGAATACAATTTTGACATCCTTTTGAGTGCAGAACATTTTAAGCAAAAGCTGGGAAAATGCATTTTTGTAATGTAATTTTTTCAGTTGTAAATAAAAATGAAACAATAAAGATTTCCAGGGAAATGGATGGAACTGGGATGTATGACCTTGAATGACCTAACCCAGCCCCAGAAAGAAAAACACACCATGTCTGTTCTTTCTTATTTGTAGGTAATAGCTCTGAACATTCAGCTTTAATTATATGACCTGAAGTATTCATAGAAGCCAGGAAAGTAGAAATGGATCATAGTGGTGGGAGAGTGGGAAGAAGGAACCCTACAGTGGTGAACAATAGAACACAGGTTCTGTGAAAAGAGGGAAAAGGAAGAGTGGTCTTTCTACTGTGATGTCATGAGGTGTGGGTGATGCAGAAGGAGATGGAGAAAGGAGAGACATAATACTAAAGGAATTTGAAATAAATTTTAAGGAGACATTATTGTGTAAGGTTATTTAAATTACATATATACATGTTTTCAAACATACATATTTATTGTGGTTTGAAAATGTATAGTATCTTGAGGTAAGACTGAAAGAAACTTACACAAATTGCATGGCATGTATGAACCCATTCCTATGCCTCCTTAATTTAAACAACCCTTTCTTCTTATACTTTCTAAATATTCTGGAATGTGCACACTTACTGGTTTACATATGTGCATGTGCACATTATAAGATAGAATGTACATGTGAAGGAGAACACGATGCTTTATTATTCTCTGAGATTTCTTGACCTATCTTAACATTACAAATGCTGGATCTATCCATTCGCCTGCAAAGTTTGTGATTACATCTTCTTTTGAGTTGAATAATAACCCATTTCATAAATGTACCAGGTTTCCATAATTCATTTGTGTGTTGATGGACAAGTGGAGAGGTTCCATTTCCTTTTTATAGTTAATATAATGGCAATAAATATGGGAGTAAAGTATCTCAATAATAAATTTTAGTCTTCTTTGGATACATGTGCAAGAGTGGGATAATTGCATCATATGCTACTGCTATTCTTAATTTTTTGAAAAAATCTCTGAAGTGATTTCTACAATGGGCTGTACCAATTTGCATTCTAACCAGAAGTGAATATTGGTTTCTCCATCTCCATTCTCCAGATCCTCTCTGACAGTTTTTGTCATAACACCTTTATTTAAAACATTTTTTTTACCTTATGTGTATGAGTGCATTGCTTGCACGTATGTAAGTACACCTAGGTGGGCAATGAATGTAGAGGCCAAAAGAATACACTGCGTTCTGGAACTGGACTCACCAACTGTTAACAACCATGAGGGGACTGGGAACCAAACCTACATCCTCTGCAAAAGCATCCAATGCCCTTAACTTACTAGGGAAGTAGGATTATTAGCAACATATAGAATAACAAGTTGAATCCTTTTCAGAAAAAACATTCAGTGCCCTTAACTGCTAAGACAGCCCTCCAGCCCAATGTTTTTGGATTTCTGGATGACAGCCAATCTGACTGAGGAAAGGTGCTATATAAAAGTAGTTTTAATTTACATTTCCCTGATGCCTGGGCATTTGAAGACAGTTTAAAATATTTGTTGGTTATCTGTATTTCTTTTTTCTGAAAACGATTCCGCTTGTTAGTTTGTTGCTAATAATACTCCTTCCCTGATATTTAATTTCTGCATTTTTCAGCCTTTTCTTTGAAGAGAATTTATTCCATTCTGTGGGATACTGGAGTCTGCTGATAGCTACCTTCGCTGTACAGAATTATTTTAATTTATTGAGTGAGATCTTGTTGCCACTCTGGGCTACTTACTGTGCTACTGAAAAACTGATGTTCTGACTAGAAAGTTTTTACCTACCTCAATGTCCTGAAGCATACTCTTTATATTTTTGTTTAGGAATTTCAAGTTTTCATGTTATAAATAAAAATCTTAAATTCAACTTATGTTAGTTAAAATTATTTATTATTTTAAGCAATTCTATTGAGTTTATGTGCATTTCATATAATACATCTTAATCAAAATTAGACCCCCTCCACCATCCACATACCCCAGACTCCTCCTCCACCAGATTTCATTCATTTGGTCTTAAGTCATTGTGGTGAAGCATGTGTGCCTAGATATCCTTTGGTTCAAGTTCATCCACTGGAGTCTATTCAGTCTCTCTAGGCTCCCTCCCTTAAAGAAGATCTATTTACCTCCTTCCCATTTCCCTCATCTATGCTGGGTTTTTATTACTTTTATTTTATTTGTATAAATGTATTGTTTGCATGTATGTAAGTGCACTCATGTCATGCTGTGCCATGGGAAGTTAGAAGAGGGCATCAGATACCCCAGAACTGTATTTATGAACAGTTGTTAGACCTCATGTGGATGCTGGGAATTTAACCTGGCTCCTTTGGAAGAATAGCCTGTGCTCTTAACCATTGGGCTACCTTTCAAACACCTTCTAACTAATTTTAGTTCTGGATCCTTTGTTATGTTTCACTGGTCTACATGTATGATTTTATGCTAGTAAACACACTGTTTTTGAGAACATAGCACTTAACAGACCATAGTGGCCCACGCCTTTGATCCTAGCACTCGGGCAGAAACAGGCAAATATAAAGTTGGGAATTATGATGTCTCTATTGTATTCTTACTTTGTAGAATTGTTTTAGCTATTTGTGATACATTTGTACTTTCATATAAATTCTAGCAGTGTTATTTTCTGGACCTGTGAAAAAATTACATTGGAATGTTGAATGTATTTTGCATTATCTAAAGCTCAATTTTGGTAGTATATTCATTTTTCCAATGTTTATTCTGCCAATTCATGAGTACGGAAGATCTCTCCATTATTCTGTACATATATATTTTTTTTCTTTTTCCAGAATATTGAAGCTTTGATTTTTTGAGGTCTTTCTCTTCTCATGTTGGATGTACTCCAAGTACTTGATTTCTTGGTGCTAGTTTGAATTGATTATTTATTCTAATTTCTTTCTCCAAGATCATATTGCTGGTATATAGGAAAGCTAGCTTTTTGTTTACTGTAACATTATTGTAAGTGCTAATTATATCTATGATCTTTCTAGTAGATTGCAAAGGATGTACTAAGAACAGAATCCTATCCTCTGCAAGGAAGGATAGTTTGACTTCTCCCTTTCCTATCTGTACCTCTAGCTGACTTTATCTTGTCCAATTGTTATATTTTAGACTTCAGTCACACTGTTAAATAGAGTGAGTAATCCCACCTCATTCCTGATTTTACTGGAAATGATCTTAGTGTGTCTCCATTTAATATAATGTTGGCTCCAGGTTTATTGAATATATATAACCCTAACCTCTCCAAGACCTATATGATGAAGGCATGTTGAAATCTGACAAATACTTCTCCACATAGAAATTATGTGATTTATGCCTTTTAGTGTGCCTTATATGGATATTACATTTATTCATTTATGCATGTTGAAACAATCTTGCCTTTCTGGGATGAAACTCAGTTGGTCATAATGTATGATCTTCTTATGTTCCTGAATTGACTTGCAATTATATTATGTTGAGAACTTCTGCATCTTTGTTCATTAAAAAAATTACCCTGAAGTATTCTTTTTATATTGTGTCTTTACTTGCGTTGGTAGGGAGTAATGCTGATTTCATTGGATGGATCTGGTTGTGTTCCTTCACTTTCTATTTTGAGGAACAAATTAAGAACTGGTAGCAGAATGTTTGTAAAGTTTTATAGGATTCTGTGGGAAAGTCATTTGATTCTATAATTTTCTTTGAGGGAATGCTTTTGATTACAGCTTCTATCCCATTTTTTGTACCATATATGTTAAGCTATTTATGTCTTAAGGCCCAAACTTGCTAGATGATACACATTTAGAAATTCTTCTTGGTTTTCAGCTTTGTAAAGTATAGGTTTAGAAATTATCTCGGATAATGTTCTGTATTTTATTACAGTCTGTTGCAACGAATCACGTTTTAACCTTAATTTTGCTAATTTCTGTTTTTCCTTCTTTCTTTTATTTCTATTTATGTTTTTTTCATTGAGTGTCCATTTTTATGTACTTGTGTGGAGGAGGCTGTCTTTCTTCTTCTTGTTGTAAAGTATTCCTTTAAAATTTTTCTACAATCCAGTTTGATTGTGAATTATTGGCTTAAGTTTTGTTTGCCTTGAAATATATTTCTCCCTCTCTTTTAAAAGGCATATTTGCAAAGTTACCATTGTATGTTTGCAATTACTTATTGAAATAGTAAAACATTGGAATATTTTCCTCCATGGCCTTCTGTCTTTTATGGTTGCAGATGAAAATGATATAGTAATTCTGATATTTATACTTTTATATAAGTTCACATTTTTTATTGAGCTGCTTTCAGAATGCTTTCTTTGCTTTGTAGTTTTTACATCCTGACTGTGATAGGTCATAGAGAATTCTTGTCTACACCTCTCTATTTCAAGCTCTATATAACCCTTCTCTTTGGATGTCTATTTCTTTTACTAAATTTGAGAGGTTTTCTGTTATTTCACTGGAGTCTGTCAGTTCCATTTGATTTTATTTTTGATCTTTCTTCTGTACCACAAATTATCAGGTTCAGCATCCTGAATATAGCTTAAGACTTTCTGGAAATTTTTTCAGGTTCCTCCTTTTATTCCAAACATATATATTTGTAGATTGTCTCAGCTTTGTTTTCTCTCTGACATGCATTCTTTTGCATGGCATTGTGTCCTAACAATAGTATTTATTATTTTTATTATTTGATTGACCGTGTCTTTCATTTATAGTATTTCTGGTTAAACCCTTTTTGGTGTTTCAATTTTCTTACCGAGTTCCTCTTCCATATTTTGAGCTATCACCTCCAATTATTGACTGTCCGTCCCATTCTATTTAGAGAGTATACTGTCAAGGTCTGGATACATTTCCTTAATTCATGCCTCTGTTTATTTCTTCATCTACGTGATCATTAACACTTTTAAAAAATTTATTTATTTTTATTTTTTATGTGTATAAGTATTTTGCTTCCATGGATGAATGCACATCCAAGGATGCAAAGTCCATGCAGGAAAAAAGGGAGTGTCAAGTCCCCTGGAACTGGGTTAATGGATGGTTGTTAGCTACAGTATTGGTGCTTGGAATAGATCTCCAATCATCATGAAGAGCAGATCGTGCTTTTAACTGCTGAATCATCATCTCTCTAGTGCTGCATTAATTATTTTAAAAAGACTGAATTTTCTTCAGACAATTCAGCTCCCTCTGTAATTTTGACTTCTGTAAGAAAGGGGTTGGTGAGTGCTCATGGGTCATAGGTGGTGGCTGTGTTACTGTCGGCAGTGGGATTTTTGCCATACTTCACACATCTTTTGAAATGTCTTGTCTTTCAGTTGTTACCTTCCTTTCCTCCAAGATGATTTGAATGTTTTATTTTCTGTGAGTCTTCCTAGAGGAGCACCTCCAAAGACTTAGCCATAGGGACTTGTTAATCTTGGTTTTGATTAACTAATGAAGTTGCTGAAGCCATCAAGACTTTGTCAATGTACTAACAAGTCTCAGGGTGAGGTCAACCACCGGTCCCCAAGACAAAGTTATGACCAAAACCCACTCAAACTCCGGATTTTTAAAAATATTGGGTTCAGGCCTCCAAATATGAGACCCAACAAAGCCTATGTACTAACCTGAGGTGTTGGTGCCACAAGCCTGAAGCAAATCGGAGGACCACAGCATAGTGATTCAAGGTCAACCTTGAATACATAAGACCTTGTCTCAGACAG
Organism: Eospalax fontanierii; assembly: GCA_035773235.1. NCBI lineage: Eukaryota > Metazoa > Chordata > Mammalia > Rodentia > Spalacidae > Eospalax > Eospalax fontanierii. Next base: position 6,333,964 of record CM069552.1, on the reverse strand, counting down.
AGGAACAGGAGGAGGAAGAGGAGAAGGAAGGAGTCAGAGATAGAATGAAACACAAAAAAGAGGGAGGGATAGAAGGAGGGAGAGAGAGAGAAACACTGTGTTATAGTTGCCCCTGAAGCCCTTTAGTGCTATTGGAGAATGCCACCACTTACACACCTTACCAAGAGAACAAAATACCACACACACACACACGAGAGAGAGAGAGAGAGAGAGAGAGAGAGAGAGAGAGAGAGAGAAACATACAGCAGCTTGCCTGACTCAAAACCTCAGGCAAGCCTTGAACTTGAGATCTTGCTGCTTCAGCCTCCAAAATAGCTGAGAGTGAAGCATGATTGCAGCAGGGCATCCTTCTCGTCCTTTGTGGCAGAGGAGAGTAGAGCACAGGTGGGGTCAGGGTTGTGGCAGGATCCCGGCTTCCTTCTGCCATGTGGGTTCCACCCTCCCTCTTGAAGCCACCTCCAGCCTGTGGGTCAGGGCATGGTGGAGATGTGCTGACCCCTCTGTGAGGGGTCTCTGCATACAGCCAGAGCTTTGAGAGCAAATGGTGGTTCTGTGGAATCCAAGATTCACAGAGCTAAAGAGCCTTGGGAACAGAGGTGCCAAGACTGCGAAAGTAAGACCAGCAGGCATAGGTAGGCAGGCAGCTGGGAAATGGGCCTGGATGCTTTGGGACTGGATTCAGAAGCACAGGAGCTGGGGAGGCAGAGCAGAGGCATTTTCCCCCCGTCTGTTTCCCAGAAACACAGATCAGCGCTAGAATTCCCTGGGGAGAGGCCTCCCACTGCTGGGGTTGAATCTTGGTCACTGAGTCACAGGGTTGGGGCTTTGGTGACTCAGGAGGAATGCGGGCATGCACTACAAACCTGCCTCGGGGATGCATGGTCTCCCTGGTTCTCTGTCCCAGTGTCCCGAGTTCTGTGGAACGTGTCCCTCCATCATTTGCTCAATCCTTTTAGTAGGTTTCTTTTTTTTTTTTTAATTAAAGGAAACTCGTGTGTGTGTGTGGGGGGGTGCCCCTGTGTTCATGCATGTTTCCATGCACATGTGACCACCACTTGGTGGAGCTTAACTCTTTCTGCAAGATCCCAGAACAGTAGTTCAGAGCCTTCTTTCTTTTTTTTCTCTGGATTCAGTGCCCTGTTAAGGTGAAACATGGTCTGTCCTATCTGAGCCCCTCACCAGAGTCTCAGACAATGGAAGCAAGATCACAAATTCAGACCAGCCTGGCCTGAAATACAAAGTGAACTGAAGGCCAACCTCGGCAACATAGTAGTGAGACCCTCACACACTTGCCAACCCAGGATACTCAGGGACTAGCTGCTGTTGTGGTACCACTGTGGTGACAGGCAAGCAAGTATCCATCCAGCAGGTTTATCTGCCTCCCCGACTCCAGGAGGCTCTAGGTTAGGAAATCAGTCAGGGAACCATGGTGTGCTCCCATGAAAGCCTCTACTTGTATGATTCAAAAAGAAGTGGAAATATGGGACATGAAAGAAGGTTCGGGCCCATGATGACACAAACTTGTCATTCCAGCACACAGAAGACTGAGGTAGGAGGATTGCTCCAAGTACAAGGTCAGCCTGAGCTACCTGAAAACTATTAGGACAGGCTAGATTATATAGCAAAATCCTGTCGCAATACCCTACTTTTCTCAGCAAGGTGGGCAAATAATGTTGGCACCTGTGAGAAGGGCAGGATAATGAGTTGAAGAATAGCGTTTTTGTACATGAGGCAAAATACATGGAGGGGAATAGAGAATCCAGATGTAGCGGCTGATTCATGTCATCCCAGCACTTGGGAGGATAATGCAGAGCTACTACTGCGAGTTTCATGTCAGATGGACTGTTCTGTGTGACCTTGGTTCTAGAAAATCAAGAAATAAATTTCCTGTCTTATTTCCCTCATCATCCACTAACACTCCAAAGGCAGAAGGCTTCTGCCATCATATTTGGAAGCATGGTTCTAAATATGTAAGATTATGGAAAATGAAATACCATGGCACATTTCAAAACTAGCCTCTGGGTGGCGAGGCTGTTTATTTGGGAAGAGTGACTCAATAGGTGAAGCACAGGCAAATTTAGAGACGTGAAACTAGTCTGCCTAATACCGTGATCACGGGTACATAACACATATATTTATGAAAGCTCAGAGAAGGGCTCCAGGGGCACGAGAACTTGTTATTCTTCAAGATGACCTGGGTATGGTTCTCAGCATATACGTGGCACCAAACGACCATCCATAACTCCAGTTCCAAGGAATCTGATGCCCATTTCTGGCCTCTGCAGGCATTGCCCAACACAGGTGCACTTCTATGGAGGTGAAATGCTCATACATGTAAAATATAAAAAATTAAACTGTACAGAATCATACAAACAAGGGGTGAATTCTACTGTAAAGTGTGGATATAGTAAATATGGATGTGATTTCTTTCATTATTTCTCATCATCACTAAATGTACTGTATTGTTCATGACTATTAGAGACTCTTGACATCACATGCAAGCAATATGCAAGGAAGAGTGGGAAACTAAGAACCACAAAGAAAGTGTATATGGAAAGTTTTGTATAGGCTCAATTTCAGTAAAATAACACCTGTGTAAACCAAACTGTCATACCATGATATTTCTGTGAAAACCACAAGCCCAACATAGTATGCTATATACCAGTGTCATTTGCATAAAATATACAAAAATCATTGAGCAAGACAGTGCACACCTGTGCACTGATCTCTTGATAGGCAAAACATGAAGACTGTTGTGATTTGGGTCCTGGGCTACATAGTGGGATCCTGTCTCCACACAAAAAATGAATGCGTGAACGAAAAGAAGCAGGTCACTGTGACTCACATTCTCATAGGTGGAGCTTAGTACTTTGGGGTGATATTAGTGTTCTAACTATTGAGTGACCCCTAGATGGCCAACTTTTTGCCTTAATTTGGTGGCATGTTCTTAATTTTTTGACACAATTTTTCATTCTCACCAAAATGCTCACACTACAAGGATACTCACCAAAGCTAGCACAGTGCTTCCTGCAATCATGCTGTACCCAGGAGCAGCCAGGAATAAAATGAGTAAGAGGGGTAGAGTTGGGCCAATGATAGTTATTTAACAGTATAAGTCAGAAATGTCACAGTTTTTCATAATATTTTAAGAAGTTTCTTGTCATATTTCAAGCAAGATGATGTTTAAAAACAATGGTTTCCTGCCTTTGCATTGCACTGAATTCAGCTGAGAGCTTTAACTGTTATTAATTCCAGGTTTGGGAACTGGAACCGTGATTTCATTGGTCCATTGTATCTTGAAATTAGTACACATCTGGTTACTAGAAAAAGGAAACCAGAGAGGAGCAAGGAGAACAAGAAAGTGTAATGGAGGAGGGGAATGACTGAGGTATAATGACGTATGTATATGAGATTGTGTTTGGATGGTGTATTGCCTGTATGCCTGTAAGCACACCCAAGTCTTGTAGTGACCACGGAGTTCAGAAGAAAGCATCAGATTCCCTTGGAACTGGTGTTACAGACAGTCATTAGCCACCATGTGGGTTCTGGGAATCAGACCCAGATCTTCTGTAAGAGCAGCCAGTGCTCTATATCCTTGAATCAAATCTCCAGTTCCCCCAAATCAATTACTTTATATACCACTGGAAACTTTTAAAAAGTTACAGTTCTCCCTCCATTTCACTGCTAGTACTAGCTGGCCTGGAACTTGTCGAGATTCCAGCCTCTGCATCCCATGTCTGGGACTAAATAGGTATAATTTTCAGGGCAGATTCTGTACAGTTTGAAAATTCAATCTGCCTCCTCTAAGGATGAGAACTGGAAAATTTTCAGGAAAAATTTAAAAAGTCATCTACAAATATGAGCTGTAGAACAGGGAAAAATCAAACTGATGCAAACTCCAAACCTCATTTCTACTGTCTAGCTTTCATAGTGATGGAAGGTACTATACATGCTATCTGAAGAGAAAAATTAATCATTAACCTTACCAAGCAGGGAATCCTGCCTGTTAGAAATGGTCTGCCAAAATATGCCCAGTGGATCTCACTCTGTAGGCCAGGCTCACTTTGATCTCGCTGAGATCTCCTTGTCTCTGCATTCCAGTATTTTCCATTTTTAAATAAGATGTATATGTATAATTGTAATGACGTTTAATGAATAAGGTTTAATGTAAATATTCACTATATGTGGGATTTGCCCAAAGGATGTCCTGCATTAAAATGACAGGTGATTAACCCAAAAGCTAAAGTCTTTCCTCAATTTCCTGTGGGCTAGGCTTCTGAGGCTACATCCTGTTTGCTAAGTCAAGGTCACGGAAGAAAACATGCATCCCAAAGCTGCCCTAGGAGTGCCAGAGCTCCCCTGGGTCTATGTCTAGGTGCCTGTGTATTTCTGCAAATCTGTCTCAACATCTTTTTCCTGGTACCACTTTTAGCTTTGTGAGACAAGACTGGGTATCACTCTGTAACTAAGACTAGCCTTGAACTTACCATGTGAATCATGCTGGCCTCAAGCTTACAGCAATTCTGCATTAATCTCCCAAATGCTGAGATTCATATAGATGAGCCTCAAGCTGTCTTTTTTTAGATATACATTTCTGTCTGTATTTTTCCATGGCCTGTGATGGTGTGAAATCCTGTTCTGTTAGGGATTTTGGCTGGCCAGGACTCTACATGGGTGTATATTTAACGTGGAATGCAGGATTCCTACTGGAGCCGCACTCCTGCCCTCACTCTATGTGGTTGTCCTTCCTCAGTGGCCGATTATGGTGAAATGACAGGGAATCTCACTGCCAAGTCAGGCATGGTGGTGAAGGCCTGTAATTATACCCACTCAGGAGACTGAGGCAGAAGGAAAGATCCCAACCTCTAGACCAGCCTGGGATACCAAGTGAGTTCATCAACAACTGTTTCTCAAACATATGAAACACTGGGCATGGTGGAACATGCCACCCAACACTTGGAAGGTAGGGTAGGCAGACTTCTATGAGATTGAGGCCAGTCTGATCTCTATAGTGAATTTTAGGCCAGCTGGGGTTACAGGGAAACCCTGTCTCAAAAACAAGCAAACACACAAACAAATAAAATGAAAACCTAGTTAGTAAAGTTCTTTGGTAGATAAGACAGGACCCTAAATTCATAGCATTACATAATAGCAGCAGATGGGTCTCTTCACAGGGATAGACATAGGAATGCCATGCTACCTGCCTGCAGTAGCTCTCTAAACCCAAAGTCAAGGACCCCATCACTCTTAAGAATTTCTGACTCTAAAACCAGCATCGTGAGGAACATACTGCCAAGTTTGGCTGCTAGCTTGGGAGGAAGACTGGCCTCCTTGGAACATAATAGAAGCAACTTTGTATCCTCCTACTAGGAGCAGGAAATTCATTAGGCATTTATATTTCAAAAGTTGGAAGCTTATTTGGGTGGGAACTTGTCCTCAAGGCACCCATTCTATTCACATGTAGAGTAAGGGACATTTTTTTTAACAGCATAAACCTCATGAACAGTTATAGCCTTCACTACAGCATGTCTCTCTCCACATGGCACATTTTGTATTTCTGCCAATTCTTATTATTTGTTGTAGACTGGCATGAGAAAAATCAGTCATGACAATTCCATTGACTGAACATTATGCTACCTTAAGATTTCTCCTGATAAAGAAATTTGTCTATTACCTCACATAAAATTCTAGGACATAGAAAGAAGGCAGCCAGATTCTTTGTTAAGATATTACACAAGCCAGGTGTAGTAGCACACACCTTTAATCCAAGCTCTCGGGAGGAGGAGGCAGGCAGAACCCCATGAGATCAAAGCTAGTCTTATTTACCTAGTGAGTTCTAGGCCAGCTGTGCCTACATGGATAATCTGTCTCAAAAATGAAACCAAATGAAATTGTACAAATGGACTCTAGACCAGGTGCTGATGCTGTGTTTGTTTCCTTCTGGGATCTCATGAACCATTTCTTCACTGTGCAAGTTAGTTATCACCACTGTCTTCAACTGAATGTCTCTAAACTCTTCTTACACTGTTCAATGGCTTTTCTAGTCCAAAATGTCAAAATCTTTCACAGTACTCAAAAACACAACATGGTCAGGTTCTTCAGTACAGTACTTCCTTCTCAGTGTGAAATTCTCTTTCAGTTAATTTTCTGTTGTGATAAAATACCGAGACAACAAACAAAAAACAAACAACAAAATAAAAACAAAACAAAAACCAAAAAAAAAAAAAAAAACTTAAGGAACAAAGTTTATTTTGCATCTGGTTCCAGAGGGTTAGATTCCAACAGTGGCGACGAGGGGTTGAGAATACATGGCAAAAGCCTGAATTTGAGATGAAATTTCCATCACACACAAAAGAAAAAGGAAATAGCAAGCAGGAAGTGGGGTGACAATAGAAAACCTCAAAGCCATCCCCTCCTTGAGACACACTTTCTTCAGCAAGGTTTCATTTCCTCATGGTTTTAAACCCAACAACCAAACTGCCAGGTACTGTGCAAGAAGTATCCAAACACATGAGGCTATGAGGATATTTCTCATTTAACCAACACAGAAGCTTTTCCGCATTCTTGATGTTGAGAGGGATATTCAAGAGCATGAGTTCCCTGATGGTGCCATATGATTCCATCCTTTGTTCATTCATAGGACTTGTCACATCTATAAAATGTCTGGTAAAATATTCCTTGAGGCTGAAAAGTTTTGATATTCATAGGTCTTCTCTCACCTTGTTGTACAGATCTGTCCATCAATACAGACAGTCAAAATCAGGTGGCCTTGTAGCCTGTTGACATTCTCACAGCAGAATGGTTGGGTCAATGGAAGAACATATCAGTATCCAGCCACTCATCTCAGTCAGTTGTATGCCATTCTTCCGTGAATGCATATGGCCTTGCAGTCTCAGGGAGGACATAGGTGATTCAGGCTTGGGAAGACTATATTAAGGAGGTTCCATATACAAAGTCCTAGTTTCCCATGTCTCCCTTCCCTTCTGCAGCACTTTCCTTCAAGAGAGACAGCAGCCATATGTATGCACTCAGCTGAGCATGAATCTTGACAGGTCCTCACAGAGTGAAGGGTCAGGGAAGGTTATTCGACCTACACCTGACCATCTGTCCAATCACTCCTCCCAGACAACTATATGTAATTCTGCCCAGAGAGGAGCTAGAAGACACAGAATGAGAAAAACTAGGAAAAGAGGAAGTCATGGGGAAGCTAACATATATGCAGGAACAAGGACTTTCCTCTGTGGCTGGCTTAGCATCCCCCACACTCTGGTCAGTAACCCCTCATCTAAGACTTAACAAGTCCAATAAACTTGACGAATCCTTTTAACTGGGAACTTAAGAGATGGTAGATATTGCTTAGTTCCTCTCAGAGAGAAAATTCTCTGATGCAGCCAGAGTGGAGACTTGGAATATTACGGTGTGTTCTATTATATAGCTTCATAGGGCTTCTTGCTTGTATGAATGTTTTGATATAAAGTTTTCCTTCTGAGAGTTAGCTTTCCAGTGTACCATGCAATCAAAAGACTTGCGACCTATATGAGTTTTCTGATGTTGAGTAAGGTACGACTTGCAAGAGAAATGTTTCCCACATTCTGTGCATTCTAAGGGCTTCTCTCCTGTATGAGTTCTATGATGTATAACGAGATATTTCTTTTCGTCGTAAGATTTCTCACATTCTGTGCATTGATAAGGCCTCTCTCCTGTGTGAATTCTCAGACGTATAGTGAGCTTTGATTTGTATAAGAATGTTATCACACATTCTGTGCATTCAAAAGGCCTCTCTCCTGTGTGAGTTGTGTGATGAGCAGTGAGGTGTTTCTTTTGGTAGAAAGCCTTCCCACATTCTGTACACACATAAGGCTTCTCTCCTGTATGAGATCTCTGATGATCAGTGAGGTGTTTCTTGAAGTAGAAAGCATTCCCGAATTCTGTACACACATATGGCTTCACATTCGTATGAGTTTTTTGATGGAGTGTAAGTTGTGATTTGTCTGAAAACGCTTTCCCACATTCTATACATGCATAAGGCTTCTCTCCTGTATGAGAGCTCTGATGAGAAGTGGGGTGTTTCTTGAAGTAGAATGCCTTCCCACATTCTGTACACACTTATGACTTCATACTCGTATGTTTTCTTTGATGGAAAGTAAGCTGTGATTTGTTTGAAAATGCTTTCCCACATTCTATACATGCATAAGGCTTCTCTACTGTGTGAATTTTCTGATGTAATATCAATTTTGATTTCTCTGAAAATGCTTCCCCACATTCTATACATTCATAAGGCTTCTCTCCTGTATGAATTCTCTGATGCAATGTGAATTTTGATTTGTACAAAAATGCTTTCCCACATTCTATACATTTATAAGGCTTCTCTCCTGTATGAATTCTCTGATGTAATGTGAGTTTTGATTTGTATAAAAATGCTTTCCCACATTCTGTACATTCATAAGGTTTCTCTCCTGTAATTCGCTGATGTAAAAGCAGTTATAATTTATATGAGAATGTCTTTCCACATACTGTACATTTATATGGACTCTTTACTGTATGAGATATCTGATGTAGAGTGAGATGGGACTTACTGTAAAAAGCCTTACTACATTCTATACATTCATAAGGCTTCTCTTCTTTATGAGTCCTCTGAGGATAATTGAGGTGAGACTTTCAGAAGAAAGATTTCCCATACTGTGTATATTTATATGGTTTCACACCTGAATGAGTTCTTTGATGTACTCTGAGAGCTGAATTGAAGCAGTATGTCTTCCCACATTCTGTACATTCATAAGGCTTGTCTCCTGTATGAGATCTCTGGTGAACAGTGAGATTTGACTTTTGACTGAAAGACTTCCCACATTCTGTACATTCATATGGCTTCTCTCCTGTATGACTTCTTTGATGTATAATGAGCTCTGATTTGTATGAAAATACTTTCCCACATTCTAAACATTCATGAAGATTCTTTCCTGCATGAATTATCCGATGTGAAGTGAGTTGTGATTTGTATGAAAATGCTTTCCCACAAGCTAAACATTCATAGGAATTCTTCCCTGTATGAGTTCTCTGGCGTACAGTAAGGAGGGGCTTGGAGAAAGCCTTCTCACATTCTGTACACTTACATGGCTTTTCACTTGCAGGATTTTTCTTATGTACTGTGACATGTGACTGCCACGATACAGTTTTCTTACACGTAATACATTGAGCCATGTCTCCTCTATGAAGTCTGTTTGGACATGCTTTGCCTTCATAGGATTTTCTGCTGAGGTGGATATTCTGTTGCATCTTTGCTTCTGCCTTGAGATAAAATAATTGGTTATACTTTTTATACACAAATGGATTTGTCAGAGAAACTGTTTCCTGATTTTTTTTGGTAAAACATATCTGTATTTGTCAGTTACTGAGTTTAGTTTTTATTTGAATCTTTTATTTTCTGCATCAATATTTTATCTACATGTATGTTAATACACTCTATAAGCAGAGTTAGGTTTTCTTAAACATTATTCAATATAGCTTGTATTCAGTACTTGCGTTCCTTAAAAGAACTGTATCTGGAGTGATAGAAGCTTTATGTACAGTGAATATATGTTATTTAAGAATTTTTGTAGTGATAACTTTAACATCTGTTATTCATATGTCAATAATACTACCTCTGTTAAGAATGATATCCCTCTTTAAATATATTCAAAGTAGCATTACGTTAGACGGAATGATAAGTGAACATTCCCCAGAACTGAAGGTCACTAGAGCACTGCAGATCCATTAGTCTCCTTAGGCTTGTGACATGAAGAAAACAATGCAATTTAGCAAACCACGTCATGACCTTAGGGAGACAGGCTTGTAGGCATTCTTGTAAGCAATTCTTCACATGGAGAGAAAGGATGTGCATTGAAAAGGAAAAACAAACACATAGAAAAAACATTGCCAACTGTAATTAGTGTAACTGATATTAGGATGCTCTTGATGGCAGGAGGGTTTATCAGTTACATTAAACTTACATGGTCCTTCATTCTGCCTTCTATCAGGATTATCATGGTACAGGTTATAATCATTGGGAAAGAGCATGTACATGTGTATGCGTAGGTGTGCATACACCAAGCATGGAACTGTGTATCAGGAGAAGGGGGTCAACATCAGGTGTCTTCTTCAAATGCTCTCAGCGTTATTTTTTGAGACAGACTTTCATCAAACCTGAAGCTTGCCCGTTTGGAAAACCTGGCTGGCTAGGAAGAGCCAGGAATCCTCCACTCTAATCTTTACACCACAGGGATTATGGGTACACTCTGCTATACCCTGTTTTTCACAAGGTACGTTGGGGATTCAGGTCAGTTCGTCATGCTTGCAGGACAATCATTTTGCCAAAAGCCACCTGACCAGAACCAAGTTCCAATTTAAAATATATTAAGAACTCAAAATAAATATTTTACTTACTTTAAAAATCTCTTCATTTGAAGTCTTGCTTTTGTTCAGCCCAACCTGTGACAAATATCTCTTGTGATTTAACTGGCTGTTCTCAATTGGGGCACTCGATTTATGGACATCTAAAATGAGAAAATATATGTATTCATGAATTAGAACTCAAATATTACTTATGTAATTCATAACAGCCTTCATTGCAGAGAAATTATAAAATAATGTAAGCTGATAGGAATAAACATTTTGGTTCTTAAGAAATTCATATGACAAATGATACTAGTATATGCTGCAGTGTTCAGTCATGTTTCTTTGTTACTTTGCTGTATTTTGTTAAAGTGGATGGAGATAAATTATTTATGTGTTTTCATTTTCTGTTGTCTACCCAGTAATTCTGATCTGTTCTTAACCCCTTCTTCCGTTTTGCCAGTTAACTAGACATACAATATCATACTGCTATATACCACTTTCATGTGAGAAATAGAAAACTTTTCCATAACTAGCTACATTTAGAATGCTAGCATGGTCAAATATTCTGTATCCACAGCAGGACTATATAGATTAGGAATTCTATACATGTGTTTAAATTTTCCTATGAACCCATGAAATGAAAAAAAAACAGTACTTTATGGAGTTTTAAAATTTACTGTTAATTAATTAATTAATTAATCTATTTATTTATTTATTTATATTTGAGACAGGGACCCCATGAAGCTGGCCTGGAGCTTAAACCAGATCAGGCTGGGCTCTATCTGACATATGTGAACCTGCTTCTATGCACATGCTTCTACCTCCCAAGTGAGGTGGGAGGTGTGAAACACCAGCTTGCTTTTATGAGATTTCAAAGCAATCGTGTTCAACTGAAAGAATTAACAAATCTTATAGACTCTTTCATTGCACATTAATTGTGCAAGACGATATATATTTGATCATTACTCATCCTCCAGCTTACTCTGAATCCATCCAATTTAACCAACTTAAATTTGACATTAAATCTACATTCAGCATCAAAGAATACACCTTTTCCACTCATATTCTAAAATATCTCACACCACATGATAATGTGCATTTCTATCCACGTAAACAAAATGAGCTGATTCTTTGTTCAAATACTACTACATTTTTATATAAACTTTACACATGAATATGATAATAGACAAATAAGATAAAATCATAGCTTGGCTATTGAGAATAACACTTCAGTAAACTTTAACTCCACATACATCCATTATACCTATTTTAATCCCATCATGTGTATAGCTAGACAAAAGCTACCTGCAATAAATGGTATATTATTTTTCTTTGATGAAAAGAATACCACAGTGGCTGAGCAGTGTTACAGTATAACCAATACTAATATTAACCCCATGTTGAATGAAGAGCAGGCAAACCTTTTCTAGTGACACAGGGGATAATTAATCGTAGTGGATAAACAAAATCAATCAACAAAATGGAATGTAATACTCTTCAGAAGTTGCTCCACAAAAAGTGGATGTCCATACATATATAAAGACTGAAACTAATCACTTAATTCATCAAACAACAAAAGTGGGGAGAAAATATAAACAAGAGGCTAATAAAAAAATAAGATATAAAATGGGGAGGAAGTTACAACTAAATTATGTAAACCAGACACTAAAACAATGTAAGCGGATGGATGTGCTGGAACCTGCCTGAAATATGAAACCACTGGAAAGGGAGACAGCAGCACCCTGAGTAAAACAGAGAGTTCCAGAACACCGAAAACACACATATTACCTCAAAGGGCAAAAAACAATACATCTAAGAAGATCTACAAAGGGACTGAGTTTTACCAAATCTCAGAAACTATATTTTAGCAAATCAAACAAACAAACAAAAACAAGACAATGAGAAGACATAGCAAATTCTCTCTGGAAATGGCTAAAATCAAGTTCCTGACCTTACACCTAGCTATCCTTAAGACTAGTTTTGGGTAATAGCTGGTGACAACAGCTCAGTATGACCAACATCTGGTGGCTTCTCTGGCTCCTTATGCATTCACTCACCCATCAGGTCGTGGAAAGAGGTTTCTACTGAAGTCCTTGGCCCAAATCCATGCTCCAACTTGAATATCAAATCAGGTTTGCCTGTGCAGTAACCTATTAAAAGGAAAATAATATAAAATTTCTGTCAGAGTACTAAACCAGGTCCCCTAGAGTTTTAATTCAGGAAAGCTCTTGTGAAGAGTGAATTTAAAACCTAAAGACAATTTATATCCACATTCTTTTTAAAAAGTTTTACTTATTCACTTTATGCATACGAGTATTTTCTTTTCATGTATATAAGTGCTATGTGTATGTAACGATTGTGGAGGCCAGAAGAGGGAGTTGAATCCCCTGGAATTAGAATTATAGATGGTTGTTATTCACCATGTGGGTGCTTGGGAACCAAATCCAGGTCTTTTGCAGGAATAGCCAGGGCTCTAAACTGCTGTGCTATCTCTCCAGCCCTATATTTAAATTTTTAACTCAAAGGAATATTGTAAGAATATATAAGTAAACATCAGTGAGTAAGGGAAGAAATATGAAGAAATTATAAAGACAACTCACAGGAAGTTTAGAAGAAATTGAATAAAAGTAATCATGTAAACAAGGCAGGAAAATAATTTCTACAAGAGAAGAACTTCCTTATTGAAATGAAACACTGAGAATTGAAGATTCCAAAGATCATTTGATAAATCACAGAAAAAAAATGACCACAATTCTGAGACACAAGAACCCAAACATTTTCATTGTGAATGTCCAAGAGAAAACAAAAAGAATATAAAAATATAGATCTAATGACATAATTTGAGAGGACAGGAAAGATATGAATGTCCAGGTCCAAGAAGCTCAAAAGAATCCTGAAAGATTTTGCAAACAAGTGATGCTGTGTTGGATTACAGACAAAGTGGCAAAACTCTTAAGAAAAGAAGAAAAGAAGAAAACTGGATATAAAAGAACCAGAAAAGGAACAATCAAGTTATTACACGAGACCATTACAGTGATTTAAAAGCTATGACTGAACAGCAAGAAAACTACAGGTACAGGATACTCAATGAACAAAGCTTCAAAAACTCTCTAAAACAGAAAGTTGAAATGCTCATCTTTTAATAAAACATTTTATTATTTTTATTTTACTGCAGTAGTCTATTCCTTGCATGTATGTAAGTGTGCCCAAGTTGTATACTACCTGCACTGGTCAGAAGAGGGCATCAGATGTCCTCGAAATGGAGTCATGGATAGTTGTTAGTCACTGTATACATGCTGAGATCAAACCCAGGTCCTCTGTAGGAGCAGGCAGTACTCTTAACTGCTGAGTCAGCTCTCTGGTCTGCTAAATGTTCATTTTAATACTATTCTTTACAGAATTAGAAAGCTCTTCTCTACAAAATCTAAAACAATGAGTCCAACAACAAATAACAAAGACCCTATTACCAAATCAACTTTGATCATAATGAACAAACCTGAAGTCTTGTAATACTGGCCGTCAAAGTACAGCAAAGAGCTATTAAGAGAAATAGCAGACATAAATGTATGGAAAAGAAATGGACAGCCCAAACAAGAAACCCTGCACACGCAGGGTGATACTTTGGATAAAATATATTTCAAAGACCAGATACTAAAATCGTTATCACCAGTCAATGGTGGTGATAGCAGGCAGAACCTAGGACCAGAAAAGGAGGTCTTTGGAGAGATGCTGGAGAAGGTAAGTGGGGGCAGTCCATGCTGTCTTTGCTTGGGGTGCAATGCGATAAGCAGAACTGAAATACCATGTGTTCCCTGCCATCATATTCTAGCTCTCCACAGGATCCAAAGAAATGGCCAGACACTGAAACCTTTGACAACAATAGGCAAAAATAATCATTTCTTCCTTTTAGGATGTTTCTCTCTCAGATTTTCTGAGTAATGGCAAGATGGCCAACACATTCAATGAACTGATTATCAATAAATGTTTCTAGAAATCTGATTCTCTAGAACTGTAGGCCAGCTTGATCTACACAGTGAGATTCAGGCTACCCAGGGCTATATACTGAGAATCTGGATGAAACTAAAAAACATAATCAAAAAGGAAGGTCTCTCAAAGATGAATCGAATCATGCTGAGAACGATGGATATGTACAGACTGAGGAAACGGAGGTAACACATTCCTTCTCACCATCCAGAGAAATCCACAAAAAATGGATTAAAAATTTAAATGTAAGACCTCAAACTGTCCTTGAGATAGCTCAACAGGTAACTACGGTGGTGACAAATGGGGCAGACACACACAATCCACAGTCATACACACAAACTAAGTAAAGGTAACAACACACCTGAAACTGTGAAGTGCCTAAAACATAGAAGAAACACTCGGTCAAGGGTGCAGACAGATGGATTGAATATACATGAAACAGAAGCAAAGTATCAGCAAATGGGATGATATACAGCTCAAAACCATTTGTACAGAAAAGCAAGCAAACAGTGCAAGCGTTAAATTGATCTACAAAGTGAGAAAATGTGGGCAAACGGCACTCAGGAAGAAATAAATTTCTGGAATATAAGGACCTTGACCACCTAAACAATAGGAAGCATACGATCTGCTTAATGTGATAAAAGGCCTGAAGAGACATTTGTCCAACATGACACATAAACAGCCCATAAACACAGGAACAAATGGTTACCACTGCTAGTCATCAGGGAAAGGCCAGTAAAGACACAACCAGCTGTCACTGCTCTGGATGCAGTGTCTAGTTAAGACACCAAATAACAAGTGATGAAAAGCATTATAGACTGATGCTAAGAGTAGAAATGAGTACAATAGGAAATACGCTACAATGTTTCCTCGACACATGAAATGTAGACTGACTATGGAACAGCACCACCCTGCTGCTGGCTGCATTTCAAGGGAAGTGAGCATTTTTCAGAGCAATCTAGGGTTCCATGTGTACTACAGCACTGTTCAAGTGAATATACAAAATCAACAGAGGTGTTCATCAACAGAGAAACAGGTTAAAAATAGGTGGCACATATTAACAATTTAATATTACTTACTAAAATATATGAGTATAGTCTTTGATTCAGTTTGTTTCCTCTGGGTTTGAAATGCCCATCACCATCTTAAGAGCAGACCAGCTGGGTGACCTGGAGCAGAACATTGCCCACAGTTCCTGCAATATATCACCAGACTGGACTCAAACTCATGACCTTCCTGTCTCCAATTCTTCAGCATATCCTACTAGAGTGTACCATCCTTTCGTCTCTGGCCTCCAGAGACAGTGCACAACATAGGGTACCTCTATATATATATTGGAACCACTCATACACATAAATCAAAAAAAAAAAAATTCCATCACAGAACTATAATGAAGCCATTTGCTGAAATTCCAGTCAGAGTGACCTTTGGTCTAACTGTCCATGATACAAGAGGTGAAAATGAATGTGGGCTGGGAATTTTCACTGTTGCACCAACCTTAGTAGGATCTTTATTTCCTAAGATCCCCAGAAATCTTATTTTTCCCTTAGGTAGAGTTGATGGAATCTTACTTTGGGCTATTCAATCTCTCTCTCTCTCTCTCTCTCTCTTATTATATATATATATATATATATATATGTATATATTTCTTATAAAGCTCGCTAGACAATTAGAAGTTGAGTCACACAGAAAAATAAAAGTCCTGTGTGTTCCCCTTGTAAATGAAAGCTGAAATTGACCTCCTAGGTCAAATAGAGAATAAAGCAGTGACTACAACACTGTGGTAAATGTATAGTAGAAGAGAGCTGAGGACAGGATGGCTGGTATTTACAGGTGTGCATCCAGCGTTGACGAGTAGCTTATGTTCTGCAGATAGCAGTAAATAGATTGTTGGCAGCAATTCACTATTTCAAGCAGGTCTTACAGAGATCTGAGATGTTGCCAACAGAAACAAGTAATGAGCAAGCAGATGGACCTACTAGCTACTTTCACTTGATCATTACATGATAAGTAAGCAACACTGTTCTCCATAAACAGTGCCATTAACATTTGTTAGATAAACTGTTTAACACTGAATTTGGATTAACAGCAACCATTCCTATACTTATCAAAGAAGAAGAAAATAACGCTACTGAGACTTACAGGGGAGTCAGACTCACCCAAGAATAGCAGGTTGCTGTAGTTCTCAAGCATCACATCCCTGTAGAGGGTCTTCTGAGCAGCATCCAGGGACTGCCACTCCTGCCAGGTGAAGTTCACAGCTACGTCCTCAAATGATACTGAACCCTGTAATGATATGTTCTATTCAACCCATGCAACGAGCCTCCAGAAGAGAAAATGGGATTTTACACTACAGTGTGGCTGTGTCTTCACTGTCTTAGGGAAGACACTGCTTCATTTGTTTCATGGGAGAAGGAGCAATACAAATATCTTAACTGTAGCAATTCAAGAAAACAGAACTCAAGAGTTTCCAAAGGAATCATAACAAAAAGAAAATACAGTGCCCATGTTCATCCCACTGAAATCTCCAGGGCCATTGTTTCCTGAGTTTCACAGCTTTACCACAATCAAGTTCAGGGAATCCAGGCTCTAAGAACAAACATTAGATTACCCTGGATCCCAGAAAAACGAATGGTTTTAGGAGAGGTTGTAACCACTTCCAGAGCTGAAAATCCCCTCAGTGTTGCAGGAAGCGGGAGACACAGAACCCTGTCTAGGCAAAGCACTCATGTACTCTCTGCAGTGGCTGCTTCGCCTGGACTCCAGCAGATTTGCACCAGAGACCAAAGGACTCAAACAACAGATTTCCAGGTATCCGCAGATGCGTGGAGGCTGGAGAAGATGTGAGAAGGGCAGAAAGGTAAATCAAGCCCTTTACCTAATGTGTTCTTTGAGAATGCAAAATTAGGACAGACATTTTATAATGCAGAATGCTGGTTCCTGAAAACAACCAGAACTTCTACTTGATATATCAATCACTGATGTTGTTACATAGTCTAATGAATACAAATCATAATGTCAAAAATTAGATTTAAATGTTCAGTTCAATGCTATACAGTCACAGACCAAATATGGGAACGACTGAAGTACATCTTTGATAAAGACACAGAAGGACAATCTCCCCAGCTGCAAGCCATCCAGCTTCTGTCCTGGGCAACTCCACACCCTACCATGGCTGGTGTTGAGGGGAGGACTAAAGGGCTCATAATTATCACAAACTGAGACACCAGAGATACTGCAATTGATACTTGGTGTCCTGTAGTTCTGACATCAATAGCCAGGAAGACCGCTAGTTGTGTTGAGGGCATAAAACCCTGTGAAGTGTGCACGGGGAAGCTGATGTTCAGGGAACCATAAGGTATCTGTATCCAGGGAAAAGATGAGAGGCATCAACATTGCATACAACACGTCAGGTAAATCTGCACAGGCACATGAAATGTCCACAAGGATCTACTTCCTCGAGAACACATTTCAGGTGTCGAGGTGTTCAGAGCACTTGCTGCTCTTACAGATGACCATGGTTTAGTGTCCAGCACCCACAATAGTGGGTCCAATTTTCCCATAACTATAGTCAAGGGGATTCCGTGCCCTGTTCATATCTCCTCAGGTACGTGCACTCATGTGAAGCACATCTAGGCTTGTTGGCACAAACAAAAACACAAAAATTAAACAAGTATAAAACATGGGCTAGCCATGGTGATGCATGCCTTTAATCCAAGGACTCGGGAAGTAGAGGAAGGTCTACACAATGAGTTCCAGGCCAGCACGGGCTACAAGGAGACAGTCTCAAAACAAAAAACAAAAACAAAAACAAAGCAAATCAACAAACAAACTATACATCCTCCTGTTTTCAAAAGACTATACTGCTCCATGATTCAGAGAATAAAATGACAAATTATTCTCTTTGAACTAAAACATGAGGAAATAAAGTTTGATCACATTCCAGAAAAGAGGAAGTTGATGCATGGGAATGATTACAATGAAGTAACATTGTGGAATTTGTTGACACTAGTGACCGGGATCTACGGGACTGAACCTCAAATAAGCAAACAGGTCACTCAGAGTAATGAAAATGGCACGCTTCTTGCTTCTTCTTGGTCTGGCAGGAAACCAGTTCAACAAGGCCCTTCAACTGACCTACTCAGAGTCACAACCCCTGAGCATCTCAGCTTGGGGTTGTGACCCATCAGCACCCACTTGTTTGATGAACTTGATCGATCTGAAATTAGGGAAGAGGAACCACTAAAACCATTAATATCCTGACTCTCCTCAGAGACAACGGATTTTGGTTTCAGGGTTCCCTCTTCACTTGTGGAGAGCTTCATCTGTGTATGAATGTGAAAATATATGTGACTCCTCTCTTTCTCCACGGGGCTTCCCTCGGGAAACCTGGAGTCTCTGGATTACATCGGAGAAGGGGAAAAGAGCACATAAACGGTATTAGGAGCCCTGAACATGGCGGCTGGCAGTATGCGCGGGCAGGTGCTCTTCTAACCAAATAAAGTCAAACACAAGGTTTTAACTGTTAAGGTTTAAATCATGATTACCTATTTTTAAAATTAATTTTATGTGTATGAGTGTTTTGCATGCAATTATGTAAGTGCACCACACGTATGCAGTGCTCACCCAGAGGTCAGAAGGTGTCAGAACCCCTGGAACTCAAGTTCAGGACAGTTGATAGCAATCATGTGGGTGCTGGGAATGGAATCCAGTTCCTCTAAGGGGAAGGTGCTTCCAGGTAGAATCACTTGGTATCCACAATTACAGTAATAGTAAGACATGGACTCTCCTCCCTTGGACCGAGACCATGGAGTACTTCCTCTGTTTCTTTGCTTTGCTCTTTTGGGCCTTCATACCTGAGAGTAATTTCTCCTGCTATATCACTCTAGCTCTAACAGAATGACTGTTTAAGAAAGTGGATGGCTGCCCACATTCCATGTGCAAGATTCAGAAATCCTACAAAGGCGTGTGCCTTCATGGGGGATGGGCTCATCATATCATGGAGCTGAGTTTACCACAGGAAAACCAGACAGTAACCAAGTGGCTTTGCCGCCATCTTGCCTGAATACCTCACCAAGATCAAGGCAGTCATGTGGCCTGGGCACCATCATGACTAATAACATCAGTCACATATGGATAGCTCTGTGACTCAGTTGCCATTGTGGTTTGTGACATCATCAAAATGGCAACATCTATAAACTTCCTGGTACCACTGAGCCCCCAGCTCAATGGTATGATCATTGCACATCAAGAATTCCTTATATATGGGTATCCAATGATATTTCCCAATCCTCTTCTGTGAATTGTTTTTACTCTCTGGTTCCGCCTCCTTGGATTTTTCATGGGGTCACAGAAATCACAGACTCAGAGGAGATGCCAACATGGGCTCTGTTACCGTGGTACCAGGGCCACAAAGTTTTACGTCAGAATAAGGAGGTAATGTGAGACATGTAAGGTGTTTTATTTTGGATTTTGCTCAAGGAAACTTGTTTTCCCTGTCATGAGCATCTAATACTAGCCAGCTCATCAAAGAGAGACGACATTGAGAGGACTAGACCTAGGAAGTTCACAGGAATTTTCAATAGCTCAGGGTCACATCTGGGAAACCACATGATTTCAGTGTCACAACCCTGACCCCAAGACAGACTGCCATGTGCTAGAAAAGTTACTGCCGAATGGGCAGGGACAACACCCAGGTGGAAAGAGGATCATTTCCGTCCTCCAGGTTCCGTTCATCATTTGGATATTTTCTCCTTTCAAGTTCTAGCCAGGAGTCCAACACCTGCTTCTTAATTAATCAACCACTTGCTCAGGTTCTGTTGTTTGAGATGCTCTGGGATCCCATTCTCTGCATGACAGGAAAGGTCAGCTTAGTTTACATCACTCCAAAAAGGGAATTAATGTGTTATCAGAAACGGACACGCCAAGAACCAGTGAAACAGCCAGAAACTGGAACCCCCAGGTGGGGAAACTGTGAGTAAATCCAGCTCTGTGGACCCACTGCACAAAGCAATCAGGTCACAATGATTGCCACTGTGGGGGCCAAAGCTGCTTCTCTGAATAGTGAACTGAGAGACTATGAGGATTAGGCATCCCGCTATAGAATTCTAAGAATTTTCTTTTTCACTTTAAAGATGGGAAAAAAGCACCTTCCCCACTGGCCTGCCTTCTGGACAATTAGAGCAGGAATACCCCCAAGGACTCAGGAGGAAAGCAGATAATAGGCAGGACCTGGCCCAGCTTATGGGTAAATACAGAAGACCTACTACTCAGGCCAGACACTCTCAGGGCCATGCTAGACTGCACTAGCTGCTCCCCTAACAGGCAGAACAGAGACGCCCCTCCAAGAGAACTGGAGAATGTGGGTAGGAGAGGGCAAGCCTGCTCTATTCTTCTTCCAACCTTTAGTGCAAAAATTCCTCTCAAGTTGCAACAGGGCAAAAATGACACCCAGCAAAACAACAGCTCTTTTACTGTCTTCTGTCATCTAAAGTTGCCATGGCAGGGTTAACATGAAAATCCTTGCCTCCTTTCTTATTTCTTTCTTACCTTTTCTCATTTGCATGAGTTTTTCCCTTGCTCCAAGCTTGTTTTGAAAATGTAAGCCAAAGCTTCTACTAAAATGTAAACATTGTTCTAACTCAGATATAATGAGACCACAAGAAAAATTAAATAAAGTTCCAAGCAAAGAAGTTTGCTTGGGACTTACCACAGAAAGCTTGGTGATGACAACCACTGTCCAAGTATTCTCATTTTACTGCAATACACCATGTACATAGTTTGGATACAGATTTCTGTGAATAAGATAACATTGCACAGTATGGTCTTCTGAGCCAAACAACTGCCATCTTCATGACTTCAAGTGTGACTACCAAAGATACTCATAAAAGGAGGAATGAACAAGTCACTGGACCGTCACCTGACTATCCAGTCACTCCTCCCGCCAGTTATATGCAGTTGAGCCCTGACTGTCTCATGACGTTCAGGAAGACTGGGGAGAAGGGGCTCCACTGATGCATGAGGTTACGAGGGACCTGTCACCCATATGCGATAAAGACACTCCAGTGTGGCTGGTTTTGAATCATACACATTCCTGTCAGTAACCCCTGACCATTCTCTCTCTGTTAATTCACTGTTTTGTCACTAGAACCTTATTTAAAAGGGGGTAAATATTGCTTAATAATCAGAACAAAACATTCTCACAACCGGTGGTAAATTTGTAGTTATTATGCCCTATGATAATCACTAAGAAAGAAAAAATAAGTAGATCTGACAGAGATGATGTAAAAAGGAGCTAAGGACGGAATTAATGACAAAGGATTTATGGATGAAGAGTAAGATGGCTGGATATTTTCAGAAAGAAAACAAAAATAAAAAACCTGAAAGCCTAAGCAAGTGATGAGGGCCTGAATAAGTTCATGTTAATAAGAAAAAACACTATGAAGGTAAAATGTATAACAGAATGGAAACATTTTCAGTGGGCAAAAATTTGTATACAAAGATTAAGATAGCTGGATGTTTCCAGAACGGAAAAAAAAAACAAAGCAGAATTTGTTGCAAGTTATTGTACTGGTAGGTTTCTTAAGGTATGAGAAAAATTTCCAAGGTCACAGTTCAGTCAAACCTTGACTGAAAGTAAGGAAACTACTGATCTATTCTAGTTAACAATAAAAGGAAAGTGAGGCCAAGATACAAGTTCAGATCTGGGACCAATTCAACACGACACCCATCTTCAGCCAATGCAGACTTGATGCTGAGAGGGGCAGTCCTGCCAGAGTTTTAGGCTAAAAATTAAATGACGGGTAAATTCTCATTCTCTCTCTCTCCCCTCTCTCTCTCTCTCTCTCTCTCTCTCTCCCTCTCTCTCTGGCATCTGGAACTACCTCACAATGTGATCCTCGTCACTCCCAGTGCTATCAAAGTGCCTGAAAGCAAATCTAGGATTCATGACTCTCAAGTACAGCCTTGGAGAACAAGAGAAAAACACGGAAAAGCCCAATAGATGATGCTTTGGGGTTCATCAAGAGATTGTAGGGTCTGGAGAGATGGCTCAGTAGTTAAGAGCCTGGCTGCTTGTCTTATTACATTTATTTTTCACACACAGACGGGAGGGGTTTGGTCAATCCCGCAGAATAAAATGGAAGCTAGTCTTCCACTTAGAGGGATTAATCTATTTAAGGTGACTCACAAAGTTATTGTTTGAACATTTCTGCAGAGTCTGGGTGCAGCGCCAAGGTGCGTGGCTCCCATCCTGTTCCTGGCCTGAGCTCCATTTCCACTCTCGCTATTCTAGGCCGTAGGGGCCATGGGCACCTGGCTCGCTGCCGCCTGAGTCGCTGGCTCTCCTTGCGCCTGGGCCATGGCACTTTCCTTCCGCCTGGCTCTGAGTATTTTCTGCCAGGTCAATCATTGCCTCCCGCCACAACTAGCTACCACGTTTACGCCACAGCCCGCCATCTCCCCGCCTACCTCCTCCCTTATTGGTCAGAAGGCGGGACTTGCCACTGAACGAACCAATAGTGAAAATTGAGAGAGAAATATATACGTACTCTACACTGCTCCCCCAGAGTAACTAAGTTCAGTTCTCAGCACCCGTATGGTGATTAACAACCTCCAGTTCCAGAGAATCTGATGACCTCTTCTGACCTCCGAGGGTATCATACAAAAAGGGTACACGTACATACCTGCAGGCAATACACTTACACAAAATAAAAATAACAAATTTAAAAAGAGAGATTATAATGGACTTTGATTTAGACATCACACATTCACATAAAAACTCCACTGTCCTAGCTTCTGGTTCCCACCTAGGACTTGTAATGCTTTATTTCTCCCTTATATTCTTCCAAATGCCAATTAAAGATTTGCTTTCCTATCTAGAACTAAGGTAAATAAGTCTGGGGTCCCTTAAATAGGCACACTGAGGGGGGGTACCCTGACTGCGACACATGATACCTCCTTCAGCTGGAAGGAGCCTGAGCTGACCATTGTCCCAATCCCACACTGGCAGTTGGGGAAACCTCGTCAAAGGGGTGGGTGGAGGTTGATGAGAATGGGAGGTAGAGAGACGGGATGGGCAAGGACTCCCGGCGGGGGCGGGGGGGGGAGGGGCGGGGGAGTCTAAAGATGGCCTTGGTTCCGGGATTAAAAATGCAAAAAGCTAACTCTGATTTCTTACCACACCTGAATTAGGGCCCCAGTACAGAGGCTCTAGATGAAGATGAAAACTAAAACTCCAGTCTGACCCTAGTCCTTCCTGAGGAGGAAATGTGGAACGAGTTGGCTGAATTTTCATAATGAAAATAAGGTACATTTATCCCCCAATTTCACCCACCTCCTAAAGGAATTTAGGGTTACCTCCTCAGAGTGGGGAACATAATAAACTGAATCCCTAATAAGTAAGCAGGTTGCTGAGGAGTAATAAAGATTGCACACTTCCTATTGCTTGGGCTAGGAGGAAGCCCTTCCTGTTAAGCTCAACAGGGCCCTTCCACTGATCTGCTTAAGAGTCACATGGTCCTGGGTATCTCACCTTGGGGTTGTGACCTAACAGGACCCACTTCTTTATGTTGACAATCCAAAATTAAGTGAGGGGCAACCACTAAAACCTTTGGAAGTCATATTCTTCCCCAGGGACAATGGATTTCAGTTTCATGTCCCTTCTGCTTCTGGAGAGCTTCATCTTCCTGTATGACTGTGTGTATGAACGTGTGATTCTTTATGTGTATGAATGTGATTCTTTATCTTTCAATCAGTTTGTTTGACTGTTGCCCGCTGATGCTCTGAGATGTTTCCTGCCTTTTAATTCTTTAATTGGCTGAGAAAAGGAACCCAACAATACCCTGACAATGATAATGATGACTGCCAACAACACGGCTTCTGGATCTGGAATCCTGCTTCCCAAAGATCTGCAAAACTCAGGAATGAACAAGAGTTTGACTTTCTCTTTCCTTCTCTTTTGCAACAGGGAATCTCTCATGTGACCTTGATTATGGAACGCAAACAAGGAGGACATTGAACTTCTGATGCTCCTGGCTCACCCTGCCCAGTACTGAGATTATATACATGCACTACCATGGCCTGTGCATAGTGTCCTGAGCATAAAGAGCACAGCTCCATGCATACTAAGCAAGCACTCTATGAACTGAACTATATCCACAGCCAAGGCAATAACTAAAAAGAAAAAAAAAAAACTTTAACAGAATTAAGCAGCACAGTCATTATTACATGGGAATAGAGCATACCCCTGGTAATATGGGGACGGACTTCTCAAGAGAGAGTCACTCTTCTTACCAGTAGCTGTCTTGGTGGCCTGTGAAGATACATCTCAGAGTGGCTAAGGAACATGAATGGGATCACTGGTGACTCCTGAGGAGCACTGGATACTAGTACAGCTAAGGAGGTGGAATCCTAGTTTCCTTTGTAGCTGTATGTGTTCAATCCTTTCCTTTGTCTTGATGCTTCCTTTCCCATTTCTCTTTGGGGGAAGAAGGACCAGATGCTATGTGCACAAGGACACCAGTGGGAAATCAAGTCCAAATGAAGGACTGAATGAAAGTTCAGCTATTTTTTTTCCTATACAAAGTTTAGTTTTTGTGAGATTCTCAAGAACATTTCAGGTGTATATCTACAGAGTAGTAAGGTCATTTCTGAGGGTCACATACCTTTAGGTCTTCCCCATGCTTCATAGCGATTTCAATATTCTTGAAATATCACTGCGGAGAAGGAGTATTGTTTGTTGTGGGCGACCTTCACATCAAGTTGTCACTTCTGGTGGAATTCTGGACTCACAGCTGGCAAGAGACTTCAAACGTAGCCCACCAAGATGGCTGAGCAGATAAACGTACTTACCACCAAGCTTGTTGACCTGAGTTCCGTTACTGGAACTCACATGGTGGAAAGAACTGACTTCCTGAAGCTGTCTACTGATTCCACACACATGCTGCTATGCATGGGCGGTGTGAATACACACAGTAATAGCATGTGAAAATATTTCTTTTCTCTTTACTTCTCTGTGTATGAGTGCTTTGCCACATGTATAAAAGTGCATGTGGTGTAATGGCCACAGGGGCCAGAACTGAGCTGAGATCCCCAAGACCTGGAGCTGCAGATGGCTGCAAGCAACGAAACGGGTACTGGAAATCAAACTCTGGTCATATGAAAAAGAAGGCAATGATCTTACCTGCTGAGTCATCTCTACAGCCCAGTGTAAACAAATAATTTTAAGACATCAATAAGACTCCAGAATGAATTCCAATATCCCCTTAATTTTCCCTAGCTTTCTGTCCAACCGCATTCCTTCCTCATCCCACGTGTTCCCTTTGAGAACTTCAAAATTCCCTCAAACCGAAATCCACTCTTAACGTCCCCTCCAAAACTACTCCCTAGGATCCCCAACTCTACCTCCTCTGAACTGCTTCTCCCCGGTACTCCTCAGACGTCTGAATTCCATGTTCCCCCGATGGGCCCTTCTATCCTCCCTCACAGCCTCAGTTTCTCCCCCAGATTCTCACTTCCTTCCTGAGATGGACATGCACAGATAGAAGGAAGGAGGCACAAGGGGTGATGAATCTGTACAGCTGCTCATGAATCCTGTATCCCAGGTTAGTCACACAAGAGTGTGGGGTCCCAGTCATTGAAAACCCCTTGCCACTGTAGGATGTACACACTTTCATGTAGATGTTCAGGCAGGAGCTTGGCATCAGGGTATACTACATAGTTATTTCCAGAACAGTCTTGGTTATAAAGTGGGACCCTGTCTGACAATTAAAAAGGGACAGGAGAAGGAATGGAGCAGATCTGGAGCCTCAAGCACACTCAGAGAGACAACAAGGGGAGACAGGACAGGTTTCTGTCATGGCTCATTTTGAGTCTCCAAACCCCACTCTTCCTTCTCTTGCCCACATGACCACAAGGACTCAAACTCTTCAGTGGTCCTGTCCCCTGGAAAGTTTGGAAGGGACCCTGGCTTCTGACCATGCCCAAGAGCAGGACTAGAGCAACCATTACTGATCTGACTACAAGGCTCTTGAGCTTCTGACTCAGGTATCAACCACTTGGGCCTCGACCCAGAATGCCAGTCACTCTCAGGGTTGAGAGGTACTCTGGTGCATAGAAGCTGTCAAATTATCCATGCTCTAAGTGGTCCTATGCACACCTCTAACTACAGCTACTCTTGCTGCTAGGGGGTACATGCTGAACACAGAGGTGGGACAGGAATACAGAAGGGCAAAAAGTTCCTGAGCAGATGAGAAGTGCCAGTCCCCCTAGGGATACATTGCATCACTTCTACAAGGAAGGACACAGAGCTTCCCTTGAGGACATAGGCCATATCCCAGCTACTTGGGAGGCTAAGGCAGGTAAGATGGCCCTACCCAGTGTACAGAATGGAACCATGCAAAAGTAAAAACTCAAGGGGGAGGAAAGGAGACCTCATATGAGCACTTACTTCACATGCAACAATTCTTATGTCTGATCTCAGTACCACACACACCAACACACAGGACACAAACTGGAAAGGGGCATGTCTAATCAAGGTCCCCTAGAATGTAACTAGGGATCAGGATCAGACCTGTGTCCTAGAAAACTCCAGGAACTCCAAGAAATACATCCAAGGTTAGAGTTTGTGAGAGTCCTGTGGAAGCAGAGAAAGGAAGTGGCTCAGTGACACCACAAACGTGCTAGCAGTCCTCCCTAGGGGCCTGAGACCAGTCTTAGGACCCACATGGTGCAAGGAAAGAACCAATTCCCCTAAGCTGTCCCCCGACCATCATGCACACACAGACACACACACACACACACACACACACGTCCCCAGGCACAAACAAGCACAAAATGTAATAAAATTGGCTTTGCACTGATCTATGTCAAGATTGTGGACAATACTGGAGCATATCTGGCAAGCGGCTCCAGGGCATCATCCTGGGAAAGCTGAAAAACAACTCTCAGGAAATCAACTAACGCTTTAGATACAGTAGGAAAACAGGGCTTTAACTAAGGCAGCAGCAGCACCAACAAGAGGAGCTGCAAAACCACTCTTCTTGGCTCTGGGTGTTGGGAATCGCCAACCAACACATCAGAAAACATGACGTCGTTTAAAAGATCCTGCCACTGGGGCAGCTGAGGCTCCAGACCCTCAGAGAACCGCACTCTGTGGAATCACAAACAAGAGCAGCAGGACTAAACGTGAAACCTGACGACCAGATCTGAGACTCCCTCTATTTTGAAGCATGGCCCTCACACCAAAGGCAAGTCAAGCATCCAAGGAGAGACTTAGAGAGGAGAATGGAACCACCTACCTCGGAGGACACCCTAGCTCCAGAGAAAGAGGATACCAGTCCAGGAGAGCCAGCCAGTTTTCATATCCTGTATCTCTACTCACCGCCCGTCCTCTGTGGTTATACATGTCTTTATTTGCCCAGCTCATCTTCCTGGCCTCTCAGTCTTGCTCTCTTCCTGCCCTGTCTTGTACATTTTTAATCTCTCTACTTGTTCTTTTTTTTTTTTCCTTCCATGTAGACTACATATATATATATATATATATATACACACACACACACACACACACACACACACACACACACATACATATACTGGCCTGGTTTATGGGTGCTCTGCACTCAGAGCTGCCTGAGCGATGGGACCCGTCCATTACCCAATAGCATCAATACGTCTCCCTCCTCAGTCTACATTTACTTAAATGTCCTCCCATCCCTGACTCTTGAAAAAGGTTTTATTGATTAATTCCTGCATTCATTCATTTTTGTATCTAACTGGCTGAATGCATATGCACGAGTCTGTGCACATGCTTGTGCACACAAATAAAAGCCAAAAGAGGAAGTCATATTTCTCAGACCAGGAATTACAGGTGGTTCTGCAACATTGTTATATGGATGCTGAACTCCAAGCTCCAGTTCTCA
Organism: Eospalax fontanierii; assembly: GCA_035773235.1. Classification (NCBI taxonomy): domain Eukaryota; kingdom Metazoa; phylum Chordata; class Mammalia; order Rodentia; family Spalacidae; genus Eospalax; species Eospalax fontanierii. The sequence goes on along the minus strand of CM069552.1, from coordinate 6,305,690 downwards.
CGACTGGGCAACAAGTGGTCTTAAATGCAGAACTTCTCAGTAGTCGCATTTTTCCCTCCAATTCCCTTTCTCCTCTTTTGATTACTCTGTCACCCCAATACTAACCATTAGCCTGTCTTTTCTTCCTTTTACCTTCTGTTTTCATTTATTCTCATAGTAACTAAACATCAGTGCACACAGTACTATCAAGGTCTCTTTACTCCATAAAGTGTTAAGGGCTTAAGGGTAACTGAGGCATAACTGACTATTAATGCATTTTCATAGTGCGTCTAGCACTGGACAGTGACTGCTATGGAAGGGGGGGGGCAGAGACATATTGCCTTAATAACAGGTCTAAGATTGAAAAAAGACACAGTAATTCTTTAACAACCTACACCTTACCAAACACTGCAAATTGTTTCCATGTGAAAAAGAAAGGCGAAATAAACAGAAATAATTCGATCATTGATGTAACCGAATCCTGATTCACAAATACCAATAGAAAATCAGAATTCACATGAAAAATGTGTCTCTCAGATGCAAACATCCCAGAGGAATGACTACCAAAAGAAGTGACTTAGTGACATTCCAGAAAAAGAATTCAGAAGGGTGATAATATGCTCAAAGAAATGAAAAATGACATGACTAAAGGGCTACTAATAAATTCCACTAGGACACAGACAAGCTTAGAAAGCCAGGTCTATATAAAAATAAAGTAACAGGGAAGTAACCCAAACTGAAATGATGCCCGAAATAAAAAATTCATTGAGGTGAGAAACAAAAAACACAGTGCAAAGTCTCACTTCTGCCATGATTCACCTGGAGGACAGAGAGCAGGGTTAAAGACAAGAGAGCTGGCCACGCATTTATTCCCACCACAGTGGTGGCAGAGGCACGTGGGGGTCTGAGAGTTTGAGGCTAGCATAGTTTACATAGCCAGTTCCAGGCTAGCCTTGTTATATAATAAGACTTTGTCCCAAGGAAAAAAAATACAAAGAAACAACAGGTTCAAGACAGAAGAATTGGTGCACTCCATCAAGGACAATGTAAACAATACAGGGGCCCGAAGTGATGGCTCAATGGTTAGGAAAGCTCACTATTCATCCAGGACCTTGCTTCAGTTCCCAGACTCCATGTCAAGAGGGTCACAACCACCTATAAATCCAGCACCAGTGGGGTCTGATTCCTTCATCTGCAACACCTGGGCAGCGGTTCACACAAGGTAGACACACAGACACACTCACATTTACACATGAATCAAAATAAAAATAAATCCTAAAAAAACATGAATATATCATGCAAGATATCTGGGGCACCTTCTGAAATGAACAAAGCTAGGAATTATTGGGATAGGAGAAGAATTCCATGTCGATCATATAAGGAAATTTCCTGTTTGAAGGAGAAGTCCACCCAAGTAAAATAGAACAACCAAATAGACAAGTCCCAAGAGAAACTCCCAATGTTATATTTTTTCTGCTTTGCTTCTCCATTGCTGTGACAACCCACACTGACCAATACCACCTTGGGGAGGAAAGGGTTTATCTGGCTTACATCTCCCAGGTCACAGTTCATCACTGAGGGAGCCAAGGTAGGAACTCAGGGAGGGAATCTGGAGGCAGGAGCTGAAGCACAGGCCATGGAGGAACACAGCTTACTGGTTTGCTCCTCTGGCTCATGCTCAGCCTGCTTTCGTACACAATACAGAAACACCCGCCCAGGGGTGACACCACCCTCAGTGGACTGAGCACTCCCACATCATTCAACAACCAAGAAAATACCCCACAGACATGGCCATAGGCCGGTCCAATGGAGGTAATTCTCCAACTGAGGTTCCCTCAACCCAGGTATTTGAAGTTGACACCTAAAGCTATCCAAGACAATATTATAATTAAAATACTAAACATACAGAATAAAGAAAGTATATAGAGAGTTGCAAGCAAACCAACAAGTCACATCTAAAAGATGACGCAGCAGAATAACAGCTCATCTCCCACCAGAAACAAAGAAAGCCAGAAGAAAGGTGTATTTCAAGTTCTGAAACGGAGTAACTGCCAACTCAGGACACAACAGTCAGAAAACAATCTAGCAAAAGGGCTGAAAAAATAAAAGGATCCCATGATAAAACCAAGAGAGTAGAAGCTATAATCACTAAGAAAACTCTACTGAGAATACTGGAAAGAATTCTTCCAACTGAAGAGAACGACAAACACACTTGATGGCTTGAAAGAAGCCATCAAGAAAAATAAAAGATTCTATAAAATGGTTTAAAAATGAGAATTAAGAAAACACAAAATACAGTCAAGAAAATGACAGAGTATTAATGGTATCAATTCCATAACTAAAAGACAAAGACTAGCAGACTGCTGAAAATCAGGATTCAGGGCCTGGAGTAGTGGTCCAAGTCTTTAATCCCAGCACTTGTAGGAGGCAGAGGCAGAAGCAGGGAGATCTCTGGAAGATAGAGGCCAGTCTGGTGTCCAGAGCAAGTTCAAGGCCAGCTGGGGCTACAGGGAGACCTTATTTGGAAAAACAAACAAATAAACAAAAAAAACAATCAAACAAACAACAAACCAGAATCTAACTGGGTATGACGGCACATGCCTTTAATTCTAGTACTTAAAAGGCAGAGGCAGGCAGATGCTTTTCAGTTTCAGGCCAGCAAGGATTACACAGTGACACCTTCCCTCAAAAACCAGAACAAAACAAAACAATCCACATCAATTTACTGCCTCCAAGAAACACACCTCTTCATCGAAGATACACAGTATTTTGAGGTGAAAGGATAAACAATGTATTCCAGGGGCTGGAGACATGGCTCGGTAGCACTTGCTCTTGCAAAGGACCCAGGTTTACTTCCCAGCACCCACATGGGCTGCTAACAATCATCAGTAACTCCAGTTCAAGGGGATCTAACACCCCCTCTGGCCTCCATGGGCATTGCTCCATATGGATGAACCTTCATAAATGCTGTCAAAATACTCATAAACCTAAAATTAAAAAGAAAATTCTAAAAAATGTATCCTAAAATACAACTAGGAAGCAAGCAAGAGGAACTATTCTATTAGCTGACAAAAGAGACTTCATAGTAAAATTGTTCAGGATAAAGAAAGTCACCGCATTCTAATTAAGGGAATAATTCAATTTTCTTCCCATTACGAGCAGATGACAATTTAAATTTAGAGTGCACTGAAAGCCAATGAACAAAACCAAAAAGCAAATGATCCTAGATATAAACCCTATTGTAATAAGAGTCTGCGATTTCAATGCTCGACTCTCCTGCAGGGATCCTTCAGGAGAAACATACTTAGCGTTTCTGCTCATTCCCTGGGAATCCTGTGAGGAGGTGCGAAGGAGGGAAGGAGGCAGCAGGGTAGCTAGTGCCTGGGTGCCAGCCACCAAGAGAGGCACAGGGCCAGCCCTGACGGTGCAGGCCTGTAATCCCAGCTACTACTGAACCAGAGGCAGGTGGATTCCAAGTTCACGATCAGCCTGACTACAGTCATATATTTAAGGAAGAAAAGAAACAAACAAACAAAAAAAAGACATGACTGGAGCCATAGGTAAGTGGCAGAGCTAGCATGCTGAAGCCCTAGGTTCCATTCCATCACTATCAGACAGACAGACAGACAGACAGACACACACACACACACACACACAAACACACACGGAAATGGCTAAGAGAAAACTGTAGGGCCCCGAACCCGCAAGTGGGAATCTGGATCCCTTCTATGTCCTAGACACCGCAGGGTCTTAAGGAAATGTCTATTTGAGAAGAAACGGTTGAGGGTCCCACAGACGCGGGAAGATGGTCCACAGCAGTAGAGGACAGCCATTTAGCCAGGGGCTTCAGAGACACGTGGAAACACAAACCAGAGGCGCAGTCAGAGTTGCCTCCGTAGGAGTCGCGGAGAAAATCGGCCTCTGGACTGAGAAATCCCCTCAATTCAACAGGTGTCACCTTCCCGAGCCGCGCCCCTCCGCCCCTGGTCCCCAAATCTCATGGTGCTAAGTGCTAAGTACAGAGAACCCGGACCCGCGCACCAGGTGGGGAACCCGCAGTCTCCTCAGCTTCGGCTTCTCCAGCGCCACGTGCGCATCCCCGGAGTCCGCCGTTCCCCTCACCCAGCTCCCAGGACCCCAAGGCGGAGTCCCCAGCACTGCCCGCCGGGCAGAGCGGCCAGGGCCAGTTCCCGCTGCCCGCCCGCTGCGCACGCCGCACTCACCATGTCCATATTCCGACACCCAGCGTCTCCCCTGCAAGAAATCTGCAGGCAGCGCGGCTCAGCGACGGAAGCCGCGGCAGAGAACCCGGGCTGAAGAGCTGGAACGTTGGGGGCAGTAGGGGCCGAGGTGGCGGGGATGGCGGGTCTCCAGGGCCGGTTTTGTGGAAGGTGCTGGTAACGATCATCCAGTCAGCACAGGGACAAGGCAGGGGACTTGGATTGTCGGGTCCCAGTTGTTTCCCTGGTCCCTGACGCTCAGTGCCTCTCTGGTGTAAGATCCCTGGGGAGACGCTGGATGTCTCCGAGTCTGGGAATGCGGAACCGATGAGTGAGGAGTCCTGTCAAGGAGGAAGCCGTGTGAACTGCAGAGAAGCAGGGGGCTGCGGAGTGCTGGGATGCTGTTGCATGAATTTACTCTCCACGCATGGCCGGTGGGATCTGGTTCATCCAGCTGGGTAAAACAGAAGCTGATTTTCTATTTAGAAAGGTTTATTCGTTTAACAGCGTTTGCAAAGCTGCCAGGCACCCGTGGCCCGCCCGGGAATTAGCTACAAAGTCTCTAGTTATGCCCAGCCCACGAAGCCGGCAGCAGCCAGGCGCCCGGCTCAGTCCTTTCCCTGGGTGCTGGCGGCTGGCTCAAAGGTCGGCTCAGGTCCTAGCTCGCCCGAGAATTGTGCTCCCACTCACGTGATTCTCGGGCCTGCCGGGACTTAGAATGCTGCTTCCTGAGCTCCTGGTTGTCTGCGTGGGCCTGGGAAGGGGCACTTTTCCTTCCCCCGTGGCCCGGATCTCCGCCCATTCCTCCGAACAGCCGCCATGTTGGTTCCGCCTACTCCCAGCCTCCCCTGCGTTTCCCTTAAGCTATTGGCTACTCCGTTGTCAGTCAGGCCAAGGTCCATCCCTCATATCCGGGAGGAGCCTGTTTTTTGCTTTCATGCCACAGGTGCACAGGTCAAGGGTGTGATGCCCTAGATCAATGGGATAAAAGCTTACATTTTTGCTGTTGGAATAGACTTAAATGTGCCTGTGCATTCCTGCTCAACCCCTCCCAGGGACATACACAGGAAGAAGATAACTCATGAATTCCCAGGAACTAGCCTGATCACTAATCCCAATGAAATTGGTGAAAGAGAGCGGCCCCTAGTGGGTTCTTAGTCTCATTCATAAAAGAATTTAAGAATGACCCAATCTGAAACTTTAAGACAATTTTATTGGAATCTAAAGAAAAATCCTCAAGGCAGACAAGCTGGGGACTTCAGCAGCTGCCTGGAGGAAGGGAATGGATGGAGAAGAAGCCAAAGAGTCGTGCAGGGCTCGAGTCAGACACCTAGAGGACTGGAATCCACATGGCTGGAGAAGAAGCTTTAGAGAAAAAGTAGAGAAATACAAGACGCTAGGGCAGCCCAAAGCCTTAGAAAAAGCATGTTTAGAAAAGGGGTATGAAGAAGAGAAGGAAAGGTTATGATTTTGAAGAATTCAGAAAAGCGGGCAGACTTACTGAGGGCTACATGTCTGTGGCTGGGTCCAGAAGAACTGCAATGGGAAGTGAGATTCCAGGCAGGAAAAGTTCACTGCCTCATTAACACACTTGGTATTCCGCCCATCTATTTAGTATAACATAAGGTGAACCCACCTTCCTAAGGTTCCTATGATCAGGTGATTGACCAGTGAAACTGGAAATATGGGTTTTTCAACAGATAAATTAGAGAATTTATAGTCTATTCCAGGTAGATAGCTATTTGCTCTCTAACACCAAGACACCCTAATTTGTGAGGGAAAGCTGTAAATAATTAACTGCTTAATCTGATTCTGTGAAATAGTAACAGTACTATGATAAAAAAATTACTACAAAATACCTGGTTCTTTAAAATAATTATTTAAAAAATAGTTAAATTGTAATAGGCTATTATAGAAGCTTCTTTCCGAGCTCTATTGGTATGCTTAAGGGGCCTGGCCAAAATAAAATACCTTCCTACTTCAACCTCCTGGCTTTGGATATTTAATTGGGACCCATAAAAAAGGACCCTTGTTCACACTCAGAGCCTCAGGTGGGTGCGGTGGGGTGGGGAGGTCTGAGCTCTGCCTGGCCCTGGAAGTTGGTTGCCCCAGGAGTGAACCTGTTACACCAGCTGAATGAAAGGAACTTTTCTCAGCTTTTGCAGATGATGTCCCACCAGCTTTGTCTCCATGCCTGGTTGGGGGAGTGTGTGGTGGGGAGTGGAATGACAGGAGTCTTGTACTAGTTACACTTATGCCTCATAGCCACTGATGTTGAATGCTGATCTTAGTTAATGAGGTCAGTAGGAACATCTTTGGAGACTCAGGGGACTGGCGCTTGCATCCCACACCTGACAGACAGGTTCCCCTGGTATTCTGTCTCTATGTCAGTCTGGTGTTCTGTCTCTATGTCTGCGGTGCTGCTCCTCCACGTTTTCAGTGCTACCCTTTGTTCTTGTTAGATAGGATCTCTTCAGTAGGGAAGACTGACCCGGAACACACTGTATAACCCAGCTTACCCAAGCTTGCAGCAATCTTCACATAAGTGAAGACACATAAGTCACCAACCTCACGTTACCTGTGTCTTTTTGTCTCCCCATTTCTGTCTCTAGGACACTACAAGTCAATGGCAAGCACTTGTCTGGAAGAGAATTTGGGGGCCTGGGACCTCACCCAGGAGGTTGGTTAAAACTGGATCCAATATTCTAAGAAGAACTGTTCCTAGTGTCTCCTAGTGTCTCGGAAGAAAGACTGTAAGTTTCAGAACAACTTCATTCATGTACAGTGTGAGTTCAAGGCTACCCTGGGAAACTTAGTAAGACCCTGTCTCAAAGAAAACCCTAAACTGAGTGTGTAAAGTTCAGCAATAGAGCACATGACTGCTAAGGACAGTCATAGTCACCTTCTCCCTGTGGGACCTCAGAGAAGTCTGTGTCCTTTATGAGACCCAGTTTGTTACCCTGGGGAATGGAGTGGTGTTACTCCCCTGCAAACCAGACTGGTGAGGGGACAGCAAAGGAGGGTTAAGGACTTGCATTGGAGAGCAGAGGCCCTGGTTACTTTAACATCTGCTAGCCCTCCCCTCTGGGACCCGGAAATGCAGGGGAAGATTTGGAGCTTGGCTCACTGTAATGAACAGGATGCTAAGGCCAAGGAACAGGGTTTAGGTGACTGCTCCACTGCCTGACTGAATGCAGTACAGTGGCCTAACGTCACAGGACTCCAGAAGGCTGTGTCTGCACTAAGCTCAGAGAGATCTTGAAGGATGAAGGGGTGTGGGTGGTTGAAGGTCCCTCATCTCAGAGGTTGGATGAAGGGTTAAAAGATCTGTGGGAGGAAGACAGACCTATGAATGAAGATGGCAGGGTATGATAGAGGAAGGGAGGGCCTTTTGGAGAAGGACAGGCACTGAGAGTTGGAGGCTAGGGATGGGAGAGCAAGTGACTCTGAGAGAGGAGCCGAGGATCTGAGGGATGAGGTGAAGGTTTGAGTGAGGTAAGGGTTTGCAGGAGGGGTCACAGTATGTGACTAGTCTGAGGACCAAGTGCAGAAAAGATATTTAAGGGGAGAAGGGCTAACTAACGGGGTTTGAGGAAGAAGAGATTCGGTGGGCATATGAAGGTAGTAGGAGGTTTGGGGAGGTCTAATTGAAGAGGGCAGGAAAGTGGAAATTAATAAGAATTATGAAAGGAAAGTCTCTGCTTCAAGTCTCTTGTCAGAGAGAGTCGAGATTTCCATTAACATCATTTGTTATGAAGATTTCTGACATACAGAAAACTTTTCTTCTCTATGGTGATATTTTGAACATGAATATTTAAATAATATGAACCATGCTTAAGGCTTCACCCTATACGGCCTTCATATATGACCTCACTCCTTTTCGAATTGTAAGCTTGAGATTTTTCCCGGAATCCTGTCACATGACACTGAGTAGATACTAGGAAGAAACTGGAAATGGTGAATTTGTGGGCTTTCTTCCTAAGCCAGGGGAGGGAAGCTGTAAAATGCTTATGTGTAGCCCTAGGCCCTCTTACCTGCTCCATTGTGCATGCCAAGTGGCTCCTGGGTTCTGTGCCTCAGGGAATCCCATATGCCAACACCTGCCGCACCCATCTGGTTTACAGGGTATTGCATCCTGATACCTGGGTGATCTCTTACCCATCTCTGGGAAATCAGTTTCCATTTCGTCTCCCTGCACCAAGAACCACCTCTATTTGTGTCCTGAGGTAATCTCTGAGCTCTGGTGACCTTAGGTAGCCCCCACCTGGCCCGACCCCTCAGGATTCTACTCCCTCTGGCCTGGCCAGTGATAGGGCCCGAGGACTGCCAGCATGTTTCAGGGCCAAGCAGAGGTGCAGAGACACTACAGGCTGCTGTGCTGTAAGGAGCTGTAGGCTCCCGGGCACTGCCAACAAGAAGCACTGGGGAGCTGGAGTGCGGTTCTGGAGACTGGGGTGTGACTGGACCGTGTATATAGATATAAGGTCCCCTCACCTATGGCTCCTGCGGAGTATGGAGCATGAGTAGCCAGAGATGAAGACTGAGGCCTTAGTGTGGCACAGATCAGGAAGGTGATTTTGCCAGGTGCAACTGTAAACCAAACTAAGGGACATGTAAGACTGGATGATGATGTCCCCACTCCTTCCCCCAGGAGCTCCTGGACCTGAGCCCTGGGAGGCTGCAGGACTCCTGCCCCACCCTGCCAAAGCCTGCTTGTGCAGCTCTGCATACTACTCTGTCTTTGTGTCTCTGCCTCTTGTCTCTGCATCTCTGTGATCTCTCTTTCCTGAACGTCTGTGACTTTCTCCCTTTCTGTCTAAGTAGGGGTGTCACTGCCACTCCCCCTTTTCTCCACTGCCCGTGGCCCAAAGTTTCCTAGTCTCTCTGGGTCTCTCACCCTCTTCCCCATGAGAACTTCCTTCAAGCTTTGTGGTCAGGAGGAAATGAGTCGGAATCAGGATTCCCATGTCCTGAGTGACCTTCACTGTTAAGACACTTCCCCACGTGGAGCCATTTCCCTATATACATCTGTTTCATACTCCGTATCGAACCTATCTGCATTTTAGACAAGTCTCTGCCACTGAGCCACGTCTGCAGTGTTTTATTTATTTAATTCTTATTTATTTTTTAAAAACTTTAAGTTTATTTATTTGTTTTTACTTCGAATGTATGAATGTTATGCCTGTCTGTATGGTAAATGCACTTGTGTCATGCTGTACACAGGAGGACAGAAGAAGACACTGGATGCTCTGGAACTGGAATTCAGACTGAGTTCTTCAAGAAGAAGACTTTGTTTCTCCTTCTGCTGGGAACCAAAGGCCTCAGACCATCCTAAAACAAATGGTCTTCAACATGAGCTCACTAAGGCCTGTTACCACCTCCTAAAGTTGCCCCTCAGGTATTTCAGATTGCCCTCACCCACTCCTGACATTTGTTTGTGAGTTTTCATTATGGAAGCATATGAAAAATAATGTAAATAGCATCAGTAAGCCACTTGTATCATCAGTAGAAGCATCTTAAGGGGACCATCAAGTAACGGCCTTGAGATGAAGACCTTCACATCTCTGTGCAGATGAAAACAGTACATGCAATTTTACAGTAATTCTTTGTTGGACCAGAAGTGGGGCAAGGCCTCTCTAAGCCTGCTCCCAGTGTGGAATTCCTCCAAAAAGGTTCCCATCTTAAAGGTTCTGTAAAATGCCTTAACAGCACCACCAACTAGGAACGAGTGTTTAAATGCATGAGCCTATTGCAACATGTATGATTCAGATCACACCAGGCCTTCTTTTTGAATTAAAAAATACTTTATTACCATTGCTTTCTTTTAGATTTTTATTTATTTATCTGTATTTTATGTGTATGAGTGTTATGCCTGTATGTGTATGAGGGCACCTATGCTGTGCAATGCTTGTGAAGGACAGAGGAGAGCTTCAGATCTCTGGAACTGAAGTTACACAGAGCTGCTAGCCACCACATGGCTTTGGAATTCGAAACTGGGTCTTCTGTAAGAACACCCAGTGCTCTTAACTGTTGAGCCATCTCTCCAGGCCCTAATTGCTTTCTTTAAGAAGTAACATGATTACATTGAAAGACTTTGAATAGGTTGGAGAATTTGGAAAGGGAGGGGTAACCTCACAGTATAAGAACAGTGACATTTCACATTATTGTTGAAGTTTGGTAGTACCGTTTTGTCAGTAAATAACATTCAAAATTATATTAGATATAGAATTGCAAATTTATGTTGTAAGATAGAATTATATAATTTTTTAGTTTGGGAATTATATCAGCTTAGTTATTACAATACTTTCTACATCATTTTCTTTTTTTAACTTCCCAGACTGTTGTTTGTTTCTCTAGAAGTTCAGTTAGGACATAAGTAAAGGCATACTGGGGCTGTAGAAGAGTAATAGAAAAACAATGGAAAATTTTTTGGTACTTGAGTAATGGGAGAGGTTCAACATCAAAGCCTGAATACTCAGTACCACCTGTAGAGTGAGGACCAGAGTTGGCCCTCAGGGAAGGTGGGTGGTCTATTTTAGAGAATTAGTCCTCCCAAGACCAGAATCTGCAAAGAGTAGAGGCCTCCCCTGGCCCCAGCATAAGGGGCAAAACCTCTGCCACATATAACCTGGGTCCTCAGGGGAAGGGGCTGGAGGAATGTGGTCACTCAGAGAAGAGTGAAACTGCTGCCCAGCGTCAGGAAGTCACCCATCCTCCACACTGCTTCACCAGGTTCACAGTCTCACAGGAAACCACTTGCCTCTGCCTCTGGAGTGCTGGGATTAAAGGTGTGTGCCACCACCACACCTGGCTATGGTTTGAGTTTGATTTTGTTTTCTATTTCAGTTTTTGGTGGGATGGTTTGTTTGTGTGGTTTTTTTTTATTGCTTTTTCTTTTGTTTTGTTTTGTTATTTTTCCTTCTGAGATGGTCTTCCTCAAGCAAGCAGACCTGGAACTCCCTATGTAGACTAGATCGGCCTCAGGCCCAAAGAGATGCTCCCACCTATCCTCTGCCTCCACAGTGTTCGGAATTAAAGGTGTGACACCATGCCCAGCCCTGTTGTTATTTAGTTTTTGTCTGTTTGTTTGTTTTTTATTCTGCTTTTGTTTTGGTTTTGAGACAAGGTCTCACTACTTGAAATTCACTCTGTTGTCCAAGCTGCCTTGAGAGTCATGGCAGTCCTCCTGGCTTAGCCACCAGAAAGCTGAGATTATAAACATGAGCCACCATTCCCAAGGACACTTCTTCTCTTACTTTCACCTCACCCATCAGGTTACAACTCCTTATATTATGGAGCACACAGGCAGAGGAGTTGGACCATTCACCCAGGACCAAGCTGCCACTTACAATTGGCCTATGTTATGGCTTCCATAACTTGTAAGGAAAATTCAGCTAAAAGTCTCATCTGAGGTCCCTACCCTTGTCACTTGTCCATGAACTAGATGGCACTGGATTGTAAGTTGGTTTCTGTGGCTCCAGCATCCTGTTTCTAACCAGCTATTGTCCCTCGCTTCCTATAAAATCTTCTGATCTCGTGCCTTTAAAAGAGTAGGCACTGGTAAAGTTGAGCAAAGTTTTAAGATCACATAGAGAAGAGAGAGTTTATTTGAGTTTTTGCTTCACAAGTGATTAGTCCACCATGGCAGGGAGGCCATGAACAAAACGTTGAGTGCTCACATCTTCAAGCAGGCATAAGAAACACAGAGAGACTAGAAAACGTGCGAGGCTTAAGAACTCTCAAAACTCACATCAAGTGACTTGATTTCTCCATCATGACCATGCCCTCTAAGACTTCCCCAAACAGCAGCAACAACTGGGGATAAAATTTCAAATACTTGGAGCCAATGGGGAGCATTCTCACTCAAAGCACTTCTTCTTGACCCCCATAAACTCATGAGCCTAAATATTTAGTCCACCCTTAAAAGTCCCCCTAGACCTTATCAGTCTCAATACGGTTCAAAAATCCAGAACCCAAAGTCTCTTCTGAGACTCAACGGAGTATCTTAATTTTAAGCTGATGTAAAATCCAAAGACAACATACACACTTCCAGTATACAATAGAATCAAATAGACATTCTTTTCCCAAAAGGGAGGATTGGGGGACTAGTAGAAAACACTAGATGAGAACAAGACTGCAAACCAGCAGGGCAAAGACCAAATCCAGTACCTCCATATTTTACTTCTCAACTTCATGTCCTGCTTGAGAAGGGATTAAATAGTTCAGCCCTTCCAGCTTTGTGAATGCTTCCTCTCTCTCTCTCTCTCGCTCTCTCTCTCTCTCACTCTCTCTCTCTCCTTCTCTCTCTCTCTCTCTCTCTCTCTCTCTCTCTCTCTCTCTCTCTCTCTCTCTTTCTCTCTCGCTTGTGCCACTCTTTATATTCAGCTCTCCCTGGCAGATGTCTCATGGCTGTGCCATCACCAACATTTTCTTGATGCCTCCACTGCCAATCAGGTTTCAACACCATAGCTTCATGGAATGACCTGCCAAGGCCTTCTTTATGAAGGTGTGACCCTATGTGTGCTGATTGGACTGGATGATTCTCTTAAAACCACAGAGCAATAAACTGATGAATCCTTCACTGTTGAATCTTCCATGCCTCTAAAGCCAGCATCACATGAACCACATTGCCGAGTTTGGCTGACAGTTTGGGATGGACTCTGGCATGTTTCATCCATATTTCCACAACTACTGTTACTTGTATTCCAGAACTAGATATGAAGACACCACATTCTTTTCCTGTAGGACACTGAGAAATGAAGTTGGGACTGAACTGGAAGCTCCCTTGCTGCTCACTTGCTTTTGTAAGGCAACATGTAGGAGAATTGTCATGAAAATTCTGCTTGGCTTTGGATTTAAATGCTAGAGTTTCAACGCACCAAGCAAAATGTGCCTAGAGGTGCTGGAGAGACATGATTATTGGTATTGATGCAATGGATTGCTTTCCATATGGATTTAAAGCTGGAATAGGACTTACAAGATGGAACTCACATCAGATCCTATAAGGCAAGGCATACAGCTGTAGCTCAGGATGTCATAGGCCCCAGTATGGAAGCTACTGTTGAATAGATTTGGTGTGCTTTTCAAACTGAAATCTAAACATTCGTGTTTAATTCTATACATCATTTTTGCCATCATCCACCACTGATCATAGAGGATGTGTTTAGGCGACTCAGAAATACTGGTAAATTTCCTGAAAATAAGTGCCTTTATCTGTGTCACAGTGGCCCATGCTTATCCATTGATAAATATCTACATCATACCTTTCAAGGCCTTAGGAAGCATCCTAAAAGAGAAGGCAGAAAAAAAAAAACAGTGGAAAAGCCAGTGGAAGTGCTTTGTTATTTTTCCAACCAGAAATATTCCTTCCTGGAGACAGGTTCATTAAGACAGTGGAAATAAATAGCACATCCAATATCTCTGGAAGTTCTTGAAACTTATATATTTCATATGGCTCCACTCTCCCAAATGTTATACAAGCAGCAAGGTCTATAGGAAGTTAAGATTCTTTGACATATTTGTGGTACATATAAGTCATGCAGACAGCTCCAGGATTTTTTTGAGCCAACAAGTAGACAGGAGGGAAATTTCACTAATTTAGCTGTCTTTGAGTCATCCATGATCCTATGAGTAAACTCTCAACCAAACACCCAGTAAATAAACAATAGCTGATTGGTTCACCATATTGGCCTTTCCCAGAATCATTACTATGATTTGTCATGGGTTCCAAATTGGGGAGAGTATATACTTCCGCTTATGTCCCCAAGAAAACTCTCACCAACAAGGGAAATAGTGACCCATCCAGTTTTTAATGGAATGCACTGCATTTTATCAAGTTAATCAGAGGTATAGGTGAGATGGAGTATGAAAATTTTTTTCCAATGCCCCAGGAGACACAAAGCTACTAGTAGTTTTTCTACATTGACAGGTACAGGCTATTGTAAAAATTTTAAGACAAATTATGTCCCTATTGTATGTATTTGACCATATTATACTCAATGATTATAAAGCTATGCCTCACCCTTGCAACTTGTGGGGCTACACCTCACATATGCATTCCTTTAGTGGCATCTGCATGTACTTAGAATTTTCCTAAACTTATAAAATAGAGGCTTGAATTGTGTCATCCATATAATTAAATTATCTGTAGAGTATGGGTAGGATAACAAAATAAAGTCCTAGGCTACCATCCCATGACAAATAGAGGGAGTGTGGAAATTTGGGGTTACTCTAGGTTCACTACCGACCATTTCATATGAATGCAAATTCACTTTTGAATCAAGCACCTAAGTGAATGATAACAAGGCCCACATTCCAATGCAGCATGAAACAACCCCTGTACTTTTATCAGTATTTCAGTCAAAAGAGCACTGTTGGGCACAGTGTCATGGAGAGGCATAACTATCTCAATGGTCTGTTTATGATCCACAGTCATTCTCTTTGAGCCATCTGGTTTATTCACAGTCATACTGACACAGTGAAAGGAAACCACTCAGAGGCTGCAAACATGGATCCGTGGTTAGCAACACAAGTTGTTCTTGCTGAGGACCTAGGGTCAGTTCCCGGCACATACATGGCAGCTAGCTCCAGGCAGCCAGTTCCAGGGTTTATAAAAGGTTCTACTGACATACGCTGGAATTGCATGCACATGGTGCACTTACATATGCGCAGTCTAAACACTCATACACATAAATAAAAATAAATTTTTAAATATAAGTTTTTGTCAAGAGCCATTTGCCTACCTTGAACCAAAGTTCAAGTTTAGGGTCAAGCAGGGATCAGTTTTGCTGTTCCCAGAAGTGCTGTGGAAGCAAGGTGTTTTGCTATGAAAATAATTTAGTCACCTGAGGGAAAGGTTATCCTAGGCCCAAAGCTGAAGATCTTGAAGATCCTTGTAGGAAGATCTGATTTATCACCTGAGGAAAGTTTATCTTAGATCCAAGGCTGAAGACCTTTGAAAATCCTTGTAGAAAGATATGATTAGCTTAAGTTGTTTTGCCTCTGTCAACATTGTTTTTGTTTTAAACTTTCAACCTGTTGCTTTGATCCTCATTTCACAGAGTATAAATAGATGACACTAAATAATGTCGAGGCTGCTTCGGTATTGACTGACAGTACTCCTGATTCTATTTTCTTTCTTTATTTCTCAATCCTCAATCCCCCCTTCAGGTACGGTTCGATTTCAGCTGGCTGGCTCCGGAAATTTTTAATGAAAGAGAAAGTATTCATGATACAATGATTTTTTACATGACCTAAAACAGAAGGACAGCAAAACTAAAAGTAGACCTATGTGATCAAAAGAAAATAAAATAATTAATGGAAAAGTCGGAGTATCGAGAGGAGAAGATAAACACTTGCAGAATATAAATTGAAAAGGAATTATTAACCAAATATATATTAGGAACTGAAATAAGATAACAGCTAAAATACGATGGTTTTAAATGGACTAAAGACCTAAATAGATCTTACCAAGTTATAATAGAAAAATCATATGATGTGAAATAAAATGCCTCGTGTCCTTAAACATCCAGGATGCAAATTATAGTAATATGAGACAGTGACTCAAACTTGTTAGGACACATGTGTTTAAAGACAAAGTAAATTGGTGATAGGTACGTGGAGGAAAGGAAATATGTACAATCTCTGGAAGGGGATCTGTTAATACATCCAATATGGAAATTAATATGGAGCTCTTGGGGTGCAGTAATATGGTGGAGTCCTTATTTAGTATTTTTGTAGAGCTGAGTTCAAACCCTATCACCGCACATAATTAATAAATGAAAGAATATAAATAGGAAGATTAAATCCATTTTGCTTTGTGCAGTATGTTTTAATATGATGAAAGACAACTAATTGTCTTTCAATTGCTTGAAATTTATGAATATATAATAGCATTCTCACCACAGTATTGTTATGTCATGATTCAATGAATTTATGAATTTTTCTCTATTCAGTTATTCCAGGATAAAAATGCACGTAATATCCATTTTTTTTGTATAGAAAGTAGGTGTTAGGTTTTACACATGCTAGACAAATGTTTTCTCACAAAGATATATTTCTACCTCTCAATGTGCATGTTAAACAGGTTTAAAAGACAATTTAAATATAAATCATTGACAGAAAAGAAAAAATAATCATGAAGAAGTCTTTTTTTTTTTTGTAAAATTGAGAACAAAAACATTCCTATGAAATCCCCAAGGACTTTTCAAGGACGATATTAAAGAGATACTTCCTTCTGATTTATTTCTTATAGAAATCCACACTGCAGCCCATGATTCCAAATTAAATTCAAAAGAAGTAACGTCTCCTTTGAAAAAATTAGTGTATTTCTCCTTATTGCTCCCTGCATGCATACTAGTTGACCTAAAATTTCCAGTTCTGCAGTGTTCTTTGTACCTCAAGGGACAATATTGTTTGGAGTCTTAAAATACAATAGGAAAATTTATTTAATTGATACACTAGAAACTTTTAAAATGTCCCTGTTAACTCTTAACTGAAATTCTATGATCTCCCCTACTCTGAGAACCCGAGTAACCTTCCTAGACACTGGTGGCAGAGGAGAAGAATATTTCAGTGCTGTTTCAGTGATTCTGTAGACTCTGGTGGAGGCTGGTGGATGAAGAAGGATAAAAAGAGAAAAGTGAGTTCTGGATTTTACCTGTAGAGTAATGAGCATAAAAATGTCCCATTCATCGAGTGTTTGAACGTGAAGGACCAGAGGCAAGGGGGAGATCTAGTTTTCACTGAATCTGTTCTTGCTCAGAACTCATCTGTTTTGTGATGTTACACTGGAATTTAGAACTTCTTTCAATTTATTTATTTTCTTGAAAATCTCTAACTTGTGTCCATACATTTCTATGAATTAGTCATCTCTCAGATTTTCTGTGTTCATGCATTTCATTAATTTGCTTCAAAATTAGGTTATATTCCCTATTTTATTGACACATAAGGCTTGCTGACAGCCCTTGTTATTTCTATAATTTTAATATCCTATTTTGTCCTAAAGTGTTCATTAAATAACTATAAGAAGCAAAAGTAATTGCACATTTCTCTACTATGTCATTTGACTATATTCCCGCCCTTGTTGGTCTCCCTATTATGTTCTGCCCCTCTCTAATTTTCTACTCCACTTTATTGTCATGACTATTTATACTTTACTTTCAGGATGTTTTTCTTGTTTCAATACTCCATTTTAGTTTCCATGGTAAAATTTGAAAGAATGTACCTATTGGTGAAATTGACCCCTCAGTGAAATTTCAGGGGATTTTTTTCCATATTAACAATTCTTTCAAATATTTAGAAAAATATTTTTATGTGTATGAGTGTACTGCCTGAATACATATATGTGCACCCGTGTCATGTAAAGCCCACAGAGGTCAGAAGAAGGTGTCAGATCCCCTGGGACTGGAGTTACAGACAGCTGGTAGCTGCCATGTGGCTGCTGGAAAATGAACCTGAGCTCTCTGCAAGAGCAGTCAGTCTCTTAGCTGCTGAACCGTCACTCCAGGCCCAGAAAAATATTTTATGACTGAATTCAATGACTGCCTTTGTGTCTTTGGGAATTGACACCAACACTACATTGTTTTAATGCTGCAATTATTTCCATGGACTATGATTTGAAAATAATATTTTGGCACAAAACTAATCTTTGTTTCTTTTTTAAATGGCAGGTACATACTTGAGATCTAACTATAATAATAACTTTTAAATTACTTAAAATGCAGTTTCCATTGACCACGATTTTGAGTTCTGTGCATTGACTTGTTTTATAGTGAATTGTGTTAACCATCATCCTTATGCTGTGTGGATCCTATCCTAGTATTGCTGTTACTTATCACATTATTCATTTAAAATACATATGAAGGTAATTTGTTTTAGAATCTGTCTTACATGTACATTTATAGTTATGATAGAGTTAAAGATTTCTTACACCATATAGTTAGTTAAGAGTTTGATCTAATTATTAGTACAGATACCCAATATTTGCAAATAATGTAACCAAAGTATCACAGACTCAGCCCTGCAAAAGAACCGGAATTAAACACTGTCAGCAAAACATTAGGAACATTGTGGGAATTTCGACTGTGGGTACCACATATTCTGTGACTCCTGTCCTTTGTCCTTTATTCTTCATCATATCCTCCTCCTAGAACTTCTTCTAATACAGCTCTCAATCTATGAGATCTATTGTTTAATCCTTATTTCATTATAAAAATTATCAATTGTATTCTATGGGTGTATTTCCCGCATTAAGATAAGCGCACATGGATATGCAATGCTTGTGCAGGGCATGAGGTAACTGGATACCCTGGAATGGGAATTAGGATTGTTGTTAACTGCCCTGTAGGTGCTGAATTTGGGTTTTCTGCAAGGGCAGCCAGTGCTCTAAGCTGTTGAGTCCTCTCTGCAGCCCCATATTGTCGCGACCAGCAGGACAAATAAGAACACATGACTACGATGTTGCTTCAGTCTGCAGCAGCTTCCTCTTTCTGCCTTATATACACACGCATTACATGAGCAAAATATGGGCCAACCAAACAGCCAAAAGGTCATATGGGCCAACCAATCAGCCAAAAGGTCACATGGGCCAATCAATCAGCCAAACGGTCAAGTGTTACATCAAGGTCCTTGTGATCACGCGCCGCCCACACGCTCATCATGCACCCGGATCTTCTAAGATCCAATCACAATACACTTCCTTAAACTAGAGGTCCTCGTCCTGGCAGTTGTCAGCCGCCATCTTAAGTGACTATGTTGAAGCTGGCTGGGTCCCAACACCATATATTTGATTAAGTCTTAATGAAGCTTCATGCTTACTTCTTTAGCTCAGTCTTTCATACTGAATCGAAGTCTGCCCTCATTTACACAAAATAAATTACCTCTTGATGCCTTTGTCCTTTTATTATTATATTTCATTGACTATACAATAATAATGATGACCTATTAATGATGGACTCTGTCAATCTTTCCTTCCTCTTTTAAAATTTTTAACATTTATTTATATTTTTTATGTATATGAATGTTTTGCCTGCATGTATGTAATTGCATCCGTGTCATGAAAAAACCTGTGAAAGCCAGAATAGTGTATTGAATCCTATGAACTGTACTTATAAATCATTGACAGTTGCCATGTGAGAGCTAGGAACCAAACATGTGTCTTCTGCAAGAGTAGCCAGTGTTCTTCAACCACTGAACCAAATCTCTCCAGCCCCTTGATACTCATCTTTTAATTTATGTATATTTTTATTGAATTTTTGTGCATTTCTTACAATATATTTTAATCATATTTAGACTCTCTTCCCCTATCTGCAATCCCCATAGTCCACCCATAAGATTTTAGGCCTATTAAATGTATAAAAGAGAGGGTTAATTCTGACATTTTAACATATGCTAATAATGGATATCTATTACATTCCCAGAATTATGGCATATCACTTTTCTCTTTTTACCTAGTATTTTCCCTTTCCCCAGTGATTATCTCTGTCCCATTCTATTTAACTTTCTATTTTTCTTTCTCTCTGCAGATAGACAGACAGATAAATAGATATAGACAGATAATAAATATCCATTGTATGTATTAATAAATCAAGATTGTGAGTGAATCATGCAATATTTGTAGTTTATTTCTCATTCATTTTAGTAAATGAGATAATTGTGATATTCTTTGTCTTGCTATCAGCATAATTTTTCTTCATTATTGTTTTAAATTTGTGTTATGCACATATCATTTTACTTAATCTAATATATGTTTATCTTTTACTATTTTAAGATGATTTGCGTTAGTGAAACCTTATGTATTTTTAATAAATACATCAAATATGTATTGAGTATATTATTTCAATTGTTTTTCACACAATACATACTTCATTAAGAACATTTCGGGTGAGCTTACCATTCCACAAATGCATTCTATTTTAATGAAGATGTGCTATTTTTTCTAACTTTTATCGATGTAACCCACATTATGTTCATACATATTAGAAGAATATGTCAGTAACAAGAAGCACCAACTCTGGTCTAATAATAATCACCATTCCACCCCAAAAAGAGGTCCCAGTTTGAGACTTTGCTGCCAAATTTTATCTATACATAATTTAAGGACTGTTAAGGACACTTGGTTGTTCTTAACTGGCTGCTTTTACAGAATAGCCAGATTTGGTTCCCAGTAACACAACTTGGCTAACAACTCTATATAGCTCCAGTTCTAGGGGATCTGATCTCCTCTTCTGGCCCTTGTAGATATTGCATGATTCAGGTGCACTTACATAGATATAGGCAAAGCAGTCAGAAGAAATAAATGAATAAATAATTTAAAGATAAATGATAACAATAATAAAGATGTACTACTGTATTTATGTCCCTGATGCCCACAAGAGAATTTTAAATTGGAAATAAATATAATAGAAGCAATCATAGCTGTGGGTAAATTAAGGCAGTGTAATTAATAGGTACATTCATAGGAAGTTCCACTCAAGGTAATAATGATCATTTGCACTGCAAATGAAAGTTTTATCAATATTTTAACGTTGTTATTTGTACGGAGATGGAGATGTTATGAGAGGAAAAAATACAAACTGAATATTAATACTTTGAAAATGTTATAAAACATAATGAATTAGTTTATCTCCATAAGTACGAAATATTGACACCAGTGTTTTAATGTAAACAGGAGTGATTACAATGACATTAAACAAAATATTAAAAAAATAAACATCTAAATATGAAATGAGTTCCCTCTCCTTTATGGAAAATACTGTAGATTGTTGAAATGGTCCAAGGAATAGAAGGATGTTCATATAAGTGTCACAGTCTGAAGTAGTATTTACTGGTGTTGCAATTGAATGATATTTTGAACATGTGTTTGTTTCTCCAGGATAAAATTCAGTGACATGAAAAGAAAAAAATACACAGAAGTATCACACTTCCTTCTTGGCCTCGCCGAAGATCAGGACCTGCAGCCTATCCTCTTTGGACTGTTCTTGCCCATTTACCTGGTTACAGTGCTGGGGAACCTGCTCATCATCCTGGCTATCAGCTCTGACACCCATATTCACACACCCATGTACTTTTCCTCTGTAAACTGTCCTTCATGGATGTCTGTTTCATCTCCACCATAGTCCCAAAGATTCTGGTGAACATCCAGGTACAAAACAAAGGTATCTCCTACAAAGGATGCCTCATTCAGGTTTACTTTTTGGTTATTTTTGCTGGAATGGATAATTTTCTGCTGACTGTGATGGCTTTTGACCGTTGTGTGGCTATTTGTCACCCCCTCAAGTACACTATGATCATGAACCTTCACTTCTGTGGCCTCCTGGTTCTTATATCATGGATGACCGCATTCTCCATGATTCATATTCTGACCTTCTCTACAGGTACTGAAATCGCACATTTCTTCTGTGAATTAGCTCAGGTTCTAAAAGTTGCCAGCTCCGACACCCTCATCAACATGATTTTCATGTATGTTGTGACTGTGATGGTGGCTGGGTTTCCTGTCACTGGTATCCTCTACTCTTATTCTCAAATTCTCTCTATCTTATTGAGAATGTCTTCTATAGCAAGCAAGTATAAAGCTTTTACCACCTGTGTGACTCACCTCTGCATGGTCTCCTGTTTTCTATGGAACAGGTCTTGGTGTTTACCTTAGTTATGCAGCAACCAGTTCTTCCCAGGGTAGTGCAGTTTCTTCAGTCATGTACACAGTGGTCACACCAATGCTGAACCCCTTCATCTACAGTCTGAGGAACAAGGATGTGAAGGGGGCCCTGAAAAGACTCTCCAAAAAAGCGCCCAGATTTCGTTTATGGGCCACTAACAACAGTGTTAAGTTGTGATCACAGTCACATGGTATTATTTTCATAAACTGTTTTCACCCCCAAACATTATGCTTTAGGTTGTCCTATAGTGAGGCATCTGTGACTTTGACTTATAGGAATTTGTATTTCTCTTCAGATATTCCACAGAAACTCTAGTAAAAATTTTATTTCACATGAGCAGATTTTCAATAAAAAATTTAATGAATTTATCTTTTTAATGTTTTTATGAGTTCACAGGAATTATTTTATTAAGTGAGAAGGTTGTTCACTGTAAGATGCTGAAGTTTCCATTTTGGGATAAATACAGTATCTTATTCTTTGTTAACCAGCTGTGGTTCTCTGTGTTAATTACCATCTGATGCAAGAATTAGCTTCTCTGTGACAGGTGAGAGAAGCACTAATCTATGGATACAATAGTATATCATTAGGAGTCATTTTAGTATGTTTCTATTTATCAGACTAACACCTATATCACATCCCCTGCTCCCAAGTCGCATGGATAATTGCTGAAGAGGTGGAAGATATATTGGAAGAGCTGGAGGTTGTGGATGAATCCATGCAAACTGTTGTCTGGATACAACAAGGAAGTTTCACACATGAACCCATGGCACCTCTGACGGCAGGCACAAGGCCTGTGAAAGCCTGAGCCAGATTAACACTTCGAGTAGACAGGGGATTTAGGCAAGAAGCCCAGCACTACCTGAAGATCTAGTAGTGATTGACAGCTGCTGGACTAGAGAGAGTCAATTTTCTTTAAAAAATATGTAACTCTAATCCCGGCACTCAGGATGCAGATATAGGCAGATCTCTGTGAGAAAATGCCAGGTCTACACAGTGAGATACAAGACAGCTGTGGCTACAGGGAGACCTTGTCTCAAAAAAAATGTAGTACTGGGAAAATTGACCGGAAGTCCAGGGATGGACTCCATAAAGAATGCAAAGTATACTCAATGGGTCTCAGAAGTGCAGAGTAATAATAGAGAAATTACGGTCACTGCGGTAACAAGTTGGGGGTAGAGATGGGGTTGGAATCTGGAGAGGATCAAAATGTACTATATATTATCCTCAAAGAATCAATAAATGCACCAAAAATGAATTCAACAAAAGAAACTGATGAAGTGTTCCATAAATCATGGTGCTCCAATTTGCATGCACTGCACTAAATTTTGTGTCTAATTTTAGTCACAAATTTTAGTCTCCTAAGAAGTTGAAAAAAGAAGAAATTGAAGGACTGCAGAGGCCTTGGTGAATAAGATCACCGGCTACTCTTGCAGAGGTTCCAGGTTCAGTTACCAGAATCAACATGGTGGCTAATAGCCATCCATTATACACATAACGTAAAAATGAGAACTGAGCATGCTGGCACATGCCTCTAATTCCAACTCTCAAGACATAGAGGCAGGTGGATATTTGAGATCAAGGCCACCATGGTCTACATAGAAACTTCCAGCCCAGCTTGGTCTACAGAGAGAATCTGTCTTACAAAACAAAATACAACAAAGAAACACTAACACATAAAAATAAAATAAGTATTTTTTGAAGAAGAAATTGAGATGATGTAACCGTGAAGCTGCAAAATCATGCCTTCTGCCATCAGCAGGTTTGCAGCCTTGAAACGCAGAGGCCTGGACTTCAAGCTAGAAAGGCAGTCTCCACGGGAGAAACACAGTTGAGGAGACGGCTCTCTCTATTACTATACTAGGCTGCTGAGCTCTAGGAAGACTTGGGTCATAATACAACTAGACACTGAAATAAATTGATGGAGATTCTGCCTCATAAAAAAAGAATTAAGGTGACTCGGGAGTTAAGAGCACTAGCTGCTCTGGTAAAGGACCTAGGTTTGCTTCCCATCACATGCATGGTAGCTAACACCCATCCATAACTCCAGTTCCTGGGGGTCTGATGCCCTCCTTTGGCTTTCATGGGCATTACACACAAGTATGCAGTTACATGTAGGCGAAACATACACATTAAATAAAAACAAGAAAAAAAAAAGAAATAAATTTTAACTTTGAGGAATGCAGAAATGCTGGAGTATTTCTGTTAACATGAAAATGGATAGCAATAGTGGTGCACAGAGCTGACTAAAGTATGATATATGCATATGTATATGAAAATAACATTATGGAATTCATTAATTATTATACAATCTAAAAATATGGCCAAATAAAAGAAAAAAATGCTTTAAGAGACAAAAAAGATGCTGAAGTTCTCATTTTATTTTCCTGGAAATGACTAGAATGAAATCATACAACAGTCAAGAAAAATCTTTAACACATCAAAACTGTGCTTTTTGCTTCTTGTATGTCTTTATTTAATCTAGAAAACCTCCTTTCCTCAGTTTATATTTTCCCTTTTGTGAAACACCGAGTATTTCTCTTCTATTTTGGCTAATTAATTTTTCACACATTGTGATCAATACAATACATAGATCCAAACATGTAGCAGCTTATGTTAGAGTTTGTGTTTGATTACATGGAGTTAACTCACACACACACAGACACACACAGAGACACACACACACACACACACACACACACACGTTTCTTTGCTATTAAAAATAATAATAAAGAATAATCCAAAACATTGTAGTTAGTGTTCCTGAAAGTTAAGGCATACCTCACTCATACCAAGAGATGAACCCATATAGCTAATCTTAACAATTAGATTTTTTTGAAGTTTGATAGATTTTTTGTTCCTAATGCAAGAGTACTGTGTATTTTCCTTATTGTCTTGTGCCTGATTTCACAGTTTGAAAGAATCAGCAAAAAGTGAGAAGAGGGTTGGCCCAAGAACATGAAAGGTCTGCCTTCCTAAGCCCTGAGGTTCTAAGAATGCATCAGAAACATTTCTTTCTTAATTGAATTTTTGTGTATTTTAGAAACAGCATCTGAGTCCTCTTTATGCCACCTTCCTGATCAGCACCCTCTCAGAACCCCTCCTTCTCCCTTGATTTTATGTATTCTGTCATTTTTGTTAAGGTCTATCTAGTCAAATTAATGTCTTCTGACATTCCTCAGTGTAAATTCATCCACTGGGGTCTTGTCAGCCTATCTGGAGTCATATAAAGTACCTCTTAATATTCTCCTTTGCCATCTCATTGGCAAACCTGGAGATAGTTTCTTTTGTGCATGGGCTGATTTTTGTATTATCCAAAGACTAAAATTCAAAGAAAGCAGGAGACATCACTAGTCTCATAATTTGACAATAAAGTATGAACACTACTATATATACCTCAATATCAAGGCCCTTCAAACTGAAACTATACTGAAATTCCTTCTCATTGAAGGCATCCCAACAACCATCATTAAATCAAACTATAACAATTAATATTGATGATGTTACAGAGAGAAACTTACTCTTAAACTTTTCAAACAGTTATGTAATTATGAAAAAAATGTAAATCAGCGTGCAGGTTTCTGATAAAATTAAAGCATAACTTTAATAGTGTCTAGTTACACATCTCAAGAGTGTGCTTTTGAAGGAATCCAAGTCACAATAGAAGAAAGATACCTGCCATTTATGTTACAGTAACATTATTCACAATTGCAAATATTGGAATCAGCCAAGGTATCTATCAACAGATAACCAGAAAAAGAAAATGTGAAATGAATTATTGCTCAGAATGTCATTAAACCCAGTGATCCGGGAATAAAGCTGAATTAATTCATGCAGTCATAGAAAAATGGGTAGAACTAGATAATACCATGTTAAGAAAAACAAATATTACAATTCATCTGTCATATGAAGAATCAAGACTTTAAAGTCAAGATAGAAGTAGACGGGTAATACAGTAAACATAAGACACCAGAGAGGGAATAGAGGCTCTGAAAAGGATCAATGTGCATGTATAAAAATGCCATAATCATGCTTATATTAAATATGATTAAAATGTATTGTTTGAAATGAGCAAAAACTCAATACAAATTATATTGAAGAAAATATCTGTCATAATTAGGGCAGATGATCTCAACGTTCTAACATTTACTGAGGATTTATTTTCTGCACATAGTTTCTAAGGGAGAGAAAGTTATTCTTTTTGCAATAAGTGTTTACTGATAGTTTTCCCATACTTCAGTGGGTTGTAACATGCTCATGCACATATGGGTAACACCAAATGGACATAACAGTCATCAAGAAAAAAGACATTAACTTGGGAGTTTGGTGTGTTGGATGAGCTAAGATATGGGAAAATCACAGGGGGAGAGTAGAGGGTAGTGATGAATACAGTTCATTGTATTAATATACTAGTTTCTCACAAATAAAGAATTAGAAAAGATTGCTTTATTTATGCTTCAATTTGTTTCTTAAAATTATTTCATTTTTTGTGAATGAGAATGAAATCTTGAAATTAAACTCTTACTGTATTTGAATCACTCTGTTCTTTTATGTCCAGCAGTATTTCCAATATGAGATTTGGTGTACAAATATCAAGGACACATATTAACTATTATCACAGCTTTGATATATATTTGATATGTATGTATTTGAAAAATATCACAGTTTCTCCATTATTAATAGTTTATCTTTTATGCTCTTTGGGGAATGTAATGACACTGAAATTTTAACTTGTAATTTTATATTCTTATATGTATTACATATTTAATCATAAGACCTCCCTCTTATATTCACCCCTCAAAGCCCTCGCACTGGATTTAATGCATTCTGTCATAGATGTTAAGGCCTATCAAGTCAACTGGGCAAGATTACTGACTGTCTTCATTGGCTTTGTACATGTTTCATGTAGGTAACTTCACTCCTATAACTTTGCAATGGTTATGGTCATGCTGTTTCAAGAAGACATCATTTCACAATACTCCTCCAAATCCTCTGACTCTTACATTCTTTCCACCTCCTCTTCCTCTATGTTCCCTGAGCCCTGGCATGGAAGGGTTAACATAATGTCCCTGTGAGGTCTG
This sequence comes from Eospalax fontanierii, assembly GCA_035773235.1. NCBI lineage: Eukaryota > Metazoa > Chordata > Mammalia > Rodentia > Spalacidae > Eospalax > Eospalax fontanierii. The sequence continues at coordinate 6,278,756 of CM069552.1, read as the reverse complement.
AGCACTAAGTCTCTTGTTTTCAGTACTGGGGCCATGAGATACAACAACTTTGACTACAGTACACAGAACAATCTAAGACCAACCGGTAAACTGCCTTCCTGATCACCAGATTCCATCGTGCTGGAGGCTGCTCTTTAGGTTCTTGGGAGAGAAGAGTCGTCAATATTCTTACCAAGTGCTCAACTCTGGGTGCTGTACTATTAAACCTTCAGGCAGGGTATGTCCATTGGTGCAATAGTGGAACTACTGTTATGGAATAATTAAATGCTTTCTGATTGGATTTGAGGTCTGATTTACAATAGAGAATTCCATGCCTGTTACTGAAATCTTGCTCAAAAGTCCATGTCTAGGGAAGTTAGTGGCCTCATGGCAAAATATGCTCTTGTTATTAAGTAGCCATGTTGTCAAATTTCCTTGTACAGGTTTATGTTTGTAGCCATATACCTGGAATGCTCTTAAACTTGTCTCAGAATTATCATATATGTATAAATATAGAACACACACATACACAGACATATATATATATTTATATATGTATATAAATATATATTTATATATACACACACACACACACAGAAAATACTCAAATTTAAAAATAGCTGCTTAAGTCTTATAGACTAATAGTGGCTGACTTAAGTCACCATTAGCACAAAAAATATATAAACACTGGAACTAAATATCATAGATCAAATGGGTCTAACAGAATTTCACAAAACATTCTGTTCAAATACCAAAGAATATACATTTTTCTCAGGACACCACGGTACCTTCTGTAAATACATCACATATTAGGACACCCAGTAGGTCTTGAAAAATATAGGAAAATAGAAACTGATTCCTGTATTCTATCTCATCAGAATGGGATAAAGGAGGAAGTCAACAGCAAAAGAAACTACATCACATCTGTTGAATCAGCCAGTGCAGAAATCTTTGTTCCCGGAATTAAATATAAATTCAAAATATTGAAATCTATGGGATGCAATGAAGACAGATTTAAGAATGAAGCTTATAACTCTAAATGTCTACATTAGCAAATCAAAGAAATCTCAAATAAACTTACTGATGAACCTGAAGTCATTGGAAAACAAGAACAAACCATTCCCAAAAGAAGGAGACATAGAGAAATGATGTAGATCAATAATAATTAAGGAAAGAAAGCAATAAAAGAATCAATGAAATGAAGAATTGGATCTTTGACAATATGCAAAAAATTGACCTTCAAAATTATCAAAATAAAAGAGGATACTTGAATTCATAAAATTAGAGATGAAAATAAAGACATTAAGAGAGACATACAGAATTCAGACCATCATATGGTTATATTTTTAATATGCATTCCAACAAATGGGTGTAGCTTAAGAGAAATGATCAAGTTTCTGTAGTCATGTGAAAGATGATGGAAAACAAAAAAGGCAAATCAATTAAACAAATACATAACATCCAGTGAGACAGAAGTAATAATTTAAAACTCCCAGGTACCTCTGATTATAGTTTTCCAGGGAGGAGGGAAGGTGCACATATGAACTCACAGAAATTGGTACAATATGCTCAAAACCGACTCAGGGTAAAGGCAGGCAAAATTCCAATGTTGGCAAAATGGTACCAGAAAGCCCCATCATTAGCGGAGATTCTATTATTATTTGACAGATGCTGGAAGATGAAAAGAATCTGTTTTCTTCAGGATATAGACCCTGAAAGGTTAACCAGGCTCCAGGGCAGGCAGGTTCTACCCTCCAGTATTATGGCAACACAAAATAGACTTGATGGGGAAAGAAAAACCCTTGAAATGTGGAGGGCATATGATTGGATGTAGAAGTGTTAGAGAGAAAATAGCTATCTAACTGTGATAGACTATAAATTCTCTAATTTATCTGTTGAAAGACCCATGTTTTCAGTTTCTGGTTAATTACCAGATCATAGGACCACCCTTAGGAAGGTGCTCTCACCTTAAGTTATATTAAATATATGGGCGTAATACGAAGTGTGTTAATGAAACAGAGCTGGAATTCTGCCTCCCAGTGCAGTGCTTCAGGACCAGGCCACAGACATGCATAGCTCTCCATAAGTCTGCCTGCTTTTCTCAGTTCTTCAGAAAAACATATTCTTTTCTTCTTTTTTTCTTTTTCATATCCCATTTCTAAACATGCTTTCTCTAAGTCATTGGGCTACCCTAGCCACTTGTATTTCTTTACTTTTTCTTTAAAGCTTCCTTTTTGCCCCAGCTGGCAGGGCATGAACAGAGCACGAGTCCTCAGAAACCTGGGATGAAAGAGACAAAAGGAACACAGAGGGCCGACAAGACAGTCTCCTGATCAAATCGGCAAATCTTTATTCTTTACAGAGCTCTATATACCGCAGCTGCAAGGGGCTAGGTGGGGCGTGGTGGACTCGGGTTGCTAGGAGACAAATCACTGGAAGATCCAGGATCCAAGGGCACGTGTAGCCAAGGGCGGCTATGGGTAGGGGAATTTGTCTGTTTAGACAATAAGAAACTCTAAAAGGCACTTAAGAGACTCCAGGTTAACATAATTGGTGTCAAGAAGTGTCAGGATGTTTTGCACCAAGTCACAAGATGTTACATTTGCAGGAAGGGCAAGACAGAGGTGACTTGGTCCCCAGCACCTTTTCCCAGTCATGTGGCTGTCAGTCCACCACGTGTCTGACCCCCACACAGGCTCTAAACCTGCATCACTTTTTGGCTTCTTTTCTTCTCCCTACATTCTCCTTCTTGGGACAGCACCTGAAATCCCCAACTTGCTTGTCTTGAGGATTTTTCTTAAAATTCCAATAAAATTGTGTGTTTGGGGGTTATTCTTAGATTCCTTTATGAATAAGACTAAGAACTGAAAAGATGCTCTTTTCCTACCCATTTCAGAGGAGAAAATATGGCCAAAATTCACTGTGAAATTCTGAAGGAATTAAGAAAAAAAAAGTATTTTAAAGAATAACCTCAACTTCACAAAGCCCAGAAGATCTATTAGTTACAAATTTTATGAGGTATTCAAAAAATAATTAATGCAAATACCACCCCAAATATGTTTTAAAATAGAAATGGAGGGGTCACTTCAATACTCTATTTCTTTTAAGTCAGTTTAATCTGATACCAAAAATTAAATCGCTATCCAACAAAAAAATACTATTATAGAAAATTTTCCTGAACAATACAATGTAAAAATTCACTAGAAAATACAGGCAGAACACATTAAAGAGAATATACAAAAGATCATTAACCATTATCAAGTTTGCTTGATGAAGGGATGATTTCTCATATATAATCAATAAACACTATCCTTTCTCAGTATACTTGTTTGTATATAGGAAGGCTAATGATTTCTGTTTGTTCATTTCATATCCTGCTACTTTTTTAAATTTATCAGGTCTAGGAGCTTTTGAATGATGTATTTAGGATTGCTTGTATGTGAGATTATATCATCTGGAAATAAGGATACTTTCACTTTCCCCTTCCAGTTTAAATCTAATTCATCTGCTACATTCTGCTTTTTATTTAAAAAAAAGTATTTGCTGAATCATTTTGCATTTCTTGCAGAACATTACAATCAATCTTAATTACCTTTGTATTCCCTTACCCAGTGATATTCCTCCATACCATTCCCAACTGGAATCCATAACTTCTTCTACCTTTTTAAAGGTCTCTTGTGTCAAAATAATGTCCACAAATGTTCCTCGGTGCAAAGTCATACATTGTGGTCAAGCTAGCCTATCCAGACTCCCTCACTTTAGGAAGATTAGGTCATCCTCACCCAACAGTAATCAATTGCCAATATTTCTTCAGCAGAGATTAGGATCTGCTTCTTGTTTTCCCAGTGCCATGCTGGGTTTTTGTCTGCTTGAGTTTGCATGGGTGTTGACCATAGCAATATGATTTATGTAGGTTCATATGAGCAGGATCCCTAGAGCTTGTAGGGTTCTATTTTTATGTGGCCATACACCTCCTCACAACAGACTAGTGGGACCTCATTAAACTAATAAGTTTCTGATCAGCAAAGAAATAACCAGTTGTGTAAAAGGAAGCCTACAGAGTTATAAAACATCTTCATCAGCTATTTTTTGGACAGTGGATTGATTTGCAGACTATACAAAGAACTCAAAAACAAAGATATAGGAAAAAATTGATCCAACTAAAAATTTACTATGAATTTAAACAGAGAGCTCTCAAAAAGGAAAAAAAATCAATAGCTAAGAAACGCCATAATGTATTCAATATCCTTAATAATTAGGGAAATGCATATCAAAACTCCTTTAAAATTTCATCTAACCACGCTCAGAATGGCTAAAATTAAGAGAACAAATGCCAACCTAGATCTCAGTAAAGGGGAACCCTCATTCATTGTTGGTGGGATTGCAAACTGGTGCAACCATTGTATACATCAATATGAATAACTCTTAAAATAGAAAAAAGAAAGCATGCTGTTTGACCTGGTCATATCACTCTTTGGAATTTACCCAACGGATTCATCCTGTTACAGAGGCACTTGCACAGATTTGTTTGGTGCTCTTTTCTTTTACTCAGCTAATTACTGGATAATGAAAATGTGGTATATTGTGCAATGGAGTTCTATTCATGGTAAAGATAAAAAAACTCATGGAGTGTGCAGGACAATGTATGGAACTAGAAACTGTTCTACTAACTGAAATAAAACCGGTTCAGGCATGTGTTCTCTCTGGTTTGTATCTCTTAACTCCAAATCCTTGGTAAACACAGGGCCAGGAGAATTGCAGGGAACTATGATGGTTTGAATGAGAATATGCTCCACTGCATGCAAATATTTGGACATTTTCTTCCAGTTGATGGTACTATTTTGGGAGGACCTAGGAGGTGTGACCACACCAGAAGAAGCACATCACTGGGGGATTGGTTTTGAAAAGTCTTAAGACTTGCCAGATTTGTGGGTGAGTCTCCATCTCCAGCATGGCTGTTGTTCTCCAGCCATCCCAGAGAATGGAGGATGATTGAACAGGTCCTCAGGTGGCTTAGAGTGTGACGGGAAGAATTCCCTGGAGACTGCATCAGTGGGCAGTTCATTTATTGAAACCAAGGCAGGGGTTTATATAGGGAGGCTTTTCTGGCTGTTACAGAAGGCAGGAAAGTTAAAGGTGGGTTCTTTGTGTAAGGGTGGGAAGATTGTAAGGGCTGATGTGGAAATTAGGAAGAAGGAAATGAAACCCAAAAACCTGGCTCTGGTCTGGGGTGATCTTTGTGGGGGGGGGGGGAGATGAAGCAACTGCTAAGAAATGAGGATTTTGTACCTTCAGTGGCTTCCTGGGACCTAGGTTATCACTTCAGACAGAGCAGGCCATACTCCTTACTGTCTCTTCAGGGTATCTGGGGTTGCTTGGCTTACTCAATACCTTTTGCAATAGACCCAGAACCCACATTTCCCACTTTCTTATATATATATATATATATATATATATATATATATATATATATATGTAATGGGGAGGTATATAAAGGCCCCAGTAAAGACAGGAGACAGGCCATAAGGGAATGGGCAAACTGGGGGGGCGGGTGGCATTGGGGAAGTAATGGATTTCATTGTTGAGTTTATGAAAGATATTTTAGCAGATAAGTGAGAGAATTTATACTCTCTCAGTTAAGTGTTTATTCTCTAACATTCCTCCTTTGATGAGGTAACCCTAAGATCTTTTAGGAATTAGATAAGAGCTCTCAAATACTTTGTACATATAACACCTTTGGTATAGAGTAGGGTGCTAACAGGCACAGGACAGCTTTTGATTTTTAGCCAAAAAAGAAACCGTCTAATTTTCTTTGCGGTCTTTTTTACCCTAAATTGCCTAGGCAAATTCTACTTCCTATTCTTATAGGAGCTGACCGCTCTGGCTTCTTAGAGCTGAATAGGGAAGTAGGTTATGGCAATCGGAGTACCTCTTCAGTGAGTCTATCTAAAAGTCCCCTAAATTGCATAACTGTTTGTTGTAGGGAGAAAAGAAAGTCCTTGACTGGTGCCTGGAAGATGAAACAAAATAGAACAGGGAAAATTTCAAATGACCAATTCAATGTTCATTAGAATTTCTTGCTTAGAACTTTCAAAATCATCCATCTCTTGGGTTCCTCTTTGTTTTTCTTTTTGACTGTCAAGGCTGAACTTGAGAGTCTTGAAGTCAGGACTTGTTTTCAGGCACCTTGATAGCTTCTTTGAGTGGCTAGAATCAGGGTAAGTTCCCTTCCAAAAGGCATCTAGACATGGAGAGAAAAGAAATTAATCATTTAATTTTGGTATTAGAACAATGGTGAGCTTCCCTTTCTTGGCCGCAGGTATGCACTGCAGTGTTGAGGTAGGCCAAAATTTGGAGTCTTACATCTGAGTGGCATTTTCTTGTTAAGAACAAATTCATTAGTAAGAAATTGTGTAAATAACATCTGATATGGATTTTAACCTAATGGCTGGGAAGTACAATTCCTTGTAATCTTAAAGCAGCATGTTAATCAACTTTAATTTTCTGGTTGTACTTTCCTTTTGGATGTTTAAGATCATACAATTTTGCCCATAATTAATTAATTTGTCTATTCATGTAAATGACAACCTGAAAGATTTTAATAGATACTCTTTAAATATTTTAACACTTTTTAAAGTTATGACTTATGTGTACAAACTTTTTTCTTAATTAAACAGTAGGCAAGACTATTAGCTCACAGGGTAGTTTCTGTTAAAGAAGGCTTTAAGTCTGAATCAGTAAAACCATATTATAATTTACCATACATAATTTTGAACTAAATACCCATAATCTAAAGAATAAGGAACACAGAAAACAATGTTACCTAAAGGAACCTAGAAAGAGTTGACATGAAAATGTTTTTCTCTTTTAGTCTGTTTAGGACATTGTAACTAGAAAGTCAAAAGCAGTGATGCTCAGGATGTGAAAGGGCAGGAATAAAAGTAAGCTCGGAAGAACTAAGCATTGAAAAGGGAAATACTCTACTTCAGGAAAAAACAGGCTTTGGATCACCATGCAAAAAGGCAGTAATTAAAACCAGTGAAGGCCGAATCTCACATCTCCCACCCAAGCATAATATTCTTCTTTACCTCCCATTGTCATAGTTATATCCTGGCAGTAGCTCATTTCTTCTAAAGTTTGGCATTGGAGCACTGCAAATTCACATGAGCTTCCTAGGTTTAGCCATCACAAAATGTCAGCTCACTTTGTACCTAACTAGTCTTGGAGGCCTATGGCTAGAAAAGCTTTTTAAGCTCCCTTTAGAAACTGACAATGTAAAACAATGTAAGATTTTAAATAGTTACTTTTAGAAATCAGCAAGTACACCATATAAGATGTTCAAATAGAAAATAATTGCCTTTAAAAACAGATAAAGATGTTATATAAACAAATATCAGATTTAAAAATAGTTCCCTGTAAAAACTATATGTAGTTTATGTATAAGTTATGTATAAGACAATGAAAAATAATCATTTTAAAAACCAATAAATACCATAATAAAAGTTAAATTTTAAAACAATTTCCATTAGAAACAGACCAAAATGATATCAAAATGTCTTTCTAATTTGACATAAAAATGTATTAACATTTTTATAAAAGGCCTTGTGAGAATCTTTTGCTTTTCTATGATCCCATCAAGAATCTAAAATGAAAACTAAAGCAAAAACATAAATTGCAAAAGGATTAGGGCATATGATTAAATGCCTTTAGTCCAGGGAATTCTCAGATTATCATGATCTCCTAGAGTGCTGTAGAACAGTAAATTCCTGGGTGTGGCCATTTTGAATTATGCCAGGTGGTTGGATTAAGATGGTGGCAAGATCAAGCAGGTCAATGCCATTTTGAAAAATTTTGACCAAGGTGGAAGCCAAGTCACCTGTCTGTCCCCATATTGATGAAATTGCACACATAAGATATGGAAACCAGACCACATGGTTGCCTCTCTCCTAATAAGCTCATCAGCCATGATGGTGAACAAGCACATGGTATGTAATAGAAATCCTTTTTTTACTTTTAAAAGGCACACAGTTAAATGTCATATATAGAATGGTGTGACTCTCCTCTTCACTAAAACTTGAAATGTTTTGATCTAGTAAGAAAGACAACTATCTTGGGACCATGGTGACTGAGGTTCAAAGTTTACGCCCTCTAACTGTTCTTTTCCCCAATCCATGAAGAGAACCACTGTGTAGAAAAAGCCTAAGGAAAGAAATAGCTTTTGAAACCTTTTTTTTCTCTGTAGAGAGGCAAGGTATTTAACTTTTCAGATAACAAGCTAGATAAAGGCATTTAGAAAAGTTAGCCAGCATACAGTCCAAAGCAGCAACATTCTGAAATTCTTGAACTCACTCTGGCCCATGACAAACTGGCCATGACACTTAAGACAAAAGCAAAACAGACATAGACAAGTAACACAAACCAGGTGGTTGCCAAGTCTAGATTCCTAGAGCAACAGATTAGTTCTCCATACCAAATAGAGAGGTGAAAACTCACGGACTAGCCATTTTTACATATGTTTGTGTGGTGCTCACAGGTGACTGAGGTCTAAATCTCAGGTCCCTCTAAATTTCGTTTCCATACTGGTGTAGGGAACCATGGTAGAGAAAAAGTCGAAGTAACAAAATGGCTTTTAAGCCATTTTTTCTTTACTCTTAACATGCCCTGAGGCATAACAAACTAGATAATGGAGCTCACTCCCTCCCCGGCATAAGCAGCTTGGTGGAGCAGGTACACTTCGCATGAGAAAAAAGAAAAAGAGGAGAGAAATGTGTAATACAGGAAGAAAATTCCAGGGTCAGTGGAAGGGTCCTGGGGAATTCATTCTAGAGGTACATGCTGGTCTGATCACAAGTTTAAGAGATCAGGAACGACTCTAAGAGTTTTTAACTGGTTGTTTCGTTACCAGATATTTGATTGGCAAAAGTAAGACAGAAGGCTGTTGCTGACACCCAATCGGGCAGTTGGAGTCCTTTCAGAGGACATGGGGACTTCAGCTAACACTGGGGAGTAGCCCTGCTCAGAAATCTTCAATTACCCTTCTGACATAAACCAATCCCTTGAGAAGGCATAGACCTAAGGAAAAAAAGGAAGTTAGGAAGAAACTGTGCCAGTCCTCAGAGGGGTATTGTTAGACCTCACTCTCAGCCCAGGGGACTCGAACCCCTGTAGGCTGCCTGAGAGCCCAACGTCGGGGAGCCTCAAGCCCACTGACCTCCCTCTCAGCCCAGGGGACTCGAACCCCTGTAGGCTGCCTGAGAGTCAGTCCCAAGAATCCAGACCATCAGATGCAATCAGCAAGAGGAATTTATTCACTTGCGCAAGTGGGTGACTTGACTTTGGGAAGCCAAGCACACCCGACTTCTGCCAGGCCAGGTTTTTATAGTAGAAACTCACAGGATTACCATGCATTTAACATATGGGGTATTTGTTACATTTGGATTGGCTCTTGGCCCTTAGGCCAGGGTCACAGAGGGGATAATTTTACATAGTTTAACCTTTTCTCAGGAATTCCACAAGCATTGTTTCACATATCACAAGATATTGACTTAACAAGATGTTATAACCATAAACTTTGTTTTACAATATTGACGTACATTTTGAGGCCATAAACTTTGTTTTACAATATTGATGTACATTTTGGGGCTTTTCTGGTAAATAGCATAGGCATTATCTCACATACCATGTAATGTTGACATAGCCTTTTGTGACCCTGGGACTCTCCAGTTAAGAGAGGGCAAGTTAACAGAGGGCCCAGGTGTTTTTCCACTAGAGCAGGGGTCTTACAGTATGATGGAGGCGGAAGCTGATGTCCATCATGGGGAGCACTCACCTTCTCCAGCATATCCTGGAGTGTCCCTTGTTTGAGCACCATTTGTCAGTCTCTGTCCACCAACGTTGGGCACCAGTCTCTCTGCTTCCTATGACTGCTTGATGATACAATTACTCTGCTTTCTCTGCTGGCTACCTCTGCCATCATGCTTTACCCACCATTATGAACTACAACCTCTGGAACCATAACTCAAATAAACTTCCCTTCTAAAAGTTCTCTTGAGTATTGTGTCTTATCACAGCAACAAAAACTTTCAAATAAGGAAGCATGGGGATAAAAATTAAGAAGGAGCTCAAGAGAGGGGTATAGTGGTAGACAGGTGTCCAGATGAAATGGGGAAGGGATGGTTAGTTTTACTAGGAAGTGTTTAGGAAGGATTATACAAGTAAAATGAGAGAAGGATGAATTATACTAAGGAAATGAGAGGAGAGATAGATAAGGCTTAGGTGTTATGAAGAAAGAGAGGGGAATATATGAATTCAAAGTCTTTCTGAAGAAATACGCATACAATAAATATATGATAAAATCATTATGGCTGAAATGTATGTAACAAAAATACAGTGCCAGACAGGAGAAACTTCCTTTTCATTGATAGTCAATGTAGTCCATGAAAGTCCTAAAAAACATAGGCTATTGAGACTGCCTATGATTGCCTTCCAGAATTTGAAGTTAAGAACATATTGACAAAGACAGGCCACTTATGGGCCCCAAAATTTGGAGCAATCTAAAAAGAAATAACCAAGAACCTTTCTCTTGAAGAATAGCTCTCAAAATATCAGAGGATACTACAAGCTGCAAAGGGAGAAAACCAATTAATGGTCCTGCCCAGCTGTAATGCCAGAAAAAGGAAAATGACTGGCCCAGGAAATTACCTACATTGATGCAGTAGTGGTATATTTATCTTGGGGTAATCAATATCTTTCCAATTTAAATTAAAGCCAGTTCATTTGGTGGGAACTTTTGTGTGGTACTGCAAACATAGCCAAATACACATGGCTGGAGTGATGAAACGTCCCTGAGAAAAATCCCACTTTGTCACATCCTTAAAGCAATGCAATTACTTATTTTATTATTAATGTGCATCTGCATATTTATAGACAAGTGTATCTTTCACTCCAAATCAAATAAGCTCCCTTTTGTGACATATGGAGACTCTTAATGAATTCTATTACTGGCCAAATGTAGAGAATAAGTGTGTTTGAGACAACTCAAAGTGACTCATTCTCAATTCAACCTATACACAAAGGATGGATGTTTGTCTTGACTCTCACCAGAGAACCTCACTCATGCAGCAGATGTGATTAACAAAGAAACCCACTATTGACCAATGTGCAGAGAACAATAGGCTACAGTGCTTTTTCTTGAATAGGATACCTATTTAAAACTTCTTCCCAATTCTCATGGATCACTTCAGAAAAGGAGGCTGAAAGATTGTAACAGTCAAAAGGATTGGATGACCATATTGACACAGTCTCTCAGATAGCTGCTCAGTTAGTATATAAACTCACAGTAGTGTTGAGTGTATGCACAAGTTGCATGCAAGCTCGAAACAAACCTTACATAATCCCAGATAGACATGGGAAGTGAATAAGCAATCCTGACCCCAAATGAGGAACTTATGGCAATTGATGACTGCTGAGAGGTATAAAAATTGTTTCTTATAGGGGTGAGATTCCTGTGGGAGGGGAGGTATGGATAAAGGTGGGCCTGTAAATACCATCCAAGTATATTGGATGAAAATTGCAAAATTCCATTGAAAAAATATTCAAATATACATTTTTGTGAATGAATTTCTGACTCTTGTGGCAGCAGGGAGGTCAACAAGACCATGCTTCTTGCTGCAGTGATTATGAAAGGTGCTTTGAAATGAGGCTTGAATGCTGGTAACACTGCATGAACAGATTTTCTCCTTAGTTTGGTGAGAGGACAGTTGGGTAGTAGACCCTTACTTCTGAAGAGACCTTGGACCACCATGGCATAAGGACTTCAATCATAGGGACTCAGAGTTCAAATAGGAGGATGAGTATTGACTCCAGTATTGCCAGTGCCTTCTGAGAGACTGGAAGTTGGCTCCAGGGGTGTCTTAAAGGCAGTGTGGATGTCGATTTTGGGCTTCTGTGGTTTTAGTGGCCACTACAGGACTGGCAGTCTATACTGTTGTGTTCTGCAAATTTACTTCAGGCTTGCAGCAAAGTAGATACAAATTCTAAAGGAAATGGAAGAGTAAATAATTGGAGGTGACAATGCAAAATATGGAGGAGAATTTCAGGAAGAAAATTGAAACATTGAAAAGGATTTAACCAGAAATACTATAAATGAAAATCATGGTCAATCAATTAATAAAAATAACAGATACTATTATTAGCACACAATGACAGGAAGAAGAATAAATTTCAGAGACAGAAAACAGAGGTGAGATAAACTACAAATACACATGTATGGAAAAAATGGAGGAGCCTGAAAAAAATTTCCAGAAAGTATTACGCTATATTTAGAATGCTAAACGTGATAATTTGTGCTACAGAAGAAAGATCAGAAATAAAATCAAATGGAATTGACAGACTCCAATGGAATAACAGGAAAGCTCTCAAACTTAGTAAGAGAAGTAGACATCCGAACAGAAGGGGGTATACAGAACTCTAAATACACAGGTCAAGAGAAAAATTCTTCATGACATATCATCAGCAGGATGTAAAAACTACAAATCAACGAAAGCATTCTGAAAGCAGTTCAAGAAAAAACTTAACTTATACAAAAGTAGAAATAGCAAACTTACCATATCATTTTCATCCACAATCATAAAAGACAGAAGACCATGGAGGAAAATATTCCAATGTTTTACTATTCAATAAATAACTGCAAACATACAATGGTAACTTTGTAAATTTGCCTTTTAAAATGGAGAAATATTTCAAGACAAAACTAAAGCCAATAAATGACAATCAAACTGGATTACAGAAAATTTTAAAGGAATACTTTATAACAGAAAGAAGAAAGACAGCCTTCTCCACACAAGTACATAAAAATGGACACTCAGTTAAAAGAACACAAATAGAAGTAAAAGAAAGAGGAAAAAATAGTAATTACCAAAGTTAGAGTTCAAAGTGATTCATTACAAGAGACTCTAATGAAATACAGAACATTTACATTAGCCTAGATAATTTCTAAACCTATACTTTACAAAGCTGAAAACCAAGAAGAATTTCTAAATGTGTATCATCTAGCAAGTTTGGGCCTTAAGACATAAATAGATTAACATACATGGTACAAAAAATGGGATAGAAGCTGTAATCAAAAGCATTTCCTCAAAGAAAAGTGTAGAATCAAATGACTTTCCCACAAAATTCTATAAAACTTTATAGACATTCTGCTAATAATTCTCCTTAATTTGTTCCTCAAAACAGAAAGTGAAGGAACACAACCAGATCCATCCTATGAAGTTAGTATTACTCCCTATCAAAGCAAGTAAAGACACAATATAAAAATAATACTTCAAAGCAATTTCTTTGATGAACCAAGATGCAGAATTTCTCAACATAATATACTTGCATGTCAATTCAGGAACATAAAATCATACATTATGACTAACTGAATTTCACCCCAGAAAGGCAAGATTGTTTCAACATGCATAAATGAATGAATGTAATATCCATATAAGCACACTAAAAGGCATAAATCACATAATTTCTATGTGGAGAAGTATTTGTCTGATTTCAACATGCCTTCATCATATAGGTCTTGGAGAGGTTAGGACTAGTTGAGCATGCCTTAAAATAAGTGCTGTATTCAACAAACCTGGAGCCAACATTATATTAAATGGAGACATACTAAGATCATTTCCAGTAAAATCAGGAATGAGGTGGGATTACCCACTCTATTTAACAGTGTGATCACAGATAGCTAAAACAATCCTACAAAGTAAGAAAACAACAGAGACATTATAATTCCCAACTTTAGATTCGCCTGTTTCTGCACCTGAGTGCTGGGATCAAAGGTATGGGCCACGACGGTCTATCAAGTGCTATATTCTTAAAAACAATGTGTTTACTAGCATAAAATCATATGTGTAGACCAGTGAAACATAATAAAGGACCCAAAACTATACTGAAAAGCTATGCCCATTGAGAAAGGAAGGAAATTTCATGTCTCAAGGGAAAAAAAAAACTTATAAAACAAATTCCACTGGAAAAATTAAATTTACAGTTGCAGAAAAATGAAATGTACTGGTAATTTTACCTTGCCCCAAAATTAATTAGAAGATGTTTCAGAGATAGCCCAATGGTTAAGTGCACTGGCTGTTCTTCCAAAGGAGCCAGGTTAAATTTCCAGCATCCACATGAGGGCTAAGAACTGTCCATAAATCCAGTTCTGGTGTATCTGATGCCCTCTTCTAACTTCCAATGACATTGCATAATGTGAGTACACTTAGATACATGCAAGCAATACATTTATACAAATTAAATAAAAGATTGTTCAGTGGTTGAAGAACACTGGCTACTCTTGCAGAAGACACATGTTTGGTTTCTAGCTCTCACATGGCAACTGTCATAAGTACAGTTCATAGGATTCAATACACTATTCTGGCTTTCACAGGTTTTTCATGACACGGGTGCAATTACATACATGCAGGCAAAGCATTCATATACATAAAAAATATAAATAAATGTTAAAAATTTTAAAAGAGGAAGGAAAGATTGACAGAGTCCATCATTAATAGGTCATCATTATTATCATATAGTCAATGAAATATAGTAATAAAAGCACAAAGGCATCAAGAGGTAATTTATTTTGTGTAAATGAGGCTAGACTTTGATTCAGTATGAAAGACTGAGCTAAAGAAGTAAGCATGACGCTTCATTAAGATTTAATCAAATATACTGTGTTGGGGGCCGGCCGACTCCAACACAGTCATCTAAGATGGCGGCTGGCAACTACCAGGAGGAGGACCCCTAGTTTAAGGAAGTGTATTGTGATTGGACCTTAGAAGATCCAGGTGCATGATGAGCGTGTGGGCGGCACGTGATCACAAGGACCTTGATGTAACACTTGACCTTTTGGCTGATTGGTTGGCCCATGTGAACTTTTGGCTGATTGGTTGGCCCATATGACCTTTTGGCTGTTTGGTTGGCCCATATTTTGCTCATGTAATGCCTGTGTATATAAGGCAGAAAGAGGAAGCTGCTGCAGACTGAAGCAACATCGTAGTCGTGTGTTCTTATTTGTCCTGCTGGTCGGGACAATATGGGGCTGCAGAGAGGACTCAACAGCTTAGAGCACTGGCTGCCCTTGCAGAAAACCCAAATTCTGCACCTACAGGGCAGTTAACAACAATCCTAATTCCCATTCCAGGGTATCCAGCTCCCTCATGCCCTGCACAAGCATTGCATATCCATGTGCGCTTATGTTAATGCAGGCAATACACCCATAGAATACAATTGATAATTTTTATAATAAAATAAGGATTAAACAATAGATCTCATAGATTGAGAGCTGTATTAGAAGAAGTTCTAGGAGGAGGGATATGATGAAGACTAAAGGACAAAGGACAGGAGTCACAGAATATGTGGTACCCACAGTCGAAATTCCCACAATGTTCCTAATGTTTTGCTGACAGTGTTTAATTCCTGTTCTTTTGCAGGGCTGAGTCTGTGATACTTTGGTTACATTATTTGCAAATATTGGGTATCTGTACTAATAATTACATCAAACTCTTAACTAACTATATGGTGTAAGAAATCTTTAACTCTATCATAACTATAAATGTACATGTAAGACAGATTCTAAAACAAATTACCTTCATATGTATTTTAAATGAATAATGTGATAAGTAACAGCAATACTAGGATAGGATCCACATAGCATAAGGATGATGGTTAACACAATTCACTATAAAACAAGTCAATGCACAGAACTCAAAATCGTGGTCAATGGAAACTGCATTTTAAGTAATTTAAAAGTTATTATTATAGTTAGATCTCAAGTATGTACCTGCCATTTAAAAAAGAAACAAAGATTAGTTTTGTGCCAAAATATTATTTTCAAATCATAGTCCATGGAAATAATTGCAGCATTAAAACAATGTAGTGTTGGTGTCAATTCCCAAAGACACAAAGGCAGTCATTGAATTCAGTCATAAAATATTTTTCTGGGCCTGGAGTGACGGTTCAGCAGCTAAGAGACTGACTGCTCTTGCAGAGAGCTCAGGTTCATTTTCCAGCAGCCACATGGCAGCTACCAGCTGTCTGTAACTCCAGTCCCAGGGGATCTGACACCTTCTTCTGACCTCTGTGGGCTTTACATGACACGGGTACACATATATGTATTCAGGCAGTACATTCATACACATAAAAATATTTTTTTAATATTTGAAAGAATTGTTAATATGGAAAAAAATCCCCTGAAATTTCACTGAGGGGTCAATTTCACCAATAGATACATTCTTGCAAATTTTACCATGGAAACTAAAATGGAGTATTGAAACAAGAAAAACATCCTGAAAGTAAAGTATAAATAGTCATGACAATAAAGTGGAGTAGAAAATTAGAGAGGGGCAGAACATAATAGGGAGACCAACAAGGGCGGGAATATAGTCAAATGACATAGTAGAGAAATGTGCAATTACTTTTGCTTCTTATAGTTATTTAATGAACACTTTAGGACAAAATAGGATATTAAAATTATAGAAATAACAAGGGCTGTCAGCAAGCCTTATGTGTCAATAAAATAGGGAATATAACCTAATTTTGAAGCAAATTAATGAAATGCATGAACACAGAAAATCTGAGAGATGACTAATTCATAGAAATGTATGGACACAAGTTAGAGATTTTCAAGAAAATAAATAAATTGAAAGAAGTTCTAAATTCCAGTGTAACATCACAAAACAGATGAGTTCTGAGCAAGAACAGATTTAATGAAAACTAGATCTCCCCCTTGCCTCTGGTCCTTCATGTTCAAACACTTGATGAATGGGACATTTTTATGCTCATTACTCTACAGGTAAAATCCAGAACTCACTTTTCTCTTTTTATCCTTCTTCATCCACCAGCCTCCACCAGAGTCTACAGAATCACTGAAACAGCACTGAAATATTCTTCTCCTCTGTCACCAATGTCTAGGAAGGTTACTCGGGTTCTCAGAGTAGGGGAGATCATAGAATTTCAGTTAAGAGTTAACAGGGACATTTTAAAAGTTTCTAGTGTATCAATTAAATAAATTTTCCTATTGTATTTTAAGACTCCAAACAATTTTATCCCTTGAGGTACAAAGAACACTGCAGAACTGGAAGTTTTAGGTCAACTAGTATGCATGCAGGGAGCAATAAGAGAAATACACTAATTTTTTCAAAGGAGACGTTACCTCTTTTGAATTTAATTTGGAATCATGGGCTGCAGTGTGGATTTCTATAAGAAATAAATCAGAAGGGAGTATCTCTTTAATATCGTCCTTGAAAAGTCCTTGGGGATTTCATAGGAATGTTTTTGTTCTCAATTTTACAAAAAAAGAAAAAAAGACTTCTTCATGATTATTTTTTCTTTTCTGTCAATGATTTATATTTAAATTGTCTTTTAAACCTGTTTAACATGCACATTGAGAGGTAGAAATATATCTTTGTGAGAAAACATTTGTCTAGCATGTGTAAAACCAGACATCTACTTTCTATACAAAAAAATGGATATTACGTGCATTTTTATCCTGGAATAACTGAATAGAGAAAAATTCACAAATTCATTGAATCATGACATAACAATACTGTGGTGAGAATGCTATTATATACTCACAAATTTCAAGCAATTGAAAGACAATTAGTTGTCTTTCATCACATTAAAACATACTGCACAAAGCAAAATGGATTTAATCTTCCTATTTCTATTCTTTCATTTATTAATTATGTACGGTGATAGGGTTTGAACTCAGCTCTACAAAAATACTAAATAAGGACTCGACCATATTACTATACCCCAAGATCTCCATATTAATTTCCATATTGGATGTATTAACAGATCCCCTTCCAGAGATTGTACATATTTCCTTTCCTCCACATACCTATCACCAATTTACTTTGTCTTTAAACACATGTGTCCTAACAAGTTTGAGTCACTGTCTCATATTACTATAATTTGCATCCTGGATGTTTAAGGACACGAGGCATTTTATTTCACATCATATGATTTTTCTATTATAACTTGGTAAGATCTATTTAGGTCTTTAGTCCATTTAAAACCATCGTATTTTAGCTGTTATCTTATTTCAGTTCCTAATATATACTTGGTTAATAATTCCTTTTCAATTTATATTCTGCAAGTGTTTATCTTCTCCTCTCGATACTCTGACTTTTCCATTAATTATTTTATTTTCTTTTGATCACATAGGTCTACTTTTAGTTTTGCTGTCCTTCTGTTTTAGGTCATGTAAAAAATCATTGTATCATGAATACTTTCTCTTTCATTAAAAATTTCCGGAGCCAGCCAGCTGAAATCGAACCGTACCTGAAGGGGGGATTGAGGATTGAGAAATAAAGAAAGAAAATAGAATCAGGAGTGCTGTCAGTCAATACCGAAGCAGCCTCGACATTATTTAGTGTCATCTATTTATACTCTGTGAAATGAGGATCAAAGCAACAGGTTGAAAGTTTAAAACAAAAACAATGTTGACAGAGGCAAAACAACTTAAGCTAATCATATCTTTCTACAAGGATTTTCAAAGGTCTTCAGCCTTGGATCTAAGATAAACTTTCCTCAGGTGATAAATCAGATCTTCCTACAAGGATCTTCAAGATCTTCAGCTTTGGGCCTAGGATAACCTTTCCCTCAGGTGACTAAATTATTTTCATAGCAAAACACCTTGCTTCCACAGCACTTCTGGGAACAGCAAAACTGATCCCTGCTTGACCCTAAACTTGAACTTTGGTTCAAGGTAGGCAAATGGCTCTTGACAAAAACTTATATTTAAAAATTTATTTTTATTTATGTGTATGAGTGTTTAGACTGCGCATATGTAAGTGCACCATGTGCATGCAATTCCAGCGTATGTCAGTAGAACCTTTTATAAACCCTGGAACTGGCTGCCTGGAGCTAGCTGCCATGTATGTGCCGGGAACTGAACCTAGGTCCTCAGCAAGAACAACTTGTGTTGCTAACCACGGATCCATGTTTGCAGCCTCTGAGTGGTTCCCTTTCACTGTGTCAGTATGACTGTGAATAAACCAGATGGCTCAAAGAGAATGACTGTGGATCATAAATAGACTATTGAGATAGTTATGCCTCTCCATGACACTGTGCCCAACAGTGCTCTTTTGACTGAAATACTGATAAAAGTACAGGGGTTGTTTCATGCTGCATTGGAATGTGGGCCTTGTTATCATTCACTTAGGTGCTTGATTCAAAAGTGAATTTGCATTCATATGAAATGGTCGGTAGTGAACCTAGAGTAACCCCAAATTTCCACACTCCCTCTATTTGTCATGGGATGGTAGCCTAGGACTTTATTTTGTTATCCTACCCATACTCTACAGATAATTTAATTATATGGATGACATAATTCAAGCCTCTATTTTATAAGTTTAGGAAAATTCTAAGTACATGCAGATGCCACTAAAGGAATGCATATGTGAGGTGTAGCCCCACAAGTTGCAAGGGTGAGGCATAGCTTTATAATCATTGAGTATAATATGGTCAAATACATACAATAGGGACATAATTTGTCTTAAAATTTTTACAATAGCCTGTACCTGTCAATGTAGAAAAACTACTAGTAGCTTTGTGTCTCCTGGGGCATTGGAAAAAAATTTTCATACTCCATCTCACCTATACCTCTGATTAACTTGATAAAATGCAGTGCATTCCATTAAAAACTGGATGGGTCACTATTTCCCTTGTTGGTGAGAGTTTTCTTGGGGACATAAGCGGAAGTATATACTCTCCCCAATTTGGAACCCATGACAAATCATAGTAATGATTCTGGGAAAGGCCAATATGGTGAACCAATCAGCTATTGTTTATTTACTGGGTGTTTGGTTGAGAGTTTACTCATAGGATCATGGATGACTCAAAGACAGCTAAATTAGTGAAATTTCCCTCCTGTCTACTTGTTGGCTCAAAAAAATCCTGGAGCTGTCTGCATGACTTATATGTACCTCAAATATGTCAAAGAATCTTAACTTCCTATAGACCTTGCTGCTTGTATAACATTTGGGAGAGTGGAGCCATATGAAATATATAAGTTTCAAGAACTTCCAGAGATATTGGATGTGCTATTTATTTCCACTGTCTTAATGAACCTGTCTCCAGGAAGGAATATTTCTGGTTGGAAAAATAACAAAGCACTTCCACTGGCTTTTCCACTGTTTTTTTTTTTCTGCCTTCTCTTTTAGGATGCTTCCTAAGGCCTTGAAAGGTATGATGTAGATATTTATCAATGGATAAGCATGGGCCACTGTGACACAGATAAAGGCACTTATTTTCAGGAAATTTACCAGTATTTCTGAGTCGCCTAAACACATCCTCTATGATCAGTGGTGGATGATGGCAAAAATGATGTATAGAATTAAACACGAATGTTTAGATTTCAGTTTGAAAAGCACACCAAATCTATTCAACAGTAGCTTCCATACTGGGGCCTATGACATCCTGAGCTACAGCTGTATGCCTTGCCTTATAGGATCTGATGTGAGTTCCATCTTGTAAGTCCTATTCCAGCTTTAAATCCATATGGAAAGCAATCCATTGCATCAATACCAATAATCATGTCTCTCCAGCACCTCTAGGCACATTTTGCTTGGTGCGTTGAAACTCTAGCATTTAAATCCAAAGCCAAGCAGAATTTTCATGACAATTCTCCTACATGTTGCCTTACAAAAGCAAGTGAGCAGCAAGGGAGCTTCCAGTTCAGTCCCAACTTCATTTCTCAGTGTCCTACAGGAAAAGAATGTGGTGTCTTCATATCTAGTTCTGGAATACAAGTAACAGTAGTTGTGGAAATATGGATGAAACATGCCAGAGTCCATCCCAAACTGTCAGCCAAACTCGGCAATGTGGTTCATGTGATGCTGGCTTTAGAGGCATGGAAGATTCAACAGTGAAGGATTCATCAGTTTATTGCTCTGTGGTTTTAAGAGAATCATCCAGTCCAATCAGCACACATAGGGTCACACCTTCATAAAGAAGGCCTTGGCAGGTCATTCCATGAAGCTATGGTGTTGAAACCTGATTGGCAGTGGAGGCATCAAGAAAATGTTGGTGATGGCACAGCCATGAGACATCTGCCAGGGAGAGCTGAATATAAAGAGTGGCACAAGCGAGAGAGAAAGAGAGAGAGAGAGAGAGAGAGAGAGAGAGAGAGAGAGAGAGAGAGAGAAGGAGAGAGAGAGAGTGAGAGAGAGAGAGAGCGAGAGAGAGAGAGAGAGGAAGCATTCACAAAGCTGGAAGGGCTGAACTATTTAATCCCTTCTCAAGCAGGACATGAAGTTGAGAAGTAAAATATGGAGGTACTGGATTTGGTCTTTGCCCTGCTGGTTTGCAGTCTTGTTCTCATCTAGTGTTTTCTACTAGTCCCCCAATCCTCCCTTTTGGGAAAAGAATGTCTATTTGATTCTATTGTATACTGGAAGTGTGTATGTTGTCTTTGGATTTTACATCAGCTTAAAATTAAGATACTCCGTTGAGTCTCAGAAGAGACTTTGGGTTCTGGATTTTTGAACCGTATTGAGACTGATAAGGTCTAGGGGGACTTTTAAGGGTGGACTAAATATTTAGGCTCATGAGTTTATGGGGGTCAAGAAGAAGTGCTTTGAGTGAGAATGCTCCCCATTGGCTCCAAGTATTTGAAATTTTATCCCCAGTTGTTGCTGCTGTTTGGGGAAGTCTTAGAGGGCATGGTCATGATGGAGAAATCAAGTCACTTGATGTGAGTTTTGAGAGTTCTTAAGCCTCGCACGTTTTCTAGTCTCTCTGTGTTTCTTATGCCTGCTTGAAGATGTGAGCACTCAACGTTTTGTTCATGGCCTCCCTGCCATGGTGGACTAATCACTTGTGAAGCAAAAACTCAAATAAACTCTCTCTTCTCTATGTGATCTTAAAACTTTGCTCAACTTTACCAGTGCCTACTCTTTTAAAGGCACGAGATCAGAAGATTTTATAGGAAGCGAGGGACAATAGCTGGTTAGAAACAGGATGCTGGAGCCACAGAAACCAACTTACAATCCAGTGCCATCTAGTTCATGGACAAGTGACAAGGGTAGGGACCTCAGATGAGACTTTTAGCTGAATTTTCCTTACAAGTTATGGAAGCCATAACATAGGCCAATTGTAAGTGGCAGCTTGGTCCTGGGTGAATGGTCCAACTCCTCTGCCTGTGTGCTCCATAATATAAGGAGTTGTAACCTGATGGGTGAGGTGAAAGTAAGAGAAGAAGTGTCCTTGGGAATGGTGGCTCATGTTTATAATCTCAGCTTTCTGGTGGCTAAGCCAGGAGGACTGCCATGACTCTCAAGGCAGCTTGGACAACAGAGTGAATTTCAAGTAGTGAGACCTTGTCTCAAAACCAAAACAAAAGCAGAATAAAAAACAAACAAACAGACAAAAACTAAATAACAACAGGGCTGGGCATGGTGTCACACCTTTAATTCCGAACACTGTGGAGGCAGAGGATAGGTGGGAGCATCTCTTTGGGCCTGAGGCCGATCTAGTCTACATAGGGAGTTCCAGGTCTGCTTGCTTGAGGAAGACCATCTCAGAAGGAAAAATAACAAAACAAAACAAAAGAAAAAGCAATAAAAAAAAACCACACAAACAAACCATCCCACCAAAAACTGAAATAGAAAACAAAATCAAACTCAAACCATAGCCAGGTGTGGTGGTGGCACACACCTTTAATCCCAGCACTCCAGAGGCAGAGGCAAGTGGTTTCCTGTGAGACTGTGAACCTGGTGAAGCAGTGTGGAGGATGGGTGACTTCCTGACGCTGGGCAGCAGTTTCACTCTTCTCTGAGTGACCACATTCCTCCAGCCCCTTCCCCTGAGGACCCAGGTTATATGTGGCAGAGGTTTTGCCCCTTATGCTGGGGCCAGGGGAGGCCTCTACTCTTTGCAGATTCTGGTCTTGGGAGGACTAATTCTCTAAAATAGACCACCCACCTTCCCTGAGGGCCAACTCTGGTCCTCACTCTACAGGTGGTACTGAGTATTCAGGCTTTGATGTTGAACCTCTCCCATTACTCAAGTACCAAAAAATTTTCCATTGTTTTTCTATTACTCTTCTACAGCCCCAGTATGCCTTTACTTATGTCCTAACTGAACTTCTAGAGAAACAAACAACAGTCTGGGAAGTTAAAAAAAGAAAATGATGTAGAAAGTATTGTAATAACTAAGCTGATATAATTCCCAAACTAAAAAATTATATAATTCTATCTTACAACATAAATTTGCAATTCTATATCTAATATAATTTTGAATGTTATTTACTGACAAAACGGTACTACCAAACTTCAACAATAATGTGAAATGTCACTGTTCTTATACTGTGAGGTTACCCCTCCCTTTCCAAATTCTCCAACCTATTCAAAGTCTTTCAATGTAATCATGTTACTTCTTAAAGAAAGCAATTAGGGCCTGGAGAGATGGCTCAACAGTTAAGAGCACTGGGTGTTCTTACAGAAGACCCAGTTTCGAATTCCAAAGCCATGTGGTGGCTAGCAGCTCTGTGTAACTTCAGTTCCAGAGATCTGAAGCTCTCCTCTGTCCTTCACAAGCATTGCACAGCATAGGTGCCCTCATACACATACAGGCATAACACTCATACACATAAAATACAGATAAATAAATAAAAATCTAAAAGAAAGCAATGGTAATAAAGTATTTTTTAATTCAAAAAGAAGGCCTGGTGTGATCTGAATCATACATGTTGCAATAGGCTCATGCATTTAAACACTCGTTCCTAGTTGGTGGTGCTGTTAAGGCATTTTACAGAACCTTTAAGATGGGAACCTTTTTGGAGGAATTCCACACTGGGAGCAGGCTTAGAGAGGCCTTGCCCCACTTCTGGTCCAACAAAGAATTACTGTAAAATTGCATGTACTGTTTTCATCTGCACAGAGATGTGAAGGTCTTCATCTCAAGGCCGTTACTTGATGGTCCCCTTAAGATGCTTCTACTGATGATACAAGTGGCTTACTGATGCTATTTACATTATTTTTCATATGCTTCCATAATGAAAACTCACAAACAAATGTCAGGAGTGGGTGAGGGCAATCTGAAATACCTGAGGGGCAACTTTAGGAGGTGGTAACAGGCCTTAGTGAGCTCATGTTGAAGACCATTTGTTTTAGGATGGTCTGAGGCCTTTGGTTCCCAGCAGAAGGAGAAACAAAGTCTTCTTCTTGAAGAACTCAGTCTGAATTCCAGTTCCAGAGCATCCAGTGTCTTCTTCTGTCCTCCTTGTGTACAGCATGACACAAGTGCATTTACCATACAGACAGGCATAACATTCATACATTCGAAGTAAAAACAAATAAATAAACTTAAAGTTTTTAAAAAATAAATAAGAATTAAATAAATAAAACACTGCAGACGTGGCTCAGTGGCAGAGACTTGTCTAAAATGCAGATAGGTTCGATACGGAGTATGAAACAGATGTATATAGGGAAATGGCTCCACGTGGGGAAGTGTCTTAACAGTGAAGGTCACTCAGGACATGGGAATCCTGATTCCGACTCATTTCCTCCTGACCACAAAGCTTGAAGGAAGTTCTCATGGGGAAGAGGGTGAGAGACCCAGAGAGACTAGGAAACTTTGGGCCACGGGCAGTGGAGAAAAGGGGGAGTGGCAGTGACACCCCTACTTAGACAGAAAGGGAGAAAGTCACAGACGTTCAGGAAAGAGAGATCACAGAGATGCAGAGACAAGAGGCAGAGACACAAAGACAGAGTAGTATGCAGAGCTGCACAAGCAGGCTTTGGCAGGGTGGGGCAGGAGTCCTGCAGCCTCCCAGGGCTCAGGTCCAGGAGCTCCTGGGGGAAGGAGTGGGGACATCATCATCCAGTCTTACATGTCCCTTAGTTTGGTTTACAGTTGCACCTGGCAAAATCACCTTCCTGATCTGTGCCACACTAAGGCCTCAGTCTTCATCTCTGGCTACTCATGCTCCATACTCCGCAGGAGCCATAGGTGAGGGGACCTTATATCTATATACACGGTCCAGTCACACCCCAGTCTCCAGAACCGCACTCCAGCTCCCCAGTGCTTCTTGTTGGCAGTGCCCGGGAGCCTACAGCTCCTTACAGCACAGCAGCCTGTAGTGTCTCTGCACCTCTGCTTGGCCCTGAAACATGCTGGCAGTCCTCGGGCCCTATCACTGGCCAGGCCAGAGGGAGTAGAATCCTGAGGGGTCGGGCCAGGTGGGGGCTACCTAAGGTCACCAGAGCTCAGAGATTACCTCAGGACACAAATAGAGGTGGTTCTTGGTGCAGGGAGACGAAATGGAAACTGATTTCCCAGAGATGGGTAAGAGATCACCCAGGTATCAGGATGCAATACCCTGTAAACCAGATGGGTGCGGCAGGTGTTGGCATATGGGATTCCCTGAGGCACAGAACCCAGGAGCCACTTGGCATGCACAATGGAGCAGGTAAGAGGGCCTAGGGCTACACATAAGCATTTTACAGCTTCCCTCCCCTGGCTTAGGAAGAAAGCCCACAAATTCACCATTTCCAGTTTCTTCCTAGTATCTACTCAGTGTCATGTGACAGGATTCCGGGAAAAATCTCAAGCTTACAATTCGAAAAGGAGTGAGGTCATATATGAAGGCCGTATAGGGTGAAGCCTTAAGCATGGTTCATATTATTTAAATATTCATGTTCAAAATATCACCATAGAGAAGAAAAGTTTTCTGTATGTCAGAAATCTTCATAACAAATGATGTTAATGGAAATCTCGACTCTCTCTGACAAGAGACTTGAAGCAGAGACTTTCCTTTCATAATTCTTATTAATTTCCACTTTCCTGCCCTCTTCAATTAGACCTCCCCAAACCTCCTACTACCTTCATATGCCCACCGAATCTCTTCTTCCTCAAACCCCGTTAGTTAGCCCTTCTCCCCTTAAATATCTTTTCTGCACTTGGTCCTCAGACTAGTCACATACTGTGACCCCTCCTGCAAACCCTTACCTCACTCAAACCTTCACCTCATCCCTCAGATCCTCGGCTCCTCTCTCAGAGTCACTTGCTCTCCCATCCCTAGCCTCCAACTCTCAGTGCCTGTCCTTCTCCAAAAGGCCCTCCCTTCCTCTATCATACCCTGCCATCTTCATTCATAGGTCTGTCTTCCTCCCACAGATCTTTTAACCCTTCATCCAACCTCTGAGATGAGGGACCTTCAACCACCCACACCCCTTCATCCTTCAAGATCTCTCTGAGCTTAGTGCAGACACAGCCTTCTGGAGTCCTGTGACGTTAGGCCACTGTACTGCATTCAGTCAGGCAGTGGAGCAGTCACCTAAACCCTGTTCCTTGGCCTTAGCATCCTGTTCATTACAGTGAGCCAAGCTCCAAATCTTCCCCTGCATTTCCGGGTCCCAGAGGGGAGGGCTAGCAGATGTTAAAGTAACCAGGGCCTCTGCTCTCCAATGCAAGTCCTTAACCCTCCTTTGCTGTCCCCTCACCAGTCTGGTTTGCAGGGGAGTAACACCACTCCATTCCCCAGGGTAACAAACTGGGTCTCATAAAGGACACAGACTTCTCTGAGGTCCCACAGGGAGAAGGTGACTATGACTGTCCTTAGCAGTCATGTGCTCTATTGCTGAACTTTACACACTCAGTTTAGGGTTTTCTTTGAGACAGGGTCTTACTAAGTTTCCCAGGGTAGCCTTGAACTCACACTGTACATGAATGAAGTTGTTCTGAAACTTACAGTCTTTCTTCCGAGACACTAGGAGACACTAGGAACAGTTCTTCTTAGAATATTGGATCCAGTTTTAACCAACCTCCTGGGTGAGGTCCCAGGCCCCCAAATTCTCTTCCAGACAAGTGCTTGCCATTGACTTGTAGTGTCCTAGAGACAGAAATGGGGAGACAAAAAGACACAGGTAACGTGAGGTTGGTGACTTATGTGTCTTCACTTATGTGAAGATTGCTGCAAGCTTGGGTAAGCTGGGTTATACAGTGTGTTCCGGGTCAGTCTTCCCTACTGAAGAGATCCTATCTAACAAGAACAAAGGGTAGCACTGAAGACGTGGAGGAGCAGCACCGCAGACATAGAGACAGAACACCAGACTGACATAGAGACAGAATACCAGGGGAACCTGTCTGTCAGGTGTGGGATGCAAGCGCCAGTCCCCTGAGTCTCCAAAGATGTTCCTACTGACCTCATTAACTAAGATCAGCATTCAACATCAGTGGCTATGAGGCATAAGTGTAACTAGTACAAGACTCCTGTCATTCCACTCCCCACCACACACTCCCCCAACCAGGCATGGAGACAAAGCTGGTGGGACATCATCTGCAAAAGCTGAGAAAAGTTCCTTTCATTCAGCTGGTGTAACAGGTTCACTCCTGGGGCAACCAACTTCCAGGGCCAGGCAGAGCTCAGACCTCCCCACCCCACCGCACCCACCTGAGGCTCTGAGTGTGAACAAGGGTCCTTTTTTATGGGTCCCAATTAAATATCCAAAGCCAGGAGGTTGAAGTAGGAAGGTATTTTATTTTGGCCAGGCCCCTTAAGCATACCAATAGAGCTCGGAAAGAAGCTTCTATAATAGCCTATTACAATTTAACTATTTTTTAAATAATTATTTTAAAGAACCAGGTATTTTGTAGTAATTTTTTTTATCATAGTACTGTTACTATTTCACAGAATCAGATTAAGCAGTTAATTATTTACAGCTTTCCCTCACAAATTAGGGTGTCTTGGTGTTAGAGAGCAAATAGCTATCTACCTGGAATAGACTATAAATTCTCTAATTTATCTGTTGAAAAACCCATATTTCCAGTTTCACTGGTCAATCACCTGATCATAGGAACCTTAGGAAGGTGGGTTCACCTTATGTTATACTAAATAGATGGGCGGAATACCAAGTGTGTTAATGAGGCAGTGAACTTTTCCTGCCTGGAATCTCACTTCCCATTGCAGTTCTTCTGGACCCAGCCACAGACATGTAGCCCTCAGTAAGTCTGCCCGCTTTTCTGAATTCTTCAAAATCATAACCTTTCCTTCTCTTCTTCATACCCCTTTTCTAAACATGCTTTTTCTAAGGCTTTGGGCTGCCCTAGCGTCTTGTATTTCTCTACTTTTTCTCTAAAGCTTCTTCTCCAGCCATGTGGATTCCAGTCCTCTAGGTGTCTGACTCGAGCCCTGCACGACTCTTTGGCTTCTTCTCCATCCATTCCCTTCCTCCAGGCAGCTGCTGAAGTCCCCAGCTTGTCTGCCTTGAGGATTTTTCTTTAGATTCCAATAAAATTGTCTTAAAGTTTCAGATTGGGTCATTCTTAAATTCTTTTATGAATGAGACTAAGAACCCACTAGGGGCCGCTCTCTTTCACCAATTTCATTGGGATTAGTGATCAGGCTAGTTCCTGGGAATTCATGAGTTATCTTCTTCCTGTGTATGTCCCTGGGAGGGGTTGAGCAGGAATGCACAGGCACATTTAAGTCTATTCCAACAGCAAAAATGTAAGCTTTTATCCCATTGATCTAGGGCATCACACCCTTGACCTGTGCACCTGTGGCATGAAAGCAAAAAACAGGCTCCTCCCGGATATGAGGGATGGACCTTGGCCTGACTGACAACGGAGTAGCCAATAGCTTAAGGGAAACGCAGGGGAGGCTGGGAGTAGGCGGAACCAACATGGCGGCTGTTCGGAGGAATGGGCGGAGATCCGGGCCACGGGGGAAGGAAAAGTGCCCCTTCCCAGGCCCACGCAGACAACCAGGAGCTCAGGAAGCAGCATTCTAAGTCCCGGCAGGCCCGAGAATCACGTGAGTGGGAGCACAATTCTCGGGCGAGCTAGGACCTGAGCCGACCTTTGAGCCAGCCGCCAGCACCCAGGGAAAGGACTGAGCCGGGCGCCTGGCTGCTGCCGGCTTCGTGGGCTGGGCATAACTAGAGACTTTGTAGCTAATTCCCGGGCGGGCCACGGGTGCCTGGCAGCTTTGCAAACGCTGTTAAACGAATAAACCTTTCTAAATAGAAAATCAGCTTCTGTTTTACCCAGCTGGATGAACCAGATCCCACCGGCCATGCGTGGAGAGTAAATTCATGCAACAGCATCCCAGCACTCCGCAGCCCCCTGCTTCTCTGCAGTTCACACGGCTTCCTCCTTGACAGGACTCCTCACTCATCGGTTCCGCATTCCCAGACTCGGAGACATCCAGCGTCTCCCCAGGGATCTTACACCAGAGAGGCACTGAGCGTCAGGGACCAGGGAAACAACTGGGACCCGACAATCCAAGTCCCCTGCCTTGTCCCTGTGCTGACTGGATGATCGTTACCAGCACCTTCCACAAAACCGGCCCTGGAGACCCGCCATCCCCGCCACCTCGGCCCCTACTGCCCCCAACGTTCCAGCTCTTCAGCCCGGGTTCTCTGCCGCGGCTTCCGTCGCTGAGCCGCGCTGCCTGCAGATTTCTTGCAGGGGAGACGCTGGGTGTCGGAATATGGACATGGTGAGTGCGGCGTGCGCAGCGGGCGGGCAGCGGGAACTGGCCCTGGCCGCTCTGCCCGGCGGGCAGTGCTGGGGACTCCGCCTTGGGGTCCTGGGAGCTGGGTGAGGGGAACGGCGGACTCCGGGGATGCGCACGTGGCGCTGGAGAAGCCGAAGCTGAGGAGACTGCGGGTTCCCCACCTGGTGCGCGGGTCCGGGTTCTCTGTACTTAGCACTTAGCACCATGAGATTTGGGGACCAGGGGCGGAGGGGCGCGGCTCGGGAAGGTGACACCTGTTGAATTGAGGGGATTTCTCAGTCCAGAGGCCGATTTTCTCCGCGACTCCTACGGAGGCAACTCTGACTGCGCCTCTGGTTTGTGTTTCCACGTGTCTCTGAAGCCCCTGGCTAAATGGCTGTCCTCTACTGCTGTGGACCATCTTCCCGCGTCTGTGGGACCCTCAACCGTTTCTTGTCAAATAGACATTTCCTTAAGACCCTGCGGTGTCTAGGACATAGAAGGGATCCAGATTCCCACTTGCGGGTTCGGGGCCCTACAGTTTTCTCTTAGCCATTTCCGTGTGTGTTTGTGTGTGTGTGTGTGTGTGTGTGTCTGTCTGTCTGTCTGTCTGATAGTGATGGAATGGAACCTAGGGCTTCAGCATGCTAGCTCTGCCACTTACCTATGGCTCCAGTCCTGTCTTTTTTTTGTTTGTTTGTTTATTTTCTTCCTTAAATATATGACTGTAGTCAGGCTGATCGTGAACTTGGAATCCACCTGCCTCTGGTTCAGTAGTAGCTGGGATTACAGGCCTGCACCGTCAGGGCTGGCCCTGTGCCTCTCTTGGTGGCTGGCACCCAGGCACTAGCTACCCTGCTGCCTCCTTCCCTCCTTCGCACCTCCTCACAGGATTCCCAAGGGATGAGCAGAAATGCTAAGTATGTTTCTCCTGAAGGATCCCTGCAGGAGAGTCGCGCATTGAAATCGCAGACTCTTATTACAATAGGGTTTATATCTAGGATCATTTGCTTTTTGGTTTTGTTCATTGGCTTTCAGTGCACTCTAAATTTAAATTGTCATCTGCTCGTAATGGGAAGAAAATTGAATTATTCCCTTAATTAGAATGCGGTGACTTTCTTTATCCTGAACAATTTTACTATGAAGTCTCTTTTGTCAGCTAATAGAATAGTTCCTCTTGCTTGCTTCCTAGTTGTATTTTAGGATACATTTTTTAGAATTTTCTTTTTAATTTTAGGTTTATGAGTATTTTGACAGCATTTATGAAGGTTCATCCATATGGAGCAATGCCCATGGAGGCCAGAGGGGGTGTTAGATCCCCTTGAACTGGAGTTACTGATGATTGTTAGCAGCCCATGTGGGTGCTGGGAAGTAAACCTGGGTCCTTTGCAAGAGCAAGTGCTACCGAGCCATGTCTCCAGCCCCTGGAATACATTGTTTATCCTTTCACCTCAAAATACTGTGTATCTTCGATGAAGAGGTGTGTTTCTTGGAGGCAGTAAATTGATGTGGATTGTTTTGTTTTGTTCTGGTTTTTGAGGGAAGGTGTCACTGTGTAATCCTTGCTGGCCTGAAACTGAAAAGCATCTGCCTGCCTCTGCCTTTTAAGTACTAGAATTAAAGGCATGTGCCGTCATACCCAGTTAGATTCTGGTTTGTTGTTTGTTTGATTGTTTTTTTTGTTTATTTGTTTGTTTTTCCAAATAAGGTCTCCCTGTAGCCCCAGCTGGCCTTGAACTTGCTCTGGACACCAGACTGGCCTCTATCTTCCAGAGATCTCCCTGCTTCTGCCTCTGCCTCCTACAAGTGCTGGGATTAAAGACTTGGACCACTACTCCAGGCCCTGAATCCTGATTTTCAGCAGTCTGCTAGTCTTTGTCTTTTAGTTATGGAATTGATACCATTAATACTCTGTCATTTTCTTGACTGTATTTTGTGTTTTCTTAATTCTCATTTTTAAACCATTTTATAGAATCTTTTATTTTTCTTGATGGCTTCTTTCAAGCCATCAAGTGTGTTTGTCGTTCTCTTCAGTTGGAAGAATTCTTTCCAGTATTCTCAGTAGAGTTTTCTTAGTGATTATAGCTTCTACTCTCTTGGTTTTATCATGGGATCCTTTTATTTTTTCAGCCCTTTTGCTAGATTGTTTTCTGACTGTTGTGTCCTGAGTTGGCAGTTACTCCGTTTCAGAACTTGAAATACACCTTTCTTCTGGCTTTCTTTGTTTCTGGTGGGAGATGAGCTGTTATTCTGCTGCGTCATCTTTTAGATGTGACTTGGTGGTTTGCTTGCAACTCTCTATATACTTTCTTTATTCTGTATGTTTAGTATTTTAATTATAATATTGTCTTGGATAGCTTTAGGTGTCAACTTCAAATACCTGGGTTGAGGGAACCTCAGTTGGAGAATTACCTCCATTGGACCGGCCTATGGCCATGTCTGTGGGGTATTTTCTTGGTTGTTGAATGATGTGGGAGTGCTCAGTCCACTGAGGGTGGTGTCACCCCTGGGCGGGTGTTTCTGTATTGTGTACGAAAGCAGGCTGAACATGAGCCAGAGGAGCAAACCAGTAAGCTGTGTTCCTCCATGGCCTGTGCTTCAGCTCCTGCCTCCAGATTCCCTCCCTGAGTTCCTACCTTGGCTCCCTCAGTGATGAACTGTGACCTGGGAGATGTAAGCCAGATAAACCCTTTCCTCCCCAAGGTGGTATTGGTCAGTGTGGGTTGTCACAGCAATGGAGAAGCAAAGTAGAAAAAATATAACATTGGGAGTTTCTCTTGGGACTTGTCTATTTGGTTGTTCTATTTTACTTGGGTGGACTTCTCCTTCAAACAGGAAATTTCCTTATATGATCGACATGGAATTCTTCTCCTATCCCAATAATTCCTAGCTTTGTTCATTTCAGAAGGTGCCCCAGATATCTTGCATGATATATTCATGTTTTTTTAGGATTTATTTTTATTTTGATTCATGTGTAAATGTGAGTGTGTCTGTGTGTCTACCTTGTGTGAACCGCTGCCCAGGTGTTGCAGATGAAGGAATCAGACCCCACTGGTGCTGGATTTATAGGTGGTTGTGACCCTCTTGACATGGAGTCTGGGAACTGAAGCAAGGTCCTGGATGAATAGTGAGCTTTCCTAACCATTGAGCCATCACTTCGGGCCCCTGTATTGTTTACATTGTCCTTGATGGAGTGCACCAATTCTTCTGTCTTGAACCTGTTGTTTCTTTGTATTTTTTTTCCTTGGGACAAAGTCTTATTATATAACAAGGCTAGCCTGGAACTGGCTATGTAAACTATGCTAGCCTCAAACTCTCAGACCCCCACGTGCCTCTGCCACCACTGTGGTGGGAATAAATGCGTGGCCAGCTCTCTTGTCTTTAACCCTGCTCTCTGTCCTCCAGGTGAATCATGGCAGAAGTGAGACTTTGCACTGTGTTTTTTGTTTCTCACCTCAATGAATTTTTTATTTCGGGCATCATTTCAGTTTGGGTTACTTCCCTGTTACTTTATTTTTATATAGACCTGGCTTTCTAAGCTTGTCTGTGTCCTAGTGGAATTTATTAGTAGCCCTTTAGTCATGTCATTTTTCATTTCTTTGAGCATATTATCACCCTTCTGAATTCTTTTTCTGGAATGTCACTAAGTCACTTCTTTTGGTAGTCATTCCTCTGGGATGTTTGCATCTGAGAGACACATTTTTCATGTGAATTCTGATTTTCTATTGGTATTTGTGAATCAGGATTCGGTTACATCAATGATCGAATTATTTCTGTTTATTTCGCCTTTCTTTTTCACATGGAAACAATTTGCAGTGTTTGGTAAGGTGTAGGTTGTTAAAGAATTACTGTGTCTTTTTTCAATCTTAGACCTGTTATTAAGGCAATATGTCTCTGCCCCCCCCCTTCCATAGCAGTCACTGTCCAGTGCTAGACGCACTAT
This sequence comes from Eospalax fontanierii, assembly GCA_035773235.1. NCBI lineage: Eukaryota > Metazoa > Chordata > Mammalia > Rodentia > Spalacidae > Eospalax > Eospalax fontanierii. The sequence continues at coordinate 6,245,355 of CM069552.1, read as the reverse complement.
GAAAATGCATTAATAGTCAGTTATGCCTCAGTTACCCTTAAGCCCTTAACACTTTATGGAGTAAAGAGACCTTGATAGTACTGTGTGCACTGATGTTTAGTTACTATGAGAATAAATGAAAACAGAAGGTAAAAGGAAGAAAAGACAGGCTAATGGTTAGTATTGGGGTGACAGAGTAATCAAAAGAGGAGAAAGGGAATTGGAGGGAAAAATGCGACTACTGAGAAGTTCTGCATTTAAGACCACTTGTTGCACAGTCGTGAGAACTGGAGCTTGGAGTTCAGCATCCATATAACAATGTTGCAGAACCACCTGTAATTCCTGGTCTGAGAAATATGACTTCCTCTTTTGGCTTTTATTTGTGTGCACAAGCATGTGCACAGACTCGTGCATATGCATTCAGCCAGTTAGATACAAAAATGAATGAATGCAGGAATTAATCAATAAAACCTTTTTCAAGAGTCAGGGATGGGAGGACATTTAAGTAAATGTAGACTGAGGAGGGAGACGTATTGATGCTATTGGGTAATGGACGGGTCCCATCGCTCAGGCAGCTCTGAGTGCAGAGCACCCATAAACCAGGCCAGTATATGTATGTGTGTGTGTGTGTGTGTGTGTGTGTGTGTGTGTGTGTATATATATATATATATATATATGTAGTCTACATGGAAGGAAAAAAAAAAAAGAACAAGTAGAGAGATTAAAAATGTACAAGACAGGGCAGGAAGAGAGCAAGACTGAGAGGCCAGGAAGATGAGCTGGGCAAATAAAGACATGTATAACCACAGAGGACGGGCGGTGAGTAGAGATACAGGATATGAAAACTGGCTGGCTCTCCTGGACTGGTATCCTCTTTCTCTGGAGCTAGGGTGTCCTCCGAGGTAGGTGGTTCCATTCTCCTCTCTAAGTCTCTCCTTGGATGCTTGACTTGCCTTTGGTGTGAGGGCCATGCTTCAAAATAGAGGGAGTCTCAGATCTGGTCGTCAGGTTTCACGTTTAGTCCTGCTGCTCTTGTTTGTGATTCCACAGAGTGCGGTTCTCTGAGGGTCTGGAGCCTCAGCTGCCCCAGTGGCAGGATCTTTTAAACGACGTCATGTTTTCTGATGTGTTGGTTGGCGATTCCCAACACCCAGAGCCAAGAAGAGTGGTTTTGCAGCTCCTCTTGTTGGTGCTGCTGCTGCCTTAGTTAAAGCCCTGTTTTCCTACTGTATCTAAAGCGTTAGTTGATTTCCTGAGAGTTGTTTTTCAGCTTTCCCAGGATGATGCCCTGGAGCCGCTTGCCAGATATGCTCCAGTATTGTCCACAATCTTGACATAGATCAGTGCAAAGCCAATTTTATTACATTTTGTGCTTGTTTGTGCCTGGGGACGTGTGTGTGTGTGTGTGTGTGTGTGTGTCTGTGTGTGCATGATGGTCGGGGGACAGCTTAGGGGAATTGGTTCTTTCCTTGCACCATGTGGGTCCTAAGACTGGTCTCAGGCCCCTAGGGAGGACTGCTAGCACGTTTGTGGTGTCACTGAGCCACTTCCTTTCTCTGCTTCCACAGGACTCTCACAAACTCTAACCTTGGATGTATTTCTTGGAGTTCCTGGAGTTTTCTAGGACACAGGTCTGATCCTGATCCCTAGTTACATTCTAGAGGACCTTGATTAGACATGCCCCTTTCCAGTTTGTGTCCTGTGTGTTGGTGTGTGTGGTACTGAGATCAGACATAAGAATTGTTGCATGTGAAGTAAGTGCTCATATGAGGTCTCCTTTCCTCCCCCTTGAGTTTTTACTTTTGCATGGTTCCATTCTGTACACTGGGTAGGGCCATCTTACCTGCCTTAGCCTCCCAAGTAGCTGGGATATGGCCTATGTCCTCAAGGGAAGCTCTGTGTCCTTCCTTGTAGAAGTGATGCAGTGTATCCCTAGGGGGACTGGCACTTCTCATCTGCTCAGGAACTTTTTGCCCTTCTGTATTCCTGTCCCACCTCTGTGTTCAGCATGTACCCCCTAGCAGCAAGAGTAGCTGTAGTTAGAGGTGTGCATAGAACCACTTAGAGCATGGATAATTTGACAGCTTCTATGCACCAGAGTACCTCTCAACCCTGAGAGTGACTGGCATTCTGGGTCGAGGCCCAAGTGGTTGATACCTGAGTCAGAAGCTCAAGAGCCTTGTAGTCAGATCAGTAATGGTTGCTCTAGTCCTGCTCTTGGGCATGGTCAGAAGCCAGGGTCCCTTCCAAACTTTCCAGGGGACAGGACCACTGAAGAGTTTGAGTCCTTGTGGTCATGTGGGCAAGAGAAGGAAGAGTGGGGTTTGGAGACTCAAAATGAGCCATGACAGAAACCTGTCCTGTCTCCCCTTGTTGTCTCTCTGAGTGTGCTTGAGGCTCCAGATCTGCTCCATTCCTTCTCCTGTCCCTTTTTAATTGTCAGACAGGGTCCCACTTTATAACCAAGACTGTTCTGGAAATAACTATGTAGTATACCCTGATGCCAAGCTCCTGCCTGAACATCTACATGAAAGTGTGTACATCCTACAGTGGCAAGGGGTTTTCAATGACTGGGACCCCACACTCTTGTGTGACTAACCTGGGATACAGGATTCATGAGCAGCTGTACAGATTCATCACCCCTTGTGCCTCCTTCCTTCTATCTGTGCATGTCCATCTCAGGAAGGAAGTGAGAATCTGGGGGAGAAACTGAGGCTGTGAGGGAGGATAGAAGGGCCCATGGGGGGAACATGGAATTCAGACGTCTGAGGAGTACCGGGGAGAAGCAGTTCAGAGGAGGTAGAGTTGGGGATCCTAGGGAGTAGTTTTGGAGGGGACGTTAAGAGTGGATTTCGGTTTGAGGGAATTTTGAAGTTCTCAAAGGGAACACGTGGGATGAGGAAGGAATGCGGTTGGACAGAAAGCTAGGGAAAATTAAGGGGAAATTGGAATTCATTCTGGAGTCTTATTGATGTCTTAAAATTATTTGTTTACACTGGGCTGTAGAGATGACTCAGCAGGTAAGATCATTGCCTTCTTTTTCATATGACCAGAGTTTGATTTCCAGTACCCGTTTCGTTGCTTGCAGCCATCTGCAGCTCCAGGTCTTGGGGATCTCAGCTCAGTTCTGGCCCCTGTGGCCATTACACCACATGCACTTTTATACATGTGGCAAAGCATTCATACACAGAGAAGTAAAGAGAAAAGAAATATTTTCACATGCTATTACTGTGTGTATTCACACCGCCCATGCATAGCAGCATGTGTGTGGAATCAGTAGACAGCTTCAGGAAGTCAGTTCTTTCCACCATGTGAGTTCCAGTAACGGAACTCAGGTCAACAAGCTTGGTGGTAAGTACGTTTATCTGCTCAGCCATCTTGGTGGGCTACGTTTGAAGTCTCTTGCCAGCTGTGAGTCCAGAATTCCACCAGAAGTGACAACTTGATGTGAAGGTCGCCCACAACAAACAATACTCCTTCTCCGCAGTGATATTTCAAGAATATTGAAATCGCTATGAAGCATGGGGAAGACCTAAAGGTATGTGACCCTCAGAAATGACCTTACTACTCTGTAGATATACACCTGAAATGTTCTTGAGAATCTCACAAAAACTAAACTTTGTATAGGAAAAAAAATAGCTGAACTTTCATTCAGTCCTTCATTTGGACTTGATTTCCCACTGGTGTCCTTGTGCACATAGCATCTGGTCCTTCTTCCCCCAAAGAGAAATGGGAAAGGAAGCATCAAGACAAAGGAAAGGATTGAACACATACAGCTACAAAGGAAACTAGGATTCCACCTCCTTAGCTGTACTAGTATCCAGTGCTCCTCAGGAGTCACCAGTGATCCCATTCATGTTCCTTAGCCACTCTTTGAGATGTATCTTCACAGGCCACCAAGACAGCTACTGGTAAGAAGAGTGACTCTCTCTTGAGAAGTCCGTCCCCATATTACCAGGGGTATGCTCTATTCCCATGTAATAATGACTGTGCTGCTTAATTCTGTTAAAGTTTTTTTTTTTTCTTTTTAGTTATTGCCTTGGCTGTGGATATAGTTCAGTTCATAGAGTGCTTGCTTAGTATGCATGGAGCTGTGCTCTTTATGCTCAGGACACTATGCACAGGCCATGGTAGTGCATGTATATAATCTCAGTACTGGGCAGGGTGAGCCAGGAGCATCAGAAGTTCAATGTCCTCCTTGTTTGCGTTCCATAATCAAGGTCACATGAGAGATTCCCTGTTGCAAAAGAGAAGGAAAGAGAAAGTCAAACTCTTGTTCATTCCTGAGTTTTGCAGATCTTTGGGAAGCAGGATTCCAGATCCAGAAGCCGTGTTGTTGGCAGTCATCATTATCATTGTCAGGGTATTGTTGGGTTCCTTTTCTCAGCCAATTAAAGAATTAAAAGGCAGGAAACATCTCAGAGCATCAGCGGGCAACAGTCAAACAAACTGATTGAAAGATAAAGAATCACATTCATACACATAAAGAATCACACGTTCATACACACAGTCATACAGGAAGATGAAGCTCTCCAGAAGCAGAAGGGACATGAAACTGAAATCCATTGTCCCTGGGGAAGAATATGACTTCCAAAGGTTTTAGTGGTTGCCCCTCACTTAATTTTGGATTGTCAACATAAAGAAGTGGGTCCTGTTAGGTCACAACCCCAAGGTGAGATACCCAGGACCATGTGACTCTTAAGCAGATCAGTGGAAGGGCCCTGTTGAGCTTAACAGGAAGGGCTTCCTCCTAGCCCAAGCAATAGGAAGTGTGCAATCTTTATTACTCCTCAGCAACCTGCTTACTTATTAGGGATTCAGTTTATTATGTTCCCCACTCTGAGGAGGTAACCCTAAATTCCTTTAGGAGGTGGGTGAAATTGGGGGATAAATGTACCTTATTTTCATTATGAAAATTCAGCCAACTCGTTCCACATTTCCTCCTCAGGAAGGACTAGGGTCAGACTGGAGTTTTAGTTTTCATCTTCATCTAGAGCCTCTGTACTGGGGCCCTAATTCAGGTGTGGTAAGAAATCAGAGTTAGCTTTTTGCATTTTTAATCCCGGAACCAAGGCCATCTTTAGACTCCCCCGCCCCTCCCCCCCCGCCCCCGCCGGGAGTCCTTGCCCATCCCGTCTCTCTACCTCCCATTCTCATCAACCTCCACCCACCCCTTTGACGAGGTTTCCCCAACTGCCAGTGTGGGATTGGGACAATGGTCAGCTCAGGCTCCTTCCAGCTGAAGGAGGTATCATGTGTCGCAGTCAGGGTACCCCCCCTCAGTGTGCCTATTTAAGGGACCCCAGACTTATTTACCTTAGTTCTAGATAGGAAAGCAAATCTTTAATTGGCATTTGGAAGAATATAAGGGAGAAATAAAGCATTACAAGTCCTAGGTGGGAACCAGAAGCTAGGACAGTGGAGTTTTTATGTGAATGTGTGATGTCTAAATCAAAGTCCATTATAATCTCTCTTTTTAAATTTGTTATTTTTATTTTGTGTAAGTGTATTGCCTGCAGGTATGTACGTGTACCCTTTTTGTATGATACCCTCGGAGGTCAGAAGAGGTCATCAGATTCTCTGGAACTGGAGGTTGTTAATCACCATACGGGTGCTGAGAACTGAACTTAGTTACTCTGGGGGAGCAGTGTAGAGTACGTATATATTTCTCTCTCAATTTTCACTATTGGTTCGTTCAGTGGCAAGTCCCGCCTTCTGACCAATAAGGGAGGAGGTAGGCGGGGAGATGGCGGGCTGTGGCGTAAACGTGGTAGCTAGTTGTGGCGGGAGGCAATGATTGACCTGGCAGAAAATACTCAGAGCCAGGCGGAAGGAAAGTGCCATGGCCCAGGCGCAAGGAGAGCCAGCAACTCAGGCGGCAGCGAGCCAGGTGCCCATGGCCCCTACGGCCTAGAATAGCGAGAGTGGAAATGGAGCTCAGGCCAGGAACAGGATGGGAGCCACGCACCTTGGCGCTGCACCCAGACTCTGCAGAAATGTTCAAACAATAACTTTGTGAGTCACCTTAAATAGATTAATCCCTCTAAGTGGAAGACTAGCTTCCATTTTATTCTGCGGGATTGACCAAACCCCTCCCGTCTGTGTGTGAAAAATAAATGTAATAAGACAAGCAGCCAGGCTCTTAACTACTGAGCCATCTCTCCAGACCCTACAATCTCTTGATGAACCCCAAAGCATCATCTATTGGGCTTTTCCGTGTTTTTCTCTTGTTCTCCAAGGCTGTACTTGAGAGTCATGAATCCTAGATTTGCTTTCAGGCACTTTGATAGCACTGGGAGTGACGAGGATCACATTGTGAGGTAGTTCCAGATGCCAGAGAGAGAGGGAGAGAGAGAGAGAGAGAGAGAGGGGAGAGAGAGAGAATGAGAATTTACCCGTCATTTAATTTTTAGCCTAAAACTCTGGCAGGACTGCCCCTCTCAGCATCAAGTCTGCATTGGCTGAAGATGGGTGTCGTGTTGAATTGGTCCCAGATCTGAACTTGTATCTTGGCCTCACTTTCCTTTTATTGTTAACTAGAATAGATCAGTAGTTTCCTTACTTTCAGTCAAGGTTTGACTGAACTGTGACCTTGGAAATTTTTCTCATACCTTAAGAAACCTACCAGTACAATAACTTGCAACAAATTCTGCTTTGTTTTTTTTTTCCGTTCTGGAAACATCCACCTATCTTAATCTTTGTATACAAATTTTTGCCCACTGAAAATGTTTCCATTCTGTTATACATTTTACCTTCATAGTGTTTTTTCTTATTAACATGAACTTATTCAGGCCCTCATCACTTGCTTAGGCTTTCAGGTTTTTTATTTTTGTTTTCTTTCTGAAAATATCCAGCCATCTTAATCTTCATCCATAAATCCTTTGTCATTAATTCCATCCTTAGCTCCTTTTTACATCATCTCTGTCAGATCTACTTATTTTTTCTTTCTTAGTGATTATCATAGGGCATAATAACTACAAATTTACCACCGGTTGTGAGAATGTTTTGTTCTGATTATTAAGCAATATTTACCCCCTTTTAAATAAGGTTCTAGTGACAAAACAGTGAATTAACAGAGAGAGAATGGTCAGGGGTTACTGACAGGAATGTGTATGATTCAAAACCAGCCACACTGGAGTGTCTTTATCGCATATGGGTGACAGGTCCCTCGTAACCTCATTCATCAGTGGAGCCCCTTCTCCCCAGTCTTCCTGAACGTCATGAGACAGTCAGGGCTCAACTGCATATAACTGGCGGGAGGAGTGACTGGATAGTCAGGTGACGGTCCAGTGACTTGTTCATTCCTCCTTTTATGAGTATCTTTGGTAGTCACACTTGAAGTCATGAAGATGGCAGTTGTTTGGCTCAGAAGACCATACTGTGCAATGTTATCTTATTCACAGAAATCTGTATCCAAACTATGTACATGGTGTATTGCAGTAAAATGAGAATACTTGGACAGTGGTTGTCATCACCAAGCTTTCTGTGGTAAGTCCCAAGCAAACTTCTTTGCTTGGAACTTTATTTAATTTTTCTTGTGGTCTCATTATATCTGAGTTAGAACAATGTTTACATTTTAGTAGAAGCTTTGGCTTACATTTTCAAAACAAGCTTGGAGCAAGGGAAAAACTCATGCAAATGAGAAAAGGTAAGAAAGAAATAAGAAAGGAGGCAAGGATTTTCATGTTAACCCTGCCATGGCAACTTTAGATGACAGAAGACAGTAAAAGAGCTGTTGTTTTGCTGGGTGTCATTTTTGCCCTGTTGCAACTTGAGAGGAATTTTTGCACTAAAGGTTGGAAGAAGAATAGAGCAGGCTTGCCCTCTCCTACCCACATTCTCCAGTTCTCTTGGAGGGGCGTCTCTGTTCTGCCTGTTAGGGGAGCAGCTAGTGCAGTCTAGCATGGCCCTGAGAGTGTCTGGCCTGAGTAGTAGGTCTTCTGTATTTACCCATAAGCTGGGCCAGGTCCTGCCTATTATCTGCTTTCCTCCTGAGTCCTTGGGGGTATTCCTGCTCTAATTGTCCAGAAGGCAGGCCAGTGGGGAAGGTGCTTTTTTCCCATCTTTAAAGTGAAAAAGAAAATTCTTAGAATTCTATAGCGGGATGCCTAATCCTCATAGTCTCTCAGTTCACTATTCAGAGAAGCAGCTTTGGCCCCCACAGTGGCAATCATTGTGACCTGATTGCTTTGTGCAGTGGGTCCACAGAGCTGGATTTACTCACAGTTTCCCCACCTGGGGGTTCCAGTTTCTGGCTGTTTCACTGGTTCTTGGCGTGTCCGTTTCTGATAACACATTAATTCCCTTTTTGGAGTGATGTAAACTAAGCTGACCTTTCCTGTCATGCAGAGAATGGGATCCCAGAGCATCTCAAACAACAGAACCTGAGCAAGTGGTTGATTAATTAAGAAGCAGGTGTTGGACTCCTGGCTAGAACTTGAAAGGAGAAAATATCCAAATGATGAACAGAACCTGGAGGACGGAAATGATCCTCTTTCCACCTGGGTGTTGTCCCTGCCCATTCGGCAGTAACTTTTCTAGCACATGGCAGTCTGTCTTGGGGTCAGGGTTGTGACACTGAAATCATGTGGTTTCCCAGATGTGACCCTGAGCTATTGAAAATTCCTGTGAACTTCCTAGGTCTAGTCCTCTCAATGTCGTCTCTCTTTGATGAGCTGGCTAGTATTAGATGCTCATGACAGGGAAAACAAGTTTCCTTGAGCAAAATCCAAAATAAAACACCTTACATGTCTCACATTACCTCCTTATTCTGACGTAAAACTTTGTGGCCCTGGTACCACGGTAACAGAGCCCATGTTGGCATCTCCTCTGAGTCTGTGATTTCTGTGACCCCATGAAAAATCCAAGGAGGCGGAACCAGAGAGTAAAAACAATTCACAGAAGAGGATTGGGAAATATCATTGGATACCCATATATAAGGAATTCTTGATGTGCAATGATCATACCATTGAGCTGGGGGCTCAGTGGTACCAGGAAGTTTATAGATGTTGCCATTTTGATGATGTCACAAACCACAATGGCAACTGAGTCACAGAGCTATCCATATGTGACTGATGTTATTAGTCATGATGGTGCCCAGGCCACATGACTGCCTTGATCTTGGTGAGGTATTCAGGCAAGATGGCGGCAAAGCCACTTGGTTACTGTCTGGTTTTCCTGTGGTAAACTCAGCTCCATGATATGATGAGCCCATCCCCCATGAAGGCACACGCCTTTGTAGGATTTCTGAATCTTGCACATGGAATGTGGGCAGCCATCCACTTTCTTAAACAGTCATTCTGTTAGAGCTAGAGTGATATAGCAGGAGAAATTACTCTCAGGTATGAAGGCCCAAAAGAGCAAAGCAAAGAAACAGAGGAAGTACTCCATGGTCTCGGTCCAAGGGAGGAGAGTCCATGTCTTACTATTACTGTAATTGTGGATACCAAGTGATTCTACCTGGAAGCACCTTCCCCTTAGAGGAACTGGATTCCATTCCCAGCACCCACATGATTGCTATCAACTGTCCTGAACTTGAGTTCCAGGGGTTCTGACACCTTCTGACCTCTGGGTGAGCACTGCATACGTGTGGTGCACTTACATAATTGCATGCAAAACACTCATACACATAAAATTAATTTTAAAAATAGGTAATCATGATTTAAACCTTAACAGTTAAAACCTTGTGTTTGACTTTATTTGGTTAGAAGAGCACCTGCCCGCGCATACTGCCAGCCGCCATGTTCAGGGCTCCTAATACCGTTTATGTGCTCTTTTCCCCTTCTCCGATGTAATCCAGAGACTCCAGGTTTCCCGAGGGAAGCCCCGTGGAGAAAGAGAGGAGTCACATATATTTTCACATTCATACACAGATGAAGCTCTCCACAAGTGAAGAGGGAACCCTGAAACCAAAATCCGTTGTCTCTGAGGAGAGTCAGGATATTAATGGTTTTAGTGGTTCCTCTTCCCTAATTTCAGATCGATCAAGTTCATCAAACAAGTGGGTGCTGATGGGTCACAACCCCAAGCTGAGATGCTCAGGGGTTGTGACTCTGAGTAGGTCAGTTGAAGGGCCTTGTTGAACTGGTTTCCTGCCAGACCAAGAAGAAGCAAGAAGCGTGCCATTTTCATTACTCTGAGTGACCTGTTTGCTTATTTGAGGTTCAGTCCCGTAGATCCTGGTCACTAGTGTCAACAAATTCCACAATGTTACTTCATTGTAATCATTCCCATGCATCAACTTCCTCTTTTCTGGAATGTGATCAAACTTTATTTCCTCATGTTTTAGTTCAAAGAGAATAATTTGTCATTTTATTCTCTGAATCATGGAGCAGTATAGTCTTTTGAAAACAGGAGGATGTATAGTTTGTTTGTTGATTTGCTTTGTTTTTGTTTTTGTTTTTTGTTTTGAGACTGTCTCCTTGTAGCCCGTGCTGGCCTGGAACTCATTGTGTAGACCTTCCTCTACTTCCCGAGTCCTTGGATTAAAGGCATGCATCACCATGGCTAGCCCATGTTTTATACTTGTTTAATTTTTGTGTTTTTGTTTGTGCCAACAAGCCTAGATGTGCTTCACATGAGTGCACGTACCTGAGGAGATATGAACAGGGCACGGAATCCCCTTGACTATAGTTATGGGAAAATTGGACCCACTGTTGTGGGTGCTGGACACTAAACCATGGTCATCTGTAAGAGCAGCAAGTGCTCTGAACACCTCGACACCTGAAATGTGTTCTCGAGGAAGTAGATCCTTGTGGACATTTCATGTGCCTGTGCAGATTTACCTGACGTGTTATATGCAATGTTGATGCCTCTCATCTTTTCCCTGGATACAGATACCTTATGGTTCCCTGAACATCAGCTTCCCCGTGCACACTTCACAGGGTTTTATGCCCTCAACACAACTAGCGGTCTTCCTGGCTATTGATGTCAGAACTACAGGACACCAAGTATCAATTGCAGTATCTCTGGTGTCTCAGTTTGTGATAATTATGAGCCCTTTAGTCCTCCCCTCAACACCAGCCATGGTAGGGTGTGGAGTTGCCCAGGACAGAAGCTGGATGGCTTGCAGCTGGGGAGATTGTCCTTCTGTGTCTTTATCAAAGATGTACTTCAGTCGTTCCCATATTTGGTCTGTGACTGTATAGCATTGAACTGAACATTTAAATCTAATTTTTGACATTATGATTTGTATTCATTAGACTATGTAACAACATCAGTGATTGATATATCAAGTAGAAGTTCTGGTTGTTTTCAGGAACCAGCATTCTGCATTATAAAATGTCTGTCCTAATTTTGCATTCTCAAAGAACACATTAGGTAAAGGGCTTGATTTACCTTTCTGCCCTTCTCACATCTTCTCCAGCCTCCACGCATCTGCGGATACCTGGAAATCTGTTGTTTGAGTCCTTTGGTCTCTGGTGCAAATCTGCTGGAGTCCAGGCGAAGCAGCCACTGCAGAGAGTACATGAGTGCTTTGCCTAGACAGGGTTCTGTGTCTCCCGCTTCCTGCAACACTGAGGGGATTTTCAGCTCTGGAAGTGGTTACAACCTCTCCTAAAACCATTCGTTTTTCTGGGATCCAGGGTAATCTAATGTTTGTTCTTAGAGCCTGGATTCCCTGAACTTGATTGTGGTAAAGCTGTGAAACTCAGGAAACAATGGCCCTGGAGATTTCAGTGGGATGAACATGGGCACTGTATTTTCTTTTTGTTATGATTCCTTTGGAAACTCTTGAGTTCTGTTTTCTTGAATTGCTACAGTTAAGATATTTGTATTGCTCCTTCTCCCATGAAACAAATGAAGCAGTGTCTTCCCTAAGACAGTGAAGACACAGCCACACTGTAGTGTAAAATCCCATTTTCTCTTCTGGAGGCTCGTTGCATGGGTTGAATAGAACATATCATTACAGGGTTCAGTATCATTTGAGGACGTAGCTGTGAACTTCACCTGGCAGGAGTGGCAGTCCTTGGATGCTGCTCAGAAGACCCTCTACAGGGATGTGATGCTTGAGAACTACAGCAACCTGCTATTCTTGGGTGAGTCTGACTCCCCTGTAAGTCTCAGTAGCGTTATTTTCTTCTTCTTTGATAAGTATAGGAATGGTTGCTGTTAATCCAAATTCAGTGTTAAACAGTTTATCTAACAAATGTTAATGGCACTGTTTATGGAGAACAGTGTTGCTTACTTATCATGTAATGATCAAGTGAAAGTAGCTAGTAGGTCCATCTGCTTGCTCATTACTTGTTTCTGTTGGCAACATCTCAGATCTCTGTAAGACCTGCTTGAAATAGTGAATTGCTGCCAACAATCTATTTACTGCTATCTGCAGAACATAAGCTACTCGTCAACGCTGGATGCACACCTGTAAATACCAGCCATCCTGTCCTCAGCTCTCTTCTACTATACATTTACCACAGTGTTGTAGTCACTGCTTTATTCTCTATTTGACCTAGGAGATCAATTTCAGCTTTCATTTACAAGGGGAACACACAGGACTTTTATTTTTCTGTGTGACTCAACTTCTAATTGTCTAGCGAGCTTTATAAGAAATATATACATATATATATATATATATATATATATATAATAAGAGAGAGAGAGAGAGAGAGAGAGAGAGAGAGAGAGAGAGAGAGAGAGAGAGAGATTGAATAGCCCAAAGTAAGATTCCATCAACTCTACCTAAGGGAAAAATAAGATTTCTGGGGATCTTAGGAAATAAAGATCCTACTAAGGTTGGTGCAACAGTGAAAATTCCCAGCCCACATTCATTTTCACCTCTTGTATCATGGACAGTTAGACCAAAGGTCACTCTGACTGGAATTTCAGCAAATGGCTTCATTATAGTTCTGTGATGGAATTTTTTTTTTTTTTTGATTTATGTGTATGAGTGGTTCCAATATATATATAGAGGTACCCTATGTTGTGCACTGTCTCTGGAGGCCAGAGACGAAAGGATGGTACACTCTAGTAGGATATGCTGAAGAATTGGAGACAGGAAGGTCATGAGTTTGAGTCCAGTCTGGTGATATATTGCAGGGACTGTGGGCAATGTTCTGCTCCAGGTCACCCAGCTGGTCTGCTCTTAAGATGGTGATGGGCATTTCAAACCCAGAGGAAACAAACTGAATCAAAGACTATACTCATATATTTTAGTAAGTAATATTAAATTGTTAATATGTGCCACCTATTTTTAACCTGTTTCTCTGTTGATGAACACCTCTGTTGATTTTGTATATTCACTTGAACAGTGCTGTAGTACACATGGAACCCTAGATTGCTCTGAAAAATGCTCACTTCCCTTGAAATGTAGCCAGCAGCAGGGTGGTGCTGTTCCATAGTCAGTCTACATTTCATGTGTCGAGGAAACATTGTAGCGTATTTCCTATTGTACTAATTTCTACTCTTAGCATCAGTCTATAATGCTTTTCATCACTTGTTATTTGGTGTCTTAACTAGACACTGCATCCAGAGCAGTGACAGCTGGTTGTGTCTTTACTGGCCTTTCCCTGATGACTAGCAGTGGTAACCATTTGTTCCTGTGTTTATGGGCTGTTTATGTGTCATGTTGGACAAATGTCTCTTCAGGCCTTTTATCACATTAAGCAGATCGTATGCTTCCTATTGTTTAGGTGGTCATGGTCCTTATATTCCAGAAATTTATTTCTTCCTGAGTGCCGTTTGCCCACATTTTCTCACTTTGTAGATCAATTTAACGCTTGCACTGTTTGCTTGCTTTTCTGTACAAATGGTTTTGAGCTGTATATCATCCCATTTGCTGATACTTTGCTTCTGTTTCATGTATATTCAATCCATCTGTCTGCACCCTTGACCGAGTGTTTCTTCTATGTTTTAGGCACTTCACAGTTTCAGGTGTGTTGTTACCTTTACTTAGTTTGTGTGTATGACTGTGGATTGTGTGTGTCTGCCCCATTTGTCACCACCGTAGTTACCTGTTGAGCTATCTCAAGGACAGTTTGAGGTCTTACATTTAAATTTTTAATCCATTTTTTGTGGATTTCTCTGGATGGTGAGAAGGAATGTGTTACCTCCGTTTCCTCAGTCTGTACATATCCATCGTTCTCAGCATGATTCGATTCATCTTTGAGAGACCTTCCTTTTTGATTATGTTTTTTAGTTTCATCCAGATTCTCAGTATATAGCCCTGGGTAGCCTGAATCTCACTGTGTAGATCAAGCTGGCCTACAGTTCTAGAGAATCAGATTTCTAGAAACATTTATTGATAATCAGTTCATTGAATGTGTTGGCCATCTTGCCATTACTCAGAAAATCTGAGAGAGAAACATCCTAAAAGGAAGAAATGATTATTTTTGCCTATTGTTGTCAAAGGTTTCAGTGTCTGGCCATTTCTTTGGATCCTGTGGAGAGCTAGAATATGATGGCAGGGAACACATGGTATTTCAGTTCTGCTTATCGCATTGCACCCCAAGCAAAGACAGCATGGACTGCCCCCACTTACTTTCTCCAGCATCTCTCCAAAGACCTCCTTTTCTGGTCCTAGGTTCTGCCTGCTATCACCACCATTGACTGGTGATAACGATTTTAGTATCTGGTCTTTGAAATATATTTTATCCAAAGTATCACCCTGCGTGTGCAGGGTTTCTTGTTTGGGCTGTCCATTTCTTTTCCATACATTTATGTCTGCTATTTCTCTTAATAGCTCTTTGCTGTACTTTGACGGCCAGTATTACAAGACTTCAGGTTTGTTCATTATGATCAAAGTTGATTTGGTAATAGGGTCTTTGTTATTTGTTGTTGGACTCATTGTTTTAGATTTTGTAGAGAAGAGCTTTCTAATTCTGTAAAGAATAGTATTAAAATGAACATTTAGCAGACCAGAGAGCTGACTCAGCAGTTAAGAGTACTGCCTGCTCCTACAGAGGACCTGGGTTTGATCTCAGCATGTATACAGTGACTAACAACTATCCATGACTCCATTTCGAGGACATCTGATGCCCTCTTCTGACCAGTGCAGGTAGTATACAACTTGGGCACACTTACATACATGCAAGGAATAGACTACTGCAGTAAAATAAAAATAATAAAATGTTTTATTAAAAGATGAGCATTTCAACTTTCTGTTTTAGAGAGTTTTTGAAGCTTTGTTCATTGAGTATCCTGTACCTGTAGTTTTCTTGCTGTTCAGTCATAGCTTTTAAATCACTGTAATGGTCTCGTGTAATAACTTGATTGTTCCTTTTCTGGTTCTTTTATATCCAGTTTTCTTCTTTTCTTCTTTTCTTAAGAGTTTTGCCACTTTGTCTGTAATCCAACACAGCATCACTTGTTTGCAAAATCTTTCAGGATTCTTTTGAGCTTCTTGGACCTGGACATTCATATCTTTCCTGTCCTCTCAAATTATGTCATTAGATCTATATTTTTATATTCTTTTTGTTTTCTCTTGGACATTCACAATGAAAATGTTTGGGTTCTTGTGTCTCAGAATTGTTGTCATTTTTTTTCTGTGATTTATCAAATGATCTTTGGAATCTTCAATTCTCAGTGTTTCATTTCAATAAGGAAGTTCTTCTCTTGTAGAAATTATTTTCCTGCCTTGTTTACATGATTACTTTTATTCAATTTCTTCTAAACTTCCTGTGAGTTGTCTTTATAATTTCTTCATATTTCTTCCCTTACTCACTGATGTTTACTTATATATTCTTACAATATTCCTTTGAGTTAAAAATTTAAATATAGGGCTGGAGAGATAGCACAGCAGTTTAGAGCCCTGGCTATTCCTGCAAAAGACCTGGATTTGGTTCCCAAGCACCCACATGGTGAATAACAACCATCTATAATTCTAATTCCAGGGGATTCAACTCCCTCTTCTGGCCTCCACAATCGTTACATACACATAGCACTTATATACATGAAAAGAAAATACTCGTATGCATAAAGTGAATAAGTAAAACTTTTTAAAAAGAATGTGGATATAAATTGTCTTTAGGTTTTAAATTCACTCTTCACAAGAGCTTTCCTGAATTAAAACTCTAGGGGACCTGGTTTAGTACTCTGACAGAAATTTTATATTATTTTCCTTTTAATAGGTTACTGCACAGGCAAACCTGATTTGATATTCAAGTTGGAGCATGGATTTGGGCCAAGGACTTCAGTAGAAACCTCTTTCCACGACCTGATGGGTGAGTGAATGCATAAGGAGCCAGAGAAGCCACCAGATGTTGGTCATACTGAGCTGTTGTCACCAGCTATTACCCAAAACTAGTCTTAAGGATAGCTAGGTGTAAGGTCAGGAACTTGATTTTAGCCATTTCCAGAGAGAATTTGCTATGTCTTCTCATTGTCTTGTTTTTGTTTGTTTGTTTGATTTGCTAAAATATAGTTTCTGAGATTTGGTAAAACTCAGTCCCTTTGTAGATCTTCTTAGATGTATTGTTTTTTGCCCTTTGAGGTAATATGTGTGTTTTCGGTGTTCTGGAACTCTCTGTTTTACTCAGGGTGCTGCTGTCTCCCTTTCCAGTGGTTTCATATTTCAGGCAGGTTCCAGCACATCCATCCGCTTACATTGTTTTAGTGTCTGGTTTACATAATTTAGTTGTAACTTCCTCCCCATTTTATATCTTACTTTTTTATTAGCCTCTTGTTTATATTTTCTCCCCACTTTTGTTGTTTGATGAATTAAGTGATTAGTTTCAGTCTTTATATATGTATGGACATCCACTTTTTGTGGAGCAACTTCTGAAGAGTATTACATTCCATTTTGTTGATTGATTTTGTTTATCCACTACGATTAATTATCCCCTGTGTCACTAGAAAAGGTTTGCCTGCTCTTCATTCAACATGGGGTTAATATTAGTATTGGTTATACTGTAACACTGCTCAGCCACTGTGGTATTCTTTTCATCAAAGAAAAATAATATACCATTTATTGCAGGTAGCTTTTGTCTAGCTATACACATGATGGGATTAAAATAGGTATAATGGATGTATGTGGAGTTAAAGTTTACTGAAGTGTTATTCTCAATAGCCAAGCTATGATTTTATCTTATTTGTCCATTATCATATTCATGTGTAAAGTTTATATAAAAATGTAGTAGTATTTGAACAAAGAATCAGCTCATTTTGTTTACGTGGATAGAAATGCACATTATCATGTGGTGTGAGATATTTTAGAATATGAGTGGAAAAGGTGTATTCTTTGATGCTGAATGTAGATTTAATGTCAAATTTAAGTTGGTTAAATTGGATGGATTCAGAGTAAGCTGGAGGATGAGTAATGATCAAATATATATCGTCTTGCACAATTAATGTGCAATGAAAGAGTCTATAAGATTTGTTAATTCTTTCAGTTGAACACGATTGCTTTGAAATCTCATAAAAGCAAGCTGGTGTTTCACACCTCCCACCTCACTTGGGAGGTAGAAGCATGTGCATAGAAGCAGGTTCACATATGTCAGATAGAGCCCAGCCTGATCTGGTTTAAGCTCCAGGCCAGCTTCATGGGGTCCCTGTCTCAAAAATAAATAAATAAATAAATAAATAGATTAATTAATTAATTAATTAACAGTAAATTTTAAAACTCCATAAAGTACTGTTTTTTTTCATTTCATGGGTTCATAGGAAAATTTAAACGCATGTATAGAATTCCTAATCTATATAGTCCTGCTGTGGATACAGAATATTTGACCATGCTAGCATTCTAAATGTAGCTAGTTATGGAAAAGTTTTCTATTTCTCACATGAAAGTGGTATATAGCAGTATGATATTGTATGTCTAGTTAACTGGCAAAACGGAAGAAGGGGTTAAGAACAGATCAGAATTACTGGGTAGACAACAGAAAATGAAAACACATAAATAATTTATCTCCATCCACTTTAACAAAATACAGCAAAGTAACAAAGAAACATGACTGAACACTGCAGCATATACTAGTATCATTTGTCATATGAATTTCTTAAGAACCAAAATGTTTATTCCTATCAGCTTACATTATTTTATAATTTCTCTGCAATGAAGGCTGTTATGAATTACATAAGTAATATTTGAGTTCTAATTCATGAATACATATATTTTCTCATTTTAGATGTCCATAAATCGAGTGCCCCAATTGAGAACAGCCAGTTAAATCACAAGAGATATTTGTCACAGGTTGGGCTGAACAAAAGCAAGACTTCAAATGAAGAGATTTTTAAAGTAAGTAAAATATTTATTTTGAGTTCTTAATATATTTTAAATTGGAACTTGGTTCTGGTCAGGTGGCTTTTGGCAAAATGATTGTCCTGCAAGCATGACGAACTGACCTGAATCCCCAACGTACCTTGTGAAAAACAGGGTATAGCAGAGTGTACCCATAATCCCTGTGGTGTAAAGATTAGAGTGGAGGATTCCTGGCTCTTCCTAGCCAGCCAGGTTTTCCAAACGGGCAAGCTTCAGGTTTGATGAAAGTCTGTCTCAAAAAATAACGCTGAGAGCATTTGAAGAAGACACCTGATGTTGACCCCCTTCTCCTGATACACAGTTCCATGCTTGGTGTATGCACACCTACGCATACACATGTACATGCTCTTTCCCAATGATTATAACCTGTACCATGATAATCCTGATAGAAGGCAGAATGAAGGACCATGTAAGTTTAATGTAACTGATAAACCCTCCTGCCATCAAGAGCATCCTAATATCAGTTACACTAATTACAGTTGGCAATGTTTTTTCTATGTGTTTGTTTTTCCTTTTCAATGCACATCCTTTCTCTCCATGTGAAGAATTGCTTACAAGAATGCCTACAAGCCTGTCTCCCTAAGGTCATGACGTGGTTTGCTAAATTGCATTGTTTTCTTCATGTCACAAGCCTAAGGAGACTAATGGATCTGCAGTGCTCTAGTGACCTTCAGTTCTGGGGAATGTTCACTTATCATTCCGTCTAACGTAATGCTACTTTGAATATATTTAAAGAGGGATATCATTCTTAACAGAGGTAGTATTATTGACATATGAATAACAGATGTTAAAGTTATCACTACAAAAATTCTTAAATAACATATATTCACTGTACATAAAGCTTCTATCACTCCAGATACAGTTCTTTTAAGGAACGCAAGTACTGAATACAAGCTATATTGAATAATGTTTAAGAAAACCTAACTCTGCTTATAGAGTGTATTAACATACATGTAGATAAAATATTGATGCAGAAAATAAAAGATTCAAATAAAAACTAAACTCAGTAACTGACAAATACAGATATGTTTTACCAAAAAAAATCAGGAAACAGTTTCTCTGACAAATCCATTTGTGTATAAAAAGTATAACCAATTATTTTATCTCAAGGCAGAAGCAAAGATGCAACAGAATATCCACCTCAGCAGAAAATCCTATGAAGGCAAAGCATGTCCAAACAGACTTCATAGAGGAGACATGGCTCAATGTATTACATGTAAGAAAACTGTATCGTGGCAGTCACATGTCACAGTACATAAGAAAAATCCTGCAAGTGAAAAGCCATGTAAGTGTACAGAATGTGAGAAGGCTTTCTCCAAGCCCCTCCTTACTGTACGCCAGAGAACTCATACAGGGAAGAATTCCTATGAATGTTTAGCTTGTGGGAAAGCATTTTCATACAAATCACAACTCACTTCACATCGGATAATTCATGCAGGAAAGAATCTTCATGAATGTTTAGAATGTGGGAAAGTATTTTCATACAAATCAGAGCTCATTATACATCAAAGAAGTCATACAGGAGAGAAGCCATATGAATGTACAGAATGTGGGAAGTCTTTCAGTCAAAAGTCAAATCTCACTGTTCACCAGAGATCTCATACAGGAGACAAGCCTTATGAATGTACAGAATGTGGGAAGACATACTGCTTCAATTCAGCTCTCAGAGTACATCAAAGAACTCATTCAGGTGTGAAACCATATAAATATACACAGTATGGGAAATCTTTCTTCTGAAAGTCTCACCTCAATTATCCTCAGAGGACTCATAAAGAAGAGAAGCCTTATGAATGTATAGAATGTAGTAAGGCTTTTTACAGTAAGTCCCATCTCACTCTACATCAGATATCTCATACAGTAAAGAGTCCATATAAATGTACAGTATGTGGAAAGACATTCTCATATAAATTATAACTGCTTTTACATCAGCGAATTACAGGAGAGAAACCTTATGAATGTACAGAATGTGGGAAAGCATTTTTATACAAATCAAAACTCACATTACATCAGAGAATTCATACAGGAGAGAAGCCTTATAAATGTATAGAATGTGGGAAAGCATTTTTGTACAAATCAAAATTCACATTGCATCAGAGAATTCATACAGGAGAGAAGCCTTATGAATGTATAGAATGTGGGGAAGCATTTTCAGAGAAATCAAAATTGATATTACATCAGAAAATTCACACAGTAGAGAAGCCTTATGCATGTATAGAATGTGGGAAAGCATTTTCAAACAAATCACAGCTTACTTTCCATCAAAGAAAACATACGAGTATGAAGTCATAAGTGTGTACAGAATGTGGGAAGGCATTCTACTTCAAGAAACACCCCACTTCTCATCAGAGCTCTCATACAGGAGAGAAGCCTTATGCATGTATAGAATGTGGGAAAGCGTTTTCAGACAAATCACAACTTACACTCCATCAAAAAACTCATACGAGTGTGAAGCCATATGTATGTACAGAATTCGGGAATGCTTTCTACTTCAAGAAACACCTCACTGATCATCAGAGATCTCATACAGGAGAGAAGCCTTATGTGTGTACAGAATGTGGGAAGGCTTTCTACCAAAAGAAACACCTCACTGCTCATCACACAACTCACACAGGAGAGAGGCCTTTTGAATGCACAGAATGTGTGATAACATTCTTATACAAATCAAAGCTCACTATACGTCTGAGAATTCACACAGGAGAGAGGCCTTATCAATGCACAGAATGTGAGAAATCTTACGACGAAAAGAAATATCTCGTTATACATCATAGAACTCATACAGGAGAGAAGCCCTTAGAATGCACAGAATGTGGGAAACATTTCTCTTGCAAGTCGTACCTTACTCAACATCAGAAAACTCATATAGGTCGCAAGTCTTTTGATTGCATGGTACACTGGAAAGCTAACTCTCAGAAGGAAAACTTTATATCAAAACATTCATACAAGCAAGAAGCCCTATGAAGCTATATAATAGAACACACCGTAATATTCCAAGTCTCCACTCTGGCTGCATCAGAGAATTTTCTCTCTGAGAGGAACTAAGCAATATCTACCATCTCTTAAGTTCCCAGTTAAAAGGATTCGTCAAGTTTATTGGACTTGTTAAGTCTTAGATGAGGGGTTACTGACCAGAGTGTGGGGGATGCTAAGCCAGCCACAGAGGAAAGTCCTTGTTCCTGCATATATGTTAGCTTCCCCATGACTTCCTCTTTTCCTAGTTTTTCTCATTCTGTGTCTTCTAGCTCCTCTCTGGGCAGAATTACATATAGTTGTCTGGGAGGAGTGATTGGACAGATGGTCAGGTGTAGGTCGAATAACCTTCCCTGACCCTTCACTCTGTGAGGACCTGTCAAGATTCATGCTCAGCTGAGTGCATACAT
The DNA here is from genome assembly GCA_035773235.1 of Eospalax fontanierii. Taxonomy (NCBI): domain Eukaryota; kingdom Metazoa; phylum Chordata; class Mammalia; order Rodentia; family Spalacidae; genus Eospalax; species Eospalax fontanierii. Next base: position 6,223,803 of record CM069552.1, on the reverse strand, counting down.
ATGGCTGCTGTCTCTCTTGAAGGAAAGTGCTGCAGAAGGGAAGGGAGACATGGGAAACTAGGACTTTGTATATGGAACCTCCTTAATATAGTCTTCCCAAGCCTGAATCACCTATGTCCTCCCTGAGACTGCAAGGCCATATGCATTCACGGAAGAATGGCATACAACTGACTGAGATGAGTGGCTGGATACTGATATGTTCTTCCATTGACCCAACCATTCTGCTGTGAGAATGTCAACAGGCTACAAGGCCACCTGATTTTGACTGTCTGTATTGATGGACAGATCTGTACAACAAGGTGAGAGAAGACCTATGAATATCAAAACTTTTCAGCCTCAAGGAATATTTTACCAGACATTTTATAGATGTGACAAGTCCTATGAATGAACAAAGGATGGAATCATATGGCACCATCAGGGAACTCATGCTCTTGAATATCCCTCTCAACATCAAGAATGCGGAAAAGCTTCTGTGTTGGTTAAATGAGAAATATCCTCATAGCCTCATGTGTTTGGATACTTCTTGCACAGTACCTGGCAGTTTGGTTGTTGGGTTTAAAACCATGAGGAAATGAAACCTTGCTGAAGAAAGTGTGTCTCAAGGAGGGGATGGCTTTGAGGTTTTCTATTGTCACCCCACTTCCTGCTTGCTATTTCCTTTTTCTTTTGTGTGTGATGGAAGTTTCATCTCAAATTCAGGCTTTTGCCATGTATTCTCAACCCCTCGTCGCCACTGTTGGAATCTAACCCTCTGGAACCAGATGCAAAATAAACTTTGTTCCTTAAGTTTTTTTTTTTTTTTGGTTTTTGTTTTGTTTTTATTTTGTTGTTTGTTTTTTGTTTGTTGTCTCGGTATTTTATCACAACAGAAAATTAACTGAAAGAGAATTTCACACTGAGAAGGAAGTACTGTACTGAAGAACCTGACCATGTTGTGTTTTTGAGTACTGTGAAAGATTTTGACATTTTGGACTAGAAAAGCCATTGAACAGTGTAAGAAGAGTTTAGAGACATTCAGTTGAAGACAGTGGTGATAACTAACTTGCACAGTGAAGAAATGGTTCATGAGATCCCAGAAGGAAACAAACACAGCATCAGCACCTGGTCTAGAGTCCATTTGTACAATTTCATTTGGTTTCATTTTTGAGACAGATTATCCATGTAGGCACAGCTGGCCTAGAACTCACTAGGTAAATAAGACTAGCTTTGATCTCATGGGGTTCTGCCTGCCTCCTCCTCCCGAGAGCTTGGATTAAAGGTGTGTGCTACTACACCTGGCTTGTGTAATATCTTAACAAAGAATCTGGCTGCCTTCTTTCTATGTCCTAGAATTTTATGTGAGGTAATAGACAAATTTCTTTATCAGGAGAAATCTTAAGGTAGCATAATGTTCAGTCAATGGAATTGTCATGACTGATTTTTCTCATGCCAGTCTACAACAAATAATAAGAATTGGCAGAAATACAAAATGTGCCATGTGGAGAGAGACATGCTGTAGTGAAGGCTATAACTGTTCATGAGGTTTATGCTGTTAAAAAAAATGTCCCTTACTCTACATGTGAATAGAATGGGTGCCTTGAGGACAAGTTCCCACCCAAATAAGCTTCCAACTTTTGAAATATAAATGCCTAATGAATTTCCTGCTCCTGGTAGGAGGATACAAAGTTGCTTCTATTATGTTCCAAGGAGGCCAGTCTTCCTCCCAAGCTAGCAGCCAAACTTGGCAGTATGTTCCTCACGATGCTGGTTTTAGAGTCAGAAATTCTTAAGAGTGATGGGGTCCTTGACTTTGGGTTTAGAGAGCTACTGCAGGCAGGTAGCATGGCATTCCTATGTCTATCCCTGTGAAGAGACCCACCTGCTGCTATTATGTAATGCTATGAATTTAGGGTCCTGTCTTATCTACCAAAGAACTTTACTAACTAGGTTTTCATTTTATTTGTTTGTGTGTTTGCTTGTTTTTGAGACAGGGTTTCCCTGTAACCCCAGCTGGCCTAAAATTCACTATAGAGATCAGACTGGCCTCAATCTCATAGAAGTCTGCCTACCCTACCTTCCAAGTGTTGGGTGGCATGTTCCACCATGCCCAGTGTTTCATATGTTTGAGAAACAGTTGTTGATGAACTCACTTGGTATCCCAGGCTGGTCTAGAGGTTGGGATCTTTCCTTCTGCCTCAGTCTCCTGAGTGGGTATAATTACAGGCCTTCACCACCATGCCTGACTTGGCAGTGAGATTCCCTGTCATTTCACCTTAATCGGCCACTGAGGAAGGACAACCACATAGAGTGAGGGCAGGAGTGCGGCTCCAGTAGGAATCCTGCATTCCACGTTAAATATACACCCATGTAGAGTCCTGGCCAGCCAAAATCCCTAACAGAACAGGATTTCACACCATCACAGGCCATGGAAAAATACAGACAGAAATGTATATCTAAAAAAAGACAGCTTGAGGCTCATCTATATGAATCTCAGCATTTGGGAGATTAATGCAGAATTGCTGTAAGCTTGAGGCCAGCATGATTCACATGGTAAGTTCAAGGCTAGTCTTAGTTACAGAGTGATACCCAGTCTTGTCTCACAAAGCTAAAAGTGGTACCAGGAAAAAGATGTTGAGACAGATTTGCAGAAATACACAGGCACCTAGACATAGACCCAGGGGAGCTCTGGCACTCCTAGGGCAGCTTTGGGATGCATGTTTTCTTCCGTGACCTTGACTTAGCAAACAGGATGTAGCCTCAGAAGCCTAGCCCACAGGAAATTGAGGAAAGACTTTAGCTTTTGGGTTAATCACCTGTCATTTTAATGCAGGACATCCTTTGGGCAAATCCCACATATAGTGAATATTTACATTAAACCTTATTCATTAAACGTCATTACAATTATACATATACATCTTATTTAAAAATGGAAAATACTGGAATGCAGAGACAAGGAGATCTCAGCGAGATCAAAGTGAGCCTGGCCTACAGAGTGAGATCCACTGGGCATATTTTGGCAGACCATTTCTAACAGGCAGGATTCCCTGCTTGGTAAGGTTAATGATTAATTTTTCTCTTCAGATAGCATGTATAGTACCTTCCATCACTATGAAAGCTAGACAGTAGAAATGAGGTTTGGAGTTTGCATCAGTTTGATTTTTCCCTGTTCTACAGCTCATATTTGTAGATGACTTTTTAAATTTTTCCTGAAAATTTTCCAGTTCTCATCCTTAGAGGAGGCAGATTGAATTTTCAAACTGTACAGAATCTGCCCTGAAAATTATACCTATTTAGTCCCAGACATGGGATGCAGAGGCTGGAATCTCGACAAGTTCCAGGCCAGCTAGTACTAGCAGTGAAATGGAGGGAGAACTGTAACTTTTTAAAAGTTTCCAGTGGTATATAAAGTAATTGATTTGGGGGAACTGGAGATTTGATTCAAGGATATAGAGCACTGGCTGCTCTTACAGAAGATCTGGGTCTGATTCCCAGAACCCACATGGTGGCTAATGACTGTCTGTAACACCAGTTCCAAGGGAATCTGATGCTTTCTTCTGAACTCCGTGGTCACTACAAGACTTGGGTGTGCTTACAGGCATACAGGCAATACACCATCCAAACACAATCTCATATACATACGTCATTATACCTCAATCATTCCCCTCCTCCATTACACTTTCTTGTTCTCCTTGCTCCTCTCTGGTTTCCTTTTTCTAGTAACCAGATGTGTACTAATTTCAAGATACAATGGACCAATGAAATCACGGTTCCAGTTCCCAAACCTGGAATTAATAACAGTTAAAGCTCTCAGCTGAATTCAGTGCAATGCAAAGGCAGGAAACCATTGTTTTTAAACATCATCTTGCTTGAAATATGACAAGAAACTTCTTAAAATATTATGAAAAACTGTGACATTTCTGACTTATACTGTTAAATAACTATCATTGGCCCAACTCTACCCCTCTTACTCATTTTATTCCTGGCTGCTCCTGGGTACAGCATGATTGCAGGAAGCACTGTGCTAGCTTTGGTGAGTATCCTTGTAGTGTGAGCATTTTGGTGAGAATGAAAAATTGTGTCAAAAAATTAAGAACATGCCACCAAATTAAGGCAAAAAGTTGGCCATCTAGGGGTCACTCAATAGTTAGAACACTAATATCACCCCAAAGTACTAAGCTCCACCTATGAGAATGTGAGTCACAGTGACCTGCTTCTTTTCGTTCACGCATTCATTTTTTGTGTGGAGACAGGATCCCACTATGTAGCCCAGGACCCAAATCACAACAGTCTTTATGTTTTGCCTATCAAGAGATCAGTGCACAGGTGTGCACTGTCTTGCTCAATGATTTTTGTATATTTTATGCAAATGACACTGGTATATAGCATACTATGTTGGGCTTGTGGTTTTCACAGAAATATCATGGTATGACAGTTTGGTTTACACAGGTGTTATTTTACTGAAATTGAGCCTATACAAAACTTTCCATATACACTTTCTTTGTGGTTCTTAGTTTCCCACTCTTCCTTGCATATTGCTTGCATGTGATGTCAAGAGTCTCTAATAGTCATGAACAATACAGTACATTTAGTGATGATGAGAAATAATGAAAGAAATCACATCCATATTTACTACATCCACACTTTACAGTAGAATTCACCCCTTGTTTGTATGATTCTGTACAGTTTAATTTTTTATATTTTACATGTATGAGCATTTCACCTCCATAGAAGTGCACCTGTGTTGGGCAATGCCTGCAGAGGCCAGAAATGGGCATCAGATTCCTTGGAACTGGAGTTATGGATGGTCGTTTGGTGCCACGTATATGCTGAGAACCATACCCAGGTCATCTTGAAGAATAACAAGTTCTCGTGCCCCTGGAGCCCTTCTCTGAGCTTTCATAAATATATGTGTTATGTACCCGTGATCACGGTATTAGGCAGACTAGTTTCACGTCTCTAAATTTGCCTGTGCTTCACCTATTGAGTCACTCTTCCCAAATAAACAGCCTCGCCACCCAGAGGCTAGTTTTGAAATGTGCCATGGTATTTCATTTTCCATAATCTTACATATTTAGAACCATGCTTCCAAATATGATGGCAGAAGCCTTCTGCCTTTGGAGTGTTAGTGGATGATGAGGGAAATAAGACAGGAAATTTATTTCTTGATTTTCTAGAACCAAGGTCACACAGAACAGTCCATCTGACATGAAACTCGCAGTAGTAGTTCTGCATTATCCTCCCAAGTGCTGGGATGACATGAATCAGCCGCTACATCTGGATTCTCTATTCCCCTCCATGTATTTTGCCTCATGTACAAAAACGCTATTCTTCAACTCATTATCCTGCCCTTCTCACAGGTGCCAACATTATTTGCCCACCTTGCTGAGAAAAGTAGGGTATTGAGACAGGATTTTGCTATATAATCTAGCCTGTCCTAATAGTTTTCAGGTAGCTCAGGCTGACCTTGTACTTGGAGCAATCCTCCTACCTCAGTCTTCTGTGTGCTGGAATGACAAGTTTGTGTCATCATGGGCCCGAACCTTCTTTCATGTCCCATATTTCCACTTCTTTTTAAATCATACAAGTAGAGGCTTTCATGGGAGCACACCATGGTTCCCTGACTGATTTCCTAACCTAGAGCCTCCTGGAGTCGGGGAGGCAGATAAACCTGCTGGATGGATGCTTGCTTGCCTGTCACCACAGTGGTACCACAACAGCAGCTAGTCCCTGAGTATCCTGGGTTGGCAAGTGTGTGAGGGTCTCACTACTATGTTGCCGAGGTTGGCCTTCAGTTCACTTTGTATTTCAGGCCAGGCTGGTCTGAATTTGTGATCTTGCTTCCATTGTCTGAGACTCTGGTGAGGGGCTCAGATAGGACAGACCATGTTTCACCTTAACAGGGCACTGAATCCAGAGAAAAAAAAGAAAGAAGGCTCTGAACTACTGTTCTGGGATCTTGCAGAAAGAGTTAAGCTCCACCAAGTGGTGGTCACATGTGCATGGAAACATGCATGAACACAGGGGCACCCCCCCCACACACACACACGAGTTTCCTTTAATTAAAAAAAAAAAAGAAACCTACTAAAAGGATTGAGCAAATGATGGAGGGACACGTTCCACAGAACTCGGGACACTGGGACAGAGAACCAGGGAGACCATGCATCCCCGAGGCAGGTTTGTAGTGCATGCCCGCATTCCTCCTGAGTCACCAAAGCCCCAACCCTGTGACTCAGTGACCAAGATTCAACCCCAGCAGTGGGAGGCCTCTCCCCAGGGAATTCTAGCGCTGATCTGTGTTTCTGGGAAACAGACGGGGGGAAAATGCCTCTGCTCTGCCTCCCCAGCTCCTGTGCTTCTGAATCCGGTCCCAAAGCATCCAGGCCCATTTCCCAGCTGCCTGCCTACCTATGCCTGCTGGTCTTACTTTCACAGTCTTGGCACCTCTGTTCCCAAGGCTCTTTAGCTCTGTGAATCTTGGATTCCACAGAACCACCATTTGCTCTCAAAGCTCTGGCTGTATGCAGAGACCCCTCACAGAGGGGTCAGCACATCTCCACCATGCCCTGACCCACAGGCTGGAGGTGGCTTCAAGAGGGAGGGTGGAACCCACATGGCAGAAGGAAGCCGGGATCGTGCCACAACCCTGACCCCACCTGTGCTCTACTCTCCTCTGCCACAAAGGACGAGAAGGATGCCCTGCTGCAATCATGCTTCACTCTCAGCTATTTTGGAGGCTGAAGCAGCAAAATCTCAAGTTCAAGGCTTGCCTGAGGTTTTGAGTCAGGCAAGCTGCTGTATGTTTCTCTCTCTCTCTCTCTCTCTCTCTCTCTCGTGTGTGTGTGTGTGTGTGTGTGTGTGGTATTTTGTTCTCATGGTAAGGTGTGTAAGTGGTGGCATTCTCCAATAGCACTAAAGGGCTTCAGGGGCAACTATAACACAGTGTTTCTCTCTCTCTCCCTCCTTCTATCCCTCCCTCTTTTTTGTGTTTCATTCTATCTCTGACTCCTTCCTTCTCCTCTTCCTCCTCCTGTTCCTCTGTCTGAGACAAGGTCTTATGTATTCAAGGTTGACCTTGAATCACTATGCTGTGGTCCTCCGATTTGCTTCAGGCTTGTGGCACCAACACCTCAGGTTAGTACATAGGCTTTGTTGGGTCTCATATTTGGAGACCTGAACCCAATATTTTTAAAAATCCGGAGTTTGAGTGGGTTTTGGTCATAACTTTGTCTTGGGGACCGGTGGTTGACCTCACCCTGAGACTTGTTAGTACATTGACAAAGTCTTGATGGCTTCAGCAACTTCATTAGTTAATCAAAACCAAGATTAACAAGTCCCTATGGCTAAGTCTTTGGAGGTGCTCCTCTAGGAAGACTCACAGAAAATAAAACATTCAAATCATCTTGGAGGAAAGGAAGGTAACAACTGAAAGACAAGACATTTCAAAAGATGTGTGAAGTATGGCAAAAATCCCACTGCCGACAGTAACACAGCCACCACCTATGACCCATGGGCACTCACCAACCCCTTTCTTACAGAAGTCAAAATTACAGAGGGAGCTGAATTGTCTGAAGAAAATTCAGTCTTTTTAAAATAATTAATGCAGCACTAGAGAGATGATGATTCAGCAGTTAAAAGCACGATCTGCTCTTCATGATGATTGGAGATCTATTCCAAGCACCAATACTGTAGCTAACAACCATCCATTAACCCAGTTCCAGGGGACTTGACACTCCCTTTTTTCCTGCATGGACTTTGCATCCTTGGATGTGCATTCATCCATGGAAGCAAAATACTTATACACATAAAAAATAAAAATAAATAAATTTTTTAAAAGTGTTAATGATCACGTAGATGAAGAAATAAACAGAGGCATGAATTAAGGAAATGTATCCAGACCTTGACAGTATACTCTCTAAATAGAATGGGACGGACAGTCAATAATTGGAGGTGATAGTTCAAAATATGGAAGAGGAACTCGGTAAGAAAATTGAAACACCAAAAAGGGTTTAACCAGAAATACTATAAATGAAAGACACGGTCAATCAAATAATAAAAATAATAAATACTATTGTTAGGACACAATGCCATGCAAAAGAATGCATGTCAGAGAGAAAACAAAGCTGAGACAATCTACAAATATATATGTTTGGAATAAAAGGAGGAACCTGAAAAAATTTCCAGAAAGTCTTAAGCTATATTCAGGATGCTGAACCTGATAATTTGTGGTACAGAAGAAAGATCAAAAATAAAATCAAATGGAACTGACAGACTCCAGTGAAATAACAGAAAACCTCTCAAATTTAGTAAAAGAAATAGACATCCAAAGAGAAGGGTTATATAGAGCTTGAAATAGAGAGGTGTAGACAAGAATTCTCTGTGACCTATCACAGTCAGGATGTAAAAACTACAAAGCAAAGAAAGCATTCTGAAAGCAGCTCAATAAAAAATGTGAACTTATATAAAAGTATAAATATCAGAATTACTATATCATTTTCATCTGCAACCATAAAAGACAGAAGGCCATGGAGGAAAATATTCCAATGTTTTACTATTTCAATAAGTAATTGCAAACATACAATGGTAACTTTGCAAATATGCCTTTTAAAAGAAAGGGAGAAATATATTTCAAGGCAAACAAAACTTAAGCCAATAAATCACAATCAAACTGGATTGTAGAAAAATTTTAAAGGAATACTTTACAACAAGAAGAAGAAAGACAGCCTCCTCCACACAAGTACATAAAAATGGACACTCAATGAAAAAAACATAAATAGAAATAAAAGAAAGAAGGAAAAACAGAAATTAGCAAAATTAAGGTTAAAACGTGATTCGTTGCAACAGACTGTAATAAAATACAGAACATTATCCGAGATAATTTCTAAACCTATACTTTACAAAGCTGAAAACCAAGAAGAATTTCTAAATGTGTATCATCTAGCAAGTTTGGGCCTTAAGACATAAATAGCTTAACATATATGGTACAAAAAATGGGATAGAAACTGTAATCAAAAGCATTCCCTCAAAGAAAATTATAGAATCAAATGACTTTCCCACAGAATCCTATAAAACTTTACAAACATTCTGCTACCAGTTCTTAATTTGTTCCTCAAAATAGAAAGTGAAGGAACACAACCAGATCCATCCAATGAAATCAGTATTACTCCCTACCAACGCAAGTAAAGACACAATATAAAAAGAATACTTCAGGGTAATTTTTTTAATGAACAAAGATGCAGAAGTTCTCAACATAATATAATTGCAAGTCAATTCAGGAACATAAGAAGATCATACATTATGACCAACTGAGTTTCATCCCAGAAAGGCAAGATTGTTTCAACATGCATAAATGAATAAATGTAATATCCATATAAGGCACACTAAAAGGCATAAATCACATAATTTCTATGTGGAGAAGTATTTGTCAGATTTCAACATGCCTTCATCATATAGGTCTTGGAGAGGTTAGGACTAGTTGAGCATGCCTTAAAATAAGTGCTATATTCAACAAACCTGGAGCCAACATTATATTAAATGGAGACACACTAAGATCATTTCCAGTAAAATCAGGAATGAGGTGGGATTACTCTATTTAACAGTGTGACTGAAGTCTAAAATATAACAATTGGACAAGATAAAGTCAGCTAGAGGTACAGATAGGAAAGGGAGAAGTCAAACTATCCTTCCTTGCAGAGGATAGGATTCTGTTCTTAGTACATCCTTTGCAATCTACTAGAAAGATCATAGATATAATTAGCACTTACAATAATGTTACAGTAAACAAAAAGCTAGCTTTCCTATATACCAGCAATATGATCTTGGAGAAAGAAATTAGAATAAATAATCAATTCAAACTAGCACCAAGAAATCAAGTACTTGGAGTACATCCAACATGAGAAGAGAAAGACCTCAAAAAATCAAAGCTTCAATATTCTGGAAAAAGAAAAAATATATATATGTACAGAATAATGGAGAGATCTTCCGTACTCATGAATTGGCAGAATAAACATTGGAAAAATGAATATACTACCAAAATTGAGCTTTAGATAATGCAAAATACATTCAACATTCCAATGTAATTTTTTCACAGGTCCAGAAAATAACACTGCTAGAATTTATATGAAACTACAAATGTATCACAAATAGCTAAAACAATTCTACAAAGTAAGAATACAATAGAGACATCATAATTCCCAACTTTATATTTGCCTGTTTCTGCCCGAGTGCTAGGATCAAAGGCGTGGGCCACTATGGTCTGTTAAGTGCTATGTTCTCAAAAACAGTGTGTTTACTAGCATAAAATCATACATGTAGACCAGTGAAACATAACAAAGGATCCAGAACTAAAATTAGTTAGAAGGTGTTTGAAAGGTAGCCCAATGGTTAAGAGCACAGGCTATTCTTCCAAAGGAGCCAGGTTAAATTCCCAGCATCCACATGAGGTCTAACAACTGTTCATAAATACAGTTCTGGGGTATCTGATGCCCTCTTCTAACTTCCCATGGCACAGCATGACATGAGTGCACTTACATACATGCAAACAATACATTTATACAAATAAAATAAAAGTAATAAAAACCCAGCATAGATGAGGGAAATGGGAAGGAGGTAAATAGATCTTCTTTAAGGGAGGGAGCCTAGAGAGACTGAATAGACTCCAGTGGATGAACTTGAACCAAAGGATATCTAGGCACACATGCTTCACCACAATGACTTAAGACCGAATGAATGAAATCTGGTGGAGGAGGAGTCTGGGGTATGTGGATGGTGGAGGGGGTCTAATTTTGATTAAGATGTATTATATGAAATGCACATAAACTCAATAGAATTGCTTAAAATAATAAATAATTTTAACTAACATAAGTTGAATTTAAGATTTTTATTTATAACATGAAAACTTGAAATTCCTAAACAAAAATATAAAGAATATGCTTCAGGACATTGAGGTAGGTAAAAACTTTCTAGTCAGAACATCAGTTTTTCAGTAGCACAGTAAGTAGCCCAGAGTGGCAACAAGATCTCACTCAATAAATTAAAATAATTCTGTACAGCGAAGGTAGCTATCAGCAGACTCCAGTATCCCACAGAATGGAATAAATTCTCTTCAAAGAAAAGGCTGAAAAATGCAGAAATTAAATATCAGGGAAGGAGTATTATTAGCAACAAACTAACAAGCGGAATCGTTTTCAGAAAAAAGAAATACAGATAACCAACAAATATTTTAAACTGTCTTCCAATGCCCAGGCATCAGGGAAATGTAAATTAAAACTACTTTTATATAGCACCTTTCCTCAGTCAGATTGGCTGTCATCCAGAAATCCAAAAACATTGGGCTGGAGGGCTGTCTTAGCAGTTAAGGGCACTGAATGTTTTTTCTGAAAAGGATTCAACTTGTTATTCTATATGTTGCTAATAATCCTACTTCCCTAGTAAGTTAAGGGCATTGGATGCTTTTGCAGAGGATGTAGGTTTGGTTCCCAGTCCCCTCATGGTTGTTAACAGTTGGTGAGTCCAGTTCCAGAACGCAGTGTGTTCTTTTGGCCTCTACATTCATTGCCCACCTAGGTGTACTTACATACATGCAAGCAATGCACTCATACACATAAGGTAAAAAAAATGTTTTAAATAAAGGTGTTATGACAAAAACTGTCAGAGAGGATCTGGAGAATGGAGATGGAGAAACCAATATTCACTTCTGGTTAGAATGCAAATTGGTACAGCCCATTGTAGAAATCACTTCAGAGATTTTTTCAAAAAATTAAGAATAGCAGTAGCATATGATGCAATTATCCCACTCTTGCACATGTATCCAAAGAAGACTAAAATTTATTATTGAGATACTTTACTCCCATATTTATTGCCATTATATTAACTATAAAAAGGAAATGGAACCTCTCCACTTGTCCATCAACACACAAATGAATTATGGAAACCTGGTACATTTATGAAATGGGTTATTATTCAACTCAAAAGAAGATGTAATCACAAACTTTGCAGGCGAATGGATAGATCCAGCATTTGTAATGTTAAGATAGGTCAAGAAATCTCAGAGAATAATAAAGCATCGTGTTCTCCTTCACATGTACATTCTATCTTATAATGTGCACATGCACATATGTAAACCAGTAAGTGTGCACATTCCAGAATATTTAGAAAGTATAAGAAGAAAGGGTTGTTTAAATTAAGGAGGCATAGGAATGGGTTCATACATGCCATGCAATTTGTGTAAGTTTCTTTCAGTCTTACCTCAAGATACTATACATTTTCAAACCACAATAAATATGTATGTTTGAAAACATGTATATATGTAATTTAAATAACCTTACACAATAATGTCTCCTTAAAATTTATTTCAAATTCCTTTAGTATTATGTCTCTCCTTTCTCCATCTCCTTCTGCATCACCCACACCTCATGACATCACAGTAGAAAGACCACTCTTCCTTTTCCCTCTTTTCACAGAACCTGTGTTCTATTGTTCACCACTGTAGGGTTCCTTCTTCCCACTCTCCCACCACTATGATCCATTTCTACTTTCCTGGCTTCTATGAATACTTCAGGTCATATAATTAAAGCTGAATGTTCAGAGCTATTACCTACAAATAAGAAAGAACAGACATGGTGTGTTTTTCTTTCTGGGGCTGGGTTAGGTCATTCAAGGTCATACATCCCAGTTCCATCCATTTCCCTGGAAATCTTTATTGTTTCATTTTTATTTACAACTGAAAAAATTACATTACAAAAATGCATTTTCCCAGCTTTTGCTTAAAATGTTCTGCACTCAAAAGGATGTCAAAATTGTATTCCTTGGTTATGAATGAGCAGAAAATCAGTATAACTTATGATGCCTTAAGGTGGATGATGGATAAAGAAAGAATTAAATGTACTATTGTTCTCCAACCATGAGCAAATGGAGAGTTAAGAAGTCATGTTGGAGGTAACTAAAATGATGTTTCAACTATGAGTTCGATAAAATTTATGTATTTATTGAAGTTTGGGTCTTAAGTTTGTGTTTCCTTCTACACTGATTAAAATTTTCACAGAATGGAGAGCGAATTAATAACAGAACTATTTGACTGCCCATGATCATTTCCTATCTATTAATGATTATGAAGATGATTCTCAAGAAAGTCAGGAGAAAGAATGTAACCATAACACCACACAGTGACATTGTTAAATTTCTTAAACACTGGTATCGTTGACATGTTTTTTGGGTAACCTGCTTAAATATGTCTTCATATATCCCAGTTGTAAGCATCTATGTTACTGTATTTATATAAAGGAAACACATCTATTTTGGAAAAAAGATAATAGGTACTTCTTTAGAAAAAGAGAATTTAAGCTTGCCTGGTCAGTATGATAATAAGGATATGATACCTTTTTAACAAAAAACTGGATCATCTTTCCACCGGGAGCTCAAGAACAATAAAAGTTATTTCTTTCCAAATCTCTCCAGATAGATAACTGTAAATTACTTTGGTCTTTATCACAGGAGGTCCTGCAAGATTACAGGGGTTAGCGTGGCTATCATCTCCTCCATGAACTCAATAAGGAGAGTCAGAAAAACCTTACAGAGTACATATAGTATAATCAACACTGCTCTCCCTCTTGACCTCTTTACAGGACACCTTTGCAGCTTTTTTGATTAAGACATGAATGTGTACTTGCAGAGGTACTATTTTTGTAGATCAAACTTTCCTCATCAACAGAATTTCAAATCAATGTTATAGTCAGTTGAGTTACACATTTTACCAAATAACTGCTTTTTGTTTGCTCATGGTTATTACATAAAAGAGGTTGGAGTACAGTTTGTGGTTTATCACTAAATGCTTTTTTCTTACTTAGAATACTTACATCCTATTTTTTGTCCTTTCCTTGAAAAAGATCTAACTGTTCTACACTAGCTGGGAAATGCATGTTTTGTATTACATTTATGGGTTCCTTGAAATACTCTCTAGGGTCTCACCTCAAAATCGGTTTTACATACTGAGCCTTGCGTTTATGTTAAATATTTTATAGGAATATTCAGTATTAAAGACACTGAATGATCGATCATGTGTTTCCTCCTGGATGAGTCAATAAAATTTCTTTCAAATCAGAAATGGTGTATTTTTTGTTGAAATTATATGAGAGGCAATTTTATGTCATGTGGTATTCCTCCTGTAACCTCCACCCTGCTGAGTAGGAAGGAATAGGTGTCTCTTATCTATATGAACATGTGCTCAGAAATTCCAATGCTAAGTAAAGGAAGGTCACAATAAGCAAGAGAAGCCATGAATAAATGTAGAATGCTGGAGGAATGTCAAGAGACAAAGGCTGGGATTTCAGGAAATTAATAAACCAAAGATTTTGAAACATAAAAACAAAAGCAATACAAATAGAAACACAATGCTTTCAAAACTATGAAAGAAAAAACTAAAGCAAATAGAAAACAAAATACATGTAAAGGCGACAAGAATGGATACTTAAAACCAAATCAGAATAAGGCAATGAACAATTGCACAAGTCATGGAAGCTTCAAGACTCACAAAGAACTCACCAATATCAACCTGAAGAGTCAATGATGTATCACTGGACACAAGGAACTCAGCTCTGATTACTTTTGGACATTGAGAAAATAGAATTTTTTATGAGGCTCCATGTTGAAGCATCAAGACGTCTGACAAAGTCCCCACATCACTTTTCTCAAAGGACATAAGAGTTTGTACCATCACATGCATATTTATCGTTGCCCACAAGCACATTTTCAAGTTACCCTGAATATCATATTTTAATGAGGTAACAATTTCATGAATTTTTATAGTTATAGAACAAAGAAAGTCAACGATCGATATGGTTTTCAAATATAGCAGTATGCACATCAGTTTTGTGATGGCAAGATGGAGGAATCTCTGAAGCTGTAGACTTCAGTTGTTATCTTATGACGTTCATATCTTCTGAGTTGATGGAAGTTAATGGTATGTTTCATATATTACAAAGGATTTACCCATTAGTCATAAGGATCTACTTTAAAGGAGAGTGCTGAGGTGGACTGAATAGACTACAGTGGATGAACTTGAACCAAATGATAACTAGGTAACATGCTTGACCATAAGGTTTTAAGACACAATGAATGAAATCTCATGGAGGAGGAGTCTGGGGCATGTGGATTGTGGAGGGGGTCTAAATTTGATTAAGATCTGTTATATAAAATGCACATAAACTCAGTTATGATCTACAAATAAGAAAGAACAGACATTGTGTGTTTGTCTTTCTGGGCCTGGGTTAGGTTATTCAGTGTCATATATTTCAGTTCTATTCATCTGCCTGGAAATCTTTATTATTTACTTTTTATTTACAAGTGAATAGATTTACATCACGAAAAAGCATTTATCGCAGTTTTTGCTTAAAATGTTCTCCACTCAAATGGATGTCAAAATTGTATTCCTCGATTATGAATGAGCAGAAAGTCAGTATAATATCTGGTTCCTTAATGTGGATGATAGATAAAGAAACAACTAAAAGTATTACTGCTTTCTAACCATGAGGAAATGTAGAGTTATGAAATTATGTTGGAGGTAACTGAAATGATGTTTCAACTATGAATTCGTTAAAATTTAGCTATTTATTGATGCTTGAGGCTTAAGTTTTTGTTTCCCTCTACACTGATTATAATTTTCACAGAACACAGAGCTAATTAATAGCAGAACTCTGACTGCCCATGAGCATTTCCTATCTATTAATGATTTTGAAGATGATTCTCAAGAAAATCAGGAGAAAGAATGTAACCCTAACACCACAAAGTGACATTGTTAAATTTCCTAAACACTAGTATCATGTGTTTTGGGTAACCTGCTTAAATATATTTTCGTATATCACAGTTGTAAGCATCTCTGTTACTAGTGTTTATATAAAGAAAACACATCTATTTTGGAAAAAGATAATACTTACTTCTTTAGAAAAAAAGAATTTAAGCCTGCCTGGTCAGTATGATCATAAGCATATGATATCTTTTAAACAAAAACTGGATCGTCTTTCCACTGGGAGCTCAAGGAAAAAATATTTCTTTTCAAATTTCTCTAGATAGATAACTGTAAGTGGCTTTGGTTTTTAATTCAGGAGATCCTACAATATCACAGGGGTAAACATGGCTATCATCTCCTCCATAAACTCAATAAGGAGAGTCATAGAAAAATTTCACAGAGTACATATTAGTATAATCAACACTGCTCTCCCCCTTGACCTCTTTACAAGACAACTTCGCAGCTTTTTTGATTAAGATATATTGTGCGCTTGCAGAAAATGCACTTTTAAAATCCAACAGAATTTTAAATCTATGTTATAGTCAGTTGAGTTACACATTTTGCCAAATAACTGCTGGTTGGTTGTTCATAATTATCACACATATAATTGGTTGTTTATCACTAAATGCCTAAATGCTTTTTCTTACTTAGAATACTTACATCCTATTTTTTTTTCCTTTCCTTGTAAAAGATCTAACTGTTCTACACTAGCTGGGAAATGCATGTTTTGTATTACATTTATGGGTTCCTTGAAATACTCTCTAGAGTCTAACCTCAAAATCAGTTTTATGTACTGAGTCTTGTGTTTATATTAAATATTTTATAGGAATATTCAGTATTCAAGACACTGAATGATCAATAATGTGTTTCCTCCTGAATGAGTCAATAAAATTTCTTTCAAATCAGAAATTGTATATTTTTTGTTGAAATTATATGAGAGGCAATTTTATGTCATGTGGTATTCCTTCTGTAACCTCTACCCTACTGAGTAGGAAGCATCAGGTGCCTCTTATCTTTGCCATCTTTATGAATATATGCTCAGGAATTCCCATGCTACTAAGGGGAATATTGCAATAACACAATGAATAAATGTAGAATGCTGGAGGACTGTGAAGAGACAAAGCCTGGGATATCAGGAGAATAATTAACCAAAGATTTTGAAACATAAAAGCAAAAGCAATACAAATAGAAACACAATGTTTTCAAAACTATGAAAGAAAAAAATAAAGCAAATAGTAAACAAAATACATGTAAAGGAGACAAGAATGGATACTTAAAACCAAATCAGGATAAGGCAATGAAAAATGGCCCAAGTCGTTGAATCTCCAAGACTCACACAGAACTCATCATTATCGACCTGAAAAGTCAATGATGTATCACTGGGCACAAGAAACTCAGCTCTGGTAACTTGTGGAAATTCAGAAAAATGGATTTTGTATGAAGCTCCATGTTGAAGTATCAAGAACTATGATAAAATCACCACGTCAGTTTCCTCAAAGGGCATAAGAGGGCATATTGTGCCATCACGTATATGTTGACCGTTGCCCACAAGCACATTTTCAAGTTACCTTGAATATCATATTTCAGTTTTCATGAATTTTTATAGTTATAGAATAAAGAAAGTCATGAATCAATACACTTTTCAAATACTGCAGTATGTATGTCAGTTTTGTACTGGCAAGGTGAAGAAATGTCCGTGTTGCATACATTTATTCTCCACACCTTAGTGGGTGGAATCTGGTTCATCCAGCTCGATAAAACAGTAGCTGATTTTCTATTTAGAAAGGTGTATTTATTTGGCGGCGTTTACAAAGTCTCTGTGGACGTGCCACATCTGCCCATGGTCTGCGACCACTGGCAGCCCAGCCCAAAGTTTGCGATAGCCGCTCACCTGCAACCGCCATGGGGTGCCACTCAAGCCTTTGCTCCGGCCACAAAGCCCTTTGTCGCGGAGCTCAGTCCAGTCCCAGCCCTCCTCTCCCTGGAAGCCGCCACACGCCAGTCCCTCAGTTCGTTTGCGGAAGCGTGGCTTGGCCACTCGTGGTCAGTGAACACCAGCAGCCCAGGGAGGGCACCGGTCTCTTATTCCATGGCACTCAGGTGATCCATGTGATGGCGTGGGCGTGACACGCTATCTTCTGGGTTCCTGGACCTGGGATCAGAGCATTTTTCTTCCCACGTGGATCTTAGCCACCTCCGCTTCTCTCCCCCAGCTCATGGCCATCTTGCTTTTCTGTACTCTCCCACCTCCCTCCTCCCTTATTCGTCAGAGGGAGGGACTTGCCACAGAATGAATCAATAATAAACAAAAATTACAGAGAGACAGTTCCCTATTACTCTACAGTCTGCTATAGGCCTCAGATGCTATCGTATAATGTTCATAGCTTCTGAGTTGGTGGAAGCTAGTGGTTTATTTCATGTATTACAAATGATTTACCCATTAGTCATAAGGATGCTAGTCTACATATAAAGGCGGACAATAAATCACCATTCAAGGAAGGTAAATCTAGCCTACGTGAATTTGTAATTAGACTCTGAACATGCAACATTTCATTTGTCTACAGTCATGAAATTCCAATCAGTTAATGTTTCTTAATATACTTTTTAATTTAAGGTGCACCTTCCTTCTATTTTACTTCACAGAAGGCTTCATTTCTTCCACATCTTCACGACTATATACATTAGAGAATGTATTTGAGTGTTGAAGAAAAAGGACTATACCTGAATTGAAGAATAATTTGTATGGCATGTAAGAAACAACAAAGAGTAAAATATATTAAAAAGGTACAAGAAATGTAACTTAACTGGTTGAAATAAGTCTGAACACTTAGGGGGAGACTACTGAGATTGATATTAGACATTTCAAAAGTTTAATAAAGTAATTGAGATTATGAGCCATAAATACTGAGAACAGGAAAAATGTGCTAGGCTCTAAAACATTTAGAATATTTTTATTGAATCATTTTATATTTCATCTAAAATCTCAGTCTTAATCTTCTTATACCCCTTTCCACAGCAGCACCCCTATAAACCCCCAACCTGAATTCATACATGATTTCATCTGTAGTAAGATATATTGTGTCAAGTTGGTGACCCCAAATATTCCTCAGTGCAGTTTCATCCACTGAGGTCCTGTCCACTTATCTGGAGTCCCTTGCACTAGCAAGATTAGCTCGTCATCACTCAACAGTAATCAATTGCCAGCATTTCTTTAGCAAAGATTGAGGTTGGCTACCCATTTCTTCAGTTCTGTGCTGGCTTTTTGACTGCTTCAGTTTGCATGGGTTTTGAGCATGTTAGCACTATTGCTGTAGGTTTACAAAAGCAAGGTCCCAGCAGATTATAGGATTTCTGTATGGACACACACCTCCTCACTGGCCCTTGTAATCTTTCCACCTCATCTTTCACAATGGTCCCTGAGCCTTCTGTGAGTGAAACTTAATATAAGAGTCTTGTCCAAGGCCCCACACTCTGCAGATTCTTAATCTCCATTCTTTGGCAATTAGTGACCTTTTGAATTACTGGCCTTCTGTTTCATGAGGGAGCTTCATTAATGAGAGTTGAGAGATTCAGCAGTGTCCTCTTTTCCCCTTGTTCCATGTTGCATGAACCTGTGTTTAGAGATTGCATTTTAGATATGCTGACGGACATAATCTGTGTGTGATCAATTGTGGTGCACTGTAATAGTCTCCGTCTGGTGCAACACAAGCTTCTTCTTAATGAGTGGTGACTGGGATACTTGTGTATGTATGTATATCTATTCATATGTATATGAAAACACATTTTGACTTACAAGTTACATTGGCCTAATGATGTGGAGCAAGTAGGTCATTGGATGAGGCTTTAGAGAGTTTTTAAGCCTTGCTAGTTTTCTAGCCCTACCTGGCTTCCTGTGGCTGCTTAAAAATGTGAGCCTCTGCTTTCTGCTCCTACTCTGGCACTTCCTGCCACCATTCCTCCCCACCATGATGGACTCAAATTTTCCTGGAACGGTAAGCTCAAGTAAAGTCTTCCTTTTATAAGAAATGTCAGAACATTTTATTACATCAACAGAAAATACAGGTTCATTGTTTTCAGATCATAGAAGACTAGGATGTCTGAGAAAATTTGTTATTATTTTACCGGTCTGGAAATAGTAAAAAAATGTGACAGATAAAACCTAATAGAGGGATGGTTATTGACTCTGATTTCATTTTATTATAACAGAAACATCTACATATTTTATAGAGATGCTATGAAAGTTTCCAAGCATTAAGTAATATTAGTTGGTTTCACTTGTCTTCCAAGGATTCATTTGATGCAACTTTTCTGTTTACTATGAGAATGTGGGGTGGTATGGCTATTTGGAAGTACACCCAGTTGGTGTTTTTTACTTTTTTTTTCCCCTGCACTCGATATTCCTAATACACATTGATACTCTAGATCTCAAATGCATTATCATTCCTGGAATGAGAGTTATTTAAAATGTATCATTCAAAGAAATCTAACAGATCCTGAAGAACTGCTAACAGAACTTCTATTGTTCAGTGTACAGATTCCAACATTTTAATTTTGATAATCAAATTGACTTAAAATATGTCTCATAGGTAAGGGGAAATAGTCATGCAAATGAACAGATACTTAAGCACTTGGAAACCTGTAACGGAACAGAAATATTTGTCATTACCTGCCAGTCAATGAGATCATGAAATAAAAATAAATATAATTCCTGTTATCTTGGGAAATTAGGAGCATCTTTAGAGGAAGATTTCATTCTGTGTTTTTAAAGTTAACATGTAGCTAACCCTATGAAAGTGAATAACCACTACAATCATTTATTACATGAAGGACTGTTGGCATTTTTGAATTGATTCATTGAATTTGGATGAACATATAGATTAAAATCATGAATGAAATATTTGGATAGGAGTCATTGATAGTAATTTGGTGTACAAATTATTGACAGTTTCTCATTTGTGTGTGTGTGTGAGGTTCTGCGCTCATCCTTGCAACAAAACTCAATAATGTATCCACTGCTTGTTCACATAGTAATGATATTCACAATGTACAGATATGTTCATTGTGTTTGCCTTTTAGAAGTGGGATGGGCTTCAATTCCCAAAATCTGAAAATAATATGGGAAAACAAAAGGAATAGGAAGAAAGAAATGGAGGTTCTATAAACACAAAAATAATCTAATGCATATTTTTCTTTTATTACCAACATGGGAATTTAATATGGACATGGTCATGTTATGATAAGCAAATAACCACCCAATATTAATCACCTTATCAATTGTTAAGTTTGTATTTCAGTAGCATTAAATGTATCTGATTCTGTACATTAATTATCTAATCCACTGGCACCAGAATTCTTTCTTTTCCAATCGTCATACATATTACTCTCACAAAGCAAATTATCTCCAGAATCACTGCAAACATATCACTTTCACAACTGTAGTTCTGTAATTATTCACCTTAATTTTAGAACTTCAATGTGCCTAATTTGATTTGATTTTTCTTTGAGTATTCTCAGTGTGTTTATGGAATGTTCTGTAGATATCTATAAAGTTCATTTGATCCACAGTGTCATTTAATCTTGTATTTTTCTCCTTAGTTTTGTCAGGATGATCAGTCCTTTGGTTAGTTTGCTATACTGAAGACACCCACTGCTATTTTGCTGTCCTTAATATGTGTGACTTCTTAACATTTTTGCCTCAAATTCTAGAAAACTTGTATTTAGGATATATATCTTTGAAGTCATTATGTTATAATGGATTGATTCCTTATTCAGAGTGAAGTTGCCCTCTTTATCTTATCTCAGTGGTTTTGTTTCATAATCCAAATTATCAAATACCAGAACACCAAAACCATCTTGTTTCCTAGATCCATTTGCTTAAAATACCTTTTCCCAGCTTTCTACCCTGTAGTAGTCCTTTATGATGAGGTCCTGTTTTCTGGGGCAAAAAGTAGACGGTTCCTGCCTTTTTGATCAAATAAACTGGTTGGTAGATAATGACTGAATAATTCAAACCATTAATATTCAGAGTTACTATTGTAAGGTGTGTATTGATTTCTGTCAATTTTTGTAGGAATTTATTTCATTACTTTCTCTCTTGCTTAACTATTATGATGGTACACTTTATTTTTCCTATGTCTTTACTCTCCGGTCTGAAGGAGTCCCTCATTTATCTTCTGTAATGTGTCCTTAGTAGCTGTGAAGATATACGGCCTATTCTTATCATGAAAGAGTTCTGTTTCTTCACCTGTGAGAGACTGGGCTTGAGGGATGGGAGGATAGGGTCGAATATGAGGAATGCGGAGGATTATTAATGCTAAATACTTTCAAAACTGCCAAGTGTAAACCTAATATCCATCCAACGAAAAAAAACTGCCAAAAATACAAGTGTAACAGTGGACTCCCTCTGTTAGAGTTGTTGACAAGGGTTAGGGTCCTGTAGACCCTCAAACAATACCTATTGTTACTGATGTTCTTGGTTTCCTGCTATAAATTGACAGTTAGACCCGATTTTGAGGACACTATATGCTTGAAATGTAAAACATGTGGAAATCAAGATGCTATTGACCTCAGAAATTCATCCCAACTGCACAGCTTTCATAGTGCTGGAATTTTTGTGCACTTACTAGGAAAAAAAGTAATAACCAATTTTAATTGCTAAGAACACAGCTAAATATAAAAATGAGTGGCATAGTAAAATATGCACACTGCTGAAGTTGTGTCATGAATGTTATAAAAATAATCAACCATTTTATGATTGGGTTTAAGGCCGGCTAAACAACATGAAGCCCATACCAGGCACTGATATCAAAGTCAAGGTCTTGGAGCTGGACTGGACACAGGCCATAGTGGGGAAATGCTATGATAATTCTGCTAAATCAACATAGTATTAAACTGGCTCCTAATAACAGTTCAGACTCTTAGATGAGTAAATCAGTCAACTGTTATGAGAGAAGCTGCTTTTTGTAGCAGATGGTAATTAATACAGAAACCCACTCCTGGTCAACTTGCAGAGAGTCAGTGTTCATTTAAAATTTGATATCTATTCACCACCCTCCCCCAGAAGCTCAGTGAGCATTGAGGAAGAGGACATGGGAAGACTGTGAGAGCCAGAAGTGTGGGATGAATACATGAAACTGTGTTCTCTGAGCACAAAAGGGCAATTTCCCATAAGAACCAACAGCAGTGGTGACAGCATGCAAAAGACCTGTGCAAGACCAAGCTGGACAAATCACAGCATGGAAGAGAGAAGTGGGAAGAAGCCCCAACCATAGTGAAGACTCTGGGCAGTTGATAGCTGGTGGGGGAGAGTTGGTGTTCTTTAACTGTGTTGAATGTCCACAAGTCTCTTCTGGGGATGGCCCCATACTCCAAGAAGCTGGGAAACACAAATTAGACTTGCTAGGTTATTAGAAAGTAATGGCCATGGAGGGGTAGGGAGTTAGGCAGAGACCTGGGAGCATATAAAGTAGGGCTTCGACTATCATCAAAATAGCTTCTATGAAATTCTCAGAGAATCTGAGAAAATATTATTTACAGTTAAAAATGGATGTATGATTCAGTGGAAGGGGGAGGAGCACTATGACCCATTGTTTTCTAGACAAGATATGGTTGTGCTCCCATGAATTCACAGCAGCGGTATGTACCTGCATAAAACTTGCAGAACATTAAGTTAGTCAAATCTCCAGCATGACTGGAATGTGTACTCCCAAGGCACACAGCTTGCAGCGAGTGGTTGGCACTCAGTGGCTTCTGGGAAAGAAAAAGATACTTAGATCTGCATGTGTGGCAACTTCTAAGCTGTCTGGCTCTGGTGGATGGCCTCATACCCATTCACACTGAATTTAGAGAGTTTTTGAAGAAAGAAAGGACATGAGTTGGGATGGTAGATCAATGGATGGAACCCAGGTGCATTAGTTAATGTTCTGTTCTTGTATTAAAATATCATGAGCAACAGTTTGTGGTTCATGACAGAAGGGCAAGAGAGCAAGTGGCGGGCATGGAGGCAGGAGGTGAATGAAGTGAGCTGACATCTCAGTCACAGACATGGATCAGAGAAAGCAACTGGAAGTGGGACCAGGCTATGAACTCCCCAAACCCACCCTGAAGGACACGCTTCATCCAGTAAAACTCTCATAAATATTCCATAATCTTTGAAACAGTGCCCCCAACTGGGGATAAAGCGTTCAGATGTTTGAGCCTAGGGAGGCACTCCTCATTCAAACCACAACAGGTTACAGGGTGGAGCTGGTGGGGTGGACTTCATAAATATATTGTATACATGTATGAAATTTTCAAAAAATAAATATCTTATTCTTGTTTGTTTGTTTTGTCTTTTGAGACAGGGTCTTCTGCAGCCTCAGATGACCTGGTACTCACACTGTAGAGCAGACTGGCCTTGATCTCACATTTTCCTCTTGGCTATTTCTCCTGAGTGCTGAGATTAAAGACATGGGCTACCACACCGGTCTATAGTATACACTATTTTAAACCCAGCCAAAGTCTCCTCTAAGGAAAATAGAAAGTTTCTCTTAGAAATCAGTTTAACTGTGCAACTGGAGAGATACTCTAGTGATTAAATGCTTTCTCCTTTTTCCGAGGCCTCAAGTTCCATTCTGAGCACCCATGTGAGGTCGCTCACAGTTCCCTGTAACTCTGTCTCCAGTGGATTCAATGCCTTCTTTGTATTCTGTGGGAACCTGCACAAATGTGAAATTCATTCTCACAGGCATACACACAGACTCACAGACACACACACACACACACACACATACACACACACATATGCATGCACACTTTTTAAAAAAAAATTGAAAAAAAGGGAGGAAGCAAGGAAAGAAGGATGGAATGAAGGACAAGGCCAGTGAGATGTCTTGGGGGCAAAGTTACATCCCAGGAGTCAGGAAGAATAGTGCCTTTGAGAGTAAGGCCAGGCTCATCTACCTGGTAAGTTCCAGACTGGCTAGGTTATTGGGAGACTCTATTTCAAAAAAAAAAAAAAAAGATAATAATTTGAAAATCTAGGATGAATGAAGAAAACCAACAATTATGCCAGTGAATTACAATCAATATTCACACAGTATAAATTCCCGGAAGAGAAAAAAGATAAAATGGCTACAAAGAATAGTTTTAAACTATAGTTTCAAAAAATGGGTGTGGTGTGGTGACATGTCTTAATCCCAACACACAGGAGGCAGAGTCAGGTGGCTATCTGTTCGATTGAGGCCAGCTTGGTCTTCACGAAGAGTTATAGACCAACTGAGGTCTACAGAGCAACAGTGTTCCCCAAAAGAAAGAGCAAAGAAAAACTGTGGCTGAAAAATTCTCTAATATAAGGAAAATAACCACCTTCAGTGACAGGAAGCACAGAGGTGTCCAATCAGATTCAACCCAAAGAGGAACCTCCCCAAACAGGTGATATTTAAAGTATCCAAATCTAAAGACAAAGGAAACAAGTTAAGAAAAGGCCTAATGCTTATCAGTGGATTCTCATTCAAAACCTGGAGTAGCATGACAGTGTTGGGGGAAGGACTTCTATAAGATTATACTTTGTTCAACAAAGTTTTAATTTATAAGTGAAAGAAAATTTAAAATATTATGAGGCAAACAAAAGCTATGGAAATATTTTTAGATCTCTAAATTTATTTTTTGAGAAATTCATAGACTTGTCCATGGTATTTTCATCAACTTTCTCACCCAGTTCTTCCCAGAAACCCCCAGTACACTTCTCTCCCAATTTCAGGACATCTTTTAAAACTCACTGAGGTGAATAACTATTTTCTGTATGTACATAGGTGTGGAGTCATGCACTAAACTGATACGGAGGAAAGTGGGCATCCCCTTTTAGCATTCTTACTCTCATTCATAAAATATTTGAAGAGTTGTTGACCTTAATGCCTGATCAGCTGATGTCTCATTTACAAAAACTTGCCAACACCTATATCCTGGGGGATACTGCCTATGCTTTCTTCTAGCAGTTTCAGAATTTCAAGATTTTTATTGGGGTCTTCGATCCATATGGAGTTGATATTTTTACAAGGTGAAAGATAAGGGTGCAGTTTCATTCTTCTACAGGTGGAGATTCCATTTTTCCAGCAACATTTGTTGAAGATACTCTTTCCTCGATTGTGTGTTCCTGACACCTTTGTCAAATATCAGGTGACTGAAATTGCATCTAATTATATTCTATCTTTGATTGTGTTTCATATATCCATGTGTCTATTTTTGTGACAATGCCATGCTGTTTGTAGAACTGTAGCTCTGTAATACAGTCAGAGACCTGGTATGGTGATCTCCCTACAACCATTGTTGTTTTTGCCCAATATTGCTTTAGCTATCTGGGGTCATTGGTGATTCCATATGAATTTTATAATGATATTTTTTCTGCTGTATTAAGAATGTTGTGGGTATGTTAATTGACATTGCATTGAATCTATACATTGCTTTTGGTAAGATGGTCATTTTGGAACTCAATAAGCTACAAATATTCTGTACAGCAAAAGAAACAACTAAGGAGGGAAGTGGAAACCCACTGAGTGGGAGAAAATCTTTGCGAGCTATACATTCAACTGAGGATTAATACCCAGTATATTCACAAAAAAACCCAAAACCAAGAAAAAAGAAAACAAATGAACCAATAAAAAGTGGGCTATAGACCTGAACAGAGTGTTCTCAAATGAATAAAAATGACTGAGATACACCCTAAAAAGTGCTCAATGTTCTTTGTAATTAAAAAAATGCAGATTTCTAATTTCTCTTTAATATTTCATCTTACCCCAGTCAGACTGGCTAAGATCAAGAGAATGAAAGACACTAAATGCTGGCAAGGATGTGGAGAAAGGGGAACAATCACTCACTGCTTGTGGGAATGCAAACTCATGAAACCATTATGGAAAACAGTGTGGAAAACTTTCAAAAAAGCCAAAAATGAATCTACCTATGATTCAGTTATCAACGCCTTGGAATATACCCAAAGGACTCTTCCTGCTGTAGAGATACCTGAGCATCCATGTTTGTTGATGCTTTCTTCACAGTAGGTAAGAAATTGAAACAACTTAAATGTCCCTCTACTGAGGAGCGAATAATGAATATGTGGTGCATTTACATAATGGTGTTCTACTTAGCTGTAAGTAAAGATGAAATTTGCAGGCAATGAATGGAACTAAAGACTGTTATACTGAGTGAAATAATGCAAAGCCAGAAAACAAGTGATGCGTGTTCTCCCTCATTTGCAGATTGGAGCACCATTCTCTTATATGTGATTATATGTCTTGATGCAACAGCAAGAGCCAGGAACATGGAGAGGATACATGGAAGTAAAGGAGAATAAAGGGTGGAAAGAGACGGATAGCAGGGAGCAGATGTTACCAGGGTAGATGGGGAAAGCAGGATGCCTGGGAGGGAGAAGCGCAGGGACATACATTCAAGCTGGCATGGCATGTTGTGGAGGGAAGGTAGGATGGTGGGCACATGTTTTCGCGGTAGAGTCGGGTATAATGAGGGTCCTGGGACTGGGGAGGAAGGAGGGAGGTCATATGTGAGGAAAAAGAGTAGAGATGAATGAAGCTAGGGGGACTAGGGACCCCAGAGGGAAATGTGCTGCCCACAAACCTCTGAGAAATGCACAGATAGTGTGTAAACATTTGTGCATATGGGGGCTCTTTTGCAAGGAACACAAAGCCAGACAGAACAGACCTCCCTCTGACTGATTTGTGAGAGTGTTTTAAGAGAATCTCCAAATCACAGAGACTATTGCCAGCTCTTGGTTATCTTCTAGAATTAGAAGGTAGGACCCTACTGCTGAAGAAAGGATATACTTTGGATACATGACTTGGAGCCATAGTGCGGGAACTGACCTGAAAGCCTTCTACCTCACGTTTAGTTCTCATTATCCTAGATGATAGTATGCAAACCACTAAGAGAGAAAATCAGTCAACGTTCCAACCTAGCCTATTAGGCTAATAATCACAATGCCTGGCACAGCATACTACCTTTCTCAGTGAAATAACGGAACTGCTGTCTGGAGGGTAATCAACATCTATCTAATTGGAATTAAAGCCGTCTCAGTGAAAGTGAACTCATGCGAAGCACTGTACACTTGGCCAAATACACATAGTAGGAGAGGACATAGTTCCTAGAGAACACTCTGTCACTGTCATGTCTATAGACAAATGGAATTTTTTACCATATGGTAAATATGAGTCCTTAAATTTACAGACAAGCGTATACTACACTGATCATAAAAGAAAAATCTTTTTGCAAAAGATGGAGGTTACTGCAGAATGCCACAACTGGTTAGACACAGAGAATATACATTTGAGAGATGCACCGTCCTAGGTAACATATCTACAGTGGAACCTCATCCCTAAGGCTCCTGGAATACAGTGGAAAGAGGGGTAGAAAGGAGCCCAGGGCATCCTTCAACTGCCACCAGTGAAGCCTCCTTATACAGCAGAGTGCAATGCACACAGAAGGCTGCAACTGGCTTCGTATTAAAGAATATGAAAATGCAGGGTGTGTCTCTGGATAGGACACCTACATTATACCTCATACACCCATGGGTCAGAAAGCAATGCAGAAATGGGGTGGAAAGATTGTAAGAGCCAGGGCTGGTTCACGAGAACCACGAGAAAGCAGAGGCTTTCAGAACACTAGAAGCTTATACATATGAGCTTGTGGCAACAGTGGCATCCAACACAAGACCCATGCCAACTCAATTAGACAAGGGTCCAGAGTGGAGCTAGAGAAATGTTTGGTGGACCAGCCCCAGACTGAGAACTACTCGAGACTGATTACTACAGGGTGAGGAAGAGTATGCCTTACTTATGATCTTTAGATAGGCTGACTAGACTCCAGTGGATGAATTTGCATTGGATGATATCTAGGCACTGTTTGACTGCATATGACTTAACATGTATGGCCGGATACATGAGGCCTGGTAGGGGGTTAGTTGCAATGAACTGGGGAGGGAGTCTAACCTTGATTAAGAACAGTTGTGTAAAATATACAAAAGGTCAATAAAAATTTTAGAAATAATTTAAGTATGTGCTCAAACTGAAGCTTAAGGACTAGTTTATTAGAATTTAAAGAAAAACCATCAAGGCAGGTAAGATGTAAACCTCAACAGCTGCCCTGAGCAGGAGCTTGGATGGAAGAAGGATGAGTCCATAAAGCCATCCTTGCTTAGAGTCAGCATGGAGGTCAGCAGGGTGGTGGGCTAATAACCACATGGTAAGGAGGGACAGGAATTGTTTAAGAAATCAAAAATGTTGGGGCAGCTGACAGCCTTAGGTAAAGCATACCTAGGAAATTTGAGTGGTTATGTCATCAGGTGATTGATCTGGCAAAATTGGAAAGTTGAGATTCTATCCAAGCAAGAGATTCTGATTCACTTGTCTAATTTTACCTTAGGGAGACTTTTTTTGTTAAGATAACCCAATCACAGGCACCTTCAGCCTCACATCTGAAATGGTTCTTCTCCCTACAGCCGTCAGCTGACAGTAGCTCTTCAGCTAGTGAAGGGCCTAGTGTGCTTCTCTCCCAACCATGCTGGACTGCTGAATTGCTTGACTGGGTGATTTGTGCAGGTAACCTCAGCTCTTTCGGGGTCTCTCTGCTAAGGTAATTTATGATGATTTGCTAGTGAAAACATAAAGCTCAATGATAAAAGTAATAAAGAATCATATTCACATATCTCCAGGATTATTATAGGAATGTGTATAGGCAATTTATATTGGAGGAAGGTTTCAATTAAAAAATGGAAATATTGGACTAGAGGGATGGTTCAGTGATTAAGAGCACTGGATGCTCTTGCAGATGACCTTGGTTGAGTATAAACACCCACATAGTGTTTGCCACATGGGGGCAAACAACCATTTGTAATTCCAGTTCCAGGAGATCTGACATCCTCTTCTGACTACTGTAGGCAGTGGGAGAAGGTCTAAGAAAGTTTGACAGGATTCTGTGGAAAAGTCCTCTAGTCCTGGACTTTTCTTTGAGAGAATACGTTTGATTACTACTTCTGTCTCATTGCTTGTACCATGTCTGTTTAAGGTCTTTATGTCTCAGGGCTTCAAACTTGGTAGACGACATACATTTAGTAGTTCTTCTTGGTTTTCAGGCTTGTAGAGCACAGGTTTAGAAGTGATCTCTGATAGTGTCTGTATTGCATTGGAGCCTGCTGCAGTGAAATCACTTTTGAACTCTAATTTTGTTAGTTTCTGTCTTTCCCTCTTTTATTTCTTTGTAGTGAGTGTACACTTTCATGTACTTGTGTGGAGGATGCTTCTTTCTTTTTGTCATATTGGACAAGGGTGTACTTTGAAAGAACCAATGTTTTGTTTGGTTAATTTTGTGTATTGCTCATTTAGTCTCCATTTGATTGTTTTCTTCCCTCGTCTGTGTTATTTCTTGGTTTCTACCAGGGATTTTATGTGCCTACTTTTTGTTTTTCAAGAACGTCCAGGCACATCTTTGGGTGATTCGTTTGATATCTTTTAATTTTAAAATTATTAATGTTAATTATTTTAGATTTTTCATATGTAAGTACAGTGTACGGAAGTAGGAAGGTCCATCCCTTCTACTTGACCCTCCAATTCCCCCATGTCCCTCCCCGCTCATTTTCTATTCCTTGTCCATCATTTTTAAAATTTTTATTCTTGTACACATGTGTGTGTACACACAGATACACATATATAGCAATGAGTCCCTTTAATGGTGTTTGTGTGTATGTTGTGCAAAGGGATGACCTAGTAGGATTAGATAACATTAGGGAGCATGTCCCTGGAAAGCTCTAATTCTCCCTCCCTCAGTACCTAATGTTAGTAGCTCTTTGTCTAAGGGTGGGCCCCATGTTATTTCCCCCATCCATAATAAAGATATCAACTAATTTTGACATTATTCAGGTCCGGATAATCAACCCTACTCTGGCTAATTCAAAGGTGCAGCTTCCCTATCAAACTGAGAATGCATTATTTAGCAGAAAGCATCTGTTTCTCTGGCTCCTAAAATCTTTCTTTCCCACTGTCACAAGATTCCCTGAATGTTAGGTGTAAGGGTTGCATTTTCATTGTATTAATCAGGGCTAGAAATCATAAGGTGAAATGCTATCTGCATTTTCATCAGCTGTATCTTTTGTAACGGTCTCATTGTTTCAAGAAGTTTTTTGATGTGTGGTAAGAGCACCAATTTTCTGTGACTTTAAGGATATGGATTTACAGTTTAGAAAGAAGTTAATTGGTCTAGGTTAGTGGCAGTAGTTAGTCCTTCTCTACAATCTATGACCATTCTATCCATATGTAGTTCCTTATTTTCACAATACTTTTCATGAATTCCCTCTTACAGAGTGGGCCTTAAGTTCAATTAGACAGCTGTTGTTTAACCTTAAGATAAAAATGTCATTATTGCACCCATACAGATATTTTATAGAGCAATTTTTTTGTGGTTTGTAGGATGTGCAGCTGGAAGGGACAATTGATTGCTTTTCTCCCTTGGTGGCTTGCACAGTTCCAAATTAATTGCTTCAAATCTTGTATGCAAAATATACGATGTATACAGGTTCAGTAGCAGTGGGAGAGTGATAGAAATTTGGGGGGTGAATATGATCAGATTATGCTATATACAGAAAAGAAAAATGCAAGGAATAAAATTATATATAATTAACATATTGAAGAATGATAAATCAAACATAGTACAAGACAGAGAGAACTAATACCTCATATATTACATATTGTAAGATATATGCCTTATTATGCAGGAGGAAAAATATATAAGTATGCAAACAAAAAAGGGGAATTCACAAAATATTTGAAGTTTCTAAGATAAAATAGCACACAGAACAGATACTATAGATTCATTTTTCTACTTTACATTTTACTAGATGGGATGGAAACCAACGAGCATGCAAATAGCACAAGTTCAGATGATGAGAGTGTCAAAGAAATTATGGCTGTGCAATTAGAGACCTTAAGAGAGGTAAAATTGGTCTTGAAAAAGGTTGAGAATAGAGCAAAAGAACACAGAGTGGAACAGAGGACACTAGAGGTAGAGGGCATATTTTGTAATGACATGATGAAACCTGACACTTACTTTGCTAATAAATAAATAAATATTGAATAAACTAGCCCAGAAATACAGCTTTGAGGAGGCTGGAAAGATGGCTCAGCAGTTAGGAGGCCTGGCTGACCTTGCAGAGTATCCGGGTTCGAATCCCAGCACCCATATCAAGACTAACAACCATCTATGAAATAACTTACAAGAGATCTGTTGCCCTCTGCTGATTTCTGGAAGCATTGCATGACAAGAGCATTTACATACAAGCAGGCAGTACATTTGTCCATGAAAAAATACGATAAATAAAAATATGTTAAGAAGTTAGAGAAGGGTTCTGCTATTCCTGGATTTCTTTGGGGATGTTCTGTTTTGATGAATTATTCATTTTTAACCTATATTTTCTTCGTTCAATATTGGTTTCACGTGGTGTTTCTTTCCCCGGCCTACTTTGCTTTACTTTTCTACTTACTGAGTGTTCACTTTCATGTGCTTATGTGGAGGAGGCTCTCCTTCTTCTTCCTACCATAAAGTCTTCCTTTAAAATTTTTTTTGTACTGTGGCTTGAGTGCCATAATTTTTGTTTGTCTTAAAATAGCTTTGTTTCTCTACCTATTCTAAAAAAAAAGTTGCAAGATTACCATTCTATGTTTGCACTTATTTACTTTCACGATTGGAAATATTTTGCTCCATAGTCTTCTGTCTTTTATGGTTGCAGATGAAAATGATATGATAATCCTGATATTTCTACTTTTGTATAAGTTGACATTTTTCCTAAGTTTCTTTCAGAATAGTTTCCTTGCTTTGCAGTGTTTACACTATGATATGTTTACCGTAATGTGTCATGGAGAATTCTCTACACATGTCTATTTCTAGTTCTATATACCCCTTCTTTTTGTATGTCTGCCTCTTTTACTAAGTTTGAGAGGTTTCCTGTACTTTCACTGGAGTCTGTCAATTCCATTTTGATTTTATCTCTGATCTTTCTTATATACCATAAATTATCAGATTTAGCATCCTGAATAAAGCCCACAATTCTTGGAAGTTTTTTTCTTGCTACTCCATTTTTTTCATACATACGTATTTGTAGATTGTCTCACCTTTGTCCTCTATATCTGAAATTCATTCCTCTGCATGGCATTGTGTCCTAATAAAGGCATCTGTTATTTTTATTATTTGATTGGCCATCAATTTCATTTATAGTATTTCTACTTAACTCCTTTTCAATGTTTCATAATCTTGATGAAATTTTCCTCCATATTTTGGACTACAGCTCCAATTACTGACTGTTTCATTCCCCTTGGAGACTCTACTGTCCAGATTTGGATAGATTTGCTTAATTCGTGCATCTGTTTATTGATTCGTCTTTATGATAACTGATTATTTTAAAAACTTAGGAGGCCTGGCCAAGGAAGCAGATGTGAATTGTCTACTTCCACCATGCTCCTTTTACCAGGGCTACTGCCAGAAGGTTCCATCAGCATTTGGGTCGGTGTCTTCCTACCAGTGAAGGAAATCAGGATGGTTCCCCAGCTGAGGATCACCACTCTGCTTATTCTAATTTGTAACACATGAAAACCAACTGTCACAGTTTCCCAGGACCTGTGTTAGGCAGTTCACATCCTCCTGTAACTTCAGCTCCAAGGTTTGACTCCTCTAACATCTGAAGGCATTTGCACTCACCTGGACATACCCATACCTCCATCACACACCCACACATACACATACACACACACACACACACACACACACACACAAACACACAACAAATCTGAATAAAGAGGACAAATTTAACTGAATGCCATGAACCCCTTTTATAGTCTGTGGCTAAATGATGGATCACATGTGGGTATTTCTTGGATAAATCAGTTAGGCCATCCTTTGTACCGAAAGTGTGTGACAAAAGAAGATGAGATGTGAGACTGAATTGGAAAGGCACTGTCATCCACTCACATGGGGAAATGTGAGCTTGTTGGCAACAAAATTAAAGAAAATAATTTAATATAATCCCTAAGAATGAAATGTCAGCTTTAGAAGGAGAAATGCAAACTTTTTCCTATTTCTCTTTCTTTGGCTTCAAAAGAACTTTGTAAGAAATGAAAATATTATTCAACTCGATCATTGCTCTGTGTCATGGAGACAACATAATAGTCACCAGTTTGTAAATATTATGTTTAAATCCCACTTCAGTTAATACACGAAGAATTTCTAGGGCAGTAGCCAGGGACAGCAAGTTAATTCATTCTCTGAGGAACTGAATGAACACTGATTATTCTGATAATGTAACAGGGCACTAAGACCTATTTTCCATGGACCTAAAACTAAGGAATAAACATAATAAAGAGCGAAAGAAGGAAAAAATGAGGACCACAGGGAACTGTGCCAGGTTCCCCTCCTGTTGCAGTGAGGGAAAAGCACCTTGTTTACTCTCTCTTCCCTCCTCCTCAGCTCCAGGGGACTCGCTCCCTCTGGATCCTGTGTCTGCAGATCTCACTAGAATGCTGCAGAGCTGTGGGGCAGCAGAGAGGTTTCTGAAGATGAAGATTGTCAGCCAGGGCCACAGCATGAACTGTCACCTAGAATATTTCACAACTCGTGTGATGTCTGTTCATAAACCTGAAAAGATTTGTTACCCGTGGTTCTGAGGAGTCAGTCAGGTGAGATGAGGATTAGGAGTTTATTGAAACCTCCCGTATCTTCTGTTATTTAGGGGCAGTCCATCTGTTTGCCACTTTGACTGTGAATCCCAGGGTTCAGAGCTGGTTTCCTGTCTTGGGGAAGACTCCTCATCGTGTGTGAGGGTGTGAAAGTTCTTTGGTTTCTGTTTTTCTCTATCTCTTTTTTTTTCCTGTCCCACCTCAGTTCTCCTGCTTGTTTCATTAACATTCTGCAATCAAGACTGACATTCTATAAATATTGCAAGAAAGCTGAACAAAATAATCAGGATGGATTGGTGTGATCGACTGGTGTGACAGACAGTGGTGTGATGGACAGTGGTGTGACGGACAGTGGTATGATGGATGGTTTTCCCTATGTTAGGAAATCAGTTTTCTCCTCCTTATATGTTTTGGATCTATTTTGTTTACTGATTCAGAGAATCATGGATAACCCCATATTATGATTTCAATTTAAATCAGGAGGCTTGATTATTTTTAATATTATACAAAATAAACATGACTATCAAGGAAAGCTACTCTAGAGTTATTTGAAAGCAACTGTTCATAGAATTACAATAATAGCTATGATGGTTCTCAAAATACCTTCCATCCACAAGTGGAGAAATCCCACCGGATTCCCACAAGGGTTCCTCCAGTTCCTCATTGTCTTTGCTTTGGTTCCATCCAATTGTTTTCTTTTTCCATTGATGTAAAGACCCTCCACTGGTTCTTCTTTTGTGGGAATGTTGCCAGCGTTAGCCTCTGTCCACCTCCAGTACATCTGGGTCAGTCCCTCAGTGTTTCCTGTCAATATGGTTCCCACACGCCCTGCTGGGAATCTGTCCTCCCATACATGAGGACAGCCTACTATATCTTTATTTTCCTTTATTTCTAAAAGTATTGGAGTCTATTTGTGTGTGGTGTATGTGAGTATGCATGCTTGTTTGCATGTGTGTGAGCACATGCATGTATGCATGGATGCATGTGGACGTGTGTGTGTGTGTGTGTAGTATAGTATAGGCATGACTAGATGTCCAATTATAGCCATATCTCTTGTCCCATAACTATGATCACACGCAGCTCACCAGGAGTAAACAGACTTCTTTGGGCTTAACTGATGCAGACGCTTGAGGTGGGAAGGACAGTCTGCTCCCAGATGCTGGGGAAGATGGATAAGGCACCAGTCTCTGGAATCCTGGGAGTAAGTTGTCATGTACCTCCCCGTTTGTGCATACATCAAAGGAGCTCTGTTACTGGGCCAGTCACCACAACCTTGGGCGCTGTGATGCGAACCTACTATAGAAATGGGAAAATCCTGGGTTTTGCCTTGCTTGAACATGTGTCATATGTGAACTCTCTGAACTTCCAATACTGAGCTTCTTGAATAAAAACTCGTCCAGAGGGCAGTATAATCCAGAGCAGCACAAGCCTGGGAGTCTGGTCTAGTTCCAGTTTCTTGGTGCCAGTCCCATCAGGACACCTGCACCCAACGTGCTGTGTGACTGCTCTTGGCCATCTTTTTTGGGCAGGGTCTAGTGTAGCCAGTCAGCTTGCCCAGAGATCTCCTGCCTCTAGTTCTCAAAGGGTGAGATTCCAGGTAGCATCCATGCCTGACTGGTTTTTACATGGGTTCTGGGGTCTGAACCCCAGTTCTTACACTTGCACAGCAAGCCTTGTATCCACTGAGACATCTTCCAGACCTCCACTGCATTTGTAAATGGAAGGAACAAAGAGGAACCTGCCTCCCATCATCCAGTCAACTCTGCCCAGTGAGCCCCAAGGAGATAATACAGGTTCTTCACAAATAGTGGTGTAAAGGGAATTCAAACTATTATTTTAGTTAACTTTGAAAATACAGTCAAATATGAAACCAATTGCATTTGACTTGTTTATAATATCTTAAGAGTTTTAAATTCATAGAAAATAACTATTATTATAGCTATGAAATGGAAAGGTAAGATGAGTTCATTGCAGAGAACAGGACTTTAAGGGAAAGGAAGGGGAGAGAGAAAATACATTTTTGAAGGGGGATGAGCTGGATAGTTCTGGCATGTTAGGAGAGAGCTGGGATGAGCCAGAGAGATTCTGGGACCACAGAAGACACCACAGGTACTAACAGGATGGAGCTGGAAGAGAAGAGGGACGATCCCATGACAGCTGAGGAGTGAGTGTTAGGGAAAATAACCAAGAAACTAGAGCACAAGAGAAGGATTCCAGGGGATTGAGCACTAGGCACAGGGCAGTCACTGCTGGAGACAAGGGAGGGACTGCAGAGCCCACAGAGGAAGAGCTTCTCTACTGAGGACTCAGGGACTTAGAAAAGAATTAAAATATTTTATTTATTATTTTTATTTTTATGTATATATCAGTGTATTGCCTACATGTGTGTAAGTAAGTGCACCTGTGTCATACAGTGCAGAAGTCAGAAGAGGGCACTGAAATCCCCTGGAACGGGAGTTACAGATGGATCTTAGCTGCCGTGTAGGTGCTGGGATTCAAACCTGGGTCCTCTGCAAAAGCAGGGAGTGCTCTTAACCACCAAGCCTT
This sequence comes from Eospalax fontanierii, assembly GCA_035773235.1. Taxonomy (NCBI): domain Eukaryota; kingdom Metazoa; phylum Chordata; class Mammalia; order Rodentia; family Spalacidae; genus Eospalax; species Eospalax fontanierii. The sequence goes on along the minus strand of CM069552.1, from coordinate 6,186,798 downwards.
CTGTCCAGTCCTATGGAAAGGGATTTTTAAAATCTCAGGGCAAGTAGACAAAAAATGCATAAAATGAGCACTTGTAATTGAGAAGTAGCTTGGTTGGTCCTGGCAGAGCAGAAAAGAGATCCCAGCACTAGGGAGGCCGAGACAGGGGAACTGCAGCAAGTTTGTGGTCACCTTGGGTTTATATGGAGACCATGTCTCAAAACACAGAATAAGTGAAATTTAAATTGAGCTTTACACTTATCTAAGGGCCTGAATCACAGGAAGACACTAAGCACATGAGTGGCACAGTACTGAAGAGTGGCAGATGCAAGCTGTCTGACTATTGGGTGATCATTGTCCTGTTTCCACCTCATCTGGCTCCGTGGTGCCTCCTAGGTAGGAAACGTCACTGTGAGATGCCTCTGCCCCCTACATTAAGTGCAGGTTCTACTCTGTTGCAGAGCAGTCTTCCCTTCTGAAAGAATATGGAGGTGAAATGAGCCAATCGTTTTCCTTAACTTAAAAATTTCTGAGCCTTCTTCCTTTTCAGAAGTTCTTTCACACACAGCATTTACAAGCTGTTAGAACTGAACTTAGGCATGAAAAGAGGAATGGTAAAATGTAGAGAATATGGCATGTAGGCTGGTGATCAGATCTGAATCATAAAAAGAAGAAACAATTAGTGATGGTGTAATAAATTAAAAGATGCTCCATCATTATCCAGGGTAGATACTGGGGTTCTTCTTTAATGTAATAAAGGGCAAACACTGGCACAGAGTTGAGAGACTTGTGGTAACCAATACTGACTCATCAACTATTTTGGTCCTGGTTAGAATTCATGGCCAGAAAGACATGAGGGTTAGTTACCTAAAATTACTGTCTTTTCCTTTCAGTGATGTCTAATCAAACCTCAGTCACTGAATTTCTCCTCCTGGGAGTGACAGACATCTGGGAATTGAACCCTCTTCTCTTTGCTATATTTCTCACCATATACCTTGTCATTATAACTGGGAATGGAGCCATCCTGATGATCATCATCTCTGATCCCAGACTCCATTCACCCATGTACTTCTTCCTGGGAAACCTGGCGTGTCTGGATATCTGCTACTCCACCGTGACTGTGCCAAAGATGCTAGAGAACTTGCTCTCCACAAACAGCACAATTTCCTTCCTGGGGTGTATAATGCAGCTTCATTTCTTCCACTTCCTGGGTAGCACAGAGTCACTGTTGCTGGCGGTGATGGGGTTTGACCGCTTTGTGGCTATCTGTAAACCACTACACTACCCTGTCATCATGAGTCCTCAGGTCTGTGTCCTGCTGGCTGTCACCATTTGGACTATGGCTTTTCTCCATGCCCTCCTTCACTCTGTAATGACCTCTGGTTTGAACTTCTGTGGGCCCAGACGTATCCATCATTTCTTTTGTGATGTGAAGCCATTGCTGGTTCTGGCCTGTGGGAACACAGAGCTCAACTTATGGTTGCTCAATAATATCACAGGGACCATTGCCATTGGCATCTTCTTTCTGACATTTCTGTCATATTTCTCTATAATCACCTATCTCTTTCTCAAGACACGTTCTTGCAGCACACTGCACAAAGCCTTGTCCACCTGTTCCTCTCATTTCATGGTTGTTATTCTTTTATATGCCCCTGTTCTCTTCATCTATATCCTTCCTGCTTCAGGGAGCTCCCTGGACCAGGACCGGATCATAGCCATCATGTACAGTGTCATCACTCCTGCTCTCAACCCACTCATCTACACCCTGAGGAACAAGGAAGTGAGGGGTGCATTGAACAGGAAGACCAGAAGACAGCTCTGACCTGAAGAAATCTAAAGAATTCCTCAGAGGGGTCAATAACCAGTCAATGAGGAACCAAGTAACATAGTTCCCAAATTGTCAAGAATACTTATCACAGGGCAAATTGGATTCCTGAAAATGTATGGAAAAGTCTATTTTATTTAGCAGTATTTTATCAGGTACTACCAGGGAAGCTTAAACATGGGTTCCCATAACAAGCCGCTTTATGAAGAGTTAATATGATCTTTGCACACCCCCTTCCCCACCAGTAGATAAGAGTTCCCCTCTCTCCACATCCTGGCCAGCATTTGTTATTGGTGTTTTTGGATCTTAGCCATTCTGAGTGGGATGAGATGAAATCTCAAAGTGTTTTTAATTTGCATTTTAGTGACAACTAAAGATTTAGAACATTAAAGGTTATTCCTTGGTCCTTTCTGTTTTACCTCTAGAGAAGTCCCTGCTCAGCTCCATGTTCCAGTTTTTAACTGGGTTGGTTTTTTGTTTGTTTGTTTCTTTCTTTCTTTTGGTCTTTTGAGGCCAGGGTCTTCCTGAACCCCCATGTAGCCTGGTACTCACTACCAAGATTAGGCTGGCCTCCATCTCACAGAGATCTTCCTGCCTCTGCCTCCTGAGTCCTGGGAATAAATACCTGCACCACTGTGTCTGGCTTTCTTTGTTTTTGTTATGTTTTCTTTTAGGTGTTTGTGTATTCTAGATACTAACCTTCTGCCAGAGGTGTGGTTGGTAAAGACTCACTCCATTCTGTAGGTTCATTCAAATTCACAGTGTCCTTTATTGTACAGACACTATTTACTTTCATGCGATCCCACTTGTTAATCATTGATGAAAACTTACTCTATAAGTCTTATTAAGAAAACCCTTTCCTGTATAGAAATTGCAATGAATTCCCTCCTTTCTCCTCTGATTCAATGGTCCTTGATCCATTTGGAGTTGGGTCTCTGATGAGAGACAGAGCTCTACTTGCATTCTTACCCACATGTGGCTATCTGCTTCGACCAGCACCATTTGTGATCATGCTGTCTTTTCTGCAGTGAATTTGTGGCTCCTTTGTCAAAAATCAGGTGACTGTAGATGAATTGAGTTATGTCTGGGTCATCAGTTGTACTCCACGTATCAATGTGATGGCTGCAATTCCAGGACCATGCTGATTTTATTGCTACAGGTCTGTAGTCTATTCTGGGTCTTTTGTGTTTCTGTACAGTATTTGAGTTTAAAAAATTTTTAACTTTTGTGAAGAATTTTGTGGCAATGTTAATGGGTATTGCATTGAATTCTCAGATTATTTTGGCAGGATGGCCATTTTCAAAATATTATTCCTACTGGTCCATGAGGATTTGAAGTCTTTTCATCTTCCAGTATCTTTCTGCAGTGTCATAAAGTTTTTATTATCCAAGTCCCTTTCTTTGGTTCGATTTATTCCAAGACATTTTGTGGCTTCTGAGGCCATCTCGGCTGGGATCATTTATCTGTTCTTTCTCAGGACCTCTCTTGCTGTCGTATGTGAAGGGCACTGGTTATTGGCTGTTAATTCATAGCCTGCTGCTTTGCTCAGTGTGCTCATCAGCTCTTGGAGCTTTCTGGTGGAGTCTTTAGGGTTCTCAATGTGTGGAATCATCTCCATATAAGGCTCTTTAACCCTGTCCTTCCCAGTCTGTATCTCCATCCCCTTAATTTGCCCTTGGTTTCTGTCCTAGAGTCTGGTACATGGTGGGTTGCATTTATTGATTTACGTATGTTGAGCCATTTCTGCATCTCTGGGATGAAGCCTACTTCATCATGGTGGATGATTTTTTCTTATGTATTCTTGTGTTCAGTTTTGAGTATGAGTATTTTTATTGAGAATCTTTGAGCCTGTGTTCGTTAGGGAGATTGGGCTATTATTCATTTTTTGTTGAGTCTTTGTCTGGCTTTGGTATTAGAGAAATGCTGGCTTCATAAGATTTGGGAGTGTTCCTTTCTAGGTCTTCATCTTGTGGTCACTGCTTTCTATATCTAGAGTTGAAAGAAGCAGGATTCACCTCATTTTTGGTCCTTACTTCCCTCATTCTTTACATCTTCCTTCTTCCCCCACAGTCCCACTTCTCCTTCGAGTCTGTACAGGCTGCATGTGTGAGAAAACATTCAATATTTTGATTTTCCTTCCTATCATCTGATTTTGATCCCTAACACCCACATAAATACCTGCACATGGTCGTGTGCTCTTGGAAGCCCTGGCAGGGGAAGTGGAGATGGAGGGTTCTCAGTGCTCAATGGCCAGGCAGAAGTGCTAGTGAGGGAGTTCCTGGCCCTAGTGAGAGGCCCTGCCTCCAAAACCAGGTCAAAGTGATGGAAATAATATAAACAGACACACAACAACCAATGAGACAGATTCAGTAATGAAAATTCTCCCATCTGAAAAAGCCCAGGAACAGATGGATACAGCTTGGAAATAAAACAAAACTTCAAAGACGAGCCAGTATCTATACTCCTCAAATGATCCCCTCAACTAGAAAAGTAAGGAAAACCCAGCCAGGAGGCATGCTCCTCCATGAGGTCCTCTCCACTTCCCACCTCCAGGTTTCTGTCTGGACTTCCATTCACTCTGTCTGCCCTGGCTTCCCACAGAGATGGAGTGTGAGGTGGAAATATGAGCCAAGTAAACCCTCTCCTCCCGGAGTTGTTTAGATTCATGGTGTTTAACCCAGCAAGTGAAGCAAACTAGAACAGAAGTCCATGCCAGACCATGGGCTATTGCTGTGATGGATCTGACCACACTCATTTTTTTTTTGAGGTCTGTAGGAACATTTGGGACATTTTTCTGGAAAAGCCAGCATGATCTGAGCTTGACAAGCTGCTCTGTGGGAGCTTGGAAGACAGGCCTACCAAGAGAAAAGCAGACAGGGGTGGTCTGGTTTGTGAAGTTTCAGAGGGACATTTGAGTGCCATGCAATAATCTACTGGGATTGTTGCTGTTGTTGTGCCCAGGTTATAGAATCTTCTCAAAAGACCACCATGGAGGTCAAATCTGATGCAAGAACAAAGGGTCTTTATTTACAAGCTCGAGCTCGGTCCACAGTCTGACACACCGCCGCAGCGGGTGATAAGACAGTGGCCCCGAGTGGAGGGTGAGGTGATGTTTTATAGGGTTAAAACAAAGAGAGGAGGGACAAGGGTTGGGATTGGTTAAGGAAGCCCACTTGGCGTGAAAAAGCATCTTACTCATATTAAGGTAACAGGGCCTATGGAATGTGCTTACCAGAGTATGCTTCAAGGTCTTGTTTATGTCTCTGATTTTAGCCTTGGTCAACCTGACCAGATCTCATGTAGTCCTAAGTAGGGTGTTTTTACAAAACCATCTGATATTTGAAGGCTATGTCCTTGCAAATGTTTAACTAGGGGGGTGGGAAAGAGTTTCTGAAGCCAGGAAGCCAAGCTTATCTGGCTGAGGCTTTTTCTAACAAGATGGAGTCAGATTTGCTGTAGCCTTCATTTTCCATTTCTGGGGGGGTCCTTACAGCTGTAACATTTTTTATTAATAATCTGTGGAAACGAAGCCTCTCCTGCTTTACTAGGACAATGGATTCTGGATTGCTTGCCTGTGATTGATAAGAAATCAGCATCACTGAGATGAAATAGGAGAAGTATTTCCTCAGGGTCAGCACAGAGTAGCAATGGTCCAAAGGAGACAAAGGTGGATGTTGAATGTAGTAATGCATATGGTGCTGATTTTGGTAGCATGCATGCTGCGGGAGTCATGGGGTCACCGACAGAATCTGAGACTTGGAACCACAGAAGGCAGAAGAAGCCATGTGTGAAGGTGCAGCCTCAATTGCAGTGAGGACTCCATGTTGGAAGTGCCTGGACCCTGAGCTGACTGCCAAGGACAGTGGAAGGTGTGGAGTGGAGCTGGCTTGAGCCTGCAAGCCAAGTTGTTTTGTGGATGGCAGAGATGGAGAAATAGACCCTCTCAAGCCCTTTGGAGCCCAGAAGTTCATGAAGTTACAGATGCTGGATGTTGAATCACAGGACATGGTTGACATGATTGAGTGTTGGGTTCCTCTTTGCTTTGATTGCAACTATGTGCTAGTTTTTCCCCCTTGGATAATGCAAGAATATAATTTATTTCAAAATTTACAGGAGCCCACAGTGAAGAGACTTTGGATTTAGAGTGAACTTTAAAAAATATTGTTGGAATTTTCAAAGATTGTGGGAGTTTTAAAGTGGCACTCTGTTTGGTATTTTGATGTAACCTAAGATCTTGGGGATAAACAAGACTGGAAAGGTTATGATTTAAGAGTAAAATGCCTGTGTGTCAAGGTGATGAATGGTTAACTGTGCAGGTTGTCAGCTTGTTACAAACAAGAGTCATCTGGAAAGAGGGAATCTTAACTGAAGGATTTGCTCTGTCAGAGTGACTGTGGGCATCTTTTTGATTGTTAATTGATGGAGAGGGTCCCGCCTACTGTGGGCAGGAGGCGTGGGCTGTATGAAAAGCATCTGAGTAAGCCAGGGGACAACAGTCTCTGCTTCAGTTCCTACCTTTCATTCCTGCCTTGTCTTCCTTCCTAACTGTGATGTAGATGTGTAAGGCAAACAAACCTCTTACCCTCAAGTTGGTTTTGGTCATGTTGTTTATTATAGAATTAGAAGACAAACTAGACAGAATTACAGATGTGTTTCTTATAAATACAGTAGACTAAATATCACCTCACAAAGCCAGATGTGGGGAAAAATGTAATTTTCTCCTATTTTAAAACATCGAACTAGATTTTCTTTCCTCGATCAGTTTTATCAAAGGCATGTAAAGTATCAAAGACATGAAGCGTAGACATTTGGTCCTTCCTTCCTCACTTCCTGAGCCACCAGGACCAGGAGCCTGACACAGCTACGTGGGCAGAGATCGGGGCCTGAGAAACAGCCATGGAGGCAGGGGTAACCTCTCTCCCAAGGTTACTGCTGAGGCCAGACGAACTGTCAATACAGACTCCTCCTCTCCTGTTCTTCACAAGACCACCACTGACAGCTGAGCAGGGCAGAGCTGGAACCAGCAGGACTAGTGACCCTACATACCGAGAGATGAGGGGGAGATAGGGATAGAGATGAGAGAGAGAGAGAGAGAGAGAGAGAGAGAGAGAGAGAGAGAGAGAGAGAGAACACTGAAGTGACCCTTGGAGGCCTTGGCATTCTCCCTCCCAACAAGGCTGTGGAGGAGGTGAAGAGGGGCCTCCATCATGTACTCCTGCACTTAAGGAAATGAGGGCAGAACTGAGCCCTGCGCTACTGACCCCAGCACCAGTGTGCTAGATAGTCATCCAAGATGTCAACGGTGGGAATCCCACTGGGGTGATACATACCCCCAGTCTGGTTAAAGGGGCTTGAACTGGAATCAAGTGTTGCACCTCCTGCATCAGAGCTGTCTGCCTCATGAAACAGCACAGAGATGGAAATAATTCAAAATATATTCTGTGTGGGAAGAAACTGATGTGGATTTTATTTTTGGAGACAGAGCCTCTCTATGCAGCCCTGGCTGGCCTGGAGCTCTGTGTAGATCAAACTGGCCTCACACATATAGAGATCCTCCTGTTTCTGCCTACAAATTCTGCACAATTAGGCACAGTTTTTTTTTTTTTTGAGTTCTGCTATTTTGTTATTGTTAATTTGTATTTTTTTTTTTGCTTTTTAAAACTTCACTCTTGCAGACATATCTGATAATGTCCTTGATTTAGCCTGTATTTGGCTTGGTCAGGGTCTGGCTAGCAGTTGCTTCCCCCCAATGGTGCTCTTGAGGGCCCCGCACTGTTCTCCCACTCCAGCGGACACTTCCCTCTCATTTCTAACTACCAGTTCTCTTTCCTTCTTTCCCATCCTCTCCTTTCTCCCTTTCTTTTTAAAAATTGTTTTATCTTTATTATTTTTATGTGCTTATGTGTGTGTATGAGCATGTGGCTGTGTGTGCCCACAGAGGCCAGAAGAGGGCGTCAGATGCCCTAGAACTAGAGTTATAGACAGGGTGAGAAATCTGGTGTGTGTGCCCAGAGCTGAACTCAGATCCTCTGCACGAGCTGCAAGTGCTCTTACCTGCTGAGCCATCTCTGCAGTTCCCTCCTATTGCTTCTTAACTATCGTCTCCCCAAACTTTAATAAGCACTGAACTCCGTGAATTCTTAACAGTTTCCAAAGTTCCCCTCCAAGGCATCTTTCCCACCTTGATTTCTCTCAGTTGGTTCAGAAATGTCGTTTTCCTGATGCAGTCTACATCTCTTCCACTCCCAATCTCAGGAACTGATTCCCTGATGTAAGCCATGCTGTCCTTGCCTGCTGATCTTCCAGTGGTGTCGACATCCAGAGACTGTAGTGAGATCCTTGTTTCTCACTGAAATAAGAATAAAGCTCCAACTCTGAATGGATGGAAGACTGAAGTGTAAGAATGGAGCTCTGAAAGGGTTAGAAGAAAGCCCAGGCGAATAATTCAGTACACAGGCATAGGTGGAAAATAATTCAGTCTCTGGGCATATTCAATGACTCCAGGAATAGGACTCCAGTCACTCAGGAAATAAGTTCAACAATGGACAAATTAAACCTCACCAAGACACACATCTCTGCACTGCGATTGAACAGCTAACAGTGTGAACATAGTCTGTAGAACAAGGGAATATCTGTGCCAGGAACACACCTGACAGAGGATTAACATATACACTGTACAAACAACTCACAAAACAAATAACAACAAATTAAACCCAACCAATAAATGGGCTAATGAAATGTTCAGGTCTCAAAAGATGGGATACAAAGAAAATATCATCTATCTCATAGAGACATACATATATATTAATATTTTATTTATGATGTTAGTTTTATGTGCATGAGTGTATCAATCGCATACATGTAAGTACACTCTCGTCATGTAATGCCCACAGATGTCAGAAAAAGGGTGCTGGATTCCTGGAACTTGAGTTACAGATGGTTGTTAGCCACCGTGTGGGTGCTGGAAAGTGAACCTGGGTCCTTGCAAGAGCAGCCAGTGCACTTAGCCACTGAACCATCACTCCAGCCCCATACATATATTTATAATGAATATTTTCAGTCATAAAGAATAATACAGTTAGGTTAATGTAATTGGAAATAATCATATAAAGAAAATCCAGATAGTTCCAATTGTTGCTAGATTTTGCAAATATTTCATACAGACACAGGAAATCATGTGTGTGTGCATGAAATGGAAGTGGACACGAAACTGTCTAAAGGCACTGGAAGGAATAAAGGGAGATGAAGAAGTGGAAGCAGAGGTATTTGTAGGGTGGTGGAAGCTCAAAGGAAATTACAGACTTACATGCAAAGGTCCCTGAGTAACCTACACCAAGTCCCATGAACATATGCCATTGGGAAAAACAAGAGAGAATGTCTGTGGCTTGAAGGCAGGTACTTTGCCCATCCTGCCAATCGTGACTCATTAGCTCACAGTATTTACTCAGTGCAAAATAAAAGCCAAAGGTCCCTTGCTAAAACCCTTACTAAAAACTTCAAGATGGTGACTGCAAAGCCAGGCTGGGCCTATCAGTGTCTCTCAGACTTCTGCCCATGAAGTTTGCCATGTGGAAAAAGAAAATGTAAGGGAGCTTTGATGGGGACTGCAGATGCCATGTGAACAGATCCCAATGTGCAGCCCAACACCACCACTTCCTTTAAACAGTGACAGCAGTAGCCTTGGAAATACAGGTGGAGCTGTGGTTAGCCTCAAAACAAGAAAATAGAACCCCCTTGGTACTTCAGAGCTGACTTGGTAGTTAAGAGCTCTGGATGATCCTTCAGAAGACCCAAGTCCAAATCCCAGCACTGACATGGCAGCTAACAACCATCCATAAGTCCAGCTTCAGGGGATCCAATGCCCTCTCATGGACTTGCAGGCACTGTGCGACACGGGTGTGCTTCTACACGTGCAGGCAATACATTCATACACATCAAATAAAATTACATAAATAAAATTAGAGAAAAGAAAACAGAAACCCCACTGCAGGACTCCGGGTTAGCAGAACCTAGTTTGCTTCCCAACCTCACAACTGTTGGAATAAGCAGGAACATTCTGTTCCTGATTTCCTGGGTAAAATAGGAAGGATTTTAGTTATCTTCATTGGATGCTTTGCAAATTAAATGAGTAAATACGTGTACAGTACTAGGAAAAATCACACATAGAATGAGTAGCAGCCTATAAATAAGAGTGTATGTGATGACATGTGGTGAACGCCTTTACAGTAGTAAGGATGAAGACTCACAGCAGTCAGGATGAAGTGAAGAATGACAGTGGTGAGGATGAAAACTCACAGTGGTCAGGATGAAGTGAAGACTCACAGCGATCAGCATGAGGACTCACAGTGGCCAGGATGAAGTGAAGAATCACAGTGGTGAGGATGAAGACTCACAGTGGTCAGTATGAAGACTCAGCATAAGGACAGACAAAGGGCATTGGAAGCAAAGCTGCTGCATCAGGTTTGAGTAGATGACGGTGCCCAGGTAGACATTTCTTGTGTAGATCAGCTATGCCATGCTTTCTCTGTAATACATGTGAAAATGCAAGATGAGATTTGAGGAAATGCACTGGAAAGAGCCTTGTCATTCACTGAAACTCAGAAACATGTGAGCTTTAGACCACAAATTCAAAAAAAAATTAGTGTTATCACTAACAGTGAACCCATGAAATCTCAACAATATGGTTTTGTGGAAAAGACCTGCATCATGACAGCTCCAGCTGAGATGCCTCGGGGATGGGGAAGTTTCATCTCTAAATGATGAGCTACAGACAGTCAAGGAGAGCTAGAGAGAAGAATCGGCTTTCTCCAGGACAAGCTCCCTGATAGCTTACCCAGTCCCGAGTGGTCAGCCTTATATACGTGTACACACAAGCAACTAAATGGATGCGGCAGGTTGTGTGTCTGTGTGTGTGTGTGTATTTATCCATATATATACACATGAATATATGACAATAATAATTAAAGAAGAGGTCAGGAAGTTGAGAGGGAGTGGGGTTACATGAGGGCAGTGGGGGACAGGGGGAGGTGCAAACGATGTAGGTACAGTACTCAAGTACACAACCCCCAAAGAACTTTAAAATGTAAATAGAAAAGATTTAGAAGGAACAAAAGTGAACTTCCTCTCCCTCCTCCTCTTCTGCTCCACAGAACCATGCAGCAAGTGAGATTGTCCCACAGGACACTGCCTTTGTGCTGAACAAGCGAGGTGACATCCACCAACTTCTTAACGATTACACTAACTTTCATGCTGTACAAGGTATTCCCAAGGAAGTCCTTCAACCCCTGAAGATATGTAAGGAAACTGATTATGACAGCACACTGACCACTAAGTATGTTCAGTTCATGGACCTGAAACTAAGGGACAAACATCACAAGGATACAAATCAGTACAAATGGAGGACCACGGGGAACTGTGCCAGGTTCCCCTCCTGTGGCAGTGAGGGAAATGTGGCCTGTTTACTCTCTCTTCCCTCCTCCTGAGCTCCCGGGGACTCGCTCCCTGGGGAGCGGGGGGTCTTGTGTCTACATATATCACTAGAATGCTGCAGAGCTGTGGGACGGCAGGGAGGTTTCTGAATATGAAGACTGTCAGCCAGAACCACAGCATGAACTGTCATCTAGAATATTTCAAAACTCATTTGATGTCTGTACATAAACCTGAAAAACCTTGCAACCTGTGGTTCTAAGCAGTCAGTCAGGTGAGATGATGATTGGGATCTTATAGAAGCCTCCTGTATCTTCTGTCCTTAAGGAGTGGTCTGTCTATTTGCAATATTAAACTTATATGCCCCGGGTTCAGAGCTGGTTCCCTGTCTTGTGATAGACCCCTCGCTGTATGTGAGAGGGGGAAGGCTCTTTGGTTTCTGTATTTTTATTATCCTGTCTCATCTCAACTCACCATGCCTGATTCCCTAAACATTCTCCAACCCAGTATGGAATCTATAAATATTAGAGATGTTTTGAACAAAATCATCAATACAGACCAGCTTGATTGACATTTTCCTTAAAAATGAGGTTTATTTTTCATTTTTCAATGTGTTTTGGTACTGTTTTGTTCTCTAGTTCAGAGACATACACATGACCTGTGCCTCATGACTCTGATGTTAATAGGAAGGTGTACTGTGTTCATCATAAGTACACAAATGTTCGTGATTCTCGCAGAAGCTGCTCTGAGTTGTTTGAATGCAAGCCTCCCCAGAGGTGGACTAGAAATTACCTTGTTTTTCAAACTGTCTTTCAGCAGAAAGCTCAGAACCCCGTGGGACCCAGGCCAGGTTTCCCCAGTTAATTCCTTTCATTGCTTCAGTCAAAGCATGTTTTCTTCATGCAGTAATGTCTCAAACCTTGACTAGTTCCTCTTTTTCAGGAATCACCTGAAAAGTGATTGTCAGTCTCTGTCTAACTCCAGAACCACTCCAGAGCTCTCAGTGCCTCCCAGAGATATGCTTCCCACATGCACTTGATTCTGTTCTGTTATAACAAGAGCTGGTCCAGCACATCCTCACATGAAGTGGGCACAGATGAAGCCAGTCCTTTACTATGCCTTCTCTGAGCAGCAGAGATCAAAGGGATAATGCAGGCAAGTCCAGAAAGTTGTCTGACTTTTAGGAAATCCTGGATGTACTGTCAAATATAGAACTTCTTTTTACAATGAATTTATTCATAGTTCATAAAGAATTGTAACATTCATTGAAAAATATTGCTATTTTGATTATGTGAATGAAATAGAAAAGATTAATTTCTTTAGGAGAAAATAAGACTTTTATTTGACAGAAAGGAATAGAGAGGGAGTAAGGAAAGCTCATTCCTGAATTAAGGATAGCTGTAAATTTCGAGGAGCTCTGGGGAAAGCTGATAAAAGGAAGACAGACTTTTGGGACATAAAAGACAGTAACTTTCCACGGTCCCACTACTGGAGATATAACAGAGGCAGGCAAACCTCCTCAGTACAGGAAAAGTGAGCATATTTAAGGTGAATAAGTGCAAGGTTCAAGAAGTAAGGTCAGGGGTTGGAGAGACAGTTAAGTGGTTATTTAAGAGCACTAGTTGCTCTTGCAAAGGACCTGGGTTCAGTTCCCAGCATCCACATGGTGGATAACTCCAGTTCCAGGGGATCCAGTGCTCTCTTCTGTCCTCTGTGGGCATCACATACATGTGGAATACCTGAAAAGCATTTTTGCAGCAAGCATACACTTAACAAAAACAAATTTTAAAATTATTTTTAAAACCCAGGAAATAGTGGCACAAGCCTTTAACCCCAGAGTCTGAGAGGCAGAACAGATAGATCTCGGTGACATCAAGGCCAGCCTGGTTTACATGGGGAATTTCAGGCTAGCTGAGGCTACGGGGATACCCTCTCTCAAAATGACAGAAAAAAAGAGAAGAGTTCAAAAAAGACAGGAAATCAAGGAGGTCAAAGGATCTTGATGGTCTCACTGGGGACTGTGACATAATAGATCCAGAAAAAGGAGATTTTCTCATTCAGAGACTAAGGGTTAGAGAGAAGGTTTTCTTTATAGTCTTGAGGTAATCAGAGAAGAGAAATATAATAAGGCACAATCTATAATGGGAAAGGTGCCATGGCCAGATAATGCCAGCATCCAGGAGCCTGGGGCACCAGGTTTGTGATCATCTCGGGCTAAATTCAGAGACTCCGCCTTAAATTCAAACAAAACAAAAGCAAACCCCTTAGTTTCAGAAGTTCCTACTGGATCAGGTTATAGGAATATGCCAGACCTTCCCTCCACCACAGCAGTCAGAGCTGTGCTGCTCCTGGTCAGACAATGGTGATTAATGTGGTCACATTTCTTACCATGTCTGGTCCATGTGCTTCCTAGAGCATGAAAGAGAGACAAGATATCTCCACTCCTGCACTCTAAGATGAGGCTGAGCTGCTGGGCTCTTACAAATCTCCTTCCTCTTTAGAAGCTCAATTGTGGAACCGGGTCCATCCCTGCCTGTGTTTCTCAAGGTTCCTAGTTCTTGGGTGAGATCTACCTTGAAGTGGCCAGCAGTCAGAGCTGATGCAAGATATGAAAAGGAAGTGGTCTGTGCTGCCCCTCTCACAGAAGGACAATGACAAACGTGAGGAATCAGAAGTTGCTTACGTTACAATACACAATAGGCAGCAGACTTAATGTTCAGAGGACCAATGAGCAGATAGGAACAGATCTGAGATGGAGTTACAGGAAACAGTACTCTCTCACAAAATACGGTTTGGTTGGCAAGAAAATTCAGGGCTAGAAAGACCAATGGGCATGAAAGCTGATGCTCAAATAGTTACTGTCTTTTCTTTTAAGTGTTATTGAATCAAACATCCATCACTGAATTTCTCCTCCTGGGAGTGACAGACATCCGGGAATTGAACACTCTTCTCTTTGCTGTGTTCCTCACCATCTACCTTGTCAATGTGGCTGGAAATGGAGCCATCCTGATGATCGTCATCTCTGATCCCAGACTCCACTCTCCCATGTACTTCTTCCTGGGAAACCTGGCGTGTCTGGATATCTGCTACTCCACCGTGACTGTGCCAAAGATGCTGGAGAACTTGCTCTCCAGAAGCAAATCAATTTCCTTCCTGGGGTGCATAACTCAGCTTCATTTCTTCCACTTTCTGGGTAGCACAGAAGCCCTGCTGCTGGCGGTGATGGCGTTTGACCGCTTTGTGGCCATCTGCAAACCACTGCACTACCCTGTCATCATGAGTCCTCAGGTCTGTGTCCTGCTGGCTGTCACCATCTGGACCATTCCATTTCTTCATGCCCTCCTTCACTCTGTAATGACATCTCATTTGAACTTTTGTGGCTCCAATCACATCCATCACTTCTTCTGTGATGTGAAGCCAATGCTGGATCTGGCCTGTGTAAACACCAAGCTCAATTTGTGGCTGCTCAATAATGTCACAGGGACCATTGCCTTTGGCCTCTTCTTTCTGACATTTCTGTCCTATTTCTACATCATCACCCATCTCTTCCTCAAGACCCGTTCCTGCAGCACACTGCACAAAGCCCTGTCCACCTGTGCCTCTCACTTAATGGTTGTCACTATTTTCTACGCACCTGTTCTCTTCATCTATATCCGACCTTCCTCCGGGAAGTCCTTGGACCAGGACCGGATCATCGCCATCATGTACACTGTGGTCACTCCTGCTCTAAACCCACTCATCTACACCCTGAGGAACAAGGAAGTGAAGGGTGCATTGCATAGGAAGACCAGAAGGCAGGTCTGTCTTTAAGAAATTGAGCAAATTCTCCTGAAATGATTCATAAACGCATGAATGAGAATACTGAGGTGTGAAATGGTGTTGTTTCTGAAGTGGAGGATAAGGAGTGGACAGGTAAAGGACAAATATATGAGAACACATGGTTTAGTGTCATTTAACTGTGAGTTCTTCATAATATAATAGAAAACGAAGAGGTGGAATTATTCACATAGAATACTGATACTGACTCTGTTTGGAAGGTAACGGCTGATCAAACTGAGTTGGTATCTCATTGTATGCTTATACCTGAAGTAAAACAAAGATGCCTATACTGCCCCTGTTCTGAGTATGTGGGTAGTATGTATTAACATGTATGTTTATCTATAAGGTTAATGTACTGTGTGATGAATAAAGTCACTTTAGGGGGCAGCATTGTGGATTGAACCCAGGCCTTCACATATGTTAGGTATAGGTGCAGAATTAGGGTTTCATGAGAGTTCCCACACCAGCCTGGGACACACTGTTGCCTAGGGAGGTTTTGAATTTGCCACTTTCTGGTCATCCTCTAATTGCTGAGATTGTGGGTTCTTGGCCACTGGGTCCATCTGTGATCAATACAATTATAACTCTTGACATTGGTTTAGGGAAAGAGGAGCCAAGTATAAGGAGTTAGATATGAAAAGTATCAACAAAGCCCATTACTGTAGAGAGCCACGGATTGCTGCATCTTAAAGATGGCGCCTGCTCCCGCCCCCCACCATCCCGAGGTGGGCGCTCTCTGGAGCAAACAGCTCCATAATTGGCTGTGGCTGAGGTCTGGCCCTGCTTCCGCCTGTGTGCGCCTATCTGCTTTCACCACGTGGTAGTTTGGGGTTGGCTGGCAGGAGGGAATTTAACTCTGTGGTGGACTTTCCCCGGGAGGAGAAGGAGAAACAGTAAGGAGAGGGAAGAAGTTAGAAAGTTAAGAAGCCAAAAGGTTGTTCAAGGTTCCTGAATAAACTGCTTTTGGAAGAGTCCGGGGTCGCGTCTTCCTTGCTGGACGAGGCGGGCGCGACACATTACTTTGTGGACTCTAAAACAGAATAAAATTGTAATGATTTTGAAGATTTTAGTGGATGATCAGTGCTTTCTGTGATGTCTTCATTGTCATCTTGACTGGATCTGAAACCTCCTAACCTGGAAGCTGCTGGGTGCTCCAGTGAGGGACTTCCTGGGTCAGATTACTCACAGTGGGAAGGCCCACCACAGGTATGGAAACACTTTGTGGGGTCAGCCAGGATAAAGGGAATGGAGAGAGGAAACAGCTTTGCCAGATTGTCCTCACTCCTTCTGGTAAGTCCCTGTGTCCTGGTGCCATGGCCTCTGTGCTGATATTAGAACAAGCTTCTTGAGGAGTCTGCAGTAGACTGAGGACCAGCAGCTCTCCAGAGGTCCTCCAGGCCATCAGGTCCAGACGAGACGTCTGAGCAGCTCTGAAGCTCTCAGCATGTCCAGTGTGCAGCGTCACTCACAGACTCCCCAGACCACAGCATGCGAGCCAATCACAGTGCAATATATACAATCATTTTTGATCCTTTGGAGTACCTTGACTAATGTCCATTTGTATAGTGAATAGGAACTTGTCTCTGAAGTATTTGTTTCCTATTGGTTCATTCCACAGCAAGTCCCACCCTCTGACCAATAAGGGAAGAGGGAGGTGGGGAGTAAAAAAAAAAAAAAAAGAAAGCAAGATGGCGATTCCCGGGGGAAGGAGGGAGATTGTACCCATGCGGGAAAGAAAAATGCCCCGGACCCCTGGCCAATGCAAAAGGCCAGAACCCAGGAGCCAGCGTGCCAAGTTCCACCATCTTCAGGACCACGTGAGTGAAACAAACTAAGAAACCAGCAGGCGGCTGTCGCAAACTTTGGGGCTGGGCTGCCAGCAGTTGCAGACCACAGGCGGATGGGGCACATCCACGGAAACTTTGTAAATGCTGCTAAACGAATAAATCTTTCAAAATAGAAAATCAGCTTCTGTTTTATCCAACTGGATGAACCAGATCCTACCTGTTAAGGCGTGGAGAATAAATTTATGAAACACCATTCAAACTGGAAATATAAATTATAGCTGACATATGAATTAAGAGTAATTTTAAGAAGTATGTCCTGATTTCTTATTCTTCAAATGGGAAGTCAGTTGAGCAATTAAAGTAAATGATAGAAGTATAGAATTTCAGGTCAGGATGTCAAGTATTTAATTTTCTGCATATCCACAAATCGAAAACAAAACATCAAGTGTCTGACTTAAGGGACAGGTGGGTTTTGTCCAAAGGAATGGGTCTGTGGCAGCGAAGAGTAGACAGAGACCAGACAGAATCTAGAAATATTTACACTAAGGTTTATAAAAGAAACGGCAGACTCCAACATAGACAGCCAGGCAGAATGAAAGGGAGTTTCCATCCACTGCTGAAGCTGCATTCAAAGACAGAAGGAGGAGAACTCCCAGTAAGCTCCACAGTGTACAACCTAACACTGGTAAAAGTAAAACTTCTTGCAGGAGACCTGGCTTCTACCCACAAGACTGACTGCAGACCAGGCTGCAGCCTGCCTGGCTTGCTCACTGGTAAAGTAGTGGTGGTCGTCCTGAGAAGTCTCCCAGTCAGAAACACTGGCTGAAAAGTGCAGAAGCCCTGCATCTTTGCAGTTCCAAACCCCAAAGGCCTCCTTCCCTTCACTCACTAACTGATGACTGAAAATCAGGGTAGCCCAGGAAACCAGTCGGGACGTGGTAAAGCTCTGCAAACGTGGAAGTGCAGACTGCGCTGAGGAGGGAAGCTGAAGGCAACTGCATTTGGAAAGGGCCAGTCAACCTCCGGGAAGTAGAGGAAGCATTGGCGTGTGTGACTGTGGATGGGTGCAGGGTGAGGACAGAGACAGACATCACCTGGGATTGAGAAGCCTTACCAGGCTAGTGCAGACTGCTTTGATGGCTTTTGAGACTCTCAGAGACCCCGAGACAGTACATTTTGCATTATGAATTGAACATGAGATTTTAAGGATTGGGATGGAATCTTAAGATTTATTTTATTTTTATGTGTATGAACGTTTGGCCTGGATTTATGTGAGTGTGCCTTGTGAATGCAGTCTCTGTATAAGCCTGAAGATGGCACCAGATACCCTGGAATGTTCTCTAGCTGCCGTGTGGGTGCTGGAAATTGAACCCAGGTCCTCTGCAAGAGCAGCCAGTGCTCTGAACTGCTGAGCATCTCTCCAGTCCTCAATGCTATGGTTAACATAATGTGTTTAGGTGTCAAGTTGACAAGTGGTTGACTTGTGATGGTTAATTTTGACTTTTGGCTTAATTGGTTTAAGAACCTCCTGGTGGTTGTGGTGGCTAGAGAGATGGTCCGCCATTTAAGAGCACTTGCTGCTCTTGCAGAGGTCCAGAGTTCAGTTCCTTCCACCCATGTCAGGCACTCACAACCATCTAAAACTCCAGCTCCTGGGAATCCAACACCCTCATCTGGTCTCTGTAGGCACCTGCTTCCATGTGACATACACTCACACAGACACACACATATACACATAAAAATGTGTTGTAGGCCATAGTCAGAGAATACAACCTGACTCCATCTCAGGGAAACTAGCCCTGGGAAAAATCCTCCCTGCAGCCACCTGCATGTATGATAAGCACATTCAGCCTTGGTAGCAGGGACTGAGCTGTACTGGAATGTCTTGCACCCACCTCCTCATCACTAGAGATGAGCTAGGAAGGCCTGAAAGATGATACTTTTATTACTCCTGTTCAATTTAAAGTCTCTGTTTCTCTTCTCTGTGCTTGCTCCCCTGGCATACAAGCAGTTATTCATGGTGGGCTCTGAAGGTCAGAGATAGTGTTTACTAAGCAACGGTGCTGGCTCTGTTAATTACCACATTCCTGTGTAAGTTCGTGGATTTTTACCCCCACCTCCCCAAGCTTGTGTATTTAAACCCAGAAACAACAATAAACCTTGTGGCCTGAAGAGAGAGATTTCCCAGTTCGTCCTGTTCTGTGTGTGTTGTGTGTTTGTTCCTTTCATTCTAGGTATCTTTGGGGTCCTTGCTCACCGTTGATCCCCACAGGCCGGGGCAAAAATGAATATTAAAAAAGAAGCACCTGGACATTGATGAGATGCTTCCAGGTGTGTTGCTTGAGGGTCATTCCAGGGAGCAGTGATGGGAGAACATGTAGCAACGTTGCTATCCTGGACTGAAGAAAAAGTTGAACAGAGAAATGCACAGACTGCAGTCCTTGTTCTTCCTTGCTACCTGGTCATCTCCTATGGGTCCAAGCAGCCTCATGCCTCTGCCTCCTTCCGCCCCATCGTGATGAAATGTATGCAAATCATGATCCACAAACCCTCCTTTAAGTTGTAATGTATGTGGTCATGGTAACAAGAAGAGTGACTAATCCAAATCTTGTTACCTGACCTTCTTGTGTTCAACACACATTGGTAAGATAGAATTAGGGTGACAACAGAAAATCTCATTCCTAAAAGCAAAATGTGGCACTTGTGCATGACATCATCAGGGCTGTGCGTTTATGTGAGTAATGTCCCCATTCTCTGAGCCTTTGGAATATGCTTAAACCAGACAAATTCCCAGTGTAGGTGTGGGGAAGTGGGAAGAAATCTAACCCCACCTGAGGACCTGGTGACTGCTGCGAGGGGAGACTCAGTCCCTTTTAAGGTTGACTCTGGGAAGGTCAGCAGTCTCCAGTGGACCGAACAACTACAGAGGGAAGCTGAGGACAGTTACACGTGGGAACGGCAGCCCGAGCTCTGAGACGAGGGGAAAGAGCTGGCGTGAGTGAGAGTGTGTGTAAGTGTGTATGTGGGGGGGGGCAGGTGCGTCTGAGTGTGCATGTGTGTGAGTGTGTGTGTGTATGCGTGCACAGTCCAGCTAGAGGAAGGAGGATCCTGCGGTGATTTGAATGTTATTCCAGGGCCCATCCTCCCTCTCTCTGTTTTCTGTTAGACATAAGATAAAGCCTCTTCCACCACATAATTCCCCTGCCTCACACTTCCATCCCATGTCTCCTCATCATGATGGACTGTATACAAACCAGGAGTCATAGTAAACACTCTTCAAAAGGAAAGAAATCATGTCCTGAACCTTTCAACACCATGAACCAAATTAAATCCTTCTTGGGATTTTAGCAGCTCAGCACACTAACTACCATTCCTGGACCCCAGAGGAGGACACCGGGGAGTGGACTGAGTCATCTCCTGACATCATCAGTGAAGTCCTGTTCAGAGTCAAAGGCACAGGTGATCTGTCTGAGGCTGGAGATGCCAGTGGTGAGGAAAGTCCTGAAGAGATGGTAGGTTTGACAGGGTCATATCATTTCCAGAACAGTCTGTGAGCGGCCAGGTATGACTAAGCAAACAGCAGCTGACTTAAGTTACCAAAGTGAATTACATTTCTTGCCATTAGGAACACACCAAGAACAGTGACTCCCCTTCTTAGTCATTCAGTCCTCGTGTTAGGACTGATGGACCTTCAATGAGTTCACCATGACTGTCTGGTTGTTGAACTCAGACCAGCTTCTGTACCACAGCTCTGCATCATCTTCACAGTAAGGAATCCTTCCCAGGCTCTGTGAAGATATCTCTGCACACAATCCAGTGTCTTCTGCACATCCACGTTCTTCGTGGAGCCCAGCATCGAAGTTACTGACTCATTGCTCCTGTGCTCTCTACTTTCTTAGGAAGCTTCACACGTAGTCAACAAGATCTACACCTTTCTCCTGTTAATCTGTTCTCATCAACTGGATTCTGGGCCCAGCCAGTTTCCTAAGCTGGGAAGAAGTAGCAGATCTCAAGCGTTGCAGTAGCAGCAAGCATGCTGAGAAGACACAGGAGATTCAGTCTCGTGATCCTGGGGACGCAGTGCCCTGTCTGTAACCCACTATGGACATCTTCATTAGAGAGGAAAACCAGCTTTCATTCATGTCATCCTTTGTCTTGGTGTCCCTGATGTGATTTCTAGTCGACTCAATAACTGAGGTACCGTGGAGCCATCTATGAGCTACGAATATTACAAATGGTGAAATTCGTTATTATAAGTGGTACATACTGAATGAGAAATAAGTCGACAGAAGGGGGTGGAACAAGAGCTCTCATCCAGAGAGAACCAGGCTTGTTATGTCCTCAATCAACTAACAGCACCTGAGGAACTGCAGAACAGTTGTCTTAATATGTACTGTTTTAGAAGTGCTCAACATAAGCCTGGTGTGGTGGCACACACTTTTAATCCCAGCACTTGGGAGGCAGAGTCAGGTGGATCTCTGTGAGTTTATGACCAGCCTGGTCTACGTAGCAAGTTCCAGGTGAGGCAGTGCTGCACAGTGAGTCTCAGAAACAAAGAGAACAACCCTTACTCTGCAGTTAGAGTGGTTCCCTTTGGAGTTGGGGAATATTATGGCCAAGTGTCTGTTGGTTCTCACTCTCAGCCCAGGGGACTCAAACCCCTCCCAGGGCTGCCTGAGAGCCCAACCTCGGGGAGCCTCACCCCACTCCCACTCTCAGCCTAGGGGACTTGAACCCCTTCAGGCTGCCTGTCAGTCCCAAGAATCCAGACCGTCAGATGCAAGCAACATGAGGAGTTTATTACACTTGTACAAGTGGGTGACTTGGCCTCGGGATGCCAAGCCCCCCCCCCCCCCGGCCCTGCTCGGACCAAGCTCTTATAGCAAAAAACCACAAGATTATCATATATTGACATACAGGGTATAGATTGGCACAGACCAGGGTTACAAAAAGACAACTTTTACATAGTCCAACCTTTTTCTCAGTAATGCCACAAGCATTGTGACACATTACAAATTGTTGACTTGACAAATGTCTTGACCAGGAGTCTATTTTTATTAGAAAAGGGGCTTTTTCTGTTATTATCCCAGACATTATCTCACCTACCACAAGTTGTTGACATGGCTTTTGTGACAGGAGATGCTGACATAGCCCTTATGACTTTTGGGACTTTTCACTTAGGGAGGGGTGAGCTGACAAGGAGGTTTTAATGGCTAAAGTGAGGGTCCTGTCTTTTAAGAAAAAATGAAGGTCCTACATTCCCCCCTTTCTTTTTGTACCTGATTATAATCTTATAATCCTGGTTAAAAACCTGTATCACTTGTTTGATCTAGCACTGTAGCAGGGACACAAGGGGTGAGGCCAGTGTTGACTTTTCAACTGGCCCCTTTTTCTTTAATCCATTTACTGGGTCCCATAGGTGATAGTGTGGTCACAGTGCAGTTCAGAGTGGCTATGATCCCAGTAAGGACAGACATTGACTTATTAGGCTGCTTGGCATTTGTATCTGTGTTAATTTTGAAAAATAATCCAGTAAACCAGCCAGAGGAGTCTAGGTTTACTGTTAGTAATTGTCATATAGCCTTAGGCCCTATAACTATTTAACAAGTCAGCCAGTGGAGGGTCTCAGTGTGTCTTTCACTGCTCAAACCAGGAACAAACATGACCAGAGTACAGGCCTCTTGCTGCCCCGCAACAGACAGCCTTGGGCCTCAGAACACATGACGACCCCTAGACTTTTTATTTGCCCTCAGGGCTGGCACCTGCCCTGCTGTACCTCGGTGCTAAGACCCCGCCAACCCCTGCCTTCCTCCTTGCCCAGGTATACTCTGCAGCCTTCTTGGGAGACCATACTATTTGTTGGTTTGTAAAGCATCTGGGCAGAACCTGTGGCTGTAAACTTTACTTGTGAATCAGAGTCATGGGTAAACACAGAGGGTAAAGAGAGAGGGGCCAAAAACCAAAGCCATTCACTTCCTGAGCTACAGATGGAGGCTTGACAGACATCAGTTCACACTAGTATGAGGTAGGATTGCCCCCATATAATAGGCGAGACAGCCAGAGTCCCTGTTTGCTCAAATTTACAGAAAGTAAGAGAAGGCTTCTAGGGGTAATCTGACACTGCCCTTGGGGCAGGTAGGGGAATCGTGTCCCCATCCTATTACATAGGAGAAGCTCCACCATTCAAATTTGTCTTAGTTACGGGGTAGAGTAGTGAATAGAAATGGTTTATGAGTTTCAAGTAGTCTCTCTGATTTTATTTCTGAATCATGGTCACTTCTGTGATTCTGTTCAATTGGTGATTTTATCTCTCGACTCCGTCTATGGGCATTTCACTCAGTGGAAACTCTTTCAGAGTTTGCCACTCATGAGTAACTCTGGGAATGGGTCTCAGAGGCCAGGGAAGTTTCTTCTGCAGGTAAACCCTTTGATCCCAGGAGAGATAAGGTGGATTACACTAGGCTGCCCACCTTCCTCATCTTAACTTTCACACGTGGTCTCAGCAGTGTGGACAAAGGTGTAGCATCCTGGCTACGTTCATTGACCGAGTCCGGATTGGTTGACCGAGTCCGGATTGGCGGAGGGCTGCGGATAGAATGAAACACATATGACAGAGACACAGACACATACACACTAGGTAGGAGGAAAGGAGAATGACTGACTGACTTTATTGAGAGGCACCGCGTGGCTTTGCAGGAGGGTAAAAGTTCAAGTTCTCAGGAGACATCCTCTATTGATGAAACACAGCTGTAAACAGGAAAAAGGAATTTGTGGTCAGGCTACCTTAAAGGTCAAGTTGTTTACTTGAGCTTTGCAATTGACAAGATCCGGCTAGCTCTTGGCCAAGAGCCTAGCACTAAGAGAGAAGGGCATGCAGGGGAGGCCAAAGCCCTACACAAAGGCAGGGTGTTCTCCCTTCCAGGAGCCCTGGAGGGAGTGAATGTTTCTAAGTTCATCACTAATGAGGTGGATTTTAGGGAAGTCAGAAGGCAAGTGTGACATGTATCGAGTCATGAGATCATTTCAGATGGGAGCACTGGGAGCAGAGTCAAGGGTATTCCACTTGTATGTCAGTGTTCAAAGTGGCATACAAATCATGCTAGCTAAAAGAAAACATCTTTCCTGGTAAAATCGCTTCCATGGAGATGTCTGATAGGATAGAGATAGAGTTACAGACACTCATAGAAACACAGAAAGAGAGAGAGAGAGAGAGAGAGAGAGAGAGAGAGAGAGAGAGAGAGAGAGGATGTGATAGAGGTTTACATACATCTAGAGTTAAGAAACTACAACTTAAAAAGTCGACAGAGTGGTTTCGTTTTACATGTTTAAATATCCAACTGGAGCTAGAGGATGAGCAAAAAAGTGAATTTAAGAGGCAGAGACTTGACAGGCACCTGAGAGGAGTGTGGAGATCACTGGAATCCAGGAGAGTCTCTTGGGTGTCCTGGAAGCCAGACAGAAGAGGCGTTTGCAGCAAATAGTCAACTATGCTTACTTGTTGAGCAGTTGGTGACAAGGTAAGGACTAAAAGTGAAGTTTGACATGGATGAGAGTTATTTTGAGAAACAAGCAAAAAAGCTTGATTTGACAAGGTTCAAAAAGTCGTGGAGGTAAAATGATAGGGTTAGAAAAAATAAAAAAAGCAACTAGTGATGGAGACCTGAGGTGTGGGATGTATTTGTGACAGAAGCAGGAATGTGAGACAGCGTCTCTGCAGGGAAGAAGCATGTCTCATATTATCACACAGCCCACCCCCACCTGGAGCTGATGTTTCAGATGGATAGGCAGCTCACAACTTGCGGGTGCTGAAGAATTTTTAGACACACTTAGCCCTGAGCCACAGCTGCCCTTGAGCCCAAGACAAGGCAAATGTTTTCTAAATAAAGAAATGTGATGCAGAAGACAAGACTCCTTAGTGCGTCATGGTGTAGATGACAGAGTTGAAGATGGGGGTGACCACTGTGTAGAGCAGAGCGAAGACCTTAGAGAGGATCTGGGAGTGGACAGCAGAGGATGCAATGTACAAGACCATGAAGGTTCCAAAGAATGTGGACACCAAGGCCAAACGAGCAGAGCATGAGGAGAAAGCCTTTGACCTGCTGGACCCAGAGGGAACCCTCAGCACAGCCCCCACAATCTGAACATAGAACACCAGCAGCAATCCAAAGGGACAGTGAGGAAGACCACGGAGAGAACAGATGTCATCATCTGGGTCACTCCATTATCTGAGCAAGCAAGGCTCATCAAAGGGGAGAAGTCACAGTAAAAATGATCAATTTGGTTGGGGCCACAGAACTTCACCTGGGCCATCAGAGCCACAATGAGTCCACCGACCATGAAGCGTGAGAGCCAGACTGTGAGCACTAGCCCCAGGCACAACCAGGGCCCCATCAGGAGCGGGTAACCCAGCGGATGGCAGACGGCCAGGTAGCAGTCATAGGCCATCACAGCCAGCAAGAAACACTCATCAGTGGCTAGAGAGCCAAAGACTAAGAACTGGAGCAAGCAGCCAGCCACAGGGATGGTGGCTTCCTGCAGCAAGCCCTCCAGCATTCTGGGTATAGAGGATTTCCATGAAGGACAAGTTAGCCAGAAAGAAGCACATGGGTATGTGGAGCCTGTGGGAGCTGAGCTCTACCACTACATTGAGGGCATTCCTGGCTATGATGGAGGCTCAGACAGTGGTGAGCACAGAGAAGAGGGGGAGGTGAAGCCCGGGGGCATCACGGAAGCCATCATGGAAGCCAAGGAGCACAAACACAGAGACCGTTTGGTTGCCCGTGGAGACCAGTTCTGTTTGTCCCCAGTGTTTCGGTTGGTAGTGACTGGACAAACTTTAGTACGTCTCTCTGTCTTCCAGAGCAGCCCTAAGGTTGATGGGGCTAAAACACAAAGGATTGTGGAAAGCGTGCAGAATGAGACCAGTTTAAACTGGTTTGCATGTGCCCTGTTCATTTTTCACTTGCTCCTTCTCAGCTCCGTCTCTCTCCTGAACTCTCTAATTGCTCTGACACTCGTAATGCTTCCAAACCTGTAACACTCTAATTACATCTGCGCCTTGTATCATACAGTTCCAACACCCTGATCTGTATGATCTCTCGGCTTCCACTCATGCCAACCATAAAATGTCCTCTAAATGCCTGCTAGAGGCATTGTGTTTCTCCACAACAAACGTTCAGCCTCTACAACTACAGCCAACGCTCTGGCAGGAAACTGAAAATCCTCTGCGATCCCATGGTCTCTGTTTCCTGATCTTCTTTACCTCACAGCCGGTTCCTCCTCCAGCCTGCATTCTCTGAAGTCTCAATATCCTTGACAATTTCTCTGGACTCCTCTGTCACTATTGGACTTCCATGTGAGCATCCAGCCCCACTGGAAGTGGCCTAGTCTCCAGGTTTCAGAATCTTATCAAAATAATTTTGTAGAGTGCAGGTTGGTATTTAGTCAACAACTTTCAGCTAAGAGGTGATAATGGGCAGTGAGGGGGAGGTTTGGAAAACAGAAAGACTCAGGTCCTGGGTGTGGAACCCAGTCTTCCTGAAGACAGTAGCTTGCAAACTAAGCTTTGAAGACCAGGTGACAGTGGCCAGCTGGAAGACAGTATACTGGAGGGAAGGCTTGGGGATGTGAGGTTTGATAGAGCACAGGGCTTCTGGAACCAGCAGGTAGGCTTTCACATGCAAAGTCACATGTGCTTCTTACTAGTGAGAGAAGGTGTGGGAGGACTGAGAGCAGGGAGTGTCCAATGTGGAAGGCAACGTGTAAATCACAAATAGATTCTCATAACATTTAAATTGTCGCTTTCTATTTCACAGTAGTAATGCAAATATATCCTTTTATCATCACACAGGATGTAAGCTGCCTAATTCAGCCTACAGCAATGACTGCCTAATGGGAAACTGAGGGACTCAGAGCCCAGAGGGACAGACTGCCAGGTCTAATGACGCTGCCTCAGGATATGCGTGTGGCATGCAATCCTATTTCTACTCTCTGCAGTTAGAACCTGAGAAATCCAAGGACAGCTGCATCTCCCCTGAGGCCTCCTTGGCCAACAGCCTTTATTTCTTTAGCAATGTTATACTAAGTATCTTTTGTATAGAGGAGATTATCTAAACATTGACCATTCCCAGTGAAATAAATTCAGGCCATAACCTTAAGCAGCCTGCAGCCCCCAGTAACACACACATAGCAGCAGGTAATTACAGTTCAGGAAGAGAAAGTTAATGAACTGAACCAGGAGGAAATAGTTTTGGGAGGTCGTGGTACTGTGTAACCCGCTGCTGCTGTGTGATGAAGGAAGTGAAGTGTCTCAGATAAAACTCCAGCTCTAGTGAGGCAAGGAATGTCACAGCAAATGAGGGTGAAAAAGAGGCTCAGAGGTGCAGGGACTCCTTTGTGAAGGAGCTTTAGGACTCAGGTGGGTAGTGAGGGCAGAGAGTCAGGGAAGGGCCAAGCTGGGAGCATCGTGCCCCCTCCAGTCACTGACAGGACCTTATGCTTTGTCCTGTTGGTATCATGACACAGCTTAAGGTTCTAACCAGCAGAATAGCCTATGCCAGACCAGATTGCATAGGGTTCAGGAGGCCAGATTCCAGATAAGGGACAGACCTCACCTGGAGGAGAGTGAGGTGCAGCTGCACTGGCCATGTGGGGTCACTCATGCTGCTTTTGGAAGCACCTCCCTTCCCCAGAACATAGGCTCACTCAGCACAGCAGAGACAACAAGGTCTAACAAGGAGGCTCAGTCAGCATCTCTAACCCAAACCCACGCGGCTTCACCAGACAGGAAGTGCTCTTCAGACCCAAACCTTACAGGTTCTGCCAAGGGCACTACTCTCCCCTGTGGCTCTTCCCTGTCCTCTTTTCCCTCTATATTTCCCTGAGGTAGAACTTGTGCAGTCCCCCTGTTCTCTGTGTAACTCTGGTCCACACCCACTCTGGCCTTTGTGTTCTTTCTATAACATTCCTGACCAGGGCAGAGATGAGTGTACTAACCTGGTTAGAAGAGCAGTGCTCAGCAGCCGTGCATCCCAGGAAATCAGGAAACCTGGAAACCAAGGCCGGTCTTGTATCATCCAGGCTCTAGGCCATTAGCTTCTGCATGAGCCAGACTTTTCCTTCCTGTAGTCTCTGCTTCTTTGTGCTTCATTCATAAATAAAGAAAAGTCCTTTGCCTTGATATGGACCATCAGCTGTGGAAGTCAGAAGAGTTGGCACAATGAGGCAACTTAGAGTTCAATTGCATGGGAACCTGACAGGTGCCTGTTCTCATCCACCTTGTGGTTTTGTCTAAGATGTATATCATCCTTATTCTCATGTCCCGAGAGCCATTTCAAGGACTGAAGGATGAGGGTAAAAGAAAATCATGGAATCGAAGGAAAGGAAATAGTATCAACCCGATGATCCATGATCAAGAGTCGGATGGAATCCACAGGACAGGCACAGTTGCTGTGATTGTAAAACCATGTAAAATGCACCAGTTAGGAATTCCCAGGCTACACCCACCTTGATTGTTCTAGGAAACAAATGCTGATTTGTTAGGGAAGAATCAGCTTCAATAACCATGAAAGCAGAGAATGAAATACAAGCAGTCTGGGAGGCTGACATAGAAAAATATTTACAAATGAGGTCAGGATGGCATAATCTACATTCACCTGAGATAGCTAACCACCACACAACTTCCCCGTCTATTTACAAATTAGACCCAGTTTGTGTGTGTGTGCATGTGTGCGTGTGTGCACGAGTATTCCCAATAAGGCAGCTATTGTAACACATAGTTCATTTGACATATTCAGGCATTACTAACCCTGTTATTCAAAGCTGAGAAGCAGGAGACAGAGGGAGAAAGAGGTCAAGTATGTGAAGACTGGGAAATAAAACCAGAGCAAACCTTGCAGCAGCAGCATGGTGACCCAGGTGTTGCAGGCTCGTGGGCCCAGCTGCATTCACAGCTGCAAAGCTGCAAGGTTGGCATCTGAAGGTGAAGTTGGAATCTAAAGAAAACTGCAAAAAAGCTTTGGAAAGAACACAAATTTCTTCACATTAATTTAGAAAACAAGACGACTGACAAATATCTGTCTATCATCTGAAGAACACAGACTCATAAGCAATCTTAGGTTGGAGCCAAAGCTCAACCCAGCCTCTGACATGCGCAGAGCCTTTGTCCACAGACACCCCGCCACTTTTACCAAAGCCATTCAAACCTATTCCATGAACACATACTGGAAGAATTATCCACCACCTGCAAATCCTAATTTACCTGTGACATTTCGGGTTGTTAGCCTTAGCCTTTAATGACTGTTCCATCTCTCTAGCCTCTAATTTATCTTGAAGAAACAAGATTTCATTTTCTCCTATACTTTGAAATACCTGGCAAATGTACGAATTTTGTAAACAATAAAATTTAATTTAGGTTTTTAAAAATCATTAACTCTTCAAATATCTTTGTAAGCTACCATGTAATAAAGAAAAAGATATATGTATGTGGATATATATATATCTCTGCGTATGTGTATTTGGAAGAAAATAATGTAATTTTAGTTATATTCCAGTTTTTCCATGCTGTGAGGAGGACAGACAGAAACATGAGAACACTGTCGTGAACATTTCAACAAAGCACACTAACCCGACCCTGGAGAGCCTGGGTGTGCACCTCCTCTCTGTAAATAGCCAGCCATGCATCAGGAAGGACTGGAACCTCTTTTTAAAGATCCACGGAAGGGAACAAGAACATTAAGGTCTGAACGATGAGGGACTTCCTGAAATGCAAGTCAAAAGGGGAGATCAGACTCTTGAGGTTAACTAAAACCTGCTACTAATTAGAGGAGAAATGGCTGTCCATACCAACCCTATTAGCTTTTAAGGGTCTATGAACTAAGCATGAAGATCTATGCACAGGTCGGAAGCTCACGTGATGTAAGCAGCCCTGCTCTGTAAAGAAAGAACTGCAGGTGAACAGGGGCTGAGGTCTGCAGAAGGTAGAATGATGGGGTCGCACCTAAGCTCCTCCCTTTTTGAACTCAACATGAACTAATACAGGGTCTTGATTAGAAATATCTGTATCCTCCCTCTCTACCCTTGAGACATTCTCTACATCCTCTGTGCCCTCTTCCTGCTCCACACCACCTGTCCTTTCACAGTGAGCCCTTCTATCACAGGGGAAGGCTGGTAGGACATGCCCCTGAGAAGCACTTAGAGCTCCCTGAGGAGCAGCCTCAAATGAACAAGACAAAGCAGCCCAGGAGGGGACTTGTCTTCATGTTCTTGGATAGTTCCTGCACTGTAGCTTTGACCAAAACAGCAGCAGAAGTTACAAGAGCCACAGGGACCTTCCTTTCCTTCCTTAGGGAAAATGATCTGCAGTCGCCAGGATCTCACCCCCAATTCGGTCTCTTCCCCATAACTCAGCAGCAGATTCTCCTGGGACTCCCACATCTCCAGCTGCTCCTCTTCTCCCTCTTCCTTCGGTCTGCCTCTTGTCCCTGCTGGCAATGCACTGGTGGGGCTCCTAGTGAACCTGGATGGATGCTTCCACTCCCCTGTGTACCTCCTAATCTGCAGTCTCTCCTTGTCGAGCTCTGGTACACCACTGTCACTGTGCCCAAGATGCTTCCAACTTCCTGAGTTCTCACGGGACCATCTTGGTTCCGAGCTGCATCACCCAGGATTGTTTCTTCTTCTCTTTGGCGGCCACTAGTTCTTGATCCTCATCACTATGTCCTTGGACCTCTATGCCACCATCTGTTGCCCACTCCATTACCCACTGCTATTCAGTCTCCAGACCTGTGTGACTCTGGCTGGGTCTGCTGGTCCGTGGGGTTCCTCTGCCCCATGTTCCCCTCCGTCCTCCATTCACGAATCTCTTTCTGCACACCAAACTGTATTAGCCACTTCTTCTGTGATGCCGACCAGATCTTCCTCCTTTCCTGCATGAATGCACACAGCAGCCAGGTGGAGGGCTCTGCTTTTAGCACTGTCATTATCCTAGGAGCCCTGGGCTTTACTGTAGTTTCCAGTTTTCAGATTCTGGCCACAATCCTAGCCATGGCCTCAGCTGCTGCCGACACAAAGCCTTCTCCACCCGCACAGCCCACCTTTCTGTGTTGACCATCTACTTCAGCATTCTGATATTCATGTATGTTCGCCCACTAGTAAGATATGAATCAAGTGTGAACAGGATTGCTGCCATGTTCTACTCGGTCATCATCCCACTTCTCAATCCTCTCATCTACACACTCTGAAACAAGGATGTCAATGAAGCCCTCAAGGTGCTGGTGTCTCAGATCCAAAGGGTCTGCCCTCCAAGCAAGGAGACCCAGTGATTACATACCAGCAGCCGGAGGAAAACCAAGTCCTCCTCATTTCTTACTACCTCTGCCATGTATTAATGGATTTCTAAAATGGCATTGAATACATATATGATTTTGAAAATTATCTATGCTGTGTTGTAAGTGAAAAATTGCATCTCCTAAAACTCAGTATTGTCCCCAGGCTTGCAATTGGTCACTTTTCTTGAAGGGAAGGAAATGAACAGTTCTAGATGTGAAGAGATGACTCAGTGGTTAAGAACACTTGCAGAGGACGTGGATTTGATTTCTAGCATCCAAATGGTGGCTAATAACCATTCATTAACTACGGGTCTGGAGGATCTGATGGGCTCTTCTGGCCTCTGCAGGCACTGTATGCATGGGTGCACTCACAGACACATGCACACAACACATACATATATTTTTTAAAGAAATGAAGAGTCCCACAGTGATGTTTGTGTAGGGAAAGGGCAGTGGCTTTGTGGTGTCTGCATCTGGATTAACCCTCTCTTGCTGCCAGTGTCAGGCAACACGTTGAGCCAATGGGAGCACTGCTGAGGTACCAAAGATCAGCTCCCTCACAAGACCTAGCTGATGTTCATCTCACCCAATAGCATGCAGAGCAGAGAACAAGCACGTGTTTATTTGATTACATTGTCCATTGTCAGTACAATTGCAAAGATCATTCAAAATACTTACTGTTTAACAAAAATACATCCTTCCAAATCTAAAGACACAGAAGTTAGATGACAAGTCAGCAGCAGGTCAGAGCAGGTGTGATTTGTCAACACAAAAGGACAACTGTCACCTCAAAGGGGAGGATATTGTTCATTCTAGAGCCAGATACATGTGACTGTGATCTGGGAAAACAGGTTTTGATGTGTCATGTTACAAATTCCTAACAGTTTCCTGAAGTTTTTGTAGAAGCAGAACAAAGAAAGCCATAAATCAAGACAGGGTTGAAATTAATTGGTAGACAGCTTACAGCAAGGCAGAGTGGATTCTACCATATGCCTAAATTGCAATCTTAGACCTTTGGTTGGTGGGAGCTTAGGTTTTGTTAAGATAGTCCATAACTTTTTTATCTATCAGTCATGGGATGTTAGATCAGACACAGTGACTGACAAGGAATGGTTATGTAGGGGCCTAAGGATAGCCCATGACAAATTGTAATTAGGCTATGATCCTGAAACCTGCCAAACTCTCCAAAGCCGTTGAACCTCTAATCAGTGGATCACCCTCACAGAAGATTCAGTCTAAAGATGCACATTATTTTCCTGGAAATGTTTATTTACAGTCTACTTTCAGAGGATCATCACAGCTCAGCTTGTTAACTACTAG
Source organism: Eospalax fontanierii (assembly GCA_035773235.1). NCBI lineage: Eukaryota > Metazoa > Chordata > Mammalia > Rodentia > Spalacidae > Eospalax > Eospalax fontanierii. The sequence goes on along the minus strand of CM069552.1, from coordinate 6,154,315 downwards.
TAAATGTAAGGTTCTGGGTTTGAGAGATGCAGCAGATAGTAGGAACCAGGGACTCTGCTGGGAGCTAACAGGACTGGTTTATTAAGAGAAGACCAGATGGGACTAGCTTCTCCACACTTGGGAGTGGAGAGATGCTAACCCCCCTAAGGGGCTAGCCTCCCCAAAGAGATGGAGATGACTAGGGCCTGCCCCCATCTTGGGGCTGGGGCTCCACGGGACTGGGCTGGTGTGCCTAGCTTCAGATCGGGATGGAGGAGCTTCCTCAGGGAAAGCAAGCTCAGCCCAAAGACCCAGAAGCCCCCAAAGTCCCCAAAGGCCTCAAGGCCTTAAAGCCATTTAAAAACTCTCAGCCCCTTCCTGGCTTTTAGTGAAGGCTAGGTTGGGATTGCCATGACATCTAATTGATGTTTAAGGTAAGCTTCTGGCCAGGAAGTAGTCCTTTTTTACAGCTGTTTGTGGATTCTGGGTTGGGGACCTTATCTATTCAAAAAGTCAGTTCTTTTCTTAGATCTCTCAGATCTCAGAGGCTCAAGAGAGTCTGGTTTGGGACTGCTAGGGGAGAGATTTGAGGTTCCATGCACACATAACAGTAAGTTCCTTCCTTCAGCAAAGGGGTGAACAAGGTTACTGGGCCCTCCCCTGAGGATCCAGCCACTCTTCCTGCACGTGGCCTCTGGGGTAGGAATTTGAGTGTACAGCCTGGGGAGAGGGGGCTCCATCCTTGAGGTTGTGGGGAAGCCATCATCCATGCTAGGTGAAGACTTTCCAGTGTAATTGCTCTCTGGTCACCAACGCACTTGTCAGTAACTCCTTCAAGTTCTGTTAGTAAGCTCAGTCAAGTCATTGGTTCCACTGGGTGAAGATGAGTGGAATTAAACATTTGTTTATCAGTAGAAACTTATGTGAAGGGGGGTAAACAATGCATAGTACCCCGTGAATGAAAATTCTCACAACATATGGTAAAGTTGTGACTTATATCTCATGGCATTAAGAAAGGAAACAAGTAAGTGAAAGAAAATATGAGGAGTATGTGAAAATGAAGTGTTTCTTTTTTTTAAGTAAATTAGGATTTGTGTACGAAGATTAAGAATGTTTCCAGAAAAGAAAGGAAAATGAGCAAGTCTGTACACATTATAAACATCTGCGTAGACTTCTTACAGTATGTAAAAGATGAGGCTTAGAGACCAAATAAATGACCTTAAAGTTTGTAAGGTCACAGTAAAGTCAAACCTCTATGTGAACTGATGGAGTTATTGATCTATTTTTATTAATAATGATAAGCAACTGACTTTCCGGGTGTTCAAAAAATAAAGTCAAGACCTGTAATACTGGGGTCACAGGGACTGGAAGGGACAATATTTTACTCCTTGAACTCAAAGGTCACCTATGTCCCAGGGGACTGCAGGCATCTCTCACAATGTCATGCAGCTGTGATAAGTCACCTGTCCTCTTATTCGTGGAGGCCGTGAGACCCCACCATGGGTCTTGGAACCAGTGTCCAGTTTAAAGAGGGTTAACACAGAAGGAAAATTCTTCTCAGTGTTTCCAAATGTAGCCTCAGTCAAGCACAGTCTTTGATTTCTCCTCATATAGATGGAACAATTGGTAAAAGAAAGCAAAGGGAACCAGAGGTCCCTCCCAAGCCCAACTGCCCCTAAGGACCAGATCCTCAACTGACAAAAATAAATGGATTAATGGTCAACTGCAAGGTCTAAAAGCCCAAGCAATGAACAAAGCCATCAGAATGTCTCTGTATGTGTCCAAGTGATCCTACTTCACACAGTAGGCTTAAGTCCATGTGAGCTGTTATTTAGGCAATTATTTCTCACTAATGATTTTCTCATTGATAATAAAAAGACTACCTAGAGATAAGACTTCAGCCCTGGCCAATTCAACACTGCAGCGCCTACCTGTATCTAAAGGAGACAGGCCCAGTATCATTTTACTATAAAAATTAAATGATGAAAGCAATAAAAAATAAAGAAAACAGGCATGCTAACTCATGCCTTTAATCTCAATCCTCAGGAGGCAGAGGAAGTTGGATCTCTGTGAGATCAAGACCAGCCTGGTCCACATACCAGGTTCCCAGCCAGCTGTTGCAGCAGGTAAACCTTGTCTCAAAACAACCAACCAATCAAACAAACAAATCACATAACGTTTAAATTCCATTTCCTTCTTCATCTCTAAAGTCATCTGGAGGGACCTCACACTGTGATTACAGCCACTCTGACAGCTGTTAGATTGTCTGAAAGCAGATCCTGAGTTCAACACTCTCAGGTCCAGCCTTGGAGGCTGACAGAACAATGAGGAACCCACTGCTTGGATGTTCTTGTGAGCCCACCACAAACCCCCTGCTGCACTTTTGGAGTCCTTTAGGTAGGCTTACTGGAGGGGACCTTGATGGTTCCATTCAGCTCTACCTGCAGAGTCACCTGGGAAAATAAGTGAACCTTAGACATGGATTTTGGCTGTGTGTTCATCCCCAACAACACAATTCCATGTAGAGCTATTAGAGTTTGAAAGGCTGTAAGGCCCTATCTAGGAACTACAACCTCAGGAATTAGTGACCCTGACTTCCTTGAAGAATGGTTCAGAAAATGGAGCATTCTCATAGGCTTCACTCTAGCCTTCCTCGTAACCATGGTGGGTGTTCTCACCGTGTTTGGCTGCTGTGCTATGCCATGTGTTAGAGCCCAACTCAGGCTGATTGGGTCAGCTATTACCAACAAGAACCCCATGAGTACAGCGGTTACATACTACACAGGATGGTGAATAAAGTGAACCAACCTTTTCTTAATGTGTCAGAGAAAATAAATGGGTATTTAAAATATAGAGGGAGGGATTTGCAAGAGACATTAAATCAGTCTTTTTTGTAAAGCACTGTAAAACTTAGATTTAGGACAAGGAATTGAAAATTTGTAATTCTACTCAGCCCCCACTAAACACACTGCAAAGTGTTTTTTTTTTTCATGCAAAAAGCCCTTCTGCATCCCAGAACCAGATCCCAGGGAGGGAGGGGTGACTGAACCCTTTCAATCAAACTCCTTTCCCCCTTCTTTCATTTCCTTTTCACTCTATTAAAATTCCCAAACTAGGAAGGCTGTAGGTTGGACCCTAGTCAATGGGGGAAAGACTCAGTACTCATGTGTTAAGGATAAAAACATATCTAGCATTCCAGTCAAGGGTGCTTGCTTGACCTAAATTATCATGCAACACGTTCTTTTGTCTGTACACTTTTCTGTGTGGAATCAGTGGGGTCCTTGATTTTATTACTAACAGAAAGAATATAGTTCCATTAAAATCATTATTCTTATTTAAAAACATTTTATTTCTCAAAATTTTATGTATATGAGTGTATTGCCTACATATATGTAAGTACATCCTTCTCATGCCATGCCAACAGAGGTCAGAGAGGGTGTTGGATTTTCTGGAACTGGAGTTATAAATGGGTGTTAGCCACTAGGTAGGTGCTGGGAACTGAACCTGGGTCCTCTGCAAGAGCAGCCAGTGATCTCCAGTCCCCTAAAACCATTATACTTCTAAACCAAGTATATTTTCCATACCTACACACTCAGCATTGTGGGGGCTGAGGCAGGAGGATCCTAAGTTCAAGGTCAGTCTGTAATACACAGAGAGACACTGTCTGAAAACATATGTAGTTTCAGGTAATCTGGCAGAAGAGACACCACAACAAAGGAGCTGCTACTGATAGACTGGGAGACAAGGGAACAGGGATGCTTATCCCATCAGCTATTGATCCAGTCCCCCAATTCTCTTGATCAGTGCCTCAACAAACCTGTCCTAATATGGGACCCATGAAGGTTCCCTACCATCAAATGGGACCTGCTGCTCTGATTGCCAGCCGGGCAGCCACCACTTCAGCCGTGTTTTAGCTCAGCAATCTGAGCCAAAAGAGCCACGAAGAAACCTACCAAAGCTGGTATAGACAAGCTTGGAGTGTCAATGGGAAAGAAAACTCAGACAGTCCCTTCTCTGCAGGACTCCTCCACATTCCAACAGCAGCAACCACAGCTCCAAGGACAGCCACACAGTGACCAAGATAAGGATGAGGAAGTTTTCACAGGAAAGAAACAAGGAACTGGCCCAGCTCTCAGCGCTGACCCTGCTCAGGCTGTCCTGAAGAGCTTCTGCTTTCTCTGACAGCAGGCTCTGTGCCCACACCCTTCCTTACCCCATCTTAGGGTGAGGTGCTTAGGCAGCCCCTCATGCTGCACATGGCATGTGTATCTCTGCTCTTCAGAAGACACCACCACAGCTACTCATTTCTGTAAGATTCTATCCTCTACAGGCCTGGTCCCCATCAGTTCCATATCCTGAGTCAAGTCCTCCCCACCCTCTACCTGGTTGGGTGAGCTCCACAGGTTTGAAGCCCGGAGTCCAGCACCATAGGATAATGTCTCCTTTAAATCTGGGATGATGAGTCACAGGTGTCTTTCCCAGATCTGAGAGTAGCTATCGGAACATTCAGGAATTTGACATTCTTTCTGGGGACTCACTGGTGTTCATGTCACCATCCTGGGAATGGACAGGAGAACTAAGGCTGGGCAGTGGTGCCAACCCCACACAGCAGACTAGACTCTGGTATCTTTGATAATCCTTGGATAGTTCTATAATTAGGGTAAGCAGGCTCAGAGTAGGAGTTTCCAAGTCTCTCAGTAGAAAAGGTGAACTTCTAGTTCTGATGCATGGGACCGCAGAGACTCAGAATCCCTCGAGTCAGACCTCCAAAGACACTGGGTATGGACAGAGAATCTGGCTGAGAGAGGCCATGGTTCACAATGGGCTGCAGATGAAGGGAACTGCTGCCTGGGTATTTCAGGATCTTCTCTCCTATCCAGAGAGACTCTAAACTGTCCTAGAGAAGGGTGAGCCCTGGAGTGATTCTCTGATGCTGGATCAGGAAACCCAGGTGCATCTTCCCATCCTGATGCAGAGGAGAGAGAGAGAGAGAGAGAGAGAGAGAGAGAGAGAGAGAGAGAGAGAGAGAGAGAGAAATATCCAGGAACATCTTGCCCTCCTGATGGGAGAGAGAGACACAATTCCAGCTGATCCCATTTTCCTTCCTGATTGCCCAAGCATACTAAACTTTTAATTAATCAGTGCAGATTAAACTTCAGAGATGAGTAAGAGCTTATTTGTCACTTCAAGGTCCTAAATTTCCTAAGTGCCCATCACTAGACATGATCCTTGTCTGTGTCTCCTCAAGACTCTCGAGTTATTAGTTCTTTAATATGGTAAACGGAAGGGAGAGCTGGAGTCTTTAGTTAGTCAAAGAGATATAATCTCCTGAGGATGATACACGTAACATGCTCTGTAGTCCCTGTGCACATGTCTTAACATTATAAAAGTCATACACATGTCTTAATATTATAAAAGTCACACACACTCTATTTCTCTTCATCTTGAACACCCCGTCTTCATGCCTACATATAAGACCTGTTAGAAAATACATGGGATATACCAGAACCACTTTGTCAAGGTAGTGGGTTCAGGTGTAAGAACTGCCTTCCTGAACAACAAGCCTTAGAGTGGAGGCTGTCGTCCAGCCTAAGTGTATCTTCATGATGTTCTTGCTACAGACAGACTGCTCTGTGAACCATATTGCCAGCATCACCTTGTCATGACTAGAATCTCAAGTGTGGTTCCAGACCGTCTGTGCTTTAAGGTCATGTCCAGGCTTCCCTGTTCCCAGGAAACTCCAGGACTCACTGGTCTGCCAGCCTCTGGACACAGTGACAGAACTGTGGTCTCTGGACTCCTGGTCTGATGAGACGATCAAACCGGGAACCCAGGGCTTAGGCCTTGCTCCCCCTCACATCCTGATCCCTCCCTTCGTGATGTCATCAAGGCTCAGGACATTCAATATCCTTTACACTGTAGCACTGCCCAATTCTATTTCCAACCCAGTCAATATTATAGTCACCACATGCAAAAGAAAGGCAAGGTGGATTTTATTATGGCTTGGCTGACTTCCTAACTCTAGGTGGGAGAGTTCTGAGAAGAAGTCCTGTAGCATTCAGCTTTTATAGGCAAGTACAAGTTGTGTAAAGGTTAGTTTTAAAAATATCCAACCCAAAACTCCCATCCGAGTCCATAGAAGCAGGTGTTTACATTTTAGACATTGCCTTTTTTCCCCCGGATTGAGACACATTCTGGCAATATAGCCTATCTTGAAGACCATGAGAAAATGTTAAACTCAGAGTTCCCTTTCCTCAAAAACAGGATGTCCTGCTGTAAGATGGAGTCCCTATGGTTCGGTTGGAGACCATTATCACTTCACAGACACAGATGTAGTCATTAACAATGGTTATTTGCTTAAGATGTTCTGCATAAGATTACATACTCCTCTTTCACACAAGATGTCTGCATAAGATAAGATACCCTTCTTTCACACAATATGTTTGCATAAGATTGATACCAACCCAGGGTCTCCAGTTCTCACAGGGTCTGGTGGGAAGCAGGGAAAAATGAGATCACTCTGCTACTGATGTTTTACAGGGTATTCAAACCCTTGAAGATGTGTTTTATCTGGAGACTTTAGCTGATCATATTGGCTTTTAAGGACCATAAGTTTTGCAGAACCAATTTTTGGCTAACAAATGTAATTATTGCTTTTAGTAGAGAGGGGCCATAAGTTAGAGTTAATAGAAGCAGGAGCAGGGGTCCTGCAAAGGTATTAGCCATGGATACCAAGAAAACAGAGATTTATACCAGTTCTGAGTTCCTGTTTTTAGCCCAGTTTTTAAATCTGAATAATAATAAACCTGAGGTAAAAGATGAATGAGTATGCAGAGATCCAAAGTTTCAGTCAAGATATGGGGACTGATTCAAGGCATGAGACCAGACTCACAAGTAAACAAAGTACCTTTGGGTGGGACTAAGTAATAGGGGTCGTCCCCTCCATTAGGTTTTTTATATAATGAGAATGATTACAATGGGCTGTGTACAGGACTGGTCAATTTTATAGTTCCTTGCACAGAGGTGCAGTCCTTGACCATCAAGTCTTTCCAAGATGAGAGTAGGGTGGGAACTTCAAGGACAGGTGTCAGGTTGTGAACTGACTGCTCTTACACTTAGGTTTTTATCTCAGTGTAGTTATTTTCCATAATGTTAAAGGTTGCAATCCCCACAAAATAAGGGAGGGGAGTCTTTTTACCCTATACTTCAAAGTACAATTTTACCTCCTATTTTTATTACACCATCCTCTGAAAAGGTCAACCTAATTGTCAATAGGGGATTGGGGCACTGACCACTTTGATTTATTTGGGGCCGATTAGGGATGTAGGTTGTGGCAATTGGGTTAGCCCTTCAGTGCGTCTATCTATAAGACCCCTGAATTGCATATCTATTAGCTACAGGGAGAAAAGAAAATCCTTGACTGGTTACTGGGAAATGTGAAGAAGTAAAGGCCAGAGTAGTTAGCATTATAAATTCTAAACAGGAAACCAGAAAAGTCAGAACAGGGAAAATTTTGTATATTCAAGTCAAAGTCCATAAAATTTCTTGTGTAGGACCTTTTAGAGCATCCATCTATGACATTCCTCTTTGTTTTTCTTTAGTCTTCTAAGGCTGGACTTGAGAATCTTGAAGTCAGGATTTGTTTTAGTACCCTGATAGCTTGTTTTAGTGGCTAGAATCTGTAAGTTCCCTCCCAAATGGCTTCTAGACAGTGAGAGAAAATAAATTAGCCATCATTCAGTTTTTAGGTTATAACAATAGTGGGTTTACCTTTCTTGATGGCAGATATGCACTACAGAGTTGAAGTAGGCCAAGATTTTGAAGTCTTACACCTGAGTAACATTTTCTTTTTAACAACAAAAACATTAGTAAGAAATTCTGTAAGTAACATCCTATGTGAACTTAAACCTAATATCTGTAAAGTACAGTTCCTTATACTCTTAAAAAAAGCATATCAATCGTATTTAAGATCATACAGGTGGTCTAAATAAATCAATTTATTTTTATTTTTAAGGTCAGTTGAGCATCTGCTCTTTGGGAGGCGGGTCACATGGGCTTTGTAGGAGCCTCTGGCTCCTTTCTGCTACCAGTTCCATCTGTGTGAAGATAAGTCAGAAGGTCTTGCTAGACCAGAACTTCATTGGAAGCATTGAAGAAACGTTTTCCTGTGCTGACCCTCCTCTCTGCAGACTGGACACTGGTTTGAGTCCTTCTAGTGGGGTCTTCATGACCTCTCTGAACAGGATGGCCAGACATTTTGAGAGGTGCCTCATAGTCCCCTGGAACTTAGATGACCCTGGAGGGCAAGAGACAAAAATTGCCCCTTCAAGTCCCTCTGACCAGATTTGTATAGGCCTCTAAATACAGTTGTTAAACACCCAAGAAGTTTAGTTTGACCAATTAGGTATTTTTAATTACTGTATGTTATGCAGATAAGCTTGGGTAAAAACCAAACATTCTTGAGCAAACCTTGATTAGACATATATTTTGTTCCTTAAAGTACTTGACTGAACTGTTACTGTAGAAATTTTAAGATTATTTACATATGATTTACCTTGTCTTTTATATATCATAACATATCAAGACTCAGATCTTCAATCAGTTGCATAGATTTTCTCACTTTTCTTTTTTATTCTGGAAATATCCAGCCATCATAATCTTATACATAAATGCTTCTTTATAAAATAATTATTTTTTTTATCTTTTAATTTTATTTCTTAATACAATGAGACACAATAACATTAAGGAATAAGGGTTTTTTGTTTTTTTTTTCTGCTGAAGAATTCTCTTCCTGGCGGTACTAAGCCATGTGTATCCCTTTTCCTAAGATTTTAGTGCCAAACCAATGTTTGAGCACAATAAAGTTCATTCTGGGGAGAGAATGACTTTATTCATAGATATGAGTGAAGTGTTACCGACAGGTATATAGATGACCTGAGAGTAGTTGCACTGCAAATTCTTTATCTAGCATGGATGTTGATTTTTCTGTAAGCTTATGGGTCAAGTACTTTCTTTCTAGCCTTTCACAGATTTCCTCCCCAAATCCAGGAGACCATTTTTGGATTAGAACAGAAATACATACAGCTATCAGGGAGGGGTGACTGGATACTCAGATGAGGTTCCAATGACCCTGCTTACCCCTCCTTCAGTGAAAGTATATAATAGTTAACAAATCCACCTGTAATGATCTTCTGCAATTAGGCACAGCTGGAGTCACAAAGAAGTCGGTTATTTATCTCAGAAGAGTGATGTGCAGTATCATATTACTAAAAGAACATGGAATGCAAATTACATACATAAGATAATGCAATAAACTAATACTACCTGTGTACACACTGCACTTTACAAGTTTTCAGGTAAACCTTACAGAAAATATCAGAACTGTTAACATTTTTCATTTTAAGTAGTTTAGAGAATGGTCTACCAAAACCTTGGTTTAGGTCTTGAGGGACTATAAATACTAGGTAGGGAGAAGCAACTGGTACATAGCAACACATTATCAAATTGAAATTCACAAACTTCAGCATTTACAAACACAACTGACTGAGGAGTCTTAGACAGTGGGGGCTATCTGTAGTTTTCCATGGACTGAAAATTATGCCCTTTACTATACATTTGCATTACTCTATGTAAGTGACTTTTCTCATTACTGTGACAAAATAGAGAATCTGGAGAATAAGGGACACAGTTGTCTAGGAGGGGATGAAGGGGCAGGAACAAAAGCAAGTTTGGAGCAACTTAGTATCAGGGAAGGAATTCCTCTAGTTTAGAGAAAAATAGGCTTTGGACCGTAATACAAAAAGGCAGGAATTAAGACCAGTGAAGGTCATATTTTAAGCTTCCCATCCAAGTAAGTTGTTTCTCTTTACCTGCCATTGTCGTAGCTATGTCGTGGTAGCAGCTTGTCTTTCATAAAGTTTGGCCATGGAGTACTATAAATTCATATGAGCTTTCCAGGTCTAGTTATCACCGGGGCCGGCTCACTTTGTAACTAGCTATTCCTGGAGGCTTATGGCTAGGAAAACTTTAAGTTTCCTTTAGAAACTGACTAATACTTTATGTAAAACAATGTAAGATTTTAAAATAATCATTTTTAGAAATCAACAAATATACCATCTAAAAGATATTAAGATTCAAAATAATTTCCCTTAAAAACATGTTATGTAAGCAATGTTCAAATCCAGAGTAGTTCCCTGTAAAGACTAGTAAACACATAGGATAATGTGAAAACGTTAAACAATCATTTAAGAACCCAGCAAGTATATCATACTAGAAGTTAAATTTCAAAGTAATCCCTTTTAGAAACAGACCAAAATAACATTAAATTTTAATCTACTCTCATGGAGGCCTGGTAAAGTCTCTCTAGGAAGTCAGCTGGGGATTCCTCAGGCCCCTGCAAGGTGTCACTCACCTTGGCAGAGTTAGTGGGCATCCTATCAGCTGCTGATAATCTCTGCAACAGAGATGATGCTTAAGTAAATGTCACCTACCATGAGTGGTGTTGGGGTCCCAGCAAGGCACAGTAGAAGGGAACACATCCTCAATTTGATCAGCCTCTGGGTGGGCAATCTGTCTGATCCCAAGACAGACTGAGCTGTTTCTCTAAAGACTCTGGCTCATTCTTTCAGAGGTCAACAGAACTTGCAAAAGCTGGTGGCAGTCCTCCCTTGTATGTGTGTGAGTTATAAAGATGGAACGGGGTGCCCACATTCTTGACATGAGGGAGGCATCACTCCCTTAGGGGAAGTGTGGGTGCTGGTTCCAGAGGGACTGGAGCTGAGGCAGTTTCTCCAGCATAAGAGACTCCTGTCAGGTGAGGAGGTAGAATTGACAGTCCTCCCCCTCCTTGCCCCTGGTGGGATAAGAGGACAGGATAAATCTTCAGAGGCTTCAGACCTGTTCCAGACCTGGGAGGGATTAATGAAATGGGGAGGGGAGGTATTTGACACTTTGTAAACGACTGGGGTGGACTCTCTAGGAGCTCCAACCCCAGGTGATAATACAGGGGATCAGGTCCAGATGGAAATCAGAGACCTTGCAAAAGTCATAAGCAAGGTTAAACTTGAAGGATTCTTCAGGAGGCCACCAGGTTTCAGAAAAGTTGTCCGTTCAAATTCACAGAAAGTGCAGAGCCAAGCAGCCTTAGATGAAAGCTGGAACAGCTTCCTCTCTTCCTGAAATTTAAGAAGTTAGACAACACACCCTCAAGGGGGTAGAGACAGAGGAAGATTGGCCCATGACGGAGGTTAGACAAATAGAGAGGGCCACAAAAATAACAAAACACACACACACACACACACACACACACACACACACACACACACACTCTCACACAAATAGATCCTGATGCTAGTTAGCTTTATCCAGAACCAGAAGTTTTCATGGAGGTCTCCTTGACAACCCACTAGAAGGAGCTATCACTGAATCCAGCCTCCTTTCTAGATCACCTTAAAATGGCCAGACCAGAAATGGTTCCAAGCAGACCGGGCCAGGGGGAGAACCCAGAAAAGGTTCCAAGCACACATGACCAGGGGGAAAACTGAATAAGTTCCAAGGAGACATGATCAGGGGAAGAACTGAACAAGTTCCAAGCAGACCTGACCAGGGGGAGAGCTGACAGACAGACCAGCAAAAGTTCCAAACAGACTTGACTAGAGGACAGAACACAGATACTGAACCCAGTGAAGACAGCGTGCTTACCTTGCAGATGGTGGGGACCAGCACTGAGATTGGAAGGCTGGGGCTGAGAGACTTCTCTCAGAGGCCTTCCCTGGCAGTTCCTCCCTCGGGGCTTCACTGAGGATCCCAGAAAATGGGAAGAATCTCAATGTGACCTCCAAATGTTATAGGGTGTTAAACAGGAGTGTCATCACATGCAAAAGAAAGGCAATGTAGATTTCATTACTGCTGAGCTGACCTCCTAACTCTAAGTGGGCGAGTTCTGAGAAGCCGCCCCGATTCATTGTAGCATCCAGCTTTTATAGTCAAGTAAAAGGTGTGTAAAGGTTAGCTTTAAAAACATCCAATCCAAAACTCCCATCCGAGTCCATAGAAGCAGATGTTTACATTTCAGTCATTGCCTTTGTTCCTGATTGAGACACATCCTGGCAGTATATCCAATTTTGAAGAGCATGAAAAAATATCAAACTCAGAGTTCCCTTTCCTCCAAAATCAGGATGTCCCTGCTGTAAGATGGAGTATCTATGGTTTGGTTAGAGACCATTATCACTTCATAGACACAGATGTAGTCATTAACAATGATTTCTTGTTTAAGACGTTCTGCATAAGATTAGATACTCCTTTTTCACACAAGATCTGTGCATAAAATTAGATACCAACCAAGGTCTTAATTTCTCACAGGGTCTGTTGGGAAGCAGGGAAAAGGGTCACTCTGTTACAGTCATTCTTCCTAAACTTGTCCCTCTGCCAACCTGGCCACCTCACCTGCATTTCCGGTGGACTCCTCAGCTCAGCTTCTCTCACACTCCTGTGTGCCCTGACCTGCCTCACAAATATCTCTGCTGGGGTCTGCACTTCTCAGCTGATAGCAGCTCTGTCTCTGCAGTCACCTGGTCAGAAATGTTAGGTCCTCCATGGTTCTTCTTTCCTGTGCTCCAGATGCAGTCTGTTAGTTCTCCTGGTGAGATTCATCCTCAGTGCCTGGAGCATGCAGTCACATCTGCTATTTTCCCTGTGAGAACCCTCTGAGGGGCCAACATCTTCATGGAGCCCTGGCAGCTTCCAAAGGCTGTTCTGGTGCTTTGCTAAAATCCTTCTGCCTCACGTTGGTTCTCAGCACAGCAGGCAGAGTGACCCTTCGAGAAGAATACTTACACACTGTTTGGTAAGACTGCCTGACTCACAGTAATCATCCTTCCAGCTTCCTCTAGACACAGACCTCCTCATCCCTCTGGCTTTCTGTCAGCACATCCTAGAGCCTCACTCTCTCTGGAAGATGACCCTGCCCTGGGCATTTGGAGCTAAAGCAGCCCTTTTCTTAGGAGAAACTTTCTTCACACAGGCCAGTGTCCAAGTCCTTTGTGTCCTTCAGCTCCTTCCTCACAGATGCCTTCCCATGAGGCCCACACGGAGCACACTCTTGAGACAGCAATGTCCCCACACCCACTCTCAACATCCGTCCCTGTAACACGTCCCCTCAGTATGGTCACCTCTCCATTTTTTCTGCCTAGAGTAATCATGTATGTCTTCCCACCAGAACTCAAGCTCCACTGGGTTGGCCGTACTGGACTGTATCTAGTTCTTGATGTATCTTACATGCAGAAATTTTATGTCATATAGCTCACAAATGCAGCTGAATGTCTGATCCCTGCAGAGCCCCGCCATCTTCTGGAGACAGGATCCTCAGGAAGAGAACCTGCTGTAACTCCAGCTCCAGGGGACCCAACGTGCTCTTCTGGACTCTCCAGGCACCCGTACTTACATGTGCACACACAGAGGCACATGTGCACATAGCTTAAATTTTTAAATAAATTTTAAGAGTGATGTGGTGGCACACCCCTTTAATGCCAGCATGCAGTAGGGAGAGGAAGATGGAATTCTATGAATTCAGCTGGTTTACAAGGTGAATTCCAGGCTAGCTGTGGCTACAGGGCAGCCTTGTGTAAAAAGAAACAACAAAAGAAACAAAGTAATTTCTAATTATAAATAGAAATATTTCTAAATTACAGTGAGGAAATACACCAAGAGAACAGAGATGCAGCCTGATGGCTGGACCTGAGTAGAGGCTGAGTACTGTCCCTGGTCCTTGAGACAGGACGGGCCTGGAGTGTCTGAGTCCCTGTGGTCACAGCCCTGGAGGACCAACATTCTACTGAGGGTCAAGGACAGAGGAGTGAAGATGACCTAGTTAAGGATGACTGCATTCAAGTCCACAGAAGACGGAGTCCTGGCAAAGTCCACACACTTCCCAGCCTTCTCCTGCCCCGCTTCTAACAGACTGCATATCAAGCACTTGGGTCTGGAATGTTTCAGGTTTGAATACTTCCATCAGATTTTATAGATTTTTGTTCCTTAAAGACTCTACAGCATTTCTTCTCTCTACAAGTTGAAAGACAAACACTTACCCTTACCCCTGTAATTTACCAGAGAAGTATGGATCAATATGTACAGAAGCTCAGTCAGGATGGGAATGTCCCAGCCCTGCCTCTGCTTGATCAGAAGAGACTGGGAAGAGTTGCAGACCAGTGTGTAAAGGGGCTCAGTGACCAAAGCTGGGCCGGGTCCCTCACTTTCTAACTGCTGCTCAAGGGCTTCAGGGAACACGTCACAATATTCACAGGCTGTCTGAGAATAGGAGCCATGATTTCTACCTGTAGGAATTAAACAACCTGTGATGAGTCAGGGCTGCAAGGACATGAGGGTGTGCAGGAATCCCTAGTCCCGATCACAAGGAAGTTTCCAGAACTATGACAGCAGATCCAGGAAGGTAAAGACTCATGAGGAGAGATGCCCAGGAAGAGACCACTGCCCTCCTGGAGATCTGTCCTCAGCAGGGCCTATCCCCTCTGACCTCTGACTGCTGGGAGTCAAGTCCCCATCACCTCCTTCATCAGGTGATGAATGAGCCTTCAGTTTCCATGTGCTCACAGCAGAGTGAGTGTCGGCACACCGTCTTGATAGTTGAGCACCTACCTGTGTGTGATGTTGCTGCCCAGTGTCTGCTGCCCACAGTTCTGAGAGTCACCCTCTTGAACAATAAACTCTAAGACTGAAATCCTGAAAGCCTAAAACTATGAAGTTTAAGTTCACTGAAAGTCATGACCCATCACCATCTCAGATAGCAACATAAAGCTCTGAAACAGTTACTAGTCATAGTGACAGTCTCTTCTAGCCTCCACCAGCATTGCAGGCATGGGTACATGTACACACATGCATATAAAACACTCATACATGCGAAATAAATATAAGAACAAACAAAAATCATTATGTCTTTCTCGACAGAGGGCTAAACTCCTACCAGCCAGGAGTCTCAGTGGGAAAGAAAACTCAGAGTGCTCCATTCCAACTGAGATCCTCCTCCTCCACATCATAGCAGCAACAACCACAGCGATCATGACAAAAATTTTGACAGTGACAATGACCACGATCAGGATGGAGGACGAGGGACTTCTCTGGAAAGAGACATAGAGATGAGGACCTGACCCCAGCTCTCAGTCCTGACTCTGCTCAGGGTCTCCAGAAGGACTCCTGCTCTCCCTGACAACAGGCTCTGCTTCCACACGCCTCCTTACCCCAGCTTAGGGTGAGGGGCTCAGGCAGCTCGTCATGCTGCACATGGCATGTGTATCTCTGCTCCTCTTCAGAAGTCACCACCACAGCTGCCCATTTCTGGAAGGTTCCATCTCCTGCAGGCCCGGTCTCCACAAGCTCCATGTCCTGGGTCAGGTCCTCCCCATCCCTCTGCCAGGTCAGGGTGATGTCAGCAGGGTGGAAGCCCAGGGCCCAGCACCTCAGGGTGACATCCTCTTCAGGTCTGGGGTGATGGGTCACATGTGTCTGTGGGGGATCTGAGGGAAACACTTGAAAATGTATGCATTCTTTCCGGAGAATTTAAGTCTATTGTTGAAGGGCAGACACAACACAACAGCATAAATGGAGTCTTTTTGGGTAATCTATATTTATAAAGTTATAGAGTAATGGTAAGCCCTCGGTTTACGACCTGAAAAAACATACTTCTGGTCCTTACTGGGTGGGCTGAGAGACTCAGCATCACTAGGGTCAGGCCTCTGGGTCAGACGTCCAAACACATGTTGTGGATAGAGAACCTGGCCTGAGAGAGGCCATGATTCATTCACAGTGGGCTGCAAAGGAAGGGAAGTGCTGGCTGGGTATTTCCGGGTCTTCTCTCCTGTGCTGAGCCCTGCTGGATCAGGAAACCCAAAATGGTGAGTTTCTTGTCCTGTTGCAGGGGAGAGGCAGAATTCCAGCTGATCCCCTTTTCCTCTCTCTCTCCTCAGAGACATGAGGCCCAGTCCAAGGCAGATGGAGGATTTGCTGGCGGCCTCTCTTATCTGTGCGCGGCAGAGTCTCACTCCCTTTCTCTAGGTATCTGTGGAGCCAGTCCATGCATGTCTTCTTCTTCGGGTAGAAGCTGTGGCCCTTCGTCACATTAACCTTTTCAAACTTGCACCTGGTGATCTGAGCCATCATGTTGGCCGAGGTCCTGGAGCGCAGGTCCTCATTCAGGGTGAGGTAATAATCCTGACCATCATAGGCATACTGCCAGTAACCGCGGAGGAAGCGCTCTTGGGAATCCATGTCACAGCCAGACATCTTCTGGATGATGTGAGAGCCTGGCCCCTCTTCCGCTATCAGCCCTATCCTCCGGCCGGCCCCAGGGCCCTCCCCTCTCCCAGCAGGTTTAGACTAAATAGAAACCAAAACCTGGTCCCGGTCCCGCAGCATTTCAGGGTGGAGGGTCCCGCGGGTCCCGCCTCCTTGGGCCGAACCTTGGAACTGGGGACCCGGACGACTTGGGCAGTCCGTGGGACGTGGGGGGTCGTCACTCGGGGTCACTCACCATGCTCTCTCTGGTCCGCAGGTTCACATGGAATGTCTGTGCCCTTCCCTTGGGGATCATTATCTGCTCCTCCCAGTACTCCGGCCCCTCCCTCTCCATTCACGGTGCCGGCTCCATCCTCGAATTTTCCGCATTAACTGCGTGCTGTCCCTGTAGCCGACGGCGATGAACCTGGGCTCCGCGAGGCCCGGCCTGGACACGGAGGTGTATAGCGGAGTGCGAGCCTGGGCCAGGGGTCGGTGAGAACCCGGGAAGGGGAAGCAGGCTCGGGTGCAGAAGGAGCGGGCAGAGCCACTTCCCTTCTGACCCGCACTCACCAGCACAGGTCCTGGTCCTGGCCAGGGCGGCGGTGAGCAGCAGGAGGATGGTGTGGGGCGCCATCGCGTGGGGTTTCTAGACAGAGGGACCAGACCCAAGTTAGGAGATGGAAAAGTGAAATCCATACCTGGGTCCACAACTCTGGCCACCCCACCCCAGACTCTGCCCTCAGGCTGGTGACAGTGAGGCCCAGACCAGGAAATTTACTCTTGACTTTGTCCTGCTGCATTGAGTGCGCACTGTCCCATTGTATCCCAGAATCCTGCCAAAGCTTCAGGATTTCTGCATGCTCTTGTGAGTGAGGGCAGACTCCAAGGGTGACATCATGTGAGTTACCTCTATCAGTGTGTGTCCACAGCTGGTCACACCCAGAGAACTGTGAGATGCCCTTCCCTAAGGGACATCTACAGTGGAAGCTATACACCTAAGACTCAGGAAACACATCGAACAGGGTAGAGACAACACTAATGGATCTCTCAGCTCTCATCAGGAAACATTCTGAGGAGAGAGGACAATGATTAGAAAAGGCCACAGTTCACCAAAGTGTAGGGAATAAGAGTCTGAAGAGTGTGGTCCCTGGCCAGGACTTCTGTACTAAACTTCAGCTACCCAGGGCTCAGGGACCATTGTGGAACAGGCGGCAGAGCTGTCAGAGCCACAGAGGAAGTACATGGCCTTAAGGAAACCATCTCAGGCTTCTGGGAACCTGCTCATATGAACTTACAGCGATGGTGACAGCAGGCACAAAACCCACGCAAACTCAGACAAAAACCAGCCCAGAGCTGGCGACATGGGCAGGAGGCCACAACATTGTCAAGAAACTATGAGCTGCTGATCACTGCTGGATGAGGGAATGCTGATCTTTAAGGGACTGGTGCTAAACAGGGTGCACAGCTCCAGGGGAAGAATTCACACTGAGGGACAACGGGTACACAAACATGATGGTATAGATCTTAACATATATGACAGAATGCATGAAGTCCTGCTGGTGGACTATGGAGGGGGGCAGGCAGGGAAGAGAAGGCTAAATGTGGTTAAGATGTACAGTGTGAAAACCACAGCAATTCAATAAAAATATATTAAAACATTAAAGTGCTCGCAGCTGAGGGTGGGGCCCACATGTGTTTTCTTAGCTTTGGGGAGGTGAGTTCAGGAGGATCAAGATGTAGTTCATGGTCATCCTAGCTACACAGATAATTTGTGGTCAGCTTCCTGTGGGGGTGGGGATTGGGGGGGGAGAGAGAGAAAGGGTGGGAGGGAGGAAGGAAGGGAGAGACACACACACAGAGAGAGAGAGAGAGAGAGAGAGAGAGAGAGAGAGAGAGAGAGAGAATAAGGAATTAAGGATGGTTTTGGGAATGAGAAGCAGGTGGATTCTGTGAATGTGAGGTCAGCTTCCTGTGGGGTGGGGATGGGGGTGGAGAGAGGGAGGGAGGGAGAGAGGGAGACACACACACAGAGCTAGAGAGCAAGAGAGAGAGAATTAAGGATGGTTCTGGGAATGAGAAGCAGGTGGATTCTGTGAATTTGAGGTCAGTCTGGTCTGTATACTGAGTTCTAGGCCAGAGGGGACTTCATAGTAAGACCCTATCTCAAACAAAACAAAACAAAACAAAGCCATTTCAAGCCTGAAAGCCCTAAGCACCGCAGGACCCAAATGCACAAATGCAATCTCAGAACAAACCTAAAGGGAATTAGGGAGAGATGGGGCAGGGAGTAAGAGTAAAAAGGGCCAGGGAGAGAGAGAGAAAGAGAGAGAGAGAGAGAGAGAGAGAGAGAGAGAGAGAGAGAGAGAGAGAGAGACAGGGAGACATAAAGGGAAGGAAGGAGGGAAGGAGGGAGGAAGTGAGGAGGAAGAAAACGACTGTGACATCAGGCACTAGGCTAACATTGGGGACAGGAGAGGATCTTGAGTAGGACTTTCAATAAAAGGGAAAGAAAACCTTGTTGAACTACACAGTCCTGTACCATGCAAACAGGCAGTTCATGACGGAAGTCTGTGTTCTGGGCAGGAAGTCCTGGGGGAGGGCGCGTCCCTCCTGCCTTCTTCACTGGGGCGTGGGAGGAATTGTCTTCACAGAATTCTAAGGTCTAAGCCTTTGCCACCATTTTCATATCTGCAGATCCGAAAGACCTCCTCCCCTGCCACTGGCTACTGCCAGCACCTCAGGAGTCAGTGTGGGCCCAGGACACTGAGACTTAGACTCAGAGTTGCTGGCAAGAGCTCCTGTGGGAAACGCAGATGCTCTGCAGAAGAAGCCAAGGCTGGGTCCCTGTGGGGATTGCAGCCCGGAGTCTGTAATGATGAGATGGCTCTGACTCTGCTCAGACACCAGCACAGAAAGCAGCGTCCGCTGTCCTCACTTCCCAAAGCTCAGGTAACTGTGGGAAGAAGGAGGCTGACAGGACCTGATGTGAGGACTCCCAGGAGGCAGCTCTGAGCAAAGCGTCCAGTTCCTTCCCTACAGCATAGCTCTTCTGAGGACACTGTGCAGGGACGGACATCCAGACCCAGGAACAGTGTTACCACCTGTCCTCCTGCTCCTGTGGCTGAAAGTCCCTGCTGGGGAGGATGACTGGATATGAGCTGTTCCCAGGAAAGCACCTCTCAAACAAACCTTCAGTTCTTCCCTCAGATTGACTGAGGACACTGAGCAGGAGCCAGCTCAATGGAGGCCTGGGTCATGTGGGGAACTTGAGTGTTTGGACAGTCACTGAGCTACCCAGACTGAAGTGAGGTCAGGCCTCTGTGACCTCACATAGGTGATCACTTCCTTGACAACTGCTGTGTCTTGGCCTGAGTGCAGCTGGTATTCACAGGAGCGAGCTGGATTGAGAAGCAGGAGCAGGTGTGTAGGGAGAATTGCTGTGTGCTGGGATGAATCATAATTTCATGGGATGAAGGCCTGATCCGACCTTCAGTATGAGGTACATGGAGCATCCTGTGAGAATGTGGAAGCAGCAGAATCAGAGGGATGCCTTCACATGCGGCCATGAGAGCACACACTGAGAGCACACCTGCCCAGATGCCCCAGGTAGAGGACTCCAGCACACACACAGGGAGGGCATGAAGCTCAGCGGTTTACATCTACCTCCTGGGACCTTCCATCAAGGTTGGCTGAAACCCCAATCTGCCACCAGCCCAGACCTGACCCTGAACCAAAGGAGCATGGAGCCAGCCATGAAATACCCTGAACATAAGGAGCCCAAGCCCCAAACTGACCCTAACAACCTGGGCTCAACGTTGAGTGGGGAAGGTCCAGACCAAACAGCACACCCAGAACTGTTACTGGAAAGAAACCCAGGGACAAATCTGACCCAAAATGACTCCAGGTCAACCTGGTATATAAATAAACCCAGACCAAACAGTAAACAAAAGGGGCTCTGATCAGATGAGAATGGATGGGATACTGTGCTCAGGCCTGAACCAAAAGTGACCACACACAAAAGAATCCTATGCCTAAACCCTGAGAAGAACAGAGAACAGGCTGGGACATGAACCCCAAATTAAAAGAAGCCTGGGGACAGCCCTGACCTAAAGGAAGCCACCTACCCCCACCCCTGAAGAAAACAAAGTTCTGACCAAATCATGAAGAGAACAGAGCCTGGGAAGAAGCCAAACTTAAAGGCCCTTTGCCATAGACGGAAAGTAGCCGAGGCCCAACCTTGATCCAGGATTAACCTGGCCCAGACCAAACTGAAAGTTTCCTGGACCCAAACCAGAAGAGCAGAGCCTGAGCTGAGCCCTGAGCATCAGAAGGCCAGGAATAAACTTGAATGGAAGGGACCAGGCCCAACCTTAACCTCCCAAGGTTAGGCCTCTGCTCTGGCCAAACCCAGCCATGCCTGCTGAACGACTCCAGCCTGCCATCTGATAGAGGAGGGTGCTCTGTCCTTCACATCACTGCCTGTGATCTTCTCTCACAGCAATCCATGCTGGACAGGCAGTAGGAAAGCTTCAGGGGTCCTGAAAGCTTCAAGGGTCCTGGGCTCCTGGCAGCACAATCTTGTCAGTTGTGCTCATGGACCCTCCCCTGGTGGTCACCGCCATGGGTGCAGTAGAAGTCAGCGATTCCCACGCTCCCCCTCTCACCCTGGTTCTTATATCTATACTTGCACTGTATGTGTCTTACTGAGTGTGTGTGGTGTATCTGCATTCTGGTTGGTGTGCACACGCCCTGGTGCATGTGTGAGTGCATGTGGAGGCCAGAGGTCAATTCAGCTGTCTTCTTCCTCTGTCTTCCACAACCTTATTTTTCTCAGTCAGGGTGACATGGCTTCAGCCAGTGCTAATGAACCATCCACTGTGGCATCACCTCCTGCTCTGTGGGGCAGTGGACTCTGCACAGCATGGGAAAGTGTGGTCACTCCTTCATTCATTCAGGAGGAAGCTCGGCTGAGATAAAGACAGGGAAGACCAGACCCTCACATATGTCCGTCTATGATCCTCGTGGGGAGGCTGTGCTCTGTAAGAAGGTGGCAGTATATTTTATTCTTTATTCTCTATCTACCTACCCAGCTCTCCAGAGTCTCTGCCGTGCTGGTCTAGTACTCCGCCGCTGACTTCCATCTCAACTGAAGTTCACAGTTTAATTGTGCTAAGGGGAGAGCCTGGGAACTGAATTTTAGTCATCTTTGTCCCATTTCCTGGTGCAATACGGCACTCGACTGTCTTAATGACATGGGAACCTTGCTGGAAAAATGCACATCTGTATGACTAAGCAGTGCTACGTCCACATAACATGGCCCCGAACTGACCAACACTACTCAGCTGGGCTATACCAGACAGAGGACAAGAGAGCAGAGAAAGATACAAAAACCTTCAACCAAGATGAGCATGCTGACAAGCCCGCGGTGTCTACAGGAAGACCCCATTTCAGTAAAGATATGAAATTTCAGGTGTTACAGTTATTCCTCTCTTTGAAACACCCACAGTCTCTGGAATTCCCCTTCCTTAATCTACACTCACTGGGCATTAAATAATTTCAGTAGTGTAAGGTGTGACTGAAACTCCCAACAGTTTCAGACTCAGGAAGAAACCTGGAGCCAGAGCTTATCTAGGTCTTGCAAATAGCTCCAGATCCCAAATTCCTTGGCAGGTAAGAATCACCACTCAAGGAATTCACAAACAGCTGTGAAAAAGAACTACTTCCTGGCCAGAAGCTTGCCTTAAATATCAATCAGATGTTATGGCAACCTCCCTCCCTAAAAGCCAGGAGAGGGCTGAAGCTTTTTAAGGCTTTGAGGACAAGAGGTGGGCTTTGAGACTCAGACTTGGGCTGAGCTCACTCCCCCAGGGAGCTTGCCTCTCGCACTCTCCCGGGGCGAGCTCCTCCATCCAGATCTGGAGCCTGGCAAGCCAGCCTGGCTCCCCGGAGCCCCAGCCCCAAGATGGGGATGAGGGGGCTAGCCTCCCGCCATCTCTTACCAAGGAAAACCAGGAGATATTTTCCATGAGACATAGCTGCATTTGGAGTCAAAACGTTCTTCCATTTGCTGTTCTGAAATGAGAGAAATCAGAACTCCCCGTGCTGTCCTGGTCTCAGGTCCCCATGCATCCTGGCTAGGCAGGCTGAGGTGGCTGTTCTGATGGAGCTGGGAGACTTACCAGCTATAGGCCCTGATGACAGGGCTGACCATCCCAGCCGGGCTAGGCACGGACTCCAGGCTCCAGGTCTCCCTCCCAACACACTGCCTTCAGATTAGATTGCACTGTGGGACTGTGGGTGTGTCCAGGTTGTCTGCACTGGATATCTAGGCTGGAAAGGGAAAGGGCTGGCACCTTGGTGAAGGTCCTGGAACCCCATACTGGATTTACCCATAAACACTAAGATCTCTCCCCTCCTCCTTTCATTACCTCTTTCTGCAGTTTTGTTATGATCCAGGAACTGGATGTAGCCTGCCTTTGCCTATAACTCACTTTGTAGCCTAAACCAAGCCTGAAATAAAGGGATTTCCTCTGGTTCACATTCCCAAATGCTGGTGGGATAGGAGACAGCCTCCAATTTCAGTTTATATATAGACTAATGAAAGGACACATGTCTTAAGAATTGTCCTCTTGCAGTGAGGCCTGGTGTTCAGCCCCAGCCCCCTAGGTTTGCTGCATCTCCAGCACACATGGCCAAGATGGAGACCTGCAGCAGGGCTCACGGCTCTCCTACCCAGCTCTCACTGCTTTCCCTCTAGACCCTCCCCCACAAGTCCCTGATTTGTTGGAAAGTACTTGACTCTATTGGCTTAATCTCTGTCAATCACATTCTTGGAGGCATGTCCCTCAAGGCAGAGAGAAACTGTAAATTTTCCAATCTGGCATTTTTGCCAGATTGGAATCCCTGAAGTGGGGAGCAGTGACTCCAAGGGTTCGGAGAGCCAGCAACACAAACAAATACTGTGTCCCTGCACCATGGAGGTGTTTCCATTTTGTACATAATTTTTGGAACCTAGTGCCACACACACACACACACACACACACACACAGAACCAATGTTCCCAGCAATGTGCATCTCTAACCTCTTTTCCTTGCTCTGTACAAACTGATCTTTTCTCATTGTCACACTGGAGATGGACCCAGGATGCCATACATGCTAGACATGTGTTGTCCACTGGAACATGTCTGGTCTTTCTTTTAGTGTTGTCCACTGTTTGAACTCATACCTATAAGGGAACCCAGGGGCACACACAGGTGGGCTAAATCCTCAGATCTCAACCATTGCTTCCACTTTTAATTTTGGATCCATGCATCAGTAAGTTCTGCAGATTGGCCTTGAACTGAGATCCTTTTCCCTCGACCTCTGCAATAGATGAGAGTACCATGCTGAGGCTGGTTTAGCACTATGAAAAGTTCGAAACAGACTGAGTGTGGTGTCTCATGTCTGTCATTGAAGCTGAGGCAGGGAATTGCAGATAGAGAACAGCTTAGTCTACAAATTGAGAATCAAGTCAGCATAGGCTACAGAGTGAGACCCTATCTCAAAGAAACCAACAAGAACCAAAATTAAAAAAAATGCAAATAGAAAACCCTTCTGGGCTTATCTCAATAACACATTTTCCTTATAAGAATAGAGGTTTTATTTGTTGTTGTTGTTTTGAAGTCAGGGTTTTGGATTGTGATTCAGATGTTCATGTTGGAGAGTTGCACAGCTAGGAGAACCTTGACTTTCTCATGCCTGGTCTCTGCCTCCCTGTGGAGGGATTCCACGTATGCAGTACTGTGTCCATTTTCTCTGTGTCTGCCATCTAACCCAAGGTTTCCTGCATCCTAGCCCAGCCTAACCCAACATTCTACTAACGGATGTACATCTGTCCCACACAGAGTCACCCCATGTCTCAGAGAAATGACAGCAAATGAAGATCGGGATGCCATGGAGGGCCTGGTCAGTGTCTTCTCACAGATGATACACCAACTGTGCAGACTCAGTCCATCCTGTTCTTGCTGAGAGTAAGTTGGGGTGGGGTCACTGACCATGGTTAAAATGTAACACTCTGGGGACTAGAAAAAGATGCCTGTGAGCACAGTATCCAAGTCCCTTGTGTCTGCAAAATTTGCTCCACATCTGTGTGTTGATGGACTTGGCACTGAGGAGAATCCTTTGTATAAAAAGTTTTATTATTTTGATTTTATGTGTATGAGGGTATTGCCTGCATGTATGTGAGTGTGTCCTCATCCTGCAATGCCCACATAGGTCAGAATGTTTCAGATCCCCTGTAGCTTGAGTTAGGGATGGTTATCAGCCACCATATGGATTCTGGGAGCCCACCTGGGTCCTCTGCCAGGGATAGGGTACCCTTAGCCCCTGAGCCATCTCCGCCACCACCTTCAAGTTCCATTTCTAACAAGTGTTGACAAGAGGATTGTGTAGGAGAAGTTGCTGTTCTCTGAGTCACCCACCTTGTTTTGAATTCATTCAAAGGAGATGAGAAGATTCCATCACGTTGGTTTACATGGAGTCAGACACAGTAGTGCCCTTCAAGTAAAGGGACATCAGAGTCAGTGTTTCATTAAACAGACCAACGAGAACAGATTATAATACAAAATCATTTTATTGCTAGAAAGGGGAAAAAAGACTGGGTGTCAGTTTTCTCTTTACATATGAACACAAAGGTCACAACTGTGCAGGCAAAATCCAGTTCTTCAGTACAATCAGTGCATTCAGCAAGGAGAGGAATTCTCTTCATCTGTTCGAGGCCCTCATGTCAGAGACTGGGAATCCCAAAGAATACGGTTACCCAAAAATATGGCTTAGAAACCTGTCATGTTGAGACGTGCCAGTCATTCCAGCATTCAGGATGGAAGCAGAAGGATCAGGAGTTCAAGGCTAGCTTGGGCATGTCCTTTGCTTTACTCAACCTGGACATGCACTCAGAGCTTCCCAGGCTGCCTATCCTGGACTGCAGTCCCCTCCAATTGCCTCAAACTTCCATCATAGCAGAGAGGTCTGCAGTGTTGTTTTGTTTGACAGTTCTGTGCACAGAATTCAATGGACACATAAGTGGAGTGCACAGAGCCCAGGCAGGGAAGACAATACAAGACAGCTTGAGTTTATTTTGAGATAAGTAGGTATGAGTGCTCAGACTCCCACATGAGGCAGCACAGGACCTTTCCATCCCTAGTGACAGGACTCTCCTAACCTATAACTGGAAAGCAGGTTAATGGTAAGAAAGATACCAGAGGGGAGCATCCAGGTCCCATAACTACTGTTATGCAGAGGAACACAAGTCCTTCTCCTGTCCTGACAGAAGCCATAGTTACAAATTCAAACTGCTGTCCTGACCCCACAAGTCCTCAAGGCCCCTTTATTTTGCAGGGGAACCTCAGACCATGTGGCCAACTTCAGTGTACACAATTTTGTTTCCAATGCATTGAGCAGGGATTCAAGTCATGTGTTCTAGATCCCATAGTCAAGAGACTTCCCCAAGACTTTTCATTTCTTGGCATCCAGTAGTGACCTTCCTTGGTTTATTGCCAACAAAGACAGAGTCTGGCCCCAGGTCATAGACACAGTGCTTGTAACACCAAGGGAAGATATTTGTAGCAAAGGAAACAGTCTTGGGCTGTCTTCTGGCCTGGAGTACATCAATCAACTCAGGACAAAATTTTTGAAATCTCTCAATGAGGACTTTACCCATGTCATCATAGAACTCCAGAGGCAGGGTACTTCTCCAGGGTCAACTGGCTCAGGTTTGCTGTGTGGCGCAGAAGGTCCTTTAGGATGGGCAAAGAGATGAGGTTTTCATAGAAACTGTTTTTGGTGAGCTGGGAGCATTGGCTGAGGCCAGGCAGGAGGGCCATGAGCTGAGAGTCCCTCATCCTACACCCCTACAAACCCAGAGTCTGCAGAGTGTCTGCCACTCTTCTAGAAGATCTTGCAGACCCACAAGACACAAATCCAACAGGATGACTCTTCTCAGGTCCAGATGTTTGAGCTGTCAGAGGCTCCGACACTGGGACAGGGAATTCAAGTCTGACTGTGAAAGCCTGCAGTGAGTGATGGAGAGGGTCTCCAAAGGGGTCTTCAAGCATCTAGGGAGAGACAAGATGTTTGTTCAAGCAAAATGAATTGAAGAGTGGTGGCCTTGGTGTTCACACAGAGATCAGTCAGCATAAGATGGCGGTCAGCACCCAGAGTGTTGCCTGTTAGAGTCTGCTCAGGTCATACCATGCTAGGCTGAGGTCTGTCACCACCCACTGTGAGGCTGGCTCAGCGCACAGCTCTGCATCTCCTGTTCTCACAACGAAGCAGAAACCAGGGCTGTCCCATGAACCCAGGAGGGCACAGTCAATAAGGACCAATCTAACAACAATCTGACCCTCTTGTTCCCACCACAGCCTCTGTGCCTGTTCCAAGTCTTCACTCCTGACTCAGACCCTCAACCCCACTGTCACCCAGTTGCCATCTACCTGGGCCCTGCCTGTGCTCAAAACAGCCTTTCACTATGGGAAATTAGAGGCAGACTGGTTCCTGTTCACAGAGCTGCTGAATACAGAGTCATCTGGGGAACTGTCCAGGGTGAGTCCTGCCTTCACTGGCCCATCTCGTTCCTCTTCTCAGCACTGTTAGGTTAGACAGTATTCCAGGAGGAAAACACATCCCACTCCCCCTAGATCTCATCCACTCAACTAGTCTTCTAGCATGGTAATCTTTGACACATCTGCCCCAGTTCAGCCCTTTCTCTGCCTTGTATGCCTTGTCACGTGATAACTTGATTGAGTTTAAATGTTGTCAAGACCATTCATAGAAATCAAATATCTGCATCCCTCTTAAATTCAGTTTCAGAAGGGAGACCTGGTATACACTAATCCTCAATGTAAAAGAGAAAGGATTTTCTCTGCTCTACACAATTTTTCTTACCTGGACAACTGTTTTATGTGGTCACTGAGAAAAGTGGACACCATTCATGTGGAGATGTTGCAGACAGCTGAGTCTGGAGAACTGACCAATGAACTTGGTGTGCACTTCTCTATGTCAAAGGAAGTGTCCACTTCCGTGGTGGTGTTCTTGTGGATCTGCTCTATAAGGAGTTTTTGAAGATTTATCATCTGTCTTAGGTGTGAAGAAAAATGAGCCAGGGTGGACAGGCTCCACCCTGTCGTCAGGTCCAACTCCTCTATGTATTCTGGTTGAAAAACTTCTAAGACCTTCCTGATCGTGTGGACAGGAACATCATAAATTTGCATCTTCTGACAGCACAGATGCAGCAAAACCCTCTTCTTCTGGGCGTGCTGTAGGATGTATGCTTGGTCTTTGTCAAGATGAGCTCTGAGGCAGAGGTCAGCTAACTCAAGTGCCTCCTCAGAGAGTATTTAGGAGGCTACTTCTTTGCTTCTAGCCTCTTGCTCAGGACTTCGGGTGAACAGCCACCAGTCTCTCTTCCAGCCCAGATATTCCAGAAGTTATGGTGCACACTTGGTAAATCAAGTACTCAAAGTTCACACCCACTGTGGATTAAACAGAAATTATTGAAGACAGGCTAAGACTCATCATCCAGTCTGCTTGATCTCACTTTCCGCAACTTGCTCTGAGTCCTCCAGACACTTGAGTTTTCAGTGCTTAGCATCTGGCACAGAATGTCATGCATGCTGTGCCTGGACGTTTGCCTGAGCTGCCTCTGTGCTCCTGTCTCCCTTCCCTCAGTTCAGTTACTACTGCTTTCTACATGGTGGAACTCTAATGCCTGTGGGAGAGGTGGGACAGGATCCTCTCACTCTGACTTCAGCTGCTCTGAACTGTCCTCCACACTTGACTGTCCTTATCTGTTAGGGCTCAAAGTGGTCACCCTTCTGCAATTCTCCTAGGTAATGCCACCAAAAGCTTCTGTTCCCCTTTTCACCCCATTCTCCTGACATCAGGTGTCCCTTTGTTGACACCAGAAGTCACCCCTTCTAAACAACTTCACCCGAGCTTACCTGTGGTGAACCTTATGTGTGAACGTCATATCCAGCCCATCCAGCAAAACCTGCCAGGTCTCCAGGTAAGGGGTCTTCATTGGGGTCCCCACCAGGAGGCAGGGGAACGGCCAGGCTTCCACCATCTCTTTAAGGATGTCAGTTTTTCTGCTGTCAAAAGCCTCCTTGAACAGTGGTGGGATGAGCTCCATGGGCAGGTTCTCCAGAGTAGAGGTGGCCAAGGCCTCAGCCTTCAGCAGGCTCTTCCCTACCAGCCCCAGGAGTGTGTTTTGGGACTAGAGACTCATGCTGATGGAACTTTAGTCAGGAGGAACCTGGGGAAACCTTCAGGAAAGATTGTATTTTCAGGCAAATGCTTAGGAAACCCTTCTCACCCATCATGGGAGCTAAGTCAGGGATGGAGGCAATGCTCCTTGACAGTGGAAAACTGAGCTTACTCAAATTGTCCTCCCTGGTGATGTCAAAGCCAAACTTCTTTCCTTGGATGCATAGGGGGCCTCTCCTAAGTACCCACATAGCCATGGGATCTCCATTCCCCTTCCCACCCCTGTCCTTTCCATCTCATTGGGAAGAGGTTCCCAACAATCTTAATACAGAACCCCATCCCTTCCTAGTAAAGGGACACTGACCATTCTTCATGGCCCTCAAAATGGAAGTTTGACATATTCTATCCACATTCTGCTTTTAAGGAGTTTCCTGGGAAAGACTGAGGAAACTATGAAATGACGCTTATACTATCACTTAAACACAGGTCTTTGAGGTAAAACACACCTGCATTTATAATAAAACTCAGCACCTTCAGTTCATCTGAAAAGACACACACCAGAATTTCCTGAGCTGTCTAAAGTCTCTGAGGCAGAGGGGTGTTCTCATGGAGGTAGGTGATATCCAGGTACAGGCCAAAGATGACTGGTTTCCGAATCTCAACTTTGAAAGTGAGTCCAGGCTGCAGGACACAGTGTCTCTTCTGTGCCCACTGAGGCTTTTATTTACCTGTCTACTCGCCCCTCCTCTTTCACAGCCTCACCTTTGAACCAGAGACTGCCATTGGATTGGATGTTTGGGTCTCCACCCACTTAATCGCATTAAGGATTTTTTTTTTCAGTTTCTTGATTGAATCAGAGCTTCTTGTATAAAAGAAAATAAGAGCTAGTAACAATAAGAACACAAAATCTTATGCCAAGGTGAGAATCCTGGAGTTGCTGCAGAACGCAATTGGGAAGGTTGGCCACCCTGACAAGGTTGTTACCACCTGGATGTACTGTGAGATCATCCCCAACAACCTTAATGTCTGCACTGACTGTGAAGTTCTGTCAAGCTTCCCAGTTATCCTGGTCAGAGGGGTCTTCGGTGGATGCATAGTCCCAGATGGAGGACTTATGTAGGTCAGCCAGCTGTTCAGGTGGGATTTCCCAGACCCGACCAACTGGGCAACCCCGACACGTTTGCCTGCAGGTACTTTTGAAAATCGTTGGCTGAGAAAACTACGGGTCAGGGATACCTGGAGCCTGAGTCACCTCCAGCTTCCTAGACCCTGTTGCTGATGTCATTGAGGTGGCTCAGGCCACTCAATGTTTGCCAGGCAACCCAAGTGACAGCAGACAAGATTCCCAGTGGTTCTCTGTGCAATCTAAAAGCCTCAGGACTCATAAAATTTCATTTAAAGATTTATTATATTTGTCTTATGTGTATGAGTGTTTTCCCTAAATGTTTAGATGTTGACCGTTGTCATGACTAGTGTCTGCACAGGCCAGAAGAGGGAGTCAGATAGTCTGGAACTGGTGTTAGCCACCTTTCTGATCCTCTGAACAGAACTAGGTCCTATGCAAGAGTTGAAGTGCTCTTATCTGCCATCCTGGTACCCACATATTGAAGGGAGAAAACCCACTTTCAAGAGCTGTTCTCTGACATCCCTGTGAACACTCTGTCCTGTGTCTGCCCACCCAATACATACACATGTGGCACAGAAATAAACAAACGTAATAAAAAGTTAAAAATTATTATTTGAATATTTTATTTTGTGGGTGTGTTTCATTTGGCAATGCTGGGCTGGAACCCAGGCCTCCATGCACATGGGGTAGTGCTGACCTACAACCAGAGGTGTCCACTCAAATTCTGGAGACCAAGAGGTGTCTGAAAGAAAAGAAGAGGTCTTATTGAGACGTACCAGGATCTCATTAGAGAAGTAGCACAGCAGGTGGTGGGATCAGTCTCCCCCACACCTGGGAGCCAGCAGAAGGACCAGGGGTCAGTGCAGCCAGAGCAGAGATCAGAGCATTTTGTATAAGAACCTGAAGAGGGCTGGAGTTCCATGTGTGGGGTTCACCAACCTGACTTGCTTTCATGTTTTAGGAGAGGTCTTGGTTTGCAGCCTACCCTGGTTTACAACTCATAATCCTCCAAGCTCTCACCCTGAAAACTGAGACTAGAGACATGGGTCAGTCACCAAAGCACTTGCTGCTTTGAAAAAACATTTTATTCATTTTTAAAATTTCATTTCGTGTGTATGAGAGTATTGTCTGCATGTGTGTAAATCACCCATGACATACTGCACCCAAGTAGGTCAGAATAGGGCATCGGATCCCCGGAACTGGAGTTTCAGACAGCTCTTGGCTACCATGTGTGTGGTGGGAAGCAAACCCAGGTCCTCTGCAAGAGCAGCCATTGCTTCTAACTGCTGAGCTATCTCTCCAGCTCCCAGCTCAGACTCACTGCTTGTATCTTGGGAGTTGT
This sequence comes from Eospalax fontanierii, assembly GCA_035773235.1. Taxonomy (NCBI): domain Eukaryota; kingdom Metazoa; phylum Chordata; class Mammalia; order Rodentia; family Spalacidae; genus Eospalax; species Eospalax fontanierii. Next base: position 6,123,341 of record CM069552.1, on the reverse strand, counting down.
GAGTAGAAAGTGAGTGTGCCTTGGTGTTCACCACCTGGGTTCAAATCAGGAGTTTCACTGTCTTTGAATGTGGAGGGAGCATCTGCTGTTGTTGGGTTTTCCCTCAACTGTGAGCTGAGGAGCTTTTCTTCAGTTTTGCCCTATGGACTTGGGGGTGGGGGACACATTAGCATAGCCAACAGCTCTTCTCTGATCATTTTCCCCATTTATGAGGATCTTTATAGAAAGGATTTATTGGGCTGGAGAGATGGCTCAGTGCTTAAGACACTCATTGCTCTTGTAAAGGACTCAGGTTCGATTCCCAGCACCACATGTTGAGTAACAACCATCCTCAACCACAGTTCCAGGAGAATCCAATGCCATCTTCTGGCCTCCTTGGGCATTGCATGACACAGGTGCATAATAAAGCCAGCAGAGCATAGGCCAGGGAGAAGCCAGTAATCTGCTCCTCCCACCCCTGCCGTGGCTCCTGCCTCTCCCCTGCTTGAGTGCTGTCCTTCCTTCCCTCAGTGATGGGGTGTGGTCTGGAAGTTTAAGATGACTGGAACTCTTCCTCCTCAAGTTGACTTCTCACAGCAGCTGAACCAAACTGGAACCTCTTCAGTTGAGGGATGTCTGAACTGGGAGGAAATCAAAATCCCATCATGGCCCCTTCAACCCCAGTTTTAGGCTCTCTCCTCCAAGGCTGAACCTGCTGGGGTTGAGAGGAGTTGAACTTCACTGAAGGAGAGTTACAAGTACAAGTCCTTCTGTGATGAACACATCTGAGAACTTTGACTTTGTTGAAGGGAAGAAGTCGTGTCTGTGCTCTGTGATGTGTTACCACTGTGTGAGGAGAAGAAACTTTGTCTGTGTGCATGGTGACATGTTACCACCCTGTGAGGAGAAGAAGCCACGCCTCTGTGCTCTGTGATGTGATAGCACTGTTTTGCTTTCCTCCTAATTGGCAAAAGTATTTACCTAAAATTTATTTTTAAAATCCATGTAATGGTTTAGCCAGAAAAAATAGAGAAGAATAAATTGGTACTTATGGGACCAGAAATTTGGACAGAAGGAAGCCTTAGAGAGAACATCCCAAGATGTTAACACACAATACACTGGTCGAGGTTTTATAGGATCCAGCTTGGGATCTTCTCTGCTCAGAATAAAAGATGAGATTTTCTGATATCAAGTCTTATACTCCTAAATAAGTCGTTAATTCTAAAGGATGTGCAGGGACATAAAGGGAAAAATAAAGTTGGTAATTTTTTATTTGTTCTTTTCTTTTTATGATTTTAGTTTTTGAGACAGGGTTTCACTCTGTAGCCCAGGCTGACCTGGAACTCTACATAGTCCAGGATAGTTTCAAACTCAGAGAGAATGTCCTGCCTCTGTCTCCTGAGTGCTGGCTTAAAGCTTTTTATTTACCTTCTTCTTTTTAAGAGAAGATATCCTATAGCCCATGCTGAACCTGAACTCACTTTGTCATACATACTGTTCTGGAAGTCTTGATTCTCTACCTCCTGTGAGCTTGGATTATAGGCATGCATCTTCACGTAAACTGTTATGCCTTCCCCGCTCCACCCCCCAACAAAGGAAGGTTCTGACCACAGTAATGGAGGAGTGAAGGTCACTGAGGAACTTCTTTGACTATAGGTTATGAACATTACAGTGTGAAACATGGTGGGGGCTTGTGGCATACGGAAATCTTAGTTTCTTAATTTGTTTATAGATTGAGGGTCTCAGGGTAGGCTGTGCAGTGAAGCTCATTATGAGTACCTGCCTGTACGTGTGTCTTCAGTGGAGGTGATGGTGGAGGTGGACAGGTGTGTATATGTTTAAAATCAGAGAGAGGAGAGGAGGGTGAGGGAGAAGTGAGGGAGAGAACAGAATTTGATGACTAATTTTTATCACCCGTGAGAATCAGTGCTCCCCTGGGAAGACTGCACTCCAGACTTGGTGACACCCTGGGTTGCTTTTGGTGTTAAATCATCACAAGACTCTGAAATCTCATTGTTTTTAGTAGAGGATGGGGGATGGTAACACCAGGAAAAATAGAAACAATTTCTGAGCTACAGTGGAAAGGACTTCTGTTATTTCACATGTCTGCATCCCAAATCCTACTTCCTGAAATCTCCACTTCAAGAATTCCCTTTAGAACATGTCTCCTCCCTGTGTGTCAGTGGAAGACAGCTCCAGTGTTGACTCACCGATCAGATAATTACAACTTCCATCTTCCCTGATACTGAGTGGTCAGTGTAATCACCCCTCTCACTGAGAGCACAACATGCCCAGCAGTTAAAGGCAGAAACAGCCATCCTTCCCTGCAGGACTCTGGCTTCTCAGTCAACACTGACTTCTCCCATTCTGTTTACCAGGATCCATCCAATAAAGCAGGAGCCTTGAGCCACATATTCAGGGGATGTGGGGATAGAAGATAGGTGTGAATTCTCACCAGAGGTAACTCTTACCTCTGGTTGGTGTTAGAGTTGACTAGGTAATACTAAGCCATCAGTGACCTTAGTGCATTTACAGAAAGTGTGTAAACGTGAAAGATATTGTTTTAGTTAGTAGATTTGCAATACTGAATAAAATAGAAGATATCTTTGTTTCTTCCTAGAACTTGTATTTAAGCTGAAGATGTGTAATAAAACGTAGAGCACCAAATTAAGATAAATTCGATTGATGACAGCAGGGCAGGGAAGGGGCACTATGCGTGTGTGTAACTTCAATACAGCAACGACAAAAAAGGCACAATTTAGGAGAGAGGCCCCAGAGATAAGAGTAGTACTCATGTGGATTTACCAAGTGTAAGAATGTTCAGCGAAGGGGGCTGGGGAGATGGCTCAGTGGGTTAGAGCACTGGCTGCTCTTGCACGGGACCCAGGTCTTTCTTTTTCTCCCTTCCCCCCTCTCTCCCTCCCTCCCTTTTTTCTTTCTTTCTTCCTTTCCTTCTTTCTTCCCTTCTTTTGTTCTTTCTTTCTGTGACAAGGCTTTACTCTGCACCCCAGGCTGGACTGCAGCAAAAAATCTGCCTCTGCCTCCTGAGTGACAGATCACAGGCATCCACCATCACACCCAGTGAATATGTGCTAATTTTTATTTATAATATTTTGTTTTGTTGTTGTAGGTATGTAAAGTAAAACCTGTTTTGTTTAACTTTTCATATCAGAGCAACTTTCCAACTACACAGAGATATCCTGTATAGAAATAACATTTTTATTTCTCCCTTTCAAAATTTACCCTTATTTATTGATTTTGCTTTATAACATTAGTTAGAACTTTCAGTACAGTGTTTGGAGAAGTGTTGGTGGCGTAAACCCGTGCCACATGCCTGAAGCACTGCACAGCCATCTGGAGAACGGGATCTTCCTTTGAGAATTAGAGTATGAGCACAGTGTTTTATATCTCCCCCTACTGAGCAAAGTAACTTCTTTTGTGTTCCGAGTCTGCAGAGAGGTTATTTTAGTCAATATTAGGTGTTGAATATAATTAAATGCCTTTATCTGTAGAGCTTATCTTCTTCTTACATTGCTAGTATATTAATAAAATTAACTGTGTATATTATTGCTCTTTATTTTCTTCTCAATGGGGCTTATTTTAATTTGTACACACATGTATCTCAGAACATGCACATCTGTATTCAGGAAGTAGATTCGTCTATAATTGATCTTCTCTGTAAGTTCTTTCACAGGTGTTGATATTGTATTTACCCTAGCTTTTTATAAGAAATCGGGAATTTTTTTTCTTTGTGGTTGGAATTTGCGTGTATTTATTTCTTCATTCTTTTGTAGAATTAATCATTAAAACCTGGGTTTAGAACTGGAGAGAGGACTCAGTGGTTAAGAGCACTGTGTGCTTTTGCAGAGGACCTGAATTCAATTCTCAGTTCCCATGTGCTGGCTAACAACCGTCTGACTCCAGTTTCAAGGGAGCGTGATGCCCTCTTGTGGCCTCTGTAGGCATTGCATGAATGGGTTTATTTACATAAGTACAGGCAAACACACACATAAAATAAAAATAAAGAAATCAAAAAAGTAAAAGAAAACAAAACTGGATTTGGTGTTTCCTGTTTGGAATGGTTTCCAATGACATCTCCATCTTCCTACACAGGCACCAAACAGTTCAAATCTTCTTTTAGCCCACACTTCTTGTAAATAATATTTGGATTGAGGTAATTTTTGAATTGCATATAAACTGAAAAAATGTATTTGTCCAAAAGTTGTTTGCAGCTGTATCCAGTAATTTTGATGTTGATAGTGTGTCATACATTGTCTTTTAAGTCAGTAATATACAAAGTTTAGCATTTTCATAATCTTCACAGATAGGTCCTGTCTTTGTGGAATATTCTCTGGTGTACTCTTGTTTTTTAATATAAAATTCCTGTTTTTCCATATATTTTCTCCAGATTCTAGTTTATCGTATTCATTTTGTTATCTACATAGTTTTAAAAATTTTAAACTAGAAAACTTTTATTGTATTCTAACTAATACATACTTGTACAGGGTCATGGGTACAGTGGGACTTTCCCTAATTTTGTTGTAGGGATTGATCTTCAGGCTTCCTGATTATCCTTTACTAGAATCTCACCCCAGGTCTCCTCCAGGAAGCAGGGTTGTGCTTCAGTCAGCATCCATAGTGAAAGATTTAAAATTCAAAGGACACAGTGTCGGTTTTCTTGAAGCTCCCTGAGACATGGAGAACACCACTGCAGTGGGTGAGTTCTTCCTGCTGGGCCTGACCAGTGCTCGCGCTGCAGCCTGTCTTGTTTGTGGTGGTCTTAATCATCTACCTGGCGGACTTGGTTGGAAATGGAGCAATATTAATGATTGTCACTTTGGAAAGAAGACTCCATTCCCCTATGTACTTTTTCCTGGGAAACCTGTCTGGTCTGGATATCTGTTACTCCTCTGTGACTCTTCCCAAGGTGCTCGCCAACCTCCTCTCCAGGCGCAGGGCCATCTCCTTCCTGGGCTGCATCACCCAGGTGCACTTCTTCCACTTTCTGAGGAGCACGGAGGCCATCCTGCTGGCGGTGATGGCCTTTGACCGTTTTGTGGACATCTGCTGTCCACTGCGCTACCCCACCATCATGAGCCCCTGGCTGTGTGTCCTGCTGGCAGCCCTGGCCTGGCACATCAGTTTCTTCTACGCTCTGATGCAGTCTGTCTTGACGGCATGCCTGAGCTTTTGTGGCTCACAAACACTCAGTCACTTCTGTGATGTCAAACCCCTTTTGGAAGCAGCCTGTGGCAGCACAGTGCTCAACCAGTGGCTTCTCTCCAGGGCCACAGGCAGCATCTCCATGGGGGCCTTTCTGCTCACGCTGCTATCCTATGTCTACATCATTGCCTTCCTTCTATTCAAGCACCAGTCCTGCAGAGCGCTCCGCAAAGCTCTGTCCACGTGTGCCTCCCACTTCACAGTGGTTTGTCTGTTCTTCGGACTTGTGGGCTTCACGTACATCCATCCTGCTTTAGCCTTCTGTAGAGAGCTGCGGACTGCCGCGCCTTAAAGATGGCGCCCGCTTCCGCCTTCCACCATCCCGAGGGTGAGTGCTCTTTAGGAGTAAACAACTCCTTATTGGCTATGGCTGAGGTCTAAGCATGCTTCCGTATGTGTGTGCCTATCTACGGTTGCCACGTGACAGTTCGGGATTGGCTAGCAGGAAAGTACTTAAGTTGTGGGCGGGCTTTCCCCGGGGTCAGAAGTCCAAAGTCAGAAGTCCGAAGTCAGAAGTCCAAAGTCAAAAGTCCGAAGTCAAAAGTCAGAAGATTGTTCAAGGTTCCTAAATAAACTGCACAAAGAAGAGTTTGGTGTTGCGTCTTCCTTGCTGGACGAGGTGGTCATGACAGCCTTCTCCATGAGTAAGGACCGCATGGTGGCCGTCATCTACAGCACAGTCACCCCAGTGCTGAACCCTCTGATTTACACCCTTATAAATAAAGAGGTGATGTTGGCCCTGAAGAAGACCTTTGTCAGGAAGTTGTTTAAAGACTCCCAGCAACATTAAAGAGACCAGTGATACTCTGACCTCATGTACACAAAGGCTTTCATGACTCCTCTCTAATAAAGGATGAATTAATTTAATTTCTTTCTCTCAGTAGTTTTGAACACATATCAGGCAGGGCAGTAAGTTCAAAACACAGGAATGAATGAAACAATTACATAGAAAACTAAAAACTTAAGTTTTAGTCTGTCAGGAGCTGCACAATATCCACAGCAAGGGTACAGGGGTAACCACCGAGTGTGGAGATCTAACAGAAGGCAGGGGGATGGAGAGGTACCAGGCACCAGGCACCAGACCAGTTTTCTGATAAGTATTAGGGAATATTTTGTCTTTGCCCTCGGTTTCTGGCATGGAGCTGGTAAAACCCTCAAAATATTCCAAGTGACACAGTTTCTTTGTACATTGTGAGCCATTTAGCTCACACGTGGATCTGTGTTCATGACAGAGTTCATGGTGGACTCCAAGCTGGCTTCAGATGGGAGGCTGGTCATGACAGAAAGGCTGAGTGATTAGAGGTCTGGGCATCTGACACTGGTCAGTAGTAGCCTGACCTTCCAGTGAGGGAGGCTAGACATGAAGTTCAGCTGAGAAGACAACAACCCCGTATACTGAGCCTACAAGGAGTAAGGAGGCTTCCGTAGAGACTTACACCAAGGTGAGGTCCGCGTGTTTGAGCCTCCCTGTCTGGGAGTGTCATGCCCCTTAAGACTAGGGAGCTTGTGTGGAAACCTGGCAGAGCTTGCCCTCCCTTCTCACCCTTCCTCAGGCTCCAATGTATGTCCTGTTCTATGACCAACTGAGATCATAAGGTAGCACTTTTCAAGATCTGGGAGTTTCTCTAGCAGAGTATTAAACCTGAAGTTTTGATAGGAACCCCAGAATTATAGCCAGATAGGACTGAGGGTGGCCACTTCTGAACCCCAAATTTGTACATACCTGCCAGAAGATGGTTCCTGAAATATGTAGGCTCTCTTCTTCTTCCAAGTAGTTGTGTGTGTGTTTCTGTGTGTTTTTGGGTGTATGTGTATGTATGTGCTAGTGTGTGTGTGTGTCTGTACTAGTGTACTTGGAAGAAGTCGTTATATTCTCTTTTCTCTGTTACATGCATGCAGCTGTACATGCACAAGTGCACACACATACACACAAGTAGATGTATACACAAGCACACACGCATGCATACATATACACAAAGATGCACACATAAGTATACACATATGCACCTACATATAAAAACACACAGAGACAGACATGCACCCAAACACAGATGCACACATAAGAACACATAAACACACACATACACATATTCACAGATACAAATAGAATTACAAAGTTAAGAGACACACACATACACATAAACCCAAATGCACATACAAATACACAAGCAGACAGACAGATATACAGAGATATGCACAAAACACATACACGTACACATGAATATACGCATACATACACACAATAATAGATACATACACAAGTATACACAGAAACATACACATTCACACAAACATACATACAGAGAAACAAAGAAACACACATATTTCTTGGTAAGAAATATCTACTCCAGAAGGAGAGGGACAAACTCAAGCTGTTCTAACCGATGGGGAGTTTCAATGTCCAATGGTTTGGAGAATGCTGTATGTCACTTCCATGACAGAGACAACTTAACAAATCCTGTACAGTCTGTAACTAAGATGCATCGATCCTCATAGGGCTTTTTGTTTCTGGAGGCAGCATGAATTGTATTTGGGTGTCCTTTCTCACTGATGGCTGCCTAGAAGACTCACAACAATGAGGGGTCTTCAGATCATGAGAGCCTTAGGATGTTCAGGTTGTGATTCAACTGTTGCTTTGACTTGGTGATTCCATGCAGAGGACTCCACAGTACTGGTGAAGTCTGTGTGAATAAATATGTCATGAGCCATCTCAGCAGGGACCCAGCAGGAGGGGAGCTGGGTCTATTAAATGCTCCATAGGATTCTAGAGAAAGATGATGTCATTTCCCTAGCAGAACTATGTATTATCAAAATGGCTCCTCTTTCTCTGGGCCTTGCTTGTGTATGAGAATCTGCTCATGGAATCCAGTGATTATGAAAAGACATCATATAATCTGGGTGCACTTAGGCCCATCCAGCAGTAAGTCTTAGTCCTTCATTAAAGGCAGTCCCAGCCCTGGAATAGACCACGGCATGTGTGGAACACACAGGTGTACAGCCCAGGTGTAAAAACCCCATGCCCATTATGTCAGTTGAACCAAGTGTTGTTCTAGACTTACTCTCATGACGTCTAAGATGGTTCCTTCATCTGGACACAGTGTCTGTTGCTGCTACATGCTCTATAAGTGGCAGAGAATACCAATTTGCCTTGGGACCATCTTTCAAGGATGCATATCAGATACAATATGGCACGTCATTAAACCAAACTCAGTCCTATGAGCTTGCATCAGAACTGTTTCCTGATGACTCGTAGGAGTTTTAATGTATCATCTTGAAATGTGCACATAATATTACCTCACATCAAGGAGCTCACTGACCTGCATAGCCACCCACCGTGTTACATACCACCTAGCTACTGTGATGTGGTATTGACAGGTGTTATTACATGGGGTTCTGTTCTGGTCATATGGGTGAGACATATCGAATTGTGGGAATGAAAGTGGCCCCTGAGTCATCACTCTCAGCATCCCTTTGATACTTTCTCCCCCTCTTTCAGTCCCGTGTGTCTACAGGTTCTCTTCAAGGGGGATGCTTCTTTCATAGGATGTGATGAATTTGCCACCAAGCCCAAAGCTACAGATTCCAGTCTGCATTCTTCAAGAGGGATAATGGCTTGTATCAGAGATCAGAGGATGTAATGAGTGTGTCACCAAGCCCAAAGCTACAGAGGTTACCTGCCATTTACAATGCATGTGGTCACATCTGATGAGGTCACAGTAGCACAGGGATGCGTGAACTTCCTCATTAGGAGGGGACAGCTGTCGCTGCATAGCAAGACTCATAGCTGCATGTCTGGAACTTGGAGACCTTCATGGAATCATGGGAGTGTCCCATGGCAGCAGAGCCATGAAGGCTAGGGGAACCCCCAGTCCTAATGCCAGACAGTTTTCAGAGTTCTGACTGCTGATTTATGGAAGGAATCAGATGAAAAAGGAGAGATGTGCAGGAAGAGAAAGACTATCCCTGGAAGGGGTGTCCACAGCAGGGACCTTCTCCTTTACCCCATGACTTCTGGGAGTCGGGTCTACCTCTCCACAGTGTCAGGGTGTTACATGCAGTCTAATTTTCTGATGTGCTTTACAATGCAGTGTTAGTACACAGGCTGCATGCTAGGTGAGTCCCTGTGTATATACTCTGTAAGAAGAGCCACTGTCTCGAGGAGAAAGACAATCCTTTTTCCTTAGGATAAGCCTTTGGAGGACAGTTAAGAGTCAGGAGAGCCCGCCAGCTCTGTGGACTACCTGTGAATTCCGTGTTCTAGCCCTGTGATGTATCTTCACGAGTAAAGTTTTTCTGTTTAACTTTTATCCCACTATTTAAAATTCTCAGCATTAGTTAAAACTGTTCTGTCTTTCATCCTCAGATCATTTCTAACAATGGAGGGGAAATTGTGTAGATTTTCATAGAGTTCTAATATATTTTATGCATTTTGGAAAAATTCCATCCATGAAAATACATTATCACAACACTGGCTTTGTGTGTAAGCACCATGCAAGTTTGTAAAAGGGCCAAACTATATTCAGTAAGTGGAGATATCCTGTTTTAAAATGTCCATTTGTGTAAAATAAAGTTTCTCAAGATCCTGGCATTCAGACTTGCATCTTTTGAGATAGTGAGACAAACCCTTTCCCAAGGAAGGCAGGAAAAACCTTTGCCTGGGGCTGGGAGTTCCCCGGTTGGAAAGAAAACTCAAGTTTTACTTTTCCTACCGGTATTCCTCTTTCTCCATGTCACAACAGCAGTGACCACAGCTCCCAGGAGAACCAGGACAGCAGTGATTGTCATGATGATGGTGGGCTGAGGAGGCTCTGGAGAGGCAAGGAAGGTGAGGGCCTGACCCCAGCTCTCAGCCCTGACCCTGCTCAAGGTCTCCAGAAGGACTCCTGCTCTCCCTGACAGCAGGCTGTGCCCACACCCCTCCTTACCCCAGCTCAGGGTGAGGGTCCAGGCAGCCCCTCATGCTGCACATGGCATGTGTATCTCTGTTCTTCTCCAGAAGGCACCATCACAGTTGCCCACCTCTAGAAGGTTCCAACCCATGGGGGCCTGGTCTCCACAAGCTCCATTTCTTGGGTCAGGTCCTCTCCATCCCTTTGCCATGTCAGGGTGATATCAGCAGAGTAGAAGCCCAGGGCCCAGCACCTCAGGGAGATGTCCCCTTCAGGTCTGGGGTGATGGGTCACATGTGTCTTTGCGGGCTCTGAGAAGAAGAGTTCAGACATTTTACTTTCTTCCTGGGGCCCCCAGCAGTGCAGCTGTGATCATCCTAGGAATGGTCAGGAGAACCCAGATGTGGGAGGGAGGGGAAGCAAACCCCACACAGCAGCCTGGATAGAGGCATCATGGATCATTTATTTCTTGGAAAGTTCTAGAATCAAGGTGAGCTAGCCCAAGGTAGAAGGTTCTATGTCTTATGCTGGTGAAAGGCATTTGATCTTTGACGGCAGAGAACTCAGCCTGAGAGAGGACATGGTTCACAATGGGCTGCAGAGTAGAAAGGAAGTGCTGTCTGGGTATTTCAGGATCTTCTCTCCTGTCCTGCGTGACTCTGAACTGTCTTAGAGCAGGGTGAGCCCTGGAGTCACTCTTTGATGCTGGATCAGGAAACCCAGAGCCACTGTTCCTGCTTCCAATGGCAGACATGGAGGCCAAATGGCCGTTGGATGCCACTTCAGTCCCTCCTTAGTTGGAGGGCAGATGGAGGAGTTGCCCTTGGACCCCTTGTACCCGTGGGCAGCAGAGTCTCCTAGTTTTTCAGGTGTCTGAAGAACGACTCCAGGCACTCACCCTCCAGTTTTACCATCCACCCTCTGCCTCACCAGCCTCCTCCCACTTGTGCTGCAGTCTCTAGTGGCCCAGGAGCACAGGTCTTCATTCATTGAGACATAAGACATAATCTTTGCCTTCATAGGCATGTTGACAGAAACCTTGGACCAGACCCTTGTCTGGCCCGATTATGCATCCAGACATCCTCCCAAAGGTGTGAAAACCCAAAGGCAACCCTGTGATCAGTTCTTCCTACATGACCCCGCCCACTTGTGGGATTTGGACCTTAATAAAACTGGTGGACTCTTTCCCCTGGGTAGAAGGTTTCTGTGGGTTCACAGCCTCGTGCCAAATCTGGGTACCCAAGGCAAGTACTCCCAGTCATTGGATAAGTGGAGGGGTCTTGGTGTCCAACCCTGGGGTCTCACTGTTCTGGCTTTGGTTGTAGTAGTCAAGGAGAATCCTCAGATTCTCTCGGGTCTGTTCATGGCCCTTGGCCCATTGTGTTCTCTAATTCCACTATTCTGGCCCAATTTGCTCCATCCAAGGTTCGTGAGGCTCAAGCCTCCAAGTCTCCACTTCTCGATCAGAGCACAGGATTTGGGTGTCATCCAGGTAGGTGTCTTGGATGTACCGGGGCTTCTTGAAGCCAAGCCTGGACATGACAGTGGGGAAACAAAACAGCCAGTGAAAACCAGATGGAAGGAAGCCAGGGCTGATGGCCTGTACACCCCTCCTCCAGGGACCCTGGGACAGGGCTTGGCCAGGAGCTGAGCGGGGCTCAGGGTGGAGGAGGAGCCCGGCAGGGGCATGGGGATCCAGTGGAGGAGGAGCCAGGCAGGGGCTGGGGCGCAGGGAGGGTCCGGATGGACTGGGGAGGGCATGTGACTTTCCAGGTGAGCTGCTCAGGCTCCTCCCCGCAGAGGCGGTTTCCATCCAAATTCCACACTCACTGCGAGGGTCTGGGTCCAGGCCAGGGCGGTGATGAGCAGTGCGAGCATGAGGGACTCCGGGGTTCTCATTCTTGGAGCTGGGGAGAGGCTGAATCTTGTTGGGTTAGTATTCTCATTATAACCAGTAAGCACACAATTCTGACAAGCCAGCGCTGGGATTCCCTACTCCAGACCCGCCCTGGGACTCCATCCCTAGTAGCTACTGTCAGGATGCTGGGTTTTGCTCCCCTTGAGATTTGGGTGGAGTCTGAGTCTGGGAGTCTTTGGATACTTTACAGCCCAGAACTGCCCTGGGAACCCGCCATCCCATGAGAGTGAGGATTTGGCCCTTTTCATCTGTGTCCTGGGAGAAGGCTCTGACAAGGGTTGGGAGCGGTGAATGCTGGGGAGAAAGAGATCCTCAACAATGAGCTTCCCCAGGCCCCGCCCTCTTCGGGGACGTCCCCCCACCCACCTCCCCAGGGACTTGTCCAGACCACTCTCCTCCTTCACAGTTTCCCTGGGCCCTTCGGGTTTCAGCATTTCTGGATATTGTTAGGAATTATGGCACACCTGAAGGAAACTTTTAAAAAACAACAAACAAATAAAGAACCCTGCGATTTGTATCTAGTGATACTTATTTTTTTCCTTTTAAAAAGGATTTCGCACAGGACAGTGACGTGAGAGCGTATGTATGTCCATTTCCACCCCCAGATCACCCCAACACATTCTCGTCCCAACTCCATGTCCTCCTTTTCTTTTCAAAAATACCTTACTAGCTTGATGTGGCCGCACAAGCCTTTAATCTCAGCAGTCAGCAGAGGCAGGTGGATCTCTGTGAGGTTGAGGCCTGGCAGGTCTACACAGCAAATTACAGTCCAGCCAGGGCTCCATAGTGAGCCTCTGTCGCTAAGACCAAAACAAACAAACAAAAGCAAAAAAACCCAAACCACTCCAGCCCCCCTCACCTACCACTGCCTGCCAGCTCCATTTAGTGTGGGACCATAAGCCGCCTATGGAGGTCACAGAGACTCCCTCTCTGGCAGCAGCTATCTACTGCCCATAGCTTCTCAGTCAGTGGTGGGGACCCTGAGCACTGCTCCTAACTGGGTTTGGGCTGGCTTCTTCTTGGGTAAGTCTCCTGATAATCACAGCTGCTGAGTTCGTGAGTACAGTAGCCAGTTACAATGTCCGGAAGAAGCACTCCACAGCCCTCCTCCCCGCCCTCCAGCTCCCACTGTTTCCCTGGCCCCCTCTTCTGTGCTGGTCTCCGAGCTTGGCAGGGACTTGGATGAAGACGTCCAATTTCAGCCCAGCTCTCACAGTCCTTTCACCATCCTTTGTTTCTTTTACTCCATTCTTCAGATTTTACCACTGATATTTTAAATTCTGGCTTTATCCTGTAAGGACACTGGCCCCTTTCTTTTCTATCCTTACTGGGAGTGCAATTTTATATGTAATTTTCTATCGGCATAAATATAATTTTGCTTTGATTTGAACAATATCTGCAGTCTCCTTTGAGTGTCAGTGGGGACTCAAGAGAAGGAGGCCCACTAAGAAGATTCCAGAGCAAAACCAGAAGAGGCCTCTATTGTAACAGATACTCAAACTGCAGCATAAAAACACATGGTCACACCTCTCCTCCCACGTTCACAAATTTCAATATCCGACTCTAGAAAGTATTGACATGAAGGAAATTCTAAAAAATTCAATTCTAGTTTTAACTGTGATCAGTAATCTCAAAGAAAATTCAAATAAACAAATTGAAGAAAATTATGTCAAGGCTTGGAGGAGAAATATGGCGGGGAAAAACCAGTAAATCAAATTAGCTCAAAGAAGCAATCATGATCAATACTTCTAAGATATCTGAGACATCACCAAAGATGTTAAATCCTTGTAGTGTAAAAACTGTGAGACAATAAAGAAGGAAATTATAGAAGACATTGGAAGATGTAAAGACACTCCCTTCCCATTCATGAATCAACATAATTAATATTTCTGAACGGTCATATTACCAAGAGCAAGCAGATTTAATACAATCCACATTAATCTTTCAGTGACATCCACATGTATCGCCCAAATGGAACAATGAATCTTAAACTTCATGTGTAAGTACGAAGACTGGGTAATGCTGGAAAAATCTGAACACCCATTTCAAACTATACTACTGAGCCCTGGTATCACTAGTGATGTTGGTCATAATGCAGAAGCAGGTGCAGGCCAGGAAAGTGGAAGATGAGGCAGGCAAAAATCTGTCCAGCCATATTCGTCAGATTCTTCACACAGATGCCGAGAATTTCAAAAATACTGTGTTTTCGTGAAACGGTACTGGAAAAACTGGATATTTGCCTGTAGGAGAATAAAACTAGATTCCTTTGTCTTACCTTAAACCAACATCAACTCTGATTTTGTACCAAATACTTTGAAAATATTAGAGGAAAACTTAGGGGAAATACTTCACGACAGAGGCATGGGTAAGAACGTCCAGAAAACTGCAGTAGACTAAGAAATAGCAGCAAGAACTGAGACTGAAGAGCCAGTGGGTGGACTGGGAGAGAGTCCATCCAACATGTCCTTAACGAGAATAAATAGCTAAAAAATTAAAGGCAAAAACAATCCGCTAAACAAATGAACAGAATAGACACTGTTCAAAGAAGAAATAGAAATGACCAATAAATACCTGGGGAAAATGTTCAATAGCCTCAGCTACCAGGGACATGCAAAACAAAAGAATACTGAGATTACAGTGATGGCGGCTGGTAAGAATGGCCGCCATCACCGAGAGAGGAAACAACAAGGTAGGTAAGGGTGGAATAAACAGACTCTTATGCATAGATGCCAGAATGCAAATTAGTCCAATCACTGTGGAGGCCAGTAAGAGAAGTTCTCAAAAACAAATAGAACTACTATATGATCTGCCATACTCTACCTCTCTCTCTCTCTCTCTCTCTCTCTATATATATATATATATATATAGACACACACATATATATATAGTTTGAAATATTTATTTTATTTTTATTATTTATGCGTGTGTGTGTGTGTGTGTGTGTATGCAGGTTTGTATATGCAGATGTGTTCAGGTATTCATGAAGAGAGTGTTGGATCCCCTAGAGCTGGAGTTAATGGTAATTGTAAGCTACCTACTAGGGTTCGGGGAACTGAACTCCAGTCCTCTGCTGGACCATTCAGTGTTCTGACTGCTGAGCCATCTCTTCAGCTTCCATCATAGAATTCTTATTTTCATAAGGACCTATGTGTGTATACTGTTTGCAGAAAAATGGATGGAAGTGGGAATAATTATGCATAGTAGAATAAGCCAGACATGCTTATCATGTTTTCTTTTTCATATATGTATTTAGAGGAAGATAAAGACATGACAAGAAAATGGAGGACAGGGAGACTGGAGTGGACATGGAAGGGGTGAGGGAAGAGCAATAAGAATAAGCAGTAAAAGGGGTGACTATTGTCAAAGGGTGTTCTATGTATGTTGTAATGCAACTCATATCTTACTATTTATACAGGTCAATGACACACAAAAAGACAGAAATATAAAATTAAATGCATCTGTCTGTACATTGATCTCATGCAAGTGCATACTTTTCATTATGTTGTTTACCAGACTGCATAGATTTTCCCAGTGCTAACACATGTGAATAAGTATAAAAATTTTACTTTTGGTAAGGTTGCCACAGATTCCATCACTTCTTTGAGGTGTCATAAAGCACAGCATGAAGTGAAAGGGGAAGTTGTCGTGATGGTGAGGGAGAGAGTCGTCTCCAACAGTTCCTTCTTGAATAAATTTTACTTTAAGATGGCTTTAGTAATTCATAATATATTTTATTCTTATGAGAATTTAAAATATCATGCTAAGATCTACTAGCTACTAGTATATTTATCCAAATCAAGGTGCCAGGTCACTAAGTTATTTATAAAGAAATGAGTATTCAGAACACAGATTTGCTGGTAAAGGAATATTTTTTAGTTGAGAACTAGGGCACACTATAAGCTTCCCCACCTCCAGAAAGAAATGGTGCTTCAAGTTGGCTTAGATTGAAAGAGAAAAGTGAACCAGTTAGAGAGCTTGATCGCTAGCTCTGGAACTTTGGAATTCAGCAACTAGTTTGGTTTGACTTGGCAGAGCATCAAGAACTGATGGAAGTGTTTTCTCTGATGGTGGGGAAAGTATGCAGGCTCTCATTACTCACAGGTGGCCAGGGGGTGATACCCGGAGTCATTTGGTCCCTCAGGGAGCTCCTGAAACAGAGCTTAGGATGACAGCAGAGCCACTGGAGCAGCCCGAAGTCCAGGGGCTGAGCAGGAGTCTGCTTGTGATCAGGACCTCTGTGCTCTGCATTTCCAAGTGTGTCTGGAGGGCTTGTTCCATGCACTAGCTGTAGAGACTGAGGGACTCTCCGCAAGCTTCACTGAGGACTTCTGCCAACAGACTCCCCAGAATTCCTGCTGTGCACCTCTTGTGTGTTTATAAGAAGCTCCAGACCAAATCTTCATGTCTGCGTAGAAACATTTACTTGCATTTTTTATCACAACTAAGTAAGTGATTTGGTGTTTTTTTTCTCCTGACTTAGCTAACACACGGTTAGTTTAGAGAGACACTTTTCTGCATTGATCTTTGGATGAAAGACTGAGTGGTGGGAGAAGAAGGTGTAAGGACCAGAGGGCTCCCAGGAGGAGAATCCTAACAAATTGGTCCATGAGGCGGAGGTGGGTTGAGTGTGACTGAACTAGTCTGATTCTTCACTTTGGTTAATTTCCATGAATCTGCCTCTGTTAGATCACAGATTCCTTCTTCAGTAAAGGACAACCTTTATTCTATAAATAGCAGAGGAGACTAAGCCAGTCCTGGATTGCAGAGGACAGTCAGGGAGCCTCATTGGCTTCAGCACAGGAACTGTCCAGTACTGCCGCCTGCTTCTCTTCCTTACTGAGTCTCTAGCAGGACATGCTTGTGATCATTTCAGTTGTAAGGCACTGGATACAGTCACTCCCACTGTCCGATCTCTACTGCTGAGATGTTTCCTTAGCCACAGATGATACTTCCCAAAAGCTCTTGCTGTATTTCTAAAGTTAACTATTTCAGGACACTTAAAAAGGAGGCAAGGGGTGGGGTCCCTTAGAAATGAGAGTCCCGCCACAGCAGCTAGCAGGCACATTTCCCATGAATCTTTTATCCTAGCGGACACTGAGCAGCTGTTCTTCCGGTTTTCAGTGTCAGAAAACTCTTCTTCCTCTTGTGTAATATCATTTCTTAGTTTTGCAAGAGGGAGAATAAGCCATTTTCCTGCACCTCTGAGTGGAAGACTTGGTTTTGTAAGGTGAATTTTGGTGCACAGGCTGTTTGGTGTTGAGCGAGTTTGCAACGAGAGTCCTCTGTGGCCTCTGCAGAATCGGGTGGAGGATCCCCTTCTGCATTTGGAAATAGATTTCCCCTTAGTTTTAGTGCAAACTTGTTAACCATCAGACCTTGTTATACTTCATTTTAATTCTCTATAAAGTTTAAATTTCTTAACCTTTCCCTAATTTCTGTGAGACTAGTGATATGCTTGTTATGGAGGTTTTCCTAAGTCCTCCAGCCCTCTAGCTCTGTAAAGAAGAGAAGCCCATTTCCTTCCTCTTAGAAATGTTGCTATAGCACCTGGTCCTCCAACAGAGTGAGTCATTACTGAATGTTTCAATATGATTATCATTCCAGTAGATTAGGTAAGAAAGTATATGCCATCTAAACGATTTATAGCCAGAATACAAGATAAAAGTCTGGCAAATAAATACATTGTATTTAAGTTGTGTATTTGAGACTGAAACACAAGTCCCTGTATTTCTAGGACAAGAGAGACATCTTTTGTAATCAGAGAAAGGTGGTGCTTAAACTGAGGTTTTGCTGTGACCAGCATGGCAGGGGTTCAGAGAATCCTCTCATGGGCAGGGCAGCATGGGGAAAAACTTTGGTACTTAATTAGAATCTTAAGAGTGGAGGACCAGAAGGCTCTTTGCCACCATCTCGTAAGGGCTGCCCACCAGGGGGACAGCCATCAGCACCAGAAGGTCCTCAGGTCAAGCAGTCTGACTAGGTAACTGGAGTGTCTTCTGTGCACAAACAGTTCCTTTTCCTGGGACTGCAGACTCAACTGATTCTGTGCTTCCCTGGGTTTCTCCACTCTATTGTTTTGTTTCTTCTCAGTCTTCTTTTTATAAAAGTGTTTTATTTATTATTTTTATTTTATGTGTATGAGTGTATTGACTGCATGTATGAAGTGCACCTGTGTCGTGCTGTTCCAGCGGAGGTCAGAAGAGGACCTTGGATCCCCGGAACTGAAGTATGGATGATTGTAGCTGCCATATGGGTACTAGGAATTGAACGTGGGTCTTCTGCAAGAACAGCCAGTTCTCTTAACAGCTGAGCATTTCTCCAGCCTCCCTTCCCAGTCTTCTTGCTTTGTTAATCCATGCAACAGGTGGATTACTGAGAACTTGAAAGTCTCAGCCCTGTGCTCCCTTGTGTCTTCCATCCTCTCCCATCTACACGCATGCTGACATGTTAGAGTTTATTTCTAGCACATACGTTCCTTCCGAGATCCAATTACTGACTTCCTTTTGGTACTTTCTTTGGTTTCTCAATGATGCCTTTGTTTTCATGTGGCCACAGTTGAGCTGTGCTCTGCCCCATGTCTGGACTGCTTCTTCTTTGTTTCAGTGAGAGAGTCCACACATCACTTGTTAAACCAGGAATCCAGTGCACTCATTATGGAAGCAAACTGAAACACTCCTCAAACCCGCCAATTTTATCAGTTTGATTTTAAGCAAATTATTAAACTTTGTAATTTATTATTTTGCTTTTTAATATGGCACATCTATTTTACATTTGCATTTCTGTTTTGTGTGATGCCAGAACTGCATGCCTTGGGACTTGTCACATGGTTGCTCTTTTTGTAAGGGTTTGCTGTTGTTGTTTGGAGACAGAGTCTACTTGTAGTCCCAGCTGGCCTGGAACTTGTTATGTAGACTAGTCTAGCCTCAATTTCACAGAAATCTGCCTGTTTCTGCCTTCTGGGTGTTATGATTAAAGGCATGTGCTACCATACCTGAATTTCTCTTCATATGCATTTAATGTCAGTTATTGCCCTTAATTAGTCATTCTTGCTCATTTTGAAGTTTAAAGATTGCATCACCTGATGTCTCCTCAGTCTTGGCAAGCCAGGTCTTTCCACTCTAGTGTGAAGTCCTACTGTTCATTCCTGAATGACCAAGACAGTGAATCCACAGGGCTCACCTTACCTGTTTCTGTCCCTTCTTCATTCCGTCTCCACAGATGTATTGTGTTTAGAATACAGATATCTCCTGTCCTTAAAGGCTTCTAGTTTCCTCCACTCCCAGAGAAACCCCACCCCTTGCTCCCTGAGGCCCAGCATCTTTGCCTCCATTCAGCTTCCAGCCTTTGCATGTGCTCTTATTTTTGCATGGAGAGGTTTCCACCTCTGCTCACCTGATTTACTCAACTCCCATTCATTCTTGGGGCTGAGCTGGAATTTTTTTCTGGGGAGTTTCTGGTAACCAGCCTCCAAACCAGGCTGTGTTCGCTACTGTTCTCCATTAAAGCAATGGCATGG
Organism: Eospalax fontanierii; assembly: GCA_035773235.1. Classification (NCBI taxonomy): domain Eukaryota; kingdom Metazoa; phylum Chordata; class Mammalia; order Rodentia; family Spalacidae; genus Eospalax; species Eospalax fontanierii. The sequence goes on along the minus strand of CM069552.1, from coordinate 6,103,816 downwards.
CTATTGTTATATATTCTAAAATCATTTCATGTGTTATAACCTTCAGGGTATCATGCCAATGCATGGTGAAATGCTGTCCTGCCATCTTTAACACATGCATCCTTGGTTGGTAAAGAGAAAGCTATGAAAATATTTGCTGAGTAAAATGAACATGTGCTAACCTGGAAAGGTGGCTTGATTCTTCCTCAGAAGTGTTTATAGGATCTTGAAAGCACGGCTGCAGAGATGGTTCAGTGGTTAAGAGCACTAGCTGTTCTTGCAGAAGATGGGGGTTTGAATCCCACCACCCACATAGTGGCTAACAACCATCTCTAACTCTAGTTCCAGGTCATCTGATGCCTTCTTCTGGTCTCCACAGGCATTTGCATGACATGGGTGCACTTACACACGTGCAGGCAAAATACCCATAAAATAAAATAAAACTATAAAGTATTTTTAAAACTCTCGAAAGTTTTGGGGGCAGAGATAAAGAAGGGGAAAAGAGGTGTGTCAGAGAACAGGATTTGGTGGTGCTTCTGTTGGTAGAATGAATATGTATTCGAGACTTTATTTATTCTGGTAACAAGAGAAATGAAATCTACACCTTCATCTGACTTGCTTCTCCCTCTGCTGGAAACCTCCCCAGCAGAGTCTAACAATGAAAGCAATGATTCAAAACACAGACACACTGCCTCTCAGACCTGGAATTCAGATGCACAGCTGTGTGTAGGGCAGGACAATTAACAAACCTTGTAGTTTGAGTAAACATAATATTCACTTTCATTTACAATTATGTTAAAAATGAAATAAAGTATTTTATTTGGTCCTAAGTTTTTATGGCTTGTGTAATAAATATCATACATGTGGCATAAGTATAAATGTTTTATTTAGTTATGTAACAATTTTCCTGGAAATTAAAAATATTTTAGTTAACTGACTTAGCCTAGACTCTGGAAGAGTTTCTTTACTAAGAAAAGCATAAAATTTGAAATAATGCTCAACTTTGCCAAGAAATCCACAACTGCACTAGGATCTAGTTATCTGAATGAATAGTCAAGTAAAAGATTAGGTGTTTGGTGACAGATTTAACTGTCATGCACCACTAACTAATCCTGTAACATGGCATTCCTGGTACATGTGTACTATATCTTTATCTGTTCATCTTTTGATGGACATCAATGCATGGAGTGCTTTTGTGATTTCACGTCAGTTAAAAATGGTCATATTCTGTGTTCTATGGGGAACAGATTCTTAGGTGAGGTGCTGGAATTGTATACATGTCCTGAATGGTAGGATCGGGCTGGGCTGGCATGGAGTGCTGCATTCCTGGTTTGGTATCCAAGGGAGATGGTGGTGTCTTTATTGGAATTAATGCCTATCTTCCTGACCTGCAATCCACTGCTACCGCAGCATATTGATCCTGTAATCTATGCTTGTCTTTGCCAAATTCACAAAGAGAAACCTGCTGACATCATGGAAGGAAAGAATCAAATGGTCCCATCTGAATTCATTATCCTGGGGTTCTCCAACCTGAGTGAACTGCAGCCTTTGCTCTTCACCATCTTCCTTCTGACTTACCTGTGCACTCTGGGAGGGAACATCTTCATCATCGTTATGACCATGGCTGATTTGCACCTACACACCCCCATGTATTACTTCCTAGGGAACCTGGCCTTTCTTGACATTTGCTACACCACCACCAATGTCCCCCAGATGATGGTGCACCTTCTGTCATAGACAAAAAGCATCTCCTACGGTGGCTGTGTGGCTCAGCTCTTTGCATTCATTTACTTTGTGGGGTCAGAGTGTCTCCTCCTGGAAGCCATGGCTTACGACCGCTACATCGCCATCTGCATGCCCTTGAGGTATTCAGTCATCATGAGCAGGACTCTGTGCAGTGGGCTGGCAGCCTCACGCTGGATAGGTGGAGTCCTGACCTTCCGCCTGCCCTTCTGTGGCAACAATCAGATCAATTACTTCTTCTCGGCATCCCCTCTTTGCTGATCTTGTCTTGTGGGGACATCTCTGTCAACAAGTTGGTGTTACTTGTCATCGAGGTCAGAAGAGGGTGTCTCCTAGAAGTAGTGTTATGGATGGTTGTTAGCTATCATGTGGGTGCTGGGAATCAAACCTTGGTCCTCTGCAAGAGTGCTCTTAACTGCTGGGCCACCTCTCCAACCCCTCATCATATTTAAAAATCTTTCTTCATAAGTAATGCTTTTGATATTTAGTTCTTTTTTTCAGTTCTCTCTCTCTCTCTCTCTCTCTCTCTCTCTCTCTCTCTCTCTCTCGTTTCTCAGACAGGATTTCCCTGTAGCCCCAGCTGGCCTGGAATTCTTTATGTAGACAAGGCTGGCTCCAATCTTACAGAGATCTGCCTGCTTATGCTTCCACAGTCCGTGAATTAAAGGTGTGCACCGTCATGCTCAACTTTTACAGGTTTTCATTAAGAAAATATCTTCACCACTAGATTACATTCAGTTTCTTTTGATTTGACATAGAAATGTAACTATGATGAAGTGATGTTTCATCTGAGAGTCATTTTGTGATTGAATTTAGTTTTTTCATGTGCTGTATGGGTCAAATTCAACATCTTCAAGTTGGGGAGACAGCCCTGGTCTTTCAGCTCATTTTCCTTACTTGGTCAAAAAGATGGACCCTCCCAATGAGGTTTCCTAGGAATAAGTTCACATAACTATTTCATAGTGTACCTTAAGTTTAGGAAATATTTTTCTAAATTTTTAGAAAACAATGATACAATGTATCATTGGATTTTTGAGAAGTAGTCAACATTTTTAGTCATGTAACAATTGAAATAAGAAAAGTATGGATTTTATATAAGCATTAAATTTTATATTTTATTTCCAAGTTAGTGTTACAGACCAGTCTCCCTGATGAACACAGAAGCAAAATCTCTCCATAAAATGTTTGCAGTCTGCATTCAGTATTACACTAAGGATACATCTATATCTATAGCAATATAGAGATAGCTATTAATGTAGATATCTTTCTATATACCCATATGTGTAGCTCTATGATCTATTATTATTATCTACCTATCATCTATTTTCTATCTATCATCTATGCTCTTTGAATGGAAACATGGTACTTACTGTAGAAGCTTTCTAGAATATATACAGATGCATATATACACACAGTTTACATAGCATTACACTGTAATGGGAGTAACAATGCCCCTACGTGACACTACGTGTCAGAATCGTTTACTTCTTTTGGAACTGTTGTCCAGTGGAGTTCCCCAGGCCACAAACATTACAGGCATTGCCATCACTCTTGTTACCCTCCAGACCTTGACGGCAAGACACAGACACTTGAGTTATAGAATGTGAAGGATCAAGTTGGTGCAGACCGGAGAGCTTCACCCATACAGGCTCAGTCACAGCATGCTGACGTGCTACATGCTACAGGAGGAGAGAAGTCATTCTCGGTTATCTAGCTGTGAGTGCTGTGAGCTGCAATAATGAGCTGTCTGTCAAGACATGCCCACGGGTGCAGCTGTGACCCAAAGGTTATGTGAGTTGCCAACAGCCTTCTGATTGGATTTAAGGCCTGTTCTGCAAGATGGAACCCATACCTTGCACTGTTATTGGGGTCAAGAAATTGGGGCTAGAGAGGTTGTAGGCCCAAGAGGAGAGCCTTCTACTATTATTCTGATCAATGGGCATATTTACTTGACCCCTAACGACTTATTATTATACTCACACATTAGTGCACTTCTCGGCACTTTCAGGAGAAGCTTCTCAACAGAAACTCCTAACTGGTCAAGGTGCAAAGAATAAGAAACTGCAGCGTTCGCTTCTTCAATGGGACATGCACATCACACTCACTCCTCCCAAGGCTCAGGGATCATCACAGGAACAGGGGTAGAAAACCCTGAGAGTCAGAGGTGGTGGGTGACTACCAGGAAGCCGTGTTTCTGAACACAGCAGGGAAGTTGTACTTACAAACCAACTGTGGGTGTCACAGCAGGTGGAAGACACAAACGAATACAAGCCAGATAAAACCACAGCATGGAGTGGGGGTGGGGGTGGGCAAGAAGTCCCACCCTTAGCTGAAGAGCATCTCCTCTACAATTTTCAACAAGACAAAGATGCCAATTCTGTCTTCTCTTACTCAATATGTTGGTCAAAGTTTAGCTAGAACAATAAAGTAAGAGACAGATATAAAAGGGTTAAAAAAGAAGAAAGGAACCTTTTATCCATCAGGGGTGGAGATATGGCTCAGTGGCTTAGAGTACTCACTGCTCTTGCAGAGAACAGTTCAGTTCCCAGCAACCCCATGGTGCATCACAACCACCTGTAACTCCAGGTGAGGGGTCCAACATTCTCTTTTGGCTCCCACAGGTACCACATGCATGTGCACAACACACAGTGACAAGTAAATAAAAACAAAATGAAACTGAACAGTAGCGTTCTTTTCTGTTGGTTCTAGCAGTCACATTTAGGGCATGGAATGCATCATTTCACGCTTTCCTGATGTTTAGGGCTTCTGTTGACAGTTCTGATTTTATTCCAACACACTTGCCTTCGTAGCTGAGTTGCTGTTTTCTTATGTCGTCTTTAGTATGATTTCTTTGTTCTATGCATTGGCACTCTCAGTATGCTGTGGAGAGAAGCTGAAATCTTCTCTGAGGATGTGTCTTTGGGTCTCTAAATGCTCTTGTGTGTTTAGATTTCTGCTACAATTTCACTGAATGCTTTCTCTATGGCCTTATTTTGAATCTATCATGAATCTCAGGTTTGTTTCTTGGTTGTGTCCCATGACTCCTGGAAGGGGGGCCACCCTTAGTTTTTCTCTGTTGTTTCTGAATGTGGAGTTACCTCTGTATTGTGCCCCTCCATGCTGCTCTTTAGATCAGCTAGTCCTCTCTCTTGGTTTTTCTTCCATTGTATTTTCAGTTAATTTCACTGGATTTCTTGTTCATTTTAAGCACTTCTCTTTTTTCCCCCTGAATCTCAGTTTCCCGGCTGCATTCCCATCTAATAGTGGACCTTTTCCTCTCTGTCCCTCTGTCTTCTCCACTTTCTGAATTGATTTCCTTCCTTTGTTCATTTATCTGTTGTTTATATTCTCTTTGGAGTGACTGTTTCACTAATAATCACTGAAGTCTTCATCTGGCATCTTACTTATTTCTATATCTTTGAATTTGGTATTTGAGGAGTTACGATCTTTTGGAAGAATCCTGTTGTCTGGTAGTTTTGTTTCTTGGATTTCCGTGTTGCAATTTCTTATTGTTTGTTTGGATCTCTCCTTCCTTTTCCTTGAGGGTCTCCTGTGTGAGCGGTCTGTGTTGAGGGCTTAATCACCAGGACCCAGGAAGTGAGAAAAGAAACTCCTGTTATAGCTACAGCACCAAACCTTAGAAGATGTGAAAACAATTTAAATGATTAAAGCCAGGGCTGGAGAAATGGCTCAGTGATTAAGAGCACTATCTGCTTTTGTAGACAAGCTCAGTTTGGTTCCCAGCACCCACATGGCAGCTAACAACTGTCTGTAGCTCCAGTTCAAGGGGAATCTGATGCCCTCTTCTGACCTCAACAGGCATTGTATGATACTTGTGCGCAATGCACTCACTTGTATACATAAAGTAAAAATAATAAATAAATTATAAAAATAAAATAAATCTTTAAATAAAAAAATCAAAATATAAATACTAAAATAAGTCAGTAGAGAAAAGGGGGAAAAGAATGTGCAGAAAAAGCATTGTGGTGATTTCTTCCTGGAGCCTTTAAAGTTTGGGGGTGTTGGGCTGGTGCACTGAGATCGCTGGTTGAATTAGGAGACTCTTGTCCTTCCTGTCATCTAGGCTGAAGCTCAGCCAGCACTGGTCAGCATTACATGTCAACAGAGATGTGTTTTAGGGGCTTCCTTCTTTGCACACCAGGGGCTTTGCACACCAGACTGTGGGTCAGGCAGTTCTCCCAACTTCTTGAGACTCTCTAGTGTTTCTACCCTGGGGTGTCTAATGTTCCAGCCAGAGGTTGTTTCTGAAGTGCACTGGGAGTGGGGGAAGCAAGCCAGGCCCCAAGATCTGCCCTGACAGACCTGTGCCTGCAGTCTCAGAGTCCCCAGACATTGCACACTCTGCTGCATACTCACAGCTGTAGATGTCCAGTGTCCTGCTGGAACGTCACAGTCATCCACCTTTATGGCAGTGGACCTCCCTGCCCATAGGTGTCTCCAGAAACTGATACATCCACTGACTCCCATGCTGAGTGGTCTCAGACCCCAGAGTTCTTTGCCAGCAATGAGTTCAGCACTGAGCTACCAAGAGTGGGCTACATCATGTCATGCATTCAACTGCCTGCAGCTTCTGTCACTTGAACTTTTCAGCAGCCTTTTCCTCTCCAGGTCTGCTTCCTGGGTCTGTCTTACCCTGGCTCTGTGGTAGGTGAATTTTATTCATCCTTAGTATCGACTGCTCTGTGTTCTCATGGCCCAGAGTAGTTCAGTTTTAAACATCACTTTCCTTTTGAATATGCAAATGGCTACAGCCTGAGGCCTGGGAAGGGACGTGAGGGACCTGCTCTCCAGTGCTGACTTGTTCAGCTTCAGGAGTTAGAACTGAGCTTGTGTTTAGGACTGCCTGTAGATCATTATCAGCACTGCTTGGCTTACTTTGTTAACTTCAATTTTTTTAAAAGTTATTTCTATTATTTCTAACCCTTCCTCTCACTCCACCCTCCAACTCCGCCCTCGAGGCTCCTGCCTCCCCCACCAGGGAGCGGAGTGGCTGTAGCTCTGGGCTGCTGACTTCTTTTGCTGAGTTACCCCTAGCTTCTCTGCACTTTTCAGCTGTCCTGTCACCATCAGACTAGAAATCAGTATTTATTTCTTTACGAAGTGCTGGGCTATTTAGTGTTTTATAAATGTTTCAATTTTTTCATTGTAGTATTTGTAATTGTTTTAAATTCTTTGTAAGTTATCCAACATCTATCTTTTATTATCATTGGCATTAAAATATTTTATTTATTATTTTTATTTTATGTCTGTGGGTACTTTGCCTGCATGTGGATGGGTGTACTCATGTCATGCAATGCCCACGGAGGTCAGAAGAGAGCATCAGATCCCCTCGAACTGTAGTTCAGATGGTTGTTAGCCACCATGTGGATGCTGGGAATCTAACTCAGGTGCTCTAACCACTGAGCCATGACCCCAGCTTGTCATTGGCATTTTGAATTATCTGTTTGTTTGTTGACTGACTATAGAGTGGTCTTTCTCTAAACTGGGTAATTTTAAGTTGTATCCTAATTATTTTGCAATGTTTTATCATAAATATAAATGTGAATGTTACAAAATGAGACTGAGTTTTGTTTGATTCCATGGAGAGTATTAATCCCTTTGCTTCTGGTGTTAACTGGTCACCATCAAGCCTCAGTCTCCTACTCACCTATTGTTGACTGTGGTGGTAAAGTTATTTCAAAATTCAGTTGTTCTATCATTGTTCCAGTCTATATCACCCCCTATCAATCTGGGACTTAGCCATTCTACTTTCAAGATGCTTGCTGTGGGGCTTAGGTTCATATTTACAGACAGATGATCTGTTATTTCTGGTTTATCTTTCTGGTCGTATGTAGTGCTCAGATTTTGTAAGGTTTCTGGCCTTTGGTCTTCTGAGTAGTCATCTGAGGTATTAATTACCCACTGTGACAAGCAATTTGTCAGCTGCAATTTCTCTGAATAGGTCAGGAAAGAGGTGCAGATGGATACAGAGAGAGGGATAGAGAGAGATCAAATATTAATGTACTTGGCTCAATCCATTTAACATACACAGCGGCCCGCACAATGGAGTCCTGTTACTGTTACGTTTATTGACAACAACTGAGTCCTCATGAAATAATTACCTAGATCAGAACTGTTTCTTTCAGTCACAAACCAAGTGATTGAGGAGACTTTGTTAAAACTGACACAGTGTCATTCTAAACCCATAGTCTGCACTTACTTTACAGTTACTTTATTTTATATTGAAGATTAGAAGTAGGGATTATTGTTTTCATGGCTATTTAAAGCAAATAAAGGACTGAATGAATCTATTAGAAACATTTCTTTAGACTATTTTGACCTACTTTCACACAAAGAATTAAAAAATTTGGAATTTGAATTATTTTTGGCAATGTAAAGTACAAGTTAACAGAGAGCTGCTTTTAAGCTGAGGGGGTGATGTTGTCAAGATGGGCTGACATGCTGTGTCCTCTGACACATGTACTAGGAAAGCTCAACTAACTGTACAGAGCAAACAGTGTCTGAATAGAGCCATTTGAATTTTTACTGGAATTAGAAATGGTCTCTTGGAAATGACTCTTGTCAAGAAAGTTTTTGTTCTACCAGTAGGTCCCTTGGGGTCTTATTAGGAAGCTCAGAGATAATTGTTATTAAAGTGTTACAAATGTTTTAATAAGGTCAGCAAATGCATAATTGCTTAGGTTCAGAACCTTTCTCTGAAGAGGAAGGCAATTCATCAGGACACTCACTAATCACTCCCTAGTTTAACTCCAGGGGCATCAGCCTAGTTAGGTAGCCATAGTGCCTCTGTCTTAATTTTGCATTATGGTTTTAGCAATTACTCCTGCAAGAGGCCTTTGGGGACAAGCAACTTAATAAAGAATACTGAGATAAACTTTCTCAAACTTTAAGTTCTCCTCAGGGAAAAAGAAACATGTGACTACACAAACCTCCAGTCAGCTTTACACAAGAGTCATTTATGTTGAAAAAGTAAGAAAATTAAGGAATCCTGAAGACTGCTGGCTCTTTATCTAAAGTCACTAGGCTCAGACTGAATATAAACTATAATTTGGTTAACAGCGAATGTATTTGTATATATGTTTGTATATATATTTTAGTATAACTATACCATAAATTAATAAACAATATATAGACATATATCTCCACACATAAGTTACACACAGTTAATTATTTATTCATTATCTTATTTGTTTATTATTCAGGTATAATGTAATTATTAAAACAGTTTATGTTTGTTACTTTTCTTATTGCTGTAATAAAATACCCTGACATGTCTTTCAAAATAGCATATGGTTCATTTTATGAAAGCATTAAAATTATCTTATTTATTTTGCAGGAGAATCAAACTGTTAACAGTGAACAGTTATGAATCCTGTGACTTCAATAATATCTGGTTGTAGCAAGGTATGCTCATGCATGCAATTGTGATGTAAATGTTATAACTAACCACTTTCTGCTTAGATTTAAGGCCCACTACACAGGAGGACACATAGGCCTGGTACTACAAATTTGGCCAAGAATCTGTGATTGGGGAACTCACAGACCCCAGGGGTAAGTCTATGACTGCTATTTTCCTAAATTGACATATATATGTCTCCTTTCCAAAACTCCATGGAAAAGAGGGTAGAAAGACTGTAAGAGCCAGAGCTCAAGGAGAACCAGAGCAAAGCCCTGTCTTCTGGACATGGTAGAAACACTGCATTCATGAACTCACAGCAGCTGTGATTCCCTGTACAAGATCAAGCCAGTCAGCATTCCAGCATGGAGGTGAATGGATTCATGAACTTCCAGTGCTAACTGGAGGATCTATGGTCAGTTGATGACTTCTAGGAGTATGGGGGAGAGTCAGTTATCTTTAAGGGTGTATGTTCTGGTAGGTCTACAATGCTCCAGTGGATGGGCCCACACCCAGTAGTATATGGACAGCACAAATAAGACTAGAAGGGTTTTCTAGTTACTTTTCTATTGCTGTAATAAAATATGATGACCAAGGAAACTTACAGAAGAAAGACTTTAGTTTGTCCTAAGTTTCCAGAGGGATAAGATCTCACTGTAACAGGGAGGCGTGTCAGCAAGATTAGCAAGCTGACAGATCACATTTTTAATGGCAAACTGGAAGTGGGGAAAGGCTATGCACTCTGGAACCTGCCCCCAGCAACGTGCTTCCTCCAGCAAGGATACATCTGCTGAGGAGTCCATGGCCCCCCTCAACAGCACTGACAACTGAAGGCAAAATGTTCAAATACTTGAGCCTATAGGTGGCATTTTCATTCAAACCACCACAGTTGTGAAGATACAATAAAGAACACGATGTTGGAGGGTATAGGGTGTGGGGTAAGTCTGGGAGGGAGGAGTTTGGGTGAATTTAATAAAACAATAGTTTATGAAACCCTCAAAAAATGTTTAAAATCACCTATTAAATTTTGTTCAAATGTATTTTATTTAGTTTAAAATTCATCAGTAGAAATTTTAATAATGGCTTACTTTCAAGTTGCATTCTCCCTCCTGCATTAGAACTCTGTTCCAGTTACTTTCTATTGTTGTGATAAAACACTGACCATGAGAGAGAAGGGTGTGTTTGGCTGACAGCTTTCAGTTCATCATCAAGCCACCAACTGGGGACAAAATGTTCAAATACTTGGAGCCTATGGGGGGCATTCTCATTCAGACCTCCACAAACAGTCTTCTGGTTTATAAAGGGATAAAAGAATAAACTCAATATCAGTAAAAATCAAAGCAGTGCAGAAAATTACAGTTTTGTATCAGTGGATGTGAGTAATTTTTATACCCACACATAAAGTCCTTGAATCCTCCCTAAGGATAATCAGCAGAGTGGACAGTTCAGACTCAGGACTCAGAACAATTTCCACAGCTGTCCCACTTCAGCCTCACTCACACATAACTCCAGATTCCCACCTGATGGGAAGAAGCATATAACCAAGCCATGAGTGTAATGACCAGAATTCTCGGTCTCTGTGTACTGTCTACATTTAAATAGCAAATATGACAAAGTGTTCCAGTTTTTAGCTTGAAATTGTGGCCAATCTTTAAAAAAAGAAATTCGTCCTGTTTCCCAAAATGTGGCTGAAATTGGAGGACATATGTAAAGAAATAAGCTAATTTTAGAGGACAAATGTTGCGCACTCCCTCAGAAAAGAGGCACCTATAACAACAAGACCCAGTGCATATTGATATTAGCAATATGCCATTTAATGGCAGAAAATGCAGTAGGAGTTGGTTGGGGCTTGGGATGAACACCATGGGAGGATTGCTTTGTAATATGTATAAAGTTTCAGGTGCAGTTGAAGAACAAGTTCTTGATCTCTTATGCACTACAGAAAGCCTGTGGTTTATAATGTAGTACTTCATAGTTTCATATGAGAGTGGGTCTTGTGTTATCTTTTATACAAACACACACACACACACACACAAAGCATGGCGCAGGGAACTCTGGGAGGTCACGGACTTGTCCACTACCTGGATTATGGTGGTGGTTTGTGGCACTACAAATTACAGTAGCCACTATGGAAAGCAGCATGGGGGTTTCTTAAAACTCAAAATAGAGCTGCCATTTAATCCAGCCACCGCACTACTGGGAATATGTGTCCAAAGGAAGTAAAATTATTATAGAATCAGAATCTATATAAACCAGGTACAGAAAGGTAAATACCGCGTCATCCTCCCCTACATGTAGGATGTAGAAAAGATTAATTTGTAGATGTGGAAAATGCAGTGTTGGTTACATGGACTAGAGGGTTGGAGAGGTGTTGGGGAGCTATTGGTCAAAGGATACCACATTTCAGGCAGACATAGGAATTAGTTCATGGGTCTACTGCAAGGCAGACTCACTGTAGGCATAACAATATATTGCACTTTTCAACGTAGTGGAGTGGAATTGTAAGCAATAAGTCTATGAGGTGATGCCTATGCTAATTGGGTGGGTTCATCATTTTGTAATATAGCCGTCTTTCAAACAACATGCTGCACATCATAAAAACATACAATTTTATCTACTACTACTACTATTACTACTAATAGTAATAGTGCCAAAGGGTCCCACGTTTGCTCATCTGCAGAATACAAGAATATCCATTATGGTGGTCCTAAATTCAAACATTGCTTGGTATTTTCAGGCACTTCCTCTAACAGTTGAAACTCATTCTTGTTTTTCCTGTCACTTGGAAGAGGAAATTACTCCCTCCATCACCTGGTTTTCACCATCACTGCCTTAGTTACCTTGTTCATTGCTGTGACCAAGTGTTGACAAAAGCAATTTATTGAAGGGATAGCTAATGATAATATGGTATAATATAGTAAATATAATATAATATATAATATTATATATAGAGAAAGGGAGCGCCTGAGTACAAATGTATGTGTCAGTGTATGTGTGTTTAAGTGTGTTTTTGTGTATTTATGTGTATGTGTCTAAGTGTCTGTGTAGGGTTGTGTGTGGGCACATGTGTAGAGGCCAGAGGTGGTATGTTTGATGCACATGTCTGTGTAGGTGCCTGTGTCGGTTCATATGTGGAGGCCAAAGATGGTATGTGTATACATATCTGTGTAGGTGTGTGTGTGGGCACGTGTGTGTGGAGGACAGAGGTGGCATGTTTAATGCACCTTTCTGTGTAGTTGCATGTGTGGGAACCTCTGTGGAGGCCAGAGATGTAATGTGTGCATGCCTCTGTGTAGGTGCCTGTGTTGGCACCTGTTTGGAGGCTGCAGGTTGCCCTGAAGAGTCTTTCCTCATCTTGCTCCACTTTATTGTTTGAGAAAGTCTCCTACTAGTCATGGATTTCACTGATTTGTCTAGACTAGCTGACTAACAAGCCCTAGGCGACCCCCCGTGTCTGCTTCTCCCGTGCTAGGGAAATTAACCCAGGTGCTCATGCGTGTGTGGCTAGCCTGTTACTGACAGCCATCTTCTCAACCCCTGAAGGAAAGACTTTATTTCAGCTCATAGTTTGGGTACACAGTCCATCAAAGGACTGCAGGAACTCCCTGGCACCAGGAGTCTGAGGAGGCTGGTCAAGTTATGTTCATAGACAGGAAGCAGAGAGTGATGGATGCTGGTGCTCAGCTCTCTTTCTTTGTTTAATTCAGCCTGGGACCCTAGCACATGGGATGCTGTGACCCACATTCAGGGTGGGTGGTCTCCTCTCATTTAAACTTCTCTGAAAGTTCTCTCATAGCCACACCTAGAGGTGTTTCCTTGGTTATCCTAAATCCATTCAAGATGGCAATGAAACTCATCTATCACTATCAGTGACTCTTTGGTGCTGACATGTGACTCTTTTCTTGCATTGCCAGTGTGACAACTCTGAGACAGGCATCTTACCTTTCCTCCTAAAGTTTTCTTTTTATACTGTATTATTTATTATTTTTTGTGTATGAGTGCATTGCCTGCATGTAAGTGTGCCCATGTTGTGAATGCCCACAGAGGTCAGTAATATTTTGGATTTTCCTGGAACTGGAATTTTGGATCACTGTTAACTTCCATGTGGGGACTGGGAATAAAACCCTGCTCTACTTCTAGAGCAGCCACTGCTTTAACCACTGAACCATCTTTCCAGCCCTACTTTCTAAAGTTTTAACAGTGAGACTAAATTCCAATTTTCCAGTCGTAGCTGACATGCTTGTTTTGGAAACATGTATGAGTTTCTTACAATGTATTACTTCCCTAGATCTTGTAACTTTCCTCACCCCCAAGGAACTTGAATTCTTGAAGCCACAGACCAGTCTGACCCCTACACATATCATGCCTCTTAATATACACATATCTTACAATGTCTCATATATAAATTATACACAACAAAGCATAAGTGACAAATAATAAAACAGAGCAATCACAACACACTGAATTAAGTTGCCAGCTCCATGCTCTTATGATGTAGATACATTGTTGAGGAAAAGGATGTGTGCTTGGAACAAGGCCAGCAGTTCTGCAGCAGTAGAAGCAATGACTGAGAGCATCATGGTGTGTAGACATGGATATGGTTCATGATGTGCAAGATTCACATCTGGGCAGGACAAGTAAGACTGCAAGATTTCATCTCTCAGAAAAGTGTATAATCCAAGACTTGTGACTTTTATATAAAGACAAGGATATGTTAATTCTTTGTCCAAATGAATACAGCAGATTTTAAGAAATGATGTATTCTACCTGTTGCCTTGTTCAAAATGGCATTAAAACCAGATGGATGCTTGTCCAAGACAGCACTCATTCACAGTAGCTTCAGTCACATTCATCTCTAACTAGCACCAAAGAATGTGAAACCGGATGAGGACCCAGGCACTTCCCACTCCCCAGCTTGAATACCATTCCTGCACATGATTCTGAAAGCAACCTAACTTGGAAAAAATAATGCTTTACTCTGGGTTTTTTGAGTAAGGTATTGTTCACAGTAGCAACAAAGTTAGTTTGTGTAAGTGGTGTAGAGGGTGTGTTTAGTGGAGCAGTGTGGAGAAGCAAGAAGTAGAGTGCCATGATGCACAAAGAAAAAAACAATTTCCCTTCTTTATTTTCTTAAGGCCAGAAAAGGAAAGATTGAGTTAGTTGAAAGGTATGATGTGGAGAAATTAATTTAAGATGTTCCATTTGGAACCCAAGTTTCTAGATCCTCTAAAGCCATCAAAGGCACCAAAACTTTTTTACTAGTAGGACATAATCTTTCTCTGCAGCAGTGGTCCCCTCTTCATAGTCATCTCAAATTTTGAGGTTCTCTGCCCTTTTTCTTTTCCTCTCCAAATTAAAAACGTTTATTTTTGAAAAATGCTGGATGATTCACAGAGTATTTTGGAGGGCAGATAACCACGCTTGGTATAAATAAGCCCATGATCACGAACAGCTAAAAACATTTCCCACAGCCGACACAGCTGAATATACTGAATATTCTGCTGCTGATTCTTGGACTAGAGTCCAGATTCCCAAGATGGATTCCCCCAGTTGAGCTCCTCAGTCTGTTACTTTGACAGAAATGAATTCTGGTTTTGGTCTCATTTTCCTCTCTGCCCTTCTCTAAGCTGCAGTCTCAGGCTGGGACACCTCTTGTTGGAACACAGGTCCTGTGCCTGCATTCTCAATGAAGGGCCAACAGTAGAGGACTTTTGGGGTTATTTCTCTGGAGGTTAGAACTGAAATGGCAAAATTCTCACATTTGTGATGTTCAGAGACCCTCAGTTGCAATTTATAGGCTCATGAATAGACTGTTTACATGAACTGCACAAATGAATGTATTGTAAGTTTATTGAAAAATAACTTGTTTTCAGAAAATGAATTAACAATTCTTTTAGTTTAATTTGTAACATACAACAAAGCTCTGTAAACTTATAGGAAATAGCCAAGTTTTAGTTCATATAAGTTCATAAGTGAAAAAGCAGACTATATAATTTCAAGAACAGAACATTTCCAACAGTATTTTATACACTTTGAATGATCAGTGACTTGGAGAAAATCCTTTTATCAAGTGTAATGAAGTCATTCAAAATACCAAGGAAAGCAAGATAAGACAATAAAATACTTATAATGGCTACCTGCACATTATGCAGTAAAGATGAGCCAATATTTTGTTTGTCAAAATATATAAATTAATATTAAGAAAAACAAAATACAGGAATAGAAAATCAAACTGCCAACTAACCAAATAACAGCTGTTAAATGAAGTGTTTTGGAAATCGGATGAAACTATTTCATTGGTGTGTCTCTCAAAAGGAATCAGATATGATTTGCAAGATTTTGCAGGCAGATTGAACATACTAACATCTAAAGAAATAGAAGGTCTGGTGAGTAATCATTGTGGTTCCTTCCTGAAATCCTAGACTGATAAACATTTGTTACAATACGAGGTAAAAACTTGTCCTAATATCAACGACTGGCACACCACATGACACTGGTGCAGTCGTAGTACATTTTTATTGGGAGTAATTGAATTTAAAGCCCATTTACTGGGAGGAAACTCATGTGTGGTACTGTAAACAGTACAAAATTCATGTGGCTGGAATGGACATAGATCTTAGAGAGAATGTTAAGGCTGTCACATGTAAATTCTTACTATATGCAAAATATGGATCATTATATTTACATAAAAGTATCCAAGTCACCACTCATCAAAGAAGCTTCTTTTACAACAGGTGGAGATTATTACAAATTTCCTCATTCATAGAGATTGTCTGTGAATTGCCCAAGCCTAAGTGACACATCTACAATGCAACATCTTCATAAAGCCTCACGGAACAAGGGGTAAAGTGAACATGGATATGTCTCTTATTTCTCATCAATGAAGCACCCTCATACAACAGAGTGCCAGGAACACAAAAGGTCACATATGGCCAAAGCATAGAGAATAATAGTAGGCAGTGTGATTCTTAGGACAGGATTCCCATATTAAACTTCACTCACTGTCTTAAGAATTTTTCTCCCAGTGAGACGCAGCATTTGACCCTGAACCCGTGGGTCCAACCATCTGAGAAAGTGGAGTAAGATCTTACTCTCCAATTAGAAAAATCAGGGGTTTGTCAGGCTTACTTACAAAGGATGTTTTCACCAGAGGGAGGGATGGCGATCTTGTATTGAGGTCTACATTTTGATAAGTACTGCCCTGGACTTCATCAAGATGAAGACTGGCTGCCTGAAGGCATATTTCTCCCACCCAGCCTTAACTGCTTTCCCCCTATGCCCTGCCCCTCTAGTCACTGGTTGTTTGGAACGTTGTTGACTCTATTGGTTCTATTTCTATCAATCACATTCTTAGAGGTGTGTCTTGCCCCTAAGGTGCCTGCAGCTGCATTTGGCTATCATGGGCGTGTCCACTGTGCCAGAGTGAAACTCCATGTAAATTTACCCTACACCCCATCCCTTTTCTCTCTGGCTCTCACACAATTTTCTGCCATCCTCTTCCACAATAGTCTCTGAGCCTCAGGAGCAAGGGGAGGGAAGGGATAGTAACAGGTGTAGGACAATGTTCTTTCCAGTGTGGCATGGATTTTCATCTGGCTTCAGTGCTACTCCTTCTACTCTAAAAACACAGCAATAATAACAAAAGTAACATTCACACAAATACTGGTTTATATAGTAACCTAACCTATGGGTCTAAACCCAAATGCTTGGACAGTACCTAAATAGGCCCATCACATTCATCTTACATACAAGTGCAGTGGCTTTTTATGGGGGCATATAACTTCCCCCCACCACTGGGGGTTGACTTTTCTCACAGTATCTGATGTGTGTTCCCTCTCTGAGAAGTGAGCCTTAAATCCAATTAGAAATCTGCTGGTTGTGCATATACTAGACAAGCCACTATTACACCAGCAGAAGCATCTTGTTTAGCACTGATAGTGGAACACACAAGACTGGTCATTAAACAGGGCTTTTCAGAACCATTCTCCAGTAGCATTCTGCATAGCGGCCTCTAGCACAATGAAGGCCAGCCATCCATTTGCAAGGAATTTCAATCTTGGTCCCAGCTAGAGCTCTTCTTTCCATGCTCAAATCATGCCATATTTTCAGAAATAGGGTCTTACCATGTGCTTCCAGTGTGCAACCAGCATTAGTGAAAATTGCCTTTTTTTTGTAGAGGAGAGCTTCCAAGGCTTCCTTGGTCAACAGCTCACAGAAGGAGCAACCCATGCCTGGTACTGAAATTTCTAGTTAACAATTATATAAGGTATCCTTCTACTCTTTGGCATCTATAGGCCCAGATCCATAGACCTCCCCTGAATTTCACAGCCATAGCTTGCCCTTGTACCCTGTATGAGTTACATTGCATCCTTGTTCATCAGGTGTATTTAATGTCTCTCAACTGGGTTTCACATCTACAAAACACTCAGAAGTTAACATTATACACATACACAAGTTCTAACAACATGTAGAATTACTTTTAATTTTGTATCAGCTGTTTTCTCAACAGATCCATGTTGGGTACAATGGCATGTACCTTAGTCCTTCACTATCTTTAGTTATTGTCTGGAATCCATTTAGTATCCTTGAGTTCTTACATGGAGTCTCCATGCTTCTCTTTATCTTTGATAAACTCAATGGGTCTGGCCCAAACTGCTTGGCCCTACATGGGGTCTAGGAAGAATAAGGATCATCTTGTTCCTGTTGCACCTATTGTTTCCCAGGGCTCAGTTGATGCTGGGTCTGACTCCTGGCTCTAGCCACACCTATTGTCTCTCCATTGACCACATCCAGCTGCTGGGAGAGTCCTTAGCCAGGAAAACTGTCTCTACCCCTTGAATTCATAGGGGAAAAGTGTACCCTGTTTAATCTGGGGTGGTGGTCGTTATTATCTACTGCTGGGATAGTTTTTATCCTTTGTATACATTTTGTGAACTGTTCCTCAGCCTCACAGAGGCACTTTAGCCCATAATTTTTCTTTTTATAAATCTTTTTTTTTAAGAACTTGGGCTGAACAGAAGTCTTGCCACATGTGTCTTTGAGTAACCCAAGCAGACTTCCTTCTCTGTCTTGTCACTTTTATACAGTTTTAGACTGTTCTATTCTTCTACACACATATTTTACATGCTGGTCTAGAATTTGTCAAAGCCTCTCCTGACTTGAAAAGATCATGTCCCACAAGGGAACTTGGCACAGACACTAAACCTCCATACTCATTTGGAAGCTCTTGTTCAATTAAGTCCTTCATTAAATCTGTAGTGAACAATGTCCTATTTTATCCTGTGAATAGAGCAACATACATTACTTTCCTTATGCCTAGTTCTCTCAGTAGTGCCTGTCCCCCTTTTATTGTCCCCCAGCCCCTAACATCTATGGGAACTTCCATTGGTGATAACCAAATATCTCTAATGGCTTGTACAAGCCAGTCCATCAGAGACTGATTCCACTTGTTCTGCCTCAGGTTATGCAGCCTATGTCTCAGGGAGGGATGTGTGGTTATATTGCTCAGCCTTTTTGCTTCTGTAGCATTTAGGTTAGTATCATCTGTTCCTGTGTCCCATATTCTCTGGAGCCAAGTGATGACAGACTCTATTGGTGCTTGTTTGAATGTCCTCCCTAGTTCCAACAGCTCCAGTGCTGAGTATCCTCT
Source organism: Eospalax fontanierii (assembly GCA_035773235.1). Lineage (NCBI taxonomy): Eukaryota > Metazoa > Chordata > Mammalia > Rodentia > Spalacidae > Eospalax > Eospalax fontanierii. The sequence continues at coordinate 6,085,028 of CM069552.1, read as the reverse complement.
AATTGCTCAATTCTCAAGCTCATTAAGGCCTCTATTAGCATGGTGACATCTGGATTTCTCCTTTCTTTGTGTTACAGGTCAAATCTGAGGGGAACTCTTAACTTTTTCTGGGTTGCTCACTTCCTCATTACTGCCCGGTTCTTCCCTGGGGTTCCAAGTCCTAGGGTCCCAGCATGGGCCTTGTATTATCAGTTTGACCTGGGTTTCCTTCCCTTTTCGACCTCGTAGTCATAAAAATTCGCAGGCTAACAGTTCTCTTTCTTTTTATCTTTTATTCAATATAATGGCAAGGTCAGATGCTAGTACTGAAAGCTACATGTCCTTCTATGGATCTAATTCCTCCCTAACACTTTGAATCTCTCTCCTGGGTACTGCCTCAGCTTGAGACAGGACTATCACTAGGCATAGCAGTGGCCAAGCCACTTCTGCAGTTGCTTGCTGATATCTTTGGTTCTGGAATGCCACTCCCAAGGATTGCCGAGCTTGTTCTAGGCCTTCTACTGTTCTCAAAGCATTGCCATATTCCCGAGGTGGTCCCCAGTGCTCAAGAAAGTGTGCCACTCCATACAACTTACATGTGGATCCCCCGCCCCTGCACGCTATTTGCCCCACCAATCTCATCTGCTTAGGTGACTTCACCTTAGTTATGTATTTCACTATAAACTGCACTACCCCTGCAATGATTACCACACACACCAGTCTGGTGGGGATAGTGCACCATGTCAGTTGCCACATAAATCCTTTTCCAAGAAGCATTCTCCATTTTTATCAGTTGGTGCTGCTCAACTGCACCAATCCTGTCTTAAAATTTTTTCTCAAAATAAGGTCTGTGGTATTCAGCCCTGCCCCTGTGGGTCTGACTGACTGAGCAAGCTGTGTAAGCTCTCCAGTTAGAGAAATTGTGGCTGATTATATTGGCTTTGTTTCTGTCAATCAAATTCTTAGAGGTGTGTCTTACCACTGAGGTGCCTGCACTTGCAGGGTGTCAAGTGTTTACCTGCTCTTTGTAAAGATATTCACTTGTTTGTCCTTTTCCCAGTGTAGAGCTTGGGTGAATGTCATCAATCTATGTTTTGTGTGAAGGTGCCCTGGAACAAGGCTTGGGTCCCAGTGAAGATATCCCATGGTGGGGCAGGGGTCATAATGGATCCAGCCTTTTGGATCTCTTTATCTTCCATCTGTGAAATAGCATCTATTTCCAGCAAGGGGGTGTCTCAGAGGTCCAGGCAGCTAGGGTTGGAGATATCTAATAGATTACAGTCATGGAGGGAACTCTGGGTTACTGTCAGGCATCAGTGTTGCCAGGCAGATGAGAAAGGACTGGTTAAGCAGAAGAATCTGGTACTGAGTAATGCAGGCATTTGACATCGATCAGTCATTTAATCCCTGGAGAAGTGTCTCCAGTGCTTGGCGACATTAGGATTGTGTCTTGGTCCAAGGTGAGATTTTCAGTCTCTTCAGCTGGTATGGCTGATATGGCATGTAGATCGGAAACCCATCTTGAAGATACTGGTCTAGGCTTTTGGGCAAAAATGCTATAGGCCTTTTTAGGGTTCCTAAGTCCGAATAAGCATGCCTTCTTTTACTGCCCAAACTTCCTCAGACTTTGAGGGAAAAAGTGGATCCGGGGTTTTGGTTAGGTAATTTTAGGTTTTGGAAATCCCATTCTATAATCTCTGTCCATTTTAAGGGCTGGTCTCTGGCCCTGGCTGAGTAGAAGAGCCTTGCTACTTCAGTGAACCCTAGATCTAAATTTCTGTATATTCTGCTGCCTCCAGGAATCCGTGTGCTTGTGTTTTCAGTTTGAGGCATGGGATTTGAAAGATGGCTTCCTTCCTGGCCACAGCAAGAGTTCTATTACATAGGGTTATTTGTACCCCAAATAGAAAACTTCTATCTGGTAAACTTGAAATTTCTTCATGGAGACACGGTACCTCAGGAAGGAAGGAAAAGGGGAAGCAGCTGTTGAAGCAAAGAGCATACTCTTACTCTACAATAAAAAGACAAAAGAGAGAACCCTTTGAACAGGTGCTGTGCAAAACAGAACGTGCTTCATCCAACTGTCTAATAAGTTATTAAGTCATTTAATCATTAATTTACACCAAACAGACATGAAATGAGACCAGAGTAACCAGTTCACAATGGTGCACCAAATTCTTACCAGATTATCTTTCCAGTCAATATCTTGACTATTGAGAAGTGCCAGGAGATAGTTGCTCATCAAGATCACATTCCCATTAGTATAGACAGTATGGTGTACTGCAGGATGGGCCTTAGCCAGGCCACCTGCCATAGGAATAAGGAGATGGCTCCTGTGGACCTCATGCTCTGCTCCACCCAGGCTTGACATCAGGTTCCATCCTGTGCCTGGATGATCTGCCTAAGAGATGGAAAACTAGTGGCCACAGTTGGTAACCACCCCATAGGACGATTGACTAACCACACCAATAAAACCTTTTGCACTTCCTTGAATAAATGAGTTTGCTGCAGCTCACCCTCTGCATACTTTCACCCAGCTCCCAGTGTCTGTGTTTGACTCCACACCTATCACTCCCTGTCAGTGGGGGCCCTGTGTCCCCCTCGGGATTGCTCTGAGAAGAGGGACCCAATCATAGACCAGCCTGGTCCAGACCAGACCTGAAAGTAGCTTCAAACCTGAAACAGCAGAACGTGCCTTTTAGGAAGACCAGAAAGACTCAATCAGTTTTGTTTTCTGCTCATTCAGTGGTCATTCTGGGACTCTCTGGTGCTGGTGAGAGAGTTATTGGTCACTGAAACATGTCAGGGGGTGCCTCACCTGTAACAATTCATCATGGCAGGAAATTCCAAAGAAGGCTGTGAGCCTTGAACTTTGATCTCACATGGTCCTCCAGAAATGTAATATTAAGCTAGAGGTACGGAGGAATGCCACATTAAGAGTTCTTTAATATTATCTGATGTTTGAGGGGACGATTGCCTGAATGCTCCAAAGACCTCTTGACCCCAAGTGGATCCAGAGTGTGGTTTATAAAGCTTAAAACCACAATTACATGAAGCTAGGGGCAAAGTCTAAACCATAGTTAAACCAGACCATTTTAAAAGCAATATGGCCCTGAAACTACAGGGGCAGCCTTCATTGGCTGCTCGTTCTACCTGGCTGACTGTAATTAGAGCAGGGGTGGGTGGCTAGGCAGAAACAGGGAGTGAAGCAAAAATTAGCTAGAAGAAATAAGATTCAGCTTTGCCATTTCCATACTTGGGCCCTTGATTCTATTCTATTCTACTGTCATTGATCAATGGGTCTGTTTGGATGCTGGGAACATGCTCTTTTGAATTTCTTTACAGTATCTGTGTCTTGTTGCTTGAAATTTGGAATGCTGATAAATCCAGTAGGTTTTAATTGTTCAAGATTGCTTTGCCTACCATGATCCTTTGTGTTTCTAGATGAATTTTAACAATATTTCTACAATTACCACGAAGAATTGCCTTGGAACCTTGATAGGAATTACGTTAAATATGTGCATTGTAGATTGTTTTAGGTTGGATGGTCAATTTTATAATATTAATAATCTATGTGCATGGGAGATTTTTCCATCTTCTGGCATTTTCCTCAAATTATTTTTCCATTTTCTTAAATTTTTAATTGTTCAAGTCTTTCACTTTCTTGTTTAGATTTGATGTAAGATATTTTATTTTAATTTTGAGGCTATTGTGGATGGTATGATTTCCATGGTTCTTTCTCAGTATGTTTGTTTGTCATGTCTAAGAAGGCTACTGAATTTCACATTTGTGGTCTGCAAGTTTTCTGAAAGTGTGCATTAGCTTCAGAAGATTTCTTGAAGTTTTTAGGGTCTTTTATGTACAGGATCATATCACCAGCACAGAAAGGTACTTTGATCCCTTCCTTTCCTTTTGCTTCCCTTTTATGACCTTCTTTTGTCTCGTTGCTCTAGATAAGATGTCAAGCAGTATGTTGACCACGAATGGAGTGGACATCCTGGTCGGGTTCTCGATTTTCATGGAATGCTTTCTGATTTTCTCTGTCTAGCATGATGTTGGCTGTTTGCCTGTTATATATTGTCTATATTATATTGGGATAGAAATGTCCTCTCTGTCTGTAGATTGTCTAGGACTTTTATCATGAAAGTGTGCTGGGATGTGTCAAAGCTTTTTCTGCATCTAGTGAAGTGATCATGTGATTTCTGACCTTGAGTCTATTTATGTGGTGGTTGTATTGATTACTTTATGTATATAATAACATTATTGCATCTCTAGAAAGAAAGAACTTGATCAACGTGGTTAATTTTTTTTTATGTTTTCTTTCTGGGAATTTGAAAAATTGTACTGTGGATTTTTGTGTCCACATTTTTGGATACTGGGATGGCTTCTCTTAGAACAAAGTGAACCTGGGGCTTTGAAGCTATAGCTACATTCCTGCTAAAGGAGGAGATGCTGAACACAGCAGTCTTAAAACTCCTGTCAGGTGGAAAACTGCCTGGCAAGCAGGAGGAAATTAGCTAGGTTAAAAGCCTTCTGTGCTCTTTTTTCTTAGACAAGACCTCTTCTGGTTGGAGAACATCTTGCACTCTTTTATTTATGACTGCTACATAAACCCCCTTCTTCAAGTGAACTATGACCACAAAAGTTTTACACCACTTATGTAATCAGATACCCCATACTATTTACATTCCTTGTCTATCTGATTTTGTTGTTAAATATATTTGCCTGTTTGCTAAACTATTCATCGGGCCCTTTCCTCTTTCTGTTTACAAACTTGTAAAACCAGACAATAAATGGTTTGCTGTGACAGACACAAGTCCCAGAGTCTGACTCTGTGCCACTGAACTCACCTCTTGGAGTGGGACTGCCTGCACCTGGGAGAGGGATACCACATACATTCATTAGAAAGAGTGGCCTACAATATTTTCTTTTTTTTCTATTGTTCTTTTCTGGTTTGGCTATCAAGGCAATAAAGACTTTATAAAATGAATTTGGAAGTGTTCCTCCCTCTTATATGTTTTGGGAAAAATTGAGGAGTATTATAGTTTC